>JANXHW010000004.1:41250000-42515000 GCA_026170595.1 Plestiodon gilberti rubricaudatus
TTTTATTAGGTTCTCCCTGCACCAGACTAGAAACTGTGAGGGATCAAAGCTCTGCTATCACTCAAATATTATTATTCTGTATCACAGAGTCTTAATTATGTAATGATTCCAATTGGAATTATTATCTGGATTACAGAGTTGACTCCATTCATGAAGAAATTTAGGACCCAATCCTATCTGGGCCTTAAGCTGGCAGAACCCGCGATCTGCCACTGTAAGACCTAGGCCTCTGGTGCTGCCAGTGGGCCGCTGTTCTGTGGGCCATTGCTGCAGCACAAAGCCCTGGAGGCCACGTGCGGGTGACACTGGCCGGCAGAACCTCCGCTGCTGCCGTTAAGTCAATGGTGGGGGCGGATCTGGGAAGGGTCTGGGGCAGATCAAAGTGCGGAGTGGGCCAGGCTGGGGACAGTTTGGTGATGGGTGGGCGGAGGATCTCAGTGGCAACCACATGCACAGGATCCTACCCTCTTCCTGGCCTGGATCTGCCCCGTGTCTGCTCAGACTTGCATCAGCTAAAGAGCTGGTGTAGGTTAAGAAGACCCACTGGGGACCAGGAGACCTACGGGGAAATAAGTAAAAATATTCTTTACTTACCTCTCCTGGGCTGTCTAGTCTTCCGCCGGCGATAGCACACAGCCTATGCTCCTTCGGGGGCACTGCACACTCTGGGCCTCTGGGGGTAGGATTGGGCTGCTAGAGAAATGTGCAGGTTGATCTTCTATAGTTTTAGAGTTCTACTGAAATCAGTGAGACTTATTTCCAGGGAAGAATGCATTTGTTTGTGGCCTTTACAGCCTAACACTATGCATTTATTATGTTAGGAAGCCATCTCTATTGAACTCAATGGTGCTTACCCTCAAGGACACATATATACATTATAGACTTAATGTTCTCATGTTCAGTTCTCATTAGATTTTCCGCTGAATACAGCACAAAAACTTTCAGTATCTGCATGTAGCAGGTGGAATATGTCCACTGAACCATGCAGTTACATTTTGCTACTTATACTTACTTCAATTAAAGCAATTACCATTGTTTACTCAAACAACAGTGTTCCTGTGTCTCTTTGCAGCAGATACCACATCCACTTTACTTTTTTAAATTTCCATTAGACGAGACAAACCATCATTTTTAATAGGATGTCAAAGTGTATTATGAAATGCAAATAAATTAGCACACCCTTATGCTCACACCAAAGATTTGCTAAATTGAAATACTATTTTTCCCATGCAGTGTGAAAAGCAATCCCCAGCTCATGCAATCTCCCTTCCCTCTGCATCTCCAGGCACACCATCCCCCTGAATATGTGCACTGGTTGGGTTCCACTACTAACCCCTCAGGAATAAATCTTCAATGAGGGGAATGGGCTGCAGAGGGAAGGGGACATCATCCCTCCGCCCTTGTGCAAACAGGGCTTCTTTCATGAGTGAAAGAAAACCTTAGGATATAACCATCTGTGTCTCATTCCGCAAAACATCTGCTTTCTTCCATGCTTCTTGTGCAAAATTTGTCCATTGCAATCCACTAGAAATTAGTCGTGGCTAAACCACACTGAAAGCCATGGGTTTTATGTTAATCCTGGCTAGCTTCTTGCATGTGAACTTGTTCTGTGGGAGCTACTTTAGCTGGATCAAGGGCATCAACTGTGTTCTCATTTTCTTCATTCAGACCAAGAGTGTGGTGATGGCCTCCTACATTATTATGTGATTGCTAAAGCCTTGGTGCTGTAATCTAAAACAATTCTGCCAATGTCTTTGATAAAGATGCTGGAGCAACATGACCATAATTAATGTTTCTGTGATGCAACGGATTGTGACATTGCGCTGGTGCAGAGGTAGATGCACTCCATCCTGCCACCACCCATCCCACAAGTTTATTAATGAGTGTAGCAAGTTTTAGTCTTGGGCATTAAAGCGCTGAAGGACAAACTTGGTCTGTCCTTTGAACATATTTCAGCAAGTAATTTCTCACTGGTTGATGACTTTTGTTTGCAAATCCCGCAGCCTTGAAATGAGGGCTGTGAATCAAATGAGACTATTGTATATAAACACACACTGGTGCATAGCTAGCTATAAATCAACCTTATGGAAATGACTGAGTGACAAATGTTTTGACATTGCTGCTAGCCAACTTTTAATAAGATTCATTCATCTGTTTATGCATCAAAGCTGGCATAGTCTGTACAGTATGTACGTGCAAATGTGAATGTGTTGTATGGGGTGGCCCAGTAGTTAAGGCAAATTGCATTCCATTAAAATCATAATCATTCTGTTCCTTATACAATTGAGGTGATTATCCTATAGCAGGGGTTCCCAACCCCTTCCTGGCCGAGTACCACCTCCGGTGCCACTCTCCTTCTGAGTACCACTGGAAGTGACTGGCGATTACATCATCACCAGGTACTTCTGGGTTTTCAGGAGGCCAGAAAACACAGGGAGGAAGTCTGGGCAGGTGGGAGGGCCCTTCTCAGCATTCCTGAGAGGCTCGGCCAAAGGCAGGAGCTTCTTGGGAGCAAAACCGTGCCACCAAAAGTGCCGTGTCGGAGTGGGGTCCCAGTGGTCCGAGTACCACCAGCAGTCGGTTGAAGTACCACTGGTGGTACTAGTACCACAGGTTGGGAACCCCTGTCCTATAGCTACAAAATTTGGACTGAGTGCTGTCCACAGTGAGGGGTACCAGCTACCTAAATTTTGGAGAAGCTGGATGAAAGAAGGCTGAACTACATATGTTTAACACTTGTGGAAAGACGATGGTGCATTGTATCGCAAACATTTGCAGTGGGAGCTGCCACGAGGAGGGGCGGTGGATGTCACCCAACTAGTTCACCATGGTTCTTTCCAAGTCCCGCAATCTTTCCTCTTCTGAACCTCATTATTTAAAGCGTCCCTGGCAGCGTGCTACTGAGAGCACTGCCAGAGCGCCTTTTTTGAAGATGCTGACAGCTTTCTGCCCACTAGGCTTTAGATTGTGACAAGTATCTATATCTGATACCAGAGTTGGTGGCAGACTGCACCAGGCCCTGAGGGCACCAGAAAAAAGCCCCCCACCACATAATTCCAGGCGCCCCCACGTTCCATTCCTTTTTCCTGCCTAACTTGTTCAATTTTCCCCCTGCCAATTTACCAGTCCAGCTGGGCAGACATATGAAAATGTCCCTGTTGGCAAGTGGGTAAAAGATGAAAGAGGAACTGCTAGTGTGAACTTTGCATGGAAATGTTGCACGCTTCCTTCCTCTTCTTCCCGCCAGCCAATGAGGTGGAGACATTTCTTCCTCTTAGGTCAATGGGTGGTGGCATTCAGTGGTGGGCCCCTCTGAGGTCATAGGCCCCAGTAGGCCCACCACCTGGCTCCAACCCTGTCTGGTACATTGACAAGAAAGAGGCAATACTCTCCCTTCCCTCATTACACAGTGAGGGGGTAACTATAGCTCCATCCACCCAAGTGAACAAATAGTTCCATGGACCAGAAAGAACTATTACTGTATTTCACAATGCACTGTTAGGAGACAGGTAACAATAAAATAAACTTCACATAAATCATTTATATTCTTTGTATTGTTTTTGTGATTATGGTTCTATCTGAGTTTGGATACTGCACCAGAATTTTATCCAGAAATGCTGATAGTTAAAGAAGCATACTCCCTACCCCACTACTTTCAGGGAAGCAGTTTTAAGTACCGGTACTTAAGAACTTGGGGTTTAAAGAACACATTAGAATCAACGTTAAATTCCTAATTTCATTTTGAACAAGTTTTTTATCCCAGTGTTCCCATCTTTTTGTAGCTCCCATCCCTTTGATCCATCTGGCCTTACGGATGAAGGAGCCTTACATTCAATTGTTTTCTCAGTAGTATACCACTGACTAGTCCTTAAATCTCATTTCTAATCTCTTAATTCTCCTAAACCATTTCATAGTAGCTTGTGGGGGTGGTGGGAACTTTGGAGAAGTATTACCCATTTTAATCATCATGATTACACTAGGAAAGTATATGGATACATATTTTAATTCATGATTACAAGCAATATACATAATATCACAAAGAAATAATAAAAATAAAAAGCTAGCAAATACATCGATTACAGGATTTAGAAGATCAGTAATCAGATTTAAAGGTGGCTGAGAGATAAAATTGAAAAGCCAAAACTAATTACTGTTGTTTCAAAAGTATAATTAGGACTAATCTAGTTCTTAAAAGAATTACCTTTTAAAATATGTGAGATTTTCACTTCCACAGCATACAGATTTCCTTATCAGGATTCGGATAAAATTATGTTGCATTTTAGAGAACACTTGTTACAGCCATACACTTCTTTGCAACAAGTGGTAGAAAAGATTTGAGTTACAAATCAGTTATTCTTGTTTATTAATACATAAACGCATATCACCTTGGAAAGAAAAAATGGTTACTATTCCTTTATTTACTAGCCTTATTAGTTAGAATATACTGATCACAAAAAGTAAAGCAAAAGGAACTATTTCAACACGTATTCATGCAAAATGAGCTGCATGATATTTAGGTATGGATGTTGATTCAATTCTTTAGATAAAGAAAAACAATGCAAGGGTCTTATGGAACCTTACTGTAGTCCACAATATTTTATGCTACTATGCGTCCCCTTCCCCTGAGTAGACCTCTGGGCCGATACTTGGGCAGGATTGCGCTGTGACATTTGAGTTTGTTTCTACCTTGTTACATTTTTTTTGTTTTGCTCAAAACAAAAACGGAAGAGGAGCAGATTCCCCACTGAAACTCATGGGAGTCAGAGACTGATCTCTTCTGCAGTGAAGGCCCTCTGGTGGAGAAGCTTCAGTGTTCATGTACTCCATGGTATGCATTTGAACGGGATTTTCTAGTTCATGTACACCTGATACTTTCTTGTACTGTATCTGTAACTTTAAGCTTAATTCTTGGGCTCCTGGCTCTCGCCCCTTGCTCCCATCACATGACTCTCCCTAATTTCTGTCTCCACTATTCTGTGCAAGAATTCCTCTTTTCCCATAGTCGGGTTCTTATATTCCATAAGTTAACATCTGTGGCAAACCTCCCTCCTGTTTCATTCTAGGGTTAGCAATGCATTGCAGCCAATGAAAAGACACGATAACGGGAGCAGCTAAAACCAGAGAATACTAAAAATGATGAAGTCTTGTGGCCGGCACTTTAAAGACTAAGCAGTTTCTTGTAGCGTAAACTTTAATGAACTACTGTCCATGTCATCAAGTGCATGGGGTGCAATCCTCAGTTGGCAGATACACATGTGAGTGCGCGTCCACCATTGCACTAAGCATTATTATGCTACATGGGCAGCTCACTCCTAACCAGGTGCAATGCAGTGGGGGTCCTTACTTGGCCTGGGGAAAGCCTCAGCCTACGCAACTGGTCTACTTGGATCTGCGTGAGTCAAGTAGCTGGCGCAGAATCAAGAAGCCCTGTGTTGGGCTTTCAAGCCTGGAAGGGGGCATAGGATTCAGCATGTGTCAGCGACGCCAATCCCGCTCCCCTCCCGGGCCTGATCTGCCCCTCCCCGTTACACCCCCTCCCCGTTACACCCCTCCTTGCCCCCGTTCCGCCCTCCCCTCACTGCCCAGCGGTAGCTTACTGGCACCATTGGGTGCTCCTTCTACCTGTGGCTCCAGCGGAACAGGCCTTCCCGCCAGTGCCTTTTACTCCCAGGTCGTCACAAAGCGCTTTACGGCGCTTTTGCAACAGTGAGGTCGCAGCGCCAGCATTGAAAGAGTTTAGGATTGCGCTGTGTGAAATCCTAAACACATTTACCAGGGAGTAAGCTCTACTGTACACAATGGCACTTACATCTGACTAGACGTGCATAGGATTGCGCTAGAAATTGGCTAGTCTTTAAGGTGCCACAAGATGCTCCGTTGTTTTTGCTGCTACAGGCGAACAAGGGGCTGCCTGCCTCTCTGGAGGTCAAGAGAGTGGACAAGGCAGGGTATGATGATGGTCACATTCAGTTCTTGCCCGTGTGAAGCCTTTGTTCTGCTTTTGGCAGGAAAAGCGCGCACGAACACGGGATCTGCTCCTGCACAACTGCTGGCATGCTCATGAGAACGGCTCGCAGGTTCTTGCCTTTGGCGGTTAGGGAACTTTTAACTTCTTTAGGCCATAGAAATCGGAAAATGCAAGAGTGACACGCCCAGTGGTGTACCCCTTTACACTTGACTTAAGATTCTTATCCATTGCAAGCTTTTACACTCTGCTAATTTCTCCCTCCCTCCCTTTCGTTGTACCGTCCAGATACACGAAGAGCTCTGGACTGGAAAACTCACAAACTTGCGGCTCACCACTTTGTTCCATTTCGGGTAGCCCCTCATTGAAAGGATTACCAGACTGTGACTTTGAGATTTTTCTTTTCAATTGTCCTCCATCAAAATGGTAGTAAGTCACCTTGATCCATTTAAAAATTAGAAGATCCCCAAGCAATACTCTGGTAGTGATTTTATTAGGACCCGACCAACCAAACAGGAACAACATCTCAAGCAAGGTGTGGTGGAGTTCTTCAGCACAACTCATCCGGCTAGATGTTAAGCAAAGGGCCTGCTGAAATGACCGCAAAAAGTCTGCATCTGATTTAAAAATATATATTTAGGCAGAATCGTGTCCAGTTCTCCGGCTTCTTCCTGGGGCATCTCCACTGTGGCGCTGTCCTACTTCCACGCCAGATCTGGACAAGGAAAGGAGCCCAGAAGCTCTCGCCGTGCGTGAGTCTAGTCATCCAGTCTTTGGTTTCGGTCTCCTGCCCATGACGCATGCTCAATATGTCTCCGCTCGTCCCCCCTCCCTTCCTGGGCTAACCCGGATGCACACGCTCCAGCCACCATGAATGAGAGTGGGTGGGACGTTACGTAGATCGCAGGGCCCGCTCCGAAGGCGGTCTGCGGTGAGATGGGCTGCCGGTAACGTCCCTGGCCCGAGCCATGGCGCCGATGGGGATCCGCCTCTCCCCACTGGGGATGGCCGTCTTCTGCTTGCTGGGGCTCGGCGTGCTCTACCACCTTTACTCGGGCTTCCTGGCCGGCCGCTTTGCCTTCTTCATGCTGGGCGTGCCGGCAGCCGAGACGCCGGCGGGCAGCGTGGACCTGCGGGAGCTGCTGGCGGCCTCGGTGCAGGCGGCCATCGAGGGCGGCCAGGAGGTGAAGCGGGTGCGGGAAGGCAACGTTCTCAACGAGCGGGCCAAGGGCAAGACCCGCGAGGGCGCCGACGAGCTGATGACCACCGGCGATTTCCTCTCCAACCGCAAGATGTACTACTTGCTCAAGACCGCCTTCCCCGGCGTGCAGGTGGGTCTCTTCTTCCTTCCCCGCGCCTCTGGGATCCGGCGGTATCCGTACCTGACCCACAAATCTGTGTGTATATGTGAACATAGGAAGTTGCCTTATACCGAGTCAGGCCCCGGGTCCACCTCATATTGTCCGCACTGACTGGCAGCAGTTTCTTCAGGGTGTCAGGCAGGGGTCTTCTTTCCCAGATGCCAGGGATTGAATCCGGGATCTTCTGCATGCAAAGCAAGTACTCTTCTACTGAACTATGGTCTCCCTTCCCTGCTGCAAATGTGGATTGCATGGCACAAGAGTGGGAAAACACTCTGTACATGTGCGGAGGAGCTCTGTTTCTGACTTGTGGCATTTTTAAATGATTGTATCATAGGTCCTCCTTGCTGATTCCAAAGAAATGGTGCTGATTGTTGCCTAATAGCAAGCCATTTTGCTCCAGGAAGCATTGAGGCATATTAGGAGTGGTCTGCATTTATTTCATACATTATAACATTAACTTATTTAATTTATAGAAATGCACTGGGAGCCTACTTCTATCCTGACTAATGGAGGAGCATTAAATGCAGATTCTCCCAGACACTGAAGCAACTGCGTCCTTTTCGTCTTGATCTGCTCAATTTTCAACTGGCTTTTGTAAACCTTTGCGGCTGGTCTAGCCATTCCAGGGGTGGCCAACCTTCCACCATTAGGGCCTCTGCGTTCTTAAGAATTGTGTAGAAGACAGAAACTTGGCAGCTGCAATTGCTGATGGCGTTGCTAAAGAAATGCCCTCACCTATACAACCAATAAAGGGTCAGGAGCATTCCTGTTGAAAGATTGGCCACCACTGCATTAACCTGTCAAGAGAACATTCCCTACCAAGACCAAAATTCTTAGCTTGCAGACTTTCTTTCCTTTTGATCAAATCCCAACCATTTAGCTTAATAGAAAAGGTGGTCAAAGAGTGTTCAATAGACGGGTAAACAGCCATGGCAAAATATTAGATAAGTAAAAATGATAAAACAGAGGTAGGTGGTCAAAAACGTGGAAATTGTATTGGTACAAACTTTAAAAACTAAAAACAGATTAAAAACATTAAAAGCTTTGAACAAACTCAACCACACGTTTACAACCCAATACAAAAGCTTTAAAATTAAAACCAAGATCTAAACTACTACGTTTCACTTGAGTTTCATCGAGCATTTTCAAGCAAACACACCCCTGTGTGGTGGAAAGATATTACCCAAGGCAGTGCCGCCACGATACATAAAGGCGGGAACAGCCTCAAAGTAAAACTTGGTCATTAACCCAGGTGACCAGAGGAGATAATGAAGGCATCCGTCTGCAAATGGGGAAACTTGATCATTGTGGGCCATGAAACTCATTTTTAGAAACGGTGGTATTTTTACCTAAAGAACACTTGGGTCTGCTCTCTGAAGACCACAAAGCAACATACAGGTAGGGGTAACATTTCTGTCATGTTGAAAGTGCTTCTGAGTGTTGTAAGTGCTTGATGTATATTTCAGTAATCTTTGCAATGGTCCTTTAAGATAGGTCAGTGTTATGAGCCCTGCATTGTACAAGTCAGAGTGGCTTAGGGAAGGATTCTGGTCATTAAGCCCACTGTCGCCCTGTGGTGATAAATACAGGGTAGTCTTCCAAGGTGTGATTTGACATTTTCTGGTAAATATAATCCTGTAATTATAGTTTTTGGAAGCATCTGTCCTGCTCCACTTAAGGATGTATTAATTATGTCCTTGTTTTTTGCCATGCCCTCAGAAATATGTTGTCAACTTGAATGATTGCAAAGATCCTTTGGGATATGTTCAGCTCCTACAGTACTGTATGTCTTCTCGGGCACGTGAAACGTTCCCTTAGTTGTAATAAGATTACACTGGGAGGATTGATGTATCCTGAAAGTCATATTGCGAGATCGTGGTGTGTCCAGATCCATTGCAGAGGTTTGTGTAACCATGAAGCTTAGGTCATTTTAGGGGACAGCCAGTGTAACTTGTTGGCATATGCTGAAGAAAATGGTGCAAGCTCCAGTATTATAAAGGCTGTGACACACCGGCTGCAATGTGGTGCATTGTGTAGAACAGCGTCGAAGGTCTCTGTGTATCTTGTCTTTTGTAAGATCGCAACGCTGGAGAGCTGCGGTGCAATGCGAGCAAAGTTTAACAAATTGAACTTTGGCCAATGAGAGGCCATGTTTGGTGCAGTGGGGGTGGGACACAAAGCGGTGTGTTGGCCAATCAGAATCAAGTCTGAAAAGACCCAGAGCGGGGGGTGGCGTAGGACGTCTTACACTTCTCCAGTGTAGACGGGGTGTGTCATGGTGCGGTGTGACACGGTGGCTACCCTCTTGCCGCACTGCGCCGCACGCACCGCAGCCGGTGTGTCACAGCCTTAAGAGTTGCTTAATAGTGAAATGGAAGAATTGCATTAAAATATATTCATTATTTCAGTGGATGGGCATGTCAGTTAACGACTGGCTTATTTTGTATTGCTACATGGTCACTGTGCTAAAGTTCTCAATACATAGTGAGAAAAGTGAATATGCACAGGCAATCCAGAGGTTTTTAAGTATGGTGGTTGAAGGTTGTGGAGGTAGCAGTGCAATGTCAGAGTGAAGAGTTAGCAAATATTTCCTTTGCAGTATGTAAGAAATAGCCATGGAGGAGAAGGTAGTTGATATCAGAGTTGGCAGTTCCTGAACTGAACTTCTTTTCATGCATACATGTTATAGGATTGTAGTAGGTGAGTAATGAGGGTGGCAACGACGTATGTTTACTGGATTATCTAAACAGAATTAGTAAAGATGTTTTTTTAATTAGTGGCAGATGATTGAATGATTTAAACAGCCTTAATGAAATAATCATAATAATAATAATTCAGAGCCCTTTTACCCTTATAAGACTAGCAGCACAGTTCTGTGCATGTTTATTATTATTATAATTAATTAATTAATTAATTAATTAATTAAACAGTATTTATATACCGCTTTTCAACAAAAAGTTCACAAAGCAGTTTACAGACAAAATCAAATGATTAAATGGCTCCCTGTCCCAAAAGGGCTCACAATCTAAAAAAGATGCGGAACACCACCAGCAACAGCCACCAGAAGAACACTGTGCTCGGGTGAAAGGAGGGCAGTTGCTCTCCCCCTGCTAAATATAAGAGGAGCACCAATTTAAAAAGTGCCTCTTGCCCAGTTAGCGGGGGTTTACTTGCAAGTAAGTCCAATTGTGGTCAACTTACTCCCAGGAAAGTGTACACAGCATTGCACTGTAGGTCTCAAGCTCCCAGATAGGTTGTGAATGTTTTCATTGTAAAGATTTAATTATTTTCTTTGAGTAAAATTGTCCTGAGTCTGTTTCATGTGAAGATGAACTTGCAACATGGCACCTTCATTCTGCAAATTATGACTTCCAGCCAAGGAACAATACATGAAAGAAGATGTGGTGTTCTTCTATGAACTCTTGTGCCAGTGGTAGCAGGCTTCTCACGGTGTAATACCACAGTGTATTGGGGGTTGCGTTACAGAATGAAACATGGGGAATAAGAAAGAAATGGGCTGCAGTATGTATATTCTAGTGCAAGGGTGGCCAAACGTTTGACGTATAATATGCGGCTCTTGGAAACATGTTGGCTGCGATCCTTTTTCCTTCACAATTAATATAAAAGGGAAATAAGAGATTTTTTAAGCTTTGTAATTATTTACCAGGTACAAACGGAGAGTCCATTGAATTAAAGCCTAAGTTTATTGTTCACAGTGAGTAAATATTTTTAAGAATTTAAATGCTTCTTAAATATTGCAGCGCTCAAACATCTGAAGTTTATCGTACGTGGCTCTGACATCAAGCACGTTTGGCCACCCCTGGTCTTGTTGTTGTTGTTGTTGTTGTTGTTCAGTCGTTAAGTCGTGTCCGACCCTTCGTGATCCCATGAACCATATCCCGCCAGGCCTTCCTGTCCTCCACTATCTTCCTGAGTTTGCTCATTTTCATGTTCGTTGCATCGGTGATGCTGTCTAACCATCTCATCCTTTGCCTTCCCCTTCTCCTTTTGTCTTCAATCTTTCCCAGCATCAGAGTCTTCTCCAGAGAGTCCTCTCTTTGCATTAGGTGGCCAAAATATTTGAGTTTCAGCCTTACTATCTGTCCTTCCAGGGAACAGTCAGGGTTGATTTCATTTAGGATTGACTGATTTGATCTCCTAGCAGTCCAAGGGACTTTCAGGAGTCTTCTCCAGCACCACAGTTCGAAAGCATCTATTCTGCGGCGCTCCGCCTTCCTTATGGTCCAACTCTCGCAACCATACATTGCTACTGGGAACACCATCGCCCTGATTATACGTACTTTTGTTGGCATGGTGATACCTCTGCTTTTTATTATGCTAATAAAAAGGCCTTGAAAAGAACCTTTTTGTTTACATTGTGTAAACTATTTTTTTCCTTTGGTGATTACTTTGGCCACCTTGGGTGCCCTTACTGAGAGAAAGGCAGGGTATAAATTTATTCATTTATTAAATCCAATGGTCCCTCGGTATCTGCAGGGGTCGGGTCCGCTCCCTGCAGATAGCACGAATCTGCGGATGCTGGAGTCTGTGAGGGGCATCGCAGCACCGCAAATACCTGCTTTGAGGCCGGCCTGGGCCCTCCAGAGGTCACGCGAGACCCATTGCCCACTGCATGGGCCTCCCTGTGCCTCCCTGGGTACGACCAGAAGGTACTTCCAGTTCGCAGATGCAACTTCTGGTCGCGTCTGGGAGGTGTTCTGAGGTGCAGGGAGGCCACCCGCGGTTATGTGCGGGCGTGGGGAGGCCATCTGCGGTTGGTCATATCTGCGGATGGCTAAACTGCCGATAATGCAGAGCCATTGTAAGTAGATCTTGTTAATAAGACTGTTTATATACCACTTTTCAACAAAAAGTAGTTCACAAAGTGGTTTACCTAGCTAAATAAATAGTTCCCTGTTCCTAGAAGACTCATAGCTTTAAAAAAAGATACTAGCAAACAGTCACGGGAAAAGATGCTATGCTGGGATGAAGAGGGACAGTTGCTCTCTCCCTGCAGAATATAAGAGGACCACCACTTTAAAAGGTGCCACTACCCACTTAGCAGAAGTATTATCCATGTTCTTCCACTGGGGACAAGAAAAGGCTATCCATTAGTGGATGGGCACCTCTAATATTATAAATACAAAATTTTCAATCGTACATGTTAGCTTTACTAACTACATGCTGAACTATTGAAAGTTATTTATCTTTGCCTTATTCCAGTGTTTCCCAAACTTTTTTGACCCGTGGCTCCCTTGACCATTGGCGACCCTTGACCACGACTCCCCATTACATTATGCTGATGCCTGCCAATTGGCATTGCACTATTCTGAGAGGATTCCGTGGCACTCCGTGGCACCCCTGGCTGGTATCCGCTGCTCCCCTGGGATCCACGCCTCCCAGTTTGGGAACCACTGCCTTATTCTAAAAACTTAAATAACATTGTGCTTGATTACTTGCAATAAATGGCAATTGTAAAGCGAGTTCGGGAGTTCTTTGTTGTATTTTTGTTTTCTCAGCATTGCGTCCATTCTGTTGCATGTGCAAATACGTCTTCCACCCCCCCCTTTCTTTTGTGGTCTGCCAAATTATGTGACTGTCAGCGCAATCCTGTGTAACCTTGCACTGGTGTAACAGTGGATACACCGGTGTAAGTGCACTTATGCCAGTGTAATTGCACTCACACCGGTGCATCTACTGTTACACCGGTGCAAGGTTACACAGGATTGCACTGTATATGTGAAAGCTTAAGGGTGCTGGTGGTGAACAGAGTCTAGCAATTCATGCCTGGGTGTACGTATAGCAGGTGTGATTTACACCTTGTGGGGCCTCCAGAGCGCTTGGACTTACTCTTACAATTCTGTAAAGCATTTATGGATATCTGCTTTATTTGTTTAAAAGCTATAGCCCCACCAGGCTGAATGACTCATTCACTTTGAGGGAACTATTCTTAAGCAGCAAAACCACAATGGCATTCCAAAAGTACAGAACGTCCAATTTTTGTGATAATTCAGTGGCAAATAAAAATAAACAATTAATTTGTGGTTCTCTTGTTCATATGTTTCTAATATAATCATCTGTTGATCCCTCTTATTCCGCATGTTCTCTCTTGCTTAGTAACTTGGGTTAAGTGAGCACACATTTTAACTGGAGATATAAACATGACTTTGGAGCACCAGGAATTATCCTCTTAACTTTTTCTTTAGCTTCTCAAAACATAAAGGACAGTTTATTTATTTGTTTGTTGACTCATTTTGTGCCCTGTTTTTCTCCCTGATGGGCACCCAAAGCAGCTTACAGAACCATAAAAATCACATTTAAAACTATAATTTACAATATAAACATTAAAACATCCTCTTAATAAGAAAGGGGCCTATAAAATCTAATTTGCATGAAAACATCCCCATAAAATGCCCACATCCCCACAGACATCCAATATTAAAATCAATAAACTCAGAAGGCCAGACTGAAGAGAAATATCTTTAGGTCGTTCCAGAAAGCCTCTAAGGAGGGAGCAGTTTGTAAGCTGAGAGGAAGGGCATTCCATAAAGTTGGTGATGCTACTGAGAAGGCCCTGTTTCTTGCTGCTGTCCCTCCCACCTCCATAGGCGACAGCACCTGTAAGTGGACCCTCTACGTCGATGACCGGAGGGGACAAGCTGGATTATACAGAAGATGGTCTCTCAAATACCCTGGCCCCAAGGCATATAGGGCTTTAAAGGTCAAAACTAGCATCTTGAATTGGGCCTGGAAACGAATTGACAGCTAGTGCAGCCTCCGGAGCAGCAGCCTGACAGTTGAACCGCCTACCTCCAGCAATCATGTGGGCTGCCTCATTCTACACTAATTGCAGTTTCTGAACCGTCTTCAAGGGCAGCCCCACGTAGAGTGTGTTACAATTGTCTAATCGTGATGTTACCATGCCATGGCATATTTTTTTCTAATTTGTCTACCCTTTCATATCTTTGTTAATTGTTGTATGGCCTATGTATGTGGCATATTTTTCCACATTATAAAAAATGCCTTACCTGGTAGCCTGAACCCCTTTCTTGCCATAGACTCCTTGCCAAATGTTGTTTACTAAGAAATAATCAGGAGGAGGACAAAATAAGGAGAGATATTTAAAAATGATCACAAGACCAATAACGAGAGAGAACTTCTCTGCCTCCCTTGTGTAACTCAGAAAACTGATCTGTTTTCTCTGAAATTTGGACAACTTGTATCCCCTGCCCAAGAGACCTTCCATGTCTGATTTCATAATGATAGGACAACTATCTTATATGGGATTCAGCTTTTTGTGATTTTTAACAGTGTGTGGTGTGCTGCAGTTCAATAATACTTACTAGATTAATTAACTAGAATATAAGATATAATTATACAAAGAGTTCCACATAGCGCTTCATGATACTTAGCTGTCTAGGGAACATTGCAATGCAGTACCCTTGTGACATTGCAAAAACTTTGGGGAATTCTTCGTTTGGGGTAATCAAGTAGCATAGCAATTAATTTGTTGCTTCAACAATGTCTGTTTCACCTGGACTCTCTGTAGACCTTGTGCAGGAACACCAGAGAGCTGTTCTCTCCCCCCCCCCCCACATCTTTCTTGGCTACCTGTCACCAAAAACAGATCAGGAGCTGCATCCCTTCTGTCCTGCATGAGAAGAAACCACACCCCATAGTGACAGCTACATTTGATGCTGTGTGTTTCCTGGGTAGAATTCTTGCTAATGGGTTGCTGCAGGAACACTAGGGAGCTGAGAGCAGATTTAACATCTTGTTCCTTGAAGATCTCCTGTGGCTGCTACATGACCAAGAGATGTATTAATTGCCTTGCCTTGTTCTTTTATAAACTATATTGGGGACCGTTTAATTGAAAAGCAGGTTATTATCTTTTAAAAGTATGTTGCGATACTAGAAAATGAAGCGATTGCCCTTTTTCTCCTCTAGGATCTGATTTTTTTTTAAAAGCTCTTATTTTTAATATTACCCCGGTCATTGATTAACACAGAAGTTGGCAGTGTTTGTGTAAAGAAGATTATCACATCTAAAAACAATAAAATAAAAATACAGTTTTGCAATGTATATGTAGTAATTAAGTGTATGATAGACGATGGGAAATATACGAATGTGACCTCCCATATTTCTAGCATGGTGAATTTGCAGAACGTGTGGGTTTCCAAGTGTCAGGAAGCCAGAGATCACCTAGACACTGAATGCTATATTTGTGTATCCATAAGTTGATTGCAATGTATCTAACTGTATGTATATAATCGTAAGACGTTTGTATGTCTGAAGCTGATGTAAAACAGAGTTAAAAGGAATGTGTAACAGGGCAGTTACAACTCCTTTGAAATGCAACTGTCTCTCAAAGTGTGAAACTAAAGTGGCAGACTAGAGCAGAAACAGGCCTGCCTTGAGGCATCTTCAAGGACACTAGATAAGAAAGAGTTCCGTGTGAAGTGATTAGTCATCATAAAACATATCTAAAGTGAAACTAAAACCTTCCCTTCACACAGGTGTTGTAAATCAGAACCAAGGTTTGAGGATGTGTACGTGCAAGGCATCGGATTGGCTACTTCGTGCCAGTCGATGCCCCCACTTTTGGAGGAATAACCGTTATTCTGTTAGGTATAAATGTAGGAGCAGTTTTGGCTCCAGGTCTCTCTTCCTTCTGGCATCGGCCGCGAGAGCGTCTGCCCAAATTTACATCAGAATGCCATTCACTGTCTTTAGGTATGTATAGGGTAGAATAGTTAGTCTTTGTTATGTTTAATGTGCCTGTCTGCTATGTTTTCCTCTTTGCAAGCCTCTTGTAACAGCCCCAAGTGGGATGAGGTTTTGCACCATAAACGAAATTTACTTCTTTAAAATAAATTTCTTATATTTCTAAAGAGGACTCTGTGTGTGTCAAAGCGTTGGGCCAATCTGGGATAAGCACTGGGAAAAAGAGGAAACCGGGAAGTAATGGTGTCGCCCGTGCGACTGGTCAGGAGGGAGGCTCCAGGGTGGCCAGGCTTTGAGCGGAGGGGCGACAAGGTCGCGTTTGCACTGCGGGGATAAGCAGTGGACCGGGGAAGTTACTCTGGGGAAAGAAGTTGTAGATAAAACGCAGCCGTAGTGCCTGAGACTGCGAGAAATAACGTGGTGGCTGTAAATAAAGCCAGGCAATTCCCCTTTTTGCTGTACCCAGAGTAACACAACCTTGACACCAAGTATAGAATGTGTGTTTTGACTTGAAGTCAGCTAAAGTTCCTCCTGCAAAAATTATGTTGCAAGAACTGTATGTAGATAGTTGGAAATCCTTATGCAGAGTTCTGTGCAAGATTTTAATCAACCTGAGGTTCTGCGTTGACATTTGTATTGATAGATGCACATGCTTTGGAGAATGCTAGACTTGATAGGTTAGTTCATGAGAACGGTGTTATGATTGTCTTTATGCAATTATTTTTCAATGTTATTCAAGCTAGATAATATTTAAAAGTAGTCCTCTTGATAATTGTTATGCTATATAAAATAAGGTGTATTTATTTGTCAGAAAAAAATGTATCCTAGTATAGAACGTGGACAAACCGAGGAGTCACTATGGCCATAAAATGTTTGCATATGCTAGATTGAAAGTCCAGGGGAGGAAAGAAAGTATTGCAACAGTTTCATGACTGCTAGCTTATTTGAATATATCTGTGTTTGCCATAGATCAATACAGAAGAGCATATAGATGAAGAAGACCCGGAAGCCATTTCTTGGGACCGAACTATTCCTGAGGACATCAAGAGAGTGATTGAGCCTAAATTTGTCCAAGCAGACAGTGTTACTGTGTGGATTGATCCTCTAGATGCAACTCAGGAATATACAGGTAATGATACTGAATTCATTTTGACTTGCCACTTCTCTTCGTAATTCTTTTCTCCATTTGGTAAGGTAACATTTCAGAAGAGCCGCTTCCTGTCGTGAGTCATGTGCAGGAGTCCACAATACCAAACTAGGGTTTAGTGCTGTGGAACCTTCTCCTCTCAGGAACTTGGCATCAATTAGGTATTTCCACTTTGCCACAAACCATAGTTTACCATTACTTTTCAATCCTGTATTATATGTTCGATGAAGTAGGAAATAACTAAGCGAGGGAATATGAGCAGGGCGAAGGCTTGTTCCCTTAGCATCAAACCATGGTTTTGAATTGCATGTGAATTAGTTCTTTATTGTTTGAATAATAAAATACTCCAATATTCTGAATGTAATCATTAGCTTAATTTCATGAGGGGTCTAGACAAAAGGAAGACTTTCAGTTTTCAGGAAAGGAAAACTGTTTAGATCTCTAGTTTGAAGAGAGCATTAAGAGGCTGACTAAAAGGACTGTGTTTTTATGTTCAAATGTTACTGCTATTTTAAGTGTATCCTGAGCAATCTTGACACATCTACTGAATACTAAATCCAGACAAACTGGGTTTTATGTTCACTTGTATGCATGTCTTAAGTGAATGTAATGTTTATGAAGCCTTAAAGTTGACCAGGGAGAAAAACAGGTTTCTATACTTTTAGAAATGATTGTTGCTAAATCTAGGTATTGATAATAGCAAGGATTATGAATTTTGTATCTTTTGAAAACGGCATATAAACTCGTAGGATTCTGGAAGATTTTTAGTTTGGAGGTTATACTTTATCCTACTTATATGACATATTCATATTCTTTCTGCTTTCCCTTCAGATAATCTTCGGCAGTATGTTACTACAATGGTGTGCGCAGCCGTAAACGGAAAACCAGTTATAGGAGTAATACACAAGCCATTCTCTGGATTTACAGGTCTGTGGCATATTTTATTTAATCTGGCAATCCTGTGTGTAGTGGCTGCAGTTTATTTTGGCTCTGGAGGGAGACAAACATTGCAACTCAACATTCTGTAGTGTGCAGGAAGGAAATGGAAAATTGACTTCTGCATTGCTCTCTGCAGAAGAGCACATCCATCTAGTTTCATAAAGTTGAATCAAGAATACCTAACCAGACAAATGTGAGAAGTGTGCCTTTGTTCGCTGTAGCAAATTTTGTGCACAGTGCTTAGTGTCTTGGTATATCTGAGTTTTATTGCCCAAAGGAATGGTTTGTATGCGTACCAAAAGGTTGATGATAAATGATGAAGGTAGGCACCCAGTAAATCACGTATCATCTTGCACGCAGTCTTGTTTGCTATTTTCACTGTGATTTTTTTTTTCTCCCTCTGAAAATCCATTGAGATACTTCAGGTTACTCTTTCTGCTTCTCCCTTGAGACTTTTCCCCTGATTTGCTGAGTACGCTGCATTCCTGCAGGTCATCAACTGGCAGATGCCACAGCCATGGGAAGCACAGCCATTTGATCAAAACTCCCTGCTAGTCTAGCTGCAAACCAATTGAAGGACCAAACCCAGCAGCTGGCTGCTCCGTCTGACTGTCCTCCCAAGCCTAAGCACCCCCAGGAAGCAAGATTCCCACCGTTGCTTGAAATATCCTGACATTTATTTTGCATTCCCATTCTAGGATAGAAATGCATCAAGTAAGAGTTTCATTAGCTAAGCAGGGGCCAAGTACTGTGAAACAGGGAAATGCCCAAAACAGCCTCAACATATTCTCTCTTTACACCAATACAATGGCGCCTAAGCAAGGCCTGTAAATATTAAAACATAGCAATTGAATTTCTTTTTTTAAAAAGTAACTTATTTTGATAACGCACAAGTGTAACGTGTCTTGAATCTAGCCCCTATAGCAGTGTTTCCCAAACATCTTCAACCTGTGGCTCCCTTGACCATTGGTGACCATTGGCCAGTGGCGAAACTAGGCAGAGCGCGCGGAGCAGCTGCTCCGGGCGCGTGGCCTGCGCCCACTGCCTCGTCTTTACCTCCGTGATACGCTTCTTTGGCCGTCTTCTTTTCGGCCCTCCCTGGAGCCCGATCGGCTCCAAAATGGCAAGGAAACTGGCGGTGTGTGTGCGTGTGCATGTGCGTGTGTGTGTGTGTTTCGGCCCTCCTATTGGCTACACAGGGCGCAACATCGTCACGCCACTCAGGCCCCGCCCTTGCTCCGGGCGCCCCATCGGGATCCTGGCCCCTTTGCCATTGGCCACGATTCCCCATAACATTATGTTGATGCCTACGAATTGGCATTGCACTGTTTTCCGAGAGGATTCTGTGGCACTCCACGACTCCCCTGGCTGGTTTCCGAGGCGCCCCTGAGAGCTGCGCCCCCCAGTTTTGGAACCACTGCCCTGTAGTAAAGTGGAAGCCGAGGGAGAATAGCAATGAGAGAAGGTGAGCCCTATGCAGACATACCGATCTCTAGAATGTGTGAAATGTATGAAGAAATAATGAAGTTCCAAACACAGGAATTTGCCAGATCAAATTGGCAACCCCTCTGACGTGCAAGCTGCTGCCACTGCCAAGCGGATGGAGGCTGCAGCCACTGAAACACTAACATAATGTATATTTTGCAGCCTGGGCAATGGAAGGTGCAGGATCCAATATTAAACCACGTTCGTCCTACAATGAGCAAACTCCAACAGTGATTGTATCCCGGTCTCATACAGGGACAGCAAAGCCGTTTGTTTGGAAAGCGTTTGGAAATAAAACTCAGATTATTTCAGCTGGTGGAGCAGGTTTGTTATCTTTCATGTTCTGTCCCTTTTTTGTTGTTTGTTTGTTTTTGTTTTTTGAGGGGGGGAGAATTATGCAGATCGAAATAGTTACAAAACTGGAAATGTAAGCATTACCAAAACAGCTGGTTGCACTAGGAAATTGTAGAATAGGAACAAGCTTACTAAGTTCTTTGATTTCTGAGGAAGGAAAATAATTATGTGTATGGATACAAGGGGTAGTAAAGAAAAGGGACAGCTAAATACCTGTTTGGTGAAGAGTGGAACCAAACAAGTGGAACTAGAAGAGTAATTGCTCGAAGGAAATTCTTAGCTGCTTAGCATGGTGTAATTTCCATTTTAAAATGCAGCAATATATTCGGATAGATTTATAATGGTAAGGGGAAGATTGTTATTGGAGTAATTGCATTGCCCGATAGCTTGGATGGCTTTAAAAGGGCATTAAACACATTCATGGAGGATGAATCTGTCACTTACTACTAGTTATGGTGGCCAAATGCTACCTGTAGGTTCAGAGGCACACCAGGAACAGAGGAGCATCAGTGGGAGAAGGGTTTTCCCCTCATCTCCTGGTTTGTGGTTATCCCAGAGCCATCTGGTGGGCCACTGTGGGAAAAGGCTACTGGACTATTGGCCTTTGACCTGATCTGTGTGTAGATGCACATAAAAGCATACTTTAAAAGTATTGCTTAGAATAGGAGAGCAGGATATAGTTGTGGAATATGTGCATTTTTATGTACATTTTAATTAATGGATCCACTGATCACCATGTACCCAGGCAGATTTCACCAGTTTATTTCTCATCTTCTCAGATAAAAATAAACGACGTAGTCCACAGTCAAAATTTAGGTGGTAGCTATTTGAATTTGAACAAAAAGATAAATGTATATGCAATTATTCTGGATCTGCTGGTCTTTATATGTTTCTGTATTTAGTGGTTCATGTTTGTTTTATGAGACAATTGGGTTTTTTTGTGTTCAGAGGTATGTTAAATATATTAATAAATATATTGGTCTTCTTCCTCCCCCCCTCCAGGGTATAAAGTGTTATCTCTCTTAGATGTATCTGAGAAAGACCAGGAAAAAGCCGATGTGTATATTCATGTTACATACATCAAAAAGTGGGACATATGCGCTGGCAATGCAATGCTGAAAACATTAGGAGGTCAAATGACTACCCTGACTGGGGAAGAAATCAGTTACACTGGTCCAGATGGCAATGAAGATGGGCTCATAGCCAGTATCAATGTGAATCACAGGGCACTGATTGAAAAACTTCCCAGTCCAGTCAAGATTTCAAAGAATTAAATTTTTAAGACTGAGCGAGTCATGCTTCTGGAGCCTCAGAATGATCCGGTAGAGAGGGGAAGCTGTGAAACTAGCCTTGGGAGGATGGCACACTTTAGTGGCTAAAGCAAATGACTATGCTTTGGAAGACTACATAGACCTTCATTTGGCAGTATATAAAAGTAAGAGTACTGGAATGCAAGATTTCGTCATGCATTGGTGTCCACCATAAATTTTCAGACTAATTTTTCATATCATAACAGAACGGAGAAATCCAGATCAGTGCTTGTAGTGATCTATGCGTGTTACAAACTGGTTCTGGTAATTCCTCACATTCTGTTATAGAATTCTTTGTATTGTCTGGCAGAAGTAATGACTGGTTTTGGTCACTAGAAGGACGGACACACACATTCTTTGGATACATGTGCAAGAAGGCTGAAGCATTGTCTTGTGACTACTGTTCATCTTGGGTACAATTCCAAATAATAAAATGTTTGGTTCTATTTTCATGTTTACCTGAAAACTCAAGCCAGCTTAATGTGGATAAAAAATTTGTTAATGTGTGTGGTTTTATTATAACATTATTTCTGTTTCATTTTAGAAGAAAATGTGTTCCGTTGTACAGTTTCAACTATTGAATATTGCCATTCTTTTCAGCATAAGCTTTTAAGTTTCTTGAATTCTTCACACTCGGTCTTGAGCTTACAAAGTAGTCCACTGTCCTTAGTGATCACTTAAGTTACTTAATGAGAGAAATGTGTATTTTTGTTGCCAACATAAAATGAAGCTCATACATCATGTGAAACTCTTTACAAGGACTCTAAAGTGTCTTGCTGTCAATCCTAAATACTGCATTGTGGAAATTCCCTTTAAAAGATGCACCCTGTTTTTTTGGTTTGTCTGTTCAGAAGTCTCCTCTTCTATGCTATTTGGCATTTATGCCTTCTCTAATGGTTGTAGAAGCTATTAAGGAGCCATTGGGCTAATCAACAGTTTGTTCATCCTGGTTAAACTTGTTCTTTGACAAACAGAGCAAAACCTTTGCTCCTTGATGCAAAGCAATCTAGGCTTGTGTTAATGCGATGAATGTGGGTGGCAGTTTTAAAAACAAAACAGAAATATAAGCTAGGTTAAAAGCAGGTCCACAAGCTTTGGTCAATTAACTGATCAAAGCGTTGCAGATTAAATTTTCCCCTTCCAGTAACCAGCGAGGCTGACAACAAGCAAAACCTTTGGGGCCTTGGCCCCTTGACTGGCCTGCTATCATGCTGGGTTCACAGATGCACTGGCTTCCTTTTCCCTGGACGACACAGTATGCCAAGAATAATTTCGCGCACAAGTATATGTGTGTGAAATCTTGGCTGCAGAAAGCTATTTGAATGACAGAATAGGAAAAAAAAATAGACCAGTTTTGTGTGACTCATGAAAACACGTCACTTCTTATTTACAAAAAAGATAAAGGATTATGCGTATATATGGCATTTGCCCTTCCTTTCCAAACTATTGATATGTGGTTTGGTTTTGTGAAGCAGTATGTTTTCATAAAGACTGATTTAATTCACATCTGAACAATTTCTACTTTTCAGACTCCTTTTAAATGTTTGAATTCAAACTCTTGAGTTTGGTACGCAGGTGCTCTGTTACTACGTTTGAACCAGACATGCTAAGCCTGGAGACAGATGATAGATGTTTTCCAAGACTTGACACACTTAGCAGGAGCTTTGCACACATTTTACTTTTGCCTTTGGTAAATAGACTCTTCTGGGTTTTGTATTGTTTTAAAAACCTACTTAATCAGAGGTGACAGTCAAAAGGTATGTATATATGTGTGTTGTACCCTTTGGGAACAACCTTTCTTAATCCACTTAACCCTTAAAAAAAATCTGTCTCTCTTTTGGACAGTACACTGAAGTGGCGAAAACAGGTGCACAAGTGACTTTCAGATCCAGTTTTTGCTCTTCTGAGTAACGTCTAAAAGGAGTGCTTTTGTGTTAAAACACAAAACATGCTGGAAGCTAAATTGATCGATAGATCATAAATTATATGGTAGGATTTCTGCATTATTATTGAGAGGTGAACTTAGAGGCAGGACTAACCATGGTCCCTACAATCCATGCATACAAACCTTCTCTCTGCATAATGAAATTAAACTACAAACTCTATTCCTGTGTGCAAGACAGAGGTTTGATTACTGCTTTTAGCAGTAGGGCAGGAAATGAGCTGGACTTAAAGTTTGCTCATGAATGTTAATGGTTCATAATGGTCAACAGAAGAAGGACTTTCCCATTTAAGACTTGGGTCTGCAAGCACTTGATCCTAATGGCTGCAAGCTATAAAACATTAACGCATGTGGATAAGTTGCATGATTTTGCTGATTAAAGGAGCAGGACTTGTCAAGGTATTTTTTTGAATTGGAGCCAAGCTATCGTCCTTAAATTAAATTAAATTAACGTCCTTAAACGCATCACTCCTTAAATTAAGGGCAAAATATGCATGGACATGTTTTCACCTTAGTGCGTTTAGCTCAAAACCAACAGTACACAAAAAACCTTACGTTAAAGTAGCAAGTAGGAGAAAGTGGTGCTATAATCTTGCGCAGATAATGTAACTTGTGCTGGTCCTGCTCAGGTTGCATTTGCTGTGTTAATGGGCAGGGGACAAATGCATGGTTTGTGAGGATCCGATGTATCGCATTTGTACACCTAGTCTCTTCCCAACCAGCTTCTAGGCCTACACATAGACCCCTTAAGTCTCAGTGATACTTGTTTAGTAGTGACTAAAACTGGCAGGATCATACTCCTGGTTAACTTTTTATCTTTCCTGGAATTACGTGAGAAGAAAAGTTGGTTTGAATGCAATAATACTGTATGTGCCAGCTAGTATTTAAAAATTCTACGGGGCACACTTGTATGTGTATCCCTTTGAAACTGAGATCAGTGTGCACTACAGTGGACCCTTTCTATCCGCAGATTTGGGACCTGTGGATTTGTCTCAAAACACTTTTTTTTAAAAACGGTTAAAAAGTGGGGTTTTATCTTTTAGAAGCAAACCACTGTGTGTTCTTGCGTAAACAGGCCGAAATTGTGCTCTGGAAGCCTCTTCCGGGTCGCATGACTCCCCCTCCCTCTGGGGCTACCTTGGGAGGGGGGAGTCACACGACCTGGAAGAGGCTTCCGGAGCACGATTTCAGCCTGTTTAAGCAAGAACGCACAGCGGTTTGTTTCTAAAAGGTTAAAAACCCTGCGTTTTTTTACCTTTTTCGGTTTTAAAGCAGACCCCGGTATCCACGGTTCCCCTCTATCCACAGGGGAGCCCAGAACAGATCCCTCACAGATAGCGAGGGCCAACTGCAATTCATTATGGTGCTATGGTGGAATCCTAATCTTTAAATAACATGTCTTGCTCAGATCTGTGGATGAGGCAAAGCAATATGATTATACCGTAATGTTCTTTTCTGAGACACAAAGCCTAAGAAATTATGCACTAACGTGTGGGCACAATATTCATAGTCTGTGGTTTCAGACATTGCCTGAACTGGGGAGAGTGGGTGCCCAAGTGGTTTGCCCATCTATCCCCTTTTCACTGCGAAGAGAGAACTTATGCATCTCTACCTCAATGAGATGTGAGCTGTTGGTACGCCTGATGCCTATACATCTCAACACATCTGACTTCTCCCTTTAGACCAGGGGTTGGCAACCTATTTGGGAAAAGGGACTGGACGTTCAGCGATGACATCTTCATGTCTCCACAGGCGGCACAGGGACTCTGCAAGCCCAGGCCGGCAGCTCCGCCATTCCCAGTCTGGTGCACAGCAAATTGGGTGGGAGGAGCCAATCTCAGCACAGGCTGGATGACTTTGGTGGGACAGATCCAACTGCAGGCCATAGGTTGCTGACCCCTGCTGTAGACATTGCATGGAAGTGCAGAAAGCAGATTTTGTGAATTAGTTGGACGCCTGGTTTCCCCCAATATAACACAACAGCTACACTGTGTCTCAGGCCTGAAATAGTACCTCTTCAAATTTCATAACAATTGAACTGTGCCATAGATAGCAAATAGGGAATTCGTATTATATCTGGAGTTTATTACTACTTGGCGTTTTTCCACGGTGGCTAGACTTTAGAATAACTAACTTAACTCTTGCTCCTGCTGTGACTATGGTTCAGAGCAAATTATGACATGAGGGCCCACTCCCCTCAAGCTCTAATTTGCATTCCTTGAATGCTGAACACTTCTGAATAAGCAGAAGTAAATGGATGAGAAGTTTGTTCTGGGGAAAGCAGGGAGGGATGCAGAAGAACTTGATTTTTATGTTATTTTTTTAATTGTGTAAAATTGACAGGTGTACATAGGATTTGTTGTAATCTCTAATGGCTAAATTAAAATATCTGATGCGAACTGGATTGTGTATTTTTTTCCGCGTAATGCTGTTGTGGTTGTTCCAATTGCATCCACTGGGGGAGTACAGGTAAGTGGAATTTAACGGGATTAAAACACTAATATTTTGCAGCTGATGGCACTGATCAGCATATAGTAACGGCTGTTTCCATCCTGCTTGTGCACTTAATGCTCAAAGCATCTCACAAGATTAAAATTTAACAATCAAATATGAAAGCAGCAGCAAAAATAGCAATAGACAGACTCAAGCACAAGTTAGAGAATCAAACAAGCTTCACCAGGTGCCTAAATGATGCCAAGGAGATGGCGAGTGAGAGTCCCTGATGTTTGAGAGAGATGGTGGCACTACAGAGAGGGTTGTCTCCAGGTTGGTTCTGACCTCCAGAGCAGAGGTAAGTGAGTAGATGTGTGGCAATAAGTTTAAACCTGGTTGGAACAAGTTCAGCATTAAAATACATCTACATCTAGTAGATGTATATTTAATTAAGACATACATAGAATTAAGACATATTTCTTTTCCTAAAGGCAGAGAGGTTACAAACAAGCGTAGGTATTGTTCTGAGCAAAATGATAAACCTCTGGCTAAACTGTACCACTTCAGATTGGGGGGGGGGGGGGGAGGCTCATAGGATACTCATTGGATACCTCTTCAAAAATTGCCTTCTATACAGAAAGTAAGATGTTGGGGAGAAGGCTTCTAGCCTTGCTACCTGCCTCCTAGGGGAGTTGTATGTATACATGGATTTATATAAAAATGGTGCACTTATTCAAGCAGTACATTCCAGTCACAGGTTTTACCATCTTGGTGAGAACTGGGCTTCAGCCCCTACCCAGCTCTAGGTGTTACTCTATGCAGGGTGCAAGATGCTCTGCCGTTGGAAAGTGTGCGCACTGGGGGCTATATGGCTGCTGGAGCCAAAGGAACAAACAAGGAGGATCTGTTTTATCGACCAGGATTCCCTCTCTGATAATCTGGCCTGTGTCACTTTTTCCTACTAGAGGAAGAATGTTAACAATAACCAGTGGAACTCCAAATTGGTAAAGCTTCCCATTTTGTTAATATATCATGCAAACAGATTAAGTCAACATAGGAACATTGAGAGAATGCGTTCAAACGGTAGCATTTAGAATGCTGCCTGGAGCTCTACGTATTCCTGCTAAGGAAGCACACTGAGCGAGCTATTAACTTCAGTCTTCCTGTTTCTTTTAACGCAGAAAAGTAAGTCCACCTTAATGTGTTTAGAGTGCTGGAGAATCAGACTTGTCAAATGGGGTTAGGTGTGGAGGTCAAGCATTTTGAATTAGTGATGTTTTTATGGGAGACCATATGCAGAAATCGGCTTTACATGCCGACAACTAATGTGGAGTGCACATCTGGGTTCCATTGAACTGGATTCCATCTTTCGATACGGAATGGAATGGGCAATCTCCTCTAAGATGCTAGCCATGTACAAGTAGAGGACCACAACTGGAACTGGTGCAATTATATAAGTGCAAATGGAGAGCCAATATAGTTTGTGAGTTGGGACTTAAGACCTGGAAGATCCAGGTTCAAATCCCTTCTCAGCCATGAAGCTTCCTGGGTGACCTTGGGCCAGTCACTATCTCTCAGCCTCATCTACCTTACAGGGTTTTTGTGAGGACAAAAGGAGGGAAGGAACCATGTACGCCACCCTGAGCTCCTTGGAAGAAGGGGTGATACAAAAATGTGGACAATAAATGAAACCTGCTATAAAGTGAAAATGGAATTAAACCTTTTCCATATTTAGAATTGATACCCCAATCTGTGTGATACCCCAAAGAGGAAACTATTTCCTCTTTGCTCCAGGCAGGTAAGTTCTACTTAATAATTAGGTTGCAATTACTGAATCCAGACAAAACTAGTAATGAAAAATTTAAAGTTCTGGTATCCTTCGTTTAGCATGCCTTGAATGAAACATCTATTAGAAATGGATTGTGTATGGAGTGTGACAACTCAATAAGACAGGCAGGAATATTTTGCCAAGTTTTTTTTTTTAAGTTAACAGGGATACTGTGTGACTAATAGAAGTATGTCTGTGTGTCTAATTGAACTAAAATGATTAGCTGTAATTGTGTCTATGCTGAGAAAAATAGGTTTAAAACACCCTAAACATTGTACACCTGATTTTTAAAAAAAAAGATGAGGCATAAAATGTGTGATATGATACAAGCTTCTTTTTGGCCACTAGAGGACTTCATCTTTCCAGTAAAGTAAGAATCAGTGAGAATTATTGAACTCTAGGCACTGTAAGAATCCGGTATGTACCTTTTGAAATTAGTGAACAAATGCTTGGCTAAATATGTGTAAATCTTCATAGCATAGAGTTAAAATTTCCAAGTATATTCAGGTGACACAATCAGAATACAACTCTTAGTGGAATAATTGCCGTTTTCATCAAATCAACATGAACGTTGAAATTTTGGAAGAGAGATGGCTTCCTTCACTTCGTGGAAAAGGTGCAATAGCCTCATCACATTCCCTTTTGCATTTTTTTGTTTTTCAGCTAAAAGTACAAGTGAACCAAAAGAACAAACTACACACAATTGCACAGATCTGATCAGTTCATTTAGCATGGGTGTGTTTTTGTTTTGTTTTTCAACCATCTCTATGAATTAGTGAGTTCACCTGATTAAATTAGTCTAAACCAGTGTTTCTCGAACTATGGGTTGGGACCCACTTGGTGGGTCGCAACCTGATTTCTGGTGGGTCCCAGGTGATGGAAAGATCAGATAACTAATCGCCACAAAACTTTGTTGTTGTTGTTGTTCAGTCGTTAAGTCGTGTCCGACCCTTCGTGATCCCATGAACCATATCCCGCCAGGCCTTCCTGTCCTCCACTATCTTCCTGAGTTCGCTCATTTTCATGTTTGTTGCATCGGTGATGCTGTCTAACCATCTCATCCTTGGCCTTCCCCTTCTCCTTTTGCCTTCAATCTTTCCCAGCATCAGCGTCTTCTCCAGAGAGTCCTCTCTTCGCATTAGGTGGCCAAAATATTTGAGTTTCAGCCTTAGTACCTGTCCTTCCAGGGAACAGTCAGGCTTGATTTCATTTAGAATTGACTGATTTGATCTCCTAGCAGTCCAAGGGACTCTCAGGAGTCTTCTCCAGCACCACAGCATCTATTCTTCGGCGCTCAGCCTTCCTTATGGTCCAACTCTCGCACCCATACATTGCTACTGGGAACACCATCGCCCTGACTATACGAACTTTTGTTGGCATGGTGATATCTCTGCTTTTTATTATGCTGTCTAAGTTTGCCATAGCTTTCCTTCCAAGGAGTAAGCGTCTTTTAATTTCATGGCTGCTGTCTCCGTCTGCAGTGATCTTGGAGCCCAGAAAAGTAAAATCTGTTACTGCTTCCATTTCTGCCCCTTCTATTTGCTATTTGCCACAAAACTTGGTTATTCAAAAATCAGATAGCTACTAATTGCCCTTCAAAGAGCTGAGCTCCTGCAATTTGCAAGATAGCTTCTAATTACCCTGCATGCAGCTGAGCTCCTTACTTGTAAGTAAATAAATATATTTCTTGATCACCTTTTTTAAGTCTCATAAAGCTAGGTGGATCCCGATAAAGTGTCATTTTAAAAAGTGGGTCCCAGTGCTAAAAAGTTTGAGAACCACTCATCTACTGTTTCTCTTGATGTATGCAGTAAATTATGTATAAGCTTATAACTAACCAAAAGTCACATTTTAACATACTTCCTTACATGTTCCTCCCAATTTTGCATACTGACAGCTTTGCGTAATTCCATATTTGTAATCTGGAAAATGGAAGACCTCTTTTAATTCTATAAATATATGATCAAACACATGGAGGGGCAGTTGTAAATATGAAAGAGTTGGAAAGACGCCGTAAGCCAACAATTTTAACTCCTACTGTCACCTATCCACTATTCCCCCATAGACAAACCTATATAATGCAATAGGATGTATGCACATGAGCCAACATAACAAGCTCCTAGGAACATGCACACTCTTTACTCATAAATACCTAATTATTTCTCACTCAATCAAGGGGTGTTCTCTCATCACTGTCTAAAACAGTGGTGGCCAACCTTCCAACATGAATGCTGGCCCTTTAAATTGTTGTATAGGTGAGAGGGCATTTCAGCAGGTGCAGCTGCTTTAGCAGCACCATCAGCACTTGCAGCCGCCAAGATTCTGCCTTCTACACAACTCTTAAGAACACAGAAGCCCTAATGGTGGAAGGTTGGCCACCCCGATCTAAACTTTTTTTTCCCTAAAAGGGGGGGGGGGAAGAGAGAGAGAGCAGGTGTTGTGCAATGTTTGCAGATCAAATGCAATCCAACTATCCCAAGGTAATTCCTTGACTTCTGTGATGCAAATCATTAATTTTTTCTAGCAGAAATAAAGCAGATTGGGGCTTAATCCATCTGTATACACGTTTTGGGCTTCCAGACCATGTTCCCAAGGTTCAGGTCTCCCTGACATTTCACCCCTGGCTATAAGAGGCATTATCAAAGTTATAAAACTAAAAACAAGAAAATAAATCCTAAAACCGGATGACTAAAACCTAAAAATCACAAAGCTAAAAGGCTCACGATGGTATTAATCATCCTAAAATTGACAAGACTAAAACCTAAAATCACCCTGCTCAACACTCTTTAAAAGGTTAAACTCATAGCCCCAATACAGAGAGCACCAGTTCTGTGTGTCCTAAAGGAAGAAGTGACTTTATAGAAGGAAGTACCCAATAGTTGAGACACACAGCTCAAAGGAGTATCCCAATTACCTGTGTGTGACTTAAATGAGCTGCTCAGCCAGCTGTTTCCTCCATTTTCTCCTGCTCAACTGGCTCCAAGTTAAAAGGGACTGGCAACTTATCCCGCCTGTTATTCAAACCCATGATCTTTGTATTTCTTAGTGCAGGAATCCAAGCACCACTGAGACAGAGGGTCTCGGAGTATTAGTATTCTTACAACATATCAACATTTGTCCGCTCACCCCAGGTAAACTCCCAGCCACTGCAATGGGGCTACTTGGTCTCCACCGACTCTTTAGCCAGTGGAGAACCAAGCAGCCCCATATTAGCAGAAAGGGCCTGGAAAGGGGGGGGGATAAGATAAGGCACGCCACAGCATTGCCAATCGCTCCCCCCACCTGGGCCTTATATGCCCACCTCCGCCTTCCCCCTGCACCATCAAGGCTGATTCACATTACACGAATCCCGGCGTGTCACAGAGATGCGCAGAGCTCTTTGACAGCATTTCAGAAGCAAGATGGTGAAAGCCATCTTTTGAGGGGGCGGGCTTTGCGGAGCTGGGGCGGGTTTGCGGAGCTACTGCAGCCTACCAATCGGATGAGAAGGGGGGGGAGTGGCTGCATGCCAATCAGAACTACCTCCAATCACCTTCATAAGAAGGAGGGACAACAGGCGGGAAGACACTCCTTCCGGTCAGCTCTGCGCGCAGGGGCAGGGGCATCTGCGCCTGGATTCGTGTAGTGTGAATCAGCCCGTACCCCCTGCACCACTCAGAGCGGGACTTACCTGCTCCACAGCGCTGTCTCCTGGGCTCTCCAGTAGGCGGGTGGTGTACCTGCCGGATAGGATTGCGCTGTTAATGTCTGCCAACTTAGAAGAAAATATTCATATCATAATTTTTCCCTGCTGCGGAAACAAATTCCTATAAAATGATCTAACTCTATAAGGTCTATGATATATTTAAAATTGAAGGTACTTTTGTTGAAACTTATCAAAGACAATTGATATTCCGGCTGTCTCAAATCAGAGAGATGCGAGGACATCTGCCCTTGCTAAGTTAATAGGATACCTCTCACTAAAGCAATAAGACCGATGTCTTCCAGCTGCTGCCAGCACTCTAGCCATTGCAGCAAAACCTCTAGAGAACGAATCTGAGACAGGAACTGGAAACAAAATTGAGCATGAATTCAGATTTCCTATTTAGTCTGCTCCCCTGTCTGCTAATGTTTGTTTAGGAATAGTACAGTATAGTTTTAGAAAATATTAGTGATGGGAGAACACTCCTCGACTTGAGTGAGAAATACTTAGGTATTTACACATTTTCTTGGAGAATGTAGTAAAAAGTATGCATGCTTCCAAGAGTTCTCTTGTATGTTGGCTCGTGTACATACATTGGCTCGTGAACTATAATATTCAGTTGCCTCTTCCCCCACCAACCAAAAAACGTAAACTCCTGGGAAGGATGTGCTGGACCCCCTGAGCATTTGCATGGGACATAGTCATTTGTTTGACTTCCTTTAAATTCTCAGATGTTTCTTCTCCTTGGAAGAAACCCTGAAATGTGTTTGAATGTCACTTTTTCGTTTAAATTTTAATACCAACTCTATTTGACCTATTTGACCATGTCCCCATGCTGCCTGAATCTCTCAAATGTTGCCCTGTGTGTGTGCACACACCTGTGGGTGGGGGGAGGGCAGGTGAGTGAGCGGGTGGGTAAGCAGGTAAGCTAATGAGAGGATGGGTATGAGCCACGGCTGCTACCCTGCCCTTCTCCCTCCAGCGCTGCTAGAAAAGAGAAGGAAATACTGCTTTACATGGCATTTGGATGTCGCCCCACTGAAATTAGCGAAACACTGTTCAAGGTAAACATGGTTGTGACATGTTTAAGTGTGTCTGTCTGTCCATGAGGAAAGGGGGAGATATTTCCTTTTGTATATGACTTGCTTCTCTGTTCATGTGTTTTGAGAGCAGATGGCCTGGGAGTTGCATTTGATGTTGGAGAATAATCTGACTGGGTACGGTTTAATTGAAGATAGTTAAATGCTGGTTGTTATCACAGTTGAATGACCTTGACTACACTTATAGCTGTGTTCTCTAAAAGAATAATTAGACTTCAATTATCTCAGGCTGCAGCTTCTTTGTTGGAAGAATAAAGCACATGACTGTTTGATGCATACTGAAAAAAATGATTTCTGGTCTTCACCACTTGGGTACCAATGCGATATGTTTGCAAGGAGTAAGTTATCCAAATGTAATTTTCAAGCAACTTTCAGCTCTCAATTTTCTTTTGACTTTACATATTTTGGAACATTGTTGAATTTTGAAATGTTGTTTGGGGATTAAACTAGAATGGAAATTAACATCAGAAAGCATTTGACTTTACAGGTATTTTAATTACAGGTATAAAATAAGTTGTTCAGGCTTCAAGTAGGAAAACTTTTGCCCTCTCTTCTCAATGTTTGATTGTAATTGTTTGGACACTGCTTAATGATAGCTATACTATGAGATTACAGCCCTCCAGTGTTTACCTCAACCAATACTTGGATTAATGTATCAGTTGTCTTTTTCAATGCATTTATTCAAAACCACTTACCAGAGTCTCACAAGGTAGCCATTTTTCTAAGGTTCTGTAGCTTTCATGGCCAGAAATGATACAAATTGATTTCAACTTCACAGGATTAACAGCCATGTAGAAATATTTATGTTTACAAACGTCTACAACGTTAACACATAAACAGTTTAAAAACACTAATCTCTAGTCTTTGTAGAAGCAGATATCACGGGTAGCGCGGTCATAGTTAAAAGTGAAAGTAGCGAACCAGCCGATAAAAACACTGACGATTTTGTCCTGGATAGACTGTAGCAGCCCAACCACGGACAAACAGAAATGTTTAAAATCAAAAAACTGGAAGCCAAGGACCCGACGTTTCGTGTCTAAATCCAGACACCTCTTCTGGGGTATTCCAAAGTAAATTGGGAGATGTTGCAGTATTCAGCGTCCTGCTCCACTCTTTTTATTTTTCAAAAAAGCGCGGGAAACCTGCTGTCAAAACGGAAGCTGTCCCGGAGTGACCCTGTTGGTAATCCTGTAAAAACTCAATAGATTCAGTTTACCATAGAAAGAGAGAACAATAAATCGTTGGCCTTCTTAGACGTGTTAGTAACTAGGAGAGAAGATTTGTCCTTCAACCATTCAGTGTATAGGAAACCTACTAATATGGGTAGGTACTTGAACTATAGTTCAAACCACCACCCTGCGCAGAAAGGTGCCGTTATTAATACTCTAGCTTATAGGGCAATAAAAATTTGTGATAAAGATTCAATAAGTAAGGAAAAGGAAACAGTATTTGACATATTGAGGGCCAATGGGTACCCTGAGGCACAAATAAATAGAGGATGGACGGTACAAAATAATAAAATTCAAAGGGAGAGGGAAGGGAGAAATAGAGTCACTGAGACTGAGGACACCAATAAAACAACAGAAGACAGCAAAGTAGAAAAAATCTGGGCCTTTTTGCCCTTTATTAAGGGAGTAACTGATAAGATCGCCAGAGTGCTTAAACAGGGGAACATAAAAACCATCTTCAGACCAACAAGAAAAATTCAACAATTGCTTAATAATCCAAAGGACAAGAGACCTTCTCTTTCGAACCCAGGGATTTACAGTATTCCATGTGGTACCTGTGGGAAGGAATATATTGGACTAACACAACGTTCTATTGGGACCAGACTGAAAGAACATGAAAGATCATTGAGGCTGGAACACCCACATCTTTCTGCAGTAGCTGAACACGCGCTGACCACTGGACATACTATACATTTTAAAGATACACGTTCCCTAAGAACAGAGAACAAATTAAACATTCTGAAAAATCTGGAGGCTCTGGAAATAAGTAAGAAAGGTCCTTTGGCCGTAATGAACAGACAGCAAGAATTGAGCCTCGCAAACCGTATATGGCTTCCCATAATACGTAAACAAATAAGTCCTGAGCAACTTGATAACAAAACAACTGAAAAGAACAACAGTTAATATATGCTGCCAACAGTCATAAGTTTTTTCCATAGAAGGTTCTCCAAATTACCAATTGAATACTGCTTGTATTGAGTTTTTACAGGATTACCAACAGGGTCACTCCGGGACAGCTTCCATTTTGACAGCAGGTTTCCCATGCTTTTTTGAAAAATAAAAAGAGCGGAGCAGGATGCTGAATACTGCAACATCTCCCAATTTACTTTGGAATACCCCAGAAGAGGTGTCTGGATTTAGACACGAAATGTCGGGTCCTTGGCTTCCAGTTTTTTTGATTTTAAACATTTCTGTTTGTCCGTGGTTGGGCTGCTACAGTCTATCCAGGACAAAATCGTCAGTGTTTTTATCGGCTGGTTCGCTACTTTCACTTTTAACTATGACCGCGCTACCCGTGATATCTGCTTCTACAAAGATTATTGCTGGTTATAATAGCTTTCGATCAAAAATACTAATCTCTAGGATACAACGTTTCGTCCACACGCTGCGGACCTCCTTGGGTATCAGGCAACAGAGTTGCAGAGATGTTAGCCTCTTGATGTACTAGGCTGGCTTATGTAGCAGAGTGAAGCGTCTGATGGAGAAAGACGGACTGGGGTCAATGATCTTTCTCCAACTGACGCTTCACTCTGCTACATAAGCCAGCCTAGTACATCAAGAGGCTAACATCTCTGCAACTTCGTTGCCTGATACCTGAGGAGGTCCGCATCGTCTGGACGAAACGTTGTATCCTATAGATCAGTGTTTTTAAACTGTTTCTTATGTGTTAACATTGTAGATGTTTATAAACATAAACATTTCTACATGACTGTTAATCCTGTGAAGTTGAAATCAATTTGTATAAACATTTTCTGTCATGCCTTCTTATTTTCTCCTTGATATAGGTAACTGTTAGTGGGGTTTTGGCACCTGACTGAATGACACATGCTTGCTGAAACTCGAAAGGAAAGGCCATCTCCATCAAAAAAATATTGTAACGCAAAAGCTTCTTTATCTTCCAGTACTCTAGAATGCTGGTATTGCACCTGATCATCTCCATCACTTTTCCCTTCTCTTCCATCTCTCCCTGATGCTTCTTTGTGTGATGGCATTACAGATGCATAGGTTAGCTTTGGTTTACCAACACTGAAGTGTTACTTTTTAAGAGACTTATCCCCAAAATATGAAACTAGATTTAAAAAAAAATGGTTTTAAAAATACAAATGTATTTTGTTCATTGTTTGCTTTTGGTTTGCATAGTCTTGCACCATTGGCTTGCAATCCATGAACCAATTATGTTTCCAAGTAAGAATCTTCATGATGGCTTCTCAGTTTATGCTATACTGAATGTGTACTACTTCCACTCTGGAAGATTGTTAATTCAAAAGCCACTGCTCTATTCATATAGGAGAGTTGCTCAAAAGAGAAGACTAAGGCTAATTAGTAGATGCTTCCTGCACACTATTTTGCTATTAGGGTGGCCATTTATCTGATATCCTTCCTCCTCCATCCCCAAGACCAGCATAAACCATTTAGGATAACTGTCCAGAGATGGGAAGGTGATGGGCCAGCTAACTTCAGATGGTTCAAGAGGGAAATTCAAGATACTTTGCAGGGAGAAACAAAACATTTGGATGCTCACTAGCCAATGAAACCTGGAGAATCATTGCTGTCAAACATTGCTATGATGATATGTCAGAAATCATAAGCTATTCTTAAAAAGAGGAAGTACTGAGCAGTACAGGTAATCCCTGAGTTACACATGTCCTGATTAACAGACAACTACATTGCCGCTTTTGTGCAGGGTGCAGTCCATCTGGCCTTGTGCTTTTGCACTGGTGTGATAGCACTATTCTGACTTGCATTGATTCTGACTTCCAGACCAACCTTCATAACAGAACCAGGACGTAAGTCAGGGTCTTGCAGTATAATATTCAAAGAGAAATATGCATCAGGTACATAATTATATCTGGCAAGTACAAGACATGAATAATGTCTATGCAAATAGACGGGTTCAAAGCTGGGAAGAAATCGACAAGAAGGGACATTAACCAATGACAGTAAAAGCATGGTAATATATATCATACAAGCAAAAATCAAACTTAATTAGGGGTTGTGCAATGAAGCACTAATGAGAAACCATGACACATCATTAAAGGATATAATTACTTTTAAGGCAGCCTTTTAGAAGGTTACTGAAAAGTAAGCAATAGCAGCTTTGCTATAAAATAAAAAGCAGCTTTGATCAACTAACATCAGCAATTCTCTGAGCCCTGGTTAGTTCATGCTAGCCTCAGGCTGCTTTCCATAAGCATTTACTGTGCTTATCAAGATTAAAGGAAGGCTTGTTATGCATCTAATTAATGCTAATTAGACTCATCAAAGAAAATCACCTCATTGGATTTCCAGTTTCCTACCTCCTATTTGTAGCTGCTTGATTTCCATTGTGAAATGCTTCAAGAAACCTAATATGACAAGACTGGAGTTTGTAGTATGGATAGTCATGGTGCTGACCCGGCCTATTTCTAACTTCATTATCCCTCGGGCCTTGAATTTGATCCTCCGAAAAGAGTTAAGGAAGGGTAATTCCAGTGGCTTTTGAGAATGCAAAGATATCCTTTGCTTGCTAACTGAAAAGCTGCTGTGGATGAACAATGAGCCCCATCCAGCAATCCTCTTTTCTGTGTGTTTCCTGAAGAGCATCCATTTGTGTTGTGTGTGTTTTTCCAGTGGAGGGAACAGCTTTCTGTGCAGGTTTGCTTTGAAATTTCATGGAATTCTTGTTGGTTGAAATGAATGGGAAAAGATTGTATATGCAGGACTGTATTACACAGCAGAGTGCCCATGAAGTTCTGGGTAGGACCGTGTGAATTTAAATGCCATGGAACCCAGTCAAACCACATGTCTTAATGCAACACAATGCTTTGGAAGTATATACTTTTTAATATGCAACCTTTGTGTCTCAGGGGTCTGATTCCCACAATCACCTTTATGCAATGAGGATATTGTGAGCATTGTGAGTAGTCTTGTGCACGCTTGCTCTCATGTTGTACTTCACCACTTTCTGCATCAAATTTCAAAGATTTTTCAGGACGTACTGTAGACTCTGAAATCCAGGCATTTGGGGGGCTATGACTTAAAAAAAAATACAACCTTTTCCAGCACCTGGCTAGCATAGCACAAGGCATGCTACGGCACAAAATTATGAAAAATAGTATATAAAATTACCTTCAGGCTATGTCTATAAGGTGTATATGAGACAAATGAATTTTTTGTTTGGACTTGGGTCTCATCCCCAATATATCTCATTATATTTATGCAAATATTCCAAAATCCAGACAAATACAAAATCCAACAATTTCCTGTCTCAAGTAGCCCGGATAAGGGATACTCAACCTGTAGTAATATCAGTAAAATGATCATTCAATATATTGGTCACTTTCACATGTATAGTAATATCAGTAAAATGATGGCAGCTGGATCTGGAAAGTCAGTAGCATCGATGATGACAGCGGCACTTGGACACATAAGAACAGAAGAACAGAAGAAGAGCCCTGCTGGATCAGGCCAAAGGCCCATCTAGTCCAGCTTCCTGTATCACACAGTGGCCCCACCAGATGCCTCAGGGAGCACACAAGACAACAAGATACCTGTGTCCAGGCGCCACTCCCTTGCACCTGGCACAGAGAAAACCTACTCCTACAACCAGGAGGTTGCTTATCCCCATCATGGCTTGTAAGCTGTGATAGACTTTTCCTCCATAAACATGCACAACCCATCCAACTGAAGCTTTATATGCAAGTGTCATCTGCATTTAGGTAGATCCATCAGCCAGGCGTAGAGCACATTTAGTGTTATTAATCCAACCTGGTTAGAACTCCCAATTCTAACCCATGGCTAGAATTCCCAATGTAAACCTATGAATGGTCCCATTTATATCACTTTTTTTATTTGATCCATGCTTTCAAACAACGTAAATGTCTTCTCTCTGCAGAAGTAGCCATCCTGTTAAGTAGTTGTGTTCCCTACTTACTAAGTCCTTTTCTTTTACAATAACAAGCAGGCCCACTAAATACGCTATATCTAAATCTATATCTATTTGTCTGTCATGATCTTAGTTAAGATTCCTATGTACTTGCTCCATTTTCATTTTGGTATATTAAGACAACCAAAGACCAGTCCTTTTTCTCAGCAAAAGTAATCTCATTTGCATCAACTGCCCTTTTCAACATGTCCCTGTTCAATGTTTCCCTTAAATGCTGGAGCAAAGTGTTCCCTTAGGAGTTGTAGTGTATCATAATGCTGCTAACCTAGTTCTGTAATAATGACCATGTTTATAATTATGGAACTTGTTTAAAAAAATTTTTAACAATGGATACCTCATCGGTCTCAAAATAACTCACCCTCGCCTCCACTTTCCTTTCTCCTCTGAATTATACAGCTGAGTCACCAGCCAGTACTCCTGATCCCTGCATACAATTCTTTTGTCCTGTTTGCGCACGTTACATGTGTGTTAAAAAGCATTGCCAGTAACAAAGTGGAATATGCACAGATACTGGGCTCTTTTGTCCTTGTTTGAATGTGCTTGTTTGAATGTGTGATCATCACACCACAGAACATCGAACACCAAAGGCAGAATTTTTGTATTGTCTTGCATTACTTCGTAATGGTTCCACCAGGATCAACTCAAACCTTGTTGTGAATAATCAAGTGATGAAAAATCAATTAATGTATGTGTGTGTTTGAATGTCCCAAGTCTCATTTACTGTACCTCTCTTCGGGCCCAGTCCTATCCAACTTTCCAGTGCTGGTGCAGCTGTGCCAATGTGGTGTGCGCTGCAGCCTTGTGTGTGTGTGTGTGTGGGGGGGGCAGTCATGAAAGGCTCCCCAAGGTAAGGGAACATTTGTTCCTTTACCTCAGGGCTGCATTGTGGCTGCGTCGTTGCTGGAAGTTGGATAGGATTGGGTCCTTTAGCTTTCTTAGAGTGTCTAGGCTTATAGTTGTCTTTTATTTAATCCTAAATGGTCCAACTGGAATGGCTTAAAATGGGTCCAAACAGTGGTATGAATGAAGTTGTTTTAATTTTTACTTTGTTTTACATAGTTTTAAAACCCTAGAAAGGACTATATTGAGTGGTATGAAGGCATGAACCTTCTGCCACAATGTCATCTTTGAACCCTATCTTTGAAATGAGTCATAATGAAATTCTGATTTCTAACTCGGAGGAAATAAATCATTTGAAAAGGTAATTATCTGGGTAGTGTTTAGTGCTTTCAAGGGGTCACTACCCAGTCACTTGGATTAATCAAAATATAAACATTCCCTTCCCCTTTGGTTAACATTTTTAGCATTAATGTCTCATTTTAGAATATAATGACTTTGTGGCATGATAAACAGAGGCTTCTAAAACCTATCTATATGGTAATGAAAGTTGAACTTGAGGTAACAATCTGTACTTAGTCTTGAAGTAAGGACATGGAATAGGTTTCACATCTTGATTTTAGCTGATCCATTCCAAGCAAATATACTATTTGCTATAATTTATGCATGTGACAGTTGCATGAAGAGTTGATTTGCTGAATGGACAAACTAAGGAAGTCCATTGAATTGTGAACAAAGAGACCAGTAAGAGGCGCCATCTTCTCCTAGGGGAAGCCAAAAGTTAAATCTAACCTGCCTAACTGATGCATGTGTTATAGCTCAGAAGATACACTTACCCATCCTACCCATCTCATGTCTTCTGATTTGTGCAATGTGAAAGCACATTGAGCTGTGTTGGACTTGTTAATTTTGGTGGATTATGAAGCTGGCTCCTGCTGGGAGTGGAGCAGCAACGAGGCATCTTCGCTGGAGAATGAGGAATCGACATTACAATCAGTGGTGAGGATAACGGTGAAAACAGTCCCAAAGTGGTAAAGCCATCAAGTCTGTGGTTGAAATTGGAGGGGTCTATTATGCCATATCTTGTCCCCTGGAATATTTTCCTTAATTAATAATTAACACAGCCAGGTGCAGGACAACCCTTTTTCTACACCTTTTGTGATGGGAAACAATCAATTTTGGAAAGCAACTAGTGGGACAATGGAGAGCCACATTAAAATAGCAACACAATCCAACAGAGTGAGGCTTTGAATCCTGGCATGGGAAGATGTACATGTAACCTGCATGAGGCAAGCTTACCTGGGGGAAAGGGGAAGAAACAACTCTTGGTGACAAACATAACTTTCGATTGAAACGGGGCAAGGCAGTTTAACTACAAATGAGACCTGCTGCTCCATAGAGCAACCCATACAACACAGTCAGGTGAGATGACAAAAGAGTGATACAGTACTATACATTACAGTGTCTTTTTAGTCGCCAAGGAGTCCAAGACACACTCTCTCTCTTATGTTTCCTCAACATCATACCCAGGATTCCCAGTAATATTGACCTTTACTAAGGGGGTATTATGTGGAACTATGGCCTAGTTAAAAGCATAGGACTTGAGGGCCCAGCTTCAGTTCCTTGGTTGAATTTCAAGCAGAAAGGGGCAGCCATATCTGAGAGAGTGCACGTGATAGCCAGTCAAATAGGGCTTTCCATTGCATAGGGACTGTGAATTTACATACGACAACTGCCTAGCTGTCATTGCTTTATGTTGGAAAGTGGAGTGAGGCTTAGTCCTGTGGCAGTGATATGATCAAAACTGAACTGACCACTCTACCACGATCACACCCAGACTTCACCCATTTCTTCCCTTTATGTCCCATAGTTGTTGTGTAGCATTTCCAGTGACTTAAAGTTATGATAAAATAATGTCCCTATGCCACTATAACTTCACTGCCCCATATAACGTCAAGGTGTATTGGCACCAGAGATTTAGTAGCACGCCTTATCATCTAGCCAGCATAACTCTATGATAGGATAGCATGGCAAGTCTTGCATTTTCAGGTGATTGAATTGTTTTTCTGCCCATTGAGACTGCTTGATTTGACGAATGGAGCACTGTTGTGACAAATGTTTAAAACCGTGAGTATTGGTGCTTCTAAAACAGCTGTTGGATATACAGTATTTATTTTTCACTGTTGATTGAATTCCTGTTCCTTAGAGATATGAAGAATAATCCTTAGTAAGTTGTTTCTTGCTTACAAATATCTCTAACACCTGAAGATTTAAACATTAATATGTGGATACCAACGAAGATACAAACCATGTGGTTTGATGCAAATATGACATCTTGTTTTTCAGTGGGGTGACTCAGTGCTCCAGGTGAGATGGGGTGTCCACAGTTCCCACCATGGCTATGGGTCAAGGTAAAGGGCACTTAATTCCCACTTATTTGCTGTTTTCATCAAAATAAAATGTATTCCCCATGTTGAGTACAGACTAAACCCCACATAATTCTTTTCATTTTCTTAAGTTAAAGATTGCTCAATGTAGCAGTCGTCTAAATTGCTTAGCTATTATTTAAGACAGAAACCTTCTGATATTTCAGTTTAAATAAGACACATGCTTATAAAAATTGCCCCTTTTTTTTCCATGACCACCTTCTCTTCCTTTTCTTCCCCAGAGGTGGTGTCAGGTTTGGGTCAAGGATTAGACCCATCAGAAGACCCACAGCCCAACCTGGAAGCCCCAGCCAGTGCTTGACTTTGAACAGTAGTGGTGTAGACCAGGGGTTCCCAACCAGTGGTACCTGTACCACTAGTGGTACTTCAACTGACTTCTGGTGGTACTTGGACTACTGGAACCCCACTCTGACACTTTTGGTGGTGCATTTTCGCTCCCAAGAGGCTCCTGTCTTTGGTCTAGCCTCTCGGGAATGCTGAGAAGGGTCCTCCCACCCGTCCAGAGCCTCCTACCAGCATTTTCTGGCTTCTGAAAACCTGGAAGGAACTGGCAATGATGTCATCGCCAGTCACTTCTGGTGTTGGCGAGTGGCATCGGAGGTGGTACTTGGCTGGAAAGGGGTTGAGAACCCCTGGGGTAGACATAAGATGGCTTGTAGTAGTTTGTGGCAGCTATGCTGGTCACTGCTATCTTTATTTAACAATAATGCAATGCACTTGTCCCATCTTATCACCATGTGACTGTGCAGCCCAGGTACACCATTGGTGGCGGGGGGGGGTGCTACTGGGAGTGCATCCTGCAACCTGGCACTACTGCTCCTCCAGTGATGCTGTAGGCCCCTCATTAGCTCACTTCCTGGTGATTTTCATCTGTGTAGGTGGAAGCTGAAGACAAAAGCCAGCAGTAGTTTCTATCTTCATTGTTTCATTTTTTTATGCTTCCATGTTATTGCAAGTTCTAAAAGAGTGAAGATGGAATGATAAAGATGCAAGCAAAATATCTGGTCGCGGTGTGCTGCTTTTGATCTCTTCGGTAGCTCTTCTCTCTCCACATTCAAAGAGAGTTGATCATTATTGCCACCTGTGTCATTTTTTTAGAAAGCTCTCTTCGCACACTTCGTTGGTTCCTATGCTATAATACAGAGAGTGAATTATCAAGCTTTGCCACAAAGGGGTACTAGTGCATCGCTTTTTAAAATGTGTGTGCACCACTGAAAGTACAGATTTGTGATGCACCGTAGAATATGGAAGTTCATGACTGATATTCCAGAAAACAATTTTGACATAATACGTGTTACTCTTTTCTCTGCTTCTTGGTCTTTTTCTCAATAGTAGGAGTGTGTGTGTGTGTGTGTGTGTGTGTGTGTGTGTGTAATGTGAGCATGATTTTACATTTCATTATTCATTGTTATTTATCGTTTCATTTCATTATTGCATTGTTATTTGATCATGGTTTGCAAAACATAGTCTTGGCAATGTCACAAGCACTGATTGTGTATTGCACAGCCTTATTGCCTGTTGTATCCTGTTGACTAGAAGCTTGTCCTGGAGGGATTCAGAGGAAGGTGGCAGAGTCAGGAAGAGTAAGAAATGGTGAAGTTCTTTATTAAAGTTCTCATCTACCACTGATGCCTCATACTCATGAAGGAAGCAAGATACAAAACCTATTGAGTCAAAACACAACATATCAACTATGGGTAGCATCCAGGACCTGGGCACAGCAGTGCCCTGTTGTAAAAGTGCTATCCGTGAATGGAAGGAGAGTTTTGCACATACAAGGGGGCCATTAATGGAAGGTGCTTCTGTCAACAAGGTGCCACTCTGCCAAAGTTGTAGGTGCTATTCCACGTATTTTAGCCCACTAGCATTTTGGCAACTTTCCAATTCCTGGTTTTGTAGTCACAGACAGGCAGAGGTTTATCAAGCTCTTGCCAAGGCACCAGGCATGGTTTGTGTGCTGTATCTGCCTTGGTGAGGAACGCAAGTTGTGTAGGTTTGTCACTGAACAGTTAAAAATAGGGATTTAGGCAGCTGCTTTATACTGAATTATCCCATTGGTCTGTCTAACTCTGTATTGTTGACTTTGTCTGGTAGTGACTCTCCAGGGTTTCATATAGGAAACTCTTCTCTTTCCGGCTTGAAGATGCCAGGGGTTGATCCTGTGACTGTCTGCAGGCGAAGTATGTACACTGGTTCCCTGAGTTATGGGCAGCTCCATTGGTGCGTTTGCGCAGGCACAGTACGTCCTTTGGTGGTGCTTTTGCTCAAGCACAGTAGCAAGACCTGGTGGTTTTGACCTATATACATTTCAACTTACATATTTCAGCTATTTAGGTGGCATAAATCTAGGAGGCCCATGTATGGACAGAAGGCCAGGGAAGGGGGGATATGATTCGGCATGCACCACTGACGCCGATTTCCCCCCCCGGGCCAAATCCACCCACCCCTGCCCTTCCCTGCCCCATCGCACCCCCGTAACACCCTCCCCCCTGCCCCTGCGCTGCTCTGGGTGGCCCTTACTTGCTCCGGCACGCATTGGGGCCTGCACTGGCACAGGCGAGACAGCGCAGGCTGTCCTGCTGGCACTGCTTACTCGCAGGGTGTCAAAAATGTCTTTTATGGCCTCTGCGCCAACTTACCTTGCAGGTAGGATTGTGCCCTTAGTTATGGCTATTTTATTTCTAGGAGTAATCATAGGTCAAATATTGTCTAAGTGTTCAATATTTCTTGATATTCTCAAGCAAGTTTTAAAATGCTGCAATCTGAAAGGCAGACCCAGCCAAAGTTCAATGTAAATTACAGTTTACTTCTTTCAGAGCAGGGAAAAAATATAGGCGAAATAAAGAACCAAGGAATTTACTAACAGTTGGTTATGAGAATTATCAATAGGTGCTGAGAAGTTCTGGGGGGAGGGGGGCAGTGCTACCTGGATTCTGGCTTCCTTGAGAATATAGATCACTGGAGGCTCATAGTGTCTTTGTAATCTTGGGTTTGTCTACAAATATACAGGTTGAGCAGAGCACCAGAAGTGTGTTCAGCAAACGCTCTGCAGAGAGAGCCCTGCTTCAACTGCAGCTGAAGGTGGAAGCTTTTCTGCTTCTGCCTCACTCAAAACAAGTGCCAGAATCTGCCGTTCCCTTTCACTAACCATACACACATCCTTGCCTGAGGTGGGGGAGGGAAAGGATGAGTAACTTTATGACTTTCCTACCTTCCAGGGAAATTCCCATTATGGAAGCATTTTGGACCATTAAGGAACATTAACTCATTTGACAAATCCCAGATTCTGCCCAGGCATCACCTTAGGGCACTCATAGTGAGGGAGGGACCACTTTCAGCACTCCAAGCTCATAACAATATATATATCTGATGTATTCCAGCACTTTGCCCACCTTTCCACTGTCAGATATCATTCGACCAAATAAAAGAAACAGCAATGTCAGATTGGGTCTGCTATCAATGAAATGTATTTGTCATTTATTTTTTAGATTTGTATCCTACTCTTCCCATAGACTTAGAGCAGCTGTAAATATTTTTATAATTTTAATAGTCTTGTCCATTAGGGTGTGATGAATGCCCTGGTTTTTTTTCCTTTTGTTTCCCCCCTATTTTTCTGTACTTCTGGATACTTTTAATTCCCCAGAAGCTCCTCTGCAGGTTCAGCAGTCTTGATTGGGAAATCCTCCTGTAGCATTTTTGTTCTTTGTCTGGAAACTATTATTCTCCAGCCATGTGCTGGATGCGGATTCAGGCTCTATCTTCTGGTCTGGGGCTGCTATTATGCTTGGCAACAGAGCCACCTTGCCAACTGGGTAGCAAACCTGTCTTTCTAGGTCCAGAAGGTGGGATGGAGAAGCCAGGTGGGTTCCACTCCTCCAATTGGGTAACTTGATTATCAGCGCAATCCTGACTAAGTATCCGGCCAGTGGCCCAGGGCCACCAGCCAGATTCTGAGCCCAGGGTGCCCCATCAGTCGGCAGTCTGGAGGTCTACTTGGGGAAGGGTACACTTGTCCCCTTCCCCAGGTGTAAACTGGGGCCGACCCTGTCTGCCTCCTCGGATTTCCGCCAGCTATTTAGCTGGCGGAAGTAGAAGAGGCCGTGTAACGGCGTAGCCGGCCCAGTGTGGATGGGGATATGGCAGGAGCCATCCCCCGCCCCCTCCTGGGCCAGCTAGGCCAATGGCCCCCATCCTTCACCCGCCGGACCACCCACGCGGCCCGCCGGACCACCCACGAAAACCTGACGTTTCGTTTCTTGCATCTAGAAACATTTTCGAAGGGCAGTCAAAAGACTGGCAGATTGCCCTTCGAAAATGTTTCTAGATGCAAGAAAATTTTGACTGCCCTTCGAAAATGTTTCTAGATGCAAGAAACGAAACGTCAGGTTTTACTTTGTCCTAGCTTCGGATTTTAATGATTTTTTGACTGACTACAGCGCTGGGAAAACCGGAGACTGCTGTCAGGATCGATTGATTGTTATTTCTTTTCGGCTGGATTTTAAAGTTTTTTACATGGCTTTTACACCCGTGACTGCTACCTCTCTACAAATTGTTGCCGGCCATGAGAGCTTCCATTCAATTATCAGAATGCTCATGCTACAATATTTATCTGCCTATGCAACTGTATAAACTAGATAAAGGATTATTGTACTGATGGCTCTGATTAAATTGGATATAATAGGATTAAGAGTAAATTCTGACACTTTTCTTCTTATACGGTATTAGGGCCATATTGAAAAAAATATTAACTGGATTAAATTATGCAGGATATTTTGCTTCAGTTTTGATGAACTTGTTTTTAAATCTTGACAGATGTTTTGCTTTGTTTATTGGCTTACACTTACAGCCCAACCCTAACCAACTTTCCAGCGCCAATGCAGCTGTGCCAATGGGGCACATGCTGCATTCTATGGTGGGGGGCAGTCACGGAAGCCTCCTTATGGTAAGATAACATTTGTTCCATTGCCTCGGGACTGCATTACGGCTGCATCGGTGCTGAAAAGTTGGTTAAGATTGGGCTGTTAATGTACTCTTGGGTTCCTCACAACCTTTTGCCACAAGATAGGTTGTTTACATACTTGTCTTAGGGTGTAAAAAGAAACAGGTGAAGACAAATTCATGTTTCTTCCACAGTGATTATATGAATTTGCTTTCAGTAATGTCTTATTGGCGATAGAAATCACCGATACCCCTAAGCCCAAAGACCTTTGTAGAAGGCTCAGTGAATGGGTTTTGACAATGTGCTCCATTAGGCATAGAATTGGACCTGTAGCATGGAGGTGTGGATTCAACATCCTAACCCTGCTGCCAACTCATTGTGTAATGGTTGGCAAGTTCTTGTTTCTCAGCTTCAGTTCCCTGTCTACAAAATAGGACTAGCAGTGACAGTTCTCACACAGTAGGGCAGTAGTTCCCAAACTGGGAGGCGCGGCTCCCAAGGGAGCCATGGAGTGCCACGGAATCCTCAATGCCAATTGGCAGGCATCAACATAATCATGCAATGGGGAGCTGCAGCCAATGTTCACCAGTGGTCAAGGGAGCTGCAGGAAACACTGCAGTAGGGCAATGCTTGCAAAATACTTTTTCAATCTATATGATAAACAACCTTAAACAACACTTTAAGGCCTAAGAACTAGCTGGCAGGGCATTATCTAAAGCTAAACAGGTCTGAGCCTTGCCAATACCTAGATGGAGGTTGCCTAGGAGCCCAGGCATGGAACTCTGGTGAGATCCTTGAGAAAGAGCAAGCTAAGAAAAAAAAAAACCAATGAGGGAAGGAATATTTGTCCATCATGTCTGTTGACCTCATTGAAATGCAGGCTTATCAGTGAAGATCCTTTGAAGAAAAACACTTCACACCAAGAAATAGTTCAGCCAGTGAATAAATTGCATTCAAATATTCTCAATGTATTAGCAATAAACATAGAACCATGCTTACTAAGAAGCTGGATTGTAACAAATAGCCACCGTCAAGCTATTTTGTCACTCTAATGAAAACCAGCAAAATGAGAGAGGACACTTTTAAATATTACTCCTCCTTTAGGCAATGTGCAGAAGCTGAGAAGCAGCTCAAACAGACATTTGAGTACTTTCTCTTTAAACATCCACTAGTGTGTTGCCATTTGTCTGGGAGCTTCAATTCCCCCAAAAGTTGCCATGGGAACTGTTTGCTCCTCTGGCCTCCTTTTAACCTCTTAAGCCCCGGTAACAAAAGACATGTGGAGGTCTGAACTGTGAAACAATGTACTGTACACTACTTGCAATGGGATCTCTTCTCAAATTAATAAAAGGGAAAAGAATAATAAATTGTTCAGAATGTCACCAATTTTTAATGAAGAGAAAATATACTGCAATTAGCCTAGAATAAATTACCAAGTTTATTAAATACATTAATTATTCATCACTATGACTAATACGCTTTGGAGTCAACAAGGGTTATGTAGAAGGGAATTAATGTCAGTTAAAAAGGGGAAGTTTGAATGGTACTTTGACTAGCTTCATAAGGTTAAGGATGTGGATGGTCATCACCAAGAAGTGTGGGGAGGGCCAGTATTTGCCCACCCCCCTGAGCACTTAATCACATGGGGTCAGTTGAATGATTAAAGTATCACCCAAACCAACCCATTGATTCTGTGACTCCTATTCTGGATTCACCAAATAATGGATTCAGAAGCTGAGCTGCACCATGTTGGGAGATGCAACTTATAAGGAACCTTGTAGGAACTGGAATCATGTTGTATCCTCAGCTTCTTGCTATGCTTAGCTATTGTTCATTTAAAACAACTGATACCCCACCTTTCAGTTGAAAGAAAACTTCCAGGATGGAATGCAGACTATTTAATGTACTATAGTGTAAACAGTAGAGCAAAATGCAATGGATGACAAAGTCTGGGTAAATATTTATATGGAATTACATCCTAGGTCTGCCACAGAATAAACAGAACATTAAGAAGTCTGTATAGCAACCATTATTGATGGATAATTTTTCAAGAATGCATAGAGCTGGTAAATATGAGAGAGTCTTACTCCACAATATTTGAATCAGTAACACATTTCCAATTAAAACACCTATAATGTTAAACTAATTTATACTGAACCTCTATTTATTAGCTATTGTATTATTATAGCTGAAGCCCAAACATACCATCTAAATTTGATTAATGATTTATTAGAGAAATTAGTTCTGTTTGTACTTTTGTTGTTCATGGTAACTCTCTCTTGTGGAAACTAAGTTAATTTAAAAACAAAAACTGTGTTTTGGTTTTATAGCTAGTAAGATTGCCTGACATATAGATACGGATTTTCCCCCTTTTGTTTAATTTAACTGTGAATCAAAGGAAAACGTAAACTTGTTTTTTTTTTTTTTTGCAGTTTACTATTTAAAAACAGCTCTCTCCATACACCCTAATCTCCATACTGAAAAATCTGAGATTTGGTACAAAAAAAACATTTTAAAGAAAAATTGGCCATAGTACAGTTGAAAGTTCTCCTACACAGGTTATGGGGGAATGCAGAGGCATCGTTAGGGGGGTGGGGTGGGCTCCTGGGTGGCAGGGGTGTCAAGCGGCGGAGGGTGCACTTGCCGCTGAATTCGGCGGCAATTTGGCAGCGGCATGGTGCGAAAGCATCCCCTGCGTTTTTTAGGCTGCTTGCGGCGGGAGGATGGGCCCGCCTGCCTTCCCAGGCCACAAACGGCCTAAAAAGTGGCTGAAAAACACCAGGGGGTACTTTCGCACCACCGCTGAAATTCGGTGGCAGCGTGGCAAAAGTGACATCATGCCCCCCAGGGGGTGAGGCTTATGGCGTCGTATGGCGGGTGTCACGTTGACAGCCCCCCCCCACTGGGGGTGTAGCGATGCCTCTGTGGGAATGAACAAGACTTGTTCATTAGCTCCCAGGCTTCTGCACAACTCCCACTCATTTAAATGGGACTTGCACAAGTTCATCTCAACTGCTATGCATAGTATTTCACAGCACTGTTCCTGCTAAGTTGTGTGGCTGCACAGCTCCAAGTTGAGCTCTGTGCAGCATGGAGCTTGGCAACCGAAAGTTGGGCGATGACATGTGATGAAGTTGTGATGCTGTACAGCAAGGGGCATGTGCACTGGCGCAGACCCCTTTCAAGGAATATTTTTTCATATCCTACCCCCACTTCACACAAGTTTCCTATTCTCATGCCAAATTGTCTGCTAGATTTTTGAACTGGGGGAAGGGATATCTCAGTGTTTTGTAGCAAAGTGCAAATATATGTAGCAAACTGCAATATATAGATATATATGTATGTGTGTGCGCGCGAAACATCTATTTTGATTGATAAAAATGCTTAAGGTATTGTTGCAGGTGCATCGGGTCCTTGCAATCATCATTGTATCCACGTACATTCTGGACTGATTCATTGGCACCTGGCCTGGATGCCTTTAAAAGGGGATTGGACAGATTTATGGAGGAAAAGTCCATCACAGCTTACAAGCCATGATGGGGATAAGCAACCTCCTGGTTGTAGGAGTAGGTTTTCTTTGTGCCAGGTGCAAGGGAGTGGCGACAGGATACAAGTATCTTGTTGTCTTGTGCTCCCTGAGGCATCTGGTGGGGCCACTGTGTGATACAGGAAGCTGGACTAGATGGGCCTTTGGCCTGATCCAGCAGGGCTCTCTCTTATGTTCTTATTGCTTATCCCGTGTGGGGCCTGCATTCATGGTGCAGTCTATTCAGGGGAGGGACCAATACAGTTGTACAAAACCCCACATTGTGGGCTGAACTAGATGCTGCTTTATATGAGTGGGTGAAGCTTGTGCTTGAGATTCCCTATATCTCTCTTTTATTACCTAGAGCAGCTGTGGAAGGGCCTGACTTGGACTGGGACCATTTCACAGAAAGAGCAGGGTTAGGCTCCCTCCCCACATCATTGTCTCATTGCAGATAGCCCCCCCCCCAGCTGTTGTTAACCGCAAATAGCAGCTGTAGAAAAAGCAGGTTTGGAGACAAATGGTACAGGGGGAGGGGTGATTTTCAGTGGGGAAAATGGCACAGAAGGAAAATATTAAAATAATAAATAAAACCTCCTGTCATGCGCAAGCATCCCTTTCGGAGAAAATGCCACCCCCTACAAAAGACCAATGCTCTGTGTTTACTGAGCATGACCTGGGAAGCAACCTATCACATTCTCCATTTTGACCAGAGCGCTAGGTGAGGTACCACACATCGCCTTCCTCTTTCAGATGCAAATTGGAGTTCCCCGCCTTCCTGCTATCACCAGGCAACAATAGCCTTGATCAAAACCTAGCTTATGCCTCGTTATTGGCTGGGTTGCTCACCTGACTTGAGAATGGGAAATTTGAATGTCAATTTCAAACTGCCTATCAGAGCTGGGGGGGGGGGGTTGCTAGGTTCCCTAAAATGGGATCAAAGAGGGCTGCCCAGTTGGGTTGATAGAGCAAGATGTACAGGAGATGCAAGATGTAAGTTGGACATCAGAGCAAGATGCCAGCCAAGCCAAGATGCAACCCAGGATACTGTCCAGCTGGGAAAGCATTACCTCCTAGGAGATCTTTCCCTCCAGTGACAGGAGAAGGCTGAACTGTAAATGGATGCTTTAAATGGAGTCTTACAGTGCAATCCTATCCAACTTACACCACCAGTGTAACCAGCGGTGCAGCGAGAACGGGAGACCCCAGAACGGAAAGTGGATTCAAATCCCCTCCAAAGGGGGATTCAAAGAGGATTTCAATCCCCTTTCCATTCTGGGGCCTCCTGTTCTCGCTGCACCGCTGGTTACACCGGTGGTGTAAGTTGGATAGGATTGTGCTGCCAGTGTTTTTACTTTATTTTGAACTTTATCTCTTGATCTCAAGCATATCATTTGATGGTCTATTTTTCCTTGTTCCATTGTAGTCCTCAATAAATCTTTGGTTTTGATCAAATCAAAGGAAATCTACCTACTACTTTAACCCACAGAACAATTGGCCTCCCATGCTTCCTAAAGAAGGCTTGAGTGTTTGTGTGTGTGTGTGTGTGTGTGTGTGTGTGTGTGTGTGTTTGTATGAGGATGTGTGGATGAACAAGGGAGAGAAGTGAAGCAAGGAGGTTGGTCAAGATGCTCCCCATCCTTCTCCCTCCTCAGGTAACTCAGCATGAGGGCTCAGAGGCGTCGCTATGGTGGGGGCGGTACTGCAAGTTTCGCACAGTCCTAGTCTCCGTTTACAACCCGGTATGAGGTGGCCCTGCCCCCTCGCCGGAGCCATTCAGTGCAGTGAAAGCAACGGGCAGGTTGTAAACGAGGACTAGGATGGCGCGAAACATACAGTACCACCCCATACAGTACCACCCCCACCGTAGCGACGCCTCTGTGAGGGCTGTCAGTTGATGGACCGATCCGCAGCAAGGGTGTGATTGTATGTGTGGTTTGGACAAATCTCGGGGTGGAGAGAAGCAACTAGAGGGGAAAGTGGTCCTTCTCTGTGCTACTTTGGAGATCATCACACACCTCCCTTCAGCTGTTGTCCTGATTTGGATTGGTGGCTGCTTCTGCTAAACAAAACAAAATAGACATAGGAAATGTTATCTCACATAAAAAGAAAAGGCAAAGCAAAGAAAGAAAGAAAGAGAGAGAAAGAAAGAAAGAAAGAAACAAACAAACAAACGTAAAACAGTAAAAAAAATGAGGCTGTAATCTGGCCTCTTGCTACATGAATCACGTTGGGAACTTTTTGCAGAGCAAACAGTATATTTAAAGGTTCTTGATGATGATGATGATGATGGGAACATCATCAAAAATGATTATTTTTATCATCACTTTATCGTTATTGTCATCAAAACTGATTATTCAAGGCCGGCAGTCACTTCATAGTCTTGAATTCCTAAATTGCTGGAAGTTTCCGTGAGTATGCACTTTTATAAAGAATAAGTGGGGTCCAGAAATGACTGGTTGCTAGGGGCAGGAGTTTAGCACAGTCTCAGTCATCAGTCCTTCTGCACTACTCTTAATATCACAGAAACTCACTTATTCGAAATGGCTGTACAGCCACTTACAGCTCAATCTGGTTCACATTGATTTGGAGGCAATTGAATGATTTTAATGGGATGACTCCAGAGAAAGTATGCCTAGGGTTGCAACTTAAATGGTTTGGCTTTTCTGATTTGGTAAAAAAAAATGAAAAGAAAAAAGTACAGTAATATTTCCACAGTACAGATGGAACAGAAAGTCATCCCAATTGGCTAAATATTTTATGTACACTTCGTAATATCCCTGGCTCTTTTCTTGGAAATGTTTTGCAAATGTCACCACAGTAATATATTCTGGGGAGGGGGGGGGAATCAGAGGATCATTAAATGGTTTTGTTTCATCTCAGAAATTTTTCTTTTAGGATTTTTTTCACTCCTTTTTATGCCCATAATTAAAAAACTGTGAATACTTCATTCCTTGTTGCTGTTAATCATTATTATGTGGCTGTATTGCATGGTTTTAAAGTAATGATTTGTAAGTAGTCGATTTCAGTCTTGGAATGGAGGTTTTTTTTGGTAAACATCACCCTTTGAGTTTAGCCTCCAGAGTCTAATCCATCTATGGACTTGTGTAACTTCTCTCTTTCTGTGATATGGAAGCATACATTTTAAGCAACATGGTGCACAACAGCACTGTGATGTGACATGTAATGTAATTTGAAAGTACCAAGCTTGGAGCAAAATTAAATGTGAAAAGCACATATCACAGCTTTTGATCAGCTTCATTTGGAGACCAGAAATAGTGTACTTTTTAAAGCAGCAAGATGCCTCCATTATGTTGCTTGTTGCCATATTATAATGCCACGGTGTGTAGTCAAATTGGGCACCACAATTCAAAATAGATTCTTATGTGCCACTTGTGCTCCAGTGAATGCAGACATTCATCTGAATTCAGTTCTCATGAAAAATGTATGAGCCTTATTGTGGGGAGAAATGAAGAGAAATGAAGCACAACATTTTCCTTTTCCAAAAGCGCTACATGTCAGAAAGGGAAACATTTCTTCTCCAAAATGTCTTCTGGTGGTATTAATCTTCATAATGAACACAATGTTTTCAACAACAGAGCACTATATGAAATTTCGCTTAGAACTGGTCCTAGTTCACTCACTTGTGCCAAATTTGTTGTGACTTCAGGATAAGCTCAGTGTCTACTTAGGATTTAAGAGTGCTAAAAGCCAGCGCCTTTTGGAATTTGCTCGATCTACCTTCCGATTGCAGCTTACTGACAGTGACTGAGGGCAAAGCACTTGCCTCTCGCTCTCAGCTTAAAATAAAAATACTAGTAATAGTAAGTCACAAGATTTTCTGGGAAGCCGACAGCCCAATCCTATTGGGCTTAGCACTGATGGGACGAGTGTTCCGCCACAGCTAACTGCTGTAAAAGTGCTGTAATACACTTTCCAGCAGCATGCTCAGTAGTACACTGCCAGGATGCCAGTGAGAAGGTTGGGCGCCTTCCAACTCGCATTATCGGCTCTTCCTCCACCTGCTGGAGCAGGTAAGTCAGTAGGAGAGGAGGGAGGGGGTGAGGGGCAAAACTGGGTGAGGAGACTACAGGAGCGGTGGATCTGGCAGCAATGGCACAGGCCGGATCCTATTCCCCCTTCCTACAGCCTTTTAGGTGTCATCACCAGTCATTTCTGGTGGCACTCAGAAGGAGAGTGGCGCCGGAGGTGGTACCTGGCCGGTTCTAGAACATGCTTCAATCTATTTAAGTGTGTGTGTGTGTGTGTGTGTGTGTGTGTGTGTGTGTGTGTGTGTGTGTGTACACATTAATATTTTGATTAGAATGAAATAGATTTTAAAAAGTTAAGATCGAAGTTAAGACGAAGATCGGTGAATATTCTGGACTGAGCACTGGAAGCTGCAGAGTCCTCAGGAGGACATGTGGCATATGTTCATTTGAAAGGACAATGGTCTAGGTCAGTGATGGCCAACCTTTCAACATGAATGCTGGCCCTTTAAATGGTTGCTTAGGTGAGGGCATTTCAACAGGTGCAGCTGCTTTAGCAGCACCATCAGCGCTTGCAGCTGCCAAGATTCTGTCTTCTACACAACTCTTAAGAACACAGTAGCCCTAATGGTGGAAGGTTGGCCACCCCTGGTCTAGGTAGAAGACTGCAAACACACAATATATTAATGGCAACGCAACATGAGGATTAGTCACAGACTTCTTCTTTTTTCTCCCAAAGGTGCTATTTTTCCTGCAGCCTACACAATCTTTTTATTTTGTTATTTGTTTGACAGTCAGATGTGAAAGTCAGCCAGGGAAACAAGTTTTATCACACATTTAAGTATTCTGGTCTCTTTTTGCTGGGGATCCGGGATCAGGACAGTTTAGAAAGATCATGAGTTGTCATAAAGTAGTTTAAATTTATTTTAAACTTTCTTTTTTACAACGTTCTTATCAAATTGATCCTTGGAGTCCTCCGTACAGGTGCCCCAATGTATTCAAATGTTTTTGATACTTAGGAGCATAATTAGCTGTCATTCAGTCCCAGACATCTGTGATTCATTTCTCTTAATCTGAAATAGGATGGTCTGAGTCATACTTTTATATAAAATGTTTTCAGAATCTTGAAATGTTTATAATGAGGACTTTCTTCAGCATGGGGAAAACCCTTTTACTGATCCCCTATGTTCATCAAATTATTTGTAAAAAGCATGTAATTCTCGAAGGCATTTCTCTGGTTTAGAATAGATAATATGTAGCCTTTTTGTGATACGTTGGACGCATGAAGATTTTGCAAAATCAAGACTGTGGCTCATAAAACCCATTCAAATGTTGCTGAAATCCATATAGATTTTAGGGACATAGAATGCAGTTCTTTGTCTCATGTTTATGGTCCTGATTACTTCTTTTTTTAAACAAAAATATTTCATTTAGCTTGATACACAGAAGCTGGACTACTTCGATGTAAACATCTGGCATTTCAGTCCCCAACAACTGTGGCAGTGTTTGCAAGGTCAGCAAGGAGGGGAAAAGACCCTTGTACATGACTTTTAGCTCCTTGGAGGAAGGGCAGGACCGAAATGTAATTAATAATAATAATAATAATAATAATAATGCAAGTTCTAGGTTTGGGTTATCAGAATCAATTTATATCTCATCTAGAGACTGCTTGAAAGGACTCTTCTATGTGATCTGCCATAACATGGATCCATTATTCTTTGTCATATGAAGCTATTCATTTCAAGAGTTCTCCAAAAGGCTAAACCAGTGTTTCCTCCCATTCACTTCAGTGTCTGAGAAAACCTGCTTCAGTTGGAACACTCTGTTTTCATTGGAGTGTGGATCAGCCTACCCATCTCTTTAGATTTTCAGATATAGAAACTCGCTAACAACATTCTTCATTTCAAGATGTCAGTTAAAATTTATAAAAACCTCCAAAGCTACAGACATTACGATTCTTGAAGGTGCCAACTGAAAGGCATAATAAGCATCCCAGAGAAGCAATTGAGATTAATGTTTGCACTCTTTTTAAAACGTTCCCTTACAAATATTGGGTGGTATCCTATGCAAAGTTGCTGCATAAGATTGCAATCCTAAACCTGCTTGCCTGGAAGTGGAACTTCCTTCTGACTCGATATGCACAGAATTGCGCTGCATGCTGCGATCTGTTTCGCCATGCATGTCAGGGGGAGAGTGCTGAGCAAATCTGACACGAAAACCCTTGACTTCCGAAGGGCAGACTTCCCCAAAATGAGGAGACTAGTTAAGAAAAAGCTGAAAGGGAAGGTAAAAAGAGTCCAATCGCTCCAGAGTGCATGGAGGCTGTTTAAAACAACAGTCATAGAGGCCCAGCGGGAGTGTATCCCACAAAGGAGGAAGGGCTCGACCAAGTCCAGGAGGGTGCCGGCATGGCTAACAAGCACAGTTAAGGAGGCTATAAAAGGCAAGGAAGCTTCCTTCCGTAAATGGAAGTCTTGCCCTAGTGAGGAAAATAAACAGGAGCACAAACTGTGGCAAAAGAAATGTAAAAAGATGATACGGGAGGCCAAGAAAGACTTTGAGGAACGTATAGCAGGCAACATAAAAGGGAATGATAAAAGCTTCTTCAAATATGTTAGAAGCAGGAAACCTGCCAGGGAAACGGTTGGTCTGCTGGATGGTGAGGGAGAGAAAGGGGTGATAAAAGGGGACTTGGATACTGCAGAGAAATTAAATGAGTTCTTTGCATCTGTCTTCATGGCAGAAGACCTCAGGCAAATTCCGCTGCCTGAACAGCCTCCCCTGACGAAAGAATTAAGTCAAATAGAGGTTAAAAGAGAAGACGTCTCAGACTTAATTGACAAAATAAAGATCAATAAATCATCAGGCCCGGATGGCATCCACCCAAGAGTTCTGAAGGAACTCAAGAATGAAGTTGCTGACCTCTTGACCAAAATATGCAACTTGTCCCTTAAATCGGCCACTGTGCCAGAGGATTGGAGGATAGCTAATGTCACACCAATCTTTAAAAAAGGAAGATGGGGGGACCCAGGAAACTACAGGCCGTCAGCCTAACATCTGTTCCAGGGAAGATGGTGGAAAGTCTCATTAAGGATAAAATCTTAAAATACATAGAAGAACAAGCTCTGCTGAGGGAGAGTCAGCATGGCTTCTGCAAGGGGAAGTCTTGCCTCACAAACCTGTTAGAATTTTTTGAAAAGGTCAACAGGCATGTGGATGCGAGCGAACCTGTGGATATTATATATCTGGATTTTCAGAAGGCGTTTGACACAGTCCCTCATGAAAGGCTCCTGAGAAAACTCCACAGTCAGGGAATAAGAGGGCAGGTCCTCTTGTGGATTAGGAACTGGTTGAAGACCAGGAAACAGCGAGTGGGAGTCAATGGGCAATTTTCACAATGGCAAGAGGTGAAAAGCGGTGTGCCCCAAGGATCGGTCTTGGGACCGGTGCTTTTCAACTTATTCATAAATGACCTGGAGTCGGGGATAGGCAGTGAGGTGGCCAAGTTTGCAGATACTAAACTTTTCCGGGTGGTGAAGACCAGCAGGGATTGTGAAGAGCTCCAGAAGGATCTCTCCAAACTGGGAGAATGGGCAGCAAAATGGCAGATGCGCTTCAATGTAAGTAAGTGCAAAGTGATGCACATTGGGGCAAGAAACCAAAATTTCACATATACGCTAATGGGTTCTGAGTTGTCTATGACGGATCAAGAGAGAGATCTTGGGGTGTTGGTGGACAGGTCGATGAAAGTGTCGACCCAGTGTGCGGTGGCTGTGAAGAAGGCCAATTCCATGCTCGGGATCATTAAAAAAGGGATTGAGAATAAAACGGCCAATATCATTCTGCCTTTGTACAAATCGATGGTAAGGCCACATCTGGAGTATTGTGTCCAGTTCTGGTCACCACACCTCAAAAAGGATATAGTTGAATTGGAAAAGGTGCAGAAAAGAGCGATCAGAATGATTCGTGGGCTGGAGCACCTCCCTTACGAGGAAAGGCTACAGCGTCTGGGGCTTTTCAGCCTAGAAAAAAGGCGCCTGAGGGGGGACGTGATTGAGACTTATAAAATTATGCATGGGATGGAGAGAGTGGATAGAGGGAAATTCTTCTCCCTCCCGCACAACACCAGAACCAGGGGACATGCACTAAAATTGAGTGGAGGGAGAGTTAGAACAGACAAAAGAAAATATTTCTTTACCCAGCGTGTAATTCATCTGTGGAACTCCTTGCCACAGGATGTGGTGATGGCACCTGGCCTAGATGCCTTTAAAAGGGGTTTGGACAGATTCATGGAGGAAAAGACCATCACAGGCTACAAGCCATAAGCAACCTCCTGGTTTTAGAAGTGGGTTTTCTCTGTGCCAGGTGCAAGGGAGTGTCAAGGGAAACAGGTTATCTTGTTGTCTTGTGCTCCCTGAGACATCTGGTGGGGCCACTGTGTGATACAGGAAGCTGGACTAGATGGGCTTTTGGCCTGATCCAGCAGAGCTCTTCTTATGTTCTTATGTTCTTAAGTCTTTTCTCAAGTATAAACACTATCCTAATCTGCCGTCTCACACTATGTTTCCCTATTCAATCCTATCCCCCCCACCAGTTCATAGAATACAGCTCCGCCAACAGAGCATGCACTGCATTCTGGGGGGGGGGGGGAAGGAGAAGGTCAACAAGAGGTAAGTAAAAAAACTTACCCCTTGGTAGCCTTCTGGTTGCCTATTGATCTCCTTGGACCCACACAGCTATGTAGCTAGCATAAATCCCAGAAGACGAAGAGGATGGGGCAGATTGGAAAATTGGGAATAGGATCCAGCGTGCACTTTTGCTGCCAAGCTCCCTCAAACCTCCCTCTCCCTGTTTATGACTTGCCTCCTGTCATTTCCATTGGACAAATGAAAATGGAAATTGGACAAAAAGGCTTTTATTTTGGGGACGCGCACACGCGCGCGCATGCGCAATATTATCAGGGCCAAGTGATCAGTTACTTGGAGTTCATGTAACTATACTCTGATTTGTATATGAAGAGCAGCCATGAAAGCAGCAATCAGCAGTGGAAGAAGGGAGAGTGAGTGGGGAATGTTGCTTCACTCTGTTCCTCCTGGCTATGTTTTTCCTTTCAACACTGCTCCCTTTAAGCTGCTTTTCTCCCCCTCCACGGTGGAAAGTCACAAGGGGATGCAGTTTTTGAGAAGAAAATATCTAGGAGGGAAAGGGTTAAGCATCCCTTTCCCCACTCACCCTACCCCACCAGCTTCTGATTGTGGTATGTAATAGTAGCAGCTTTTTGTGAAAACAAGTTAGAGGAAAAGGACACAGAACTCTGTGTAATGCGTAGTTTGGCCTTAAGATATAAAGTGTTTCCTGCATATAATCAGTGGCGTTCTCAGCCCTCCCGGAGCCTTGGGGGGGCGGGGTTGGAGCGCCCCCCCAAGTAGCCGGGCTCGGGGCTGAGCGCCCACTCCGCGTGTCCCCGGCCTCCGGAGGCTGCGCTCCGAAGGCTGGGGATAAGCCCTCCTTAAAGCGACCGCCCCGTTCGGCGGTCGAGAGCTTTATGAAGAAGCCGAACGCGTCGCTGGCTTTTATAGGGTTTGCGCATGCGCAAAACCCCAGCGACGCGTTCGGCTTCTTCATAAAGCTCTCGACCGCCGAACGGGGCTGTTGCTTTAAGGAGGGCTTATCCCCAGCCTTCGGAGCGCAGCCTCCGGAGGCCGGGGACACAAGGAGTGGTTGCGCTGCTTCGGAGGGGCGCGCCAGCCGGGCTCTGGTGCCGCGCCGCTCTGCGCAGCCCTGAGCCCGGCTGCCACGCCCCTCGCCCACTCAGCGCCTGGGGGGGAGCACACCTGCTCCCCCCATATAAGAACGCCTCTGCATATAATGTCTTGTAAGATCCAGGTCACCTCTTCTTTTCTGTGATATTCTAGGGCAGTGATTCTCAAACGTTTTAGCACCGGGACCCACTTTTTAGAATGACACTCTATTGGGACCCACGTAGCTTTACGAGACTTTAAAAAAATCTATAAATAAATAAATGTATTTACAAGTAAAGAGCTCACCTCTCTTGATGAGAGTGAGAGTGCAAAAGTTGGCTTGAAACTCAACATTAATAAAACTAAGATGAGATCATGGCATCTGGTCCCATCAAGTCCTGGTAAACAGAAGGGGCAGAAATGGAAGCAGTAACAGATTTTACTTTTTTGGGTTCCAAGATCACTGCAGATGGAGACAGCAGCCATGAAATTAAAAGACGCTTACTCCTTGGAAGGAAAGCTATGGCAAATTTAGATAGCATAATAAAAAGCAGAGATATTACCATGCCAACAAAAGTTCGTATAGTCAGGGCGATGGTGTTCCCAGTAGCAATGTATGGTTGCGAGAGTTGGACCAAATTGAGCTAAAGCTCAAATATTTTGGCCACCTAATGCGAAGAGAGGACTCTCTGGAGAAGACTCTGATGCTGGGAAAGATTGAAGGCAAAAGGAGAAGGGGAAGGCAAAGGATGAGATGGTTAGACAGCATCACCGATGCAACGAACATGAAAATGAGCGAACTCAGGAAGATAGTGGAGGACAGGAAGGCCTGGCGGGATATGGTTCATGGGATCACGAAGGGTCGGACACGACTTAACGACTGAACAACAACAACAAAGAGTTCACCTGCTTGTAGGGTAATTAGCAGCTATCTTGCAAACTACAAGAGCTCAGCTCTTTGTAGGGCAATTAGCAGCTATGTGATTTTTGAATAGCCTCAGGGCTTGTGGCAATTACTTATCTGATCTTTCCATCACTTGGGGACCCACCAGAAATTGGATCGCGATCCACCAAGTGGGTCCCGACCCACAGTTTGAGAAACACTGTTCTACGGCAGTGGTGGCCAACCCGTGGCATGCCATGTGCCATGTTTTATGTAGATAATCTTAAGCTTGCCACTTAAATAAATAAATAAACATTTCTAAGGTAATTAAAATATTTAAAGCACAGTGACAGCGCAAGAAGTATCAGGCGCAGTGGGGTACAGAGACCTCCTCTAGTGCCACAGGCTTGGAAAGGTGCACTGGGGTCGAGAGAGAGAGGGACTTCAGCGCTCAGCTCAGGCAGAAATGGCGGCACATGCACTTCAAAAGGCTCGGCATGCTACTAAGTGGCACCCGTGCCGTGGATTGGCCACCTATGTTCTAGGGCATCATTTTAATTAGTACTATTAAGCAAAACTTTAATCTCAAAGTGATCTGTAATAATGCACCTTGTCAGTTTAACCAGATCATCAAACTAAACTACTGCTGAATCGTACAAATGTTAATGGCACCCAAAGGAGAAATTCTTCAGCCTGTGACACTTTTAAACTCAGGAGAAGGTGCATGGTGCTTGCGCACTCCTAGTCTTTTATCACTATCTCCATTTGTCTCTCTTCTGTGCGAGAGCCTCGAATTCTGCTGTCTGCGATACTTTTCAACTCCGTATACTACGAGGGCTCGATACTACTTGCCCACTGAGACTCTGTCATCACTGTCTCATTTTCGCTCTCATCTTCCTGATTAGCCATTCGATCAGCATTCCATAATCTTGATGCCGTTTCCTGCCTCTAATGTTGCTCCTCATACTTTAATCCATAGGATAAAGACTTTCTGGTTTTATATCAACACCATCTGTTTTGATGCTGATGTCGGCTTCCTCTGACTGTAACACTCTGTTACAGCAAACAGTTGGCAGGACCAACTGTGATGACAAGAGCTGCCTGCATATGGCACCTCACATATCGAACAGTCCTTTCATCTCTTACGAGTAACATGTTTCATATATTTCTGTTAATTACCGTAGATAATGAGTACATTAGCTAACTGGTACATGTGGACTGATTTGCTCCTGGGCACATATTTATATTGACTCAAAGCTTTTGGAGTCACGCTTGCTGCAAATTGAATCTGTCACTCCCTCCGTATGTTGTTTGCTGATCATAGCCAGCCAGCCTCTTTTGGTATGGCATCTCGTGCATCTATAATTATTGCAAGGGGATTCCTTTTCAGTACAGTCATGCGCAGCATTCTTGCTGAAGTCATTCTTTCTGATTCACTCTTCATTCATCCGTGTCACTGATTATGTTTGGGTAGTGTCATGACTGAACTGCCCACTCTGGTTCGGTATGGAAAGACATTAGGAACCCTTTTTCCTTCATCTAAGCATCTTTTATATTCTTTGGTAAAAGGGCTGGCCCGTTGCTGAAGCGAGTGAGGCAGCTCGCATCCATGGCAGGTGGCAGAAGGAGCAACACATTCAGGGTGCCCTTCACCCTGAGTCTGTGGTTGCCTCCCTACAGTCCACCGCAGACAGAGCCACACTGACCTGCTTCCTGCTTGCTAAAAAGTGGGCCAGCTGCTTCCTTACTTCGCCACTTCCTTGTGTGGAACTCTTGCTTCTTTTCCTTGTTGCGAGACTCTCTGTTTTATTTAAAGGGACTGCACAGTATAAAGACTGTGCAAACAAATGCTCAGTATAAAGTAGCTTCTTATGCAAGCAACGTACAACTACTGTGTGCAAGGTATATTCCTAATGCACTGAACACTCTTACATCAACTCAAAAAAGAAAACATATATCACATACTGTATAGCAAAATCCTATGTATGTCAACTCAGAAATAAGTCCTCTTGTGGTCAATAGGATTTACTCCCAGGAAAATGTACTCTATACATACTTTCCTGGAAGTAAGTCCCACTGAACACAATGGGACTTACTTCTGAGTAGACATGACTTGTGCTCTAAATATTTTCCTTGGTGAAACTGTCTTAAGGTTCTTAATGCTCTTAAGTTTCTTAATGCTCTTATATTAAAGTTTTCACTGATCACTATTCATAACGTAATTATTGGACATTCTCAGGATGTAATTTATCACCAGCTTCCAGCTACTATCTGGAATTCATTACTTATCTTAAATATGCAGCTAAATTTGCAAGTTTAATTAAGTCCCAAATTCTCATCAACCACTCATTCACAGTGAAGCCTTCCAATGCCATGCAAAATCTGATCTTGCGGTGATATGAAGACATAAGAATTGATCCTGAGTATCAGGGGCATCTCTGGCATCCCTGGTATCTGGTGCGCAGGTGCAGAGCCTGGCGACCAGGAAGTAGTATAGTGGTGACATGGTGGCATCATCGCATCACCTCCAATTGCTTCTGGATTGCTGGCATTTGGAGGGGATTTGGAGTCAATTGGAGCCAAGGACAGATGGGAGGGCCCTTCAGCGAAAAAACAAATGCTGAAATGGAGCCCTGCTCACTGCTCTTCAACCACCCCAGGCCTCATCATGGAAGCGCAGTGATATTGTCATCCCCCATTGTCTCAAGCAGTGATATTGTCATCCCCCATGGGCGCTGCAGCAATACCGTCATCCCTATGGCTGCCACCTAGGGTGGCCCACCCCTACCCTGCCCTGCCCTTGCTACGCTACTGCTGAGTATACTTTGGTATAATATATTTTACAAAAAAAATAGGCACATGGGAGGAATCTGTACACAGGGAGACACAGACTACTTCAAGGGTCAATTTCCAAATAAGATGGTGACTCAGGGTTAGTCCTAGCAGCGAGTTACTCAGCCTGGGGAACCAAGTCAGAAGCTACAGTTATGTAGAGTCTACCAAGGCCCTATTGGTTTCCCAGATCATCTACTCTAGTTGGAATATCTCTGGCCATCATCTAGGTGGCACTGCAGAAAGGATAAAGCCAATAGCTCCCTCTGCCTGAGAAACATCTGGTGGGGGAAGAAAGTAAGTACCTGTGTTGGAAACCTTGGTTCATCATGACCCCCAACACAAGCACAGAATTCCACTGTAGTTCTGCTGGCAAAACCCTTCTGAACACATGGTTTACAGCAGTGGTTCTCAAACTGGTGGGTTGCAACCCACCAGGAGAACCTATGTTTCTTGTTGGCCTCTTAAGGAGCAGGGACAGTGGGTCAGTGGCGGCAGCGATCCCGTGAATCCTGCAGGGGGAAAGGTGGTCTTCCTTACCTCACCAGGGGTGCTGATGGCTTCCGGAGGGTGCTGCTTTGCAATCTAAAGTGATAGATCTAAAGCGCGGGGAGGCCCGCGGAGGAGTTTGCAAGCCTCCTCACACCCTCCAGAAGCCATCAGGACCCCCAGTGAGGTAAGGAAGACCACTCCCCCCCCCCCCCCCGGCGGCAGTGTGACCATGGGATCGTTGCCGTTGCTGTTCCCACCTCTGCAAAGACTCAACGTTCTCCCCTCCTTGCGGGGAGAACTTTGAGAGCCACTGGTTTACAGAATCCTGTTGACTGCTTTGATGATTTGGTTCAGGCATATAAATAATCTGTCACCCAGTTGCCTGTTTTATGTTTAAAAAAAATCATCTCCAGGGACACCAGGAGGAAAATCCTATGTCCATTTTTTTACCATTTCAGGCCACGAATGTTTCATGAATAACTAATATGGATTTCTAAATATTTATGTGGGCTCGTAACATTTGTGAATTTAGGTACAAGGCTGATTTCTTCAGTATGTGAGTAAAAAAAAAAATCACTTCCAGCATTTGGAAACTCCAAACTGCTTTCAGCAAAATCAAACCGTGTAACAGGGCCATGAAGTCAACTTAACCTGTTGCCTTAGGCAGCAGGTTGGCAGGGGACGCCCACCTCTGTCTGCTTGCCTCCACTGGTCCCCCTCCTCCTCCCACTCCCTGGATTGTAAAAGAGGGGGACAGAGCAGGTGTGTGGAGGAGACAAGAGCAGTGGGCTAGAGTGTCAAAGGTAGCCGTTTGGTAGCCACCTCAGCTGCTAGGAGGTGCACTGCTAGGATGTCTTGGGTCAGTCCTCCCATGTAAGTACCTTGAACGCTATGTCATGTTTGTGCCCTGTGTGCCACTATGTACAGGAGGAAGCATCATACATTTGAGAAGAAACAGCACTTATTAATACTGCTAATGGAAACAGTAGCAAAGTCCTGAAGAGTGAAATGTATTGTCTCCCACATGAGCCATTTTTCCTGATAACATGTTCTACATTTACTTAGTGGTACAGTGAGTAATTGCTTTGCTGGTTACTAAGGAAACCTTTCAAAAAGATTTCATATGCTAAATGAACTGTTGAAGCAAAGAACAAATATATGCAATATTAAATGAGGGAACAATGCGTAACAATTAATTTCCCACAAAGTTGGTACAACTTCAAAAAAAAAAAAAAGGCATATGCAGTGTGGAAGAGAATATGAGGCCTGAGGTGATGCATATGCCTTTGATGTGAAAATGGATTTACTCTGTTTGAAAAACGGAATAAGATGAAACAAGCAAGTATATCCTCTTGAGCAAAGGTCCGCGATTAGAAAGAGCAAAAAAGAGCAAATATATCTTTGGCGGTCAGTTTTCCATTTTCTAAATTATGTCTCCTTTGAAAGCCATTCCGGTTGCCTTTTGCCCCCCTCTATCCTTCCTTTCTTTCCAAGAAGGCTCTTGGATAATGCTGCTCAGAAGTTACAGGCTGGGTAGTTCCTGGAATTGAACATTTTAGCAGATAAAATCCCTCTGTAAATATTCTCTGAAATATCTGTATGAATTCCATGGTTACAGCTGCAGGGTTTCCAACTATTGTGGTGCTTCATGGAAGTATTACAGCCCAATCCTGTCTAGCAGGACACAGCGGCGCAAATAAGGCATCTGCCACATCCTGTCCCCTTACCACGAATAGAGCCCCAGCTGCTTCAATGGGTCTACTCGAATGTGCGCCAGCTATTTTGCTGGCGCACATTCGAGTCAGTCGTGTAACGCCAGCCAGGCCCGGGAAGGGGGCAGGGGCGTCAGCTGACCTGGGGCCTGGGGGCGGTGGGCCCCAGGGCGCAAGGGCGGGAGGTGGTGCGGGGGGGCGGGAGGCTCCGGAAAAAAGCGGGAAAAATTTGAATTTTTCCCGCTTTTTTTTCGCCGATTTTAAGCCTTGCGCTGGTTTTTTTACTAATTATGTATGCTTTACCGGCACTTTTTTGTGTGTGTATCGCTCCCACGACGATTTTAAGCCTTCTCCCGGCCTTCTTCTCGCTCCTTCTTCTCCGTGCACCCCAGAAGCAATCTCCGTAGTTTGCGCATGCGCAAACCCACGGCATCTCCAGGGACGCTCCAGGGAGTAGTTTGCGCATGCCCAGAACGTCCCTGGAGACTCCGTGGGTTTGCGCATGCGCAAACTACGGAGATTGCTTCTGGGGTGCACGGAGAAGAAGGCGCGAGAAGAAGGCCGGGAGAAGGCTTAAAATCGTCGTGGGAGCGATACACACACAAAAAAGTGCCGGTAAAGCATACATAATTAGTAAAAAACCCAGCGCAAGGCTTAAAATCGCCCAAAATTGGCGAAAATTGTGCTCGCAAATCGGGGGAAAAAGCGTCGCAAATCGGGGGAAACTAATTAGCATAATTAATGCTAATTAGTTTGGGGGCGCGTCGAGGATGTCGCCCCCAAAGCCAGATCGGCTGGCTACGGCTCTGGAAGGGGGATAGGACACGGTGGAGGCTGCCGCTGATCCCTTCCCAGATCTGGCTGACCAATCCCACCCCCTAGAATGCCCCGTTCCACCCTACCCATGCCCCTCCGCCACCTGGCGAGGAACTCACCTTCCCCGGCGGGCGCAGCTCTGGATCTGCGGTGAGTAGAGTTGTGCCAGTCTTGGTGCTGGCGCTGTCTACTCGCTGGGTGCTGCAAACGTGCTTTATGGCATGTTTACGACACACTAGAGCAGGGGCGGAACCACGGCGGAGCACGGCCTCCCTCCCTCCCTCGAGCCAGTTTGGCTCCGAAATGGGAGCAAAACGGGCGGGGGGCGCGTTGACGCAACGCTGGCCCCGCCCCCATGCGCCCGGGCGCCCTCCCGGCGCCTGTCGCCTCTGCGCTAGAGTGGTTGCTCCACTAGTTCAAGAGTAGACAGGTTCGTGCCGTTATTCTCTATTTCTCATTACTGAGTTTCAAGCAAACTACTTCAATTGTATGGACAGCTGTCCCAGGACAAAGTCAACCCATGTAGTGAGTCTGAGTTGGAACTAGCCAGGACTGCAGCCTCAACATCTTATCTCTTGACAATTCCTCACTCAAAAAGAGCACTCCAGTATGTTGTCAAATTCTGTAGCCCAAAAATAACTGGTGAGCAGGAGGGACATTTCAAATGGAGAGGAGTATTACTTTTTAAAATGAAACCAAATTTTGGAAGTTGCTCACTGAGCAAAAGAACAAAGAGAATTCACTGCGCAAAAAGAACACCGAGAAACTTGACTAGCCTAGGAGGAGAGTCTCAAAATAATCCCACACAATCAAAAGTGCTCCTCTTAATCTTGCTTTTCCCCCAATCCTGAGATCTCATTCTCCCTTTCCAGAGTTTCCCCTTTACCTATACTTGCCAAGGCAGCTGCTATTTCCTGGACCAGCTGGTTCAGGAAAGACAGAGGAAAGACAGCAGCCATACCACTCCACTCCAGCAAGCCACACTCCACTCTACTGTGCTTCTAGAGTTTGGAAAACACAGTATAGGGCTACTACTCATTTTTGCCCCAATCCTAATCCCCTCCTCCACTGGTGTAATAACTAGTGTTGCGCTGGGGGAGGTTGCTTTACAGCAGTTGCAAAGCAGTCTCCACTGGTGAATGCAGTGGGCCTGCTGTATGCTGACAGGGAAGATGGAGCAGCCCAGAGGCGTATGAGGAGCGGATGCCGCCTGGAGCACCGCTCCTGATACGCCACCCCCTGTAGGGGGCAGCTCCGCTCCGGGGAGGCGGCCCCGCTCCGGGGGGGGTGGCCCGGCTTACCGGGCGCTCCGAGGGCTTCTCCCCCGGCCTCTGAGCCGGAGAAAGCCCCGGAGCATCCACCCCGACCGGTGGACAGGGCTTTCTGAAGGCGGCACGCTATTTAGCCTTTTTTACACATCTGCGCATGTGCAAAAAAGACTAAATAGCGCGCCGCCTTTAGAAAGCCCTGTCCACTGAAGGCGGCACGCTATTTAGCCTTTTTTGCACATGTGCAGAACGTTTACATTACGTAAACGGTTTGCGCATGTGCAAAAAAGGCTAAATAGCGCGCCGCCTTCAGAAAGCCCTGTCCACCAGTCGGGGTGGACGCTCCAGGGCTTTCTCCGGCTCCGAGGCCGGGGGAGAAGGCCTTGGAGCGCCCGCCCGCGTCACTGGACGGGTGGGCGGGCGGGCGCGCTCGCTCGCTCCATGGAAAGACTGGAGCGAGCAGAGCAGCGCCGCCCGGTGTCGCGGTGCTGCCCGGAGCCGCTGCTCCGCTCGCTCCAGTCTTTCCACGCCTCTGGAGCAGCCTCCTGCACACTGGTGGACTCATGGAGATCCACCAGAGCAATTAAGCCCGCACAGAGGGTTGGAGGGAGGCAGGAAGGGGGCAAAACGGGGTGGTGACATGGGCAGGGAGGAGGGTAGATCAGGCCTGGAAGGGGGCGGGATCGGTGGCGGCCACACACACCAAATCCCTACCCCTTCCTGGGCCTGATCCACTTTCCCGGGTCAACACAGACTTGCACCAGCGATTGAGTTGGCGTAGGTCCAAGTTGACCAATAGTAGCTGCTGGGGCTAACCCCGAGGAGACCTCCAGCAGCCAAAAATCCCACGTGGGATACAGCAGTAGCCGTACCAGACTGCGAAGGGGGATAAGATATTGTTGTGCTATGTCTTATGATAGTCATTTTTCAGGCCATCCAGTTGGCAATGACTTCAGCATCCACGGATTTGTCTCACCATGGATGCTTCGTAGATATGGGGGCCAACCTAAAAAAGTTAGAAAAAAAGATTAAAATGCAGGGGTTTTACCTTTTAGAAGCAAACCACTGCATCTTCTTACTTTAACAAGCTTAAATTGTGCTCCGGAAGACTCTTCCGGGTTGCATGATTCTCCCTCCCTCTCCCAAAATAGCTCCAGAATGCATTGCAATGCATTTATGCAATGCATTCTGGGGCAATCTTGGGAGAGAGGGGAGGGGGGAATTGCATGACCCAGAAGAGGCTTCCGGAGCATGATTTAAGCTTGTTAAAGGAAGAAGATGCAGTGGTTTGCTTCTAAAAGGTAAAAAAATCCCGTGTTTTAATGAAGAAGCTGGTACTGTACACTCACTGAAGCTAAGTTATAAAAGTTAATAAACACAACAGAGCGCTATCACCACCAAGCCTTTTAATCCAGCTTCTCTTTCTGAGCATGCCTCTGAATTTGTGATTTGCAGATATGCCCCTAGGAAGCGTTTGTTAAATAGACAAGACTGAAAAACAGAAAGGAGAAATCCATGGAGAAATCCATAAATAAAACGATAACGTAATCTTCAAAGATTTTTCTAAAAAATAAATAAATTCTGAAGTCTTTTTTTCTTCCAAAAGCTAGTTAATATTTTGATGCATTGTTGAAGTTTCGAACTATTTTGGAAAACTTTCTTTCTGCACACTGTTAACTACTAGGTATCATTGTCAAAACCACAGATTTCTTATAATAAGTCTTGACGGCTAGTTTTTTGTTCTGCTTTCCACATACTGAACATCATTTGCTCCATCTGATTTTCTCAAGAGGTGTCTGAGGCAAGATTTTGCTATCTGTACAGGATTTGGGAGAGCTATCAAAGTGTTTTATGCTTTGCTATTAGCCAAGTAGATTACGTTGCTGCAAATGTGGTGCTTACACTGAAGAATTAATTCCATAATCTTGCTGAATAGCTTAGAATAGCTTAACCTGGTTTCATTTTCTTAAAAGAAGGGGAATTGAGATGAATTTCAAAAGCAGCAATTCTTTCTCTCAAAATAACTAGCTTCCTGTGCAAATGTAATCTAGTTAGCAGATAAATGATAACAATTTACCATCACTGCACCTTAATAAGAGGTTCTAGAGATTGCCAAAATTGCTGTGAGCAAGATCATTTTTGTAATAAATTGGACCTGAGTGTCTGCTGCTGTGTGCTTTTCCAGTGCCTTTGCTTCGCATTTCACAAAATCATTTTCAGGCAAAGTAAAACCTGTAGCATGTTTTCATTTTCCTTCCCTGACAGTTATGCTAAGTCAAACTGACAGTGTTGGTTAACCCTTTGCCCTCTGCCATTTGGGCCCTTTTGTCATTTGCCAGCTTTCAGAAAGAGGATTTTGGCGGTTGCATTTCTGTTTAAAATGTACCTTTGATGTTTTATGTATATGAAAACTACTCTGGAAACCTAGCTTATATTAAAGAACTCTTTTTTTAAAACTGCAAGGGCAAAATTGTTCATAGTGAAGTTGAATATTTTCTGAACCACTTTTTGTCTTAAAAGTAATAAGAGATGGACGTAAAAAGAGAACGCTATTGCTGATTTTTTAATTTGAAAAAAAGAGGCCAAACTACATGCAATGTTGGACCTCTCTGTTTAATTTTTCCTCTTCTAAAAGCAGCCATCAGAGACTTCATTGTGATCAGTCATGGCATAAGGAGAGGGCTGGTACCAACCCTTCCCTCCATGCTACCATGCTCAAATCAACCCCCCCCCCCCGTGCTATTAGCTATGCAGGGGAAAACCTTTGTATAGCTTGGGGTCAACTTGACGACATCCCCACCCCCTCTCAGGCTGGCTTGGCCAATGGCCACCCTCCCTGCCTGGACAGCCCATGCGGCCGCTGGGGGATCCCTTACTTTCTCTGACGGCCACATGTACGATCCAGCGCCGGAGTAAGGGCTGCCGGCCTAGCGCTGGCGGCCCTTACTCCCGAGTCATCACAAACATGCTTTATGGCATGTTCGCAATGGCTTCCAGTGGCAGAGCACTCGCTGTGCCGCTGGAAGTCTCCGGAGGATTGCGCCATGAATCTGGGACCTTTTTGCATGAGCCTCACCCCAAGCTATGGCCACACCTCGTATGGTGGAAGGCGTTTCATACATAACAATGCACTTCCCAGTGATCTGGCTGCTAGGAAAAAAAATCTTACCTATAACAAAGATCAGGGAACAAACTAAGTTCTTACATTTACCAGGGCAAAGGTCATCATTTTAGATTTCCATTGCCATAAAATACAAATAATCACGTAAATGGTTTCTTCAACCAGGAACTTTTAAAAACTCTCTACCCCCTTCACTTCAGTAGGTTGAATACTGTGACATGTCAAATTATGTAGGATGCTAATATTTGAATGATGTTAATTTGCTGGTAACTACTTTTTGCCACCCCTTCATGGATCAGATCAAACCAGTCAGTCCTAAATGAAATCAACCCTGACTGTTCCCTGGAAGGACAGGTACTGAGGCTGAAACTCAAATATTTTGGCCACTTAATGCGAGGAGAGGACTCTCTGGAGCAGACTCTGATGCTGGGAAAGATTGAAGGCAAAAGGAGAAGGGGAAGGCAAAGGATGAGATGGTTAGACAGCATCAACGATGCAACGAACATGAAAATGAGCGAACTCAGGAAGATAGTGGAGGACAGGAAGGCCTGGCGGGATATGGTTCGTGGGATCACGAAAGGTCGGACACGACTTAACGACTGAACAACAACAACTTTTTGCCACTGCAGTGAAAAATGGTGGCAGACCTCTGATTTCTTTTCACTTAATATTCTGATCCTAATAGGAAACACAGTGGCTTATATCCATCACAGTCCTAATACAATGTACAGGGCCTCGTTATTCATGGGTTCTGCTTCCACAGAAACAGCCTGCAAATAAGGTGGTGCTCCAGCACCCAATGGGCCTGTTTACTCACTGCGGAGGCCTGTTCCATGTCGGCGCTGGCCTGGAAAGGCCTGCAGAGGCCTCTGCGGGCCTCTGTAAGCCTCTCAGACACGATTTAAAGTGATATAATTACCAAGACTTTCGTGCTCGGAATGCTGAAATCCAATATGTCTTTTCGGGCTTTTGGACCATGGGCTGCATGAACTTGATTTAAAGTGACTTCCGGTTTGACCGGTTTGTGTATTGATCATCTGTGTAGTGAATACTCTCCTGTCAAAACTCACAACACAGAGTATTGTATCTATACGTATCTCCCTGCCACATATAGCATGAGCAACACCCATCCATTCAGTCTACATCTAAATTGAAAACATGGAGCAAGGAGCTATGACTTCAGAACTTCATTAATAACCTGTAATAGATTGCTGAAAACATTATCGCTGCAGTACCCAAGCCAGCACCATTCACTAAATAAAGCCGACACACATCACAATCCAAGAGGCAACATTTAAAAGGGAGCTGTATTCAGGCAGCTTGAATAGCAAATTATTTTGCATGCAGTTCCTTTAACTTCAGTACTGTTCAGTGTGAATAACTGGAGAGTCTCCCCATAGAAAGTTCACTACTTGCAGCAAGCTACTCTCCTTCGGATAATTTTTTATGCAGCTTTCTCACGCAGCACAATATTTATCCACTCTCGGAGACGTGAAATCCCCTGACAACATGTTCTAATGTCACACAGTTCAAACTACGTTAATGTCTCCCAACAGGCAATTTTTGTTTGTTCTTGCACGTTAAGCCTTTAGATGTCATTCTTATATTTAATGTAGGCTTTACATGAAAATCTGTTGCACGATTTTACAGGACAATTTTATTTGACTTTAGGGTCATTGAAAGAATATTATTAAAATTCAACTCTTTTGTAACGAATGGCACAGAGCTTTTGAAAAATTGAAACTGTTTTTTAGGCGTGACGTGTCATATTTTTCAGCAGAGAAATATTGAGGGAAAGCCTCCCATGAGTCCAAAGGAAGGGGGTCAAGAACCAAATTAGCTTTGCAACAGAGCAGCTGAGTCGTGTTGAGATAAGAGCTTGTGCTGCGCTTCTAATCTGTTGCTTCAGTTACCCCCCCCCCATTCAGGAATGGCATCAGGTATTATTGGCCAGGCTGGGCACTGGACAAAGGCCCCAGCCCATTAGAGGCTTTCCAGTCAGGCTGCCTCCTGAATGTTCGATAGCAGCAGTAGCACCAAATGTACCATCAAGGGGTGGGCCCAGGGTGACCAGCTACAATGGTGGACAAAGTGCCTATACCTTTAACCACTGTATAGAAGAGGGGATTTTGGCAGGTGCAGCTTGTTGGTCCCAATATATGGTCCCAAGGAACCCACCATGGTGGTACCCAACATGGCTATATGATCAACCCATGTCACGTTGGTCCCAGGGCGTACTACTTCTTGGGGTGATCATATAACTTATTGCATCAGCATAGCTATTCATTGACTTAGGTGCTAAATCCTGATGCTGGCATGACACCATAACATTTACAACACCAGGCATGAAACTGTACCCTCCATCAGTGAAACACTCCCCACTCTTGAGCACAGATATGTATTCACTGGGGTGGTACCTTGGCTTCCTGTGCCTCTCTGCCTCTACCTATGATGCATAATGGCTGCTGTACCATACCTGTGCCTCACTATCCCAGTGAGATCAAGTGATAAGTCTGTGCTTCTTTTGAGCACTTGTGCGTTCGTATTGTTCTGCATTCATTTTGAGCATGTTAATGTTGCTTGAATATTAAAAACTCCGGTGGATGGTGAGGGTGATACAATTGTTTAGCTCTTGCCTAATTAAGCTTGTCCATAATTTTACAAAAATGAACTTTTCCAATGAATGAATTCAGTGAAGCAACTCATGCGCTGTAAGTTAACTCCATGTGCAGGTTAGTCACTGTGTGGTAATGCACCCTGATGAATAAGCACATGCTGACACAAATTTTAGGTCGACCAAAAAGGTGGACACAAATTTGAGGAGACCCATAGGAGCCATTTTACCTTACCCACTCCAGCCCTCTCCTGAAAAGTTCTAACACCCTACTCCTGAGTTATGTCAGAGTGATGTTGGAGTTGTGGCAGCAAGGTCTGGAAACGGACAGAGATATGCCAAAGATAGGGAGCCTATCAGCACCCAGCCCCACCCAGCCTCTTTCCCACAAAAGCCCAGCCCCAGGCCCCCAGTCTCTCTCTCTCTCTCTCTGAGCACGTGGCGTGGGGCTCTGTCCCCCACAGCCACAAAGTGGGACTTTGTCGGTGGAGGGCAAAATTCACAAACACCCCACTTCTCTCTCTCTTCACCTCTCTCCTCTCTGCCCCCCTCAAGGGCAGAGAGGGCTGTTCTGGCTGTGGCCAAACTGTTTACAGCTGTGCCTGGGCAGCTGTCTCCATGCAAGCATTTGCTAACCCATGTCTTTCTCCCAACCCCTCTTTCCCCCCCCCACAGGCAACAACACCAGCAGGTAAGAGCAGGGTATGTGCTGACAAGTGGTCTGACTTCTGCCTCTTTGCATATAGAAATATGATACATGCCTCTTTACCAATGTGCCCTCTCATGTCTGCCTGCAATGCCTTCCCTGAAATGCCTCTTTACCAATGTGCCCTCTCATGTCTGCCTGCAATGCCTTCTCTGAAATGCCTCTTTACCAATGTGCCCTCTCATGTCTGCCTGCAATGCCTTCCCTGAAATGTCTCTTTACCAATGAGTAGTCTGATGCCTACCTGCAATGCCTGCTATGATATATAGGATAGATGCCGCTTTACCACTGTTGTGTCTGATTGCCGCCTGTTGTCATGTGAGCAGACAACACCACGAGTGCGGTGCTGTTAACCTTCTGTAGACACCAGCTGTTCTTCCCCCCCCTTTTCTCCACAGGGTCAACTGACAGGTCAGTATTGCTAGGATTGCCATGGTTGTGACCCAATATATGTGTTGTCTTCTCTCTCTTTGACCCGTTTCCCTTACAGAATCATGCTTGCCTTACACCAAGGTAAGCAGCTCAGACCATGCTATGTGTGTCACACCTATCAGCTGTGTTTTATTTCTCTCCCTGCAGGCTTTTGCAACCCACACACTGGCATTTCTTCAATGGCGATTGCTACCACACACCAGCTGCCATGTAACACCCCCTTGTTTTTTGTCTCCCCACGAACGTCCACTACCACCTACCTTCCTGGGAGTACCCCTGGGGCTCCAGGCAGGGTGCCCCATTGTCATCTGCCTCGATGCTGCCAGAGGTCAGGGAGCCAGCCCTGCAACCCTCCTCAGCTGCCGGCGCTGCTGCTGCTGCTCCACCACCCTGGCTGTCATACTTGCTGTCCCTCCCCTTTCTATGGAGCAGGCTGTGGTTCCACAGGGGAAGAGCCTGCATCTCCAGGTCTATGGGGCACGTGTGCTGCTGCTGCTGCTGCTGCTTTCAGAGTGGCTGCTGTGACTACCCCTGGCAGCGTCACCTGGCCATCTCAGCTAACGTTCCATAACAATAAAGATGCCCCTCGGGCAGAGCCCCCTTGACAAATATGTGCCCAATGTTACACAAGCATTGCCCCCCCCACAAAGACAGCCCCCAGCACTGAAGCCCCTGCATGAATCCCATCCAGGGACTGCCACTTCCTTCCCAGGGAGAACACAGCAGGGGGGCTGCCAGACCCCCATGGCACAGAGGGGAGGGGGGAGTTGGGGGGCCTCTCAGGCACGCAAACAGTGACAGGTGCCATGGAGCCCATAGCGGGGCCGCTTGTGGCTGCTGCATCTGTGTAGTGGCTGCTCGGCAACCGGGGATCTCACCCGCCAGGGCGTCCACCCGTCACGAAGCCACGTCCGCCCATGGTCTGCCCATTTCTGTGTGGCTTCCGCCCAACGTCCGTCTGCATAAGAGGCGCCTGTTTCTGCATCGCCTTCATCTGTGGAGCGCCCCCTGTGTCCCTATTGGTCTCTGCAGACCCCTCTCCCTGTATCTCTCTCCCACCAGCCTTGTTGTCTGTCTGTCTGTTTCTGACCCACCCGTGCCCCTCCCCAGCACCCACTGTCTGCCTGTCTGTGTGTCTGCCTCCCCTCCCACTCCCTGATGCTGGCAGCTGGCAACCCCCCATCCCGCCAGAGCGCCTGCCGTGAGGCGCCGTAGTCGCCCCAACTGGGGTTGTGATGAGCTGCGTGAGCCCTTCACGCTCGCAGCACACAAGCCCATGGCATCTCTCGGTCATGGCCGGGGCACAGAGCAGAAAGCACACCGGGCTGCCTTCTTTGTGGGCATAGCCACGGCCCTGGAGGCCCAGGGCTTCAGGCAGCGCACGGGCGAGTCATGTCAGAGGCGGTTCCAGACCTCATGAGATCCCCCTTGTGTGTGACGTTCCCACCCCCTCCTTCCCTTCCCTCCCCCACTCACCCCCCATGACTCCCACATGTGGCCTCAACGTGGCTTGGGGGTGGCATCGCCTTCTGCAGGAGGGAGGGGACGGCCACTCTCCCCTGCAGCAGGCGGCTACTGCAAAGGGTGCCCTGTGGCGGATGGCTCAGGCACCTCGCTCCCCTGTCACCTGCCCTGCGCCCACCACATGACTGGCGCAACCCCCATGCCTGCGGTCAGCCCCTTTGCGACCGGGCTGCAACAGACACTGCGGCAGCTGCCATGGATGGACGCTGACAAATGCAGACAGAGGCCTGCACATGCACGAGCCAGACACTGAGCCTGGAGAGCCTGCCTGCCTGGGAGGTAAGTGTTGCCTGGATCCTGGGGTGGTGCTGGGCCACAGAATCTGCAGCCTGCCTAACTCAGGCATAACTCTGACATAACTCAGACCTAACTTACGTCGAACTTATGCTGAACTTAGGCCACTCTTATGCCAGACTTGCAGAGGAGTTGGGTTGGAATGGGCTGTAAATCCTAGAGAGGCTCTGCAACGTTTCTGTTAACCTTGCAGAGCCTCTCTAGTACTTAGTCTCATTCTACTTGCCTGTAATAAGCAGCCAGAGGCTGCTTCTCCTGTTTCTTTAAGGAAGAAACGAAGCTTACTGGGAAAAAAGTGAAAGCCTGGGGGGGGGGTCCCCATGATCCGTGGATAACTGAAACCATGGATAGCGAATCAGTGGATATGGGGGCCCACCTGTATCTAACTCTTTCCTCATGATGCAGTACCAAGAAAGAATCTCCTACATTGGCAAAATGGCATTACCTTCTGGAGGGAAGTTCCTGTTGACACCAACGAAAGGAGAGATGAGAAATATGGACTATACAGTGGGGTCTTGTTATTCACGGGTTTGCCATCCACGGATTTCACCACCCGCGAAAGCCAGGGTGCAACCCCATGAATGACAGGGCTCTGGAGTCCAGCACCTGATGTCTCAAGTACTTGCTGGGATGTCTCAAGTACCCCCTGTGAATAATTGAGACATCAGGTGCTGGACTCCAGCATCCATGTTTTCACGGTATGCCATGTGTGGGGGTGGAACCGAACCCCTGTGGATACTGAGGGACTACTGTATAGTAAAGTACAGCAGAGAAAGGCAGTCAGATGCCATGGTGATGAATGCACACTGGATGACAACATAACAATTTGTGGTCCAAAAGCTCACCAGACTATAAAAGTTCTACTTTTGCAGGAAAAAAAAGAAGCCTTCACTAGAGATAGTGACAGAATCACGAGTGAGATTATCCAGGATCATTATATCATTACAAATCCCTTGAACAGGAGCCAAGCCTAATGGTGGAACAAAGTTAAGGTTGACTGATTGCAAAAAGAGAGTATCTTTAATGGCTGAGAAATTGATTTCAGCACCATCCTTTACTTAGCTTTGAGAGGCAATTGGATAGGCTTAATATAGCATCACCTTATAAGAGGAGAAAGGAAGCAGGTGGATGTATAGAGAGAAGAACGCATCTTAGTTTATAGAGAAATAAAAACAAGATATAGGGAAACCAACACATGACAATTTTGCATTCGAAAATTTTGAACTCCTATAGCATCAACTTATTTAAATTTAGTCTGAAAATTCAGCTCTGAGGAAGAGAAAAATCAGTTGGTTCAAGAATGTTCCATTTGTAAGCTGAACCTCATCACGGTTAGATTTCCTCAGAGAAAGAAGAAAGACAAAGATGTTGTTTATTTCTCCCCCCTCCACCTGAGGGGTTTATTGCAAAAGAAGCTTTTACCGTTCACAGCTTGCTTACCAGTGGCATCATCAGGCAGTTTCCTGTGAAGGCCACTGACACAATTAGCCACATGCAGCCTGAGCGTTAGCGTTTGTTTACTGATTTAATAAAAAAAATGTGTGCCCCGTCTTTCCCTCACAATTGTGGATGCCCAAGGCGGCTAACAATATAACACATAAATACAAGTCATTAAAACCTACAAATCAGCAAAGTAAATAAAAAATTAAACTATTAAAACAACCCACAGACTATTAAACACCTCACCCAAACTATTAAAACAACCCAAAAAATAGAAGTTCCCATCTCCTGTCCCGTCTCCTATCTGTCTCTTGTCCCAGCTCCTGCCAACTTAGCAGTTCAAAAGCAATAAATTGCAAGTAGAAAAATAGGTACCACTGCGGCGGGAAGGTAAGAGTTCCGTTAGTCATGCTGGCCACATGATCACGGAAGCGTCTTCGGACAGTGCTGGCTCTTCGGCCTTAGAAACAGAGATGAGCATCGCAACTTTAAGTTCCACAAAGTTCAAAGGGACGTACTCCCAGGGTATGCATTTAGGGGGGGTTGTAGCAGCCATGGCCAACGTCTGCCACGTCTGTGACGTGAAGGATGATGATTGCATTGGGTAGCAGATTAGGGGGAGTAGCAAACAGATACCTGCTGCCTCCTTCCAGTCCACAGCCAGTGGCACACTGCCTCCTTAGCTTCTCCTTCCTCTGGGGAAATGCAAAGCACCCTGGGATGGCCTCCAGGACACCCACGAGTGAGATCACTGGTTTCGATCACCAGAGCACAGCTCTGCTCCTTCATCCACCAGGCCCTTTAAACATGTGCAGTATTGTTTCAAGAGCCTGGTGGAGGAAGGGGCAAAATGGGGGCCAGATCACTCTGCTCCGAGAGTTGGAATGCAAAGATTCTGCACACTTGCCTCTTTCCTCCATGTGAGATATTTCCCCTACATGGGCTTTTTAAATGAAGATCCCAGCATGCTCTGCATTTCCTACTTTGTTTAAAGGCATTACGCAGAGGAAGGAGCTAGGAAAGGAGTGCACTTTTGGGGTGGGTGGGTTGGTGGCACTATTATAGATTTAGCAGGCCCTGGAAGCAGCATTAGTTCTTTACACAGGATGCTGTTTAGGAAGGCTGGGCAAGTACTCCTTGTCCCTTACAGCCCACTCCTACAAATGGCTGCACTAATACGATTCACATAATGGGGATGTCATGTGGAGCATTCCAGTCCTGTGCAATGAGACAATTCACCCCCTTCCACCAGTCATGAGACTTGGCCAACCCTTGTGCAGGTAGTAGTCCTTGGAATTGCTATGCTAGCACTCCTTATTGTGTCTGCACAGTACAACTAAAGGTGATGCAATGGAAGTCACCATACACATGATGGAACTCTTGGAAGCAGGGAGCAGTGAATTGACATGTACATATTTTTTCCATCAAATAATAGTAATACTAACACTTTCCACAAACCTTTTTGTTTACTACTGACGTCATCCATCAAATTCAGTGAATTTGAATTGCTGATTGAATCAGTGAATTGCCTAATTATCCACAAGCTATTATTCATCCATTGGTTTGACTTAACAAATGTTTCTTTGCCACCCAATATAAAGCTGAAGATTTTGTAAATGTTTGGAGTAATTTTGGGTGAGGTGTTGTTGTTTTAAAATTATATATAATTTCCTGTATTTTGCATGGCTGAACTGATTGCCCAATTCATCGTCAGTAATCAAACTCATTCACTTCATCTCGCGTAATTGTAGCATTCTGATTTACTGCTTCACTGTGGTTAGGATTAGGATTCCATTCATATTTTCCCTAAATTTCACAGTCACCACAGTACCTGTCACTGTCTTATTTTTATCCAGCTATTTTGGAGCATACCCACGCTTGTTCTTTTTCCTGTTTTATCACCATATGCCCTCTGCTTTTGCATTTTCACATTGCAAACTTTTATACTCACAAAATATTTCCTTGTAATTCTGCCTCCTGCTCTTTCTTCTGTATCCCATTCCTGTTTCCGTGCCTCTTTTCAGCTCTAAGCTTTTCTTCACAGAAGGACCTGGGCTGGATCAGACTGACGGCCCAATCCTATCCCCTGTGTAGGCCAGTGCCAAGGCCTCAGCGCCAGCCTAGGGTGTCGCAAACGTGCAGGTGTAAGGCATGCTTGCTGCACCCGGCAAGTAGGTGGCGCCAGCACTGAGGCCTGCACCACCCACCCGCCGAGCAGCAGAAGGACCAGCGCATGGAGCAGGTAGGTTCTATACCATTCATAATTCTAAATCCTTATCATGTTGTTCCTTAGTTATGCACTTAGGAGCATTCCACTCATAAAAAAATAAAAAAGTCATACAATTCATCGTATTTAGGACTGAAAGCCTTGATTGATTAATCACTATGATTACGGTTTGATAATTAACAAGAGCTCCTGTTAATTGGGCAGCTCTCTGAACTCTCCCATTGCCACAGCTAAAAATGAGACTGACGCCTGCTCGGTCTGGTTTCTAAATTTGCCATACAATTATCTCTTCTGGTTGCCTAAAAAATGAATATGTTTGCCACAGGAATAGGGGATAAATCATCTCAATATCACTTACCTAGTTGGTGTTTTGATCCAGAAAAACCATTGCCTCATTAAAGTGGTACTAATTTTCCCACAATATCCTCATTAAGTCCACTCAAACATTATGGAGAACATTGTCCCCTCAAAGCTCGCTACTTGAAATGGGAAGCTTGAGTGTCGAATCATGAAGGTGAAATGACATATATCATCATGTCAAATGAAATGACAAACTGCCAATGAAAGTGGCATCTCCATGTCAAGTTCATTCCCATCATAAGTAGAATCACTTCCCCCATAAATTGTGTTCTGCTATCACCAGGTTGTGTGTTTCCCTACCTACCAATGCAGTCAGTGAGGCAGAGCACCGGGGGGGGGGGGGCAGACAGCGATGACAATGATGTCAGGACAGGTCAGTGATTTAACATGGGTGGCCAACCTTCCACCATTAGGGCCTCTGCGTTCTTAAGAGTTGTGTAGAAGACAGAATCTTGGAAGCTGCTGCTTAAGCTGCTACACCTGCTGAAATGCCCTCATCTATACAAGCATTAAAGATCCAGGAGCATCCATGCTGAAAAGTTGGCCACCCCTGATTTAACACATTACATAAGAGAGGTGATGCCATAAAGATGCACTGCTGGGCCGAACAGGAACAGTTACTCTCTCCCTGCTGAATATAGAAGTAAAGGTAAAGGTAAAGGTAAAGGTATCCCCTGACAATTAAGTCCAGTCGTGTCCGACTCTAGGGTGTGGTGCTCATCCCCATTTCAAAGCCGAAGAGCCAGCGTTGTCCGAAGACGTCTCCGTGGTCATGTGGCCGGCATGACTCTCCTGGCCGCAGCGCGTAGCATGCAGCTGGAACACGGAGCGCTGTTTACCTTCCCGCAAGCGGTACCTATTTATCTACTCGCATTGACATGCTTTGGAACTGCTAGGTTGGCAGGAGCTGGCCAAGCAACGAGCGCTCACCCCGTCGCGGGAATCGAACTGCCGACCTTTCGATCGACAGCTCATGGTTCAGCGGTTTAACCCACTGCGCCACCCGCTGGCCTTGAATATAGAAGTACAAACACATAAAAGCTGCCTCTTCACCCAATTAGCAGGAGTGCAGCACCTAAGTGCTGCAGCATATGTGAAGTGACAGACTGGAGCATGTATTCACAAGAAAATCTTTTTGCCAGTAGGCTCATCAGCCTGTTTGTATCTAGCGATTAGTGGGAGCCCCTCCCCACTGCTAGATCTGTTGGCGAGTAGGCATCCAACCAATCATCTGAAGGGGAAAATTTGGTCTCTCATTGTTCATGTGCTGAACTTTGCACTGTTTACCACATATATACAAATTGATGACAAGGGGACAGATCAAAATGAAATGCAAAAAGTAGCAATGGTGAAAACACAGACGTGGTACACCAAGCACCAGCCTTACTTGTGTGGTGCCTTGCTGTGCCAAATGCCACCTCTTTACCCAGCAGCGCACCCACTGGTGTTACTACAGGGGGGGCGGAGCTGCAAGTTCTGCTGAAATCGGAGTCTCCCTTACATGGAGGAACGAAGCGGCCCCGCCCCCTCACCCTCGGAGCCTTTCAGGGAAGCAAAAGCAATGCGCAGGGAGTCTCCTGCGCGTTGCTTTCGCTTCCCTGAAAGGCTCCGAAGGTGAGGGGGCGGGGCTGCTTCGTACCTCTGTGTAAGGGAGGCTCCGATTTCAGCAGAACTTACAGCTCCACCCCCCCTGTAGTGACGCCAGTGAGCGCACCAGCCACGACCTCCACCACTCCTCCTGCTTCCTGGTTTTGAAAACAGAAGAGGGAGTGTGGAGGAAAGTTTGGAATCCAGGGAGTGCACAGGTGGGCAGATGGATGGAGGTGGATGGAAGCCATCACCTGCCAATCCACAACCTCAAGTGCCTGCCTCAGGGCCCAGTCCTATCCAACATTCCAGCACTGATGCATTCATGCCAATGGGGTATGTGCTGCATCTTGTGGGGGGGGGGGAGTCACAGAGGCCTCCACAAGGTAATCCCTTACCTCAGGGCTGCATTGTGGCTGCATCAGTGCTGGAAAGTTGGTTAGGATTAGGCCCCCAGTTGGTTTCATGGATGGGCTGGCCTTGAATTGTTTCTCACAAAGCTTACAATGGTTGTGAGTGCTGCCACCAGAAATGTCTTCCTGTTCTCTCCCTGGGGCTGTTTTGGCACTTAGCCTGTCAATACACTCACTTTACGAACAGTGATACACACAAAAGTGTACACTTATGATTCATTTCTTGAATAGTTCACAAGGATGGTTTGGTTGTGTGCTTGTCTCAAGGCACTTACAGCGTTTCCAAATGATTTTTATCACACAAACACAGCACCGCATGAATTATTACTAACCTCGGAGAAATCGTTTAACATCAGCTGCATAATGAATAAAGGGCAAATTTCTGGTTAATGCGAAAAGCAACAGGAGCCAAATAACAGCTCTGTAAAGTTGGCGCTGAAGCACGATGAGCTATTGTAGAGCAAGTGTACACAGCCCATCCTCATCCACAATTTAAACAGTAATACAGCCTCTCTGACATGAATGGGGTTTCAAACGCCTGCAATGTCGTGTATTTGAGAACAGACCTCATTTCCACATGGCTGTCATCACAATAATCATTAAATATTAATCAGAACGGAAATTAATTTGAAAAAAAGAGAGTAAACTTTTAACTTCTTTGACTGAAAACACAAAGATTTGCAAAACTCAGATTTCAAAACCCAATACTGGAAATAGAACTGTGCAGCAAAACCTTGTTTTCCACCTCAAACTCAGCCGGAGACTGGAGCTCTCTAATATTTAAAGACATCTGGGAAGTTCTCACTTGAAAAATCAGTAGTTCCAACTATGGGAAAATCATTCTTCTCTATCTAGAAACCCTTTTGTACACACACATTTCGAACAAAACCCTTTTGTGCTTCAGTCCTCTCATAGGAGTCTGCCAGCCCCCTTACATTCCAGGGAGGCGTTCCTGTCTGTCTTGCCTCCATCAGAAATGTGCTTGATGGAAACGCAAGAATGTTTCTGTGTGGTGCCCAGACTCTGAAACTCCTTGCCAAGGGATAGCTCTCCGTGATAACATTCAGTTGGGTTGTGAAGACCAGTTGGGTTGTGAAGGCTTTTGACCTGCCAGATGTATTATCTGCTGCTCTTTGATCTTGCTTTTATTTGCATGTTGTTATGTTTTTATTTTATTGTCTAGATACTGTTTTAATTCTTGGTGCAAATGGCCTTGGATATTTTTGTTAAAATGAAAGTGGGGATATACATCTTAATAATATGTAAGTGTAAGAGTATCAGGATTGTATTATCCAAGATGCAATGCGTAGACTAGTTAAGTGCACATACACACAGCTACAAGCCACAGCTGCAATTCAGTCTCAAAGGGATTCACAGCTTTGGGCTATACCTCTCTTGTCTCCCAGAGGGGAACTTTGGTGAGGGGAACCATGGTGAAAGGGCACTTGGTGCACAAAGGGAGCACTTTGCACAAACAATCTCTTGTCCCTCTAAACATGTATGGCGAGATAGTTTGTTAACTCCCGTCTTCTCAGAATCCTTATTGTCATAAAATGGCTGCTGATGGTGCACACAGCTCTCCTTCAATGGCCATTTTGTGTGCACTGCCGCAACTTCACTGCTGGAGCCTGCTGCAGCCACCAGAGTGGTAAGCCACCAGTGGGGGAGAGGGTGGGTGTATCGAGAGCAGGGATCAGGGCCTCGGGGGGGCATGTCGTGGGTGTGTGGTGGGCAAGTATCAGTGAAGCCTTATCTGCTGATATCCTGACCACCATTTTGCCCTCAACATGCCCCCTTGGGTCTGCTCAGACTCACACCAGCAAAATAGCTGGCACAGATCTGAGTAGACCCATTGGAGACCATGCAGGTGCAGAGTAGGGTAAGTAAAGACATTTTTTACTTTCCTCCCCACCCCTGCATGGCCTCCAACTGCCTGCTGGATGCAGTGGAACCTTTACTGACGCCGCTGCTCTTTGTGGGCAGCATTTCGTTCATTCGTTAGTTGGGCCCACACACCCCCAACCCCCTACTCCATTATCCTTCACTAGTTCACTCCCTATAACATGTTTTCTACCTATACATACAAGTGTGGCATCAGGCTTCAGTCAGATTGGCTGAGGGCCCACATGCCTGGCCCAGTATGAAACACAGTGGAGGTGCCCAATATGTACCATTCCGGAGCAGGGAGGAGCACAGGGGGGGAGGACCAGAGCCCCTAAAAGACTGAGGACCACACTTTTCCTTTGCAGCTTTCCCAATAAAGTTTGCTCTTCAGTCATTCCCTAAGGAGGCCTTCTCTCAGTTTCAAAACTAAAGAATATGGTTCTTTGGGGCCTTACTTGCTACTTACACCATTTTAGTTATTATCACAGACACACACAAAGCCATGGTAATTGTAAAGCAGGTACTCTCCCATCTGCCTTTCTCTTGTGAAGAAATGTCTAATATATTTGACTCATCTGCCATAAGTGGCTAGTTATCGGAGATGTTGACGTGCAAATGATTATTACGGTGGTACCAGATTTGCCTTTTGTCTGCCAAACAGCCAGCTGCATCACCCCATCCCTCTGGTAGGCCTCCAGTGGTGTAATTTTACATGAGCTCATCTTTTCTAAGCAACATAATAAATTATTGATCGCAGCACAGCAAGAATTAACTGTCCTAAAAAGATTCCAAGTAGACTGGGCAAAGTTGCTTTTTATCCAAAAACGCTTTTGGTATGAATAAATGAAAAGAATCATTTAGGGGAAATTTATTGTTCTGATTATTTTTTCATCTTCTACCAACAAATGTTTAACAGCCTGAATGTGTTGTTGGAACAGAGGAGAATACACCCCCAGTGAATATCTGTGCTCCTTAAACATAGGGAAGGCTTGAATCCTCATGGTAAGAAATAAGTGTGCATGAATGCGCATATCAATTATTGTTTTTATTGTTTCTGAATAGATAGCTAATTACAGAGAAAGAGAGACAATGGCACGACTCATCATTACAGTCATCGGCAAAAATTACATCCATTGGCAAGTAATGTTTACTTCATTTTCTTCCCACTACAGTAGGTGGAATTATTTGACTCTAACATAATGGGATTTCTGCATTTTAGATAGACTATCGAGACACAGCAAGTCTTTCTGATGTATCGTCCTGCAGCCTGGCATTAATCAGGAATGTTTTCCTTCGCGGGCAAATAGTCATATCTTGCCCAATTTGAAACATGGGATGTTCAGCAAAGAAGTAGCAGCCAGTTTTTCATCTCTCCATTTTGTGTTTTTTTTGTGGCTTGAAATCATCTTTCATGATAAGATTAAAACATAGCTTTACAGCCAGCAGCAATGGCTTAATTAAGAGGTTTGAACAGACAGAAAGAGATGGGAAGTCTGTAGGGTTTGTTTTTTGTTTTTCTTTTAAATCTTTCTACTGCTTCAGGTCTTTTCACACATTGCTCAGAGGTTATGCAAAGGCCCCGTAGAAATATACAGTTTGGGTGAAGTAGTAGTAGATGGAAGAGAATGTAGAAAGAGCATGCTCTGTTTTAAGCCTTAAACGTGGCTTTCATTCAAAATGGCCTTTACTATGGAGTAGAAAGGAGTTCCATATTCTCCCTTTTTGACCAGGCATTTGGCTCCATCGCAGATCAATGCATAGGAACATCTGCAAAACATGTGCAGGGTTAACCCACATCCAGGACAATTTCCCTACAATGGCAAGCAGTTTAACACAAACATATTCTTATTAAAAAATATGAGCTTGTGGTTCCATGTAAAATGGTTGTTTTTGTTGCATGGCACTCACTACATTTATATCTAGGATTGCCATCTCTAACTGAAACAGTTCCTGGGGATTTTTTTTCCTCCCCAAGAAGGCATAGGCCACAATCCTGTCCCCCACCATGTTATAACATGCAGCTGCACTAACAGAGGCTGCACTGCAAGCTATGTGTGTGTGTGTGGGGGGGGCAATCGGACAGTCTGCAGGACGTATCTCCTCAGACATACACCAGCCATTTTGGTGTGCACAACTGCTGCTGGATCCACCCTCTCCATCCCCCAACATGTCCTCTATTCCTCCTCTGAAACACCACATTACTCCCTCTCCCTGCCCACGGCCTGGCCCCCGTTCCAGCTTACCTGCACCAGTGCAGGCCACTGGCCATGGTAACGGCCTCTGATGCTGCTGATGCTTTGCAGCGGTGGCTCGGAAATGGCCAGCAGTGGCATGCTCCATGCATCATCGGCAGCCAACGTACATCAGCAGGACAGTGTCCCACTGCCTTAAATCCACAGACAGGATTGGGCAGATAATGTCATTATGCAAAAGAGGCTCTGTTAAAATCTCCATGGTTGCTTTCAGTAGTCACTGGAGATTGATGCTGATTCCTGGAGACTGGGTTTTCAAGTCCTCTGTGCAGAGGCGTCGCTCCGGTAGGGGCGGGGCCGTAAGTATCGCTCCGTCCTAGACCCTTTACCCAGCGAGCAGGAGACGGCCCCGCCCCCTCACTGTCGGAGCCATCCCGTGCGGAGAAAGCAGCAGGCAGCCTGCTGCTTTCTCCGCACGGGATGGCTCCGACAGTGAGGGGGCGGGGCCGTCTCCTGCTCGCTCGGTAAAGGGTCTAGGACGGAGGGATACTTACGGCCCTGCCCCTACCGGAGCGACGCCTCTGCCTCTGTGTTGTCATTCCTTCCTTCTCCCCTCTCCGCTTGGTAGGCTTGAGAAAGCATGCGATGAAGAGGGATGAAGAATAGAGGGATGAAGAAAACTGACATTTGATATATCTGGCACCAACCTATTACAAGGAGAGACATTTAGGTTTGATGGGATGGGCTTGTTCACCACAACTCAAGGTTTCTAAACTGGTAGCGATAGTTTCTGAATCTCTGTATTCTAAGAATGTTAGTCATGATTAATTTATATCTCATTAATTTCAATGGGATGTAGAAACCTAAACTTTCTAAGGATACTTAAGGCTAGGCTTACCAGATCGCCAACCGGGACAGAGTGCTAGACCTTTAGGAGAAGGAATGTGGGCAGGTGTAGCTTGTTAAACCTTAGAGCACAATCCTAGGCATGTCTACGCAGAAGCAAGCCCCACTGTGTTCAATGGGGCTTGCGTCTGAGTAGACATGCCTAGGATTGTGCTCTAAGGTTTAACAAGCTACACCTGCCCACATTCCTTCTCCTAAAGGTCTAGCACCCTGTCCCGGTTGGAGATCTGGGAAGCCTAATGTTACTCCACCTATGCTCTGCCTCTACCAGCCTCCACTCCAATCATCCCTTCCCTCCACTCCCCTGGCCTAGCTCAGCCTGGCCCAGCTCAATCCAGTCCAGCCCTGCATCAGCCACCAGTAGTTCTCCTCCTCTTCCTCCTCCTGCTCATGTGCAATTTTTTAAAAAGCAGAGACCAAGGAATCAGGAGAGGAAGTGTGTGGAAAGTTATGGCCATCTTCTAGAGCAGGAGTTCTCAACCCCTTCCTGGTGCCACTCTCCTGCTCTGTACCATCGGAAATGACTGGCAATGACATCATTGCCAGTTACTTTCAGGTTTTTGAAGACCAGAAAACGCAGGTAGGAGGCTCTGGGCGGGTGGGAGGGTACTTCTCAGCATTCCTGAGAGGCTCGGCCAAAGGCAGGAACCTCTTGGGAGCAAAAACGTGCCAGCGAAAGCACTGGTTGAGAACCCCTGTTCTAGAGTCTCTTCCAGGAGATGCACTAGGCCACTACTCTCATCTCCTCAGGTCACTTTCTCTTCCACTCTCCACCTCTGCCATTAATCACACAGAAACCTACTGCACCAAATCAGGTGTGTGTGTGTGTGTGGGGGGGGGAATGGAAATACCACTTTCTAGTTTGCCTTCAGATTTATTTTACCTCTCATTGTATGTGTGTGTTCTGGTACCTTTGTTACTGTATTTAACCTCACACACAAACACATTGATTTAATTGCTAAATAGTTAAGCTGTTCTAACAACTTCAGCGAGAGTTTAAAAAGCTATATTTAATCTATTCATGCACATTTCCTACGTTGCCGCAGGGTGAAGCGTTGTCATTTCAATGTCCTGCCAATTTAAATATCAGTACAGTTGCTGTGCAATCCCACCCTCTGAGTATCAACGTTCTATCTCTAATGTATCAGAAGGGAAATAAAAAGCAAGAACTTTTGCAGAAATCACTCTAAAATTTAAATGAAAAGTGGATTCACATTGAGTCTTGACAGTTAATGAAGCTTTTTCACCTATTCATATAGGTAATTTGTGAGAGGAGGCCTAACCTTGGGATTTTGTAGCAATCATTTCATTAACAAGAACAAATCTAAACACCAGGCACAAAGAACTTGAAAATCTAGTTAAGTTCATTTAGCCATTGCAAGGACGCTGTTTACATAGCTCATGTTACAGGAACCTAGGCATATGATATTATTAAACTACATTTTCATACTCCTATAGGTCTGTGATAACTTGATAAAAAGATTGCTTATGGACACTTAAGACTGTCTTTTTCTTCAATTACATGTCTACACAATTTTCACATCACATTTCAATAGATCCCAATACAGTATTTCAGAAATTATTTCTCTCATAGCATCATATGTTATGAATCACAAGAGGCTTGCAACATCTAGAAACGTGTCTTTCCATTTCCAGAACAGCAGTAGTCATTACTCAATTTTCTCTCTTCCCCTCCCTCTGTAAACCCAGACTGCTTTAATGTGGCTGCCCCTTATCCCTTCAAATGGCAGATACTTCCAACTCTAGCAGGACTGCAGTGGTTCATGGAGACATCATGTTAATATTGTAAATGTAATAGCCTATAAATTAAAGTTGCTAAAATTAAATTTATGTTGTTTTCCCATTAATTATTTTTGAGCCACATTATTATTATTATTATTATTATTATTATTAATAATAATAATAATAATAATAATAATAATAATAATAAAGACTAAGACTAAGAATATGTATATACCACTTTTCAATAGAAATAGTCACATAGCAGTTGCATAACTAAAAGTGCAATCCTATGCATGTCTACTCAGACACAAGTCTCATTGTGCTCAATGGGGCTTACTCCTAAGAAAATGTGTATATAGGATTGTGCTCCCAATAACATAGCTAATAGTGCAATCTTATGCATGTCTACTCAAAAGTAAACCCCAATGAGTTTACTGGAACTTACTTCCAGGTAAGTGTGTATAGGTTTGTAGCCTAAATAAATTAGTAACACTGGCGTCACTGCAGGGGGGCGGAGCTCTAAGTTCCACCGCGGCTCCGACCCTCTCTGGTGTAACGGAGGGTCGGAGCTGCAGCGGAACTTAGAGCTCCGCCCCCCCTGCAGTGACGCCAGTGATTAGTAACAAATAATATATTCATATTGGCATTTGGAAATTTATGTTGCACAGAAGTTGACCTAGAATAAATATGTTTGTAAGACATGCCAAACTGCAGTTGAGCCTTCTATTAAGGAGTTGTATGGATGGCTCTTGCAACAGCCTCTTTATGATGACTTCATCTTGTGGCAGTTTATAGCATGTACAATCTGCAATTAGATGGGGGTGATCCACTTAAGAAGGGGCTCAATACATTATGAGGCAATGGCCAACTACATGAATATGGTTTCCAGGGGGCTGTATAATGTGTTACTCCACTTTCAGCAAAAGTAGAATATTGTCACATGAAACTGATTTTTCATGGAATACATAAATGTGATTGACCAAAAATATATTAATTTTGGTTTTTCTTACAAAATTGCAGCTACAAAATTCCGTATCAGGGAGCCCTGAAAGTACAGTAGCTTGGCGTACTGACTGCTACCATTTGAGCACAACTGAGAAATATTAACTAGTGGTTAAAATTTAAAATGCACTTACTAAGCAGATGGCCAAATATGGGTTTCTCGCATGCAGATCAAAATGAATGATAGTTTCCAATGGTTCCCTCTCTAGCATTTTTTTATTGTGAGGTCTTTGGCTTTACGGGATGAACTGTCATTTTATTGTATTTTAATTGTTTTAATTTCTGTTTTAAATGTTATTTGACATAGTGCTTGTATTGGGGGGGGGGCAGGTTGGGGAGTTGTTAGTTTATTGTAAGCTGCTTTGTTTCCTTTATGTCTAAAACCAGGCTTTAAATGAGTAAAATAAATAAAAATGAAACACGTTGAGTGGCCGAATAGAATATTCCATAAAAAGCTTTCACTGATAGAGCTATTCTTCCAAGGCAGCTATGAGGCAAGGCAACACATTTGTACAACACACCCTTGTTGTGTATGCAATGTGGTAGCTTGTCAATGATGGGGGAAATCAACCTTGGGTACCCTACTTGAACGAACCACCAAAGGTAGGGGAAAAAACAGCACTGGTTAAGCCTCAGTTCATTCTGCTGGACACATGTCTCCTGAACCAGCTGCTAGTGGTACACCTTCAGTGGTTGGGAGTCCACTGAGACTCTGCTGTGCCACACTAGAGCAAGCCTCATCAGAGGTTGCCCTTGTCTGCAGTGGCGTCACTGCAGGGGGGGCGGAGCTCTAAGTTCTGCTGAGATCGGAGCCTCCGTTACACGGAGGAACGAAGCGGCCCCGCCCCCTTGCCTTCGGAGCCTTTCAGGGAAGTGAAAGCAACGCGCAGGAGACTCCCTGTGCGTTGCTTTCGCTTCCCTGAAAGGCTCCGAAGGCAAGGGGGCGGGGCCGCTTCGTTCCTCCGTGTAACGGAGGCTCCGATCTCAGCGGAACTTAGAGCTCCGCCCCCCTGCAGTGACGCCACTGCTTGTCTGGCTTAGAATGAGGCAGCCTGAGACATTGTATGACTTGTGGCACCATGCTATCTAACGTTGTGCCCTGTGATGCAGTGAGGCTGTGATGCAGTGCAACCTGTGCTGCATTCTGGGCACACAAAGGCTGCCTGGGAGGTCACCTCGAGGGAAGGGAGCATTTGTTCCCATCCCCCGGGTAAAGCCCTAGCCACCCTGATGGAACTACTTGGAAGTGTGCCAGCTATTTCGCTGGCACACATTCGAGCGGCCCATATAGCAGCAGCCAGACCTGGGAAGGGGGATAGGATTCTGGCGGAGCTACCACTGCCACCGATCCCTCCCCCTTCCTAGGTGTGGCCAATGAATCCCACCACCCCGGAATGCCCCATTCCACCTTCTCCCTGCCCCTCTGCCACCTGGAGTGGAACATATCTTCTGCAGTGGGCACTTCGATGGATCTGGGACAGGGAGAGCGGCGTCGGCCTCTTTGCTGGTTTGGCCTCACCAGGTGATGCAAACGTGCCTTATGGCACATTTGCAACACCCAAGACCAGCAGAGTGTCACTCCACCAATTAAAGACTTAAGACAGGATTGGACTGTTGGTCTGCAGGTTTACTCCCCCTTCCTGCAGACTGGCTTCCATGCTGAAAATTAGTGTGCATAAGAACAAAGAAGGCGATGGTGTTGCCTTTAATCATATTTCTCCCTCTGATCAGGGAAGGCTCCATCCATAACAGTAGAACCATCACTGGGAATAGGCACATGCTGCCAGCAATGTAAGAATGGTGTTGGGGCACCCTGACCGGTGCTTCCTCTGTACAGTTGTCAGGGTACAGTGTTGCTATCAGTATAGTATATTTGCTATGCGTGCTAGAAGGTGAGCCAAAGTTCTGGCATTCAATAATATGCATAACCCTGTGCATGTTTATTCAGAAGTAAGTTCCATTAATGTTCACCGGGAATTACTCCCAGATTAGTGTGCCTAGGTGTGGCCTTAATGTTTTGGACTGGTGCTTCAGACTGAGTCACCAGTATTAGTGGAAGGAGGAGCACACTGATGATCACAGACCAAGTGGAGGATCTGGCCAGATGGGCAGCCCAATCCTGCGTAGGATGCACTGGCCGGCCTATATGGCTGGCCACTGCATCCTACGCAGAATGCGGCCCATATCGGTGGAGCCAGGGCACACCTCAAGGGGAAGGGATGTTCGTACCTTTCCCCGGTGTCAGCCCAGTGGCCTCAATGGGCCTCCTCAGATGTGCACTAGCTATTTTGCTGGTGCATATCCGGGGAAGCCGTGTAAGACCGGCCAGGCCCGGGAAGGGGGTTAGGATATCGGCAGAGATTGCCACTGATATCCCCACCCCCTCCCAGGCCAGCCAGCCAGCCAAGCCCCTTCCCCCCACCCCGGCCCACCCCGGCCCACCCTCCCCATGCCCTCCCACTGCCCGGCACAGCACTTACTTGCATGTGCTAGTACCCGGAGCAGCACTCACCCGGTGCGGGTATCGGCCGGCAGCAGCGTGAGCAGTGCCGGCCACGGTGTCGCTTACTCCTAGGGTGCTGCAAAAGTGCTTCATGGCACTTTTGTGACACCCTAGGCTGGCGGATCACTCACTCTGCCAGCCCTACATTGCACAGGATTGCGCTGTGAATCTGTTTGGAGCAATTCACTGAATAATACAGAATCGTGATTTTTTGAAAAGAAGAAAAAAATAACAAAGAATTTGTTCAAGGAAGATGGAAAATGTGTTTGAACTGAAAGTCTTCCTTTGTGGTGGTGGTGATTATTATTCTCTCTCATGTCTGTATCGTATATTATTATGCCAGCCATTTTTAATCATAGACTTTTCAATGTAGGAAGCAAAACACTTTATTTTTTTAAAAGGATGCGGGGGATGAGAATTCCTGCTCTGACTATTATTGTTTGGATATTGAAACTGTCACTTCCTTACTATGGTGGCTTGAAAAGTATACCACCACTTGCCCTCCCCAATAATATTTGCCTGCCAGATAGTGTTGAAAACAAAAAGCGGCATACTAACTATATTGCTCATTATTCTGGGCGTAGAAACCCAAAGCAGACCAACAAAATATGTTTTAATAACTGACCTGTTGCAAACTGGCCAAGAACTAAAATTCTAAGTCTGCTATATAGACAACCATTCAGCAGAAAGTTAAGCCAACATGAAATTAGTGTTCATAAAATATTGGTCATGATGATACTGTCGCTGCAGGCCTTTCTTTACTAGGCCTGACTCCATTATGACCTATTGGTGAACCTTTCCTATTTGGAATTAGTAATTGGAAGTTAGTTGAAGGTGCTCCTTTGCCCCGTTTTGCTCTTTAACCTCATGCTTTCCTTATCTCACCTTCTCCATACATCCTGGTGCATTCTTCCCATTCTCCCCCCTCTTTCCTGCCAGCTTAGGAGAAGGACAAAGAGATGCAGGAATAGAATGCGTACCAAGGAAAGGGAGGCCTCTCTGGCCTCTCCTGAGAAATCCTATTATGGAAACATCTCACAGACAAGAAGGCTACTATGTGCAAACTTTCATAAAAGGGGTTTGGTCTCTGCCTTTGTTTAAGCTTGCAGCTCCGTTGTAATTTGAATTGTACCTCCATGCATATGGAAATAATGGACTATAAAGGAAGCCTCAATTTTCTTGTTTGTTGCTCAGCTCCCCATTCGTAGGGCTGGGCCCATGCATGTCCAAAAGATATTAAACATATATCCTTGGATCTCCTACTCTGTGTCTTATTCAAACTTTTGGGTATTCCCAACAGCCCCCTGGGAGAAAAAGCTGACAAGCTGCCTTTGCAGCAACAATACAACAAGATATTAAGCCCACATATGTACATAGGTTTCAACACTGGCATCACTACAGGGGGGGGCCGGAGCTGTAAGTTCTTTCGTGATCGGAGCCTCCGTTACACGGAAGAACGAAGTGCCCTGCCCCCGCGCCTTCCGACCCATTCAAAGCAGTGAAAACAACGCGCAGGAGATCGGGTCGGAAGAATGGGTCAGGAGAATGGGTCGGAAGGCACGGGGGTGGGGCACTTCGTTCTTCCGTGTAACGGAGGCTCCGATCGCAGAAGAACTTACAGCTCCGCGCCCCCCCCCCTGTAGTGACGGCAGTGGGTTTCAATGGGCTTACATGTACTTGTGTGAATGACGACCATTGTGTAAAAGGTCAGTTGTGGTCATGTAGTGGTATTACCACCCAAAAGTGGCAAATTGGGCCTAGACTGCTCTGTGTCCCCAGCACAATGTATTAATTTGGGAGTTGGACTCAGACCTGGAAGATCCAGGTTCAAATCCCTGCTCAGCCATGAAGCTTCCTGGGTGACCTTGGGCTAGTCACTATCTCTCAGCCTCACCTACCTCACCTGTTTTGAGGACAAAAGGAGGACAGGAACTATGTACACCACCCTGAACTCCTTGGAGGAAGGGTGGTATAAAAATGTGAAAAATAAATAAATAAATAAATATAACATAATGTTTAAAAATCCAACACTAGCTTACATTGGTATGAAATAAATATTATTCCAAATTGTCATGCACACTCCCTATTTCCCTGAGAAGTGAGAAGTCCCAAGGCACCACTAGTCAGATTCTGGCTTCCTTTGGAGTAGGGATCACTTGAGGCATATAGTATCATTGAAATATTGGCTTTGTTTACAAGTACACCGGCCGAATATTACATCAGTTCCCCGGAGAGGCATTCCTGCACCCTCAAAGATGCTGCAAACTCCCAGCTCACTCTCTTATCGTTCATTCCAGGATTTCTCTGCCTGTCTCTGTCTCACTCAGATCTACAGTGCCAGACTGTTTTTGCAATGGCAACACAAGGGAAATGAGTCATCTGACATTTTCATGTCAGGCCCTGTTCTCAGGTGGAACAGAGCTGGCCTAGCAACAAGGCTGATTGAAGTGCTTGCTTTGAGCAATGAGATGGAGGGAGCGGCGACCTTCCAAAAGGTGCCCCACACCCGGTGTCTGCCCATTGGCCCCTTCTAGGCTGCAACTCACCAAACCCCTTTTAATTGGCTCCCTGATCCTCTTCCTGCCCATTGTGAATAAGCAGGCAGAGAATTGGGGCAGCGGCAGCACACCCTTCAGTGCTGCAGGAGGGGAGAAAAAGCTGCTGCCGCCAACTCACCCCACTTCTCACCCACTAGGCTTAGGCTTACCATATTCCCCCCCTTGAACTGGGACACCCCCCACAATTGATTAATTAATTAATTAATGAGAAAAATTAATTAAAATTAATTAATTAATGGAAAAAATAATAAAAAATAAAAATCAATGTAATATTAAAAAGTGAATAGGGCAAAGCGCCCCCCCTTGCCGCGCGAAGCGCCTCCACAATTTTCTTTCTTTATTTAACCTGCAAGCCAAATAAATAAATAAATAAATAAAGCCCTGTAATTTTAAACAAACCAAGGGGGCACGAAGTACCCCCATTGCCGTGCGAAGCATACCACATTTTTATTTATTTATTTATTTTAACATTAAAATAAATAATATATTTAATTGACTTACCTGTGGCCGCCATCATTGCCGCCGTGCTGCTGCTGCTCCTCCACCGGCCAGGCCAGGCAGTGGCGAGAGCAATAGATCCGAGGGCGAGCCACCGCTCTCACCGGCTCTCGTCGCTCTGAGCTCGGAGCAACGAGAGCCAGTGAGAGCGGCGGCTCGCCCTCCGAGCCGGATTCGCCCACTCTTGCCTCTCCGAGAGCGAGAGCAGCGAGAGGCGAGCCACCACTCTCACCGGCTCTCTGAGCTCGGAGCAATGAGAGCCGACGAGCGGGGCCGGCGCCAGCCTGCAGCCTCGCCGGTCGCCACCTCCTCCTCACCACCACTGCCTCGCCTCCTGCTTGTGTGCATGTGTGCGGCTCGCAAAAGCCGCACGCATGAGCACAAGCGGTCCGGGAGCCCTTCAGAACAAAGGGCTTCTGGGAAGAAATGGCGGCGGCCATGTTTTCTACATGTTTTCTACATTTCTTTAAAATTTTATTGGGGGGGGCGGGACCTGCCCGGTGCGAACCCCAAAATACCGGGACTGTCCTGGCGATACCGGGATGAATGGTAAGTCTAACTAGGCTGCTTAGGAAAGTGGCCAGGTGGACCAGGAGAGGTGGAATACAGCAAGCCAGTCCTACCCCGCCTCTTCCCTTCCCTTCAGCTCTGACACCACCTCCTTCCTCTTGTTCCATGTGGTCCTGTTGAAAATAACAGGCATTTACATTTTATTTTATTTTAATGGAGGGGGGAGAGTTGTATACAAACAAGGGTGGCCAATTTGGGCAGCAGATCCACTAGGCTGAAATGGCTCCCTCCAACTTCAAGGGTAGTCCCCCATTAAGGATACCCCAGAGTCATCAATACCCCATTCGGAGGTACTCTGGAACTATCAGTCAGGGATTATCTAATCCTGGGACAAAAGATCTGGAATCTAGCATGCCACATATATCCTGGCATTTTTACTTTAGATTATTACCTGAAGCAACTGTAGTACAGGAGATGCACAAATCTGGCTTTTTTGTCTGATGCAAGCCTTGTCCCCAAGGAATGCTGCTGTATGCAGGAAATACATAGGAAGTGCCTTATACTGAGTGAGACCATTGGCCTATCTAGCTTGGTATTATTGATATTGACCTACATACCAATCCTATCAAGCCATTATGCTGGCAGAATGCATGTTCCGCAGGCATAATGTGCTTTACAGCAGTCACAAATGCAACTTTCTTTTCTTCTTTTTTAGATTTTGAGCCCTTTTGGGACAGGGAGCCATTTAATCATTTGATTTTGTCTGTAAACCGCTTTGTGAACTTTTTGTTGAAAAGCGGTATATAAATACTGTTGTTGTTGTTGTTATATTATTGTTGTTATGCGAATGCACACGACCTCGCCACTGCCGCAAGCAGCGAGCGTCCAGAAATGAACGCACTCTGATGGACTAGGGATGCCTGCCGGAGCAGATAAGGCCGTGTAAGGGGTGGATCAGGGTGGGGAGAGGGTAGGGGTGGGCAGAACAAGGAGGAGATGGGCGGGGAGGAGGGCAAATCAGGCCTGGGTGGGGGGTGGGTTCGGCAGTAGTGGCACCCACTGAATCCTGACTCCCTTCCTGGGCCCAATCCGCCTGCATAGATCAACCTAGACTTGCGCCAGCTATAGAGCTGGTGCAGACCCAAGTTTACTCATGGCAGCTGCTGGGACTTACCCAGGAACAAGGAAACGAATGTTCCCTTGCCCCAAGGAGGCCTCCAGAGGCCATAACTCCCCCGAAGGATACAGTAGCAGTGCCACACAGTGGCACTGCTGCATCAGTGTGTGTGTGTGTGTGTGTGGGGAGTTAGTTAGGATTGGGCTGTGAGAGTGGCTATCCATGGTTTCAGGCAAGCATCTTTTTTTCTGCCCTACCTGCCAATGCTAGGAATTGAACTCAGGACCTTCAGCATGCAAAGTGTGTACTTTACTAGTGAGTACAGTAATGTCCCCTCCCCTGTAAGATTATCCGTGTTTAGTGTGGTACCACTGGCGTTGCTCTAGGTGGGGCGGAGCTCTAAGTTCCGCTGCACTCCAACCGACCGTTACACGCCCGTACAAGGCAGCCCCGCTCCCTTGCCTTCTGAGCCTTTCAGGGCAGAGAAAGCAATGCACAGGGAGTCTACTGCACGTTGTCTTCGCTGCCCTGAAAGGCTCCGAAAGCACCGCCTTGTACGGGCTGCCTTGTACGGGCGTGTAACGGTGGGTCGGAGCACAGCGGAACTTAGAGCTCCGCCCCACCTAGAGCGATGCCACTGTGTGGTAGTACTTATCCTAAACAAAATGGTTGCCAAGACTAGGCAACAAAATGAGTGTGACATCACAGCAAGGTGAAGGTCATATGAGTCACTTGTCTGTAGACAATACTTACAGGTTGTATCTTAATTGAAGTTGCTCATTGTTTATTGATACTGGAATTCAACTTCAAATGTTGGCCAAATCTTTTGTATTCTCAGTCCATTGTTGCTATGTGACAACACAGTACATAAACCAATGGCAACCAGAGGAGACTGCCAAGCCCCACTGTGACATCAAAAGAGATCAGCCACTCATTGCTGAATGACACACAGCGCATGGGCTTCAAATATGATAGTTGGTTTATATTGTGATATTGCCATTTCCTTTTGCAGATCATGAGCAGAAATTACAACTAAATCAACCAGCACATCCCCAGCATTACTAATTAACACTAGGGAGAAATTATTCAGCAGAACAAATCGATGCCTAGAGGAAAATGTATATTCTATGTCTCAGTCATCTCTGCTTTAAACAAGCACTGTCTCATTGGATCCATTACTTGTGAGTCAGCATCATGATGAGAAATGAATCTGGCCGAAGTTCTGATCTAGTCACACCATAGAAAGTTAAAAGAAGAAGGTTTAGTCATTGTGTTGATGGGAGACTCCAAAGTGCAAATGCTGCTGGAAGTGTTAATTGCGATTCAAGCAATGACAGCTGTGTCTTTAGGGCAACGATGGACTAATGTGCATCTTGGTGCCTTCATGGATTACTCTCAACAAGTCTATGCCTCAGCAGCATTTCATGGATTTGTCATACTTTATTCTGCAGTGGAAGGAATAAAGGATGCTGATAATATTGAAGGTGAACACTGGAGATATCAAATGTCATGAGATGGCATTTTCCAGTACATCTCCTGTGGTTATTCATATAAGTATGTGCTAGATGGTAAAGCTGAGATACAATGCTGGAAAATTCAGCCACTGAACAGTAGATTTCCCAGGGTGATTTCTAGAACTGGCTCAACCATGAGGGTAGTTGAATCCCAGGCCTCCAGTGGTAGGCTGGGGAAGGCAGTAAGCCCCACACCTGCTGCCACCTCCCCATGCCTGTCACCTGCCAAGTCTGCTCCGCCCAGCATCCTCATCCTTTTCTCACATACTCAGACAACACAAGAGAGGATTCCTGACTCCTTCACTCCTATGCACAGACATGTCAGCGGCGGCCTCGGTCTCCCATCCAAGCAACCGATTCTGCTTAGCTTTTTCAGGCAAGGCGACAGCTCAACCTCCAGACCACACCACCTGCCCAGACAACACCTCCTGGAAGCTGTTGTTCAAGAAACACACATCCAAAGCATCCTTAGGTGCTTGGGATTAGTTACATACCTCTTTGGATAGTTGCTGTAATTGTTTATAATATTGAGACACTCACATCTATAATTACTTATAGAATAGATTTGTTCTTTTTCTGTATATATCAGCAATTGGGGTGAATCTTCAGTAGTGGGGCCACCATCATGTTCTGCACCCACTTGCCAGTGAGAATAGAGGATGGGAAGACAAGGAGTTGCCACTGCTGGTGAGAACCCTCAGTGGTGGCTGTAACTCCTCCTCCACCTCCTCAACTCCCCAATGAGAGCATCTCTAGAGGCTCTGTGATGATACAGAGGCCATGTGCGGACGCTCCCACTTGTAGATGGGAGGAGTTGGCCTGGCCAAGTAGGCCTTCTGCTGAACCTGGACACTGTGCCAGTGCCTGACCTGGCCACCCCCTCGTGAAGCTCCTGACATCGTGGCATCAGTTATTTACCTTAGATCAGTGGTTCTCAAACTGTAGGTCATGATCCACCAGTGGGTCACGACCTGATTTTTGGTGGGTCGAGAAACTGACAAGCTGATAGCTGACAAGGAAAATATATTAAGCCCTATGAAAACCGAAATGGAGCAGCACCTGTGTGTTTTACTCATGAGTAGGCAAACGTGCCTTGGTCCACTTTGAAGGGAAGGCTGAGGGGAACATATTGCCACCAGAATGGTCCCGATCCGATGAAAGCAGGCCCCAACAAATTCTCCAGAAGAACCTACCCCCCTCCAAGCTGACAAGGAAAATGTATTGAGTCCTATGGAAAGTGAAACTGAGCCACACATGCTCATTTACTCATGAGTAGGTGAATGTGCCTTGGCTCTTCGCAAAGGGCAGGCGAAGGGGAACGCAAGGCCACCAGAATGGTCCCGATCTGATGAACATGGAGCTCAACAAATGCTCCACAAGGCAATCGTCCCCCACGGCCCCACCATAGTAAAAAGGATAAAAACAGAGGCTTGAGCATCTGATAAAGTGAAACTTTTAGTCTCCTAAAGCTAGATGGGTCCCGATAGGGTCTTTTTAAAAGTGGGTCTCGGTGCTAAAACATTTGGGAACCACTGCCTTAGATGCAATGCCTAGGACTAGAGTGATTCTGAACTGCTGAACCTTGGTTTCGTCTCTCTGTTTCTAATTCAAAGCTCAGTGCCTAAGGAACTTTACACAAACAACAAAGTGACTCTATGGATAATATATATACCTATCGGGTGCCTGTGGTGACAGTGGCACGGCAAAAAAATGGGAAGTTGATGAAAACAAATTGGCTCTAACCTCGAGTGCTTGCCTAATTATATATATTCTTAAAGCACCACCCTGTAATCTACCTGGTGCTAAGTGTACACTTTACTTATAAAAGTCATAGCATGAGGCAATAAATGGAGAGAACACTATTATCACTTTTCATTTCTGCGAAATGAGCTATCATTATGAAGCAGGCTCCAACAGTTTTAGTGCTAGATATTCAATACAGACTTGCAGAGAACTTCAGTTTCCTTCCTGATGGGTAGTCGATCTTGTTCAGGAGAGTGGATGAGAATTTGACCCATTCACCTTTTGAAGCAGTGACTTTCACTGTGATCTCCCTGGTGCCTGCGTGATCGACTGCCAAGGAGACATTACTTTTGCAGGGTTCTTAAGGAGGACTCCATAAGTTGCGGTTTCACAATTGATCCATAATTTTTAATGGAACTCTTCAGTGGCTGTTGGTCAGTATCCTTGCCATCTTGATACAGAAGGTGATTTTGAAAACAAAAAATTCTGCTCTGCAATCCTTTGGGTTGGTGCTTGTAGCAATGTGAACACATGTAAGGAAACAATAGTTTGCACAGAAAAGAAAAGGGCTGATGGAGCTTTGGATCAGAAGCATTTTAGTAATTCAGTAGTAGCCTTTAGGCCTTGAACTTTAAAGCCATGGCTTTATACTGTGAAAATAGCCATTTCCATCTACTGCTTGCATATATATTACAAAAGTCAATAAGTTTTTCTCATCAGGAAGGCTCGTAACATGGTTGTTAGTCTCTTTGCAAAACTAGCACAGTATCACAGTGTGTGCCAGCATTGTCATCAAACTTTTCATCTTTGCTGCTTGTTTACCTCTTGTCAAAGCATGTTATGATAAAGTCATTGGTTTTATAGTCCATTCTGTTCCTATGGCTCAGGGCAAGTGACGATAGTTCTTTATCGCACCTTCCTCACAAATCTGTACAGTGGCTCACCATAGTTCTGATTTTACATTTGGAATGTAAAATAGAGTGAAATGTCCAGTGAAATTTTGATCCCATAATATTATATAGGGACTTCCATCACATTGGTGGGGGGGTATTTGGAAGAGGGGTGTTTGCAGTAAAACAGGATGTCATTTCTATTTTGCTATTCATCAAGAGCCACCAGCTTAATTAATAGCAGCTGTGATTGATTGAAAATAAAAACAGCACCATTATAATGACTACAAATCAATGGCTATTGCCTCTGAAACAGTGCTCCTTCATGACTTTTGAATATATATCCAGGCTGTATCCATAATATCCAGAACGTATCCAGAATATATATCCAGGTGTACCCAGGCCTTTTCCACGGTTTGGGACTACTAGGAAAAAGTCCAAAAAATAATGTCTCTATTTCATGGTTGTCAGTTTCTCATTTTTGCTTGTAGTTGTATCACTCCTCTGTCTTTTCCACAGCTGAGTATGGACAACCTCAAGGAAACAGCTTGGTAAAAGTATAGAAACCAAGATATTTCATAATACAACAGGGCAGTTATTTGCTCCACTAACAGCGCAATAATACCCAGCTCCTCCACTGGTGCAGGGAGAATGGGAGGCTTTGGGAGAGAAAGGGGATTTAAATCCCCTTGAAAGGGGTTTCTGCCCTCCACCATTGCTGCACCAGTGGAGGAGCTGGGTAGGATTTTTGCTGTCATATGTGGTTTGCTATATGCAGCAATGCATAAATCAGTTTGGCCCCAATGACACAGGGGGTGGGAGTTGCTTTAAAAGCAAAGGACATGTGTGGGCGAGGAGAAGACAGCCCCTCCCCTCATCCACATCCTACCTTCTTTCATCTCTGGTATCAGAGCCTCAATAAGAGAAAAGTTCTTCAGTGGACAGACCATAACTATGCAAACTTGAGGGGAAGGATACAGAAGAAACACCTGGAAACAGCCACTAGAAAGAAAGAAAAAAACAGCCACTGCTCTCCCCCTGCTATATATGAGGAGCGCCACTTAAAAACAACAACAACTTTAACTGCCTCTTTGCCCAGTTAGCTTGTGCTCTACAACACGCTTTTAGCATGTAGGACAAAATATAATAAACTGCTTTCCTGCTTTTACATAGTTAAATCAATCCACCATCTGAAATGAACTGAGAATATTTTGAAAGTACATAGCATCCTCTGCTTTAAGCTCTTTGTGTTGCTTGAGCAGATTTTGTAAGGAGATAAGTGTACTGAAGCAATAGCCCTAAATATTGCCAACCAACACCACTGGGAATATTTCTTATGCATTTGATATTATATCATTATGATTAAGATGGCATATTTTTCTTCGGCCTAATAAATGATAGTGTAGAAGTATCTTACTGTGCTTCCATTTTTACAACCACACGTTCTCATGCAGAATATGCATTTGAAACCACCAAGCTCAACCATCTCCCTGCAAGTGAAATCCATCCGTGATTTCTATGGAACCCTCCCCCCCCAAGTATACTTAAGGTTGCTCCCTTGAAATCTATGCTGTTGCTTTATTACTTATTTAATTAAAATGTTTCTATCCTGCCTCTCCAAAGTTTGAGGTGGTTTATACTAATTTAGATTAATCTGCTTGAGATTTGTGTCATACAGCCGATTACAGACTGGTTTGGATGATGTTTTCCTTCCCAAACCGGCCCCATGTGATTAAACATTTGTGCGCTCATGTTGTGTGTGTATCCTGCCCTCTCTCCTTGCTTCTCGATTCGTTCTGTTAATTGTGTAGAGAGGTGGTTCATCCATACCACCACCATATCGCACTGCTGAACCTACTTTAGGGGTCGGTTTAACAGCGCATGTGGAAGGGTGGTCCCATCTGTCCTGTTTAGACAGGCGTTTGAGGATTAATTTTGGTAGCTTAATTTGCTGGTCAGTATTTTGTTTTCTTGCTGGTGCTCAGCTTGGATCTGTTATATTGGTTTTCTGGTGGTGAATTACTGAAATGCGCCTTGTATTTGTAATAGTTCCATATAATGGTGTTCTGTTTTATTTATGCTGCTGTGGCTTTGTATTTGTATGATGTTTTGGCATTTTTATGAACTTGATCATTTGTTACGAAATTTGGTTGAGCCACATTGAATGTCATCTGGAAGACAGGTGGCACATGCGCGCACACAATCTGTGAGTGTGTGTGTGTGTGTGTGTGTGTGTGTGTGTGTGTGAGAGAGAGAGAGAGAGAGAGAGAGAGAGAGAGAGAGAGAGGAGTATGGTCTTATCTGTGATCCATAGACTCAGACAGAGGCTTAAAACCCTCTTTGACCTGTGGGAGTGTCTCCCTACCTGGCTTCCTTCTGCTTTTCTCCTGATCCTCCAAACATGTAGCTCCATGAACTGTGACCGGCCGCATGGAGTCCACCAGACCATGAAGCACCCATGCAAAGGAAATAGCTTAGGAACTGTACAGCCAACAAGGATATACATGTTTGTGAACTGTAAGGGATTTTCTTTCCCCTTTGAAACCCTTTTTTCTGCCTCTGCTCCTATTTTATTCTCAGCAACAATCTAGCAGGGATTGGTGGGTTGCTTTTAGGAAAAAACGGTCTTATACTTTAACACTCTGCCTAAGCAGGATTGGTTGCTTGGATGGAAGACCAAGGTTGCTGGCATGTCTGTGTGGAGGAGTGGAGTGTGGAGGAGCCAGCTGGCAAAAAACAGATAACATCCTTGAGAAGCCGGTCTGAAGCTTGGTTGCAGCTGCCCGCAAATATTTGGAAAGCACAAGAGCCAGCAGCCACGATGACTGCACCATGAAGGGAAACACCTGGAGAAATAGAGGTTCTATGAGATTGTCTCTTGAAATAATACTTGTACAAATCTCATTGAAAAATAGATTTATGTTCAGCCTGCCTATGTAAACTGCCTTGAGTCTATTGAGAAAGGCAGTATATAAATATCATAATAAAATACTGTAATATAGATGCCTAGACCCCCTTTTTCCATCAGAAGCCACTCATCTCTAAATTGAGAAAAAGGCTAGCCTACCCCACTGGAAACGCAATCCTGTTGAATCACCCGGCGCTGGAACAAGCATTCTGGCACCGGGAGACATCGCAAAAGTGCCAGAAAGCACGTTCCTGACAACTTGTGAGCAAGGAAGGCTGGTGCAGAAGCCAGCCTCCATTGCTCTGGCACCGGAACACCCCGGCGGTCACCGGACCAGGAGGGGCAGGGAATGGCTTCGGCTACAGTATATCCCGGCCCGCGCCGGGCACCTGGGCTGTTACACAGCCTCCTCTGACTTCCACCAGCAATTTTGCTGGCGGAAATCCGAGGAGGCCGATAGGGCTCGGTTTACACTTGAGGAAGGGGACAAACGTCCCCTTCCCCAAGTAGACCTCTGCCCCGGCGGCAAAATTGATGCCGGGGAACAGGATCCGGCCGGTGGCCCTGGGCCGCCGGCCGGATCCTTACGCAGGACTGCGCCCTGGGTGTTTGTGGGGAAAATACTGCAACAACTCTGAAATACTTTGCAAACTATTGTAAAAGCATTATATAAATTATCACGTCTTCAATTTGAATCCTGCATGCTCTTCTCTCATTTTTTTTTCTTTTATGCACTTAAAATGTAGTCAATGGCAAGACGGTTTCAGGTATATTTGGTGCACACAGGATGACTTTTGAAAATGATTCTGTGATGGTACGCACATGGCAAAATGCCCTCCGGATAGGTTCTCTTTGTCCTTTTCGCAGAAACAATCCGGAACAGTGATCTATCTGGCATTTTCATTTCTCAGGGCTTGCCATTTTTCAAAAATTTGAATGGGTCAGGCATGCAAACTCCTCAAATGCACATCTGACATCATAAGAGTACTGATTTAAAAAAAAAGAAAATAAAACCTCTTGTATGCTTATTACCACCATAAAATAACTGCCTTTCATTATCATCATTTTTCCAGAACAGTAAAAAGATCTATTAAAGCAGCAGTTCAAAAAGAAATTATTTTTGTGAAGCACTCACTATATCTCATGGTTAGGAACAATGGATGTTTAATAATTTCCAGCAGTAGCGGCTTGAACTGAGCTCTGGCCATATTCCTTTCACAGTAGCTATATTGTATCAGTTCATTCCCTTGGCCTCTGTTTTTATCTACATACGGCTGTACTGCCTACAATTTTCATTTATACTTTTATATTTGGGAATATCTATTGAACAGCCAGCAACCTCTGCTGCTACTTTCCTTCTGAAGTAATGGCCTCTTCATAAAGTACTTATTGTTCAGCTGTGGATGTATTTCAGTTGGGTACAAAGGTATTGTTTCATCCTCTCTTTTCTCAAAGAGGCTTCAAAAACCAAGCCAAAACCTGATATATAAAAATTAATCATCGTTTTTGATTTTGCATTAAACTAGGGAGCTTTCCCCACTTCTGAAAACTGTACAGGCAACTTTCAATTTCATGGAGAACTTGGCAATTCTTTGCCCTATTGTTTATAAATACGATTGGATCAACTTTGGCTTCATGTCAGGAATAACACTGAATAGTTCAAAAGTGTGAATTGTTGTCTTCCCCCCCCCCTACCAGAAGTCAAACCAGTGAATGATACATAGTGCACTTTGTAGTTTTAAAGCTTTTACTTGTTACCTTGCAAGAGTAAGACCTAGAATGAACTGGAATACAACATAATCTGGAATATAGGAGTGCTGCCTTACCCAGGCTCTGTGCTTACGGTCACCCATTGTGGTACAGTTAGTGCCTAACTCTGCCATGTCAAATTCTCTGCCAAGTCTTTGTCAAAAATCAATGCATGGTTTTTCCCCCTGTCTCTGCCCCCTGACATACCAGACTTTGACCCACAACTTTCTGCCAAGGCCTACCCCAGATCCCACTCTGGAACTCATCAAGATGCTCATACACAGAAATATATGTTTATTTTTCACATTTTTATACCGCCCTTCCTCCAAGGAGCTCAGGGTGGTTTACATGGTTTCTTCCCTCCTTTTGTCCTCACCTCAACCCTGAGCTTAGGCTGAGAGATAATGACTGGCCCAATGTCACCCAGGAAGTTTTGTGGCTGAGCAGGGATATTTACTTGTATCTTCAAGGTCTAAGTCCAACACCTTTACCGAATCCCAATACTTTGGAATAGAACTGTTATAATGCCCACCACGTCAAATGCAACAGTTACAAATATGCCAATTTATTTGGCATCAACAAGTACTAGCTCCCATGCACTGGCGTCGCTGGAGCGTGGCGGGGGGGCGGGCCGCCAGGGGGTGATGCGCGTCACGGGGTGACGCGCGCACCCCCTGCGCGTCACCTCTGTGACGCGCGTTGCCCTCCGGACGCTCCGAGGCCGGCCCGGGAGCCGGCCTTGGAGCATCCGACCCCGCCGGCGCTCCAGGGCCTTCTGAAAGAAGGCTCATTGCGCAGCGCAAATCCGGGTTTTTTTTTTTCAATTTTCACGCATGCGCAGACCGTTTTGAGGGCAAGATGCCCTCAAAACAGTCTCTGCGCATGCGCAAAAATTGAAAAAATACCTGGAGCGCCGGCCAGGCTGGATGCTCCGAGACCGGCTCCTGGGCCGGCCTCGGAGCATCCGGAGGGCGACGTGGGGGGCGACGCGGGGGGGGGAAGGCAGCCGGGTCACCCCCCCACCGTCACTACGGTGACGCGCACCACCCTACCCCAGGGTGACGCGGGTCCTAGTGACACTACTGCTCCCATGGAACATCAGGTCCTCCAGTATCCAACTAGCTCTCAGTGCAGGAGAACTGACATTGATTCACGAATCATCGCAGGAAGTGCAAGTCTAGAAATGTTTACTCAAAATGTCCCACTGAATTCAATGCGGCTTACGCCTTAGGTAGTGTGCCAAGAATTAGAGATTTAGGCTGCAATCCTATACACTTACCTGGAGTAAATCTCTTTGAAGCCAGTAGGCCTTCCTTCTGAGAAGACATGCATAGCATTGAACAGTTAGCAATTCATCATTAGATTTGATAAATATGTTCAGCCTCACCTGTTTTTATGGTGGATGTGACTCACTTGGTGAGACAGGAATAATTTTTTGCACCAATACTAACTTCCCTCCTGGAGCTACTAGCAGTTTCAGGAGGGCAGTTGTTGGGACGATGATTTGGTAAAAATATTAACACACCACCATGGGCGTCGACAGGGGGAAGCGCGGGGGGGCGGGCCGCCGGGGGGCGTCGCGCATATAGGGGTGACGTGCGACCCCCCACTTACAGTTTGGTGGCGGAGCTGGGCCCTCCCGCCCTCCCCTGTGTCCGTTTGGCTCCAAAATGAGCCGAAAACGGAGCGGGGAGGGTGCTCTGCTCCTGCGCGTGACGTCACGCGCGGGGGCGGAGCCTATCCCTTAAAGGCGATGCGCGCCCCCGCTCTGGGGTGTCGCGCGTCGTAGCGACGCGACTGCACACCACAGTTCTTAACTCAGCTCTTTGCTTTCCGTTAACCCCAATACTTTGTCAACCAGGATGCTTTAGAAACTGACTTGTCTTTAGCTAAGACTGCACTGTGGCCCTTCTCAGTTTGTATCTACTGTATATTCTAGCATCCCCCTCTTCAAGTTTGGGATTAGCCTTTGTTTCAGGTTGAGTTTTACTGCAGCCCATTAAGCCATAACTGCTTCAGCAGAGCTAAAAAGCTATAGGTTTCTACAGGTTTTTCTCCCGAGGAGTCAGCTACTATCCATGCCCTCTCTTGCTGTGCCCTCATTAAAGTCTTCATTTGTTAATTAAACAAAACAAACAAACACTAGGATTTACCTCACACAGATGCTTAATTTGCCTGCTTGCTTCCCATTGATCTCATTATTTTGTGGCCATGATGCTTTGGCATTTGGGTCCCCTCATGCTCAGAGTTTGACAGATCCTTGGAGGAAAAAATGTTTTAAGACCCTGAATTGTTGCTTCTCATCAATTTGTAACAACTTATGGCTGCAATCCTGTACACACCTATATATACACCTGGGAGTAACAACACGATCCTATCCAGCACCGGTGCAGCGTGAGCACCAGGCCCATGCTATATCCAGTACTGGAGAGGAGCGGGCTGAGGGTCTCCTTGCAGTAAGGGGATGTTTGTCCCCTTTCCCCAAGTAACGCCCCAGCCTCTGCTATTGGGCTACTTGGGTCAGTGCCACTTATTTCGGTGGTGCTGGCCCAAGAAGCCCTGTGTTGGGGCTGGAGGCCTGGGAGGGAGGATAGGATATGATATTCGATGAGGATGCCGATCCCACCCCCTTCCCAGACCCAATCCACCCACCTCTCTGCCCCCCCGCCATGTTATGCCCCCTCCCTGCCCTCCCCCAGCCCCAGCTAGTAGAGTTGTTCGATGGGGAGCCCTGGTGCCCTGGGCACCAGGTATCGACCCCAGGAGGGCGAAATCGGGGGAGCGACTTACTTTTGCTGTTGGCTCTTCGCAGGCGAGACGGACGCGTTTTGGCCCTCCCGCCCACCCTGGTTCCCGTTCGGCTCCAAAAAGGAAGCCAAATAGCGGGGGGTTGATGGAGGCGTGTGGTGCGGTCACGTGGGCACCGTCGTGTCGGCGGCTCCCGTCACGTGGGGGCGGAGAAATGCCTCTGGCCCCAGCACTGCTCGGAGCACAACGTACCTGCTCCATGGTGCTGGCCTCCATCTTTGTTGGCAGGATGTGCAGGATGTGCCACCTCCTACTTGCCGGGTGACGTAAACATGCCTTACGGCACATTTGCAACACACTAGGCCAGCACAGAGGCTGCAAAGATCAGGATTGCACCATCGGTGTCATTAAATTCAATCACCTTACTTCTGAGTAGACCTTCATAGACTTGCTAGACTGTGACAGAATTACAGAAAATTGCTTCGAACAGAACTACAGAAAATTGCTTTGTCTATTATAATTGTTAAACATCCGGTTTTGCTGATGTCTCACCACCTTGGAGAATTTTGGCATCAGTGTTGTACCTAGAAGAATTCAAAAGCTGTGTACAGACGATTACTTACCTGAATCAATAACAGTAACTCATCCCTGACCACTAATATGTCATTACCTTCAACCAGCATCCTTTGATAACTTCACATCTAGCAGACAAAACAATGTCACACTGGAGGAGAGTCAAGTCTGTTTACTCTGTTTTTATTGTCGCATTCTTTCCCTCAAGTCTCATAGAATTCATAAGCAACTGCAAAATTGAGAGCAAGCACAATATCAAATACTGCAGTTCCATAGCTTCTTAATGCAGATCCAAATTAATGACACAATTTCCAAACCTGCCATGCTTTCTACAAATATCCTTGGGAGTCTTGTTCATTCATATACCATTAGCTTTCTCATAATATGTCAAGGTTTTTGCACAAAACCTACATTCCTACAATATGGCAACTTTTGAATGCTATCTGTGTTACCACAATATTTTAATTTTCTTACTCCAAACCATCTTCATCCTCACAAGCAAAACAGATATGCATAAGAATTACAACATGCTTATGAAATCTTTAAAGTACAAAATCTATTGTGCAGTACAACCAAGAACAAAGTAGTTATTTGTGAGAAAATGTTTAAGTTCCCCTAAAACAAAACCCATGGTGCAATGTAACTGAGAAAAACAGGCATGCATGAAAACTTTACTTTAAGCCTAAGGCCTTTACTTAAAGCAATGTATTAATTTATACTGCACAAATTTGCATGCAGCAGAAACCATGTACATCTGAATGGGTAGCCAATTGGACCAATTGCTGCCTGCGCCTAAGGGGTCCCCGTGCTAGGGTAATCTAGTCTCGTCAAATACACACGACAACACATTGCAACATACATGTAACACCACATTGCAGGTTTTATAGAGAACAGCAACAATTTTAGTTTTCTTCTGAATTCTTAAAAAGCCAGTAGTGTTTAGACTATATTTTAAAATTTTACTGTCGGCTGCTCCGGACCCTGCCACCATGTGTGACACCTCCGTGGCCTCTCTGGCAGTGGGATGGTAGCGCGTAGCTCCATGCGCTTCCATAAGGCCGTTTGTTGGAACGGCCGTTTTTTGGGGTGGGTGGGTGGGTGGGTAGAATTAGGCCAGTAGAGCACAAACCTATGCCTTTCTACTCAGAAGTAGAAACATGTTTCCAATTGGGCCCAGTAGCTCCTAAGGCCAGCTCTGTGGGTAGCCAGGTTTTCCTTTAGAAATCTGCAGCTTAAGATCAGGAAATGCCATGCAGAACGAAGTTTCTCCAGCAAGTTTTTTGCACTTCCCTAAATTATAGCATGCTGTTATGCAGCCTTCAGCATATTCCTTTATGAGTCCCCTTATGAGTCCCTTTACCCTTACACACACACCTCCCAATGAGCACACCAGACAAGTCACATTTGGAGTTATGGTCACTTTTATTTATTTCACAACAAGACCTGCAGAGGCAATAACTAGGGGTAACTCAAACCACCCCCCAGAGATGTGCGGGCACTATTTGGGGGAAATGGCACTAGCCATCTACCTCCCCCTATCTTATATTGGCTTCAAACACCCTGGCTCCAGGCCCTCTCGGTCACTGCCCAAGGGAGCCTATCACAGCCAACCCCGAAGGGTCATAAGAACATAAGAACATAAGAAGAGCCCTGCTGGATCAGGCCAAAAGCCCATCTAGTCCAGCTTCCTGTGTCACACAGTGGCCCCACCAGATGCCTCAGGGAGCACACGAGACAACAAGATACCTGTGTCCAGTCGCCACTCCCTTGCACCTGGCACAGAGAAAACCCACTTCTAAAAAAAAAAAAAAAAAAAAAACCAGGAGGTTGCTTATGGCTTGTAACCTGTGATGGTCTTTTCCTCCATGAATTTGTCCAAACCCCTTTTAAAGGCATCTAGGCCAGGTGCCATCACCACATCCTGTGGCAAGGAGTTCCACAGATGAATCACACGCTGGGTAAAGAAATATTTTCTTTTGTCTGTTCTAACTCTCCCTCCACTCAATTTTAGTGCATGTCCCCTGGTTCTGGTGTTGTGCGAGAGGGAGAAGAATTTCCCTCTATCCACTCTCTCCATCCCTTGCATAATTTTATAAGTCTCAATCATGTCCCCCCTCAGGCGCCTTTTTTCTAGGCTGAAAAGCCCCAGACGCTGTAGCCTTTCCTCGTAAGGGAGGTGCTCCAGCCCACAAATCATTCTGGTCGCTCTTTTCTGCACCTTTTCCAATTCAACTATATCCTTTTTGAGGTATGGTGACCAGAACTGGACACAATACTCCAGATGTGGCCTTACCATCGATTTGTACAAAGGCATAATAATATTGGCCGTTTTATTCTCAATCCCCTTTTTAATGATCCCGAGCATGGAATTGGCCTTCTTCACAGCCGCCGCACACTGGGTCGACACTTTCATCGACCTGTCCACCAGCACCCCAAGATCTCTCTCTTCATCCGTCACAGACAACTCAGAACCCATTAGCGTATATGTGAAATTTTGGTTTCTTGCCCCAATGTGCATCACTTTGCAATTACTTACATTGAAGCGCATCTGCCATTTTGCTGCCCATTCTCCCAGTTTGGAGAGATCCTTCTGGAGCTCTTCACAATCCCTGCTGGTCTTTACCACCCGGAAAAGTTTAGTGTCATCCGCAAACTTGGCCACCTCACTGCCTATCCCCAACTCCAGGTCATTTATGAATAAGTTGAAAAGCACCGGTCCCAAGACCGATCCTTGGGGCACACCGCTTTTCACCTCTCGCCATTGTGAAAATTGCCCATTGACTCCCACTCGCTGTTTCCTGGTCTTCAACCAGTTCCTAATCCACAAGAGGACCTGCCCTCTTATTCCCGAGACAGCGGAGCAGTTTTGATGTCCATACTGGCCAAGCCATTTATGGGCCTCACTTGCTCCAGCCAGGGGGCTTGACAGCCAGCCTCACCGACCCGGTCACGCGTCGTTATGAGTGGTCCTGGCTCACCTCCTGACCTTGCCGACCTCAAGGTGCACGCTGAGCCCTTTCCATACTACCTACCCACCTGCCAGGTGACCCACTGGTTAATGACCCGCTCCCTAAAACAAAGTCTAAGGTAGGTGAAAAAACCTCCAACTGTTGCCAATTCATTGGAAGCCAAAAATTCCTACCTGGCCCCCGAATGGGCGACCGGATAATCCCAGACTATGCTAAGGGAGGGCGGGATGGGGTTACTTCCCAGGCAGCGACTGAGGGGCCGAGCAGCGCTGCAGCGTTCCCTCAGCCGCTGCCCTTACCCATGTGTCCTGCCTGGCCAATCAGATGACCAGGCTAACGCGCCTTGCCCGGCGTGCTCCGAGGGGGCAGGGTAAAGCCCCCGAGACGCTAGGTGCGTCTCATGGTGATTATATTCATAGTTGGCTCAGAGGGTATGTATGTGTCCCACTGCATTTCTGAATCGTTCTGTAAGCTGAGCAACTCCTGCTGCAAAGTTTTCAGAGGATAATACCTGTCCAGTTCTGTAGTGAGCAATTCAACCCAGATTTGTAATATTGGAAACATTACTAGTAATAATACTGATTTCTAGATGGATTACTGGTCTCAGCCAGTACTTGGAGATGTCTGTATATGACAGCCCTAACATTTCATCCATATTTTAGCTATACTGTATAGCTGTTGCTTATTCTCTTGCATGCCTCATGAGACCATCATCTTAAATTCCAGTTTCAGTGATCTTTGATCATCATACAATCAATTAAACCAACCACACGATATAAGATTAAGCCCAGCAAGGCACATGCTATCAACTATTAAGCCCAGCAAGGCACATGCTCTCAACTTTTGTTATCTATCTGCAAACCCCAGGCCATCTTGGCATTTATAGGGAAAAAAAAATAAACGAGCTGTTTTAGCACTGAATTTATGCAACACAAGTGCTCTCCTAATTTCCGTAAAGGAAAAACAACGCCAAGTGCTCGGCCCCAGTTTTTCCATTATCGTGCCTTATTTTCTTTGTGTTGCCTGTAACACTTTGCACATTTTGAAGTAGTTCTGTGAATATTTAGCAAAGGTATTCCTCTTCTTGGCCACTGAGATATTGCCATCACAACTGTCCCTTTGTATTAGAGCCTTTCCATACAATCAATGCAAACAGCTTTGTCATGGGGCGAAGCAGGAATATTGATTTATTTATTTAATGAATTTATACCCCGCCTTTCTCCCCATAAGGGCATTCAAGACAGTTTACAAGATTTAAAAACATAACATTGAAAACAATTTAAAAAAATAAAAGGAAGACACCCTGTGAATTGCATAAAATTAAACAAAATTGCATAGTAGCACTAATAGTAATAGTATTAGTAATAGTAACAATACTTTAGCATTTGCACAGCACTTTCTGAGTGTACAAAGCGCTTCACATGCATTATCTGAATGGAATCCTTACAACAATACTGTTAGGTAAGCTTTATTATCCCCGTATTACTGCTGGGGAGCTGAGACAGAGTAGCTTGCCTAAGGCCACCACCTAATGAATTTATGGCAGAGGTGATACTCAGATCAGGGAAGTCCACATACCAAATTTCATACAGATCCACTCAGCCACATTCTGATGCCATTTGAAGCGAATGACATGAATCTTTCCAATCTGCATTAATGATCTATTAGTTGCCCTCATACAGATTACCTCATCTTTTGGTTAAAAAAAGGTAAAGGTGACCCCTGACAATTAAGTCCAGTCATGTCCGACTCTAGAGTGTGGTGCTCATCTTCATTTCAAAGCCGAAGAGCCAGCGTTGTCCAAAGATGCCTCCGTGGTCATGTGGTTGGCATGATTCTCCTTGCCGCAGCGCGTAGCATGCAGCTAGAACATGGAGCTGGCCAAGCAACGAGAGCTCACCCCGTCGCGGATTCGAAGTGCCGACCTTTCGATCAACAGCTCATGGTTCAGCGGTTTAACCCACTGCGCCACCCACTGGCCTCATCTTTTGGTACTGGCTTGTAAAGTTATCCTCAGTGTTATTTCCTGTTCCCAAGGTTACACACGTACTTCTGAGGGTGACCTGTTTAGTCTGCTTCCTCCTTTATTTTGTTTTTCTGTTACAGACCATATATTGCTTGGAGTTATAAGACATTAATGTCAAATCTCCCGTTGACTCCTTGCATAGTAGCATTTGATCCATAAAATCTATAAGTAACAAGACAGTTTGACATACGGTATTATAATGCACCAAAAGAATGCAGAAAATGAATTACACCAAATGTTATCCCCATTAAAGACAGGAAGACCTTCTTTCCCAAGTCATTTTGTAACAGAAAAAGCAAAGGGAAATTTGAAGTTGTATATTTTCCCAAAAAATTGTTGCTGTGCAGGCTCAACACCTACATGATAACATTTTGTGTTACACCTACGACTGAACCAATGCAAGCAAAGAAATTAAACATTTATTCTTCCAATACGTGCCAATATAATTATTACTCCTACAGTCAACCTGGGACAATTTGTTTGCTATGGTTTTTTGCATGATCAGCAGAGCCCCTCTTTAAACACACAATACCACTTTGTAGTACCTGGTTTTTTCTAACAAAATACACTAATCTGTTCTGCCCATGATTCATGTGTCAGTGATCTACTCTAGCATGGGCTATTTTCACTACCACTGAATTTCACCTAAAGCTAAGTTCAGGCCCAGGCCCATCCATAAGGCCAACTGAGGCAGTCACTCCAGGTAGCAGATTTAGAAAAGGAAGGGGGGGACAGAGCAAAAGAGGAAGGTGAAGGAGAGGATAATGGTGGCAAGGGCAGTAGACCCTCCAACATTCTTCCTTTTCCACTTTGTCCCCATCTTCATTTTCCAATCCAGAGAGTGAGAGGAGGAAAGTAAATTTTTACATGGTCTACTAAGGAGTGTCCCAACTCTGTTTTCCATAATTTAGATTTGTGCTCATCGATATTAGAAGCAGTTTGTCAAGGTAATACCAGATTATCTCTTCTTCTCATTTTAACATCTTCTGTTCCTGTTAACACATGCTAGGGTCAATAGGGCTTCCACTGTGATGACATGGGGATCATAAACTCCACCTCTTGCTCCTTAGGGAAGCAGCTCAACAACCAGGGAGCTCAACAACCAGCTCAACAACCAGCGCAACCAGCCATGGCAAGACAGGCAGATGGTATCAGGATAGAAATTCAGGCTTTTATTAATTAACAAAACCTAACAGAAAGACAAGGGGTTCTCCAAAAGCCCTAGGAATTCTTGCAGACCAAGCTCTCTGGTTCTCACCCACCCTGGAGCCCAAAGCAGACCATTATGCAGAGGCCCTTCTTCCATCCCTTGGTAGAAGTTCTGATCACTGGGGGTAGCGCAGAGGGACCAAAAGGTCCACTGATGAGAATCTCCCCTGGATCTGAGGCTCTCATCACCATCTCCCCTGAGCCTGCCCTTGACTGTGAAGCAAGTGGGTTGACCTACAATCCCTTGGGACGCTCTCTAGCACACTTGCTGCCTTGCCTTGCCTTCCTTCCTCCTCCCCTCCCAACATGGTCCTCTCCCTTCTTTTTCTTCTAGTTCGTTGTTACCTCCTTCCTTTTTGCTTTTCCCTCCAGCTGTCCCCTCTCATCATACACCCTTTTGCTTCCTACCTACTTCCATCTCTTAATCCCTCATAGAATCTGCCCCCAGCTAGTGGCTCTGGTCACTTTAATACCAGCCCCACCCTTGTTCCTGCAACTGTCAGCTGTGTCTTGCTGCAGCTGGGAGCTAGCAATAGCTGATGGCATCATTGGCCACCGGCCTGCATCTCAGATAATCAGGGGCACCTTGTTCTCTCGTGTCCCGATGTGGCAACCAGCCAACCAGCACAGGCAGTAATTTACAGTGGGGACAAATTTCTTTTCTAATTTTAAACCAAGGATTGGAGGCACTCTGGAGTTTCATATTTGGTGGCAGTTGGGAAGCTCAGTGGGAACCAAATGCACTCAATTCACAAGTTGTTCCATACTGAGGTTGTTATATTTTATATCTGAACATTTGTGTTTTCTCTCAGAGAATAAGACAAGCTACAACTCAACTCAAATTTGAGCTATCAAGGTATAGCTTTGAACTGAAGGATGATATGAACTGTGAATGGAAAGGGCATATTTGCCTTTTAAAGGAATTTATGCACACCAGTAGATAACAGCCAGGGCTTAATGGTTTATTGGCCACAAGCTGGAAAAGCCAGCTGTCCTCCTTTTAAGGACATTTTCCCACCAACTTAGAGCACAATCCTACTCTAACTTCGGCCAGCAGAACGAGCGTTCTGCCGATCGAAGACATCACAAACGTGCCATAAGGCACATTTGCGACAACTCGAGAGCAGGGAAGGACGGCGCAAGGCCGTCCTTCCCCTCTCTGCTGGCCGAGGACTCGCCAGCCAGCCGCCGGACCCAGGTAAGGATCCAGCGGACAGGGAGGCGGTGCGGCCAGGAATGGTGGGTGCTGATAGGCCCAGCTGATTGGGAAGAGGGAGGGGGGATCGGCCTTGGCCGAATCCTGACCCCCGCTGATCGGCTGAGCCATTACACGGCCTCCTCTGACTTCCACCAGAAAAATAGCTGGTGGAAATCCAAGGAGGCCGATCGGCCCCAGCCGCTGTTACACTCGGGGAAGGGGACAAGCGTTCCCTTCCCCGAGTAGACTTTCCGCTGCGGGGTGCCTGCTGCAAGTTGACCGCGGTGGAGATCAGGATCCGGCGGGCAGCCTCGGCCGCCTGCCAGATCTTTATGTTAGGATTGGGCTGTTAGTCCTTTTAATATTAGACCCTACGTCCTCAGTGCATTCTGGTTCTTTGCCATAGCTCAGAATGCTAGCAGCAATTAGTAAACCTATTGGTCATGCCAATCTCTAAAAAAGGAAGGAGAGGGGACCCAGGAAACTACAGACCGGTCAGCCTAACGTCTGTTCCAGGGAAGATGGTGGAAAGCCTCATCAAGGATAAAATCGGAAAACATATAGAAGAACAAGCTTTGCTGAGGGAGACTCAGCATGGCTTCTGCAAGGCATAATATTATTATGCCATTGTCTTGCCTCACAAACCTGTTAGAATTTTTTGAAGAAGTCAACAGGCATGTGGATGCGGGAGAACCCATGATATATATCTGGATTTTCAGAAAGTGTTTGACACAGTCCCTCATCAAAGGCTCCTGAAAAATCTCCATAGTCAGGGAATAAGGGGGCAGGTCCTCCTATGGATTAGGAACTGGTTGAAGACTAGGAAACAGAGAGTGGGTGTCAATGGGCAATTTTCACAACGGTGAGAGGTGAAAAGCGGTGTGCCCCAAGGATCAGTCTTGCAACTGGTGCTTTTCAACTTGTTCATAAATGACCTGGAATTGGGGATAAGCAGCAAGGTGGCCAAGTTTGCGGATGACACTAAACATTTTCGGGTGGTGAAGACCAGCAGGGATTGTGAAGAGCTCCAGAAGGATCTCTCCAAACTGGGAGAATGGGCAGCAAAATGGCAGATGCGCTTCAATGTAAGTAAGTGTAAAGTGATGCACATTGGGGCAAGAAATCAAAACTTCACATACACGCTCATGGGTTCTGAGCTGTCTGTGACGGATCAGGAGAGAGATCTTGGGGTACTGGTGGACAAGTCGATGAAAGTGTCGACCCAGTGTGCGACGGCTGTGAAGAAGGCCAATTCCATGCTTGGGATCATTAAAAAAGGGATTGAGAATAAAACGGCCAATATTATTATGCCATTGTACAAATCGATGGTAAGGCCGCATTTGGAGTATTGAGTCCAGTTCTGGTCGCCACATCTCAAAAAGGATATAGTGGAACTGGAAAAGGTGCAGAAGAGAGCGACCAAAATGATTAGTGGGCTGGGGCATCTACCTTATGAGGAAAGGCTACAGTGTTTGGAGCTCTTCAGTCTAGAAAAAAGGTGGTTGAAGGGGGATATGATTGAGACGTATAAAATTATGCATGGGATGGAGAGAGTGGATAGAGAGAAGTTCTTTTCCCTCTTACACACCACTAGAACTAGGGAACATCCACTCAAATTGAGTGGAGGGAGTATTAAAACAGACAAAAGATAATATTTCTTTACCCAGCGTGTAATTGGTTTGTGGAACTCCTTGCCACAGGATGTGGTGATGGCACCTGGCCTGGATGCCTTTAAAAGGGGATTGGACAGATTTATGGAGGAAAAGTCCATCACAGCTTACAAGCCATGATGGGGATAAGCAACCTCCTGGTTGGAGGAGTAGGTTTTCTTTGTGCCAGGTGTAAGGGAGTGGTGACAGGATACAAGTATCTTGTTGTCTTGTGCTCCCTGAGGCATCTGGTGGGGCCACTGTGTGATACAGGAAGCTGGACTAGATGGGCCTTTGGCCTGATCCAGCAGGGCTCTTCTTATGTTCTTATGTTCTTATGGTCGTTGCAGTGCCTGTGATTTGGCACAATACCCTTGCATCAAGGTTTATACTGTCTCTACTTGAAATGGTGGCGGAATCACTGAAATTCTGCTGTAAATATCATGGGGTTTTTTATTTTGAAATTGCTTGCTGATCAATACATATACCAGGGGTGGCCAACCTTCCACCATTAGGGCTACTGTGTTCTTAAGAGTTGTGTAGAAGACAGAATCTTGGCAGCTGCAAGTGCTGATGGTGCTACTAAAGCAGCTGCATCTGCTGAAATGCCCTCACCTATGCAACCATTTAAAGGGCCAGCATTCATGTTGAAAGGTTGGCCACCACTGACATATACCATTCCATTTGATCTCTGGGGACATTTATGGAAGAACTCTTCTGCAAGATGTAGTAAAGCCAGGCTTTCAGCATTAAAGTGGGAATTAATGATGAAAAATGATAACCAATTGGAATGTCAATGCCATCCTTGTGGATGCTTTAAACCTGGACTTTGCATTTCTGTGGAACAGTTGCACTTGTTAAAATTGCCCAGATTCTTGGTGAAAGAGAACCTACAAGTCCCTCTATATCACTGACTAAGTTGTTCTCTATTTCTCACTATCTTAACAATGCGAATGACATCTTTGGTGCTATGTAATTCATATGCACGTACCTATACCAATCTCTTTTCAGTTGGTATTAGATTGTCCTCATCATCGGCAGATCTGTGGCTGAAAGAAAGGATGAGATACGTTTTTCCATACAAATTAGTGTTCTTTCTGTGATGCACTTGAAGCAGATTCACCCTTGTCAGTCTGGATCGCCACAAGCAGGATCGTCTACTTTTCTTCTATAGATTTCCTTTCACAAGGGGTAAAATATATGGTTTCTGAAATATTTTACACGTTGGAAAGAAAAGTAGCTTGGGATGGGGGGGGCTGCTTTTGAGAGGACAAACAGCTAGTAGGGAAAGAGTTAAGTAGCTCCTTTCTCCATCTCAGGTACTTTGCTCAACCTGAAGATACTGTACTTGTTGGATGTGTTTTTTGAGATAAAGAAAGCCCTTGGGGGAAAAAAAAACAATCACAGAATGACATGTAGCATGTTCTTTGTTCATACCTTTTTCATCTCAGTTGCTTCTTCTTCATGTAAGAGGCTTCTTTTTGTAGTTATGCCTGGAAAAACAAGTGCAGCCTACCATCTAACTAATTGAAACCTCTTTTCAGAAGCATCCTGAGGGTGTGCTTAATCTTTACCCATTTTCTTAACATTAAAGAAGTTTAACTTCTGTGTCATAAAATGGCTCACAACAAAAGGACTGGCTTGTGATATTTGCTGATATGTGTTCGAAACAGAGAATGAAATGAACACAACGGAGCAGCTGAATAAATCACTACAGGCTTTATGCCACATAATGGTTTTGAAAGCCTAGGGCAAGTATTCCAAAATGGATGGGGACTGTAAAATATGCCTCTTTTTGGCTTTATTTCATGTTAATGTGACCTGATAAATATGCCGTGCTATTAATGCACAGGGTCAAACTTAGCACAAACATTCATGCAACAAGAAAATGCCTCCGGCTTCCATTGAAACAGGATGTTTAGAAGCTTACTTTCCAAGCAAATGTCCATACATTTGATAGAACTACTGGGAGTCGGCATTTCGTTCACCAGAGTTTTTGGGAGTCATTTTTGCTTTGAGTTGTTAGCAGCAGCAGACCTCAGCCCAGTAGCTTAGTAGCACCAAATGGAATATTCCATTGTCTTCCAGGTCAGGGGAATACATGCTGCCTGAGAACCTGATTCCTATGACATCTGACCATGTATCTAATGCAAAACTATGTGTGGTACATCCAGTAACTTTGAAAGCTGGACCAGAAACCCTTCCATTTGTATGGAATATTATGGGCGGTAGTTACAGATATCTTCTGCTAGCAGAAATGCTCTTGCGCACGCAGAAGGACATTGCGAGAGGTTGCTATGTGGAGAAAGATACCATGATGCCAGTTATTCTGCTAGTGGAGTGCGTTGTGCAACTAGGTGCCCAAACGTTTGCACAAGTTCTTGCACAAATGTATTGCACTACCTCTCCCATGAGCTGAAATGTTCCTCTTTTGCTAACGGTTGCATGACATTCTGGCGCACCACCTGTTCAAACTCCCTCAACAAGTGGCACTATGGAGGCTGTCCTTTATACATAACTTGATGAAACTGTAGCATTTTGATGAGAATTTATTTGTGCTTATGCCATCATTACATGCATGGCATATCTGATGCTATTATATATATACTTTTGTGTACCCCTGAAAACAGGGTATAAAAATCCATGAATGCAGGTAGCCTCCAGCACAGAGGCCACGAAAGGAAACGACATTCACACACTTGAAGATGCACTGTTACTCTGACCACCTGACTATGAGGGCTTTCCATTTTTTTTCTAATCCATGCTAAGGAAGGCTGCTTTTGTTTTGTTTTTAAATTATTTATCTATCTAGTAACTAGATTCTAGTTTGAGACTTGAGAAAACAAGAACTCCCTCCTGGTACTTGGAACTTCCTTCTAATTGCACATTAACTGAGAAGATGCAGAGAGCAATGGACTGCTAGAGCAATCAGAGCCAGGAGGGCACAGCAGCATCTATCCCCAACAAGCTGTTGTCCGTTAAGATAAGAAGCGCATCCTGACATAAGCAAATAGCCATGAAAGAAAATCTTTACCCAACTTTTTGAAGTAGCTCCCAGGCTAGACACTAAGCAACTGGTAGATAATTTAACAAGCGATTTGCAAAGCTTGTCTAATATGCAAATTAGGTTGGGGACATGAATTAAACTCTCACAACTTTGTTCTAACTTTTAAAAAAAGGATGCATATTTTTGCTGAAGTTAAATATGTAAATAAATGTTGGAGTCTTTATCAAAATGACCTTCAGTTCCATTGGAACTGGATTTGTTTTAATCTAAAAAGAAAACTGAATGCAATTAAGCAAGCACATGATATTAGTTTAATTAGTGTGAATTAAGGGTAATTTTTGCACATGCAAAAAAATTCCTTAAGGTTTTTTTTATGTGAACAAACAACATAATTATTAATCAAACACTTTAACAATAAAAAAATTACACTGAGCATAAAATGTATCTAATAATCTTGATTAGGTGCTTAAAATTCCCCTCACATTTATTGTTGTGTTTTACTGAATATGCTTATTGTTTTTAAATCATTAACTTGTAAGAGTGCACATTAAAGGTCTCTTACAGTCCAATCCTACTATGCATGTCTACTCAGAAGTAAGTCCCATTGAAATCAATAGGGCTTATTTCCATGTAAGTGTGTATAGGATTGCAGCCTTACACCCTTAATCAACAAAAAGGCAGCCGTGCAACATTTCTCACCCTACTATAAGATGATGTTTTGCATGATACCCATAAAACTGAGCTACTATGAGGAAGTGTCCAACTCCTGTGTAGATGACAAACTTCCTGAAGCAGGCTTGACACAGACTTACAGCGCAATCCTGCTTAACTGATCCGCCTGGTGGCCCAGGCCACCCGCCAGATCCAGAGCTCCGCTGCGGGCAGGCACCCCATGGCATAAAGTCTACTCGGGGGACGCTCGTCCCCTTCCTTGGGTGTAACTGCGGCTGGGGCCGATTGGCCTCCTCGGAATTCCGCCAGCTATTTTGCTGGCGGAAGTTGGAGGAGGCCATGTAACGGCTCAGCCGATTGGCGGGGGTCAGGATACAGCCAAAGCCGATCCCCTCCCCAATCGGCTGGGCCTATCGGCCCCTGCCATTTACCGCCGAACCCCCCCCCCCCGGCTGCTGTATCCTGACCTGGGTCGGACAGCGGTCCGGCAAGGGCTCCGGCGGCGGAGCAGGGGAGGCCGACCTTGCACTGGCCTTTCCTGCTCTCGAGTCGTTGCAAAAGTGCTTTATGGGACTTTCACGACGGCTTAGGGCGGCAGAACACTCATTCCGCTACCCTAATTTACAATAGGATTGGGCTGCCCGGCTGCAATCCTATACACACTTACCTGAGAGTAAGTCCCATTGAACTCAATGGGACTTACTTCTCAGTAGACATAGCGCTGCGGCAAGGAGAGTCATGCCGGCCACATGACCACGGAGGCGTCTTCGGACAACGCTGGCTCTTCGGCTTTGAAATGGGGATGAGCACCATCCCCTAGAGTCGGACACGACTGAACTTAATTGTCAGGGGTCACCTTTACCTTTTACCTAGACATACATAGGATTGTCAGGGGATACCTTTACCTTACATAGGATTGTGCTGCCAATGTATTTCAGAATGTCCATGTCTAAGAACAACAAGGATTGTTTTTCTGTATAAGTGGAAAACTGTGTTTGTTCACCTTGCTGTTTGATCTGTGAGCTGTTGCTTGCACTGACATCAGAAGCGAGACACATTCTGTAGTCCAGGCTCTCCCTTTGAGCAAACATCTGGCTCAGCTATTCTGCTCTGTGGTGACCAGAGTCAAAGCAGATCAGGGCACTAGTCCTTCATGGGTCACCGTATGCTACCTTGGTGACAACAAGGACAAGGCATCCTCTCTGCTCAAATTGCATCCTATTTTTTTACCCATAATGCATTCAGAGAAGGGATGGAACTTTTCCTTGAAGCAGAAGCAACAAAGAGTCTCGTAATTAGATTAACCAATTTATTTCCGCATAAATTTTTGTGGATTACAGTCCATAGGACTGTGTTTTAAAAGATCATGACGGCTATAGCTTTCAGATTCTAGAGTGCTCAACTTCATGGAAACTGGAGATACCAGTTTTTACAAGGGAACTTGACATCACCTAGGATCAAGTCCAGGACAGTTATCTAGGATGGAACATGTTAATGTTATATATGCATCTTATGAATTATTCTGTTTTTCTTTATTTATATCTCACTTTTTGATATAAGATACATTCAAGATTGGTTAACACAATCACTTAACTAAAAATACAACATAAACAAGAAAAAACACATCAAAATGACAAGCCGCAGACAAACACTTCAAAGAAGTAACATTACCTGAAGGAATGTCTGCTCGCTTATCAACCTGCCTTTTTCTCTAGTCTGCCTTCAGAGGCCTCCACAGTCTGGAGGGCAATGGGTAGTGACAGAAGAACTTCTGGCACTCCGTTAATAATTCTTGACATTTATATAACACTTTCTGGGTGTGCAGAATGCTTAACATATGTTATCTTGATGTTTTCCTTATAACAAACCTGTAGGACGAATAGTGCTATTACCTCATTCTGCTGCTGGGAAGCTTAGAGCGGTGGTTTGTCTAGGGCCATGTAGTGAGTTTCTGGCAGGGTGAGTTTTGAACTGAGAAGTCCTAAAAGACAGCTCAGGGCCCAAACCTACCCAACTGTCTAGCACTGATGCTGCAGCCGTGCCAAGAGGGTATGCGCTGCATCCTGTGGTGGGGGTGCAGTCATGGAGACCTCCTCATGGTAAGGGAACATTTGTTCTTTCCACGGGGCTGCATTGCGACTGTATTGATGTTGGAAAGTTGGATAGGATTGGGCCCACAGTCTCTCAACACTACACTGCACCAGCTTTATGGAACTTTCTCCCCAGAACGGCTCTTTGCCTGGCCCCCTGTAATATTTTTTGTGCCAGACAAATACTTTTATTTTTATTTTTACAGACCTATTAAAGGTTTTAGTTTTTAGTTGCTGCTTTTCATTGCTGTAATTGTAAATCATACATGTTTTAAAATGTAAGTTACTTTGGAACTTTTGGATTTGAAAGGAAGTATATATGAATATTTTAAAAATAAGCATTTCAAAAAGGTTCACTGGAACAGCACCGTCCAGTGGCGTCACTATGCGGCCCCCGTGATGTACTACCAGAAGAGACGCAGGGTGGGAGGGTGGGCCAAACTCATCACCGCTGCTCCCACACCGGCAAAACAGAGTGGTGTGCCACCGTCGCCCACTTTGTCACCCCCCACGTGTCGCCCGGGGGGCGAACCGCCCCCACCCCCCGGCAATGCTTCTGGCACCGTCTTCACTGCCCATCTAAAAGTGGGCCACCATGGTGTCAGGCGTACTTCTGTAGGGAGGCTATTCCATAATCCGTGTGCCACAACACGGAAAGCCCAGTCTCGACTCATGGATACCTGCCATGCCTCCTAGAGGCTATGCACAGTGTCTCCAGCACAGTGTCTTTTCTGGTGGCTGTTTGCTGGTGGTGTTCTGCATCTTTTTTAGATTGTGAGACCTTTTGGGACAGGGAGCCATTTAATCATTTGATTTTGTCTGTAAACCACTTTGTGAACTTTTTGTTGAAAAGTGGTATATAAATACTGTTAATAATAATAATAATAATAATAATAATAATATAGAGTTTATTTATATGCTGCTTGTGTAACATGTAGTTGGCCCACATAAGCAAGGCTGACTTAATTTGTTCAGAGAAAAAAAACAGTACTAAAGGCCTATGTACTCATGTAATATACTGTATTATATAGGTATGAATTCCTAGCTTTGATTCATTACTGACACATTTCCACACCATTTTGAAGATCATTTTAATATTTTATCCAGACTCATTTTATGTATCAATACTTCAGATATTTTACAGGATGAAATATTCAGACCTAGAATTAAGCTTTTCCAAGAATGACAGCTTACATGGAAAATAAAAGAGGTTCTTAAACTACCTGAGGGACTTCAAGTTCTGTCTATTAATTTGTTTTAAAGGGAAGACAGTGTTATAATACATATCAAACACCCACGAGCTGAAACATGCCCAGCCTTTCAATGTACTATTTCCTTAAAGGTACCTTGTAGCCTGTCACTACTGACATCTTGAAGCAACTCACTGGAGATAATGAAAGAATTCTCTATGGAATTCATTATGAATAATTACCTGTTTGTGAGAAACATTCACTTCTGACAGCAGCTAATTTTTGAAGAGGATTCTCAAAATTCAATAAATTGACTTTTCTCTGTTCATTTGCTGCTCATTTTGTCATTGCAGATAGTTAAATGTGTGCATTGACTTTGTACTTTTCTCTCCAATATGACTAAACTTCCAGCTTGTAGCATACAAAGGTTCACATCAATCGACAATAATTCTAATAAGGAAGACTGAATAAAATTGTTTCCATTACTGTCTTGTGGTGTCTTTGAGCATCAGGAATTATTGAGAGGAAGGCTTTGTACTCATCTGAAATAAACAGGAAGTGCGATATTGGAAATGGCAATGTCTTGCAAATAATGGCTGGAATGTCTATCAATACAGTTGAAAGCAGTTTCTAGTGTTCATAAAAATCAGTGCAGCAAAGCACTTTGTAATGTTTTATTTAAACATTTTTGGGTAAATCCTTTTTTTAAAATGTCTAATGGTGTCATTAAGCTGCTATGGAAAAAGTTGCATTGATTTCACTGAGCCTTAACTTCCTAGTAAGTGGGCTTACAATGCAAGCCTATGCGTGTCAACTAGGTTAAGGGACTCATTCCCAAGCAAGTGTGTATAAGATTGCAGCTTTATAATCTTAAATTTTATTTATTCCATTGACCATGCAATCAGAATTAATGTATTAATTATGTATTGATTGTCCATGATTGCAGGTCTGGTTCACACATGCCCAAGTGTATGAAGCACTCATGTGGAAGAGTGCAGGAGAGACCCTTGAACTCACATGCCTTCCCCAATGCATGCATAACCTTTAATGAGAATCATAAGAACATAAGAACATAAGAAGAGCCCTGCTGGATCAGGCCAAAAGCCCATCTAGTCCAGCTTCCTGTGTCACACAGTGGCCCCACCAGATGCCTCAGGGAGCACACGAGACAACAAGATACCTGTGTCCAGTCGCCACTCCCTTGCACCTGGCACAGAGAAAACCCACTTCTAAAACCAGGAGGTTGCTTATGGCTTGTAACCTGTGATGGTCTTTTCCTCCATGAATTTGTCCAAACCCCTTTTAAAGGCATCTAGGCCAGGTGCCATCACCACATCCTGTGGCAAGGAGTTCCACAGATGAATCACACGCTGGGTAAAGAAATATTTTCTTTTGTCTGTTCTAACTCTCCCTCCACTCAATTTTAGTGCGTGTCCCCTGGTTCTGGTGTTGTGCGAGAGGGAGAAGAATTTCCCTCTATCCACTCTCTCCATCCCATGCATAATTTTATAAGTCTCAATCATGTCCCCCCTCAGGCGCCTTTTTTCTAGGCTGAAAAGCCCCAGACGCTGTAGCCTTTCCTCGTAAGGGAGGTGCTCCAGCCCACTAATCATTCTGGTCGCTCTTTTCTGCACCTTTTCCAATTCAGCTATATCCTTTTTGAGGTATGGTGACCAGAACTGGACACAATACTCCAGATGTGGCCTTACCATCGATTTGTACAAAGGCATAATGATATTGGCCGTTTTATTCTCAATCCCCTTTTTAATGATCCCGAGCATGGAATTGGCCTTCTTCACAGCCGCCGCACACTGGGTCGACACTTTCATCGACCTGTCCACCAGGACCCCAAGATCTCTCTCTTGATCCGTCACAGACAACTCAGAACCCATTAGCGTATATGTGAAATTTTGGTTTCTTGCCCCAATGTGCATCACTTTGCACTTACTTACATTGAAGCGCATCTGCCATTTTGCTGCCCATTCTCCCAGTTTGGAGAGATCCTTCTGGAGCTCTTCACAATCCCTGCTGGTCTTTACCACCCGGAAAAGTTTAGTGTCATCCGCAAACTTGGCCACCTCACTGCCTATCCCCAAGTCCAGGTCATTTATGAATAAGTTGAAAAGCACCGGTCCCAAGACCGATCCTTGGGGCACACCGCTTTTCACCTCTCGCCATTGTGAAAATTGCCCATTGACTCCCACTCGCTGTTTCCTGGTCTTCAACCAGTTCCTAATCCACAAGAGGACCTGCCCTCTTATTCCCTGACTGTGGAGTTTTCTCAGGAGCCTTTCATGAGGGACCGTGTCAAACGCCTTCTGAAAATCCAGATATATAATATCCACGGGTTCGCTCGCATCCACATGCCTGTTGACCTTTTCAAAAAATTCTAACAGGTTTGTGAGGCAAGACTTCCCCTTGCAGAAGCCATGCTGACTCTCCCTCAGCAGAGCTTGTTCTTCTATGTATTTTAAGATTTTATCCTTAATGAGACTTTCCACCATCTTCCCTGGAACAGATGTTAGGCTGACCGGCCTGTAGTTCCCCGGGTCCCCCCTCCTTCCTTTTTTAAAGATTGGCGTGACATTAGCTATCCTCCAATCCTCTGGCACAGTGGCCGTTTTAAGGGACAAGTTGCATATTTTGGTCAAGAGGTCAGCAACTTCATTCTTGAGTTCCTTCAGAACTCTTGGGTGGATGCCATCCGGGCCTGGTGATTTATTGATCTTTATTTTGTCAATTAAGTCTGAGACGTCTTCTCTTTTAACCTCTATTTGACTTAATTCTTTAGTCAGGGGAGACCGTTCCGGCAGCGGTATTTGCCCGAGGTCTTCTGCCGTGAAGACAGATGCAAAGAACTCATTTAATTTCTCTGCAGTCTCCAAGTCCCCTTTTATCACCCCTTTCTCTCCCTCACCATCCAGCGGACCAACCGTTTTCCCTGGCAGGTTTCCTGCTTCTTACATATTTGAAGAAGCTTTTATTATTCCCTTTTATGTTGCCTGCCATACGTTCCTCAAAGTCTTGCTTGGCCTCCCGTATCATCTTTTTACATTTCTTTTGCCACAGTTTGTGCTCCTGTTTATTTTCCTCATTAGGGCAAGACTTCCATTTACGGAAGGAAGCTTCCTTGCCTTTTATAGCCTCCTTAACTGTGCTTGTTAGCCATGCCGGCATCCTCCTGGACTTGGTCGAGCCCTTCCTCCTTTGTGGGATACACTCCCGCTGGGCCTCTACGACTGTTGTTTTAAACAGCCTCCATGCACTCTGGAGCGATTGGACTCCTTTTACCTTCCCTTTCAGCTTTTTCTTAACTAGTCTTCTCATTTTGGGGAAGTCTGCCCTTCGGAAGTCAAGGGTTTTCGTGTCAGATTTGCTCGGCACTCTCCCTCCGACATGCATGGCGAAACAGATCGCAGCATGGTCACTGTTCCCCAACGGTTCGGTAACATTTACCTCCCTGACCAGATCTTGAGTGCCACACAATATCAAGTCCAGAGTCACCTGTCCTCTGGTCGGTTCCGTGACAAGCTGCTCTAAGGCACAGTCATTTAACATATCCAGAAATCCAGTCTCTCTTTCATGACCTGAGCATGAATTGACCCAGTCGATGTGAGGATAATTGAAGTCCCCCATGACTACAACCCTGTCTCTCGTTGACACCTCCCTGATTTGCTTCCTTATTTCAAGGTCCCCTTCAGGTTTTTGATCTGGAGGACGGTAGCATGCCCCTACTATTACATCACTCTTGGAGCCTGGTAATCTAACCCACAGTGATTCTACGGAGGAGTCAGAGCCCCCCTCCAGCTCTACTCTGGTGGATTCTACCCCCTCTTTGACATAGATGGCCACCCCACCTCCAACACGCCCCTCTCTGTCCCTCCTATAGAGTTTATATCCTGGAATTGCAGTATCCCACTGGTTCTCCGCATTCCACCAGGTTTCTGTTATACCTACTATGTCAATGTTTTCCCTAGCCACCAAACATTCCAGTTCTCCCATCTTTGCCCGTAGACTTCGGGCATTTGCATAAAAGCACTTATATACCTGGTCCCCCAAGAAGGGCTGCATGTTTGCCCCTTTATTCCTGCAGCCTTCTGTTTTGCTAGACTGGCTGTCATGTCCCATCACGCTACCACTCCCAATTCTTATTCTGTTATTACTTGATTGTTCCCCATCCTCTGCACCCTCATTCCCGAGGAATGAGGAGTCCCGAACCGGATGCCCCTCGGCTCCTGTCGGCTTTCCCCCAGGAGTCAGTTTAAAAGCTGCTCTGCCACCTTCTTAATGTTACGCGCCAGCAGTCTGGTTCCGTTTTGGTTCAAGTGAAGCCCGTCCCTCTTGTACAGGCCCGGCTTGTCCCAAAACGTTCCCCAGTGCCTAACAAACTTAAACCCCTCCTCCTCACACCAGTGTCTCATCCACGCATTGAGACCCCTGAGCTCCGCCTGCCTAGCTGTCCCTGCGCGTGGAACAGGTAGCACTTCTGAGAACGCCACCTTTGGGGTCCTGGATTTGAGCTTCCTACCTAGCAACCTAAATTTGGCCTCCAGGACCGCCCGGCTACATTTCCCCACGTCGTTGGTGCCAACATGCACCACAACCGCTACCTCCTCCCCAGCACTCTCTACCAGCCTATCTAGACGAGAGGTGATGTCCGCAACCTTCGCACCAGGTAGGCAAGTCACCGTGCGGTCCTCACATCCGTCACAGACCCCCCTTTCTATGTTCCTGACTATAGAGTCACCCACAACAAGAAGCCCCCTTCCCCCTCTCCCCAGAGGAGTATCCATAGTGCGACTGGATACGGGCCCATCACCTGAAGAAGGGGTCCCCACTGTGGGATTGTTTCCCTCTTTTCCAGAGCAATGTCCTCCAGCCCTGAGACTCCCTTCCCTGGCAGCTGAGGAGCTGGCCAACTGAGGGTGGGACGATGCCTCCACATCCCTAGAAGTCTCACCCTGGTTCCTCTCTACCTGTCTCTGCTTCTCCAGGTCAGCAACCGTGGCTTCAAGGGAGCGAACCCGTTCCCTGAGAGCCTGGAGCTCTTTGCACCGAGCACACACCCATGACATGTGCCCAAGAGGCAGATAGTCATACATGTGACACTCAGTGCAAAACACTGGATAGCCCCCACCCTTCTGCTGGCTGTCTGACTGCATAGCTTTTTTTGTAAGTTATGGGTTTAAAACAGTTTGGGTACCTTAATGTTATTGGAGCTCTCCTCTCTTCAAGGGACGTGCCGGGCAGTGTGTGGGGCCTGGCTTCCTCGCCCCGCTGCTGAACTCGCTGTGTCTTTTTTTATCTTGCCACTTTGTCCCCGTGAGCCACTTCGTTCCCGTGAGGCCACTCGCTGCTCCTGAAAGGGCTCACTCGCAAACCAGCCCCAGATTTAAACTGTTGTGTAGCTCCTCCCCCTGCCTACCTGAAAGTTTGAAAAGACTGGCCTCTAAGGGGGGCAGGGCCTGATGTGGTTTACTGGCAGGAAATTCCTGTTGCTATTGTTCCTGCTGCTGCCTCAATTTACATCTGACCTACTCAGCTGGCAGGAATGTGTGTTGCTATGGTTTCTGAGTCACCCTAATTTACCATGTGGCCTTCTATACCATGCGGTCTGTATGTTTTAAACTGTAGGTTTTAAATTCTGCTTAAGTTTAACTCTGCTTAAGGTGCAGTTTAGCTTGCTTTCTCCCCTTCTTTTAGCCTCCTCTTGTTTTGTTTTAGGCTCCTACTCTAAAGTAGACTCAGGTCTCTGCCCTGGGCTTTTTACTCTCGAGTAAACACTGGTTTTACTCAGAGTAGACCTGTTTAGATTTGGACTGCAATTCTCTTTAGAATCAGCTGTAGAATCTACTCAGAGTAGACCTGTTTAGATTTGGACTGCAATTTTCTTTAGAACCAGCTCCCAGGCTTGTCCAGTTTCTGCCCCTGTCTTTTAGATAGGTGCTTGTTTGTGTTTTGAATCTATTTAATTTCCCACCTAGCTTCTGTGCCTGTGTCCTAGCTACTGGACCTTACAATCCCCCTCCTCAGGTTATATTTAGTTCTACTTAAGCTAGGCTTAGTTCCTAGCTAGGCTTAGTTCTATCTTAAGTTTAAGGTAGCTTAAGGTAGCTTTAACCAAGTCCTTTACAGTTAATGGTAAATTAAAGTTAGACAAAGCTGCACAATTGAGAGAGTTCACTTACCTTCTCCTTGCTTACCCTCTCCTCGCCCAGCTGCTTAACTCGCTGTGTCTTTTTTTATCTTGCCACTTTGTCCCCGTGAGCCACTTCGTTCCCGTGAGGCCACTCGCTGCTCCTGAAAGGCAAGGCTTTGCACTACAATTCTCATAGCGTTGCTGGCCTCTACAGTATGATATCACACAAGAGTGTATGACATCTCCTACAGAAGTAGATTAAAACCATGGAACAAAGTTAATATAGTCCATTATGCCCATGGGCCTTCACTCATAAACAAATGAAAAGCATTTACGTTCCCTCACAGTAGCCTAGCTTGCCTATCAGCACATTCTGGCTTTATGTTGAAGTACAGTCAGTTCTCTTTATATGCGAATTCGCTATCTGTGAATATGCTATATGCAAGGGGCAGAATTGCCACCTATCTCCCCGGGTCTGTTCTCGTTATCTGCAATCTCATCAGGGCCATTGTTTTCTTAGCTTTTTTTCATTGGTCTCCATGTTGCTCTGGGAGCAAATTTCCATGCCTTGCTGCATTTACTGTAAAGCAGCGGTGGGGAACCTCTGGCCCGTGGGCCGGATCTGGACCGCGGGATGATCCGGCCCGGCCCGCGCGAGACCAGACCGATCCGGCCCGCGCGAGACCGGACTGGAGGCTCCGCCGCGCATCTCCTCCTTCTGAAAGAGGCCTTCCTGTACCTGCACAGATCGCCGCTGAGGCCGAGAGATTGCCCTGTCGGCCTCAGCGGCGATCTGCGCAGGTACAGGAAGGCCGCTTTCAAAAGGAGGAGGCGCGGGAAGGCGGCGGTGGCGGCCCGGAGCCGAGGAGCCTGAGGTAAGGAGAGCGGTGGGTGGGTGGGTGGAGAAGGTAAGGAGAGCGGTGGGTGGGGGTAAGGAGAGCGGTGGGTGGGAGGTAAATTCGCAGGGGGGTCAAATTTGCGGTGGGGGCCCCCAAAATTTTGGACGGCCTAACGGCCGGCCCACAACAAATTTTCCCCATGGGAAAATGGCCCTCCACCGCAAATAGGTTCCCCACCCCTGCTGTAAAGGGTATTCTGTCTCTTCTGGAGTTACACTCCTCTCTCTCTCTCTCTCTCTCTCTCTCTCTCTCTCTCTCTCTCTCTCTCTCTCTCTCTGTGTTCTGCTGAATGCCATTTGCAACACAATGGGAACTGTTTGTGCTCTCTTTCTCTGGGCTTCCAGGATACTGTACAATACCTTTTATATTTGCATAATGTTAGGAAGGAATAATAATTAATTTGGTAGAGTTAGGAATTGTTCCATAACAAAGAGCCAATGTGGTATACTGGATGGTGCCCCCACTATCACCCAGCCCATAGACTTCAAAGTAAGATTCAGGTTCACAAAGTTCATATAGTGCATGGCGAAGTGAGTCCCCTGAGCCTAACCCAATTTTCCCCATAGGCTCAATGATTCTGTATCTGCTAATTCGGTATCCACTAGGTTTTCCAGGAACCTAACCCTAGTAGATGAGAACAGACTGTATTTAGCAGCTTCCCTTATCCTTTCTGCCTCACCACAGTGTCCCACCACTTCAACGATCAGAACCCTCTCTAATAGCATCCTCCTAAGTTTTTGGCCTGATATTTCTACCCACAGTGATTTTGTGAATGCTTGTTTCTTGAGTAAGTTTGTTTTCTATGGGAGAAGGCAGCTCCTGAAGTGGAAAAAGGGTCACCTGACCAAGTCAGGTCACCTGACCTGAACTGAACTCCCCTTTCCCTCTCCAGTGGGAATGTTAAAGGAGGAGGACAAAACAAAGAAAAACAAGACAAAGGGAAACAGCACACTGCCATCACTCCTGGAAAAATCCTGAGCTTTCATCCTTTGCTTTATGTTTAGGTGGAGTTCACAAATTATATCCAGAAGATATAAATAACATCAGTGCTAGAGTTCAGCTGCACTTCTACTATTGCATAAACTAAAAAATGGTAAAATGACAACATATCTGTTAAGGCAAAGCAGACTATTCAATGTTACGACAGGAACGGCCCAATCCTAACTAACTTTCCAGTAGTGATGCAGTTGTGCCAACAGGGCGCATGCTGCATCCAGTGGCGGTGGAGCATAGAGGTCTCCTCAAGATAAGGAAACATTGTTCCCTTATCTTGGGGCAGCATTATGGCTGCATCAGTGCTAGAAAGTTGGTTAGGATTAGGTTGTAATCAATTTCTTGCTGAACTCTTACAAGAGCTGAAGAAAAATCTATTCAATTTTTCAGTGCCAATATACCATCCTGGCTGGAGCTCTGACACAATGGGAATATATCGCAGCATATCTGAGTTTTGTAAAACCCAAAGCTAAGCAACTAGAAAGCAAATTTGCACATTATTGATTATTGACTTTGACAGAGTATTTTTTTGGATGCCTTCTTGTGGTCACTATTTCTTTTCCATCCCGGCAAATAAGTCATCAACTGCAGTTACCAGCACAGCCTGTTTGACAACTTCATTAACCAGCTGCTACATTCTGGCATTCCAGCTGTGTGGAATATGGCAAAAGGGCCTTTCATGTGGACACTTACGTTGCAATCCTCCCTAGAAAACCGCCTGTGGAGCGCATGCTACGCAGGTGGTGGGTGTTGTAAATGTTCTGCCAGATTGGTCAGCCTCCTGGACATGCTACAGTCAAACTGCTTGCATGGCTAACCTAAGGTTCCCCGATGCCTGAGGCAGCATGCCAACTGCTGATCTCTTATCTGGTGGCATCCCAGTCTTTGTCACTCCTCCTACATCCTGGACTCTAAAAGGAAAAAAAAGAGGAAAAAAAAAGGAACAGACCAAAGGAGGAAGTGTGGAGGACCATAGAGTGATAGGCTACAGGGTTGGAGGCATTCTAGCCTACCACTCTGGGCTATTCTGACACTCTAGCCCAACACTCTTCTCTCCTCCTCAAGTTCTCTTTTGCTCCATGCCCCTTTAGAATCCAGTAAGTGGAAGGAAGAGGAATAGATGGCAGATGTGGAAGGGCAGACAGAGGGGGGTGTCCCTGCCAATTGACCCCCTGAGTCAGCCTCAAGCTTTAGTTAGCTTCACAGACAGAAAGGTCCTGTTTGCCTGCATCTCTCCCCAACTGAATTTGTTTATGATCAAAGTTATTCCTTGTTGTTTCTCATGTTATTTTAACAAAAAAAGGACAAGTAAACAATTTCTAGTCTCACTTAAAATTGAACTGAGCATTTAATTTACTAATACGAAAGCTGAAGCATTTAACTGAGTCTTCATATTTCTGCCAGCCAGTTTTAATAAAGTATCATGTCGGGTATTAAAGTAAATTAATGGAAAGCAAATAGAGTTCCTTCATTCAAGTGAACAAATATGCTGCAGCAGGGTTTTTTGCTATGTTCTATTACAACAACATAATTAAAATTACTTTTGCCTGTCAGATACTAGCACAATCATTTTAAGAAGTAATTTTATTAATTATGTAATCTCTCCTGCTGTTGATTTTACTCACATTTTGCTGTGTTTTTCTGATACCTAGTACAATCAATAAGCCTACAAATAGCACTGTTTATGGCATATTTGAAATACTGGCACCGTAATACTAAGGTTTGATTAGCTGCAATGACATACATACGATTTGTGATAACACCATACCAACAAAGGCAGACTATTCATTTCTAACGGGATAAGTCCATCTTGATGTGTTGGATCACTACTGCAATTTCAGTTGACACTGTCATTTGCAGAACCAGCCCAAGACCTCCTGGAGCCTAAGGCGGTTTGCCCCCCTGACCTGGTGATGTGCCAGATTCTTCTCCTCTGACTATCTAGCCCACTGATCTTCTCTCCTCCACACTTCTGCTCTGCCCTCCCTTCCAATCCAGGGAGTGGGAGGAGGAGGAGGAGGAGGAGGAGGAGGAGGAGGAGGAGGAAGACCAGTGGAGGCAAGTGGGCAGATGAAGGTGGGCACACCTCGCCAATCTGCTGCCTGAGGCAACTGCTTCAGTTGGCCTTATGGATGGGCTGGCCTTGGTCATTTGCATTGTAGTACACCAAGGTGTGTGACTCAGCGATAGTTGACTGTTGTTACAATGCTCAACATCTCCTTGATTGAATCAGTCCTAGAAATGTTAGATGCTCCATGAAGGCTTGAAAAAAGTCAGTCCCCAAACATATGACCACTCTAAGTCCAGAGGGTGATTTGGACAGTAATGCTATTCCTTCGCATCTGTTTGCCTGCATTGGCAGAGAATTAAATTGGCATTTAATTAAAAACAAATAAAACATCTTAGCAGTATGGAGACAATATGATTGATTGAATCAAAGCAACACACATTTCAAGCTCTCTCCCCCCCCCCCCAACTCAAGCAGCAACCGTATGTTAAAAAGTGTATAGTTTGTTCTGATCTGGCAAGATAATCTCTTGGGACAGTTTACATAATTGACATTTATACGGAATCTCTCTGAAGGTGAAAATGACACAACCAACCAAGGCATTGAGTCCAGATTACGAGAAGTAAGAGGTCTGTTTTATTCTGCAGTAGTCAGACCTCACTTGGAATACAGCATCCAGTTTGCGGCACTACATTGTAAGGAGGACATTGATATGCTAGAGCAGGTTAGAAGGAGGGCAACTAAGATGGTGAGGAGTCTGGAAACCAAGTCCTATGAGGAACAGTTAAAAGAGCTTGGTATGTTTCGCCTGGAGGAGATTTAAGGGATATATTATAGCTGCTTTCAAAGATCTGAAGAGCTGTCACATGGAAGAAGAAATGGCCGCCCTCTGTGTGGTTCCTTACCAGGGAAGTAGATCTAGGCTAGACATTGATGCAGAAAAATATTTTCCTGGTTTCTGTTCATATCTGCCTCCCCAGGTCACAGGAAAACCCTCACATTTGGCAACTTAATCTTTCCTCCTTTCAAGGAGAGCATACACATTAGGCTGACTCTGGCAGCTGGGAGACTCCAAGAGCTAACTCAGTTAAGTCCCCCTGGAGTCAACGATCGGACCATCAAGGACCATCAAGAGTCCTCTGACTAGCTCAGCCCACTATTATTCCTATTGTCTTCTGTAAAATATAAAACCGAAGTTCTTGTAAAAACCTGTATGCCTCCTTGACTATGCACATTCTCAGCAACCATGTGATGTTCTGCTTGGAAATGTATAAAAACTGTGCTCACATGGAGCAAAGGGTCAGTGCCCTGGGGTGCTGTCCACTGCGCTGCATAACCAATAAACCCATACTTTGTCCTTGTTCACCAGTCTTCCTGGTTCTCCATTATTAATTATCATTTGCTTAAAATTCCGCTACAACATGAAGAAGAATTTCCTAACTGCAAGAGCTCTTCAGCATTGGAACAGTCTGCCTTGTGCAGCTGTGGTCTCTCCCTCATTGGAGGTTTTCAAACAGAGTCTAGATGGCCATCTGTCAGGGATGCTGTGCAGTTGCCTGCACTGAGCAGGGGACTAGGTGAACTCCAAGACCCCTTCCAGCTGTAACATTCTATGATTCTAAGGCAAAATGGCAAGATTAGTTTGCAGAGAAAAAGGACTTCAGCCCTAAAGTTGCATGTCTCCTATTCAGAGTGGGAGAGTTGGCAAGCTTCCAGCACTAATTTCAAATGAAATGCTATCCTGCGTTTAAAACGAATAAAACAAAATGGATAGCATACCTGGTTTCAAGTTAGTGTGCTGTAACTTTTATATTTTTGACTGGTGTGAAGTTTGGAGGTGAACTATATCTACGCAAGTCTCTAGGTGGGAGACGAGGCTGCACAGATTTATGTCGGAGGAATAATGTCAACTTCCAAATTGATTTTTCCACACAAATCAGAAAGACAGAAATTGCTCATTACACACCCAGGGAATGACTGTGTAATTAAGGCAGCTGACTTTTTTTTTTCAGAATTATAAAGCCTGAAAATTCTATTCAGCAGAAAAGTCACACAATTGTATCATGATGATAGGGGAAATCTACCTGCTGAGGGGTATAATTGACCAGCTTTCAGAACATTCTGATGAACAATGCTTGAGTTATAGCAGTTTTGTCAAGCTGAATGTTGCTTTCAGGTGCTCTGTTTCCTTCCATGACGAAGGGGAACTGTGGGTCATCGAGACTAAACTGGAAGCAATCACAACGTGTAAGATCAAAGAATGTGTTTACTGGTTACATGGTACAGGAATTTAAGGTCACCACCTTTAACATGATGCAATCTCCATGTTTATTTGTTTTTGATGCAGTAGTAATTGTGTAAGCATTTTGACTTGTCTCATGAAATGAAGCGTTGTTGTTTTTGAAATTCTAGAATATCTCTCCCCCTGCTATATAAATATATATTATACGACACACTTGCTAATTATACAAATTAAGTGGCAGGTGTGCTGCTTTGCAGGAAGGAAATTGTCCAAGACAAGAGTATGGTTCTTGCATACTGTGTTGCATGTAACATGCATGTATTTTTTTACAACATTTCTATCCAGCCTTTTGCCATAAAATAGCCTCAGGAGGGTTTACAATAATAAAGTATAGTTGAATCCTCAAAGGCTTAAAAAGAAAAGAGCTAAAGAAAATAGTGTGACTGTTCAAGCCCAGTGATGTTGCTCCGCCCCCACATGGGGGGCCACCGACGCGACGATGCCCCCACGTGACGCAATGCCGTCCCCACGTGGGCGGGTGCATGACATCACGCCCCGCCTCCGAACACCCCCTCCGCTATTTTTACTTGTATTTGGGGCCGTTCGGACGCAAGGGCGGGTGGGGGGGCCGAAACGCAGCCGTCCCACCCAGAGGCGTCGTCTGATATGGTGCGGTGGTGCGGTGGGCCCCAGGGCGAAGGCGGAGGGCTCAGGGGGTGGGGCGGGGCTCCCCCCGGTTTCGGTTTTTTTTCCGTTTTTTTCCATTTTTTTAAACTATTTCCGTGTTTTTTAAAGTCGTAACGGGTTTTTAAAGTCTTAATGTATGCTTTCGCCCACTTATCTTGAGTGTGTGTATGTATCTTATCCAGCGACGATCTTCTTCCACCTCCCGGGTGCTTCTTCTCCCTGCGCCCGGGGCTCGCGCGAGCTCCTTAAAGGCGCAGAAGGTCACTGGAACAGCTTCGTTGTTCTGTGAAGACTTGCGCATGCGCAGAACAACGAAGCTGTTCCAGTGACCTTCTGCGCCTTTAAGGAGCTCGCGCGAGCCCCGGGCGCAGGGAGAAGAAGCGCCCGGGAGGTGGAAGAAGATCGTCGCTGGATAAGATACATACACACTCTCAAGATAAGTGGGTGAAAGCATACATTAAGACTTTAAAAACCCGTTAAGACTTAAAAAAACACGGAAATAGTTTTAAAAAATGGAAAAAAATGGAAAAAGGGGGGAAAATAAGGGGGCGCCGGGCGGGGGGGTGCCCCCTTCTGGCGACGCCTCCATATAACCCATATTTCACACACAAAACCCATATTTCACAACCAGAGGGGGGAATTCTGCAAACCCATCATGCACCAAGAGGTTTGAGAGTTGGCAAAGGAGAGTTACAAAGGCTTTTTGACCCTAAGAAAGGTAGAAATTCCAAAATAAAGAAAACTGGAATTTTTAGGAATCTGATTAATGCACTCTATGCAGTCCTAGAAGCCAATATCGAAACTGCAAATTCTAGCACAGCAACTAGTTCCCGCATAGGACTGTGTGAAGGAGTTCTGTGTTGTCTTCAAATTATCTGCGTGTGATTATATGTCATGAGTTGTCATGAGTTGTCATGAGTTGTCATGAGTTGTTGGGACTCGTCGAGTCGGGGGGGCGTCGGGGGGCGTTTGGTTGCGGTAGGGCGAGGGGCGTTCTGCTCTGGGTCCCAGGTAAAAAAAACCCTGGCTACTCCTCTGGTCCCACCTGCGAAGAAGGTAGGTTTTTGCCCTCCTCAGCCCATGATTCCGCCCCTTCAGAGGTCTGCTTCCGGGGGCCCGGAGGCACCAAGGCACCCCCCCCTTGCGACACTTCTGCTCAAGCCTATGCATCATGAAGGAAGTCTCATTCAGAAGAAAGTCCCATTAAGAAAGTCCCTCAGAAGAAAGCCCCATTAATTTAAGAAACCATTCCCAGGTAAGTGTGTACAAGATTGCAGCCTACGTCTAACCAAGGTTGCAATCCTAAAACACACTTACCCAGGAGTAAGTCCCACATTCAGTGAGACTTACTCCTGAGTAGATATGCTTAGGATTGCACTGTGAGTTACCTAAGTGCCCAATCCTAAGGCAAGGATTGGGCTGCATTGCAGCTATCCATGCAGCTGCAATGCAACCCTTACCCAGAAGTGTCGTCGGGGTTGGGGCGGTGGGGCGGTGGGCCTTAGGGCGGGGGCCGGACATGGCAGCAAAGGGGCGCACTTACCTCCGGGATGCGTTTCCTCTGCTGCATTCGTCCTGGTGTTGGGCCCTGCCGCCCGCCCTGGAGCTCGAACGGCTCAAAATAGTACCTAAAACGGTGGGGGGCGTGATTGGAGCCGCGCTGGGTGCACGCTTCAAGCTGACGTCACGCCTGGGTCACGTGGGGCTTGGCGTCAGCGGCCCCCCGAGGATCGCCACTGCCCTTACCTTGCCCCCCACTACCACAGGATATAGCGCTTGCCCCATTGGCATCACTGCATCAGCACTAGAAAGGTGGATAGGATTAGGCCTAAGTTAAAACTTACCTTCAACTCATTGTACGATCTGCAGTATCTTTTGTAACCTGTTCTTCCTCTTTTCATACATGGCAATTTCTTACTATATTCAGTTTGGTGCAAACACTGTTAGTTGGTTCTTTATCTCTGATTTTATCTCTTTATCTTCACCATTTAACAGACGAAAATGAACACTTGTAACATCTCTGCTATTAACGCCTTTGCTGCTTGCAGCATCTCTATAACAAAGATCACTTTGCAAGCTCCATCCTCTCCATTGTTATATATTGTTGAAGGCCTTCGTGGCTGTTCATTTATCTTGCAATAGTCTGTCCCCCACTGATTTAAAACTTACAGCCCAATCCTCTGCCGGCCTCTGCCGGTGGAACCAGCACATGCGCTGTCACAAATTACCGTAAGGCATGTTGCGGAAATGAGGAAGCTTGTGGCGCCAGCAGAATGACCTGCCCTGGCCTGCCAGCGCAGGATGCATGTGGAGACCCCACTGGAGCAGGACATGCACCTTAAACCATTTTTCAAGTTTCCCATAAAACCTTTAAAAAATAATCAAGAGGGTTTTTAAAGCCTTTCCCAGGTGTGCTAACAAACAAATGCTGTCTGAGATGAGCTATAGGTTTACCAGATCTCCAACCGGGACAGAGTGCTAGACCTTTAGGAGAAGGAATGTGTGCAGGGGTAGCTTGTTAAACCTTAGAGCACAATCCTAGGCATGTCTACTCAGAAGCAAGCCACATTGTGTTCAGTGGGGCTTGCTTCACAGTAGACATGCCTAGGATTGTGCTCTAAGGTTTAACAAGCTACACCTGCCCACGTTCCTTCTCCTAAAGGTCTAGCACTTTATCCTAGTATGGATCTGGTAAGCCTAAAAGGGATTATATTTTATTTCAATTTAAAACTGTTTTGAAGTTCATCACCACCTGTTCTCCTGGATTAAAAGTAAAATTTATGGCCTAGTTTTATAATTAGAACTTGTATCCTGGTTTTGTGTCCCCCCCCCCCCATCATGACAGTCACCCATTTCTCCTATTATAACAATTACAATTTAAAGAGCACTGTTTTAAAGAGAAGTTATAAATCAAGAAATAATTTAATTGTACTCAGAAATACCATATTGCTTCTGGCATTTCAAAGCTTCCCTCCTCTGGTATGATTAATCATTATCCTTGCCCTCAGAATTTAAAGAAAATTGGGTTACTTCATATGACTGTCATCTGCTACTTTCTTAGCTTCCCTTTTTCATCACTTATATAGAACTTACCAATAATTCAGACCAGCAAAAGCAGCAAAAAGAAATTTCTTCAAGATTTGTACTTCTTTCCAAAGAAAAATACAGGGTGTGTTTTGTTTTTGTTTTTTGCATTGCATTTTTGAGTACTTAGTGCAGAAGACACAAAAAGTATATTAGATTTGGTGATGGAAGAGGGTGATGAAAAATGTCTTTAACAGAATATACCTCTTTAGTTTAAATAGATAGTCTCAGAGCCTCTACTACAGAGGCAGGTAGAAGGTTGAAAGTCTGATTTTTTTTCTTGTGGTCTCTTGGGAGCCCAGGTTCAAATCAGTGAGTAGTAGCATCTCCAACTAGTGTTTCTGCCATTGGAATCCCCCCCCCCCCAGAACAGAATCAGATCCTTTGCACCTGTAGAATACTCCTGCCATTCCCAGATTGCAGACGCTCTAGCTGGGATGCTGTCCTTTGTTTGGAACATGGGTGGAACAGAGTGCACTACTGAGTTTTGTGTGTGTTTGTAAAAAAAAAAAAAAAAGGAGCGGCAAGGGAGGGGGGCCAGGAGGGGGGCCGGGAGGGGGCGGTGAAATCGGCGCTGAGATGTGCTAATATCCTATGCCCCATCACAGCCCCGGGCTGGCCTTATACGGCCTCCCTGGTTGTGTGACAGCTTTAGACCATCAAGCCCCTTCCCAGCCCGGGCCGGTCTGTGTTGCAGTTGCATCAGCACAGGAAAGTTGGATAGGATTGGGCCATAAGTGGTATTCCACCAGGAACTGGCACATGATTCAAGAGTCTAAGGCCCATTCATAGGGCATGCAGGAATTTGAAGTTCAGACTGTTGTATGAGAAGCAGTTTAAATAGAGAGCAACAAGGTGGAAATGCTCACTGAGCTGAGCTGAGACAACAGGACTGAGCTGCAGGGCTGCTTAGCCCTCCAAAATTTATGATTATTCATATAATTTTGGAACTTTATTTGCAGCACTAAATTTATTCCCACTTTGTTTTCTTTCTAGTTTTCATTACTGTGTGAAGCAAAGTGTGGTGACTTATGTTACCTGCTTCCCCTAAAGGTCTCAAATATCTGAAGCAAGCGACTAAAAAACGAATATTAAAAATACTTATACTATAGCTAGGCTCCTAGATCTGGTGACCTAAGAATGTGTCTTGAATTCTAATGGCTGCCCATGCAAGAAAATGCCCTTTTCAGAGAAATGCTGCTTTGGTAGGTCCTCCTATTCACATATCAGACTGGAGCAACGTTTTATTTTGCACAGATCATTGAAACTGTTGTTGCCATGTTTTGTTTCTTTCTAGTTCTAGTTCCTTTTCTGATGTATAGAATCAAAACAGAAAGGCCATAATTTCAGTAGATAAGCATGATTTCATTTCCGTGATGTGGTCTCAAGATCCTGCCTAAGATACGGCTGCCAGCCTAAAGGGACAGCGGCTGCATCCTAGGCCCATTGCGGGCCATGCCAGTGCAACCCGGGCTCACCTCAGGGGAAGGGTGGCCCCTGTTGCCACCCTCTCCCTGCCCCGTTACACTCCCTCCCTGCATCTACCTCCCTCCCCTTTCCGATCCCGCCCTCACGCCCACTGGCACAAAAGTCACCCTCCTGGCCAGCACGCTGGCAGGATCTGGCATGCGGAGGCCAGTGCCAGCCTCTGTGCTGGCCAGGAGCTGGTGCAACTGCCTTACAGCAGCTTTTGCAACAGCAGACTGGCCCAGGAAAATCACATCTAGCTTGGCCCTGTGTAGGTAGTCCAACAGCCCATTCCAACCCAAGGGCCAAGCAGCCCAAGTCAGACCTAAAGTCAGCCTAAGTCGATTAGGGAGACTTTAGGTCTGGAACGCAACCATTTAGGGCGAAGTTAGGTCAAAGTTAGGTCGAAGTTACGACCGACGGACTAAGAACAGCCCATTCCAACCCAAGGGCTAAGCAGCACAAGTCAGACCTAAAGTTGACCTAAAAGTGGGCGGACCATGGGCGGACCGTGGGTGTAACAGGGGCGGCAACCAATTAACGTTGGATTCCAGACCCTGGCAAGCACAGACACGCCCCCTCCAACACAAATGCTGACACAAATTTTAGGTCGACCAAAAAGGTGGACCCAAATTTGAGGAGACCCATAGGAGCCATTTTACCTTACCCAAGCCAGCCCTCTCCTGAAAATTTCTAACACCCTACTCCTGAGTTAGGTCAGAGTTAGGACGGAGTTGGGCCTGCTAGGTCTGGAAACCGACAGAGTTATGCCTAAGATAGGGAGCCTATCAGCACCCAGCCCCACCCAGCCTCTTTCCCACAAAAACCCAGCCCCAGGCCCCCAGTCTCTCTCTCTGAGCATGTGGCGTGGGGTTCTGTCCCCCACAGCCACAAAGTGGGACTTTGTCGGTGGAGGGCAAAATTCACAAACACCCCACTTCTCTCTTCTCTTCTCCTCTCTCCTCTCTGCCCCCCTCAAGGGCAGAGAGGGCTGTTCTGGCTTTGGCCAAACTGTTTACAGCTGTGCCTGGGCAGCTGTCTCCATGCTACCATTTGCTAACCCATGTCTTTCTCCCAGCCTCTCCCCCACACACACAGGCAACAACACCAACAGGTAAGTGCAGGTAAGAGCAGGGGTTGTGCTGACATGTGTTCTGACATCTGCCTCTTTGCATATAGAAATATAGGTAGGATACATGCCTCTATACCAATGTCTTGTCTCATAGCTGCCTGCATAGCCTGCCATGATATGCCTCTTTACCAATGTCTTGTCTCATAGCTGCCTGCATAGCCTGCCATGATATGCCTCTTTACCAATGTGCCCTCTCATGTCTGCCTGCATAGCCTGCCATGATATGCCTCTTTACCAATGTGCCCTCTCATGTCTGCCTGCAATGCCTTCTCTGAAATGCCTCTTTACCAATGAGTAGTCTCATAGCTGCCTGCAGTGCCTTCTCTGAAATGTCTCTTTACCAATGTGCCTTCTCATGTCTGCCTGCAATGCCTTCTCTGAAATGCCTCTTTACCAATGAGTAGTCAGAGGCCTGCCTGCAAAGCCTGCTATGATATATAGGATACATGCCGCTTTACCACTATTGTGTCGGATTGCCGAGTGTTGTCATGTGAGCATACAACACCATGAGTGTGGTGGTGCTGTTAACAGTCTGTAGACACCAGCTGTTTCCCCCCCCTTTTTTTCTCCACAGGGTCAACTGACAGGTCAGTATTGCTAGGATTGCCATGGTTGTGACCCAATATATGTGTTGTCTTCTCTCTCTTTGACCCTTTTCCCTTACAGGATCATGCTCGCCTTACACCTGGGTAAGCAGCTCAGACCATGCTATGTGTGTCACACCTATCAGCTGTGTTATTTCTCTCCCTGCAGGCTTTTGCAACCCACACACTGGCTTGTCTTCAATGGCGATTGCTACCACACACCAGCTGCCATGTAACACCCCCTTGTTTTTTGTCTCCGCAGGAACGTCCACTACCACCTACCTTCCTGGGAGCACCCCTGGGCCCGCAGTCTGGTTGCCCCATGGTCCTCTGCCTCGCTGCTGTCAGAGAGCCAGCCCTGCAACCCTCCTCAGCTGCTGCTGCTGCTCCACCTCCCTGGCTGCCTACTTGCTGTCCCTCCCCTTTCTATGGAGCAGGCTGTGGTTCCACAGGGGGAGAGCCTGCATCTCCAGGTCCATGGGGCATGTGTGCTGCTGCTGCAGCTGCTGCTTTCAGATTGGCTGCTGTGACTACCCCTGGCAGCCTCGCCTGGCCATCTCTGCTAACGTTCCAGAACAATAAAGACGCCCCTTGGGCAGAGCGCCAGTGAAACATATGTGCCCAGTGTTACACAAGCATTGCCCTCCACACATAGACAGCCCCCAACACTGAAGCCCCTACATGAATCCCTTCAAGGGACTGCCACTTCCTTCCCAGGGAGAACACAGCAGGGAGGCTGCCAGACCCCCATGGGACAGAGGGGAGGGGGAGTTGGGGGGGCCTCTCAGGCAGGCAAACAGTGACAGGCGCCACGGAGCCCATAGCTTGTGGCTGCTGCATCTGTGTAGTGGCTGCTCAGCAACCGGGGATCTCGCCAGCCAGGGCGTCCACCCATAATGCGGTCGCTTCCGTCGAAGTTCCGCCCGTAATGCGGCCGCTTCCGTCGAAGGTCCGCCCGTAATGCAGCCGCTTCCGTCAAAGGTCTGCCCATAATGCAGCCGCTTCCGTCGAAGGTCCGCCCGTAATGCAGCCGCTTCTGTCGAAGGTCCACCCGTAATGCAGCCGCTTCTGCCCACAGTCCGTCTGCATAAGAGGCGCCTGTTTCTGCATTGCCTTCATCTGCGGAGCAACCCCTGTGTCCCTATTGGTCTCTGCAGACCCCTCTCTCGGAATCTGTCTCCCACCAGCCTTGTTGTCTGTCTGTCTGTCTGTCTCTGACCCACCCGTGCCCCTCCCCAGCACCCACTGTCTGCCTGCCTGTGTGTCTGCCTCCCCTCCCACTCCCTGATGATGGCTGCTGGCCACCCCCCACCCTGCCAGAGCGCCTGCCGAGAGGCGCCGTCGTCGCCCCATCTGGGGGCGTGATGAGCTGCATGAGCCCTTCACGCTCGCAGCAGACAAGCCCAAGGCATCTCTCGGTCTTGGCCGGGGCACAGAGCAGAACGCACGCCGGGATGCCTTCTTTGGGGGCATTGCCCCGGCCCTGAAGGTCCAGGGCTTCAGGCAGCGCACGGGCAAGTCATGTCAGAGGCAGTTCCAGACATCATGAGCCCCCCCTTGTGTGTGACGTTCCCACCCCCCTCCTTCCCTCCCCCGCTCCCCCCCATGACTCCCACGTGCAGCCTCAACGTGGCATGGGGGTGGCATCGCCTTCTGCAGGAGGGGGGACGGCCACTCTCCCCTGCAGCAGGTGGCTGATGCACAGGGTGCCCTATGGCGGCTGGCTCGGGCACCTCGCTCACCTGTCACCTGCCCTGCGTCCACCACATGACTGGCACAACCCCCCCAGCCTGCGGTCAGCCCCTTTGCGACCAGGCTGAGACAGACACTGCAGCAGCTGCCATGGATGGACGCTGACACGTGCAGACACACAGGCCTGCACATGCCCGAGCCAGACACCGAGCCTGGAGAGCCTGCCTGCCTGGGAGGTAAGTGTTGCCTGGATCCTGGGGTGGTGCTGGGCCACCGAAACTGCAGCCTGCCTAACTCAGGCATACCTCTGACCTAACTCAGACATAACTTCTGCCTAACTTAGGCTGCACTTAGGCCACACTTATGCCTGACTTGGAGAGGAGTTGGGTTGGAATGGGCTGTAAAAGATCTTAACAATACCAGTGCTAACATTTCATCTAAAGTTAATGAATATAAAGCCCACATGATGATAATAAGACGGGTGATGATGATATTCAAGCTTCAGCTATCTAGTTTATATGAGCCATCATTGCACTGGATGGATCTGCACCCAAAAAGATACAGACTGTTTTTTAAAATGTGATGAGAGCAGAGCTCATGTGTTATGTAAAAGAATTTTTCAGGAGTTTGAAAAGCTGATGAAACTCTGAACAGCAAAAAGAATGTAAAGGGACCAGACAGGAGGGCCATTAGAGCATAGAGCAAATCCAAGATGCAAAAACAAATCTTCATGCTACTTGTGTTTTCTTGCATCTCTGTAAAATTCATTTTCAGCTGTAATAGCAACATTCCTTGCCTTGACAGACCATGTAGGGAGAGAAGATTTTCCATCCAAAGGAAGAAAGCAAATACGTTAAGGAATCCATTTGCAAGCTGTATCATTTTGAAGCACACTGATTATACGTTCCATGGAATGGAAATATAAGCTATTTGGCAACAAAACAAGACACCCTCCCAGTGATGAGGCTAATAGAATCCAGTCTAATGTGTCAGGTTATGCAGGAACCCACTAACAATTTTAAAACAGCAGTTCTCCTGCAGAAAGAAAAGCTCTATATTAATATCATCCCGTTAGTTAATGTATTTATCATGTAGCTGTCCCAGTGGGTTGAGATAAGTAATTTCAAGCTTCACATAATGGGGTGTACTCTCATTCCAAAACTTGCCAGGAGTCTTCAAGGTTCAAAGGGCTGGTTAACTGATTGTATGACCTTTCCAGTTTCGACGACTAGTGCAAGTTCAGTCCAGCTGTGTGATGCTGAGTTGGGGTTTCAGTCCAATGCCACAGAGATATGACTTAGATCAGGGGTTCTCAACCTTTGGAGGCCCGGGTGCCCCCTATCACTGTCCAATTTTCTGAAGTACCCCCTGCTAATTAACTGCTAATTAATTGGATTAATCAATTAATTCATTAGGTAATTAATCGTTAAATAAAAAGTACTAAAACAATTTTAAATGTGAAAAATGTCTTATTTAACTCTGTGTGTGTGTGTGTGTGTGTGTGTGTGTGTGTGTGTGTGAGAGAGAGAGAGAGAGAGAGAGAGACATGCAAGGATCTCTTTTTTTTTTGTCCAAGTCACACTTCCCAAAATCAGCTCCTCCCTCTCCCACCCACCCCACCAAAGTACATTTTCCAAAGTACAAAAATAACCCCAAAACCAAAATCAGAGAGACAAAAAGGCTCCGAAAATAATTACAATTTAAAATCCATGTTAATTAACACTTAATTAGCTGCTGATGGGGCAGATAAGAGGCAGGGCTCGGCGTACCCCCAGCAAGAGGTTCGTGTACCCCTAGGGGTACCTGTACCACAGGTTGAGAACCTCTGCCTTAGATTACCTCCTTCCTTCCAAGTTAGCCAGGTAGCTTGCAACCTGATTCACAGGTGACAAATATAGAAATTATGTAGTCCTTTGGTCCCAGAAATGGTTGCAGGAGATGTGGATTGGCCTGCTCTGGGCCAGACATTGGTGTTAGCATATCTTTTGTGGATTTTCTCCTTCCTGGAAGACTGGCCACTTCACAAGTTGTCTTGCTTTGGGAATCACCCCACTCTGGGGACCCCAAATGTCTTGCCCAAACCCAACTTCTCCTTCTAGGAGCAAGTTTGTTCCCTTTAAATGCCCGCTTCGACTGAAAAACACCTCAAATAGTTAAGGCCGTGTGTAAAAACGAAAGCCGAACTCCGATGGACAATTAACCAAAATTTATTGCCTTACAGCAACCCTTATCTCCCTAACACCATAAATTATCCCACAGCAGAAACCCTTCTGCTTAACAGAAACAAGTCTATCGCCCCCTCAAACCAGTCTCTTTTGGCAGCAGAGTTGGCTTCTTCCTTTCCAGTCGGCTCAGCGTTCTCTGGTCTCTGGTCCAAGGTCACCAGTCCTTTGGCTTCGCAGAGTGTGTCCAGCTGTCCTCCTGGTCGTAGCTCCTTTCTTTGGTCGGCTTGGCAGCAGCGTCCCGTCGTCCCTCAGAAATCGGGCAGCGTATCCCCGTGGCGAGCTAGCAAGGCTCTCAGCAAGCCAGGATCCAAGAGCAGCAAGCCAGTCCTCAGCAAGATCCTCAAGCAGCGAGCCCTCCACAAGATGAGAGTCCTGCTGCAATCTTGCTGCTTTTATACCCTTAAGTTCCAATTAGTGCAAATTGGGTGCAGCTGCGAGCCACACCCATTGCACTCAAAGTCCCAGTTTCTTCCTACTTAGTAGCAACACCTGTGGGCCACGCCCAATTGCTTTCAGGTGTGCTTCCACCCACACAGTCCTGGGTGTTGACCCCTTGCTGCCCAGTCCTGTCAAAGTCCTGTCAAAGTCCAAGTCTTCATCTGTTAACTCCTTGCTGCCTGGATCTGTCAACAAGGGTCCACTGCTGACACCACACTTGGCTCCTGCCAGTCTTCTGGATCTTCTTCCACTACACAAGTCTTTAGAGCTGTGCCGTGGAGAGGGGGAAGAGAATGGAATGTGCCTACGTGCTGTGAGCAACTTGGTTCATGGCGCAGAAATGCTGAATGCTGATCAGATCCTTTCCTCATGGCCTGGCTGGGGAAAATCTTTTGCAGCATGGCTTACACATCCAGGTTTGAGACAGAGACGTGGCATGGGCATCGCATTGTCATAATACAGTCCAGCTCACAAGTCCAGCTCACAGTCTATTGGCAACATTCTCATTTTAAAAAGGTCATGTGGCAACACAGGCTAGTTTACGCAATCACTTGGGGGGGCTGTCTGGATGAACCCCCTTTCCTCTACATGCTGTTAGTCCTACTTTAAAAGTAGGATTAGCAGCTCAGGCAGAGGAGCAGTTCAGACAAACTGCACTCCACGCAAATAAGAAAAGTCCCCCAGAATCTAAGGGGATGACAACAGCTAGGGCATGTTGTCATGAGAACACATGTCTTTGACCACGCGTAGCTGGTTTGGCACTTAAAGCATTGCTTGAACTGGCCCAATAGGATCTTCTGGTCACATTTGGCTAAAATCCTAATTCTGAATACTATTAAAGTGAAAGGAATCTTTACTCTTAAATGGTTAAAGTATCATTGCTGAAGGTAAATAAGAGAAGGAAGCACAAGTCTAAGTCCGGAGAAGAATGGCTATTTCTCAGGGATACAAACAATCTTTTACACAAAAAGAAATCAGCTATTAATAATTCATAGGCACTGTTTAATATTGAACAGAAAAGTGAGACGCCTGTTACCTGGGTAGACAATACATATACTGTACACAAACCGCCACCTCCAGAAAGCAGCACAGAAAATGTCACCCAAGAATGTGAAATATGTCTCCCACCTCACACAAGACATCATTTTAAAATGGCCCACACATAGCCTGCCTGTCAGGGACATGTCACCAGGTCATTAGGTGGGTGGCAAGTAGATAAACCCAACTTTTTCTTCACTTCTGTGGAAGGAGAGACCATGTGACCCAGCTGCACATGCAGCCACCATTTTTGTTTTGAACTTGAAACAAAATAGTGGTTTTGTTACTGAGGAATAAAAACAAAATTATGATGTACCAAATGCATAGAATTTGAAGGATTAGAGAGCACTGTTCCTTTTGTTCTTAATTTTTAGTCAGCATCTGGAAAATTTAAATTATAGTCTATCTTCACTTTTGTGTACGGCAAAGAAACGTTTTGGGTTTTTTTCTCCCCACAAGGTCTTAGATAAGTATGTGAAGGGATTTCAGATAGAAAAGTTCAATTTTTAGTCACAGTGTCTTACACCCTGATCCTATTATTAATTCTCTTTTACTGCCAATCTAAGGCACGGTTTAGGCAAAGATCTATTCCTATTTTAAAAAAATCCTGCCCTTTCCTACCCCACAAAGCGTAGCTCAAAAGTGACTCACAATTCATTACAATTCAATAAAACAATAAAACATCAAATGAAATCCATTGCAACAAATCGTATTGAAATAAATGAAACGAAGCAATCAAAACAAAGCACAAGAATGCATGCTCAACACAGCTGCTGAATCAGGGAAACAATCCATCAAAAAACTAGTCAATGAAGGGTTAAGCCAAATAAAAATGTCTTGACTCCCTTTCAAACTCCAGCAAGGAAGGGGCAGATCTAACCTCCACTGGCAGGGTTGGATGCCACAACAGAAAAGGTCTGTCATGGGTTGCCATCAGTCCGATTTCCAACAAAGACAGAACCCGCAACAGAGTCTCCCTGGGTATTCGTACTGGATGGGCAGATACATGTGGAGAGAGACAATCCTTCAAGCATTTAGGTCCTGACCTAAACTATTAAGAACGTTACAGGTCACCAACAATTGAATTATGACTAGAAATGTACAGAGAGCCAATTTCAATGGTATGTGATGTGACATGGTCATGACCTCTGACCCTGGTTAGCAGCCTCGTGGCTGTATTCTGTACTAATTGCAGTTTCTGGTCTGTCTTCACAGGCAGCCCCATGTAATGTCCTCATGGACATTACAGTAGTCCAATTTCAATGTCATTAATGCATGGGTAACCATCACCAGATTAGACCAATCCAAGAGAATTGGCACACCGACCTAAGCTGAGAAAGGTGCTCCAGGCCACAATCATCATTAAGGTATCCAGGCTTAGACCCAGGTCCAGGAACACCCTCAAATTGCAAACCTAGTCCCTCAAAAGGAGTACTACCTGTCTAGTCCATTTCCTGGATTAAAGATTTCTGAACCAATAGCACCTCTGTTTTGATGGGATTTAATTTCAGCTTGTTAGCCCTCATTCAGACCAGCATAAGAACATAAGAAGAGCCCTGTTGGATCAGGCCAGAGGCCCATCTAGTCCAGCTTCCTGTATCTCACAGTGGCCCCACCAGATGCCCCAGAGAGCACACAAGACAACAATATAACTGTATCCTGTTGCTACTCCCTTGCATCTGGCATTAAGAGATAGCCTACTTCTAAAACCAAGAGGTTGCATATACTCACCATGGCTTGTAACCTATCACTCCAGACACTGGTTCAGGCTTTTGCAATGTCCTTGGGCAAAGATGGCAAGGAGAACTAGAGTTGCATGTCAACTGCATATTGGTAACACACAACCTCAAACCCCTGGATGACACCCCTAGTAGTTTCATGTAGATGTTGGGATAGGATGGGGGATAGGATGGAAAGCCTGTGGAATACCCATAGACCAGTGGTTCCCAAACTGGGAGGCATGGCTCCCAGGGGAGCTGCAGAAACCAGTAATGGGAGCCGCAGAGTGCCACTGAATCCACTCAGAAAACAGTGCAATGCCAATTGTCAGGCATCAATATAATGTAATGGGGAGCCGCGGCCAATGGTCACCAATAGTCATGGGAGTCACAAGTTGAAAAAGTTTGGGAAACACTGCCATAGACCCATGATCAAGGCATTGAACATAAATCCCACAGCAGCAGCACTATCTGGTACTTACCAGGAAGGATGAAGTCAGCATAAAACTCTACCCCCATGCCTCAACCTGGCAGGCAGTCCAAAAGGATACTACAGTAAATTATATTGAAAGCCACTGTGCAGCTCCAACAGGAACACATTCTGCAGCATCAGTGGTGGCAGATTGGAGGACTGGAGAAAAAGGAGCCCAGTTGTATGCCAGCCCAGCTGGGATGGCTGAACAGGAAGACTTATAAAGGTCTTTATCAGATGGTGATAAAGAATTTATCAAGGTGGTGATAAGTCTGTCTGGGCTTTATTCCAGTGGGGGGGGGGAGACACCACATGAATGAATGCTCCTTTATACAACAAAAATTCCCTACATATTTCTATATGTATCATTTCTATATGATACATATATGATAGTCATTTCTATATGACTATCTGATAAGGAAAAGGTCCTAGTTAGTATTCTCCCTGACATACTAGTATTCTGTGTGTAGGCATGTTTCTTCATGGGAGAGCATTTCATCATATGATGCTCCATATGCAACCTGAAGAGGTCAGTCCAGTTTACTACCCAGACTGGCCCATGCATGAAACTGCCTGAGGTGATCCCTGCAGATGGCAGATTGATGGGGCACCCACTTTGGTCTGCCTGCCCCCACCGCTCTTCCTCTTCCGGCTCCCTGGATTCAAAAGGGAAGAGAGGAATGGAGTGGATGGAGGAATGTGGAGGAAAGGAGAGTGGTGGGCTAAAGCATTTCCCCTGCTGCTTTTCAAATGCAGGGAGCGGGTGGAGGTAGCAGCGACTGGGAGATCTTGAACCAGTACTGTTTACTACCCAAGTGAGAACTAGACTCCTTGGAAGCACACAGTCTTCGAGCATTGTATCTCTAGGCAACAGCATAACCTTCTGTCATTTATACCAAATTTGCATCTAATACACATTGTGTTTAGATGGCATTAATAAGCTATTTGTTTGAATGTTTTGTTATCACAATTTTTCCCAGGATATTCAAACATGCTTTTCCCATTTCGAGAACTTCTTGATGCTGTGTGTAGGCTGCCTTTTCTCAGCGTTATATTATAGCGGAGCTACAGTAGAAAGAGATGGGGAATACAATACGTGGATGGAATAAAAATCAGGAACTAAATTGGATGTTGTGCTAAAGTAAATAATGGTAGAGTTATGATACTCCCAGGTGACTGATCTAAGAGTATATCTGATCTGTAAGAGTCAGAACTCATAAATCTTGAATACCTGGCTCTGCTGAAGCCAAGCAGGAATTGTGCCAAAGAAGATAGGATTGCAGCCATTGATTTGTGAAACCACGCTGTGGTGACAATTTAATCAGGCCTCTGCATAATATGGCCACTCAGTGAGTCATCTAACCCAACTTCTTGTAAGTGGACTGTGGCATAAACTTTTAAAATTCCACTGAAGGAAGTCATACAAGATGAGACGACATACTCAAAGGCTGCAATCCTATAATACTTTCCAGGGACTAAGTAAGCCCCATTGAATACAATGGGATTTACTTCTGACTAGACCTGCATAGGACTGTGCTGCTACTTTCATTTTTTCTATTTTATTCTCTGGCACCGTAAAAGTGCCAATGTTTTATTATAAGTAAAAGATGGGTATTTTATCTTCTTCTTCTTTTTTTTTTTTTGTATTATGTCTGGCACCAAAGCAACATGATGAATCCCACAAGCTCTGCTCTTCTGTAATGATGGAAGAGAGAGCTCAAAATCAGCACTGATATTGTGCTGTAACTAAAAGCTGGCAGCTAATATTTTCGTTGATAAATATGCCCACATGTGCATGTGCACACACAGACATGCCAGTGAGATTCTCCTTCCCCTCACTGTCTTTCTTGCCCATCTTTCCCTCTCATATGATCCTAATCTTCAATCCCAATCTTTCTCCCTTCTTCTGAACCACAATCTCCCATGAGCCTCATTTCTGAAATACTCTGATCTATGGCAGTGTAATGTTTTCTTTAACTGAATACCGATTGAGAAATGCACAAGAAAATAATATATCAGAATTCATAATCCATTTGGGTTTTATAACCTGGTTCAGTTTATGAATGTTTACTATAAACTCCACCTGAATTTCACATTGTGGCATAAGAGTTTCAGATATTTTTCTCAACAGGTATGCCTTTGAATAAGAAAAGCATTATATACATTACAACTATTATGGTACTAGAGAGTATCTGATAAACAGTGAAAGGATATTCTAGACTCGAATGACAGCTTTCTAATCGTTAAATTTCCTCAGAAATGCATATCAGAAAACAGTGCTATATTGCAAATTCAGACCCAAGAAGCCATTTGGGTGGTCACTGAACCAGACTGAATTTACCACTATGACAGCGCAATCCTGTTTAACCTTGCACCGGTGTAACAGCAGATGCACTGGTGTAATTGCACTTACACCGGTGCATCTACTGTTACACCGGTGCATCTACTGTTACACCGGTGCATCTACTGTTACACCGGTGCAAGGTTACACAGGATTGCACCCTGAAATAATTAGCTTAAGTACTGTAGCCTTTATCATCCTTATCCCGTTTTTGATTAGTATTGATGAGATCTTTGACATCTTCTAGGAGGTGGAATTTTTTTCCTGTTTTGTTTTTGTTGATCCAACACCTGTCCGGTAGATGCAGGAAATTGATGTTTACAAATTCAAGCAAAATGTATTATAGCGTCTAACTAGAACTAGAGAATCTAACAGCCCAATCCTATCCAGACACTACACCATTAGTGCATGGCCACCAGCGTGACTTCAGTCGTATCCTAAGCCCATCCAGGCAATACCACACCAGTGCAGGCCTTCCAGTAATGCTGGCATAACCCTTCCCAGTGTCCATGGAAACCCCAACCCAGCCTGTCACCCATAGGTTCCCAGCAGCTGGGAAGAGCACAAAGAAAAACCCAAAACACTTAAGCAGGGTGGGGGAAAGGCAGAAAGTTTGGGAATGACTTTAGATCACTGTAGTAGCTACTGGTAGCTACGGAGTAATATTCTGCCCAACCCTGCATACAATTCATGAAAACATGTCTCATTATGCAATTCACACATTGAAGAGAAGATTTAAATAAGCATCTACTCACCTGTTTGATTTGGAAAATAGAGTGCGCCACAATGCGCCATCCAGTTTTCTGGAGCAGACCATCATTTCCGCACAACTCCTTTGTATGGAATATGAACACTGCAGGGCAACTTCTAATTAGGTATCATCCGACACATTCTGGCAGCAGAGTGTAGGATTAGGGTACCTATGAGACAGTTTGATGGTGATGAGAGGAGGCAGGGAAAAGTAACAAGGACAGATGAGATGAAGGTTAATGTATAATAGAAAGTGTGGAACTGGTGGGGTTGGGATAGTTCAACAACAGCTTTTCAGAGCTTCATCTCTTTGCTCTAGTTTGTGTGAAATGTATAAAAGTAGAAAGTGGCTCTGTGGTATTTTCGTTTTGATAAAGCGTGTGTGTCATCTCAGACCTTGAAAGGTGACAAGATACAATTTTGGTCACAATTATAAATAATTCAATTTTGGGGCAGAATTATCCCTGAAAAGGGTGGGAGGCAGTGGTGGAACAAGGGTGGAGTGAAGGCAAGTAGTTCTGCAAGACTCCGTTACACTGGAGTCAGCGGCCCCTCCCCCTTGCTGTTGGAGCCATTCCAGCAGCAACAGGGGAGTGTCCTGCGTGTTGCCTTTGCTGCCAGAATGGCTCCAACAGCAAGGGGGAGGGGCCGCTGACTCCAGTGTAATGGAGTCTTGCAGAACTACTTGCCTTCGCTCCACCCTTGTTACGCCTCTGGACTGGAAGGGAAATGCCATTCCATTAATTGGTAATACTTAAGGTCATCCTTGAATAAGGAATGCAGATGTTATTTTCAAGGCTGGTATATCGCAGCAGTTTTCATGCCTTGTGCAGCCAATGGGTTAAAATACCCTTGAAATGGTGTGACTGAACCCGAGAAAAATGTAATAAAGGCCATAATTGCCCTGACAGGAATGCTGCAAATGTCTATTATCCCACTGAGGGGCACAGCAAATGTCATTGTTGGATCTTCAAGGAACAGGCTTCATGAAAGTGTCACAGAATGTAAATGTCTTCAAGTGCTCATTAAAAGTTCAGCTTTTGATAATTAGAGCATAGGTGTAAATTAATTTGTCAAAGAAACAATATACTTTATTTGGCTCATTTGTGAGTGGGTTGGTTAATCTTCTGATCAAAAGGAGTTATTCTTAAGAGGCGTTGATTACAGAGTATAAAAATGAAAGTTTATCAGTCATGATAACGACACGAGACAAAGAGCATCTCCATCCATTTTAGGGCCGATTCCAATAGTTACAGAACCTATATAGATACTGCATTTGGTGGCATGAAATGGATTCACGTAATGCATTGGGGTTGCTGACAAGGTGAGGGTTGTTGGGATGGTGCAGTTACTGGCAGGAATCAACAAACTGCGCAGTCTTATGAAACCGCCTATTACTGGGTTAGATGACTGGACCATTGAGCCCAGTGTTGTACACTCCGACTGGCAACAGCTCTGGAAGGTATCAGAAAGAGTTTCTATCACCCTGGACCTTGCTACTTGAGATTCTTAAATGCCAGAGATTCAACCAGAAACTTCCATGCAAACCAGGGACTCTACCCCTGAGCAACGACCTCTCCATATAGCTGGCCTGCTTTTATTTCCACTTGCATTTACTGTACTTTATATGAACAGCATTTCATTTGAGCTCGTAAGTTGCACCTTGCTCAGAAACGAAAGAGAGTTGCCACTTTGTTCCCTGTTTCGCTCATCTTTGCAGGGGCACACAACTCTGACATGTTTGAGGGTGGGGATTAATTTGTGGCTCCAGTCATAAGTCCAGAGGTTGGGTGGTGAGATAACCAGACCGCTGGGGCTGCAATACTACTATCTTGCTTCAGTTTTTTTTAATGCCCAGCTTTCAGGAAGTGTTAGGAGGAGGACAAGTGGGTGCCTAGAGTCTGGCACAGGTTCGCGTGGATCCATGCTACCGGATCAGTTCCAAGAAAGAGGCCAGGATTTAGCGCCCACAGCTGCCACCAAACCCAGCCCCTTCCCAGACCCAATCCTCCCATTCCCCACTCCATCGGCTCCATGTTCCACCCTTCCCCCCGCCCCATCACGCCCTCACTCTGCCCTCCCCCACCCTGTACCACTTCTGCCACCAACTTACCGGTCCAGGGAGATCCACTGGGGTTTGCGAGAAGGCTTCAGCCTTCCTGCTGGCGTTCTGGCAGTGTACCCCACAGTGCACTGCCATAGTGACTTTTACAACAGCCATAAGGCAGTCAGTACTGCCGGAACACTCATTCTGCCAGCGGGGCAGCCCAGTAAGATTGGGCTTCCCATTTGACTGGGACCTTGTGGGATTCAACTCACTGTCGTCGCTCGAGGTGGGGCGGAAAGCTAAGTTCTGCAGCTTTCCACCCCACCGTTACTCTCCGCTGACGGGCTCCTACGACGAGGGGGCGGGGCACCTCGTACCGGAGAGTGACGGTGGGGTGGAAAGCTGCAGAACTTAGCTTTCCGCCCCACCTCGAGCGACGCCAGTGCTTCAACTGTTGCATTAATTTCTCTATTAAGGTCAGGTGCCCTACCTTTTAGGACCAAAATGTCAGCAACTTTTTTTTAACTTACTTGCCACAATCAGCCTTACTGCTGCCATTTAAATAACAAAACAAAACTTATTAGGCCTATATGTAACTGTTTTGTAGACCCTCTGTCAGACACAAACGGCAAAGCCAAAAATGGATCTAATTCAACATTTTAGTGCATAATTTTAGTTGCTTCAGTAAGCTTCCCTAAACAGTGTCACACTTCCACCACAAGTGGATGTCGTCCCTTTGGTTTGAGAAGCCCTCCAACAAAAAAAGCTAGTGGTGCAAGATATATAGGACAATTTAAGGGATGTGCAATACTGTACTGTGAATGTGATAAAGTATATTGTTTGTATTTTCCTAAGAGTTTGTCAAAATTTCCCTTCTCATACTTTCTTCAATCTATTTATCATACCAAAATATTCAGGGATATTCTATAAATGTTAGAAATTAGCCCCTTAGATTTACAGGTGAAATATAATAATAAATTTTCAAAATTTGTCTAGGGCTGTCTACCTTGCTCTTTAACAGCATAATCCCATTCATGTCTACTCAGACATATAATTCAATGAGCTTACTTTCAGGTACATGTGTATACAATTGCCTAATTAACAACAGCCTAATTAACAGCCCGATCCTAACTAACTCCCTGTGCGATGATACAATGGCACCAATGCAGTGCCCACTGTATCCCACAGGGGCGTTTTGGCCTTTGGAGGCATCCTCAGGTAAGCCCATGCTGGGCAGCTGGGTCTACTTGCGCCAGCGATATCGCTGGCGCAAGTCCGGATTGGACCTAGGTCGGGGGATTGAGGAGAGGATGGGGGTTAGAATTTTGCAAACACTGCTGCCACCGAACCCGCCCTTCCCAGTCCTGATTTGCCCTCCTCCCTGCCCCTATTGCCGCCCCCATTCTGTTCACCCCTTGCCTTGTTCTGCCCCCCTCCTGCCCCCTGCACAGGCTTACCTGTGCCGGTGGGTGTCCAGTGGCTGCAGTCAAGCAGAGTCGGCAGCTCGCCACTTGTGGTGGCAGCCAGGCTGTGCACTCTGGCATGTTGCCTTTTGCGATAGCCAGAAAGAACTTAGCGCCACCAGAACAATTGTTCCTGCGGCACTAGGCACCTTTAGGATGGGGCCGTAAGACTGCAATCCTATACACACTTTCCTGGGAATAAGCCCCATTGAATACAATGGTACTTACTTCTGAGTAGACATGCACAGGATCGTGATGCAAAGATGCTTCTTTGCTCTGCAAATTTGCTCCCAGACTACTACCTCTCAATGTCCATTGGTGCATAGGCTAATTGAAAAGCCCTAAGGATTCCTAGTTTAAAAGTGCTGAATCTTAGAACACCACATATTGTTTTAGATTATGGAGAATATAAATTGTCAGTAAATTGTTTTTAAATTATACTCTAATGCATTACATAATAAGCCTTCTCTCTTCCCCCTCCTCCCTTTTTTGCAAGACTTGCTAATTACCTTAAATGACTGAATAGAAAGTACTGATTTTGTGTTTCTTCACACAGTCAAAATAATAAATGGTCTTAGAATTTTTTCTTTTTTTAATGCAACAATGGAAAAGCAGGTGGCATCAGCAGTATCTTCTGGATTATCAGAACCTACTGAATGATGTATACAAAGAAAGTTTAGCACAGTAGTGGAGTGAGCGGTGGGCCCCCAGGTGGCATGCGGGGGACGACAAAGTGGGCAGCGAGGGCATGAATTGCGCCGTTTTAGTGGTGGGAAGAGCAAGCAGTAGCGGTGGAGATGGCGATTCTTTCGGCCCTCCTGCCCACCCTGAGCCTCTGAGGGATGTTTAGCAGTGGCGGAAGTGACATCACTTCCAGCGGTGACGTCACCAGGGGGCCACATAGCAACGCCTCTGGCTTAGCCTATTGGTACTCTCTCTCTCTCTCTCTCTCTCTCTCTCTCTCTCTCTCTCTCTCTCTCTAGCATTTCCAATTGTGCTTTTTTTTTTCCTCACATGGATCCCCTGACCAAAAGGGAAATTGTCTTAAATATAATGCTATTTTAGAAATATATTTTAGATCATTTTCATTCTTGGAAGTTTCACTTGCTGCTTCAATTCCCTATCTCTAGAAGTGGCAGATTAGGATGCAGATCAGGTAAAGAGTAACATCACCAGTGCCAGCGTCAGGTTTCTGTGGGCTGCGGGCACTCTCTAATTGCACCCCTGTACGCTTCCAGACAAAAAGCCAGCGGGTGGCGCAGTGGGTTAAAGCGCTGAACCATGAGCTGTCGATCAAAAGGTCGGCAGTTCGAATCCGCGACGGGGTGAGCTCTCATTGCTTGGCCAGCTCCTGCCAACCTAGCAGTTCCAAAGCATGTTAATGTGAGTAGATAAATAGGTACCGCTTGCGGGAAGGTAAACAGTGCTCCGTGTTCCAGCCGCATGCTATGCGCTGCGGCAAGGAGAGTCATGCCGGCCACATGACCACGGAGGCGTCTTCAGACAACACTGGCTCTTCGGCTTTGAAATGGGGATGAGCACCACACCCTAGAGTCGGACACGACTGGACTTAATTTTCAGGGGTCACCTTTACCTTTTTCTTTACACTTCCAGACGGTGAGCTGAGTGCTACCACTGCCACTGTTACCAAAGGTTCAGAAGTTACCAAAGGTCTGGCCAGATGGGTCTCCTCTTGGCCTGACCTGGCCATGTCGCCATCACTGTTGTGAAAGGATGGATTTGGTGGGGTTTTTTTTTTTTTTCATTTTGCATCTGGGTTACTTCTGTATGCTGCTGTATAATAGTTGCTAAAGGAAAAATATGATCTTATTAGTTTCACTTTAGTTTTAGGAAGAGAGATTAAAAGGCCAGGCAAGGAAAAAGAAACCAAAAGTCTTGGTCGGGAAAATGGAAACAAGTCTTTGGGGAAATGGTAAGCTAAAAAACACATCTTTGGAGAAATGAAACTGGGAAGAACGGTCAGTATTTTCTTATATAAGCTCAACTGAGCCAGAGCACAAAGCCGTTTGGAAAGAAACTGCCAGGGAGCTGTTGCTGCTTGGAAAAGGGAGAATCAGAATACAAAGAGCTTTCAGAGAAGACTGTTGCAAGTGAAGCTGGACTGAAAGCTGACTCATGTATGGATGTTGCTTTATAATAGTTTACAACTAGTAGTTTACAAATAGTGAGCCCCTGCCTTTTTTTTAACGTCGCTGGTACAGGTGGGGGTCCTGCTGTTTTTATGCTCCTGCTCTGATTGTAGACATGATCTTTTTAATTGTTTTTAGACACTGTTTTTATTAATTTTTATTGATTGTTTTTACTGATTTTTTATACTATGTTTTTTTGTATGTATTTTTTTGTTGTTGTTGTAAGCCGCCTTGGGTCCCTTCGGGGAGAAAGGTGGGATAAAAATACCGTAAATAAATAAATAAATAAAATAAACTAGGCTACAGCAGGGATTGGGAACAAGATGGGGGCTACAATCCTATACACACTTATAGGACAGTGGAGTTGAATGGGATTAGTTCTGAGCAGATGTGCAACAATTGCACTGCAGTTAGGGTTAGCCAGATGTAGCCTTACCATAGTCCCGGATACAGCTGGGACAATCCCGTTTGGGATCCCAAATCCCAGGCTCCCGGCCAGTCTCCTGTTTGTCCCGGCCGTCCAGGACTGCCTCCATGGTGCCGTGGCGCCACCATCTTCTTTGTTCGAGCCTCGCGCATGCGCAAGGCTGGGAGCACTCAGAAAGCGTCCGAGTAACTCGGACGCTTTCCGAATGCTCCCAGCTTCGCACACATGCACGAGGCTAAGTCCCCGCCCCCAGTGACATCACATTCCTGGCCCCACCCCCGGTGACATCACTTCCGCCCCCTTGTGTCAGGGGGGCGATCTGGTAAGCCTAGCCAGATGTCTTTTTCCCTGTTTATTTTCTTACCCCATAAGCTTTTAAAACCCTGTGTTTTCTGTCTTCCATATGCATAACACCACTTTGGAGTGGCTGGCAGTGCCTGGGGGCATTTTGAGCTTTATGGCCAGGCTGGTTCTGGAACTCCTCCTACCCTCACAGTATTTATAGTGGACTATAAGTGCTATCCATTTAAAAGTGGCAGAAGTGAGACCATTAGAGGACCAGTACAGTCCACACATTCTAAAAACTGTCCACTGGGGAAGCAAAACAAAGTCCATAGAATGTGCCTCTAGTTGTTCCCCTCTTTGAGCACATAATGTGCTGCTGTGTAATCAAGTAAAAGCAGGCTAGAAAATGCAGGCTCTCTTGGGGAAATAAAGTGGGTGGCCAGTGGCACTGAAGGAAAGTATGACACTAAACATACAGAAGAGTCTGGCATAGTGGGGAGAGCTGCTGCCTTCAAAGCCCGAAGACCGGTGAACTTGATAAGTTCGAGACACGCCGCAGGCAAAAAAGCTGTGAAAGCCTCCAGGAGGAGAGAGAAGAGCTTCCAGCTGCGTCGGTCGAGTGTGGGAGGCGTCAGCCAGCAGACAAAAAAGTCAGACTGTAAAAGGATACCACCCGGAAAGTAGCTGTTCATGAGAGATTGGACATATATATATTGTAAACCCCCCAAGGGGGGTTAGGACAGCCTGCCCATGTACACCGCCTTGGATTAAAGTCGGAGGAAAAATCCAATGACCGAGAAAGGCGGTATATATATAAACAACATTATCTGCGGGATACCCCAAACCAGTCAACATCTACAAAATAATATGCACTCAGCTGCCTCAGTAATTTCTGTCAGGAACTTGCAAAGTGTCATGACTCCTCTAATGTGAATGCGCTGGTGCATAAAAGAACGCAGTTTACTGCTTCTGTTTTGGGAAATAGATAAGGAGTACAGAAGCAAGTGAACACATATATACATGATCTGGGGGCCTGGGCCTATTTGCATAACTAGTAAGGAAAACAGCACAGTTGTGAACTATATGTCAGTAGCTCCAATTTGAGATGTTCCAAAATCGTGTGATCTCAGGCCAAGCAGAGGGTGGTATCCAAAGAAAGGTGATTATGACTTGCAGCACAATCCTATGCTTGTCTACTCAGAAGCAAGCCCTACTGTGTTCAATGGGGCTTACTCCCAGGAAAGTGTATGTACAGTATAGGATTTCCGCCTGGGTCCCATTGAAATGAATTTGTCTCATTGAATTTGATTGTGCTTAGACAATGCTTTTCTACCCACAGAGGTGTGTGTGTGTGTGTGTGTGTGTGTGTGCGTGCGTGCGTGCGTGCGTGCGTGCGTGCGCGCGCGCGCGCATGCGTGTGTGCATGCAACAGGAGTTAAATGTGTACACCTGTGGGCTGGGTGGGAAGAAATGGGAAATTTCTTTGCACACAACCCAGGGTAGACATGATTGCATCTTCAGGTCTCTCTCTTTAAAACAAAATCAAATAAGACAATTATTTGATCATTTCATGTTTACGAATTGATTTTTTTCCCCTTTGCAAAGGTTGAGGTGTTTAGCATCCAAGGGCTGCTACAGTATTTCAAATTAAGACTTGGCCATATTATTGAGTTAAATGACCCACAAGGGGAAAACCCAATTTGCGGAATAGGCTGTAATGTACCTGATGTAAACTTTTCATTTTTTTAAAAATAGCTTGACATTTGCATTTCAATGACACTGCCAGAACAGCAAGGTCACTTCACACATGGCAATGTCCTACACTTTTACCATTTTCTGTATAGGATAACCATGCATAAAACAAACATTTCTAGACTACTACTTTCTACTTTGCTGTATGTACAGTATATATGGCAAAATGGACACATTTGTTTGCACATGAAGTGCGGTACACATGATTTTTTACTTGGAAATGATACCCATGTAAGAAATTATCATGTATGAAGCAGCATGTAGAGACTTTCTATTCTGTCCAATAAGGAGTTCTGCATAACTTAAAAGCTTGCATGCTTTTGTCACTTAGGGCCCAGTAAGATGTACCTGTGAGCACACAACATGGCTTGATGGGTAATTTTTTTTTTTAAATAGCAGTCCGGAAAACAATTTTTTTTCCTGTTTAAAATGGCATGATGGGGGGGGGGGTGTCTGCAATTCAGAGCAAAAGAACAGCAGGGGGAAAAGAAAAGGGGAAAAGGGGGGAATAGTGGTCATTATTTTTAATGGAAAGGCAGGGAATACATTTCTGAAATATAATAAATAAAATAATGCTCATGTGGCCATAAAATCTGGCTCAGAACAAGACACCAATTTTGTAGCACTGGTTCTAAGGGGCAAAAATACTGTCCATATTAGTGAGTACGGTATTTGGCCACAGAATAGGCTCTGGTTGTTGAGTTTATGATTTATCTCATTCAACTACACAACTCATTCATCTAACCATCAGCTGAGAGAAATATGCAGCATATTAGCTATTCTGCCGATTTCCCATTGTTGAAATGTGCTGCTCATGCAAAACTCCATTAATGTTCATACTCAGTCAGAATCCTCCTAAGGGTTCATGATGTGAGACATTTTGCTCAAATGAGCAGAAGCATTTAATCTTTGCCTGACGAGGTGACATTTATTCATCTTGTTTTCCATAACAGCCTGGCAATGTTGTTCCCTTCTCAGTAGTAGTATGTATCACTTCCTCCCAATCTAAAGTGCCTCGCTGTTCGTTGGGGAGACTTGATGGATCTTTGCTCTGATCCTGCCAGAAAAGAAATATTTTTGTTTATTGACAGAATACAAATGGATCGGTGATTTTGAATGTATATGAAAATGGTTTGGCACAAAATAGAACATTGTGGGAATACAGATGACTTGTGTACAAAGGTTTGAACTTCGTGAAAATGAAGACAGGACAGCATTTTTATAACGTGTCAATTTTTTATTCATGTCAATAAGGATTGTACAGGGAATTGCCGAAAGCATGACGGGTTTTGGAATGGCGACGTGCAGTGACCTGCCTGCTACCACAGCCCTCGGTAGACCCAGCCCAGCCCATGCAAAGATCATGAGGAGCTTCTGTGGAGATGCTTGGTGATGATGTCATCACCAAGCGCCTCCACCATCAAGCTGAGCAGCGGCAAGCCGACTGCTGCTGAAACTGGGGGCCAGCCTAAAAGCATAAAAGGGGGAGAGCAAACAAGGGGAGTGGAAGATGAGGGCGCCAGGCCAGGGCAGATGGAGACAGAATCCAGAGTGATAGGCAGGTGAGTGATAGGCAGGTGAGTGGAGAGGGGCTGAACGAGGAAAGAGCCATAGGGGAAAGGTGAGAAAGGTGAAACCCCACACAAACACAAACACAAACACAAACACAAACACAAACACAAACACAAACAAACACACCATCTCCAGGCTTGCAGGGCCTCCACCTGAGTGTAAGGGACTATGGACCCACAGGCAGGGGCAAGGATGGCTGACATAACATAACCCATTCCTTCTGTTGTAACATTCCCCAACTGGACTGTATTTAAGTTGAATTAAAGGGCAGATTGCCAAGATAACTGGTGATTTTTGGTGTGTCATGACATTCGTGCGGCCAGAGGATATGGAACTCCACCCACTGAGATGATGGGATGAGTGAGACTACACCAGGGGTTCCCAACCTGTGGTACTAGTACCACCAGTGGTACTTCGGCTGACTGCTGGTGGTACTCGGACCGCTGGATCACTGGAACCCCACTCCGATGCGGCTTTTGGTGGCACATTTTTGTTCCCAAGAAGCTCCTGCCTTTAGCCGAGCCTCTCAGGAATGCTGAGAAGGGCCCTCCCACCTGCCCAGAGCCTCCTCCCTGTGTTTTCTGACCTCTGAAAACCCAGAAGTAACTGGTGATGATGTCATCGCTAGTCACTTCCGGTGGTACTGGAGGTGGTACTCGGCCGGGAGTGGTGCTGGAGGTGGTACTCGGCTGGGAAGGTGTTGGGAACTCCTGGACTACACCATGATACTTTTTCAAGCAATATTTGGAAGTGTTAGAAATGCAATATTTTATCTGAATTCTGATTTTCTTTTTAATGTCAATTTTGGAAGCATATGAAGCTATCTTCCACTGAGTCAAATCATTAGTCTTTCTAGTTCAGTATTATCTACACTGATTGGCAGTGACTTTCCAGGGTTCTAGACAAGGATCCCTTCCAGCCCTACCTGGAGTTGCTGGGAATTGAACCTAGAACTTACTACATGCAAAGCATGCACTTTCCCATTAAGCTATGGCCCCTGCCCAATTCTAGCTAAGACATATACTGTATGTCTTCTTATGCATACGCGTCACTGGAGCGTGGCGGGGGGGCGGACCACCAGAGGGTGACGCGCGCAAAGGGTGATGCGCACACCCACGCGCGTGTGCACGCGCCATGTGCACCCACGCGCACCCGCACGCATCGCCTCCGCTCCAGGAGAAGGCCTCGGAGCGTCCGCCCCCGCGGCCTTCTGACAAGGACCAATGTGGCTTTCGCGCCTGCGCAGAACGTTTCTGAGGGCAAAAGGGCAGCCCTTGCCCTCAGAAACGGTCTGCGCATTCGCGAAAAAGGTAAAAGTTCATGTATTGACGCATTGGGTCTTCGTCAGAAGGCCCAGGGCAGCCAGCCGGGGAGGATGTCGTCGGAGTCGGCAGCAGCGGGGGTAGAGTAAGAAGCACGGCAAATTTTGGGGTGTGTGCAGGGAGTCAGGGGGTCATTAGAGCGGTGCATGCGCCCTCGCTTTAGGGCGGTGCACGCCCTAGTGACGCCACTGTTCTTATGTACACAAAGATGAATAGATTTTGAAAGAGCAGAATCTGAAATATACAGGCTTTGCAGAGCCATCCATAACAAAACTTAGAATGCTAACCTGCTCAGACATATTTTGTTGTAACATGACAGCACAAATAATGAAAATGAACTGACAAAAAAGACAAACATAAGCAATAAAAATATGTGCTGTGAAAGTTACATTTGGCTTTCATTCTCCCACAACCATTGTGTTTTCTGACATCTCTGATGGAAATTGGTCTTACATCAGTTTGAAAACTTGATTGTAGATTTAGCTGTTTTGAGGAAAGAAAGAAATACATTGGGCCCTCCTCATCCACCGATTTGAATATCCGCAGATGGCACCATTGAAGAGGAAGACTGGAGGTGACGGGAAGCACTACAATACCTTATTCTGAAGCTTTTCTGGTGCCTGCCAGCCTCTTCCCGCCTCCTGTGTGCCTTGCAAAGCCTCTAAACCAGTGTTTTTCCCACTTGGTGGATCGCGGATGGATTTCTGGTGGGTCCAGGGTGATGGAAAGATCAGATAAGTAATTGTCACAAGCCCTGAGCTATTAAACAAAATCAGATAGCTACTAATTGCCCTTCAAAGAGCTGAGCTCCTGCAGTTTGCAAGATAGCTGCTAATTACCCTGCAAGCAACTGAGCTCTTTACTTGTAAATAAATATATTTATTTATTTCTAGATCACCTTATTTTTTAAGTCTCGTAAAGCTAACTGGGTCCCGATAGAGCGTCATTTAAAAAAGTGGGTCCTGATGCTAAAACGTTTGAGAACCACTGCTCTAAACTACAGGAAAAAAAATGCGACTGGAAGCAACTTCCAGTTTGCGTCATGACTGGAAGTCACTTCCACCTGTGTTTTTTTCTTTTTTCTGTAGTTTAGAGCACGCGGGAGGTGGGAAGCAGCTGGTGGGCCCCAGAAAAGCATCAGAATAAGGTATTGTAGTGCCACCACAGCTCCCCACTGAGGATTTCAAGTAGCCTTGAGCACCCTATATTTTAGGTGGAAAGGCAGGATATATAAATCCTTTAAATAAATAAACAAGCATTTTGCTTACTAACTAAGAGGTTTTCATGAACAAGCAACACATGTTAAAAGCTTGACTCTGAGGGTGTGATCCTATGCACACTTACTTGAGTACGTTCCATGGAATTCAGTAGATTTTGCCTCTGAATAAAATGCTCAGGATTTCACCATGATTCAGATGTTAAAAATTGCATGAATAAGAAAATGTGGAGTCAACTTTAAAACAACAACAACCACCACCACCAGTAAGAGTCCCTAGGTTCAATTCCACAGAATGTAATAATCTGAAAAAAGATGATCAAATCAGACACAAATTCCCAATAGTCTTTTTATAAAGAGCAACAAATCTATTAAGGACACAATCTAGAAAGCTAAAACCTACAAATGGATTCTATCAATATTTTATATCAGATCGTATCAATATTTAAGGCACATCCTTTGAAAAACTGAGGTCCTTTCTACTCAGCGGAAAGAAAATACTTTCTTTTTTGAAAGTGAGTGGAAAGAAAAACCATCAACCTGTAATATGAAGATAAAATTCAAATACTGTAGTTTTTATTTAGATATCCTGTCCTTATCACTTACAAAGGACTTGCAGCTTTAAAGTGCACTGCATAGACATTTTAACCCCCTTCCTGAGGAGATGTGAAAGATGTTGATTGCAGTCACCAAATGGAGAAAACAATAACTGCCTATAAGGATTGTGTTATACGCATACATTTAAATCACATGCTTTGTGAGAGCCAAAGGAGTATACTGGATAAAGTGTTTGACTTGGGCTGTAGAGAGCAGCATTCAATCTCTGTCTAGCCATGAAATTCAGTGGCTGGCTTTAGGAAAGTTGCTATCTGTCCCCAACCTACTTTGCAAAGTTGTTGTTGAGGCACGGGAGCTCATCATAACACCCCCATAACCACATCCCACTACCAGCGCAATCCTGTGTAACTTTGCACCGGTGTAACAGTAGATGCACCGGTGTAACAGCAGAGGAGTTACACAGGATTGCGCTGTAAGACTATAACAACAACAACAACAACAACAACAATCAATCAACTTTAAATTTCTTCATTGGAGTGTTTTATATTCCTGTCACTAATTCCTACTTTGAAGCTTATTTGTTTCATTGAAAGATATTGCTCATTTCATCCCAGTGTCTTGGAGTGGGTTGCAATAATTTAAAACAAATGTACAGAATACAAATGGAAAAACAATGCAAATATATACCCCAAATAAATATAAAAGATATATTGGAGTGCTAGCATTTGCTTGCTTATTCAGAAGGTTCACTGTGTTCAATCCAATAGCATAGCTAGACTCGCACCAGTGGGGTGGTGGGTGGGGCGACACATCATTGCCTCATTTCCCACCTGCATGAGTTTCCCAGGGACATTGTGCTGCCCACTGAGCTGTTACGAGGGAGTCCTGCACTAAATTGAATTTTGATTTGATCCTGCAAGACTATTCTTATGTCCAGATGTGCACACCATATATATGCAATAGAGAGAATGCATGTTTACTTCACACAGTTCCTTTCCCCCCTGTGTCTATACACAGTAACAGTACAGTATTACAAGAATTTTAATTAACCTATGATGAATGTTGAAAACAAATTTATCGAGCAAACGGATGACGTCACCAATATGCATTCATGGAATGACACTCTTCATATAGCAGTCAAGGGACAGAAAACAGAAAGGATGTGGGGGAGGGGCGTGATGCTGCTCCAGAACAACCAACTGCAAAGCAGTTCTAGTTTCACATTTTACTCACTCTCTCTGTCTACCTGTTTTAATTGCTTGGATATTTGCACAGTCATGTTTTGGCATAAAGGAGAAACTTAAACACACATTTTCAGATAGCGGGTTTCAGATAGCAAATTGATTGTGTGGGTATTGCATTAATTTGCAACGAAGATCACAATTTTGCATTTGGATGAACATTACATGCACAAAGCAGACTTTGCCTTAACTAGGGAAGTAAGGAATACAAATGTGAACTAATGATTCCTTTTTATTTGTGATTAAATAATACAGCCATGGTTGAGTGATGTTTAACACTCACCTGACGATGTTATTAAAATTTGGACTACTTCAAAAGGCCATCTAGTCCAATACCCCATCTAAATGGAAGGCTCCTGCAGATCAACCTACACAGATGCAGAAAACAATGGCTTATAATAAGCAAAGACACATAAGGAATAGGGGGGAAAATGATTAGTCAGTCTGATCTGCTTTAAAAATTATGCTACGTTAACAAAAAAACCCTAATGGTGATTATTATCAGTGCAGATCTCTTATATATTCTCTTATATTTGAGAATTTATCTCAAAACAATGAGCAACAAATGAAACTTAAAAAAATAAAATTATTGAGTTCACCAAGCCTACTCCAGATCAAGTCAATGAGAGTTTGCCCATCACTGTACTTGAGGAAATAAGTCCAGTTTATAAACCTTGTGGTCTGATCCACATCCCAGCTAAACTCATGCACCTGGACTGAGGGGATTTATTTCCATTGACTTCAGTGGTCCTTAATCACATTAGATCAAAGTACTTCACCACAATTCAATTGTGTATCCGCCGTAAAATCCTGTAACTGTATATGAGTTTATAAATCTCACTGAAATCAATAAACTTTGGCTTGTAAGCAGTTTCTGGGTGGCAGCCATAAACACCAGTCCTCACTATCTTCCTTATAAATTTATCTCTTATCAGGTTTCTGTCCGGCCCTTCCTCCCAAGAAAGACACTCAAGCTGGGACTGTTCCATCTTGTATTATTTCAATCACATTCAGAGGCAGAGTATAACAATGATAAGAACCTAAGGAAGCAGTAAACAAAGCTTGGTGTCCATACACTGCGTTTTATAGGTTATTTAGAAGAAAATAATATTTATTCGTTGAGTTTTTATTTTAATTTTCACAGTATTAAATTTACAATGTATTTGGCAAACAAAACAATTAAATTTAAATAACTTATCACAGTTCTTTTTATCCCAACACAATTCCTCCCACTTAAAAACTAAAGCTAAAGCATACAGACATCATGATTCAAATTACAAATTCAAAACGGCACTCCACTTCAGCAATAGTGATTGTATCAAACCTATAGACCACAGTCCAACCAGAGTAAGGTGCATTTAAACCAGGGGTGAGCAAATGTTTTGGATCCAGGGTCACACAGAGATACGTATAGAAATTGTATACAGAGCTCTAGCGCATACTTGTTATAGTTTCTATCATAACCATAGTTCCATTTTTAAAGAGTTAAATTAAACAGGTACATTCCACCTTCTCTCAAAGGCAATAACCCACACACAGATTTTTTCCAGTTACAAATCTATCACACTCACAAAAATTCTGTTTTTAAACATTTTAAATTAATGTATCTCCAAGTACCACCCTCACCCTACAGTAAGCATCTGTCCTAGTTTTGTTTCTCCCTCTCCCCCCCCCCCCAGTTACAAATCACACACACATTTCTGTTTTTAAAAGAATTAGCTGAATTCATCAGGGACTGTCTCCAAGAAAGCAATTCATCCTTGTGTTTGCCAGTTACAAATCCTCTCTCTCTCTCTCTCTCTCTCTCTCTCTCTCTCTCTCTCTCTCTCTCACACACACACACACACACACACACACACACACACACACACACACACACACACACACACACATTTTAATTCATCAGTTTCCTTCTCCCAAGTAAGAATACACCCAATTATTTCCCAATGAAACACATAGATAGTGGTCTGTTCTTAAAAAATTAAAATATTTACAACCTAACCCTGTAATTTGGGTGTGTTTGGATCATTGGCATGTGGACCCAGCTGCTTGCTGCTTGCAGCGGTAGCCCAGCTGCGCAAAATGGCATGTGGCGTTTTCCAACAGCCGTAAAGGATCTGACATTGCTGGAATGCTAGTCCTTAGCAGTTCATCAAGACATAACATTAGGCAACAAGCCATATTCTGGCCCAGGGGGGGGGGGGTAGAATTACTGAATGGGGAATTAAGGGCACAATCCAAACCTACTTAGGCCACCGTTGTAGCCAGCGGCCCAGCGAAACAGGAGGCCCCAGAACGAAAAGGGGATTCAAATCCCCTCCAAAAGGGGAATTCAAAGGAGATTGGAATCCTCTTTCCATTCTGGGGCCTCTCGTTTTCACTGGGCCGCTGGTTACAACAGCGGCCTAAGTAGGTTTGGATTGCGCCCTAAAGCACCCAACTTCCTCTCTGGCTGCTGCTACTGGCAGAATGGGAGAAGGGAATAGATGAGACTCTGAAGTTGAGTTGTGGTGAGCCGCCATGCCAAGGGAGAGGAGCATGAGCTGATCTGTGAACATAAGAACATAAGAAGAGCCCTGCTGGATCAGGCCAAAAGCCCATCTAGTCCAGCTTCCTGTATCACACAGTGGCCCCACCAGATGCCTCAGGGAGCACAAGACAACAAGATAACCTGTTTCCCATTGTCACTCCCTTGCACCTGCCACAGAGAAAACCCACTTCTAAAACCAGGAGGTTGCTTATGGCTTGTAACCTGTGATGGTCTTTTCCTCCATGAATCTGTCCAAACCCCTTTTAAAGGCATCTAGGCCAGGTGCCATCACCACATCCTGTGGCAAGGAGTTCCACAGATGAATTACACGCTGGGTAAAGAAATATTTTCTTTTGTCTGTTCTAACTCTCCCTCCACTCAATTTTAGTGCATGTCCCCTGGTTCTGGTGTTATGCGAGTGGGAGAAGAATTTCCCTCTATCCACTCTCTCCATCCCATGCATAATTTTATACGTCTCAATCATGTCCCCCCTCAGGAGCCTTTTTTCTAGGCTGAAAAGCCCCCAATGCTATAGCCTTTCCTCATAAGGGAGGTGCTCCAGCCCACGAATCAATCTGGTCGCTCTTTTCTGCACCTTTTCCAATTCAACTATATCCTTTTTGAGGTGTGGTGACCAGAACTGGACACAATACTCCAGATGTGGCCTTACCATCAATTTGTACAAAGGCAGAATGATATTGGCCGTTTTATTCTCAATCCCTTTTTTAATGATCCCGAGCATGGAATTGGCCTTCTTCACAGCCGCCGCACACTGGGTCGACACTTTCATCGACCTGTCCACCAGCACCCCAAGATCTCTCTCTTGATCCGTCACAGACAACTCAGAACCCATTAGCTTATATGTGAAATGTTGGTTTCTTGCCCCAATGTGCTCAGCTTATTCTGCCCACCTGTGAAAGAGGGACAGCTGAGCAGTAGTGAACACTGATGATACAGACAGCACGCAAGTAGATGGCAGAAGAACTTCACGGGCACACATGAGCCGCCGTTGCTGTCTATGCCTATGAGGTGCAAAGCCGGGTGCAGTCAGTTGCTGGCTCCAAGGCCTGGATGGAGACTCACAGGCCAGATCCACAGCCTGTGGGCCATAGTTTTCCCATGTCTGATTTAAACCCATTGAAATGAATGTGATTAAGTTTGCTTAAGCCTATGTTAGATTGCGCCCAAAATATGTAAAACATATTTGTTTTACAATATTTATATCCCAGTTTTCAAAAATAATAGCTCTCAATCCGGATTTCTGAGTGCATGATATAAACATGCAATGATGGATCCCATGAAGTATTTTCTCAGTATTGTTATCCAGCTGGTCTGAGAGAATTCCTGAGGAAAGAGAGATGAATCTCTTCTTTAAGCAATCTGTCCTCAGAATATCAGGTACTATCAGTGGGGACAAATGAACCCAAGCCAATGTCACAGCTTTGGACTCTGCCCTTTTGGAGCAGCAAAGGAAGATGCCAGGGCAGATGTTCTTCAGAAGGTTACTTCAGACGATAAGATCTAAAATGTCCTCCTCACACACAATTAGGAGTGGGCACAACGTCCCTCCCCTCAATGCACCATTCCTAATTACACATTTTGATCAAAACTTCTTCCTCATACATGATCAAAATACTAGTTTACCAGGTGTTCTGACCTCTACTACTTCTGTTGTTCTGGCTGATGTTACCGGTTGTACATTTATTCCTTCATTCTCTTTCATTTCAGACATTGTCATTGTCTGAAAACAGAGGTGAAACAAGGGTGGAGCGGAGGCAAGTAGTTCTGCAAGACTCCGTTACACTGGAGTCAGCGGCCCCTCCCCCTTGCTGTTGCAACAGGAGAGTGTCCTGTGTGTTGCCTTTGCTGCCAGAATGGCTCCAAAAGCAAGGGGGAGGGGCCGCTGACTCCAGTGTAATGGAGTCTTGCAGAACTACTTGCCTTCGCTCCACCCTTGTTACACTTCTGTCTGAAAACATGTGGTGACAGGGGATTTTCATAGCACCAAGATCAGAGACAAAATGTTATCCCATTCTTTCAGTACACTGGTTCACGAAGGCCACAGAGTGATGGACAACTACATGTCTGCCTTCTGTTCCTGCCTGTTCTTTCTGAAGTAAAAAATGTACAAATAGTATATCACAAAAGCATTTGTTATAGCACAACACACATTCTACTCTGGCTGACAATCACTGAATGACCATGTTTCTTCACAAAGCAGCATTTAGCATTACAGTGAGAAAATGGTGCAAAAACACCATTGAAAAGATGGAATTCTGAGGCCAACCTGGACAGAAAGTACCGTAACCTTTTATTTTAAACTCAGCACAAAGTCAAAAGTCACTCATTGGATGCAACTTTTAACAATTGCAGTAATACTAGTGGAAAACGCTGTCACTTTAAGACATAATGTAACAGGTATCGATCTATACAACAAGCCCCCTAACATTTCCAGGCATCACAACAGCATAGAGAGCCCTATACACTTGCCCTATTCAGCCATTTGGGAGCTGCTTCCGTACTTGGTCTTTATCCCTGTAATCACTCATAGTCATAACTGTGATTTTTGAACATTTCTAGCACAAGAAACTTTGGGGTGTAGTAGGTGGGGTGTATTTGTTGTTGAATGTGTGTTGAGGTGGGGGAGAAGAAAGGGAGGGCATTACCCTGAATACTCCATTTAAATACAGGTTTCTGCCCTACATTAGCAACCTGAGGCTCAAAGCACAGTAAAACTCTAATAGTTTGGCATCCCGTTGTACAGCACTCCCAATAGTCTGGCATCCGAAGTGAGTGTGTTTAGCAAAACATGAGTCACTTGTGCTGTTGACTCTGCCACAACTGCAGCACTCCAAGCCCCACCTCTCCTCCTGGTGACTGACAAGTGAGTGACTCAGTCTCGGTGGTCTCCAGGCAAGCCTATTGTCTCCCCTCAGGCACCAGTGGGAAGCACATGAAGACTGGAAGCACATGACCCATCTCCAGAAGTGTGCATTACACACACATGCACACTGGTGCAAGGAAGTTGCACCCAGATGTGATTTATTTAATTGAACATATAACTATTGTATAGTACCTCTGATACGCTGGCATAATTCAGCCACACCGAGGCCCCGAAGGTGCAGAAGTACCAAAGAAAGTAGTTCTTTGGATGATTAGAGTTGATATTGTCCAATAACTGACAGAATGTTGTATATCATTACTTTCTTTGAAATTCACCAATTTTACAATGGATGTCAAAAACAACCAACAAATAATGATACTACCAAGAAAGATTTTAAAAAATATATGCAATGAAGTGGGGCCCTACCAATCCCGGTAATTTGTACCAGCTTCCCCCCCCCCCCGGTCAGCCCTGGTCACATGCAGCATAAGCCTGAGTGTGTTGAGGGATTGCTACAGCTCAGAGCTATTTCTTGCCTCCCCAAACAGCTGTCTACTTTTTATACAGAGGGAAAATCCAGTATTTGGCTGTATTTCACAAAATGCTATTCCCCTGCTAGGTGAGCCAAGCAAATACACATTTTCTCTTGACTAGCATTGGTCTAGATGTCTCCAGCATTGCAATGGCATCCCAGATCCTAAACTGTGGTAATGAAGCTTGTCTCATTTCCTTTTATTCCCAGAACTCTGTTTTCTTCCAGAACCTGTGGGTTGTGACCCACTAGTGAGTTGCGAGCTGATTTTTGGTGGGTCGCGAGACCTCCCGGGCTGAGAAGTCAATGAAGGAAGAATCAGTCCTGCCCCTTCTGGGGAAAGAAAATACTACAGCCACTCCCATCCCCTCCAAAAGTGGGTCCCCTGTTCGCTTTCATTGACTATGAGGGATGTCCATTTTTAGTTGGGAGTGTCGCTGATTGGGCGGCTGTGGCAGGTTAGTGGTTTGGGATGGTTGCTGTGTGGCAGCGGCTGCTTCTGAAGCGATAATGTCAGGCTGTGGCAGGACAAAGTTGGTTGGCTTGCCTAGCAGGCTCCAGATGGTCATGGAACCTTGTCCCTCTGTCTTTCTCCACCTGCCTCCTTTGCAACTCCGCAGCCTCTGCCTGAGTTCTGCCTACACCCAAACACAATCAAGTAGGCCGGGCACTGGCCATGGCACCGCAAGGCATTCTGGGACGCTACCCAACCAACGAAGCTTTGGAAGCTGTTTCTTTACCACGCTCAGGTTTGCTGACTGACTTGGAGAATCATGTTATTTAAATAATTTATTTATATAAAGTGGGTTGCGGTGCTCAAATGTTTGGGAGAATCACTGGCATATATATTTCCTTAGAAGTGCAAACAGAAGTCTGCCATTTCAAGTACAGCTACAAAACAAGAGAAATAACAGCAGTACTGGGGAGCAAAAGCTGGAAATTTAAAGATCGTTTTCTTTAGATTAGATTATCAAACACATTCAACATGCATACAGTCAATCATATCAAGGAGGAAACAGGTGGGACTTTAGCATGACAAAGCCTTGTGCACGAAGGCTGGGATGCAGTAACGCTCCATTAGCAAAAGAGTAGGCACAGCACAGCAGGGCAAAATATACTTGATACACTTATCTTATTCAAAGATCCAGGGCTTGCGGAAGAATGCGTTAAGTAATTAATAGGGTACTCTGCATCGTGAGAAGAGCATTTTAGCGCTAAAAGCCCTTAAAGGCAGCACAGAGACAGCCAACCCCGTTTTATAAAGTGCTTTTCATGGGAAGCACAAAATAGTTCAGAGCCCTCAATTATACCAGCAAGCAGGCTGAAAATGAATGAGAAATGGCTTTGGCCTACTTTTAAGCAAGCTAGAAAGAGTGGAAATGCTATCCTAAATTCACCAAAAACCATTCTCTTCAGTGATGCGCTAAAGAGATTCCTGATGCTTTCAAGAGGTCGTCGTAACATTTTGTAGCCACCAATGAAAGAAATGGGGTAATTTCCCTTGTAGGCCATTTTTCCCCCAGACATAACTATTCCTAAATAGTTTTAAGAAAAAATTCTTCATTTTTTCAAAAGGTGCCATTTCAATGCAGCGCATAGTAGTCACACACTTCAGGGTCTTCCTCCCAATCATTCAATTTTAATGTCTATAGCCCTATATTCAAGTTTAAATAGGCTCAGTAATGAAAGGTCATCACTATAACGTCTGGTGAATCTGGGTGGAGCAAAGTAATTCAAAAAATGGGTACCATATCCTCAGTGGTCAGAGTGCTTTGCAAAGTAAACAGTCCCAGAAATATCACACATTATTAAAGCATAATAAGTTAGTGAAGGGGTGCTGCCTCCTTCTTCCATGGTGTTATAAGTGGAAAAGTGAATTTATCCTAAAATCAAATGATAATTTGAAGAAGTCGTGATTATGATATTTACTTATTTATTTTTTAAAAATTATATCCCGCCTTTTCCTATGCCAAGGCAAATGCCCAAGGTGGCTATGTTTCCTACAGCTTAGTTCATTTTCCAAGACAATGCAACCTGGACACAATTGCCTTGAAAACAAGATGACTGGGTGAAGCAAAAATTAGGTATAGACTTACAGATTCTAAATACAGCAATAATTCATACACTTGACTTTCATCACTTCGCTCTTTCGGCTGTTTTCAATTCCGTCCAGGTGCTTTCCTCTTTCATCTGATTTCATTCAACCTTCCATGACATTCATCGATGTTCGTATGTTTTTTTTATTATTATTATTTCTGTTTATTTAGGTTTTGCACGCATTTGCATGTGTTATATATTTATTTATGTTTGTCACTGGCCAAAATAAATTTGCAAGCTAAATAGGCTATGCTTTGATATTCATCCATTTTTTAGTTTTATCCATGCTCAGGTCCCTAACTGGACAAAAGTGCAAGGTATTGCTGTAATTCGTTCAATTTAACTGCTTTCCTTCCAAACGCTTTTTGTGAATTGCCCTTTTAGTTTTACAAAGGGAGGAGGGGAAAAAAACATTCTGGAGTGGATGTGCTCAGTGATTTTATTTGATTGCATTCTAATTTAATTTTTGGACATGTTGGCTGACATGGATCTGCAAGATTTTTTTTTTTCATAGGTGGGGTAGGGTAAGAGTTGAGTTTGGGTTTTTTGTACTTGGGATTTATGTTTTTTACTTTGGAAACAGTGCATGGGTGGGGTGGGGGGGGAAAGAGTTGAGTTTGGGGGGTTGTACTTTGGATTTATATTTTTACTTTGGAAACTGTGCATGGGTGGGTTGGGGGAAAAGAGTTGAGTTTGGGGGTTTTGTACTTGAGATTTATGTTCTTGTGCATTTTGTTCATGTGTCTTATTGCTGTGTGTTTTAAAAGAGATCCTGGCATTTTTGTGTATTTTTGTGCAATTTATGTAAATTAGCTAATTAAGCAGCCAATCGGTAAGCGGCCAAGTGGCCCAAAAATGCTTTAAATCTTTTTTTCTTGGAACCCAGGGCCAAAAGGAAGGTGCGTCTTATACGCCGGTGCGTCTAATACACCGATAAATACAGTAATTCTTTAGTCAGGGGAGGCCGTTCAGGCAGCGGTATTTGCCCGAGGTCTTCTGCCGTGAAGACAGATGCAAAGAACTCGTTTAATTTCTCTGCAGTCTCCAAGTCCCCTTTTATCACCCCTTTCTCTTCCTCACCATCCAGCGGACCAACCGTTTCCCTGGCAGGTTTCCTGCTTCTAACATATTTGAAGAAGCTTTTGTTATTCCCTTTTACAGTATGTTGCCTTCCATATGTTCCTCATAGTCTTGCTTGGCCTCCCGTCCCGTATCATCTTTTTACATTTCTTTTGCCACAGTTTGTGCTCCTGTTTGTTATCCTCATTAGGGCAAGACTTCCATTTATGGAAGGAAGCTTCCTTGCCTTTTATAGCCTCTTTAACTGTGCTTGTTAGCCATGCCGGCACCCTCCTGGACTTGGTCGAGCCCTTCCTCCTTTGTGGGATACACTCCCGCTGGGCCTCTATTACTGTTGTTTTAAACAGCCTCCATGCACTCTGGAGCGATTGGACTCTTTTTACCTTCCCTTTCAGCTTTTTTTAAACTAGTCTCCTCCTTTTGGGGAAGTCTGCCCTTCGGGTTTTTGTGTCAGATTTGCTCAGCACTCTCCCCCCGACGTGCATGGCGAAACAGATCGCAGCTACTGTTACTGTTACTGTTGTACTGTTCCCCAACGGTTACTGTTACTGATGTTACTGTTTCCCAATGGTTCAGTAACATTTACATCCCTGACCAGATCTTGAGTGCCACACAATATCAAATCCAGAGTCACCTGTCCTCTGGCCGGCTCCGTGACTAGCTGCTCTAAGGCACAGTCATTTAACATATCCAGAAATCCAGTCTCTCTTTCATGACCAGAGCATGAGTTGACCCAGTCGATGTGAGGATAATTGAAGTCCCCCCATGACTACAACCCTGTCTCTCGTTGACACCTCCCTGATTTGCTTCCTCATTTCAAGATCCCCTTCAGGTTTTTGATCTGGAGGACGGTAGCATGCCCCTACGATTACATCGCTCTTTGAGCCTAGTAATCTAACCCACAGTAATTCTACGGAGGAGTCAGAGCCCCCCTCCAGCTCAGATCATCCAGAATGATGCCAGGAGGAGAGCAGTTGTTCAAAAGATGATATTTTAATATAGAAACGATAGCTGTTTCCTATTTTGTTGATTTTGAATTTTTTAAGGAGACATTAAGCCAAGGAGTGTTTAATTGTTGCTTATATTAACATGAATACGGATCTTTTGTTTAAAAAAAGAAATTGTCATTTGTTGTTGCTCCAATGGTTTCTAACTTTATCCTGACAATCTAAAACAGAAAATGAGAAGGTTACAATAGCACTTGCCAGCTCCCATGTGACAAACTGCAGCCATCCCTTGATTGCTCCATGTCCTGATAATATCACACTGAAATTATGAACCCATCATTGCTGTCAACTTATCATGACATCTTGCCACATAAAAAGAGGTTACATGAATTATGACAGAAAGTCTGTGATGATGGTTTCCCAGAAAAAAGCCATCAAATAATAACTTCAGTTTATTGTATGTAAAACTGATGCCCTGTCACATATAGTGATCATGATAGTCTTTCATCATCAACAAATACATTACTGATGTAGGTTGATGGTTAAGACTACCTTTTAGTCTGGAATAGGTCTCCTGTGTATGTTGTTAATGTTGGACACAGTGTTCAAGAAAGCTTTTTATATATCAAATATGCATTCTAGCCAAATTAGGTTTTATATTTCAGTTACAAATACAGAAGATTTAAAGCCAGCGTTAAGGATCACTTGAAGAACTGATCTACGACAATTCCCTCTATGATAGCTGGTCCAGGACATGATTTTCAAGGTGTAGATAAATGTTACCTTTTTAGAGTACTGGTGGCTAATGCAAATGTAGCTCCCCGCTGCCCCCAGGACGAACTCTGAAAAACCAGTTATGCAAGTCTCCAGTCAGTTTGGATGGAGGAAAAGCTAGTTATGGACAGCATCTATTGGCTGATGCTCATAATATTGCCAATCCATCTCTCCTCCAGCCCCAGAACAGTTCTGCAACTTTAAACATAGGCGTCGCCAGATGTGGGGCCCTGGGGCGGTGGGCCCCAGGGCGCAAGGGCGCAGAGGCTCCTGGGGGGGCGGGAGGCTCTGGGGGAGAGTGATTTTTTCGCCACTTTTTTTCGCTGATTTTCGGCGATTTTAAGCCTAGAACTGGGTTTTTTTCTAAGTATGTATGCTTTTACCGGCACTTAATTTGTATTTAGTTGCTCCCACGACGATTTTAAGCCTGCTCCCGGGCGCGCAGCTTCTGTTCACCCGGCCCGGGACTCTGTACCGCCCCCAGAAGCAATCTCCGTAGTTTTGCGCATGCGCAAACCCACGGAGTCTCCAGGGACGTTCTGGGCATGCGCAAACTACTCCCTGGAGCTTCCCTGGAGATGCCGTGGGTTTGCGCATGCGCAAACTACGAAGATTGCTTCTGGGGGCGATACAGAGTCCCGGGCCGGTTGCACAGAAGCTGCGCGCCCGGGAGCAGGCTTAAAATCGTCGTGGGAGCAACTAAATACAAATTAAGTGCCGGTAAAAGCATACATACTTAGAAAAAAACCCAGTTCTAGGCTTAAAATCGCCGAAAATCGGCGAAAAAAAGCGGCGAAAACTAATTAGCATAAATTATGCTAATTAGTTTGGGGGCGCCGAGGATGCCGCCCCCCCTGCCAGACCCCACTGGGGACGGCTCTGACTTTAAATAATGTTTTTTATTTTTTTTATAAGATGGATGGACATATCTATGAATAAACATACATATGCTACTTGAGGAAAAAAGAAACATGGACAGCCTTCCTCCTGATGCATGAGGACAGGACAAGACTGGCATCTACTGTATTGAACGTGATGGAGTGTAGGTCTGTAATGCAAGTTGTGAAGCTGGGCTCTCACCATGAGTGAAGAGCTTCCTATCACAGCTCTGTCTTCACCATCACAGCACCAAAATTTTCCAGTGCAGTTGACATGTGATAAAAATGCAATCTACCGTACATTGAGTACATTCTAAGTCCATAAGGAACAATTCTGCATATGCATCTAATCTAAATTGTGGATAGTTCAGAGTGGCCATCAGTAGGGAAGAAAATGACAAAAGTCTGCTTCCAGAGCAGGGGTAGTTATAGGGATCTGAACAAAGAATACAAAGGCATTCCTGGGTGAATAATGGTATCTGGAATATTTCCTAAGTGTGCAGCCAAGTGTTTTCTGGGCTTGATTGACTTAAGGTGTGTCCTTCCAGGAGCGCATCCAATCCTGTCTGGCTAGGCTGCAGCGTGGGCATACAGCCCATGCTGCATCTTAACCAGAAAGGACCCAGCACTGGCGTGGCTGAAGCTCTCCTTGGGGGAAGGGGATGTTCGTCCTCCCCATGCCCTTCTGTTGCCCGGCGGGGAACTTCCCTTCCCCCGCAGGCGCAATGTTGTCTCCAGCGTGGGGAGAGCAGCTCCGACCTCAGCACCGGCACCGCTTACATCCAGGGTGTTGCAAACATGTTTTACAGCATATTTGTGACACCCTAGACCGGCGGAGTGTTCCGCAGGTCTAAAATGTAGACTGGATTGGGCTGCACATTGCAGGTGACCTAGCCACTGGACAGTTAAGGTTATTGATAATTATTCAGGAAGATGTGTGCTTGCAGATGAGGTTATGCCAAGGTGGGAAGTCCAAATTTGCAACACCTTAGAGGAGGGTGACACACACACAGATGTTCTGCAGTGCTGCAGTTTTCCATTCTGATCAATGGCCCATATTTAGCATGATCTTGATTAGTGGGAGCAGCACCACACACACACACACACACACACACACACACACACACACACACACACACACACACACACACCCTTCAGAGTGAAGCCCTGGCTGACCCTCTGGAATGTCTCTTAAGGTATGAAGATGAATTTAGGAGATACTGTGCACATTTGGAGACGGAAGTCACTGGTAACATTGGGTAGGACTGGGAAAGGCCCCCTTACAGAAAACCTGGAGAGCCATAGCCAGTCAGTGTAGTGTAGACAATATTGAACTAGATGGGCCAATGGTCTTAGGCATGTTCTAATACTCTATAGATCTCCAACACTGGTATGCTGGATTGGTCCAATGAAAAAAACATCATGTCTATGTACCATTATCGATGCTTTATAACCAACACAGCAATCGCCATCTCTAAGAAGAGAAGTCTGGACTACTTTTCTTAATATATCCCCTGCTACATTTTTTTTTCCTGCTCTCACTTTAAACCGCGAGTTCCTCATCCTCCATTGCTTATAGGTCACAGTCATTTTTAACTAATTTGCCCCAAAGAATTCAGAGTGTGTGAGACCAGGACTTTCATCTATGTGACAGCTTAATAGTGACTACTGAGAAATGACCTTTTCTGAAATCAGTGTCATGCAAAGTGCAATAAGGATTAGCAGCAATTTCCTTTGCAACAAAGATCAGGAATAGTCAGAAAGTCCTCACTAGAGATTTCATAGCAATTATTCCCCCCCCCCATTCTTATCTCTATTGGTTTTTCTTTCCTAATTTAAGAAAACTCATGCCAAATAATGCCTGAGGCTGTAATCTTATACATACTTACCTGGGGGTACATTCCATTAAGCTCAGTGGGAATTACTTCTGAGTAGACATGCCTAGGATTGCACTGTGGAAAATATTAAAATGACCTTGTTAATAACTGATTTGCCTTCAATTTGAAACTCCTAGTCCAAATGATTGTTGTAACTTATTTTCAGCAGAAGTGTACTGGAAGCTACCTTTCCAATGCCATGCCATACTTCTACATAAATTGTACTCTTATTTAAAATGCATTGATATGAATTCCTTTTGTCCTATATAAACAGTAACTTTTATCATTACCACCAGTACCCAATGTTTATCTGGGTTGTGTGTCATTGTTCCTGCAACGCTATAATTTTATTAGAATAAGATTATAGCAATATAAGCGCTCCCAGTTCAGGTGTCATTTCCGCTTCTGCAAATACATTATATGTGCAGGACGCTGAAGCAAGAAATAGTAAAATATGAAGCTGTAGTAATTCCCCTTCCCTTCTGCAAATTATGCTAGCAGAAGTTTTCTCCAGAGAGCTGGGTGACAGATCTGAAACATGACACAACTTTCCTCCCAAATATTCTTCTCAAAACGTTCCTTTGTGAATTATGTAGTCTAATACACTCTGAATATTTGTTATCTGCATTTTACACCCATTTACGGATAGCATTTACACCCATTTATTTGATAGCAACATCTTATATCAGGCAATTGCTGTGGTATATCACAGTGGTTTTCAAATTTTCCACCTCCATGAAACACTTTTCTCATCAGTATCTGCCAAGCGACCTCTGCATTATGCTACAAACCCGGTGGGATGCAAAGGCTTTGGGGCATATTCAAGGGTTGGGTCCCACGACTACCACCCATGGAGCATAGTTGGGCCACCATCAGTGTCAACTGGTGTTCTAGATTATCAGCGCAATCCTATCCAACTTATGCCACCGGTGTAACCAGCGGCGCGGTGAGAACGGGAGGCCCCAGAACGGAAAGGGGATTCAAATCCCCTCCAAAAGGGGAATTCAAAGGGGATTTGAATCCCCTTTCCGTTCTGGGGCCTTCCGTTCTCGCTGCACCGCTGGTTACAACGGTGGCATAAATTGGATAGGATTGCGCCTTAAAACTCCCAACACTGTCCTGTGACTGACCACAGAGGAAGATCAGTAGTGGTGGGCAAGTTGTCTTTCAAGGAAATTGGCTCACCATTTCTGATTATTGGGAAACCCAATAATCTTTGACAGAATTCAGGGTTTCCTAGAAAATAGTCTAAAAGCCTTCAGTATATCACATTTGACTGTGTCGATGGATGACATGTAATAGTAATACAATACTAACCCATCTGGTCCCGCGGTATGACCTTCCCAGACTTCCCAAATGTTAGTTTGATCAACATTTGTAACGAACCCCCATGTAGAAAGAATCACCCGCAGTAAATTTCGCCGGTGCACCTTGCACCTGGTCTACAGGTGGTGCTTTAGGGACTCAACGGGACTTAAGTTCAACTCAACTCGTCCATTTACTTCTATGTAAAGCATGGACCTGAAAACACAAGATTTCAAACAAAAACATAGTTGTGTTTAACACACAGCTCCAGGGCTTTAGGGGTGTTTAGGGGGATGTCTCACCTAAGTGTACCCCAAGATTCAAGTCCCTACCTTCAAGGGATTTTTTTATGGCACTTTAAATTCTTGAAATAGGCAGATTTTGTTGTGAGTCCAGCACGAAAATGCTCAAAAAACATAGTTGTGTTTAACACACAGCTCCAGGGCTTTAGGGGTGTTTAGGGGGATGTCTCACCTAAGTGTACCTCAAGTTTCAAGTCCCTACCTTCAAGGGTTTTTTTATGGCACTTTAAATTCTTGAAATAGGCAGCTTTGGTTCTTTTTGTGCATTAAAAAGACCACTGAGTTGTTTGCGCAACGCGTACCCATAAAGTCCCGTTGAGTCCTTTGAGGTACGCCTAATGTTGTGCGTGTGTACAGCTGTGTACAGCTGCTCCCCTGCACCTGAGGTGCTCCACACAAGGTGGATTCAAAAGCCAGGGCCCTGGCCATGAAAACAAAACCAGAGTTTCATTTTTAATTTCAGTGAGGAGGGGGGGCCAGCCCCCCAATTCCGGGGCATCATTTTCCCTAAAAACAGTGATCTTTGCTCCTCTGGGGGGGTCAGTGGGGTGACTCTAGAACTCTGACAATTGTTTTAAAACATAGGTCCATCTGTCTACTTTCCACAAAAAAATTCCTGGAACATTGGGGGAAGCCATTTTTTTTAAACTATTTACTTTTCGGCCATACCTCTAAGGACTCAACGGGACTAGATGGGCTAAGTTAACATGCAATAGCATTATCTTGTATTGATAGACAACATGCAATGGTAAGTAGTAATTGACAGCTGATAAGATTGCGTATTTAAAACCTGCCCAAATCAAAACAAATAGGAAATGTTCAAAGTCTAGAGCTTTGAATTTCACAATCTGAGTTAAAAAATTACCTTCAAAATGCATGTTTGAATTGTGCTTTGGAATTCCTCAATGAATTGAACAGTGAAATTGGGGGAAATGGCTGATTTTGGACTATTTGGGAATATTTATTTCAGCTCTAGCAACAATCAGGAATAACTATACAAAGGAAAACTTTCAGGTAACTTTCAGGTAATGGCTCATGTACTCTTTATATTCATTTTAAAGTCTCCATGCGCAGTGAGAGCAATAAGGATGTAAGGTCCAGATAGGTCCTTCTAAAACTCCAAAGCAACTCTGATGTTCCAACATATCCTTTACACCTCCATAGTAATCGGCTTACCAGATCTCCAACCGGGACAGAGTGCTAGACCTTTAGGAGAAGGAATGTGGGCAGGTGTAGCTTGTTAAACCTTAGAGTACAATCCTAGGCATGTCTACTCAGAAGCAAGCCCCACTAATCACAATGAGGCTTACTTCTGAGTAGACATGCCTAGGATTGTGCTCTAAGGCTTAACAAGCTACACCTGCCCACATTCCTTCTCCTAAAGGTCTAGCACTCTGTCCCTTGGAGAGCTGGTAAGCCTACATAGTAAAAGCATCTGTAAACAAGAAACATGGATTATAAATTATTTATACAGTACTTTGTGCTAGTTTGTCTGTGCAACTGGGGAAAAAATTAGACCCATGTTTTAAAAGTTAATGAAATATTTCAGTGGAATTGTGGCATTTCAGGTTGCCTCCCTATACACATTTTCCTCATTGAACACAATGAGACTTACTTCTGAGTTGACATGTACAGGATTGCACTGTAATACGCTGACTCTAAAAAAAAAAAAAAAAAGTAGCTACAGTTGGCCCTCAGTATCTGCAGGGGTTCTGTTCCCGGAACCCCCGTGGATACTGAAATCCGCAGATACCAGGGCCAACCATAAAATGTCTTAAAAAGGGGGGGGGGAAGGTAAAAAGCTATTTCCTTACCTTTTAGATGCAAACCGCTGGATGTTCTTGCTTACACAAGCTTAAATTGAACTCTGGAAGCCTCTTACGGGTCACGTGACTCCCCTCTCCCAAGATCACCCCAGAATCCATTGTAGTAAGCGGTGCTGGCCTCCATGCTCCTTACACCCGAGTAAGCGCCGCTTACACCCGAGTCGTCGCAAACGTGCTTTACGGCACGTTTGCGACACTTTAGACTGGCAGAGCAGGAGCTCCGCCGGTCTCTAGTTACACAGGATTGCACCGGAAATGTATGATCTCACAGCTACATAGCAGATGCCACTAAATACTTACATGTAGGTTTATTTTTCCTTTCCCCTGAATGGGGAAAAAAGTAGCGTAATCATGTCATTGGCTTTACGTGCATCACAATAGACAGTGTCAATGCTGGGTCAAGGCCCCTTGTCTTTTGATAGGATTGACAATACCCCAGCGGATATACAATTCCAATTTAGTGACTACTCCTGACAAATATCGTTCCCTTTAGAATGATGGACTGGAATTATTGACATTAGATTATTATAACATATTGATTGTTTTACGCAGTTATCATTCAAATTGAATTGTGCTGTGGCTGCAGAACAGTCAATCCCTAGGAAGGCCAAATAGCTTTAACTACAAGTCCACTAATAGCCACAAATTCTATCAAGAAATCATTTCAAGGTCCTTAAACTAGTTTTTTTTTTACTAACTGCCATTCAGAGATGTAGTCCTAGACCACAGCAATTATTGGGAAGCTTGCCAATAAACAAGATCATAATTCTAGCCAAATGTTTTGGACAAGACTTACAACCTGATCCTGAGCTTTGGTGATTTGCTGCCAGAGAGCCGAGGATGGCTTGGGAGGGGGAAGGAGTTTGACAATGGTGACATGTTTAAGTGTTGGGTGAATCCGACTTAACCCAAGAGGAGACTCAGCAGCCCCTACAGGTACTGTTCCTTCAACAGCAATTATCCCCCTGCTCCTGATTCAGCACTTGCAGGAGACTCCCTGCGCGTTGCTTTCACCGACTTGAATGGTTCCGAAGGCGAGGGGGTGGGGCCGCTTCGTCCACCCGTGTAACGGAGGGTCGGACTGTGGTGGAACTTAGAGCTCCGCCCCCCTGCAGCGACGCTAGTGGCTGGAACACTATTTCTGGCAGCGTTAGGCCTTCTTAGGATTGGGCCATTAGTTGTGGTCAGAGAGACTAAGGGGTAATGCCAAAGCCTTGATGGATAGGGTGGGATTTGAGGAGGGGTTTGAAATAAGCAAGGGGGGGCATCCTGCAGGTGATCAGGGAGGAAGTTCTGGGCATAAAGGTCAGCAAAGGAAAAGGGGAGCAGGACCATTTGAGGGAGCAGGAGACCTCTGGGCAACTGAGGTTGGTAGAACTAGAGAAGAAAGATTATGTGCGGGATATGAGAGCAGAAATGTGAGGAGGGGCAGTTTCTCTACTGAAGAAGTGTTTCTTTGGGCAACAGTGTTCCTGGAAAAAGGAATGACCTGAGTCCTTCCATGAGTGCAAGTGTCAACTTGCTCCAACCAACACTACTGCTCTGAGAGGGGTTTGCTCTTTAGCCCTCACAGTTTGGAGGATGGAGAAAATAGCTTGTCTCCTATGACCCCATATATTCTTATATTCACCCATTATCTTGCAGGAGTGACCTGGGTTTATATCCTTGTTATCCTCTGCCTATTCAGAGAGAGCAAATGCTGGATTAGTAGCAGTAAAGCGAAGAAACACCGTCCGAAAGTACTCACGTGCTTCAGACATACCTGCCTGCACAGGAGGAGGATTCCCATTCATGGGAGGAGCAGGGTGCTTGTACTTCAGCATGCATGCCCCCCCCCCCCCGGCCAGAGCAAGCCACAAGCCAGAGCAAGCATGGAATACTTGTTATGTAATACTTCCTAAAATACTTGCAAAATGACCAGTTAACTTGAATGGTCATCAAAGCATTCTGTTTACTGAGCCAAAAGGCGAGAACAAGACCATACCATTCATTTTTAATGTAAGCTGAGCCTGTGAATATTATAAAGGGAAAGAACCAGGCAGCAGGGCTGACTTGGCCTTTAGTGGCTTTTTTTTTTAAGAGCCTTAACTGTCTCCCACACAAGATACACAAGGGATCCAGAATGGGACCATGGCTCATTGGGGAGAGAACTTTTTTCACATTGCCATTTTCCCACTGAAAATCTTGCCCTGCCAACACCAGCTGATTTTTGCCTCTGAACATATTTGCTGCAAATAGTTAATTCAAGAGAAAACAGCAGGTTTGGAAGGCATTTTCAGTGGGGAAGTGACCGAGCTTTAGCACAAATATTCTCCTCCTGGGACACCACAGTTCCAACGGTATTGCCTCCCCCAGCTGCTGTTTGTCAAAGAGAAGTTTCTAGTCTTAAGCATGCCTTTCAATAAAACACATTTATCATTAGGTAGTTCGATCTGCATTATGGTGAGTCATCTTAATTTGGGTGAGTTTGTGTGTTCCTGTAACACTAAATGCGCTACAAATAATGTCTGTGCACCCGCTCCAAAATCTACTTTCTATTTAGTAGTAAGCTATTCTAATTTAGTTCCTGTATTGGAGGAAGATGAGCTGTTCCTGCTTGCAGTTCATATTCATTCAATTTTCTTTTTCTACATAGTAAAGAACTAAAAAGGATTCATGATGAATCACAAAGTAATGCAAATCCTATATGCACTGCAGTTAATGGGTAAAGAACAATCATAATTGGAAAACATTCACAAAGGCTGCAATCCTGTGCACATTTTCCTGAGAGTAAGCCCCATTGTAGATAATGGGAATTACTTCTGAGTAGACAAGCTTAGGATTGTGCTCAAAGTTTTTTTACACACTCATGCATGCACACAGACAGCTTCTTGCTAATGGGCAAATATTGGGGGGGGGGAGGAACATTCCCCCTTAGCTTTAGTGATGGCCCCCGGCCTTAGGTACTGTTTTTAGAAAGTGGAGAGGGGCTTGATTGATCTAAAATGGATGGAGGGATAACGTTTATGAATTTCATTAAGGGCTTGCCATCCTCTTCCTCTAGAATTCAAGCACAGGACAGGTACCATAAGGGAATAAAATTTGGGGCTTTTGATGTAGAAAAAAAGATGACTGAGGGACACATGAGGAAACGTGCATAGGATCAGAGAACACTCTGATCTCTAAAAAATAAGCAAGCAAAGTGGCAATGAAGCCATTCTGATGGACTAGGAGGTAGGAGCAGGGCCTACAAGGTGGGGGGAGAGACATGCCTAGGATTGTGCTCTAACAAGCTACACCTGCCCACATTCCTTCTCCTATAGGTCTAGCACTCTGTCCCGGTTGGAGATCTGACAGTCTCATCTACTTTTGAGTGATGATCTATATGATGATGATAAAGGGAACTGTCACAGGAAAAGATCAACGGGTTTAAATTAATCGCCACAGAAGGCTATCAAACATGATAATCCCAGGAAACTGAATATATAACCTAAATGTCCACCATTTCAAACATAACTGAATATTAATTGTGGAGGCCCGGCTACAGATGCTGCCACATTCTGCAGTGAAAGAGACACCTATGATAAAAGAAAATCAATCTAATTCAGATGAAGCAATGAGGATAATGTACAAATGTATGTTTTGTGTAAACAAGACCCAGGAAGGAACCCTATTCTAATGGGAAACCTGCATTGGTGTGTGCGTGAATATCATTTGGAGCAGCAGCTTAGCATACTTTGCCCACACCTGGTGCGGGCAGCTCCGCCAAAGCCAGAAGTGATTGATGTGGTGCAATGACATCATCATGCCATATCAATTACTTCCTGGTTGCAGAGCTCTGCGACCCGGAAGTATTCACTCTGCTCCAAGCAACTCCGCTTGGAGCAGAGCGAAGCAGTGCAGAGGTGGCAGCCCCTTAGCTTCCTTTGGCTTTTCCCGTAAGTCGGAAGCGACTTGCGCAGCTTCGACTCGCAGGCGGGAGCCACGAGAAAAGCCGAAGGCAACAAAGGGATGACAGCCCCTTCATTGCCTTCAGCTTTTTTTGGCTCGTAGGGCACAGGTGAGCCGCCAAACTGCCAAGGGGGTGTCACTCCTCCTGTTGAGGGGTGACACCCCCTTGGCTCAGCCATTTTGGGCTGGTCTGAGTCCCCTTGTGTTCTCACGAGCTTTGCGCCCCGCACTTAGTGCACCCTCCAAACGACGACACCGGTTTGGAGGCTCCTCGGTGAAAACAGCTTGCAAGGCTTAAGTATCACATCCTAAATCATGTATGGATTTAGCACTCTGAAAGAACAATTGTGGGTTTTTCTGTCAAACCTCGGCACAATCAGCAATCGGCCTTTCATCTTCTCAGTGCTGTCCTGCACTCCAGAGAAACAATACCTTCCTTCTGAAAGAATTCCAGCCAGTGCCTCAAGGACTGAAAAGCTCCCTTTCTCTGGCTACTAAAGCATTCCTCCCTCCTTTTAGTGCAAACGAAGGTGCCCGGTTTACTGCATTCTTTCTGGATGTCACTATTGAAGAGTAAAAGGGAAGGACCTATGACAGTGTTGTGAGATTTATATTGCTGCTGAAATAATTGCTGTTTAACCAGAGTACTGTACTCCAACCTAAGAACATCCATTTGGCTAGCCTTACCATAGTCCCGGAAATGACCGGGACAATCCCGGTTCAGGAGCCCAATCCCGGGCTCCCGGCCAGTCTCCTCATTGTCCCAGCCAGCTGGGACTTTGTTAGGTGCTCTCCGGCCTCGTCGCATATTTGCAAATTACGCGACGAGGCTGGGAGCTCTCCAGAACAGCCCGAGTTTACTCGGGCTGTTCTGGAGAGCTCCCAGCCTCGAGGGAGGAAGTCCACGCCCCTGGCCATGCCCCTGACCACGCCCCCAGTCCCGGCCGTGTACCGGCCGGTATCGCTTCTGTCCCCCCCTGCATTGGGGGGGGATCTGGTAAGGCTACATTTGGCTGAACTAGCAATAATATTGTGTACTTGCATTCTTATTTAACAGCCATGCTTCTGGGAAAAAAAGTGGCAGCAATGGTTGAAAACAATCACTAAATAAGCATCTGTATGCTAGCTTACCTTCCTACAGCTATGCATAATCCATAATAATTTGCTTTTCTGTATCATATTACAAGCCAACATCTGCTTTACATTAATGCTGTAAGCACATATTCAGTACAATTGATAGAGAAAATGCTCAAATTGTGCTTGCTTGCCTTTGCCTTCTCTGGTAGCGGTAGGACGGGCCCATTCATGACTGAAAAAACAGTGGACTCAGACAATGAGGTGAAGGTTATCTACCTGGTCTCTGCCACTGCTCCTCCCTGGATTTGAAATAGACAAGGAAAACAAAGTAGAAGAGGAAGTGTGGCTTCCTAGAGTGTCTCCAACACTCTAGATCAGAGGTTCCCGACCTGTGGTACTAGTACCACCAGTGGTAGTTCGGCCGACTACTGGTGGTACTCAGACCGCTGGACCACTGGAACCCCACTCCGATGTGGTGCTTTTGGTGATGCGTTTTTGCCCCCAAGAAACTCCTGTCTTTGGCTGAGCATCTCAGAAATGCTGAGAAGGGTCCTCCCACCTGCCCAGAGCTTCCTCCCTGTGTTTTCTGACCACTGAAAACCCAGAAGTAACTGGTGATGATGTCTTCGCCAGTCACTTCCGGTGGTACTCAGAAGGAGAGTGGCGCCAGAGGTGGTACTCGGCCGGGAAGGGGTTGGGAACCCCTGCTCTAGATCATCTCTCTCCTCTACACTTCCTCTTCCACTCAATTCCCTTTTCCCTTTATGAATCCAGAGAGAGGGAGGAGAAAAGGAGAGGTGGAAGGTGGTGTACCATTGGATAAGGGGGAGGTGTGCTGCCTCAGGCACCAGGAAGTCTTGGGCCAGCCCCATTCTCTGGCACATCCACCCCAATAAGAGCCTGTCTGTACAGAAGTCAATGTGTGTAAGTCCCAACTATGTAATCTACATTTTTCATTTTGTATTGTACTGCATATGTTGAATTTTAAGGTTGACAGTTTATCTTGCATGCAATGTTACGGTACATATGACTACTGCACAGTCTCTTTAACTTACAAAAATACCTCTCCCCTCTTTTTTGGGGGGGGGTACAGTTTTCAAATATCCTATAGTTAAAATTGCAGCTCCTACAAAAATCGACAAGATCATTGTGTGAGAGGTTTTGTCTGAGTCAAGCAGATGTGTTGAAGATGTGTTGATATATCTCTTCCTATAGTTCTCTGAATTCCACAGAAAGCCCATTATTTTCTGTCAAATCTCCAGAAACTATAAACCAAGAAAAAAACAGACCCCATTGTGTACTGAGTTCCACTGGAGATAACAACTATGAGATAGGTACATAAGGACAGCCAGCCAGCTCCAGGCAGATTCGGAGACAATGAAAGGAATCATTGACTGCTCACAACAGACTTATTTAAAACCATTAGAACTCTGCCAAAAACCCTGTCTTGCCAAACAAAAGCCCTTTTAGCCAGCAGAGTATTTGCACAGCAGGTCTTCTAGGCAGTGCTTTGCAAAGTAAAGCAGCAAGCAAGATTTCACCTATGCAATAGACAGGGGTGGCGCATGCCTCCACGCCCCCTGAATCTGTCACCCACTGCCGCTTGTGCTTACATGAGCCCCAATACACCCCTCCAATGCAGGGTGGGCAGGTGAACAAGTGGGCATGCTTTCAAACTCCCCTCCCCTTTCCTTACAAAACATGCACCATGCAGCCTTCTTGGTCTGTGCCACTTCCGTTTGCCCCTGCTGAGGCTCATGGTAGGTAGAAGAGGGGCAGAGAGTGGGGAAGCTGCAAGCAGCGATCTTTAAGTACAGGGAAGGGGCAGGCAGGCTCCAAATCACCGTTTGCTGCCTACTAGGTAAGCACCAGGTAAGTGGGGAAAAGTTAATTGGAACCACGTCAGCTTTTCCCCCCTTCCTCCAGCAGCACTGGAGGGAGAAGGAGGCTGTAACTGCTGCAATCTTCTTCTGACTTGCTCCCGGACAATGGGGGTGCCTCAGACAATGGGGCGAGGGTTGTCTACCTGGCCTCTGCCACTGCTCTTCCCCCCTCCCTGCTTCCTGGGTTTGAAATGGACAAGGAAAACAAAGTAGAAGAGGAAGTGTGGCTTCCTAGAGTGTCTCCAACTCTATAGACTACCTCTTTTCTCTCCTCTACATTTCCTCTTCTGACCCTGCCATTATGTCACTGGACACAATGGTAAGGGCATTGCATTATATGTAAAGGAAGGTGACAACTGGCAGTGTGCCCGCTCTGCCTTCCCACACAGCCACTAGTGGGGCCTGCCAATGCACTCGGCCAAGGGTCCCCAAAACCTTTCATCAGCCTGGGAAACGGAAGGTGGCCACCACTGGCTCTGCTAAGTTAAGCCCCCACAAGGATATTTAATGACATGCTTAAGGCTGGCCATGTCTCTTTCTTAAAAACAGCAACATGGAGAGCAGGGACATGGATCAGGACTGTATGGCATCCATAAAAGGCTTAGGCCTTTCCTTCTGGCTTTTTCCCACCCCCAAAATTTCCCCCCACATTTCCAAAGCTGCTATTTGCTCAGATTAAGTCTACTATTATTTTCTTGTGCTCATAACTTGGGACATTTCCAGATGATTTTATAAAAGATAGATTTTTCTCTTAGCACTATACTTGCATCACCCCTGAGTCAATGCCTGCAATTCATTTCATCTTGATATACCGTAATGGATGACGGGATAGTCTTGCTATGATGAACACTGGAGCTCATATTGGCCACTTTTACAATAATATCAAGGGAGAACGGGAGCCCATGGCTGTCAGATAACTCAATTTTTTAAAGTAATTCACATGAGTATTCCTGAAAGAGTAAGGGATTGGCCTAATGGTGGGAGGAATAGTGGTGCAAGAACCATTCAGCCTCTAAATAACTTTTAAGAACCATAATCACAATCATTTTCATCAGTCAGTCATTGGCATCATTACAATCTCGGCTTCTTAACAAATCAGACAAGTGTGTTTACTGGAGAAAAGGAGCTGTATTGCTCGTCACTAATGAAGTCACAGGCACCATCCAACTGGAAACTCTAATGTTTGTGCAACAACAGGCCGTGTAACAGCCACCATTACACTGAAGCATGACCTTGTAGAAGTATCTGAGAGCACAGTCCTATGTGTGTTTACTCAGAAATAACTCCCCATGTGTTCAATCAGTCTTACTCCCAGGAAAATGGGTATAGAATTGTGGCCTAATTGTTTCAGCAACACAATATTGCAGTTTAAGTACTAGGAAAATTCAGGAGCTATAGTGAGAAGAAAGACTAAAGACGAAAGTGGACAACTGGGCGAGAAGTCATGAAAGAATCATACTAGGAAAGCTGGATGCGACGCTGATACATGGATTATATAACTGTGTAACAGGTCCACAAAATCTATGTATCAGATGTGCTTGTGCATCTGATCTTGATCTGATCTTTCATGAAAACTCGCGTTGTTGGCTATTTTCCACACAGGACAGGATTTGCTTCTGCATGTTGTACTCGCCTCATGGAAGAAATAGAAGTCCTTATCTGAGGTCTGGCCGCCTACACATATAGGAATATGAATTGGTAGAATCTTCAAGTGGTACAATAGATTGGACCACTTCAGAATGCTTGAAGGGGGATTCCAATATTGAAAATTTTCCAAGGTAAAGTCAAATCCCTCAAAGTAAAAATCTAGCACATCAGAGGAAATTTTTCCAGCCAAGCCCATGGTCTTCACTCTTTTCTTAGTTGCTGAGAGTTTTTGACATAGGGAGGCATTCCGAAATGGCAGCCCGCACAGCAAGTGGTTCAACACTACCATCTCCTTCTTTTGAACATGTAGACCCAGCCTTATGGCCCGATCCTATTGAAGGCATATGGCAGCAGATCTTATGATCCACTGCCATAAGTCCTGGGCCAGCATCATAAACACCACATGCTATTGTATGCTACCGAGCCCCTGGCACAAACAGCTGGAGGCCCTGCGCACATGCCAGTGACTCACCCAGCCGGCACTGGAGCAGGTAAGGTGGAGGTGGCTCAGGGAAATATTAAGGTGGGAAGTGGGCCCGAACCATGGGTGGGTCAGGGGTGGGAGGGTCTCAGCAGCAGCAGAGCACACCAAAACCTTATCTCCCTTTTTATGCTCCCCCCAAGGCTCCTCAGACTTACGTCAGCTAAATAGCTGGCTTAGGTCCAGGGAAACCATTATCGGCCAGGTGGCATACAGAGAGTTAAGTAAAAAAGATGTTTACTTACCCCTCCCACGCCATCACTCCCCCCCATTAGCATGTAGCACACTGGCGTCGCTTGAGGTGGGGCGGAAAGCTAAGTTCTGCAGCTTTCCGCACCACCGTTACTCTCCGGTACGAGGCACCCCACCCCCTCGTCATAGGAGCCCGTCAGTGGAGAGAAAACAACGCGCAGGAGAGTCCCTGCGCGTTGCTTTCTCTCCGCTGATGGGCTCCTACGACGAGGGGGTGGGGCGCCTCGTACCAGAGAGTAACAGTGGGGCGGAAAGCTGCAGAACTTAGCTTTCCACCCCACCTCCAGTGACGCCAGTGATGTAGCACGTGCTCCCGTGGCTGGTACGGGATAGGATTCAGCTATTTCACTGCAAGTGTTTCCAACAGGTGCTACCGGTAATATAGGATGCAAATCGCTTCTGTTTCTCCAGAGGCTGTATGGGGGTAAAAAATCGACTGTGATTAAAGTGCATGACATAAATCTAAAGAGTTCTGAATTAAAAAAAAAAACCTTTGTTATCCTGTGTGATTAAAAACAATTCTGTGCTACAATGCATTTAAAAAAAACACACACACTTGTTTTTGCTACAAGAAATTAACACAGCTATCCTTCTGGAAGGGGTTTACAAATTCCTAATGGAAACTGCCTGTTCTCCCTTCACAATGTGCTAGCCAGACAGGACTAAGTGCAACATTTGGACAGCGTGGTTAAGAGGCCAATCAGCTTTAAGAAGATGGAGGTAGTTTTGTTTGTTTTTGTGGTAAATCCGTCTGCATGGCTCATTGGACAGCGTTTACCAGGCACTCAGGGAAGACTGAAAGAAAGCCAGTAAGCTTGATCTTTCTGCTTATGTTTTAGTTTTGCTTAAAAATAATGATGGAAGTCACAGCAGGCCAAAAATAATAGTTTTGAAGGACCAGAAAGAGCTTTAAAACTTCCGGAGAAGGTAACTAGGCAATCAGTTTGTAATCTTTACACAAGTGTTAAGGACCAATCCTATGCGGACACCAGCGCAACATCTGTCATATCCTAAGCCCGGCTAGCAAGGGCGGGGCAGGAGGGGAGACAACGGAGTCAGTCATGTTCTATTGGTGCAGGCAGCCGCTAGGCTTACCAGACGTCCCGGCTGGGACTGAATAGTGGCTTGTGTGCCTGCGCAAGCCACGTGCAGGTGCACAGTGCCTGGGAGCCCTTCGAAATCGTCTGGGAGATGGAGCTCCCAGGCGTTGTATACCTGCGTGAGGCTCATGCGCGAGCCAGTATTCAGTCGGCGAGGTGGCATTTCAGTCCTGGCCGGCCACAAGACAAAGCCGGCGGGCCCAACATGACAAAGAGGAAGAACAAAAGGAAAAAGAAAAAGTAGCGGCGGAGGCAAAAATAAGAAGAAAAATAAATAAGTAATTCGTAAAGAGGTACGCTTAATGGGTTTTCCAGCTGGAAAACCCATTAAGCGTACCTCTTTACTAGTTACAAATAGCCATGAAAATCTTCATACTTTTCCAAATAAGTAATTCGTTGGCATGATTCATGTTTGTGATTTGCAACTTTTAGATTTCTAATTCTTTACAATTTAAAAAATGCCTACTACTCAGGGAGAGATCCTGCCTATGATTAGGAACTCTGGGAGCCCATGTGCCCTAGTCACACGGAGGGTCTCTCTCCCCATGTAGGGTGTGTGCTGCTGCAAAGAAACACTGAATTCATGGATAGTGGGACCAGGGCTGGGTTCGTTCCAGGAACATGTTAGCAGCATGGGGTTGAGACTTGCTAGTGCAGCCTCACTGCCTCCCATCAAGTGTTTCAGCTCCACACTTCTGATAATGTTTGAAGAGGGCTTTATGTTTGGAATGAAGAGTTCAATTCCTTCAAATGTCTTGAAGAACAGCCTGTTTCATACTTGCAATACTACCAAAAACATGCTGTTAAGGAGCAGATTGCGTGCCAAAAAACGAGAAGGTTTAGAAACATTTGAAAAATCTTAAATCCATTTTTAGAATGCTTTAGCAAAACACTTGGCTGGTGATCAGCTACTAGGATTCTTTCATGCTCTTTTGGTTCCTCTGTTCAGATGTGTGTGTGTGTGTGTGTGTGTGTGTGTGTGTGTGTGTGTGTGTGTGTGTGTGTGTGTGTGTGTGTGTGTGTGTGTGTGTTTATGGAGTTCAACCCCCTGCTTTAAAAAATAAAGTATCAGTGATGCTGGTTGACTGTTGTCACACAAAAATGAAGAAATGGTTGAATAACCAGGAAATATAGATACCACATATTGAATTCATATATGCGGGAAATAAGATTTTTTCTTAAAGAGCAGAAGGAATTTGTTATCAAAACATTATTATATTTGTGCATTTTGATACACTTTTATATTTTTATATCAAAGCTAACCTACGCTTTGCAAAGTGATCCAGCTATTGCCAGAAACGTTGTATCCTGAGCAGAGTAGGCAGGGTTGGAAGTCTCCTCAGGGTAGGGGTAAGGGTAAAGCCCCAGCCCACCGTGATGGGCCTCCTCAGATCTGCATGTGCCATCTTGGCAGCACAAATCAAGGCTGCACGTGTCACGTGAAATGTGCTCGAGAGGGGGATAGGATACGGCGTATGCCGCTGCCGCCAATCCCACCCATTCTTGTTGAAAAGGCAGAATTAAAATGTAATAAATTACCTTTGAGAAGGATGTCAGTAAAAATCATTGACTATATTGTCCAAATTCTTACCGTTTTATTTTTTAGGTATTTCATTCTAACTTGTTCAATGTGAGGTGCAAAAATTAAGTGGTTACGGATATTTTTACATATTTGGGCAAAGTAATGCTGAAAACGGAAAGTAATAGATTATTTTTCCCTTCTTTAGCTTTTTTTTACAACCTGAAAATAAAAAAGAACCCTGAACCCCAGATTCATTATAGTATATACAATTGAACCCTTCGAATGGTACAAGAATGTAAGTTATGTACTTTTCCTTTATCAGTTAAAATGTATTAGTACTTCTGATTTTTCAGATTTGTTCAAAGCAGGATAATTTGGACGCCATTTAGTGTTTCCAGTGATGTATCCGATTAACTCAAACATCTGCACATGGCAGAATAAATTGTAGGCTGGGTTTTTTTCTAATTTTATAAATAATTCTCTGGATGCACTGACATGGAAGAAATAATAATTAGCTGAACGAAACTCTGAATTCACAATTCTTTTGTGCAGGATCCTTCCGTGAAAAGAATTTGACAGTGTATTGTATAAATTTTGACAGGCATGAAAAAGCCATTTATATCTGTTTTCTCTTTGTTTTATTACCACTTGAAATTATTTTCTAGACAAATTTCTGATGCACTGCCATGTCTTAGGATAAGAAGTAGTAGAGGAGAGAGTGAGGGGGAGAGAAAATTGGAAATTAAAAGGCTACAGCACTCTAGGCAAGAGGACTATGTAACACTATGTAATGATTCGGCTAGAAAGGGATGTCAGCCAGGGCATAAAGAGGTAGTGGCCAATTTGAGACATGTTGATGCCTGACATCCATCATTTCTGGCTCCAGGATAGCAAAAAAAAAGAACGTTTCTCTAAGTTCACGGTAAGGTAAAAAGGTAAAGGTGACCCCTGAAAATTAAGTCCAGTCGTGTCCGACTCTAGGGTGTGGTGCTCATCCCCATTTCAAAGCCAAAGAGCCAGCATTGTCCGAAGACGCCTCCGTGGTCATGTGGCCGGCATGACTCTCCTTGCCGCAGCGCGTAGCATGCAGCTGGAACACGGAGCGCTGTTTACCTTCCCGCAAGCGGTACCTATTTATCTACTGGCATTAACATGCTTTGGAACTGCTAGGTTGGTAGGAGCTGGCCAAGCAACGAGAGCTCACCCCGTCGCGGATTCGAACTGCCGACCTTTTGATCGACAGCTCATGGTTCAGCGGTTTAACCCACTGCGCCACCCGCTGGCTAAGTTCACGGTACTCATTGCTTATTGCAATTCACACTCAAATAACACATGAAAAGCTTGTGTTTCTACTCCTTTATATCTGTGATGTCATACACAGTGCTGTATTATGATTTTCGTGGGCCCTAGGCACTTTTGCCTTCGTGGACCCAGCATAATAATAAATATATTAAAATTATTTTGATAATAATGTGTTGTTGTTGTTGTTGTTGTTGTTGTTGTTTTAACAACAACAACAACAACAACAACATTTTTATATAATGAAATACTTCAACTTTCTTCTGTTTTAGGCAGAATTTAATAGATTTTCATGGGCCCTAGAAGTTTCATTTTTTCTGATGTGAGAAAAAAAAAATATTTTCTTCAACCAAAAGTTCATTTTTTCTTCTGATTTCTTCTGATTTTAAAAGAAATTAAAACATTTGGCTGTGCTTCTAAAAGTATTATGGACCGTAGGCACTGTGCCTACTGTATCTAATGGGTAAGTCGGTCCTGGTCATGCATACCTTCAAGTAAAAATGTTGCTCTTCTAAGTATCACCACATAATATAGCTGCATCAATTAGCCTGAATAAACAGCATTCTTAAATTGCTACCATAACTGTAAATATTTACCTATAAAATGTATATGAATCCCTGCAACATTTAATTTGAGCTAAATCATATGTACATATGGAGAATATTTTCTATGATAGTCACCACAACGCATTTGCAAATTATCCCTTATGACAGAGTAAGTTATGGTGGTTTTATTTTTTTAACATTTTCATAATTCCTCCCAAATGGAAAACATTTTGATATTCTGCCTGGTAATATCATCCCAGTAAAGCCTCACAACCTTTGCAAAGCATAAGTAAATGGGCAGTCCAATCCAACCTAAGTTCCTGTGCAGCGGGGCCAGCGTGGACTGCGCTGCATCCTGCACGGGAATTTAGCAGGCTGGAGTTCTCCTCGAGGTACAGGGACATTCGTCCCCTTGCCCTGGGCAAAGCCCCAGCTGCGACAACAGGACTACTTGGACCTGCACAAGCTAAATCACTGGTGCAAGTCTGAGTTGATCCATGTCAGCGGGTCAGGCCTGGGAAGGGGGATAGGATGCAGCGCACGCCAGTGCTACTAATCCTGCCTTCTCCAGGCCTGATCCGCCCACCCCATTACACCCCCTCCCCGCCTTCTCCCCTCCCTGTTCTGTCCTCATGCTGCTTGGTGCAAAACTCACCGTCCTCGGCGCATGCTGCTCCTTCTGGTGATGCATGCGGGCCAGCACATGTCCGTGCTGGCCTGGATAAGTGCTGTGCCATCACAAGTGTTTTACGGAACTTTTGCGATGGCTTGCACCGACACAGCGCACACTTTGCCAGTGCTTATTTTTGTGTGGATTGTGCCATTAGTCTTGTATCCATATTTCTTGCAATTATAGATTAAAATACTTTTTAAAACCTAGCAGTTTATGATGAGAGTTAAGTCACTTACAATTTCTCTTCATGCTCCAAAAATAAAAATAAAAATGGGAAATTAGAAGCTAAGATGGTAAACTTAACGTCCCCTTCATGGAAGAAGTAAAGCTTTCATACAGTCTCTTATTTACAAATTTTGCATGCTTTACAAATTGGGATCCCACAAATTGGGCACCCACATTTTGCCTTGATCTTTCAGCTCAACGTTGGACTGGGAAGGAATGCATCCCAGCAGAAATTTAATAATTGAAGCTTCTCCAGTCATTTGCAAGAAATTCATCTCTGAATTTGCCTGATGTATTTCTGCCTGATGCATTTCTACAAGGCATGGTGGAGAATTAAATCATACATCTAGTTTGGCAAAAGAACTGCAGTCTTAAAAACTATCTAGAGCAGGCGTTCCCAACCTGTGGTACACATACCCCTAGGGGTATGCGGACCATCAGGCGGGGGTATGTAAGAGGCTGTCTATTATCAGCTGCTGCCCTCTTTTCACCCAGCACAGAGTCTTTTCCGGTGGCTGTTGCTGGTGTTCTTCTGCATCTTTTTTAGATTGTGTGCCCTTTTGGGACGGGAGCCAGTTAATCATTTGATTTTGTCTGTAAACCGCTTTGTAAACTTTTTGTTGAAAAGTGGTATATAAATACTATAATATATAATAATATAAATATTAATAATGGTAATAACATTGGACGTGTCTTTTTACACAGCACTAAAGATAAGGGCTTGGATCTTTAGCGCTGTGATTAAAGCCCCAGCGCTAAAGATCTAAGCCCTTATAGTGCTAAACAGCTGATGACTTGGTGCTTTAAAAAGCACCAAGTCTTTTTGGAGGGGGAAGATCCATCTCGGAAGGCCCACACTGGATCCTATCCCCCTTCCCTGCAGCCTCCCCACCCCTTTTCTCTCTTCAGATTTATGCTAGCAAAAGTTCTAGTGTAGGTCCGAGGAGACCCATTGCAGGCCATGAGGCTTACGCAAGGGTAAGGGGATTAAACATTCCCTTTCCCTGAGGAAGCCACCCCGTCCCGTCCCGTTCCCCTCAGGATGCAGCGGCTGCCATATTAGCGTCGCTGCATCGGCGGGTGTGTGTGTGTAAAGGTTAGGATTGGGCTCTAAGGCTCCTACATATATTTTATATTTGCATTTACAGTATATATGTCATTTCAAGTGCTTAAAGTGTGCCACATACATTGTTTGAGTAATCCTTGCATCCTCAGTAATCCTTGCCCATTAAGGTAGATAAGCTTCATTATCTTCATATTACATAGGGAAAGATGGAGCGGATAGTGACTTGTTTACGGCCCCTTAGTGAATTCATGGCAGAGGTGAAATGACGATAAGAGCACTGCATACATTTTTACTCAGAATATAAATTTTGTTTCATTTCCCTCTATCTTCTTCCTCTGGAAATGACTTTGAAATAATAGACCATTTCTGGTAACTTCTTACTGATTGGATTCTCTATTTCAAGTTGAGCTGGTGATATTTTATTAGCCAATTATAGAGAGTAGCATACCAGAAGATTTTTTTTCAGCACTCCAGTCTGTCAGAAATCTTGATGACTTTAATCAGATCCTGAACAGTTCAGGTTTTTAAATAATCCCATTTGATTGGGAATAATGAGCTCTTAAAAGATGTCCCTTTTTTGTCTTTGGTTTTTTTTTTTTTTGGTTCAAGTTCTTAAATGGCCTTTATAGCTCAATGATGCAGCAACAGGAATATTAGCAGTAATGCTCAGGAAACCATCACAACAATCTCTAATCGGCGGCGAGCTCCACTGATATCCCAAGCCCTTTCCTGGACCAGTGTGGCCTTACACCCCGGGCTCGAATGTATGCCAGCTCCAGAGTGTGTATTTGAGTACATTCGTACTTGTACATTTGAATAGGCCGAGCGCCCCCCAGAAGGACGCTCCGACCTGGCCCCCGCGCGCCCACCCCCATCGCTATCCTTACCTTCTTCAGCCTCCAGGCCGCCGCCGGCCCCGCGCTCACCTCGGCGCGACTCCTTTTCAAACTGGCCGTTCTGTACATGCGCAGAACGCCTAAGAGGCAAAGATAGGCGACTGAAGATGCTAGGAATACTACCTAGTGAAACGTCGGTTTTACTTTGATCAGATTTTATTGCCTTAGAATACGTCTTTATCAGCAGTGTTTTAATCAATGAAAATTGATAACATCATGGCTTTCAGTCCTGTATCTGTCATTCATTCTTCGTTAATGTATTAGAAAGTTAAAATCAAGGGTAAAAGCAAACAATATGTACCAAAAAAATGCAGAAAGTATAAAGCTCATGTACGTGGTTTGTTGTTCAGTCGTTAAGTCGTGTCCGACCCTTCGTGATCCCATGAACCATATCCCGCCAGGCCTTCCTGTCCTCCACTATCTTCCTGAGTTCGCTCATTTTCATGTTCGTTGCATCGGTGATGCTGTCTAACCATCTCATCCTTTGCCTTCCCCTTCTCCTTTTGCCTTCAATCTTTCCCAGCATCAGAGTCTTCTCCAGAGAGTCCTCTCTTCGCATTAGGTGGCCAAAATATTTGAGAGTCCTTATATTGACAACTCTCTATCCATGTCTGATTTTCCAAGGACTTTTTTAGTAGTTTAGGCTGCAAGTCATATCTTAATTAATATATTATACTGTATAATCATCAGGATACTCTGGCTGCTGGGTTATCTAGACGGGCCTGATCGTGATAACTTCTGGCTAAGGATTTAAGTCACTCCAGCATAGAAAGAACAGCTATTTCGGAAGTGGAAAGACATGAGGTTAATATTTGACACTTATGTACCTCACGTTTAAGTGTTCAAATCACTACACATACATCAAATAATTATCTCTTCTTAAAATCTGCTCTCCTGTAGAGTGCTTACATTCAAAGCTAAAAATGTGTTTGAGGTTCCTCCTCTTTGGAGAAATGCTTGAACACTCAAGGAAACAGTCCAGTTTTCACATATCCACATCTCATAGTATCTCATGGCAGATGGAACCAAAACCTTATAGTAAACATATCCTAAGCCAGTTAACATACAAAAGCAGCATTTCAAACTGAATAGCATACCAAGTCTTCTTGGTCAGAGTCTTTCTTAAAATTATTAAACACAGGGCAAGCTGTAGATTATACGTTGCAATCTGAATTGAATATATTAATTAACTTCAGAGTTTATTAATATCAAACATCCCATGATATTAGCAAACAAATTGGTATTTCAAAAGTGCTCAAGCTCTGATTACTGAAATAGCTGTTGAATGTTCAATTACTCACACCATGAATTTGAAAATGTGGTGGACTATTATTATCTTGTCAGGCATGTTTTGGTGTGAAAATAGCTTTTTGTCTCTTTCATACAGTTCCATATCGAAGTCAAGATTAAAATGCCAGACACTGACCTCTTTTCCTTACTGATTTTTATTACATTAGCCATAGATTGCTATCCCAGATGAAGTTCAGAACTTCTCTAGAACAGCTCATCTCCACAAAGGCAGATTTCTGATAATTCTGATTTTGGTTGACCTACATGGTCTGGGCCCTTTATAGTCTGAAGTTTGCCTACTGTTTATCAAACGTTATATAATCAATAGAAAGTAAAATTAACGTGAAAGTTTGAATGCCAAGGGCACAAAAACAGGCATTCTTGGGCCCCGCTGAGCTCCATAAACAATAGGCTGTAATCCTATAACACTTACCTGAAATGGGCAGCCCAACCCTGTCTAGGGCCACTGCAGTGTGCAAAGCTCGCTGCGCCAGATCCTATCCAAGATCGGGCCAGCACCAGCGCGGCGTCCCTTTCCCCTGGGTAATGCCCCAGCTGCCGCTATGGGTCTCCTCGGATGTGCACTGGCAAAATGGTCAGTGCAAATCCGGGAGACCCACGTAAGATTGGCCAGGCCTGGGACAGGGGATAGGATTTGGAGGAGTGTGCTGCTGCTGATCCCTCCTCTGTCCCGGGCCAGCAGCCCAATCCAGACCCCCCGGAACGTCCCCTCTCTGCCGTCCTTACACACCCGCCGGACTTACCTGTGTCCGCCGGTGGTGGCCTCTGCCCAGCACATTTGTGATACACATTATTCTTTAATATATATTGCTAGTTACTGAGTGGAAAAAATTAAAATAAAGAAAAGCAATAATTTTATACTTACATAAGTGCATTACATTTTCTTAATTGATAGATATTTCCTTATATATAACTACAATAATTAAAATGATACCAAATTCAACTATTCAAAACTTCTATCTGATATTAAAAGTTCGTTCATTACATATAATGCAACACATCTCAGAAGTTCCTGCAGTGAGCAAAACCTAACCACGGATCCTTGACAAGCTGTTATTTTTCGCTGTTTACAGAATGTGTTAAATCCCACATTTTTTCCAGGTATTGCAGACTGAACCAGACTGAACCAGCTTTCTTTGCCTGGCTTAGATCAGCCACTAATTTCAAGTTAGTTTGTCAAATCTTAGTGCTCCTGTATTCTTCAGCAGTTGAAAAGGCAAGTCTAATGGAAATGTTTGTGAATATTCTGTTCCATGCCACCAATTCCACCAGGTGTATCATAGTCTTTGCTGTCACAAATGTGGTATAGATTTTTTTAGATTTTCTTTAGGTTCTCATAAATCACAAAATACACAAACACAGAACATTGTGGAATTGTTCATTTTGGAAAAGTTCAAAAAATCTGACCACTTCTTATTTGCAGTCAGTTGTCAGCTCAATCCTATCCTTTTCCCCACTATAGCACACAGCCACACCAAAACAGGCTGCGCTGCATGGGGGGGGGGGCAATGGGGAGACTTGGAGGGGAAAGGGAAAATATTTTCCCTTACCTTTCCATCAGCCCCTCAACTGTAAATGAGTCTCCCTGGATCTGTGCCAGCTCTTTAGCTGGCGCAGGTCCAAGGAGACAAAGGATGCATGTCGGCTCACTCCAGGGAGGGGATAGCATCTGGAACAAGTTGCTTGTGCTAGGAGAACCCGAGCACACCTCCAACATCCCCCAGCCCTCAACCCATTCTGTACCAATCCTCCCACACCCCATTTCTCCCACCCTGCCAACTTACCAGCATCGGCAGGGATCCTTTTTGCCGCCACTGTGCGCAGGGATCCTTTTTGCCGCCACTGTGCACAGGGTCCTCCCCACCATCTGCAGTGGAGGCCCAGAAGCACATAGCTCTCTGCGTGCTTCCTGTAGGCCGTTTGTGACACCGTAAAGCATCAACTGCTGTTAGAATGAAGTTCCTGTGGCAGTCCAGCTGCGTAAAATTGGGCCATGTATCATGTTTCAACATCATGGAAGACCTGCAGACTAATCAGTGAAATTGAAGTCCTATCATTCTCAGAGGCGTCACTAGGGTGCGCGTGCTTCACCCTAATGACCTTTTTGTCTATTGGCGGCCGCGTCGCGATTTTGGGGGGGACCCGATGGGACGCTGCCCTGGGTGCCCCCCCGGCCACTCAACGTCTTCCCCAGCCGGCTGCCCTGGGCCTTCTCACGTGGCCCACTGCGTCACAACGTTATTTATAACGTTTTTCACACATGCACAGACCGTTCCTGAGGGAAAAGGGCTGCCCTTTCCCCTCAGGAACTGTCTGTGCATGCGCAAAAAACATTATAAATAACGTTGTGATGCAGTGGGCCTTCGTCAGAAGGCCCTGGCGCGTCGGCCGGGGAGGTCACTCCAAGGCCTTCTCCCGGCCTCGGAGCCTCCGAGGCCGGGAGAAGGCCTTGGAGCGGAGCCTCCAGAGGGCGACGTGCGCAGGGGAGGTGACGCGCGCATGGGTACGCGCGTCACCCTCTGCACGCGTCACCCTCCGGCGGCCCGCCCGCGCACGTCTCCCTTCGGCGGCCCACCCCGCGCGCTTCGCGATAGCGATGCACCTGATCATTCTTCTTAACCAGGAGAATGATTATAACTTTATTCTCAGGAATGTCTCTATAGGAGGGGCACTGACATTTTTCCAAGAGAAAAAAATATTGCTGATCTAATTAGGCAAAGGAGTGAAGGGGTATAATTAGAAGATATGAAAGTATACCTGTCTTTTTATTACTGCCACCTACTTCAATAAAATATACATAGGAGCATTTATTTATTCAACTGTTTTGTGAATAATTGCAAAACCCAAAATAATATCTTCATCGTCAAGTGATGTACAGTATACAGTTGTATTCATTTTGATGGTTGAGAATGTGGCTAATGATGTGACTGTCTCTTATAGAAATGTGGGTTTTTTCATGCATGTACCTTCACTGCTTAATACTAATTGCTATTCTTATTTGTTTCCGTCATTGCATGATGCTGAATAGTGTCAATTAATTCAAGCCTTAGCTCTTGTTAAAGTTCAGCTGCCTGCAGAAGTGTGAGACCTAAAGAAACTGAACAGAAATGCCAAAGTGACCTACCAAAGCAAATTGCAACTTACTGCGCAATCCAACTTAACTTTTGTGCCGGTTTAACCAGCGGCGCAGCGAGAACGGGAGGCCCCAGAATGGAAGGGATTCAAATCCCCTTTGAATTCTTCTTTTGGAGGGGCCTTGAATCCCTTTTCCATTCTTCTGGGGCCTCCCGTTCTCACTGCACCGCTGGTTAAACCAGCAGAAAAGTTAAGTCGGATTGCGCTGTTAGAGTCCAATCCTAGCCCCCACCAGCTGAGATCCTACAGTGCTACCAATGGAGCGCGCACTGCATGGTAGGGTCTGGGGGAACCAGACAGCCCAGGAGATATCTTTTTTGCTTACCTCTCCATAGGCCTTCTAGTCTCCAGTGGGTCTCCTCAGACCTATGCCAGCTCTTTTGCTGACATAAGTCCGAGGAGACTCTTGGGCAGGTCCAGGCTGGGAAGGGACGATAGTATCTCAGTATGCAAAACTGCCGCCGCAATCTTCCCCCACCCCACCCCCGAACTGCCACTGGCCCAGTCACCCCTCACCCCGATCTGCCCCCATCCTCCCCCATCGCTACCTTGCCAGCAGTGATGGAGGTTCTGTGGGCTGCTGTCGCCTAAGCACAGCCTCCAGGGCTTGTGCTGACAGCAGCAGCCCACAGAGCAGCAGAGCACTTGCCACACCAGCAGCCCAGATTGCAAGATCCACCACCGTAAAGCCCAGATAGGATTGGGCTGTTAGTGTGTCTTATACACACTTACCTTTGAATAAGGATCATTTAACACAGTAGGATGTACTTCTGAATAAGGACTGCACTATGTGTTTCTGGATTGAGTTCTTAGGGAGCTGTGCTATGCTGAATCAGACTATTGGCTCGTCTAGCTCAGGAATGTCTATGGTGACCAGAATGTCTCCTGCCCCTTGCCTTCACCGCGTGGAATGGCTCCGACGGCAAGGGGACAGGGCCTCCTTGTTCTGGTTTGTAAACGGGAACTAGGACAGGGTGCAACTTACGGTACCGTCCCTACCGTAGAAACACCTCTGCTACCTGGAGATGCTGGGGTGCAAAACAGGGGCCTTGTGCATGTAAAGCATCTGCTGTACCTCTGGACTATGGCACAATGACAAGATCTTGGCCAGCTTCATTCTGTAACATTTGAGCACAATATAAGTCCAATTCATTTACCATAGGACCGACCAGGTACAAGCCGGGAGAGGCGGGAAAGGCCTTAGCGGGGCAGGGTGTGGCCCATCAGTTGAGTGCAGCGCACCTGTACCCACTGAAACAGATAAAGATCAGCAAGCCTCAGCAAGTGGTTGCAGCCAGCTCTAACTGGACAGTGCTCCTGCTGATCTAGGCAGCCTAAAACCCGGAACCTCTTACTTTGGTCCTGCTGGACTGCAGTACTGCTGATCCAGGTTTCTCTGCCTTGAACCTTTTCTGGCTGCTCAGATTCCTGCCCCAGCAGTAGGCAGTACAAGATAGAATCATTTCCACTTTACTGTTGGTGAACTAAGGTGGAGAGATTGTGCCTACCCTAGGGAACACAGTGGGTTCTAATCTTGGCAACTTGAATGAATGGTTTTTAGATCTCAGGCTAATAATGCACAATCAACTGAACCACAGTGATTAAACAGTAAGCAAGCCCTTTTTAAATGCTGTTTTTAATTATGTAGGCATAACCTTTTATAACTTTATGGTTGTTTTTAAACTAGCTCCAGCCATTTCATAATACTGACAGTTGGAAATAAAAGTGATTTTCTATTTTATTTCCCACTAGCCTTCCCATAATGTGCTTTCAGCCACAACAAACTCTAAATTGCCTTTTTGTTTTGTACTGACAAATACGCAATACGGAAACAACAAGAAAAGTCTACAGTATCAGAGACCAAACAAACAAAAGTGAGAAAACGCACTACATAGAAGATCAACGTTCATAATCTTTCACATTTTACCTATTTTTGTTCTCTCATGTACACTTGGAAAGAATGTATGTCAATCATATATCAACAACAAACGTGGAAACTAGCTTCTGTTTTGAAGATGGTTATTTTCAGAGTTACAAGCAGTAAAATGAAATTATTGAGTTCATGTCTCTTCATTGTTCTTTTGAAAGTTTTGCTCCTGTAGGGTGCTCTGTGTGAATGCAGGAAGACATGGATGTGTAGTTAACTGAATTATATTTGTCTAGTATGAGGGGAAATCAGGTGGGAGGGGAAATTTCCAGTGATGTAGACTTGAGTCTATTGACTCGGATTTTAGTCGGACTCAAGTCGTGTCAATTAATTGACTCGGACTTGACTTGGCGATTGTAAAAGACTCGAAAGATTCGACTCAAGATTTGGAGCCTTTTACGGACAAGTTGAATTTTATTCAAGTTTAAACCCGTTTTCCCCATTAAATAGATAGGAACTCACTACTTGCAACCAAAGACTCGGAACTTGGGGGCAAAGACTTGGGACATGAGACTTGGACCCAGAGACTTGGGACTAGACTTGAGACTTGGAGTCAGAGACTTGATCCACATCCCTGGAAATTTCAATGGGAGCTAAGGATACGAGCATCCCAGCAGCATCTGGAATGGGCAAAGTCACTGGACTCAAGCCTTTCTAGCCTCTCATGCCCTGCATAACTGAGCCCCCGCCCCCGTTGCCCCATTTGGCTGCGCTTCGCCCCCCCTGCAAAACTGCTCACCTTTCCCTGGAGCAATGAGCTGGTGGAGGGGTGGCAAGCTCACCATAGTCCCAACACCATAACCCCGATGCCCTGCGCGTTGCCTTCACCGCTTGGACTGGTTCCGACAGCGAGTGGGCGGGGCCACCATGGAACGGAGCAGTTACTGCTGTGCAAGACTTACTGTTCCGCCCCACCTCTAGCAATGCCAGTGGGCTGGCAGGAGGTGGGTGGCATGGAGCATGCTACCGGTCTCTAGCCAGTCCTTTAACCCAACAAGCAGCTGGTACTGTGAGGGGAGTTGCGCTGTGCAAAGTGCACCATAGGTTCAAGGGAGCATCCTGAAGCTGAGCTGCTCATGGGGAGGGGTGGGAAGTGCAAAGTGCATTCCTATCCGTACAACAGGGTCACAAATGTGCTGCCTTCCCCCTTCCCTTGCCCTGTCTAGCCTGCTCTTCCACTCGAAAGCCTCCTGTGCTGCTCAGTCACCACGTGCAAATCTTCATATTCAGAACTGGAATGGCTCCAGCCTCCCTCCCTCCCCTCCCTCCTGACATAGAACGAGATCTGCAGCTGGCCACTTGCTGACCAATTACTCCTCCCACCACCTAATCTGTTTTGAAAAAGGATCAGCTCCGCTCCTGTTGCTGCAATACTGTTCCTGATTGCTCTTCTTCCCATTAGTGTGTGAGAAGGATTGAGATGGCAAACAGGGTTGTAGTAGCCCCCTACCTCCTCCTCCAGTTCTGCTGTAGAGATCTTCTTGGTGGCTCTCCGTGACAATGGTGCTGGAGGAGGAGGAAGGCTGCTGATGCCACCCTCTTCCTCCTCTTCTTGCTCGGTCTCTTTGTTGAAATTAGCACTGATAGCAGCTCCCTCCCTAAGCAAATAGCAACTTCAGGGATAACCTTCAACACTGTCATGACAGTTCTCCATGCATAGTTCCAGTCCAGATTGGGGCCAACTGGCTGGCTGGTTTACTTACATGTTTTTTGAACAGAAGCTTTCATGGCCAGCAACGATTTGTAGAGAGATAGGAATCACAGGTATAAGAGCCGTGTAAGAAAAAAACTTTAAAATCCAACCGAGTAAAATAACAATCAATCAGTCCTGTCAGCAGTCTCCGGATTTCTCCAGCAATGCGGACAGGCAGAAAATCGTTAAGATCCACAGCTAAAACAAAAAGTAACCTGACGTTTCGTTTCTTGCAGCTAGAAACATTCTCAGAAGGCAGTCAAAAGACTGGTAGATGGTGTCTGGAGCCAGCGCAACAGTTCGTTCCTTTGTAGTGCAAAAGCGCGGGAACAGAGCGGTTTCAAACGGAACAGACGCGGAAGTTGTTCTTGTGGGAATGAATATATCGGCCTGACGCAGAGATCTATCAACACTAGACTGGGGGAACATGAAAGATCTGTGAGACTTAAGCACCCTGAGCTATCTTCTGTGGCAGAGCATGCCCTGACTACGGGTCATACCATCCAATTTGAAGAGACCAGCAGCCTAAGGACAGAGGGCAACATGAGTATTCTTCGCCACTTGGAAGCCATTGAGATAAGTAGAAGACCCGTACAGAAATTAATTAACAGGCAACAGGACTTAAGTTTTATCAACAAGGTATGGTTCCCTATTATCCGCAGGCAAGCACCAAGAGCCAATGGAGGAGCACAGGGGTCATCCCAAGACAAGGAAGGCACAATGACAGCTGTCAATAGTGATTAGAAAAATGGAAAAGTATTATTAAGTGTTTTCAGAACGTGAGAAATGTAGAACGGTTCAATATTATTATTACCTGTGGACTACTTTCTAAGTTTAAGAAAAGAACATGGGTTATCTTAGGACAATGATAGGATAACGACAGCTGTTTATTTATATACAAAGTAAATACTATTTCAGTCATTAAAGGTTTTTATTTCATCTGATAGGGCTCAAAACAGTACAATGCTACATTATTTGCAGGATCAGCTGTAGCGCTGACTGAAGACTTCTGCGTCTGTTCCGTTTGAAACCGCTCTGTTCCCGCGCTTTTGCACTACAAAGGAACGAACTGTTGCGCTGGCTCCAGACACCATCTACCAGTCTTTTGACTGCCTTCTGAGAATGTTTCTAGCTGCAAGAAACGAAACGTCAGGTTACTTTTTGTTTTAGCTGTGGATCTTAACGATTTTCTGCCTGTCCACATTGCTGGAGAAATCTGGAGACTGCTGACAGGACTGATTGATTGTTATTTTACTCGGTTGGATTTTAAAGGTTTTTTTTACATGGCTCTTATACCTGTGATTCTTATCTCTCTACAAATACTTACATGTTTGTTTGTTTGTTTGTTTGTTAACCTGGCAACATGTTTTGACACTCTTTAATGATGCTTAATTCTGTTGAGTTGTAGTCAATTTGTTTCCTCAGTAATTTCCCCAAAAGGTTCGACATTTACACAAGCTACAATACAGACTGAATACAACCATCTTTGCAGTATCATAATATAAGAGGTACAATGGCTATTGTATTTATACTTCTGTTCAATGTTTAAATTATTTCAAGCATGTTTTGGCACTTAAAAGAATCTTGTTTGCATGTTCCTGATATGGGCAGCGCAATCCAGCGTAAGGATCCAGCCGGCGGCCCAGGGCCACCCGCCGGATCCTATCCCCATTCGGGCTGCCCTGCAGTGGCCCAGAGGACTACTCAGGGAAGGGGACGTTCGTCCTCTTCCCCGGCTGTAAACCGGGGCTGGACCGATGGCCCTCTTCAGATTTCTGCCAGCTAAATATCTGGTGGAAGTAAGAGGAGGACGTGTAACAGCTGAGCTGGCCTGGCGGGGGACAGGGATATGGCAAACGCCATCCCCGCCCCCTCCCGGGCCGGCATGGCCAATGGCCCCCTCCCTCGCCACCCGGACTGCCCCTGCGGCCGCCGGAGCTGGACTTACCTCCTCCGGTGGCCACAGGGGCGATCTGGTGCCGGATTGAGGGCGGCCAGCCTCCGCACCAACCGCCCTTACTAGCGAGTCATCACAAACGTGCTTTACAGCACATTCACGAAGGCTTCTGCCAATGTAACACTCGTTCTGTCGCCGTTGAGGTCCAGTGGATTGCGCTGTTAATCAGTTTTCACACATATGGAACCATTAGTTTGTACATCTCACTTTCTAGGTAACACCTGAGCGATATCACAACACTGTCTACAAAGCTTGAAGGGATATCACACTTTACTTTCAAACACTGCACATTATTTATCACAGCTTTCTTGTTTGTCTTCATAGACAAACAGTGTTTTATCTGAGCTTCATTTGCCTTTGAGAAATTCGACGAAATGTGGAAATGAGCCACAGGTGAAGTTTTCATATTCTGTCCAAAAAGAGAGGCTCTCATTTATTTGGAGGGAGGGGCTTAATATTTTATTTATCTAGTAAGAAACCCGTATTTCAGATCACATACTCAATACTCCCTGAAATTTTTTCTCATCCCAAAAGTCCAATTTCCATACAAAATGTTATTTCCACAGTTCCTATTAGCAAAACATTTTGCATTTCTTCAAAGCCCATTGCATATGAAACTTTTTTTCCAAATTTCAAGTCATTAAAGACTTCTGAGTATTTTACTCCACTGAACTCGCTATACTCTTGGATTTCTTCTTGCGTCTTGGGTCCTATTGTGAATAACATTTCACAGAATAGACATTATCTGAAGATCTCAGTGGGCTGGTCTTTTTGGATACCGTTGACTGATAATGGAAACAAAGTAACAAAAGATGTCACTGATTATGCTAGAATGAGAACAAAGCTTCCCTTCTGCACTACACAAGTACCTCTGGGTAATAAATAATGAAATCCATTCTTTCTTATTGATCCAGTGAAGATTTCCATGACAGAAGAAATGCACCCTAATTTTGAGACAAATCACTTGTGTGCACTCTGTGCCCAATATCCTACCCCCTGCCAGTGCAGTGAGCCCAAACGGCCCACGGTGCATTCAGCGGGGGAAGGGGAGGGGCTGGAGGTCTCCTCAGGGTAAGGGGACATTCATTCATCCCAGTGCTGGGAGCGATGCCGGCCTCTGAGAATTTGGGCGCTGGCCAACCACCACGCTGCAGACAGTTTCTGCACATCCTGTTCAAAATGGAGTTTTGAACAGGGGACATTCATTCATCCCCTTACCCCGGGTAAAGCCCCAGTGTCCCCAATGGTTCTCCTCGGATCCTCCTGCGCCAGCCTAACTCGCAGATAGGATTGTGCCATCCGTGTGCAAATGGTTCTGAGTAACTCACTCAACGCTCGCACATCCAGGATTAGCAGGGGCACCATGGGTGTGATTTTCAGATATGCTTCAACTATTGTATTTTTAAAAACTAACCACTGTATACCAGTTGTCGCAATGGCCACCAGACCCCTTCTCTAAACAAGAGCAAGGGCGCCCTGGTTCCCACTCACTTCACTCCTGAACAAGGAGAGGGTAGCTGCCACCACCTGGGGTTACACCAGATCACTCAGCCCCCAGGCTCTGAGCATCTAGGAAAGCAGACGTTGTGGGGACTAGCCTCCCTGAACAAGGGAACCAGGCCACAAGGTTGCAGGTCAGTTTATGCTGGGATAGCAAAGGCAAAGCAGTCTCAGGCTGGATTTCGCTTACTCAAGTTCCCGGTTCTCAATAAGCACACGTCGGTAATAATATAATGATGTTTATTTAAGATATCTTTTAGGACTATGCAAGCATAGATTCAGAAGGCAATTAAGATTAAGGCTTGACATACCTTATATATGACAGGTTACATTCCTAAGACTACACGGTTCCTAACTCTCACCAAGAGTGTTCCACCCAGCCCACGGAGGGTCTGGGGTCTTACCAACCTGGTGTAGGCACCTACCCGGAGGTAGGCAGTCTTCCATGGTGTCTCATAACGGAGAAGTGTGAAAAAGGCTCACGATCCAGGATGCGAGGGAGCCCGCCTTAGACTGGGGCACTTAAATACAATTCTAAGATGTTCATTTTTTTTTCACATTTTTTATACCACCTTTCCTTCAAGGAGCTCAAAGTGGTGTACATATTTCCTCCCCTCCTTTTTGTCCTCACAACAACCCTGTGTGGTAGGTGGGGCTGAGAGATAGTTACTGGCCTAAGGTCACCCAGGAAGCTTCAATGGCTGAGCGGGGATTTGAACCTGGATCTTCCAGGTTTAAGTCCGACTCCCAAACCACTACACCATCCTTGATTGACAGGTCAAGTCATCCCATGGAAGGCGGATCTGCTCAGTTCCTTCCAGAAGGATTACATAACCAGCACTCACCCCCTACCAACTGGGAGATACACAGGTGTCTTGAGTTAACTGGGAACGGCCTTGGCCTAATCTCGTTTCCAAGCAGATAACAAGTTCCCAGCATGCGCTACCAGTGCTGGGAGCGATGCCGGCCTCTGAGAATTTGGGCGCCGGCCAACCACCACGCTGCAGACAGTTTCTGCACATCCTGTTCAAAATGGAGTGTGCAGGAGACCAGATTTTGCTCTTAACATTACACCAGTCATTACCTATGCTGCCACGATTTCTGAAGTCCCCAGCCCCATGCCAACAGGATTGTAGCCAGAATTGGACTACGCACAAAGAAGATGGAGGTTTCTGTGTACTCACTGGACTCTCCAATCTTGAAGATTGGTAGAAGTTTGGAACTTTAAAATAAGAAAAGGAACAAAGAAGTCCCAAAATATTTGTTCCTGGGGAGTCTAAGGAAGGGTTAAAGGGAGAGAATCAAGATTCCTAGAGGGGAATTCCTAGAGGGCGGGGTGTGTGTGTTTAAGTTTAAACATGAATTCCAAAAACATTTGAACTGCAATGTAAGGCTCAGTTTGTGAAAATGTGAGTGCAAAAGAGAGTGAAATAATAAAACAGGAAAGAATGGAAACAAAGGGAGAGATTTAAACAGAGTTGGAAAGGTTGAGAACAGTCCAAAAGAGAGAGGTATCAGAAACCAACTGTGCTGTATCTTTTGAACTTCGCATCCAACCTTCTTTGTGTTCAGTGCTGAAAACTCCCATCCAGACCCTGCAGCCTAACAATGATGGCATGATTATTCTGAAGTAAGTTCCATGGAGTTCACTCAGGCTTACTCCCAGGAAGCTGTGCATACTGCTCCATTTTGTTATGGAGACTCCTCTTGTCAACCATTAAACAGCAACCATGACCTCAATCCATATTAAATTCACAGGTTCACACTAAACACATTTTAGTGTAGCATGAGAATGATCTACCTCTGTGTATTTTAATGTCTTCGGTACTCTTTTGGAAGTAAAGTTGAAGTTCATTCTGTCTGGCATGGCGTGTGGTTTGATTTTGGTTGTTTTTGTTTCGCATCTTGAGAAGTGACAGCATGTAGCCTCCTGGCTTTGAAAGGCTTCCTCTCCACTTCTTCCCCATGTATTGCAGCATTTCATGATTTTTTTTTTTTTGCTAGAATAGTCTCTGCCATCCCTTTGTTTTATTTTCTCCAGTAAGTGAATTCCCCAGCGTGCAGCATCCAATAATGTGCAACCCAGCATGGAGGAAAACACAAAGAAGGCTGGCCGTGAAGTTCAAAAGACATGACACTGTTGGTTTCTGATATTTCACATTCAGGAGCCCTAAGTGGGACTGAGGTCCTTGAAAAAAGACATGGCTTTTGAAGTATTTACATCCAGTTCAACTGACAGATTTAAAGAAAAAAAACACTTCTACAGGCCCTTGGCTTTCACCTGCATACATTTGAGATGTAAAATGTAAAAGTAACAGAGACATCCCGTTTAGCTACTAGGCACATGAGGATGGAAGGAAGTCAAAAGAACTTCTACAAGAAAGAAGCCGACACAGGCTGCTCTCCGGTTGTAATGCTTTTCTCCTGCTCTTCATCTTCTATTCTTCATTTGCTCTCATGCCCCATGGTGAAATTGATTCCTCAGGCACAACTTCTAAGGTTTGTGGCCTTCTATGCCCTCACTACACATACAAAGAAACAGAGAGAGAAGTGAGAGTTTCACTACTGGCATTCAAAAGCATAGGATCTGGAAGAAATTTATAATTAGGAAAGGAATAAGCATTCGGCGGTTCCATATTTATATTGATGCAGTTTGTCAAGCCTTGAAAGGTTTACTTATAGAATATACAGAACTCTTCATAGCATAATCCCTGAAAGCATGAAAAAAAACCTTAATAACTGTGGTAAAGGAAAAGGGAGGGAATACTATTTCAGTGGAGCTGTGATACAGAAGATGCATTACGTATCCAAAATAAAATAACTAATAACACCCTATTCAATACTGTTGTCCCAATTAAAACAATTGTTTGGATAGGACAGAAATTATCTGGGACAATTCACATAGACCACTGTTCTTCATATAGCTGTTTTCCCAATGAAAAGATCCCAGTCATCCTCTCCCAAAATCAAACACAGAGTGCACATACCTGTTGCATCTGAAGAAGGGGCTGTAAGTCACAAAGGTTTATGCTATGGTGACTAAGAGACTGACTGAGCTGTGAATCTGGAGGTCCTCGTTTTATTTTGCCCCTGCCACAAATTCGCACTAGGTGGCCTTAGACCAGTGGTTCTCAAAAAAAATTCCCCGCGCCCCCCCGTCACCCGATTTTGGGGGGTGGCGCCCCCCGCCCTTCGCGTCGCCCTCCGCACGCTCCGAGGCCGGCCCGGGAGCCGGCCTCGGAGCGTCCGGAACGGCCAGCGCTCCAGGGCCTTCTGAAGACACAAGCGTCAATCCGGGTATTTTTGATGTTTTCGCTCATGCGCAGACCCGTTTTCGTCTCTGCGCATGAGCGAAAACATCAAAAATACCCGGATTGACGCTTGGGCCTTCAGAAGGCCCTGGAGCGCCGGCCGTTCCGGACGCTCCGAGGCCGGCTCCTGGACCGGCCTCGGAGCGTGCGGAGGGCGACTGTGGTGGTCGAGCCCCCCTTTGTGGGGCCTCGCGCCCCCCCTGGGGGGCGCGCCCCACTATTTGAGAACCGCTGCCTTAGACAAACCACACTTCCTCAGCCCCAGCAGCAAAATGAGGATAACAACACTTACTTTAAAGGGTCGGTGCAAAGACCACATCAAGAAGGCGGTTGGGGTCTGGATGAGGGCTAACAGGTTGATATTGAATCCAGAAAAGACAGAGGTCCTGCTGGTCAGGAAAGCCTCTATGCAAGTACTGAGTCATCTGCCCACTCTGAATGGGGTTGCACTCCCCCTGCAGGAACGGGTGCACAGTTTGGGAGTACTTCTGGATTCACAGCTCTCCCTGGAAAGCCAGGTGGCAGCTGTGGCCAGGGGTGTGTTTGCTCAGCTTCGGCTGGTGCGCCAGCTGCGGCCGTACTTGAGTCGATCGGACCTGACAACGGTGGTCCATGCCTTAGTGACTTCAAGACTGGATTACTGTAATGCGCTCTACGTGGGGCTGCCCTTGAAGACGGTTCGGAAGCTGCAATTAGTGCAGAATGTGGCGGCCCGGGTGGTAACTGGAGCTAGGTGGTTTGACTCTGTTGAACCGCTGCTTCAGCGGCTGCACTGGTTGCCCATTCGTTTCCGAGCCCAGTTCAAGGTACCGGTAATGACCTTTAAAATCCTTCACAGTTTGGGTCCAGGATATCTGAGGGACCACCTTCTTCCATACATTCCAGCCCATCCTCTTAGGTCATCTGAGGGGGTTCTTCTGCGAGTGCCACCTCTATCTCAGGTTAGGGGAATGGCAGCACATGGGTGAGCCTTCTCTGTTGTGGTGCCACAATTGTGGAACTCCTTGCAAGGGGAATTGAGAACTACCCCCTCCCTCATGACTTTTCGGTGAGGGCTCAAAACATTTCTGTTTTGTCTAGCATTTGGGTGAAGGGTTGATGTCTGATTTCTGGGTCTCAAGATGTTTTGTTCCTTTACTCCTCTGCTCTATATTGCCTCCCCCAGTGGTTTTTCTTGTTTTTAACTTATTTTATGTATTGTTTTAAATTACTTATTTTTATCTTGTTGTAAGCCGCCCTGGGCATTTGCCTTGGCATAGAATAAGGTGAGGTATGTATAAATAAATAAATAAATAAATAAATAAATAAATAAATAAATAAATAAATAAATAAAAGGCAGTATATGTGAAGCACTTTGCACCCTCAGAAAGTGCTATACAAATGATAAGTATTATTATTAGTATTTAAGGTGTCACAAGACAAGACTGTTGCTTTCGTTGCTAGAGACTAACTGCCCAATCCTATCCCCCACCATTACCGACGATGCAGCCATGCTGACGGAGTGCCCTCTGCATCCAACAGTAGGGAGATGATCAGGAGGCCTGCCAGAGGGAAGTAAAAGTATTTTCTACTTACCGTATGTCTGTGTAGGTCTCCTCGTGGCATATGGGTCTCCTGAGACCCTCGCCAACTATATAGCTGGCATAAGTCCATGGAGAGAAAAGTGGTGGCATGGATTCAAAGAGAGGGAATAGGATCCTGGTACACACTGATGCTGCCAAGATCTACCCCTCCCTGTCCCTCCCCTCTCCCCTTCATGGCCCGGAACTCCCCCTGCCCTCCCGTTCCCTGCCAATGAGATGCCCTTGCCGCCAACTTACTGGCACAGGGGAGCCTCCAGGAGCCACTGTTGCGCATGCCATGCCTCTTGCCATTTGCAGCAGCAGCAGCCTGGAAGGGCATAACTGCAGCCTAGCTTTCAAGCTGGCATAAAGGGGCTGACATTGCCAGAATGCGAGTTCCTGTAGCACGGGGCCCCTATAGTAATGGGGCCCTAACATGGGTACCCCCTGGACATTTACTAGCAGCTCAAAGGTTTTCACTTGGATATCCAATATACACAAGGAGCTCAGCAACAGAATGACGGGTAAGCACCTCTTGGGTTGATTCAGCATAAGCATACCCTCAGTATTTGCTAACTTTCTCATAACGTACTGGCAAAAGATCATCTGATTTTTGTTCTTACTTTTTCATAAGAATTTGTTATTAGTATTATGGTACTACCATCAATATATTTTTTTAAAAAAAAATCAATCACAGAAAGTGAAGTGCAACTTGCCGCAGGTGCACCAATACATGTCAGGAAAATAGAAATAACTGCCCAGTCCTAACCCCTCCTATTCAGAAGCATGCAGGAGCACCATGAAGGCACATGCTATGCTCAGGGGCAATCAGGAGGCCTGCGAGAGGTAAAGGAAAATGATTTTCCCTTACCTCTGTGTAGACCTCTTGATGGTCTATGGGTCTCCTCAAACCTACAGCTGCTATATAATGGCATAAGTCCAAGGACAGCCAGGGGACGGGGTGGGCCCAAAATGAGGAATATGCACCACTGTTATTGGATCCACCCTCTCCTGCCATGCCCCCAGTTCCTCACCTGAAAGGCCTCAATACATCCCCTCCCTGCCCACTTCTGCCCATCCCTGCTGCTAACGTACCTCCTCCAGCAGTGGCTGGTGGCTCCAGTGGCACATGCAGACAGTCACTAGCCATTCCTGCTAGCAGCTGCATTGCGCATCAACACTGTATCTGCAATACCAACACAGAAGGCCTTCCGCTAACAGAATGCTAGTTCCATCAGTGGAAGGCACCCATAGGACTGGGCCCGCAGCGTACAAAATATTAATATAGTACATATGAAGCTGTGATTGCCAAATACTGAGTTGGTCCATGTAGCTCAATCAGTATTGCCGGCAGTGGGCTTCAGGGTTCAGACAGGGGTTGTACCTGCGACCTTCTGCATACAAAGCATCTGCCCTACTGAAAGAGGGCATATTTCAGATGACATCTGCCATCTGAAAGAGCTATGGTTCTTTCAATATTATTTTGTCAAGGCCCTGTACACTCATCATCATTCATAGAGGCCAAACAAGAGCCGCTACCTCTTACCTGGCTATCTGCAGTTCTCTTCCATTCCCCTGCCCCCAAACCTCTTCTCTGTCTACCAAAATACTTCTGGGAAGGAGATGTTCTGAGAAAGGCAAGATATGAGTCTCAGAATGCACAATGGAACCAAGGAAGGAATTTCTGCAGTTACAGAAACTCAGTCCTGAAGTTATCAGAGAAATTCAGCCATTATGATAAGCCTGAAAGCTACATTTCAAAAGAGACACACTTTTTAGTCTTTCTTTACCAGACTATGATGAAATTATCAAGATGACTGACCTAAGAAGACTTCTGAGGGTGTGATTAAAGATCAAATATGTTCCACATAATTAGTAGTACATACATTATTCTTTTATATTTATAATATATTTGATGAAGGAAGAAATTAAAAATGAATGATTGGGAGTGTTGTGAGTTTGATGATACTTTGATCTGTTTTGTATCTAAATCCAGTAAGAAAAGTCTTCTGGTAACTTTGAATTCCATTTTCTATACAAAAACCACACACACACACACACACACACACACACACACACACACACACATTCAGAGAGAGAGAGAGAGAGAGAGAGAGAGAGAGAGAGAGAGAGAGAGAGAGAGAGAGAGAGAGAGAGAGAGAGAGAGAGAGAGAATTAAAACTGTGTGAGGTGAAAAACAGACCTGTGGTGAATTTAGAACATTTGTTGGTATATGCACCTCTCTCATCACTCTGACCATGTGGCACACATATGTCCATAAATTCATATACTGGCTTCCTATCTGTTCCCAGATCTTGAACAAATGGTGCGGGTGTCAGCCGGCGGCGGAGTGAGCTGTGCCGGTCTCAGCGCCAGCACCGCTTACTCCCAGGGTGCCACGACAGTGCTTTACGGCACTATCGTGACAACCTAGGCTGGCGGAGTGCTTGCTCTGCCGGCTGTATCTTGCACAGGATTGCACAGTGAGTACCTGGGAATTTTATAAACTGAAAAAATTCAGAATGCTACAGTGGAAAAAGAACATCAGTGCCGAATACACGGAAAATACTAAAATCAAAATTAAATGGTGGGAACACAATCACAGTCATAAACACTTGAGCCATTCTAGTGATTTGATATAGTGCAGGAATTATTAATGATTTACAGTGCAATCCTATCCATCTTATGCCACCGGTGTAACTCAGCCCAATCCTATACAACTTACACCACCGGTGTAACTCAGATCAATCCTATCCAACTTACGCCACCGGTGTAAGCCAGCGGTGCAGCGAGAACGGAAGGCCCTAGAACGGAAAGAGGATTCAAATCCCCTCCAAAGGGGGATTCAAAGAGGATTTGAATCACCTTTCCATTCTGGGGCCTCCCGTTCTCGCTGCACCGCTGGGTTACACTGGTGGCGTAAGTTGGATAGGATTGCGCTGTAAATCAATAAAAATCGTTAACATCATGGCTTTCAATCCTGTATTTGTTATTCATTCTTCGTTAATCGTTAATGGTAATGAAAATCTGAGATCTTATTTGAGTGCAGGAATTATTGACTGGTTTCAAGCAGAATTAGATGCACTTGACCATAGGACTAGCAAACTTATGACAGTCAACCATGCCCTTCATCCTTGCAGCGACATCAACCGACTGTACCTAGTGAGGAAAATTGGTGGCCATTGACTATTACAAGTAAAACAAACTGTGGAAGAAGAAAGGAGGGCACTTAAGGAGGGCATCAAGAACAGTAAAGAAAAAAATGTTGGCAGAAGTTTATAAAGAAGATGTGTAGAAGTTAATGAAACAAAAGAGGCCTACAAGGAGCAAACTGAGGAAAATGGTGGGAATACCTGCCTGAAAAGGAGGTAAAAAATGAGCAGGTCAAAATCTTGTGGGATTTCAAAATCCAGACAGATAAAAAATTGGAACAATGAACACCAGATATAACTGTGGTTGAGAAGAACCAAATGATGCTTATTGATGTGGCCATTCCAGGAGACAGTCGAATTGAGGAGAAACAATTGGAAAAGATCACAAAATACAAAGACCTGGAAATTGAAATACAACGTCTTTGAGGAAAGAAAACAACACCCTATTGTCATTAGTGCCTAGGTGCAATGCCAAAAGCCTTTAAGAAATACCTGGCCAATACAGGCATAGAGAAGATAACAGTTGAACAACTGCAATGAGCCGCACTACTAGGAACATTGAACATTACAAAGAGGTTTACTGACTTTTCCTTAATTAAAATTGTGAGTTTGTCCATTTCTGCATAATCCAAAACTTTTCTTCACCAGTCTTCCAGTGAAGGTATTTCTGAATTTTATTTCTGCATATAAAATTCTTGCCACGTTTATCATATATAAAAACATCATTTCAAAATTTCCCCTATATGATGAAACAACCTTTCCCCCCCCCCTATATTTTCCTCTCTCTAAATTGAAGGCAGGTATTGCCCTATTTTTGTTGTCTTTTAACGTTTGCTTTCATTTTTTGAAATCAGGCTTCGAATTTGACATCTCAATAATTAAGGAAAGAAGTTGCTTTGCCTTTGTTGACAGAATGGATAATAAAGTGACAGAAAGTTTAAAAATTAGTCATGTGACAGAATCTAGCCACACAATATGTATTTGATATACCCATCTCACTCTTTACACTACTGATAAAAGATTTTTGGAAGGTTGCGTTACTTCACGTTGTTTTGCTGATTCCTCCTACACTGCTTTCAAAGCTTCATGAAAGACACTGTCATTTTATTTCTCTTCCCCCTCCCAATGCTATTCTGAGTGACTATGATGCTTATAAAAAGTGATGGACTAATTGCATTTGTGGGAGCCACGTTTAATTCAGACAAGCTCCATGAAATGTCTATATAGCACGTGCCACTGCCAATGCATTCCAACTGGTTGTTATGCATAACACCACAGCCATTTTAGGTATCAGTCCAGCACATCAACTATATAAAACCTGTCTTTGAATTCAGTGAGGTCTTAATATTTATATTAATCCTAGATGTTACTGGCATCAAAGGTTTGTCACCAACCCAAGCAATAAGATTATTCATAATGTGCTTTGTTGATGTATTTGTTTTTGATCAACATTTGTTGAATTCATTAATTTTTTCTCAGGGCCAAGTTCCATGACCAAATCGGCATGGCAATGGAGGGATCGGATGCCAGGGCTGGGGAGGGAACTGCTGGGGAGGAGGAGCAGATGTCTCTTTTCCCCACTGCAACAGGAGCATGAAAGATAACTGCTTTTCTCTGACTGACAGCCCAATCCTAACCAGCTTTCCAGCCCTGATGCAGCCGTCCCAATGGGGAGCGCACTGCATTCTGTGGTGGGGGAGCAGTAGGCCTCCTCAAGGTAAGGGAACATTTATTCCCTTACCTTGGGGCTGAATCGATGCTGGCAAGTTGGTTAGGATTGGGCTGTGATTAACACACAGCACAATCCTATGCATGTCTACTCAAAAGTAAGTCTTACTCAAAACTCAATACTGAGGATTGAGTGCTAAGGTTTCCCTCCTCCTCTGGAGGAAGGAGCAAAGAGCCTTTCTGCGGGAGAAAGGAAGGTTTAAGATGTAACCCTGAGGAAACAAGGCTTCAAATTCTGATTGGGAGAATGGTGTTTGATCCTAAAAAATATCTTGGCCCAATCCTATGAGGGCCGTGCACTGCCGGAACTAGTGTTCCAGCAGCGCAAGGTCCTTTACAGCTGTCCCAAATTATGACATGGCATTCAGCATGCCTAGGCCACCGCCACTGCAAGCAGTGAGCAGCCACAGCCACACGCCAGCAGCCCATCGATGATTCTCAGCAACGGTAAGTAAGCACGAGGGGGGGTTATGGTAAGTAAGGCAGGTCGAAGCTAAGAAAGGGACAGTATAAGCGGCAGTGGCATCGCCGATATCCTATCCGCCTTCCCGGTCTCAAGCCTCCTTCCCAGGTCCACTTGGACTTGTTAGCTATATTGTTGGCACAGGTTTAAGTAGACCCAGCAGGGCAGCAAGGGAATTTCCCTTGCACATAGGAGACCTTCGGGACTGCCCCTTCTGGTGGTGTGGCTGCATCAGTGGAGGGCTTTTTTAAAATATATGATTGGTCTGTTAATTTGACATTCCAAAAGTCTTTGATTTGGACATTATTGAAGCATAACCATTAATTCAATTCTCCCTAAAACAAAGAATAAAATATTTTAAGTAACATGTGTGTGTGTGTGTGTGTGTGTGTGTGCAGGGGCGTCACTGGAGCGTGGCAGGGGGGCGGGCCACCTAGGGGTGAGGCGCGCCATGGGGTGACGCGCGTCACCCTCCGGACGCTCCGAGGCCGGCCCGGGAGCCGGCCTCGGAGCGTCCGACCCCGTCGGCGCTCCAGGGCCTTCTGAAAGAAGGCCCAGGCAGCGCGTCCATCTGGGTATTTCCCAGATTTTCGCGCATGCGCAGACCCGTTTTGAGGGCAAAAAGCCCTCAAAACAGGTCTGCGCATGCGCGAAAATCCGGGAAATACCCGGATGGACGCACCGATGGGGTCGGACGCTCCAAGGCCTTCTCCCGGGCCGACCTCGGAGCGTCCGAAGGTCGACCCGACGCAACGCGGGGGGGGAGCCGGGTCGCCCCCACCCCCCGCGCCACGATAACAGAGCGTCACTAGGGTGACGCGCATCCCCCGCCCCAGGGTGATGCGCGTCCTAGTGACGCTACTGTGTGTGTGTGTGTGTGTGTGTGTGTGTGTGTGTGTGTGTGTGTGTGTGTGTGTGTGTTTCAAATGTGTTTGAGGTATCCTGAAGGACATACAACTTGACTTCTTATCTTTCTTTGCTTGTTTCTTGGCCTGAATTTCAACTTGGGTATAATACAACCTTCCATTTTTGTATACAACTTATCTATGTCCGGCTTATCCACCAATGTAACTTTTTCTCTTTCCCCAGCATGACCACTAGTATGTCCAGGGCTGTCTCCAAGTTTCAGGGAACCCTCATCAAACTGGGTGGACCCAGAGTGTGTCTCTCCGCTGCTACAACACATAGATTATGGGCACAGAAATGCTGTCAGCAATGGGGTTGTTACCATGTGAGTCCTGGACCTTTGGCAGCTGTTCAATGATGCTAACCTCTGATGATGCCCCTGATTATGCCCATATTGACACATGTAGAAGAAAGTAATATGTGAGACCAACCAGGCCTCATGATCTTAACTGAATGAGATCCTTCCTATATTCCTAGTTATGGCAGCGCTTGCTCAACAAACTAAGGCATAATTTGACATATCCAATTATGTACAGTACAATCCCAATGGACTGGATTGCATTGTTGGGACTCTTTTCCTCTGGGAGGTGTGCAGAGTCAGATATTTTGCTTTTGTTTTTCATATTTTCACAAATACATCTGATATTGGTTCTACCCTAGAGCTGAATCCATTGTTTTCCAGTTGCATGAAAGAAATTTCCCTCAGGAAAAGATGAAGGCTTAAAGTTATGTATAAGGGGAACTCCTGAAATGAGATAAGGGAAACCTTATGGGTTCCTTCCAACTCTATGCTTCTATGAAAGTAATATTTGAACGTGTGTGTGTTGTTGGTTCTGTTAAATTAATTTGGGGCCCATGTTTAGTCACAAAAAGCTATAAAGTCCACTTATACATTATGGGCTTAATAAAACTGGCCATTAAGAAAAGGGGGGGTATTTTTGTCAAAGGCTACTGTTTAATAGACAAAATTATCTGTCAGAAAAGCAACCTGTGCAACAGACATCCATGAATCCTACACCTTACCTAATAAACACTTCCATGGATGCATTTATGGACTAAAGTACAGATGATGTGTGAGGCAACACTGCAGTGTCACTTTTGTACTACAGAAGTGAGAAAATGTTTCCATTTGAATACGTTCGTAGGTTGTCACGACGTGACCAAATTTCCGAATTAAAAATCCGCATATTGCCGGGCAAACTCCGTCGTTAAAACTTTCTTTATTCAAATAGACAAGATGTTATAACAAACTTTACGTTTCACCCCAAACATCTGGGGCATCATCAGAAGTAACTTCCAAGTAACTTCTGATGATGCCCCAGATGTTTGGGGTGAAACATAAAGTTTGTTATAACATCTTGTCTATTTGAATAAAGAAAGTTTTAACGACGGAGTTTGCCCGGCAATATGCAGAAGTTTAATTCGGAAATGTTTCCATTTGGTTATCCATTCCTTGTGATAAACAGAAACGTATTAAGATTGATAAAAGTCATGTTGCTGTGTGCAATTTACAATTCTTCCTTGTCTCCATAATGACAAAGAAATATTTGCTCGCTTTACTTTTTTCTTTACATCACTTAAAAAATAGGTTTTTTAATACTTTTTTAAAAGTATTAAAAATACTTTTTTTAATACTTTTTTAAAAGTATTAAAAATACTTTTTTTAAGTGGTGGAGTTAATTAAAGTTTTATGAAAAGTCCGATGCTGTTCAGTAGCAAATCTACTAGAAATAATATGAAGCACAATCCAGCTAAAATGAAGAGTATTTGAGGACAAAAGGAATTGTTCCATTAAGCATATTTGTGACCCTGACATGTTTGTTTTTAATTCTCTGGATAGCAGGCACAGAGGGCCAGATCTGGAATGGGATCTTCTTGGCATGGTGGAGAGAGTGTTATCGCTTTGCCCTTGCCATGGAAGCATACTTCCTGAGGAAAACAGCAGCCAGAGGGGTCAATCTGGATCAGACCATGGTGGGGCAAAGGCCCCTACTCTCACACCATGGTCCCAATCTGGATCCCTCCCCAAAGATGCTATATTTAGGAAATATGAAAGAAGCACATCAGGGCCAAGAATACCCTTAACATTACATAATATGTAGGTTGTCCCTCACTGGATTGAAGTTAGAGATGCAACTCACCCAATGATTCCTGCATCCTCATGCCCAGTGTTGATACTTGTGTCCCCTAGGCTTTAGGGACCTCCAGAATGTCACTGATGTAGCACAGGGTCTGTAATGGGAAGAGGGAATCTACAGGAATTAAGGGTCACCTCTGGGTCTCAGTCATTGATTTCAATTAGAGAAGTTAGCATGTTTTTAATTTTCAACCACTGAAATAAATTTGACTGAAAAGTGCCCAGGGCCATAGCCAAGAGCTTCAAATACATAATGGCTGGTAATTGGACATAATATTGTAACACTCCTCCCTTGAGAATTAAAAAAAATGGAGAAGGTGTACATTTTGTTAATTCGTCTTTAAGTGGCATTGGTGATTCCAATAAATAAAAATAAATAAATCCCCTGGATTTATGGAATGTGATTGGGATTCATGCCTTTAGAATCAGACATCAGGATTACTTAGCAACAAATATGTTCAGAACAGTTAGTCTGTGCCCAGGAGCTATTATGTGACATCATTTTGTTTTGATTGGACCCATCCTCATTAAATTACTAAATGAATGCAAAGCATCGTAATCCATTATTACTGAATGAATGTTTCACAAATACGTTTTAATTAGTTCACTGGGAGATTAGAATATTTTAGTTACAGTGCAATTATTATAGCTATGAATATGGAAAGTGCACTCTAGGGAGTTAAGGGGAAACTATTTGGCAAAACACTAACATCTATTGCTGGGGATCTTTAGAGGATTAAGCCCTGACAGATTCTTTGATTCAAAGTCCTCAAAAATATCTAGTCCTAAAGGCTTCCTTCTCTGGAATAATGCTTAAAGTCACATCAGATCAAGACATGATTTAAATGCTTTCCTCAAGAAGTTGGAAAGAGGTATGCAACTAACAGCCCAATCCTGTCTAGCAGGACACGGTGTGGTGCACATAACACACCTGCTGCATCCTACACAGGATTGGGCCTTCCCCAGCGCAGCCAGCCGCCTCCTTGAGGTAAAGGGACATTTGTTCCTTTACCCCAAGTAATGCACCAGCTTTTCTGATGGGCATCCTCGAATGCATGCCAGCTATTTTGCTGGCGTACATTGGAGAGGCCTCTGTAAGGCCCAACAGGCCCAGGAAGAGGGATAAGAAACAGCAGAGGAGGCCTCCACTGATCCCTGCCCCTTCCCGGGCTCAATCCTCCAATCGCACCCCTGGAATGCCCTGTTCTGCCCTCCTCCGCCCCTCCACTGCCCAGGGGAGAACTCACCTTCCCCGGGGGGGGCACTCCATGGCAACTGAACCAAGTAAGTGGCACCAGCCTCTGCGCCGGTGCTGCTTACTCTCCAGGTGCCACGTTTGAGACACCCTAGACTGGCGGAGCAGCGCTCCGCCAGTCTCAAATCTAGATAGGATTGCACTGTAACACGCCAGAGTGACTTAAAGTTAGCCCAAATATAAAAACATAGTATAGGCCACAGGCACTTATCAAGGAATAGAATAGCAACGTTATTTGATCCAAGTAAAATGAACAGAGGTACACTAAGTCAGATTGTTTCACAAAGAAAAGTTACCAGAAATCCACATGATTAAGATCAATGAATGGAAGAGGTCCATTGGTAAAGTGTTTTAAAGCCCCCCCCCCCAAATGAAGTGTTCAGGTTTTTTAGCTAAGGTACTAATTTCCTGTGCACAATCTGGAAACTGAAACCAGGTGGGGAGAGGGCAGGGAGGCTACGGGAGGGGGCGGATCCAGTGGCAATTGGCACATGCTGGATTATATCCCCTCCATCAGCAGCCTCCCCACCCCCCTTTCTGGCCTCGGACTAGAGCTAGCGAAATTGCTAATGCAGGTCCACTGTGACTCATTTCGTGTCAGGAGACTTACACACGGGTAAGGAGATTTAAATCCCTGCCCCCTACTGAAGCCTCCCAATCCCCCCCCCACTGGATACAGCGTGCCCATTTTTGGCGCAGCTGCACCGGGGGACAGGGAGGATAGGATTGGCCTTGCAGTCTTCCAAGGAATCCACTTGTGGCTTCCCTGGCTCAGCTTCCCTCTATTCTAGTAAATGGATGTAGAAAAGAACCATAGTTGGTGTGAACACCACCACCGACTGTATGTCAATGCAGTGGGGTATGTCAATGCAGTGGGGCATGAACCCATTAAGGAAAAAGCTTTACTGGCAGGGCCAGCATCAGGGGTCATCATTATTGGGCAGGTGCTGAAGGCCCAGAACCCTCGGAAAGGTCCACTGCTGATTCTTGAGTCCACTTCTGTGCCCATAGACATTTTGTGGTGGAGGCAGAGGAGAGTCTCCAAAGCGCCCACTCAAGTCAGCCTTGCTTATTGAAGGAGGCCGTGTTCTGATAGTGAGTCTACTACATAGTGCCACACATCCTAATGACATTTACAACTCTTGCTGACTAATTAAACAGCACTGATAGCTGGAATTCGTTAATCAGCATACAGTAACAGCACAATTTCATTCTGCAGCTTCATGGGTGTTTATGTTAATAAGGAATTAGAATTCTCTAAACAGGCAGTTGGGTGCCAGGAACTGCTATTAATGGTGAAACTATTTCACTGTATGGCAGTTACACGAGGAATCTATTTACTTTCTCCAGTTTCCTTCAAGTATTATGTTACATTTTTATGTATTTATGCAATCCGTTTCTCTGAGGAGAGTTCCCTTTGTACCAATTATAATAACCCGCTTCTACTGAAAAATGCAAAGCAGATGCTCAAACATTTTGAATACCTTTTATAGCCATCTGTTTAGGAACTATCTGATTTCACCAGGACCTTGTTTTTAACATTTTGCTGCTGAAGGCTACTCAACTACCAACAGTTATAGAAAGGACAAGGAGAGTTTGTTTTATGCATCCAGGCACTTCGAAAAGAGCACAACATGCTGACACCAGAGGCGAAACTAGGGCGGAGCGGGCGGAGCACCCGCTCCGGGCACCATCGCCCGAAGGGTGCCTCGCCCGGTGCCCCGCCCGCGAGTCCGAGTCGGACTCGAGTCCGAGTCGGACTCGGAGACTCGAGTCCGACCGCACCCTCAATCGGAAGAGCCGGCTCGGGGACGTCTTCCCCGGCCGGCTGCCCGGGGCCTTCTAAGGAAGGCGCGCGAGAATGGTATTTATACCGTTCTTTTTGCGCATGCTCAGACTGTTACTGAGGGGAAAAGGCTGCCCTTTTTCCCTCAGTAACAGTCTGAGCATGCGCAAAAAGAACGGTATAAATACCGTTCTCGCTCGCCTTCCTTAGAAGGCCCCGGGCAGCCAGCCGGGGAAGTCGTCCCCGAGCCGGCTCTCCCGGTTGAGGGGGGGTCGGCGCCTCCCGGAGCGCGCAAGCCGCCTCCTCCCGGAGCACGCCGCCCCCCCTCAGGATCGCGCCGCGGCCAAAGGCTCTGATGCTGGGAAAGATTGAAGGCAAAAGGAGAAGGGGAAGGCAAAGGATGAGATGGTTAGACAGCATCACCGATGCAATGAACATGAAAATGAGCTAACTCAGGAAGATAGTGGAGGACAGGAAGGCCTGGCCGGATATGGTTCATGGGATCACGAAGGGTCGGACACAACGACTGAACAACAACAACAATGGTCCAATCCTGTGCTCCACCACCAGAACTAACATTGTGGCGGCAGAATGCACTTTCTGGCTATCACATATGGCGATTCAGAAGCGCATAGCTGCTGGGGCCGCTATGTGCGGCAATGGAAAGAGAATGGCCCACCAATGGAGGCGAGTCGGCAGGGTGGGCAAAACAGGGCAGAGGGGTGGATGAAACAGGGGAAGGGTCAGAGGCATGTCAGAGGCATGTCAGAGGCAGGAGGAGTGGCACCCAGTGCAGGCAACGTGCGCCGGATGCTATCCCCTCTGGAGTGAGCCAACACACACCCCTTTGTGTCCTCAGCTCTTTAGCTGGCACAGGTCCAAGGAGACCCATTGATGGTTGAGAGGCTTATGGAGGGGTAAGAAAAAATACAGTATTTTCCCTTCCCACTCCCAAGCTTCCTGATCAGCCTCTCCCACCATAGCATGCAGCACAGTCTGTTTTGGCGCTGCATGCTACAGCGGCGAAAGCCATAGGATTGGGCTTTCAGTCTCAGAGTGTTGGAATCATGCACAGTCTGAGCATAGACTAAGCTGGAACATTGACATAAATGCTAATCTTTTCTCTTTTGGAAGCAGGTGCATCAGTTTTAACCTAACACTGCAGTTTTGAACTATAATTTCTGGGGGCAAAATGAGAAACAACTAAGGGTGCATGCAGATAGCAGCTGTACATTCCTGGCTGGATGCTGTAATGCCCAACAGGGAATGCAAAGAGCATACTTTGAACTCCATATATTTTTTCTCCAGGGCATTCCCCATGCTCACTACAAGATGCTACTCATGTGCAGAGTCGCTCTGAATTTCAGTGTTTTGCTAAAGCAAAAGCTGTGTAAGAAGGTCAAGGAAAGCCAACACAATTTCAATATGGTTCTCGCAGTCCTTGTTTTACACAAATGAATATGAAGTGTGGTTTCCCTTGACCTTTCTTTTTTGTAGGGCATTCTGTAGGCATTCTCCATTGTGTCATTTGCTCTTGGCATGTTTGGGGTTGTTTTCTAGAAGTAACATTGTCTTAGAATAGGATGGAAAGGGTTTTGGGTAGGGAAACGGTAAGCCTGAAACAATACAATAGTTGGCAAGATTTGCATTAAAATCCCACCCTACCGATGCAGCCGTTCCATTAGAGCGCATGGTGCAGGTGGGGGCAGTCCTGGGGGTCTCCTCCAGGTAAGGGAACATTTATTCCCTTGTCTGAATGGGTCCACTCAGCCAGCACAAGTCCAAGTGGACCTGGGAAGGTGGATCAAGGTCAGGAAGGAAGAAATGATATTCGTGGCACTGCTACCACCGATACTGCCCCTTTCCCAGCTTTGACAACCTCCTGTCCCACCCCGGACTCCACCTTGTTCCTCCCCATTCCCAGCCCTGGTCCACCCACTCCTTGCCCCTGGCCTGCCCCCCACACTGACTTAGCAAGCTCCTTCGCAGGCTATGGGTGTGGCAGTGTGGCAGTGGCCAGGTGTGGCAGTGGCCAGGTTGCGCTGAATGGTGCATAGCCTTTTGCTTTGTCGTAAAGCACGCTGCACTGTGGGAATGTGAGTTCTTGCTCCAGAATATGCTAATAGGATTGGGCCATGTGCCATAAGGTACATTTAGAAGTTCCTTCAAGCTGTTTCTATGACTTCATCTTTAGATGAACTGCTTGAACACTTGTGTATGTTTCGATATGTTATAGTCAGGCTTAATTGATTTGGATTATTAGACCAAGCCTAACAGCCCCCAGTGTGGCTGTGCCATTGAAATCAGACAAACAAATAGGTACAGGGAAGGCAAAGCCCCATATGTCTCATAACGAACCACATAAGGGAAGAAATCTGGAAGCTTTTGGATTGTAACAGCATTTTCCCTGCTGGGAAGTTAATAATCTGTTCCCTGTGTTTGCTCCATCTGAACATTAGTTTGTGGAACATCCATTATTTTTGCTACTCGCCAAGCAGGAAACAAAATCTTTGCATCTGCTGTTATGAAAGGCAAAACAAATTGATCTGCCATTGAGGTCCTGAAGCAAACAATGCAAGCTTTTCAGGGATCAAGCCTTTATCATGTCACGCATAATAAACTGCGATCATTTGAAGGCACATCCTACTCTGCTTCTAAACAACCTTTCTGAGTCATGATAATATGCAGCAGTCCAAGTAGTGCTCTTATTGAGCTGCCTATTCTTTGACTATTAGGACATGCACTGGTCACCATGAACAATACCTAATATGATATATAGTATTATTGCAGTCACCTTTTGAAGCTTTGGAGGGTCTGCTTTTTATCACATATCATTAGCCCTAAAATGAAAGTGTTCTTCAAATCTGACCCTTCGCAGATTTAGATATTTGTCCAAACAAATGAATGCTCAAATAAGAGTTATGAAATTGAAAAGAAACAGTGAGAATAACAAAAAAAGCTGTAAAAAAGAAAGACGTTGAGCTCAATCCTATCCTTCCCTCTCCCCGCTGGTGCAGCCACGCAGAAAGGGGGAGCAGATCAGGATGTATCAGAGAGGAAAGGAGATTTAAATCCCCTTACCCCTCCGTAGTCCTCCTGCTCCACAATGGGTCTTCTCAGACCTGCACCAGCTCTTTAGCTCCCCACTCTGCCACTGCCTTACCTGCTCTGGCAGCTGCGTCGGGGTCTGGCAATGGACAGGGAGTGCTCCCAAAATGGCCACCGACGGAGAGCTCCTCATACTGTCCGTGGCTATTTTGCAACAGTGGAATTCTGTTCCGCTGTAGCAAACACTTCCACCCGACAGCCCAATCTTGCATAGGATTGGGCTTTAACAGCCCAGTCCAGCCTAACTCAGGCACAGTTGAGGCCCAAGTGTGGCCCAATTGGGGCCCAAACTAGGACCGAGTTAGGCTGCAACTGTGCCTGAATTGTACCGCAGTTGCCTTAGGCTGGACCGGGCTGTAAGTTGCATATATTTACAGAATCCTATTTGTCTTGTGGATATGTTGAGAAGCACAGAACATGTGTAAATGAAAGCTGAGCATATATCTGGCATGGATCATCTATCTGTTGGCTGGCTGGCTCGTTTGTTTGTTTGTTTGTTTGTTTGTTTGTTTGTTTGTTTGTTTGTTTAGAGATAAACAGGAGTGGTAACTGCAACAACACTGGCAGCATTGAGTCCTGGAATCACAGAGGTAATTACATGAGGTAGAAGAATGTCTGCACAGACCTCAGAGATCGCTTGGGGGATCTGTCAGGGATATGTATGTCTCTGGTGCATTTACTCATCTTTCTTCATGTCCTGCTACCACATTATTGCAGCATCTTGCAGAGAAATGGCAAAAGGTGTAAAAAAAACCCAGATCTTTCAAGACCAATGCTTATTGCCATGGTAAAAATTAGGGATGGGGTGTGTATCATAGTACGATGCCTTGTTCAAAAGTATTTTAATAGGATTCAGCAGGTTTTGATTTGCATTTACAAGGTAGCAACACCTTGACTTTGCTTTTAAAACAGGAGGTAATTTGGGGAGGGGCTTACCTTACTAGCATAGTATCACCTTGCTTGCAGAAAGTCCCAAGTTCAGTCCTTGTTCCTTGCTCAGTCCCAAATTCAATCCTCCAGGGAGGGCTGGGAATGCCCCCTGCCTAAAACCGCAAGGAGTTGCCACCAGTCAGTGTACACAATACTGACCCAGATGGGCCAATGGTGTGACTCGGTATAAGGCAGCTCTCTGTGATGGTTCAGAGCATCCTTTGAAGGCAAGAGCACTGGACCACTGGACTCCTCTGGAACAACAGCCCCACTGAACACTAAATGGTCAAATCTGCCTTCTCTTTAATATTATTTTTAGAAAGCAGCCACAATTGGGTCAAATTGTACAGGGACCACAGAGCAGTTCAGATGAGGAGTAACCCTTTCCATTCCATGTCACTTCCTGATGTACACCTGTATGTTTTCCCTGAAGCCAGGGTAAGTAGAGAATTTCACTAGCAAAATGGCATGTGGAGAAAAGGCTACACACTCTTCCCGTGGCACTAAGGTCACAATGCAATATAGACTATTTCCCCCAACCCCTAGTAAATTAAAGAGATGTGAAATTCAATCATTGATCTCCAGCATCTAATTGAAGTTGGCCCTCACCTGGTGGGTAATACCTGCATAAGGTGCACCGGCCTGCCTAAATGTACGCTGCTGATATTCCTGCCCCCTCCCTGGTCTGGCTGGCCCTTCCTTGCCAACCCAGCCCTCCCTCCCCATGCCCTCCTGTCGCCCAGCACAGCACTTACCTGTGTCTGTCCGGCGGCGCAGGTTCTGGATGGCAATGGAGCGCCGCTTACTCCTGAGGTACCATGTAAGTGCTTTCTGGCACTTTTGCGATACCCTATGCTGGCAGAGTGCTCGCTCTGCCGGCCTATATTTGGGTAGGATTACGCCCTTCATGTATTATTTGGGTGGGGGGACATGAAGTTAGCTGTTTCTGTACCCCCTTCACATAGTTGAGTATTGTTACTGCTGACTTGCTGACCAAGGCTAGGTGGGTCATCTACTGCATACCTGTGTAGTTGGATGAAATGCCCAGGAAATGCAAAGGAAAGTGGATACAAAGTGAAAATGTTACAGGGGGAAAGGAAAAAATAGGGTAAGAAAATTAGCCAAAGCTCAGTGTTTTGATACATTCTTCAAATAGAATTAATTTGTTAGTTTCATCTTCATTGATGCTCCTTAATCAAAGGTATCCTTCTACACTTGGAGAAAAATTACATTTCAGAGAAAGTGAATGAGTTGATTAAAACATTTTATCGCATATTCTGCTATAAGACATGATGTATCAGAAGGTAGTAATTTCACACTTCATTGCTAAAGCTTTACATGGCTGAGGTGGGGGAGAGTTGGAGAATTAGACAATGTTCTGAGCCCTTACGCAAGTGTTCATAGGATCAGAGGCTTATATTAATTCAAGTTGGCAATGGGACTTAAACCCAATCTCATAATTAGCACAAAAGGTCCTTCAATGATGTTGTAATAGTAAGTACTGTACACAGATTAACCATGTGGGACAGCTTAAATAAATTGATACAAAATCTAGATATATTTTTTGCCTTTGAGATCTGTATGATAATTTTGGTCGAGTGCTCCACAACAGAACATCACTGAACATCACTTAATGGTCTGGCTGCCCTGTGGTATGGGGAGGCAGCTAGAGCCTTGGATCAGATCGCTCCTGAACAGCCCTGCCGTCGAGCCAAGGTGGCTCCTTGGTTTACTGAGGAGCTGCGGGCAATGAAACGACTTGGCCGATGCCTAGAGCGACGGTGGAGGAAAACGTGTGATGAATCTGACCAAACACGGGCTAGAGCCCATTTCAGGGCCTACTCTATGGCGGTGATGGCAGCGAAGAAGGCATTTTTCTCTGCCACCATTGCATCTGCGAGTAGCGGCCAGCGGAGCTCTTTTGAGTTGTCCGGGATCTGCTCCACTCAGCTCCTGTAGCGAGTGAGTTGGAGTGATCGACGGACCGCTGTAATGAGATTGCACGGCACTTCACAGATAAAATCACTCAGATTCGCCGACAATTTTTATGTGGTGCAGCTAATCCTGTAAATTCTAGTGAATACAATGAACATTTCTTTGACTAAAAAGTGAGGTATAAATATAACAGTACAATAATAAAAAACCACCCCAAAGCCCAATAGCTGTTTCTTTAAAATGGGAAATATTAGGGGGTGGGGTTATTCCCTGAAGAAGCATCTATAAATTAGGGCTGTCCAGGCAAATGGAACTGATTGGAGAATGAATAGGGAGGATGAGGAATATGGCAGAGGCCTCTTCCACTGATCCCACCACCCTCCAGACCTGATCCACTCCCCATTCCGCCATCCCCCTGCCCTGTTACACCCCCTTCCCACCCTCCCCTGCCCCCGCGGCACTTAGCATGGTTCCTACCTGCTCCGGCACATGCTGGGCCTCTACTGATGCCAGTGGGACAGTGCAGGCCTTCCCACCAGCGCAACCTACTCACCCGTAGTCACAAAAGTGTTTTATGGCATGTTTGCGACACGCAGCACCAGCGCTGAGGTCCAGCGCCAGCATGCGTCACTAGACAGGATTGTGCTGTTAGGACTGGGCTGCAAGTCACTTAATTCAAATCAGTGTCTGTTTGGAATGCAGACTTGAGGACTTGTAATCCTTGCCTTCAATACAAGGTGAGCATTATAGTCGCTATAAATTCTTCCCCAGCCAGACTGTATCCCAAGTCAGAGAAGAAATCCTTCCTGCTTCCCTCCCACCTTTCCACTTACCTGGCCTGAGCACAGCAGCAGTGGCCGAAAGGGGATGTTGCTGAAGGCTTCACCTCAAAGGTTTGTAGCTACTGAAGTTTTTCCAGGATGCCGCCTTCTTTGTACAGGTGTCAAGTGCCCTGGAAACAACATGTCCGGCAATTTGGCATTTACCTGTCCAGCTTTCTTCTGGTCCCTGCTCCCTCTTTCTGAGTCATGACAAAGAATGAAGGCTGCTGCTGCTTTTGAAATCCTATGGATTCCTTCCCAGAGCACCAAAGCAGTGAAAGTACCCACAGCAAGGCACGTTTTGATCAAAAAGAAAAATGAAACAAAGCAAAAGAACTAGGGGAAATGATTGATCAGGATGTGACTTAACTGCACCTTAACTTCCCATTCTCATAAAGAAAACAATAGAATTGGGAGGGGGGACACCAGAGGAAACTAATGATACCTATTACAGCAGTCAGCACTGGTTACTGGTTTTTGTTTGTTTGTTTTGAACCATAGATTGAACACCTAGAACTAGGCAGGGACAGATATTTTAGTAAGCATCTCTGCAGCTCAGGATGAGATTTGGCTCCAAGGCTCTATCAAAGAGCTTGAAAATCTTAATTGATCCCAAAGAAACAAGATATTACTGCAACAGAAAGGAATTGTTTACTAACTTTTAATTTAGCTTTTCATATGTATTTAAATCATAAGAACATAAGAACATAAGAAGAGCCCCGCTGGATCAGGCCAAAAGCCCATCTAGTCCAGCTTCCTGCATCACACAGTGGCCCCACCAGATGCCTCAGGAGCATCTGGTTCCTACCTGATCATACCTTCAGGGTTGACCCATCCATGAGGTCAAGTGAAGCGAATGCTTCAAGCACTGGGCCAGGCAAGGTGGCAAACTGGCAGTTGCAAAAGAAGAAAAGGAGCAGGGAGATCAGTTACAGAGAACTGTTTTTCTGCTGAAAATCCTTGTCTCTAGAAGCTGCTGCTTTTTTTTTTTTTTTTGTCCCTGAACTTTTTGCAGCAAATAGCAGTTTCTGGAGAAGTTTTCAGTGGGAAAAGGAAAAGGGCTAACTGCACACATATCCCCATTCAGTGCTGCTGGGGCCATCATGGCTGCATTTTGAGAGAGAGAGAGAGAGAGAGAGAGAGAGAGAGAGACAGACAGACAGACAGACAGACAGACAGACAGACAGACAGAGAGCAAACTCTTTTAAAAGCATTTAGCACAACATGTAGTTTGGATCCAAGATATGCCAGAAAACTCATTTTCCCACAATGTCTACACTTGTCTGCAAGCAAGAATTACAAGCAAAAACCTTGGTTCCTTCCAAACAGCCTGAGGAAACACTCTGAATAGTATGCTGAGAAATAGAAATGTTTCAGAGCTACTGCGTGCATCTATTTTTAATAACTTGCCTCCACTTATGGCACCAATTAAAAAGTAGCCACGGGGCTGCTTTCGTTGGTATGAGTTACAGAAATGAGTTTCTCAAAACAGTCATGGTAGGTTTCCTCACACATCTACTATGCTTCTATGCACCTGGAAAAGGGGGTAGGGAGTCGGAACTGTGCAAAGCTGCTTTCTGTCCGGTCTTGCATGAAAGAAAGGGGCATAATTGCAGCCTTTTCATTAATGATACCACTTTTCATATTTTCTGGCTCAGAAATTCCAAGAAATTGGGGACCCCAATTCAAATATATGAGGTGAACATTGTGGCTCTGAAAATTCCAGGACTCCTGGTCAGTGGCGTTTTAACGCCTTCCGGCGCCCGGGGGGGCGGGGGCTGGAGCGCCCCGTCGTGCCAGAGCGCGGCTGCCGCCCCCCCCCCCCGGAAGCAGCCCGTCACCGGCTTCCGGAGACGCTTTGCTCCGAAGCCGGGAAGCCCTCCTCCTTGCGACCGCCCAGTTCGGCGGTCAAGGGCTTTGTGAGCCGGCCGAACGCGTCGCAGGCTTTTATTTGGGTTTTCTGCACATGCGCAGAACCTTTCTGAGGGCAAACGGGCAGCCTGACGAATGTCCCCTTCTCCTGAGGAGTCCCCCGTGCTGGAGAGGCCCGGGAAGGGCTGAGGATCCTGTGGCCAGCTCTATTGGCCGACTGTGGAACCTTACACAGGATCGGGCTGCCCATGTGATTTCATGTTTTTGGTAAATTGCTTTGGATACCCTTCGGGGAGAAAAGCGGGATAAAAATTGGGTAAATAAATAAACATTCCTGTAACATAAATACTATCCCCATATGGCAGCTGAGGTTGAGGGGGAGCAGTCTTTCTAAGACATGAGTTCATGGTGAGATCCAAACCAGGCAAGGTCTGATTCACAATTCAGTCTTTTAGCCACTACATTACAGCCCAATCATTTCATGCTGCACTGTTAAATCACATTATCTGACAGCTTGTTCTGTCTTCTTTCTCTTCCCCTCAGGGCAAGACTGTTCTTGAACATGCATGTGTGAACCAGTTCTAAGTAATTGCTCTAATGACATAACGATACAAGTGGAGGTGAGCTTGCAAGGTTGCAGGCTGTCCAAGGTATATTGTAGTTCAATACAGTACATGGTGGTTGATTCATTTTGTACATGCAAGTCACTACTTGATTCAGCAGTCATCAAGTGATGAGCATGCACCTGTAAACCACATTTCAGCCATGGTTCTTTGTGTGTAAAACGAGGATCTCCAGCACCCAAATTCTTTCATGATCCCTGGAGTTTCTGCTCATGATGTATTATGACATGGATGATTAAAAGAACTAATACAGTATGTAAGTAGATACAGTCTCGGAGCAGTTTCTGGAGAAGTTGGCCTCCTTAAGCTTCACACAGTGCTGCATTTCAAATTTACTAAAGTGTTCAACCCCCAGATGCTGTTTTCTTTCATATGGGAGCAATTCAGGATTTGTAAGGATGAACTAGACTGGCAGATCTGTGGGAGACATAATGCCACTACCATGCCCACATTAAACCAGTCATTACCTAATGCAATTTCATTTGGAGAGCATACTGCAACCAATAATCCTTTTTCCCCCTGCAAAACACCCATGTATTTTTAATGATTTGTTTAAAAATGTATTTATTTTCCTTGCTGAACTTCAGCTCTCTGGGATGAGAGACTATAATGTGTATGCGCCTCTGCTAAAGTTGCTGGAGCACGCAGTCTCGTGGCCAGGGTGACAGGTGGCCTCGCGGTCGGGGGAAGCATCGGCTTTGCAACCGTGGGGTGCATTGGACTAGCAACTATAGGGATCATTGACCTCACAGTCTGGGAGATTGCAGACCTCAAGGTTTGAGGGATTGGAGACCTCGCAACCCGGGTCATTTTTTGAGACTCACCTGGGGGATAAGGGAGGTTCCCAGCCTGTTAATAAGGCAAGGAGACAGTTCCCCACTATGAATAAATTTTGGCTGGCGGAAATTTGGCTATTTAGCTGGCGGAAACCCAAGGAAGCCAATAGGGCCAGCCCTGGTTTACACCCGGGGAAGGGGACGAACATCCCCTTCCCCGAGTTGACCACCGGTCCGCCGCATGGCGGTCTGGACTGTCAAATTCTGTGTAAGGATCCAGCAGGTGGTCCTTACACAGAATTTGGCTGAAAAACTTCTAGCAATGAAACCAGAACCATTGACTTGCCGGATTATACTGTAAATTGTCTGGACAAGAAAGATCTTGACTAATTTCAGCTTGGTTACTATTTTCTCACATCTCACACTGAACCAACGTTGTTCTGGAAAAGATAATTTCTAGACTGAGACTGAACACTGTGTAACTGTTAGTGCCCACCTGATTCTGCCTAACTGACAGCAGAAGAATGAGTAGGATAACCAATAATCCAGCATCTTTTTCACATTAATTACTTCTAGAAGACTTTTGTAATCCACATCACATTTCTTTAAAACCATGTCATCGTTTCTGCCATTTTTAAGTAGTTGTATATATACTGCACCACAGTATTCAGTCCAGTCGCTGCAAATCTGAAGCAAAACTGTGGTCCATCTGTTTAGCTATAAACCAGTAGTTGCCATCTGTGATCTTGGGGGTGTGGGTGGTCCCTACAGTGTTTTCTTGTTGTCCTTGGAGGCCTGCCTATTCATCTGGCTTCTCTTTAGCTCCAGTTGCCAAGCCTAGTCAAAATATAAACAATGTACAAAATGAAAGCCGATTCTCAGGAATACGGCTTTTAACACACTATACGCTCTGGGTCAACAGGGAAATAGCATGACTATTAGCTCCACCTAGACCCATTTGGAAACAGCTCTAGAACATGATAAATAATTGTGGGGAAGAGAAAGTTTCCAAGATGGATGTAGATTGTATTTACCTCACCAGTAAGTGACCCTATATCTTTTATTAATTTTGTGTTTGTAGTATTCTCAGGCAGAGGTGTAGCAGAGGTGTAGCAGAGGTGTAGCATTCATTTCAGGCCATTTTGGGGCTGCTGACGGGTTCCGTTACACCCCTTCATGGCTCTACCTTTACTGCTGCCTGGGTACCAAATTCTTTTCGGGCTGGCAGTCTTGTGACACCACCAGTCCCTTCCTGAGAAATTTCGGGTTTAGGGGTGTATCCACATACACTTTGGGCTGTGAGTTTCCTATGAGGAAAAAAAGGCTTAAAATATTTGGAGATGTGAAAAGTTAACATGATACCAGAGAGTTGTAAATAGAATCATCTCGTGCACAAATTTTACTCACTTGAGGAAAAAGACTTAAGTTACATGAGGTATATCAAATATATTCAGTAAAAGCTCCATAAGGTCCTGCACGCTGCAAATATGTATACGCATACATACATACATACATACATACATACATACATACATACATACATACATACATACATACCAAAAGGTGAGGTGCAACAAAAAACATAGCTGCAAAATACACAAAATTTGAAAAATACACCAAAATACACAAACCATGATTTTGTTTCTCCTTCTATTATAAAATTGCCTCTATTTTCCCAGACTGGTTAGCTGTTTTTCTTTCTGATATCATCTAATGGATTAGGACAGTGTCTTCATATTGGACATCTGTTACCATTTCCTCTGTTATAATCATTTCTGTTTATCAACAGTCGCATTCTTCCTGCTTATGTCAACATATTCATATTCCTTTTACTTTTGGCACAACCAGTCACAACGCTCTCATGTGCAAGCTCCGGTCTAAATGAAAAGGGGCTACAGAAAAACATGGGGGCTTATGTGCTTCAAGACTTTTTCCTATCAGCCTTCACCTGTCCTTACACATTATTTTGCTGAAATTCAGAAAACACTCTGGCACAGCTGCCTCATTTGAGGTAAACAAACTTCAGTTCTCATTACACTTCCCACTGGCTGTGCAGGTAGTTCAGTGCAGTGGCTGCTAGCACACGCATGCCTGCATAAAAGTGAATCTCAAAGAATTCAATGAGACTGAATCCTAGGAAAATATGTATAGGACTACTGCCTAAGGGCCCAATCCTATCCTCTGCTAGCCTGTGCAATGCAGAGGAGACATGTCCCTTTCCCCCAGGTAGAGCCCCAGCAGGCAAACTGGCAAACTGGCCGGCACAAATCCGAGGAGCCAGTGTAAGGCCGTTGAGGCCCAGGACGGGGGATAGGATTCGGTGGAGCACGCCGCCAATGATCCCTCTCCCAGGCCAATCGCCCCCTCCCTTTCCACCCTGGTCCGCCATCCCCACACCCCTGCCCTGACTGGGAGGAAACCTACCTGTGACCCCTGCCGATAGCTGTGGCCCTGGGCAGAGTAAGCGGCTCCGGCCTCTCCACCGGCACTCTTACTTGCTGGGTGTCGAAAACAGCAATGTTTACAATACCCAGCATTGGCAGAGTCGTCGTGTTCTGCCGGCACTTCTTTACACAGGATTGCGCCATAACACAATAAGCTATAACAGGGGTTCTCAACCAGTGGTACTAGTACCACCAGTGGTACTTCAGCCAACTGCTGGTGGTACTCAGACCACCAGAACCCCGCTCTGATGCAGTGCTTTTGGCGATGCTTTTTCGCTCCAGAGAGGCTCCTGCCTTTGGCCGAGCCTCTCGGGAATGCTGAGAAGGGCCCTCTCACCCACCCAGAGCCTCCTACCTGTGTTTTCTGGCCTCCAAAAACCTGAAAACCTGGAAGTAATTTCTGGTGGTATGCAGCAGGACAGTGGCGCCGGAGGTGGTATTTGGCCGGGAAGGGGTTGAGAATCCCTGACCTATAATATTTTATGCCTTCTATATCCAGGTGTGTATACTTATACAGTACAGTGAATTGTTTGTCAAAATTAGAGCATTGTAAAACCAGATGCTGACACAAAATTATCACATCTCTCTGTTCCTTTTCAATGGTATTGTGTCCATACACAGCCACTAACCCTTTTCCACTTGTCAAATTAACTGACAACTGACAGATTTCCACAAATCTCCACACATTCTCTGGACTTTCCAGGAGCTGATGTTACAACATTCAGATTTGGTTTTCATATGTCTCAAGTTTCATATGTCTCATATGCCACCTCTGTCTCAAGTTAGGGGAATGGCAGCTCGTGGGCAAGCCTTCTCTGCTGTGGCGCCACAATTGTGGAACTCCTTGCCAGGGGATTTGAGAACAACCCCTCCCTCATGACTTTGCGGCGGGGGCTCAAAACGTTTCTGTTTCGTCTTGTGTTTGGGTGATGGGTTGTTGTCTGCCCCCAGTGCCTCAGTATGTTCTGCCTTGTTGTTCTGCTCTACATTGTCACCCCCCAGTGGATTTTATTGTTTTTTAACTTACTTTATGTATTGTTTTTTAAATTATGTATTTTAACTTGTTGTAAGCCACCTTGGGCATTTGCCTTGGCATAGGAAAAGGTGGGGTATAATTTTTTAAAATAAATAGATAAATAAATACTCTTACCAAGTTCCCCAAACAGGTCCTCATCAAATTCAGGGAAGAATTCTTCATTCTTCTCCCTTGGTCTCACCTATCCAAAATGCCTATTTATTTTATGGTACTCTTTCAAACAAAGCACCTTTATTTATTTATTTATTTACTACTACTACTACTACTACTACTACTACTACTACTACTACTACTACTACTACTACTATATTCAAAAGTTTACATCTGCAAATGATTGTATTGTCTACTGTTAAGCTCCCAACTAAAAATCACCAGTATCCAAACTGTCTATCCAGAAATTGAAAACTGGGTTCCAGACTCTTATTCCTTGATTGTTATTTTGTTGCCTTAGGCTGGCTATGCAGTTGGAAGCCAATTGTGTACTCTTTGTTCCAGTGATCATGATTTTATGGGGTTTGGTATGTTTTTTATATAAAAAGCCTACCTATATTGCAGTATGATTGTTTCTTCTTTTGCCTTAGGAGAAGTGACAACATTTCAGCAGCCCTATGTGACAACCGCTTTTTCAGTTTGATTTCTGCAGTAACCTTCAAATTGGCACAACATTTATAATCAGGAAAAATGCTTTGATATTATAACCAGGAAAGATGCCTTCAAAATGGCTGAATTGCTTCCAAGCAGAAAATACAGTACAGGTGGGCCCCCATATCCACTGATTCGCTATCCACGGTTTCAGTTATCCATGGATCGTGGGGACCCCCCCCCCCCGGTTTTTACTTTTTCCCCAGTAAGCTTCATTTCTTCCTTAAAGAAACAGGAGAAGCAGCCTCTGGCTGCTTATTACAGGCAAGTAGAACAAGACTAAGTCCTAGAGAGGCTCTGCAAGGTTAACAGAAACCTTGCAGAGCCTCTCTAGGACTTACAGCCCGGTCCAGCCCAAGGCAACTGCGGTACAATTCAGGCACAATTGCAGCCCAAGTGCTTTAGGCCCGAGTTGTGCCTGAATTGTGCCTGAGTTGGGCTGCAATTGTGACTGAATTGCAGCCCGGTCCAGCCCAAGGCAACTGCGGTACAATTCAGGCACAATTGCACAATTCAGGCACAATTGCAGCCTAAAAGTGGGTGTGTTGGGGGCGTGTCGGGGGTGTGACGGGGGCGGTTACGAATTTTGGTCCGGTTCCAGACACTGGAGAGCCACTGACACGCCCCCTCGAGCCCAACTCAGGCCCAAAATTTGGGCCAGCAAAAAGGGTGGACCCAAATGTGAGGAGACCCATAGGAGCCATTTTACCTTACCCACACCAGCCCTCTCCTGAAAAGTTCTAACACCCTGGGCCCGAGTTGGGCCTGAGTTAGGACCGAACAGGTGTGGCCTAACTCTGGACATGGACCCAAATAGTTACCCTATCAGCACCCAGCCCCACCCAGCCTCTTTCCCACAAAAGCCCAGCCCCAGCCCTCCACTCTCTCTCTCTCTCTCTCTGAGCACGTGGCGTGGGGTTCTGTCCCCCAGCAGCCACAAAGTGGGACTTTGAAAACTTTTCTAACACCCCACTTCTCTCTTCTCCTCTCTCCTCTCTGCCCCCCTCTAGGGCAGAGAGGGCTGTTCTGCCTGTGGCCAAACTGTTTACTCCTGTGCCTGGGCAGCTGTCTCCATGCAAGTGTTTGCTAACCCATGTCTTTCTCCCAGCCCCTCTCTCCCCCCTCCCCATACAGGCAACAACACCAGCAGGTAAGTGCAGGGGTTGTGCTGACATGTGGTCTGACGTCTGCCTCTTTGCATAGAGAAATATAGGTAGGATACATGCCTCTATACCAATGTCTTGTCTCATAGCTGCCTGCATAGCTTGCCATGATATGCCTCTATACCAATGTCTTGTCTCATAGCTGCCTGCATAGCCTGCCATGATATGCCTCTATACCAATGTCTTGTCTCATAGCTGCCTGCATAGCCTGCCATGATATGCCTCTATACCAATGTCTTGTCTCATGTCTGCCTGCAATGCCTGCCATGATATGCCTCTGTACCAATGTCTTGTCTCATAGCTGCCTGTATTAATGTGAGCACACAATGCCATGAGTGTGGAACTGTAACCCATATGTAGACACCAGCTGTTCCCCCTCCCTCTTTTCTCCACAGGGTCTACCGACAGGTCAGTATTGCTAGGATTGCCATGGTTGTGACCCCCAAGTTGTGTTGTTGTCTCTCTCTTTGACCCCTTTCCCTTACAGGATCATGCTCACCGTACACCCAGGGAAGGAGCACAGACCAGGCTATGTGTCTCACACCACTCAGCTGTGTTTGATTTCTCTCCCTGCAGACCTTTGCAACTGGCACACTGGCTCCTCTTCAATGGCGATTGCTACCACGCAGCAGCTGCCATGGAACACCCCCATGTTGTTCGTCCCCCCAGGAATGCCCACTACCACAAACCGTCCGGGGAGCACTCCTGGGCCTGCAGTCTGGTTGCCCCACGGTCACCTGCCTTGATGCTGCCAGAGAGGTCTGGGAGCCTGCCCTGCAACCCACCTCAGCTGCTGCTGCTGCCCCACCGCCCTGGCTGCCTACTTGCTGTCCCTCCCCTTTCTATGGAGCAGGCCGTGGTTCCACAGGGGAAGAGCCCACATCTCCAGGTCCATGGGGCTCGCCTGATGCTGCTGCTGTGGTCCTAGAGGCTGCTGTGCCTACCCCTGGCAGCCACGCCCGGCCATCTCTGCCACTGTTCCAGAACAATAAAGATGCCCCTGGAAACACATGTCCCCAATGTTGCACAAGCACTGCCCCACACACCCACACAGGCAGGCCCCAGCACACAAGCCTCTGCATGAATCCCAGCCAGGGTCCGCCACAGCCATCCCTGGGAGAACACAGCAGGGGGGCTGCCGGACCCTCTGGGACCAGAGGGGAGGGGGGAGTTGGGGGGCCTGTCAGGCAGGCAAACACTGACGGGCACTGTGGCGCACGTCCGCCACGTCCGTGAAGAGCCCTTTCAGCAACCAGGGCTCTCACCCACCCTCGGTCCGCCCATCACCGGCGTCCGTGTCCGCCCGTCACCGGCGTCCGTTTCCGCCCTCTGTCCGCCCGTCACCGGCGTCCGTTTCCGCCCATCAACGGCGTCCGTGTCCGCCCTCAGTCCGTCTGCATGAGAGGCGCCCGTTCCTGCATTGCCTCCATCTGCGAAGTGCCCCCTGTGCCCCTATCGGTCTCTGCAGACCCCTCTCCCTGTATCCCTCTCCCACCAGCCGTGTTGTCTGTCTGTTTCTGACCCACCCGTGCCCCTCCCCAGCACCCCCTGTCAGTGTGCCTGCCTCCCCTCCCACTCCCTGATGATGGACGCTGGCACCCCCCATGCCGCCAGAGCGCCTGCCGCAAGGTGCCGACGTTGCCCCATCTGGGGGTGTGATGAGCTGCGTGAGCCCTTCCCGCTCGCAGCAGACAAGCCCACGGCATCTCTCGGTCTTGGCCGGGGCACGGAGCAGAAGGCATGCTGGGATGCCTTCTTTGTGGGCATTGCCACGGCCCTTGAGGCCCAGGGCTTCAGGCAGCGCACGGGCATGTCCTGGCGGAGGCGGTTCCAGACCTCATGAGACCCCCCCCTTGTGCGTGCCGTTCCCACCCCCTCCTTCCCTTCTCTTCCCCGCTCACCCCCCCATGACTCCCACGTGCAGCCTCACCGTGGCTTGGGGGTGGCATCGCAGTCTGCAGGAGGGAGGGCAGTCGCACTCCCCCCTGCGGCAGGTGGCTGATGCCCAGGGTGCCCTGGGGCAGCTGGCACTGGCACAACCTCTGCCCTTCAGCTGACTGTCAAACGCGCAGTGCCTGCAGGCCCGCCTGTGGCTGCCCATCTGCTGCAACCGCTGCAGCAGCTGTGGTAGGTGCACGCAGACGGGCTGAGGAGGGGGCTCTTCGCTTCCACAAGACTGACAGCTCCCCACAGGAGCCTGCCTGCCTGTGCGGTAAGTTTTGCCGCGATCCTGGCCCAATGCTGTTGCCTCCAGCCTAACTCAGGCACAGTTGCAGCCTAACTCTGTCCTAGTTTGGGCCACAATTGGGCCACAATTGGGCCTCAACTGTGCCTGAGTTAGGCTGGACTGAGCCCTTAGTCTCGTTCTACTTGCCTGCAATGGAGGCTGCTTCTCTGTTTGTTTTAAGGAAGAAACAAAGCTTGCTGAAAGAAATAAGAGCTGGGGGGGGGCAAGCATGCCTGCCTGCAGGGGAGGCAGGGTGGGGGGCCCTCAGGAAACCATGGAGGGGGTGTTCGCTCTTATCCACGGTTTCAAGTATCCACGGAGGGGCCTGGAACATATCCCCAGCGGATATGGGGGCCCACCTGTACTATAAGCTACAAAATTGCTGGGATCATGAGCAAAATAGATGGATATTTATTATATTATAGAGTTATATCCTGCCTTTCTTCCATGTTGGAATTCCCCACAAAGTTTAATGGGACTGCTATAGGATTGCAGTTTTAATCAATAGTTTTATGCAATGATCTACGCTGGTATTACTGCAATGACAGTAATTATTAGTCACGTACAAAACTGGTGAACAGTTCTGCTGCATCACAGGTTTTATAGTCTCTTACACCTTCATGTACACATTGCAATAATTCTGTATTTCAACAGCAAAAGGTAGTCTTTGAAGTAGAATTTCATGTTTGTGGGTGTACTGAGATATTGAATCGGCAAATTCAATATGATATTTATTTCAGCTTCAGATTCTAAACAGAAGCCTTGATTAAAAAGCATGCCATGTATTTTCATATGATTTCCATAAACTTCCTATTTCTGTGCTTGGGTGGTCAAGATGAATTTTGGGGATGAAAAGCATCTTTTTTATTCTTCCTTGCTTATCGTTCTAATTTCACTAATGCTTCTATGTACTGATCATAACATTTCTACAGTCAAGCAAATTGCCTGTAGTCCAGCACATGCTAAACATCACTTCAGAGCAATCTGCTTCTCAGCTCATGTAAGACCGTTCTTGTCCTTTTCCTCCTGCCATTCAGCCTTTTGGTTTTGAAGGAAGAACTGGAATTATCAATGCAACCTCATTCCTGACTCACTTCATTTCAGTGAGGTAATTGCCATTTTTGTATAGGTGAGTACATGATGTACTGGAACAGCTCACAGGAAGTTGAAGTTCCCTCACTTGTCGAGCTGCAATAAGTTCTCTCAAATAAATTCCACTCAAACTGGAGAACCATTTGACCTTCAGCTGCCAATAGCTGAGTTTGGCATTTGTTTTTGCTTATAGTGTCAAGACCTGTATAGGTAAATGAATGAGCTTCAAAAAATCTTACCACAAAATCCCCCTGTAACCTACTTTAACGCTTGCAGAATGACTTCCAGTGGCAGCTGGGAATTTCTTAGTGACCTTGTTTGCATCCTCTGTCATCTGAGTGTTACCATGCAAACATTAATTCCCTGGTGTTTCCTGGTGCAGCGGTACAGAGGAAAGAACATCAAATTAAGGGTGTCTGGTAAGGTGTCTGTGCTGTCACACAGTCGCTGTTTATCCTGCTTTAAGTAGTATGACAATAAGTGTCAGATTGTCATATATTGTACATACAGCAGAATCAAGTGATACTCATCATAACAAAATCTAACCAGTAAGTTAGGAAAACTAGGCTCATATACCATGCTATCTTCTTGACTGCATTTTTCATTACTTGTATACAGGTGGGGGTTTACTCTTCAAGTAGTATTTGAAAAAATATAATTGGCTAACCTCTATCTTTATCCACTATTAGGAAAGCTTCTCTTTCATCCATCAGAAATTCAAGTTTTCTTGGGGCCACTTCTTAGTAGAGGCTGTCCCCTGCTGTAAACAGAGCCCACAAGCTGTGCACCAGAGAGGCACAAGGGTTGGTGTAGCACAGTGGTTAACAGTGCAAGTCTATACTTGAGTTCAATGGGCCTTACTCCCCAAAAAGTGCATATAGGATTGCAGCTCAAGAGACTGAGCTGTGAATCAGGACTCCCCCAGTTCAAATTTCACCTCAGTAGAGGTGAGCTCAGTAGACCCCTCAGCCTCGGCTCCCCTGTTGCAATATTGGAATAATAATAATAATAATAATAATAATAATAATAATAATAATAATAATAATAATAATAATAATAATAAAAAATAGTTGTTGCTGTTGCTGTTGCTGTTGTTGTTATATAAATACTTATAGGGTTGTTGAAAGGATAACATCAACAAGAATACATGCAAAGTGCTTCTCGGCTAGATGTCATCACCACATCCTGTGGTAGCACCATACATGAATGGAACTAAACTCTTAAAAAAAAAAACAGGAGGCATTCCGATCATGGATCTTTTCACTATCACAGCTTGTAACCCCTTTTGTCAGGAAGCACACACACACACACACACACACACACACACACACACACACAGAGAGAGAGAGAGAGAGAGAGAGAGAGAGAGAGAGAGAGAGAGAGAGAGAGAGAGAGAGAGAGAGAGAGAAGAAATAACGTTTTAAGCTCAAATAGCTTTTCAAGTGGACAGTTTCAACAGCTTTAAGAGGAATAAATGCAAACATATGGGCAAGGACTAAAGACCTGCTAATGTTTTTTCAGTCAACATGAGATGAGAAGTGCAAACGAATAAAAATAAGATTTGTTATTGACATATAAGTAGTTTGTTGTTCTTGTTTTAATTAGGACACTGTAAACAAGAACAGGCCCACTACCTAGGCCAGTGATCCATTGTTTACTACTACTACTACTACTACTACTACTACTACTACTACTACTACTACTACTTCAAATATTTATATGCCACTTTTCAAAAAGAAACATTCTCAACAGTGGTTCACATAGCAAAATAAAAAAATAAGAAGTGTCTGGTTTCAAAGGGGCTCACAGTCTGAAAAGAACATAAGATATTTTCTCTCTGTTATTGTAGTCATGATGTTAAGATACCTCCTGCAACAGCCTCTGAGAGGGATGCTCTGCTGGGATGCACAGGGCCTGTTGCTCTCCCGCAGGTAAATTTAAGAGAACTACCACTTTAACAGCACAATCCTATCCAACTTACACCGCTGGTGTAACCAGCAGTGCAGCGAGAATGGGAGGCCCCAGAACGGAAAGGGGATTCAAATCCCCTCCAAAGGGGGATTCAAAGGGGATTTGAATCTCAGCAGCGGAACGTCGGTGGAGCACATGGAGCAGGAGCTCCAGGCACTCAGGAGGGTGGGGGGGCGCATGGAGCACTCACCTTTGGGAAGCTGCACGCTGTATCGGCCCTCCCACCCTCCCTTGTTCAGCTCCAAAACTGTGCCGAAACCGATGGGGGGTTGTGTTCGGTGTCGCGCTGGGCGCGATGACGTCACGTCCCTTAGGCCCCACCCCCTTGGCCTGGGCGCCGGGAGGGCTCGTGGCATTACTGTTGAATCCCCTTTCCATTCTGGGGCCTCCCATTCTCGCTGCACCGCTGGTTACACTGGTGGTGTAAGTTGGATAGGATTGCGCTGCTAGAGTGGCCTCTTGCTCAGTTAGGATGGTTTGATGGGTATGTTGGAGTAGTTTTAGCTGGGAGTGCAGCAGACAGCAGCAAATCGCATTCTGTCACGTGCTCTCCTAGACCTACCCTAGTAGGCAGGCAGCTCTTCATTGCCATCTGGCCTTGACAGGATGTTTCTTCACTTCATAGGTATTACAGTTTTGAGAATGCCTGACGCAAATCTTTCAGGTCCGAATTCACATACAAGAAACTGTGGCGAATGTATATTTGCAGAATTTGGCTGCAGACAATGATTGGAAGGTGGATGAGTGGCAGCTGAAATATATGTATAGCAGGATGTAAAACATTCTGTACCAAACTGGGTAAGTATCTCCAGCTGGCAATGCAATTCCATTGTTGATGCTTTTCAATAATGATTGTAATTGTGTCCTCCCCCCCCCCAAATCTTGTCCTTAATTTTTTGCTAATCCTTTGGCTCTGCATTATACACAATGCTCCTTTTCATATATCACGTGGACTTTTAATCCCTTTCCCTTTCAGAATTATAGCTTTTCATTTGTGGATACATTTTCTCCTATTAAAAAAAGAACATATCTGTTCAGGTTTGTAATAACTAACATTTTCTATATGCTGAATATTATAGTCAGACTATTAAGACTTGAGTGTTATTAAAAGGTAAAGGTATCCCCTGACAATTAAGTCCAGTCGTGTTGGAAATATGCTCTGACACCTAAAAAAGTGAGATGCAATGTATATTTATTATTAACAGCTTATAACATTCTATTCAGTTCTAAATTTTTATTTCAAAACCCTCTGTATCTGTTTAATATGGTTATACAATTGTGAGCCCAATCCTATGCACTCAGAAGTAGGTCCCTCCCATTAAAGTCAATGGTGCTTACTCCCAAGATCTTCATGGCCATCTGGCCTTGACAGGATGATCAGGGCCATTTTGTTGACAAAATTGCCCTGCCCACCACCCCACTGACATGAGTCCAGCATCGCTACTGGATGGCAGACACATTCCCTCAACAAAGATGACCGCATTACCTTCAAATGGAATTAAGAAGGGGAGACTTGAATTTTAATGTTCAGAAAAGAGGAGTCGGGTGTAGTGCCCCGTGGTTCCCACCCCCTGCAAGGACAAGCCCAGGGTGGCCACCCCAGTTGTCCGACGCAAGGGAAGGACCTGATCTTAGAGTTACAAACAGCTAGAGCAGGAGTTCTCAACCTGTTGTACGGGTACCCCTAGGGGTACGCGGACCTCTTGCTGGGGGTATGCCAAGCCCTGCCCCTTATCTGCCCCATCAGCAGCTAATTAAGTGTTAATGAACATGGATTTTAAATTTTAATTATTTTTTTAGCCCTTCTGTCTCTCTGATTTTGGTTTGGGGCTTATTTTTGTACTTTGGAAAATGTACTTTGGTGGGGTGGGAGGAGCTGATTTTGGGAAGGGTGACTTGAAGAAAAAAAGAGATCCTTGCATGTGTGTGTGTGTGTGTGTGTGTGTGTGTGTGTGTGTGTGTGTGTGTGTGTGTGTGTGTGTGTGCGTGACTCACTCACTCACTCACTCACTCAGAGTTAAAGAAGATATTTTTCACATTTAAAATTGTTTTAGTATTTTTTATTTAATGATTAATGACCTAATTAATTAATTGATTAATCCAATTAGTTAGCAGTTAATTGGCAGGGGGTACTACAGAAAATTGGACCATGATGGGGGGTACTTGGGCCTCCAAAAGTTGAGAGCCCCTGAGCTAGAGCATACAATACTGGCCTAGGTAAATGAAAACTGACTCAGCATAGGGCAGTTATCTATACAGAATCAATATAAATGTGTTTATATGCATATATCTTTCAAGCGTATATATGAAGCTGCCTGATCAGATCATTGGTCCACCCACTCCAGGATGACCTGCCCCAATATCCCAGTGCAGGAGCTCTCTAATGCCTCAGCCAGAGATCTTTCTCAGCCCTGCTTCCTGAGATTCTTGTACGAGGTGTTGTCAGGGGTAGGACCTGTGACCTCCTGCATGCAAAGCATGTGCTCTACCACTGAGCCATGGACTGTCTCCTCATCTAATGTACACACCCCTGCATCCTCACCTCCAGATTTTATTAACAGTAACCCAAGCATCATGCATCAGCCCTAACCCCTGTATTGAATAAGCTCTCCAAAACTTCGCTCTTTAGAACAAGATAGTTCTCAAAGTTCCTGCAAGGGGGTGAGTGCCCTCTAGTGAGCAAGACGGGCGGAGAATAATGCAGGTTGGATGTGATGTAGATGCTCAAGGGAGGCCCATGATCACTACTACTCAATGCAGTCGAATTTTCTGTTTCTTGTGCGTTCTGCAACTATGATTAGTCACAATATCCCAGTTTCCTTTGCCTGTGTGTTTTCAGTAACAGCTGTATGTACCTTTGGCATTCACTTTTCTTTTCCCCAGGGTCAGGGGAGGCTCAGCAGCCATCTGTGCCTTACAGCATTTACCTGAGTTCTAATAAAGAAAGATAAAAGCCATCTGAAGCAGTGAGTGTGGTCCTTTGGGGGGGGGGGAGTGGGGCACTTTTCCTACAGGGACTTCATAGAGATTACACAAAGTCTTCTTGCATCTTAAAGACAGAGGCTGCAATCCTATGCACACTTCTTGGGAGTAAGCCCCATTGAACACTCAGTTCTGAGTAAACATGCATGAGATTGCGCTGAAACAGATTTATTGTGATGTATGCTTTTGTGAACTCCATCAGATGCATGCACAGTGCAGCTATCCTCCACTGGCAAGCTGTTAGCTCAAATATATTCAAGAAAAGCATAATGACCCTTCACAACAGCAGTAATTGGCAATAATACCAATTACTGGCTTAACAATTACTACCAATTCAACTGGCTTAACAAACCAGTACATCTTTTTTATTCTTTTTAAATTCAGACAATATCTTAAAGCCTAGTATTCCACTTCAACAGGTTTGTAGATGGCGCATCACTTCAGTAGGGAATAGTAAAATAATTTAGCCAAGGATGTGGGAGAAGGGAAGGAGGCCAAAATCCAAAGTCTATTGTTAGGCTCGTTCAAATGAAGATTGCAAAAAGGAAGTATATTTTAAAAGCATTTGTTGTAATTATTTTCCGTTAAAAAAATCCCAGTAAGGACCATAGTAATGCTCTCAAACACAGCATTTAGAGGCATCCTTTGTTTTAGGCAACGGGATTTGCCCTTCTGGGATGCATGTCATGTGTATCAGCCCATTTAATTGTTCGTAATAGTAGTCTCTCAGTAGAACTGAGTAAGTAGTAAACTGGCTGGAACTCTAAATTCTCTTGAGAAGTAATACTGTATCTACATCTAGTCTGAAATACAGGACGGCACACTGCCGCCCCTCAACAGCACTCCTGTTTATGGCTGTGTTCAATTAAAAAGACTCTTCCTGAAGTGTTATTCTGTTTCTGTCTGACCGACCACCAGGTTCATCTGCTTCCCAAAAATTCTGCATTTTCAGATTATCACCAGGGCCTTGTTACACACTATTGTTTTCGGTGCACAGCTAGAAATGCAAAGCGTGAATGTGGTGACATCCGGTGTTTGAAAACAGTCTCATACAGGGAGTTGTAGTGGACTGTGCCTTCCTGTCAAATGCACACTCAGTTGCAAAGGTGTTTTGCTGTGTAATGTGTGAAATGGCTTTCAGGCCATCCAGGGGTCAGGTCACATCTTGTGCCTCTTAAAGCTTGCTGTTGTGTTATTTTCCTGAAAGACAGTCCCTCTGAGGGCTTCGGCAGGGGCTCCTGTGAACTGTACACAACCACAACAAAGCTGTATACAAACCTGAGCTGGTTAGCTCAAATAAATGATTGCTTGCCAGTGCCAGGCAGCATTTAGACTGGCTTGGTGCGCCTTGTTCACTCCTGCTGCTACCTGTTAAAATAGGTAGCTGGATCCCAAGACCTCCCCAGCTCCCCCAGTTAACACAATGTTAATTTCTTAGCCACCGTTTTCAAAACAAGCCAACTGTCTTCCTGACACTGTCCTCAGCAGCAGTCCCTGCACCAAACGCTCCTCCCTGCAGCTAGAATCTTTAGTACATCCCCTAAGTAGAACTTGATTCCCGGCAGTTGGCAACACAAGGAGACTTGAGCATCCGCCTCACCCAGACACATATCAATGGCTGTATATGGGACTCGCCCGCCCCACATGTACCTACTGACTGATCCACACAAAGATGTGGACACACCTCTTCCATTGCCTGAGGATATTGTGCTTCTAGTTCTGGTGTAAAATGCCTCCCTGGCAGAAGCACCAGGCTCAGCTATGTGGGGGGGGGGGGGACACGGACTTGACAACTTTGATCCCCGTAATCCATACATGAAGCAGCAATGGGGCTGTTTCATGCTGTAGCACTAAAACAGAATGAAGGGTTTTTCTGTAATAGTCACTCCTGTTTGGATCTGTGCGACTCCACACAGGGGTTGGGACCTCCCCCCCCCCCATGAAGCTTATGAGTGCAGGCTCAGATCACGGTGTCTTGAGCCAATGTCTCAGACAGCTCCAAAAACGTGCATTTGAAAAGCAATTATACATTTCTGCGCTGAAGTTGCTCTTCCTTCCAAGCCTTTCTTCTTAGGGGAAGCGAATGCCTGTACCGGTAGCTGCGGCTGTGGAGCCGTGCTGGAACTTTTAGGCTTCTCCATCCAACACACACTCCTCCTGATCCACAGCACAGCTGGCAAGATCCAGATGGAGTTATCAACAGGAAAACATCTGATGAGGGGGGGAGAAGGGGGATAAACTAAGAAATGCATGAAATAGAAAGTTACTTGCTGAAAAACGTCTCTGAGTACAAAGGAAGTTTCTTCTTGCGTTCCTTATGGAAGCTACACTGGAGAGAACTCATTCCCGTCCAACATTTTCCCAAGATCAGAGCCCTCCTGTCCTGTCCTGTGTGAAAGAGGACGGGAATACAGGCCCGGACATTTACTTCCCATAGCCAGGGGGAGACGGAGCTGAATTAACATGTCCCGATCACCCTCATCACCCCCACTCCAACGTGGAAGAACCCATTTGCCCCATTCAAGAGGGTGATGTTACCTTAGGATGAAATGGATCCCTGTCTGTCGGAAGGGGGGTGGGCGAGGCAGATGAGTAGCACATCGATCTGCCCACACACTCTTGGGAACAAGGGAGTCGTGAGTCCTCCATTGGCTTCAGCAGGCGTGTGCGAGCCCCCCCTCTCGCCCCCTCCCCCAGTACCAAAAGCTCCAACTGGATGTCGTAGGCGCTGCGTCAGATGGCGGCTGGCGATTGGGGAACGCGGAGCGTTTCTCTTTTTTGACTAATTATAAAGTCGCTTGCTCCACTTCCTCGGGTCCGGACTTTGGGAAGAGCTTGCAAGCGCGCAAAAGAGATCTGCCTGCCTGGGAAGGGGATACGGAGGCAGCGGCAGCAACAGAAGCAGAGGTAGCTTCAGGTCCCTTCTCCCGTGTAAGTAAGTAAGACTTCCCGGAGCGCAGGATCCTCATCAGCCCTTGCAAGTCAAGCTTCCTTTCCCCTGCCTGCCTGCTGATTCTTTTTCTCTCTTCTTTCTACAGCTCCGCAAGAGACAGACGCTGCTGAGCTCTTCTCCAAAGCGTTAGGACAAGCGAGAGACTTCAGGAGAGCTCAGGACTTCAGAAGGACGCCCGCCAGCGGCTTCCCGAGGAGAAATCCATGTAAGTAAAGGGGAGCTTGCTGTCGAGGGGTGTGGTGGTGGTGGTGGTGGTGGTGCTGCTGCTGCTGCTGCTGCTGCTGCTGCTGCTGCTGCTGCTGGTGTGAGGAGGGGATCCCGAGCGACACAAGGGCTTTCCTTAGCGCTGCTGCCCCTTTTTTCTGGAAGTCTCTCTTTCCCTTCAGTTGCCTACTACTTCCATTTAAATTCGACTTCCATCCAAGTTCAGGTTTGGATGGAAGTCCTGTGAAACCCATAAGGGACACTTCATTGCCAATGTGGGTGAAATGTTCTGTTCCCGTCCACTTTCACCACCAGTTTTCTAACGTGGCCCCTTTGTGAACACAGTGTGCTTCACAGCTGTCTCTTGCCCTCTGGGTCAGGGTGTTGAGAGTTAGAAAGTTATGATATTATGGGTGTCTCTTATTTCGAAATCATACACCACCAGATACCTTTATATGGATTAGTTTTGTGCTTTGGCCATCAATGTGGTTAAAGAGTCCATGCTCCTCACCCATCCAAGATGTGTCAATGGGTGAGATGTCATTCTGAATGGCATTAAGAACTGCGAGGGGCAGGGCAAAACCACTTGTGGAGGGATGCAACAATTCCGAGCTTAATCCTGAGTGAAACCATGAAATGGATTAGACATTCATTTGGTTCTTTACTCTGCTTGTCTTCTTCATTCAGTGTGACATTTCCAAACTCTCTAATGTTCAGATGAACCAGCTGGCATTATTGTAAAACAGAATTGGGGGGTCTCCCAAGCTGGGGAATGAGAAAGACTTAAACTCTAAGTTTCTGATATGCCAGGACAAGAACACCTGAGACTTAACAGAGCTAAAATAGTTCCCAGGTGTTGAAGCTGTGATCTTGAGTACCCTTATTTGGAAGTATGCGGCACTAGAATCAATGAGGCTTGCTTGTAAGGGAAGGTATAGCTCTATAAGCTTTATTGAGAGTATTATTAGTTAGATCTCTTTTGGCCTATTTCCTTTTGTATATGAATTTGTTCAGTGCGAAGGAACACAATCAATGAAAAGTTATACATTCAACAGGAAAGAAGGGGATTGGTACTAGGCTAATTTTTTGCCTCTTCCTTTTGCAGAACATGACATTGCTTCTGAGATGTTATATCTTGCTCTTGGCTCTTTGCACATGCCTCATCCTTACAGTTCAGGCAGAATGCAGTAAGGACTGTGCATCCTGTAGCCACCGACTGGCATACCACGCCGACATCAACCCCCTGGTAAGAACAACTTTCTCTTTGTTTTGGAAGCACAAAAAGCTAAGCAATCCCAAAAACTTGATTACTGTGGAAGGTGCAGATTGCAAAGCACCAGATGACAAAGATCACTAACACAGATTAGCCTCCATCCCAACACTTTACCCTGGTAGAGTGATTAGAGAATACTCTAATGTATTTCCCATGTATATGCTTATGTGAAGTGTGTTGATTCTAATCTGTTCCATGATTTTGAGCACAGCATCAGGGGATGATAGTTATTCTGGATTTACAAAATGAACTAAAATCATGTAATTTTATGTAGACATAGTATGCATTTCTCCATTCACTAGTAGAAGATCTGGATTTAATCTGTCTAACATCTGAATTTAGTGTTATTGGACAGCATATATTCAGATTACCTCTGCTTCTATGACAAATGCAAAATGAATATTTGCAGAACCTGTCTTCTTGGCTACATTCATGTTCTTTCCCAGCTAATTCAGCACCATGGAGACCTCCAACATTTCTCACTGTTTAAAATACTAGATCCTACCTGACAGAATCAAGCAATTTTAAGGGCACTGATGGGCACAGGCAATAAGGGAAAATGGGATGAGAATCATTCTTGCATTGGGTAAGGCGTATGAACTGGAGATTTCCAACCAAACATGCACGATGGTTTCTATGCAATTAAGGATACCAAAAGCCTTGATCTCATGGTTAAGTATTATTTCCCTGTGCTGTATTTATTCCACAGTGCCTTAGTGACAGAATTGATACTATTTCTTAGACTTTGCAACCCCACCCTACGAAGGCGAGGTTCGGTCTTCCATTTAACTATAATGTAGACTTCTGGCATCAGAAAAACAAGCTAAAGGTCATTCATGCACCACAAGTGGGAGAACATATTCTAGAAGAGTTGGCAGACAATGAGCCACAGCTCAGGGGTGCATTGGCCCTTTTAGATGTAGGCATCCCTAATTCTATGTATTATCCACTGGAATCAGTGCTGTTTTTGTTGGAGAGGTTATACCTTTCCCTGTAGAACAATTTGTCTGAGCCATCAGGACATTACCTTAATATGGCATGCCTGCTATCGGATTAAAGTTCTCTATAGTCCAGTCTGCATAGATTAATCAGTGTGCAAATGTGTAGATCGAGGCTGGTCTAATTTGGCATTTGACCTCTTCTAACACTTTAGTCCTGATCCAAAACCCTGTGCAAATAGTGTCATGTCTCCCAGAGGATTCGACTTTCCATTGCTCAAACAACAGTACTTGCCACATGGCAAGCATTTTTTTTAGAAATGAAGTGAGTTTTAAAAGTAGTTGATGATATGGCGTGAGGAGGGGCTTGATTGTCCAAAGCAAAACTCATTTTTAAAAAAAAATCCTACTGGGTGCATAGAAGCCCTTAGGCTCACCTAATTGAGTTATTTCATTTCCAGATTACAGTTCTATGAAAGAACTAGCATTTGTAAGTTAGCTACAGAGAGATGCATGGCCTCTGAACTCAGCCCTTAGTCCCTGTTGCAACTATGGAGCAAAACAACCTCAGACTCTTGATTACAATATCCAGATTCCTGATCTTCTGCCAGAAACTATCTGCCCCCACTTTTCACTGAAGCCATTAGAGACACTGATGATATAGGAATGTATTTTTGAAGGAATAAAGAGGAACCCCTGGGGACCTGGCTTCAGGGATCCAGTGAAAAAATATATTTGAAGTACCTGGCTCCTTCAATTTCCATTACGTCAAAGGGGCTAGAGGTAGCTTGGTTGTTGGTTCTATACTGTTCAAGAACACTAGTGGTATTGCAATAGGCTGTGATTATTTTGCTTTGTGTGTTCTTCATAATTGCATAAATCCCAAGAAGATCAATCAAATAAGACATATAGCTAGCACTAATATAGGAAAACAAGTCAATCTCTAAGAAAAATTTGCAGAACAAAATATGAGCAAGTGGCAGATGCAAATAAGAAAATGCCCTCTTCCTTTTGATGGATGTATTTTTCTTAGTGAAAAAACAAGTTTCAAAGCTTCACAATGCTGTTTTTCAAGCAGCAGAGATGGTGATCTTACCACACTGAAAACATTATTTGTTAACCTTGTAGCAAGCTGAAGTATCAGGAAGCTCATTAGTGATCTATCTATGTAAGAGACAAACTAAAATGTAAGCGATTTGTACAAAGTGATTCATCAGTGAATGGGGTGATACAGAAAACATTTCATTTTAGCATAGCATGTGTTACGATCACATTTATTTACTCCATTATAAACCATTTTAATGCAATATCAACAAGGCTACAAATCCTAATCATACTTACTAGGGAGTAAGCCCCATTAAATATATTAAGCAATAACATGTGTAGAACTGTGCTCCATGAATAGTATAGTCAAACGGCAATGTTAATACAGAAAGATACATTAACTCTGCGCTTCACTATCTCATTGAAGTTAATGGGACGACAATTTTGTTGGAGGTGGCCATGTATTTGCGTTCCCTATGGAAACCATGCTGTGGATAACCAAGTCATTGAGCTATGACTGTTCCATCATTTGGTTTCCCTTCTTTCTTGAGAGGAATGGAGGAGGAAAACAAAACAAGCAAGTTAAACAATATAATGCTACAAGCCATATTACAGTTTAATATTCAGGGCAAGTACCTAGAAATACGTTCTAATTCCTTGAAAATGAAGAGATTTCAAAATGTCTGCATATTTTTAAGCATCCACAACCCAGCTGACATTGATAGTAAATGGATTACAGCCGCTATTAGAATGGCATCTCCTTAATCCAGATATTCCTGTTCACGCATGCAGGACCTCATCGGTCATATAGGAAGCTGTCTGACTTGAGTCAGACCATTGGATCATCTAGTTCCGTATTGTCTACACTGACTGGCAGTGGCTATCCAAGATTTGAGATGAGTCTTCCCCAGCCCTACCTGGAGATGCCAAGGACCAAACCTGGGACCGTCTGCAGAATAACAGGGGCTCTACCTATAGCCTCTCCCTTAGCAGAAACTGTATATGTCTTGTACTTTCAAAATGAGGAGTCTCTATACTAATTTTTTTATTGCTCCATGGTAATCCTATATACACATCTGGGTGCAATTCACATTGTACTCAGTGGGACTTACTCCTGAGTAGGAATGCATAGGATTGTACTGTAAGAGCAGAACCATAGTCAGTTGTCAAATGGGAACCAAGAGACAGGGGAAAAAACCAGGACTATTATTGCCCATTTTGGGGGGATTATCATCACAAAGGCAAAATTCCAGATGGGAAAACACGTTTTCAAAGCCCTTCCTGGTGAGGAGAGCTAATGGTAAGCCCTGGTAGGTGGCGCCACTCTTCTACAGGCACACGTTCCTAAGTAGTGTAATGCTCCAACCTGTAGACGTGGGGCTTATTGGGTTGTATCCACTGGCGTCACTGGAGGTGGGGCGGAAAGCTAAGATCTGCAGCTTTCCGCCCCACTGTTACTCTCCGGTACGAGGCGCCCCGCCCCCTTGTCATAGGAGCCCGTCATAGGAAAGTTGCAGAACTTAGCTTTCCGCCCCACCTCCAGCGACGCCAGTGGTTGTATCCTAAGAAAGCTAGGATTCCTAACAGTGCAATCCTATCCAACTTTCCAGGGTCGGTGCAGCTGCAATGCAGCCCCGAGGTAAGGGAACAAATGTTCCCTCACCTTGAAGAGGCCTCCATGTCTGCCCCTGTACTGCACAAATGCAGTGTGTGCCCTGTTGGCACAGCTGCATCGGCACTGGAAAATTGGTTAGGATTGTGCTGTTAGTCCTATTGAAAGTAATGGGACTTAAGGTCCAATCTTATTCAGCGTGCCACAGATGCTATTGGTGAAAGCAGAAAGCACTTCTGCTGTCGCAAAATGGCTGCCAACAGAGCACACAGTGCTCCGTCAGTGGTCATTTTAGGAGTGCTGCCACATGACCGTCAGTGCTCCAGAAGCGTCAGCAAAGCTGCCTTACACCTGCTGGAACAGGTAAGGCAGTGGTGGGGGTGGAGAGGGGGTGGAACATGGCAGAGAGGGGGCAGGAGGGGCAAAAGGGGGCTAGGGAGGGGCGTGACAAGGCCGGGAAGACTGCAGGAGAGGGTGGATCCATCACTGAAAGTGCACATCGGATCCTATACACTCCAGCAGCAGCCTATCAGCCCCTTTTCTCTCCTTGGATTTGCGCAAGCAAACTTGCTAGCACAAGTTCAAGGAGACCCATTGCAGTTCAGGAGTCTTACACAGGGATAAGGGGATTTATTTTCCCTTTCCTTGCTGAAGCCTCCTGGTCTGCCTCTCCGCCACCACCACAGGATGCAACAGTCACCATTTTGGTGCGTGCCACTGTGTCAACAGGGAGGGGAACGGATAGGATTGGGCTGTTTATCTCAACTGGCACATCTCATTGATTTCAGTGGTGCTTAGTCATTACTAACGTTCTAAAAGACAACCCCTTATATGAGGCAGCTGTGCACAGAGATGTTTGCTCCTTACCCCTGCAATTCCTATCACCCTTCTAGAAATTACAGTACTCCCCTCATATCCACTGGGGATATGTTCCAGACCCCTCCGTGGATACGTGAAACCGTGGATAGGAGCGAACATCCCCTCCATGGTTTCCTGAGGGGCCTCTGCCCTGCCTCCCCTGCATTCAAGCATGCGCCCCCCCCCCCAGCTCTTATTTTTCTTGCAACAAGCCTTGTTTCTTCCTTAAAACAAACAGAGAAGCAGCCTCCATTGCAGGAAAGTAGAGCGAGACTAAGTCCTAGAGAGGCTCTGCAAGGTTTCTGTTAACCTTGCAGAGCCTCTCTAGGACTTAGTCTCGTTCTACTTGCCTGCAATAAGCAGCCAGAGGCTGCTTCTCCTGTTTGTTTAAGGAAGAAACGAAGCTTACTGGGAAAAAGTAAGAGCCGGGGGGGGGGGGGTCCCCGCAATCCGTGGATAACTGAAACCATGGACAGCGAATCTGTGGATTTGGGGGCCCACCTGTATAGATGTAATGGAAAGCCACTCTTGGAGGAAAGACTTAGACTTCTTCAAGCAAGATGTTGAGCATCTTGGTTCCAGTCTCTAAGGTTGCAATCCTATACACACTTACCTGGGTGTAGGGCCCATTGAATTCAATGGGACTGGTTTATTTAACGCATTAAATTATTTATAGCCCACCTTTCCTTCCAAATAAACTGAGCATTCAAGGCAATGTACAACATGGGGGACGGCGACTGTAAAATGCCAAAATAGGAACAAAATATAAGGTGCAATAATAAAAATCATGAAGAATATTACAAATTAATAAAACAAAATACAGCCCCCAAACCTCAAAGCAACTACTTAAGAATGGAAGGTCAGGAATTACTTAATTTGGTGCTTTTGTACCAAACAAATCTGTACAAAATAAATTTGTACAAAACAAACCCTCCAATGGCATCACAGTATATTACATCTGTAAACGGAAAGTACAACCACATGAAAGTGTTCCCATCTTTTTAATTAGAATCTCTGTTTAATCCCTTAATTTTCTCTAAGAACACAAAACAGGATTATTCCTGTGCAATCTTGTTAATGTTATGAGGCTCCCTTGTGAGTTGATCTCCCAAGGCTGCAATCCTATACAAACTTTCCTGGGAGTAAGCCCCATTGAACACAGTAGACTTAATTCTGAGTAGACATGCATAGGCTTGTGCTGTAAACTACTTAGAAAAAACGGTTAACAGCACAGTCCTATATATGTGTACTCAGAAGTAAGCCCCACTGTGTTCAGTGGGACATATTCACAGGTAAGTGTACAGTATACTGTATAGGATTTCAGCCTAAATGCGATTGACGATGACAATAAAATCAATTAAATTAACTGTAGAGGTTATCTGCCAAATGAGACAACTATATAGAAAAGATTTTTTTCCAAGATACACTACAGTATTATATTGTCAGGACATATAAATGCATACACCACGTTTCTTTGTAGCAAATAATCAAATGATGAATTATACATTTATAGGCTGCACATAAATGCCCCAAAACAAAAATATGCATAAATAGCAATGGGTCACCTGTGCACTCATATGTTTTAATATTTGGATGTGGCTAGCCCCCCCCCCCTCAGATGATCGACACGACTAATTTTGATAGCCCCAGTTATCTATTTGGAGGGATGAAGAGCTGTAACCAAGGACCCTCAGCTTCCCTCAATTCCATACTGTCCCCCATTCCCAAACCAGTAATCACCACTGTCAAACTGGCAGTGCTAACCACCTGTATCTAATTCAGTTTGAGGATTATATGTGCAAACCTGAATGCTGGAAGCAGAGATCCAGCCCTTGTAATAATGCATCATCCTTTTGTATGTATCCTTCCCAATTGTCACCATAATTGAACTGGAACCATATTTGTACAGGAGGTGTTATTGGCCATTGCTTGGAACGAAGAAGATAGTTGAGGGATTTTGTCTGTACTGACATTTCTTTTCAGATCTAAGTCAAGTATTTTAAGATGCATAAACCTTACATGAAAATTGAAGTGCATGAACTGCTCAAATTCTAACACCGTATACATTGTATTGAATATACATCTCGAGTCAAATTAAACTCCAGTGAGCACTAAAATTTTAACCGCAAGTGTGCTTGGGCCAGGTATGCTAAACATAATGTGTTAAATACACAAAATTATGAAATGAGCTGTCATGTTTAGGAACATTTATTATTACTACTGGTTGTAGTAACTTGCTTCGTCCTTTGGATAAAAGTTTCTGTAGTCCTTTGAAAAGATGGTTGTTATCAGTACAGTTGTACAGCCTCCTGTTGAGCACACAGCTACTATGGAACTTACAGACAATTCCATTTGTTTGAATCAGATCTGCACATGGGGACTGTACAAACAGCCACTGGGATTTGTGCAATTACAACAACAAAAAATGGCTGCCTGCAAATATGACAGCTGTAGAGCCACCTTGTGGAGATGCTGGTTCAAACAATAGTGCCTTCCCAGGGATACTTCCTAGGTTGTGTGTTTCATTGTTGTGAGGCTTTCATTTCAGGAAGTGCAGTAGAAGAATTCTGTTAGTCTGGAAAATGATAGTGTCTACTTAACAACACTATCAACAGTTACCTAATCTTCATCAAGGCCCTTTAGACTCTCTTATCTAAAATGTCATTTAAAATGTTCATGGATTTGTTCGGAAGTGAACTTCTTGATCCAAAGGCACTGGGCTCGAATCCAAAGGTGTATGAACACAAAAAAGTGCTGCACCCACATGTGCAGTTTTGAGGCGGATGTGGATTCATATGCATTCGTATCTACATTAAAAAGGTGCCAAAACACATTTGCCCCTGTATTAGGATGTAAGAAGCCAGTCTGGGAGGACTGTAACACGTGCTCAGAGCCTTCTAATGATATAGTAAAGAAAGATACAAGAATGCAAAGTGGACAACATTTTTACCCTAATACAGAATTTGGTTTATATCGTGAAATATGAGTTTGTTTACTTCTCTGTGTTGTATTCTAAGCAAATTAGTAATGATTAACAACACAGTCTTATGCATGTTTAATCAGAAGTGGACCCCACTATGTTCAATGGGGTTTATTCTCGTTTAAATGTGCTCAGGATTATAGCCTTAAACTGCAGTCCTATACTCATTTACCTGGGAGTAAGATCCAGTAAACTCTGTGGGACTTAGTTCTGAGTAGACAAACACATCGAATTGCGCTGTTAGGTTGCAGTGCTAAACACAATTACTATACTTAAGACCACAATCCTAAACACACTTACACAAGAGTAAGTCAATTGAATTGACTAGGACTTACTTCTGAGTAGATATGGATAGGATTGTGCTGTAAGTCCCATTAAACTGAAGTTTGTTTACTTCTTAGTAGATATGCATAGGATTGAGCTTTTAATCACATTGAAATTGATGGAACTTGTTAATGACAGCTAACTTGTATCATTTGTTTCAGTGGTGCTTAGTCATAACTAGATGTATTCTTAGGATACAACCCCCTGTGTTTTAGTAAGACCAAAAGACATCTCAAATATGTTTTGATGTATATTTTAACATGCATTTATAAATCAAACTATTTTTCAGGCATGTACACTAGAATGTGAAGGAAAGTTGCCTTCTGCCAAAGCCTGGGAAACCTGCAAGGAACTCCTGCAACTAACTAAGCTGGATCTTTCCCAGGAAGGCAATGGTGCTTTAAGGGAGAACCCAAAAGAACAGGATGAGGGTCATTTGCTAGCCAAAAAATATGGTGGCTTCATGAAAAGATATGGTGGCTTCATGAAGAAGATGGATGAGCTCTATCATATAGAACCAGAACAGGAACCCAATGGAGGAGAAATCCTTGCTAAGCGGTATGGTGGGTTTATGAAGAAGGACTCCGATGATGATGCCTTGGCTAATTCCTCTGATCTGCTGAAAGAGCTTCTCACAACAGGGGAAAATGCTGAAACTGGGCATTCTCAGGACATGAATGAGGATGGCGAGATCATCAAAAGATATGGTGGCTTTATGAGAAGCATAAAGCGCAGCCCAGAATTCGAAGATGATGCCAAAGAGCTGCAAAAGAGATATGGCGGCTTCATGAGAAGAGTAGGAAGGCCAGAGTGGTGGCTGGACTACCAGAAACGATACGGTGGATTTCTTAAGCGCTTTGCAGATTCTCTTCTTCCTTCAGATGAAGATGGAGAAAGTTATTCCAAAGAGGTCCCAGAGATGGAAAAGAGATACGGTGGATTTATGAGATTTTAATATCCTCCCTTTTGTCCATTTTTGGTCTCAAATCAAAGACTGCCTCATTGATCATAATTTATTGTAACGTGTTGCTTGTACTGTACAGTTTTTTACTGTCCTAGGTAATAATGCAACCTGCTGTCTGTTATTTCAAGTTCTGTGATCTTTTAAGTCAACAACTGTTTTAGTCTAATTTGAGTCTATGTTGTACTTTTCATGCTAAATCTATTTTGGGTACCATACTCATTTCTTTAAAACAACACAATTGCTTAACTGTATATATAATAAATTGTTCATCCTAACTGCATAATGTATCTTGAAGTACTTATTTCTTAGCAATCACCGCATTTATGCAAACAAAAGTTCTATACTGCATATTGTTTCTACAAATGTGAACGTTGTACCATCCACCAAGCTACAGAAACTGAAATTAGATGCTTTTCTTTTCTAGTTCTCTTTTTAAATCATAAGGACAGAACCAAAGATCTATTTCACATAGGTTTTTATTTTATTAGGGATCCATTTTTAATTCAACAAGTTTAGAATAATTACAGTATCTTTCTTAAAATTATTATTCACCACAAGCATTCAGCCCAGGGCCAACACAAGACTTCCATGTATAGCAAATGCTCTTTCCCCCCCCCCCCCACACACACACCACATGGTGCTGTGACAGCCTCGGCTGCTCCTACTTACAGGACTGGAAAAGAAATCAGAGGATGGAATGGAAGAGGAAGTCTGAAAGCGAGAAGAGTGGTGGCTAGCCCATCTCTGACACTGTAGCCAACCACTCTGTTCTCCTTCACATTTCCTCTTCCACTCCATCCACTTCTTCCTTTTCCTATGCAGGGACTGAGAGAAGGAGGAGCATCAATGGAGGCAAGTGAGTGGACAGAGATGGGTGTTCAGGCACCAATCTGCTGCCTGAAGCCAGAGGTAGAAGGAGGATGGAGCGCGCGGAGCAGACGCGCTGGGCGGGGGCGCAGGGGCGCAGTCAGCATTGGGGGGGTACTTACCCGCACGATGGTTCGGCCCTCCCACCCTCCCTGGAGTTCGTTCGGCTCCAAAAAGGTGCCCGAAACCGGCAGGGGGCGTGTTCGTTGTCGCGCTGGGCGCAACGATGTCACGTCACTTAGGCCCCGCCCCCTTGGAACAGGCGCCGGGAGGGCTAGTGGCATTACTGCCTGAAGCGAACACCCCAGACAGCCTCATGGTTGGGCCTGCCCTGATTTAGCCTATATGTGTATAAGCAACATAATAATAGCACTAAAGGAAGTAAGCCCTGACTTAAGAGGAAGTGGAGAAGCGAGAAGAGTGGTGGGCTAGACTAGACCATCTCTGACACTGTAGCTTTTATACACTGTAGACACTGTATAATTTGTATACATTACACAAATGTATACGATTATTTTTATAAACATTTAGCCAGTTTATGCAACTGGTTTGTGAACTAAATAATCAATACATTTCCCAGATCACTTCATTTTCTCCTCAAAAATTAAGTACATTAAAATGTCCATATTTCTGAATGTTCAGGGTTGCTAGTAGACATTTCTAAACTTCAGAGGATCTACAGCTTCCAATTGGATCCCTGTGGTATAAATCAATTATGTTGCAATGGAGAAAAATGACACTGAAATGGATTCCTTCAGGATCTCCACATGCTGTGTTTGTGCATATACAGAAATGGCTAGGCTTACCATATTTTAGAAAGCTCAAACCGGGACACCCCCCCATAACACCCCCCCCCCGGCAAGGTAATTAATTAATTAATTTAAAAGCAACGAAAAACCAACCACAACCATCAAAAATCAATCATAAAGCACAAACCACAACCAAAAATCAACCTCAAAAATCAACCACAAACTACAAACCAGAACCAAAAACAACCTCAAAAATCACAAACTACAAACCTCAACCCAAAAACAACCACTACCAAAAATCAACCTTAATAATCAACCTACAAAGTACAAGTACACAAATATACAATACAATTAGACAAATCATTACTTTCTTATTAAATATTTAAGTAATTGTATGGGCCGCGAAGTGCCCCCTCTTGCCGTGCGATGCGCGGCCGGCATTTCTAATTAAATAATTAATAAAGTGAAGGGGGCGCAAAGCGGCCCCTCTTGCCGCGCAAAGCGCATCCGAAATTTTTAATTATTTAATTATTTAAATTAAATACATAAATATAAATTAACTTACCTTTGCTGCTCCCGGCGCTGCTCCCCGGCCTCCTGCTGCTCCTGCTTGCCTCCTGCTGCTCCTGCTTGCCGGAGGCTCGCACTGCGCAGGCAAGCAGGCTGGCCCGGTCTTCCAGCGGCACCGCACGGAGCCGCTGGAAGACCGGGTTGCAGCCTGCTTGCCCGCGCTGTGCGAGCCTGCCGGAGGCTCGCGCAACGCGGGCAAGCAGGCTGTGTTTCTCCCGGTGCCGCTGCAAGACCTGGTCTCGCAGCGGCACCGGGAGAAACACAGCCTGCTTGCCCGCGTTGCGCGAGCCTCCGGCAGGCTGCAAGCAAGCAGCTTGCCTGCGGGCAAGCAGGCTGCAACCTGGTCTTCCAGCGGCACCATGTGGAGCTTCTGGGAGACCAGGTCGCAGCCTGCTTGCCCGTGCTGTGCGAGCCTGCCGGAGGCTCGCGCAGCACGGGCAAGCAGGCTGTCGGTTGGCCTGCTCCCTCACTGGCTCCACATGCCGGTGAGAGAGCGGGCGGACAACCGCTCGCCACACCGCCAACTTCTTTTAATTTTAAACTTACCGGGCAGCAGCTGCATCTTGGATCACGAAATCTCACGTGATCCAAGATGTCGGCGCCCAAATCTCGTGAGGGCATGATCATGCGAGATTTCGTGATCCAAGATGCTGCCCGGTAAGTTTAAAATAAAAAAAAGATGGCGGCGCCCATTCGTCCCCCGGGAACGGACCAGGAATCGAGCCTAGAAATGGCTCTATTGCAACAAAGACCTAGGATTTTGAGTTCAACAGTGGCCTCCTCACCCTGAATCAACACTTTTGCAAGAACTGTAGGAACTCAACATATCTTAAGAACAATCCTGATATGGATCGTCTTACCCTACCATAACGAACAGTATTGATTTCCACAGGTGGCATTAACTTTTCAAGGGCTGTTGTTCTTTGACTGTTTTCTCTTCTGTCCCTCTAACTGTTTTCCTCACAGATGTCAGTGTTTCAAACACTGGAGTTAAATCCCTAAAGACTGATAGGAAATATAAGTTGTTTTCCACCAGATGGCTGCCACTATTGGAACTTTGTACGTGGTGATGGGGCAAGCAGAAGGTTTTAGAACAGGGGGTGGCCAAGCTTGCTTAATGTAAGAGTCACATACGATACACTTCAGATGTTTGGGAGCCGCAATACATGAACATTCGTTCAAAAATACACACGTTTTTATTGTTACATGCACATTTTGTTACAAAAAAATTATATAACTATTAAGAAATACATGCATGTAATATTTATTCATGTACGTAGTTTTTAAACTGTTAATTTGTATTAGTTTCAAATATAACAAAGTAAAGGGCAAAACCACCTATTTTTAATTATATTTATTAGTATCTGGTCAAAACATGGAGGAAAATATGTAAACCAATAAACTTAGAGATATTTTAATCCGATAACACCTTTCAAAATTATAAATTTTTTATGGCACAAACAGATATTGCTACAATTATCAGGCTATTTACTGCAAGTAGAAGTCTTGTAAGTCTCCATCTTGGTAATGCAGCCAAACTCTTCAGCACCTAGGGCGCAATCCAAACCTACTTAAGCCGCCTTTGTAACCAGTGGCCCAGCGAAAACGGGAGGCCCCAGAATGGAAAGGGGATTCAAATCCTCTCCAAAAGGGGAATTCAAAGGGGATTTGAATCCCCTTCCCGTTCTGGGGCCTCCTGTTTTCACTGGGCTGCTGCTTACAACGGCGGCCTAAGTAGGTTTGGATTGTGCCCCTAGTATCACTCGACAAATTTCACTGCCCGCAGCCTAGCCATACATACCACAATCACAAGCCATGCCCACTAAACTAACATTGTCAGCACTGGTTTGCACAATTACTGATTACCCATTACAATTTCTCTGTAATCCTTGATGATCCAAACTTTCTTTAATCCTTGACTAAAATCTAGCATTAAAATTAGCATTTCAATTCAAAATATATGTAGCATTTCAAAATATATGTACATTCAATTCTTAAATATATGAACATTAAACTTACGATTTTATCCAGTGAACTCTCAGTTTATATCTGGTAATAATAATAATAATAATAATAATAATAATAATAATAATAATAATAATAAACAAACAAACCTTTATTGGCATATACATAAAACAAACACAAGCACAAACAGAAACATAACACAGAATTAAATAAGCAGAATAAATTAAACAATTAAAGAAGCTAAAACTAAATCAATTTCAACATGATTTAAAAATGGGTAAAGATGCCATGTTACTTTATTACTCACTCCTTCAGTAAATTAAAGTGTCCGTTCAAGATTAAATCAATTTCATTCAGAGCATTTAAGATCTACAATCCCCTATGTGCATACATCAAAACTATATATTGTCCTCAGATTAGTCATCAAAAAACGGCATGGTTAGACGTTTCTGAACAAACAGACTCACAGCCCATTCCAACCCAAGGGCCAAGCAGCCCAAGTCAGACCTAAAGTCAACCTAAGTCGTTTAGGGCGACTTTAGGTCTGGAACGCAACCATTTAGGGCGAAGTTAGGTCGAAGTTACGACCGACGGACTAAGAGCAGCCCATTCCAACCCAAGGGCTAAGTAGCACAAGTCAGACCTAAAGTTGACCTAAAAGTGGGCGGACCGTGGGTGTAACGGGGGCGGCAACCAATTAATGTTGGATTCCAGACCCTGGCAAGCACAGACACGCCCCCTCCAACACAAATGCTGACACAAATTTTAGGTCGACCAAAAAGGTGGACCCAAATTCGAGGAGACCCATAGGAGCCATTTTCCCTTACCTAAGCCAGCCCTTTCCTGAAAATTTCTAACACCCTACTCCTGAGTTAGGTCAGAGTTAGGACGGAGTTGGGCCTTCTAGGTCTGGAAACCGACAGAGTTATGCCTAAGATAGGGAGCCTATCAGCACCCAGCCCCACCCAGCCTCTTTCCCACAAAAGCCCAGCCCCAGGCCCCCAGTCTCTCTCTCTCTCTCTCTCTGAGCACGTGGCGTGGGGTTCTGTCCCCCACAGCCACAAAGTGGGACTTTGTTGGTGGAGGGCAAAATTCACAAACACCCCACTTCTCTCTTCTCTTCTCCTCTCTGCCCCCCTCAAGGGCAGAGAGAGCTGTTCTGGCTTTGGCCAAACTGTTTACAGCTGTGCCTGGGCAGCTGTCTCCATGCTACCATTTGCTAACCCATGTCTTTCTCCCAGCCTCTTCCCCCCACACACAAAGGCAACAACACCAGCAGGTAAGAGCAGGGGTTGTGCTGACATGTGTTCTGACATCTGCCTCTTTGCATATGGAAATATGGGTAGGATACGTGCCTCTATACCAATGTCTTGTCTCATAGCTGCCTGCATAGCCTGCCATGATATGCCTCTTTACCAATGTCTTGTCTCATAGCTGCCTGCAATGCCTTCTCTGAAATGCCTCTTTACCAATGAGTAGTCTCATAGCTGCCTGCAATGCCTTCTCTGAAATGTCTCTTTACCAATGTGCCCTCTCATGTCTGCCTGCAATGCCTTCTCTGAAATGCCTCTTTACCAATGAGTAGTCAGATGCCTGCCTGCAATGCCTGCTATGATATATAGGATACATTTCGCTTTACCACTGTTGTGTTGGATTGCCGCCTGTTGTCATGTGAGCATACAACACCATGAGTGTGGTGGTGCTGTTAACAGTCTGTAGACACCAGCTGTTCCCCCCCCCTTTTTCTCCACAGGGTCAACTGACAGGTCAGTATTGCTAGGATTGCCATGGTTGTGACCCAATATATGTGTTGTCTTCTCTCTCTTTGACCCTTTTCCCTTACAGGATCATACTCGCCTTACACCTGGGTAAGCAGTTCAGACCATGCTATGTGTGTGTCACACCTATCAGCTGTGTTATTTCTCTCCCTGCAGGCTTTTGCAACCTACACACTGGCTTGTCTTCAATGGCGATTGCTACCACATACCAGCTGCCATGTAACACCCCCTTGTTTTTTGTCTCCCCAGGAATGTCTACTACCACCTACCTTCCTGGGAGCACCCCTGGGCCCGCAGTCTGGTTGCCCCACGGTCCTCTGCCTGGATGCTGCCAGAGGTCAGAGAGCCAGCCCTGCAACCCTCCTCAGCTGCTGCTGCTCCACCTCCCTGTCTGTTGTTCTTGCTGTCCCTCCCCTTTCTATGGAGCAGGCTGTGGTTCCACAGGGGGAGAGCCTGCGTCTCCAGGTCCATGGGGCATGTGTGCTGCTGCTGCTGCTTTCAGATTGGCTGCTGTGACTACCCCTGGCAGCCTCGCCTGGCCATCTCTGCTAACGTTCCAGAACAATAAAGATGCCCCTCGGGCAGAGCCTCCTTGAAACATATGTGCCCAATGTTACACAAGCATTGCCCTCCACACACAAACAGCCCCCAGCACTGAAGCCCCTACATGAATCCCTTCCAGGGACTGCCACTTCCTTCCCAGGGTGAACACAGCAGGGAGGCTGCCAGACCCCCATGGCACAGAGGGGAGGGGGAGCTGGGGGGCCTCTCAGGCAGGCAAACAGTGACAGGCACCACGGAGCCCATACCGGGGCCGCTTGTGGCCGCTGCATCTGTGTAGTGGCCGCTCAGCAACCGGGGATCTCGCCAGCCAGGGCGTCCGCCCGTAATGCAGCCGCTTCCGTCGAAGGTCCACCCATAATGCAGCCGCTTCCGTCGAAGGTCCAACCCGTGTCCCTATTGGTCTCTGCAGACCCCTCTCTCGGAATCTCTCTCCCACCAGCCTTGTTGTCTGTCTGTCTGTCTCTGACCCACCCATGCCCCTCCCCAGCACCCACTGTCTGCCTGCCTGTGTGTCTGCCTCCCCTCCCACTCCCTGATGATGGCTACTGGCCACCCCCCACCCTGCCAGAGCGCCTGCCGGGAGGCGCTGTCGTCGCCCCATCTGGCGGCGTGATGAGCTGTGTGAGCCCTTCACGCTCGCAGCAGACAAGCCCAAGGCATCTCTCGGTCTTGGCTGGGGCACAGAGCAGAACGCACGCTGGGATGCCTTCTTTGTGGGCATTGCCCCAGCCCTGGAGGTCCAGGGCTTCAGGCAGCGCACGGGCAAGTCATGTCAGAGGCAGTTCCAGACATCATGAGCCCCCCCTTGTGTGTGACGTTCCCACCCCCCTCCTTCCCTTCCCTCCCCCGCTCCCCCCATGACTCCCATGTGCAGCCTCAACGTGGCATGGGGTGGCATCGCCTTCTGCAGGAGGGGGAACGGCCACTCTCCCCTGCAGCAGGTGGCTGATACACAGGGTGCCCTGTGGCGGCTAGCTCGGGCACCTCGCTCACCTGTCACCTGCCCTGCGTCCACCACATGACTGGCGCAACCCCCCTGCCTGCGGTCAGCCCCTTTGCGACCGGGCTGAGACAGACACTGCAGCAGCTGCCATGGATGGACGCTGACACGTGCAGACACACAGGCCTGCACATGCCCGAGCCAGACACCGAGCCTGGAGAGCCTGCCTGCCTGGGAGGTAAGTGTTGCCTGGATCCTGGGGTGGTGCTGGGCCACAGAAACTGCAGCCTGCCTAACTCAGGCATACCTCTGACCTAACTCAGACATAACTTCTGCCTAACTTAGGCTGCACTTAGGCCACACTTATGCCTGACTTAGAGAGGGTTGGATTGGAATGGGCTGTTAGGAACTTGGCCACCTGCCTAGTACGTGTCTCATCATTCCCTGCTAATAAGTATTGGATAGCATCGTTATCTGACTGACACATTATATCTGACAGCAATGGTTTAAGAAATTGGGCACGCAAATCTTGAAACTAGGTACAGTGGAGCAAGATATGGGGTAGGGATTCCAGCCCCCCTAAGTTACAAGTGCAACGGCGTTCCTCAGCAGGCAGGCCTCTAAATCTGCCTAGTAGAACTTTAGAGGGCAGAGCATTACAGCGTGCTAGTGTAAATGCCCGCCTTTCTTGAGAACTGTCTAAAAAAAGCAGATATCTAGGTCTGCTGCCATAGTTGATCAGTAGTTGAAAGTTCAGTGGGGAGCAGATTCTATGTGCCGTTGCCAGGGTCTCCTGCCTATCTATATCCAGCAACCTAGTGATTATTATCTTCCAAGCTGTGGCCAGCGATCTAGCCCCCAATAGATCAACTGACAGACCCAGTTTTTGGATTTTTTTATAGTACAAAGCCAGGCCAGGGGTAATTATTGAATCGTTGAGAACACCCTTAAGAAGGGGGTCATAGTCAGCAACAAAACATATTCTGGTCCAGTATTTTAAAAACCTGGACCAAGCCTGTAGCTCTAGTCTATGTTGGCCTGCTTCTAGGCATAGGGCTGCATGAGACGCAATGAGGGACAGCTAATATCTTATCCAAAAGGTTGCCTGTGTCTTTTCAACCATGTTGTTATAGGCTGTCATCCATATAGGGACGCCGTATAGGAGTTGGGAAATTATTTTGGCGTTGAAAATCTGTAAGGCAGCTGGTATGAATGAATTACCCCATGTAAAGAAGAAGCGGGTAATGGCTTGAATAGATCGTTTAACTGAATTGATCACTGTGTTACGATGGGAAACCCATGAATGTATAAAATTAAACCATAGGCCGAGATATTTAAATTCTTTGACCTGCTGGATCATCTTCCCATTGAACTGCCAAGAATGAGGTTTCCATGTTTTCCCAAACACTATAATTTTAGATTTCTCACAGTTAAAATGAAGATTATTCTGGGATAAATATTCAATGCAACCTTTAGTTAACCGCTTCAATCCAATGTTGGTGCGAGATATTAGCACCATATCATCTGCATAAAGCAGCAGTGGGATTCCTAAAGAGCCTACTTTGGGATAGTGGGCATCCAAGTTGGTTAAAAATGGGGCTAAATCATTAATGAATAGATTAAATAATGTAGGAGCCAACACACAACCTTGTTTAACACCCCTATTGGTTGGTACAGGTTCAGAAAGATCTCCCTGAGATGATACCTTGATCTGGCAAGAAGTGTTACAGTAGAGTTACAGTATTAATAGGAGCAACCTTTTGTCAAGCCCTATTTTCCCCAACTTATCCCACAGCAAATCCCTATCAATAGAGTCAAATGCAGCCCTGAGATCTAAAAATGCCACATAGAGACTGGCGTTAAACTGATGTAATTACTTTGTAATAAGATGTGATAATATCAAGCAATGGTCTATTGTTGATTTACCTGGCCTAAAGCCGGCTTGTTCAGGGCCTAATATGTTGTTTTCAAGGATCCATGCATTAAGTTTATAAAGTAGATGATTTGCATAAAGCTTACCCGTCACAGATAAAAGACTAATTGGTCTATAGTTACTGGGGCTTTTCCTGTCCCCTTTCTTGTAGATGGGCACCAGGGTAGATTGGGTCCAAGATTTTGGAATTTTGCCAAGTTTATCATAATCTGCTGCAGTAAAAAGATCGGCCAGAAGGGGCGCCCACCAGTCAGGAGCAGCTTTAAATAACTCTGGAGGAATCCCATCTGGTCCCGCAGATTTCCCTAGTTTTAACTGGCCTATAAGCTCTTTGATTTCATCGCATGTTACAGGTGGCCAATCTGGGAGTTCTGCAAAGGAGGATGAGTCAATTAGAGGAGATGATTTTGTCACGTCTAGGAGCAATGATCTAAAATATATTTCCCATGAAGAGATAGAGATCGGAGAGTTAATAGTCGTGTTTTTACGAAAGAAGCCAGCAACAATATTCCAGAAGGACTTGGTGTTTTTAGTTTTAACGGCACTAATCAAATGAGTCCATCTTTTAATTGCAGTACGATGCGTACATTGTTTAAGGGCTTCTTTTAATTGACAAGAAAGAGCAGAATAACTGGACAAACTTGATGGACTACTAGACTTTCTGTATTCCTTGTAGACCCTTCGAATGGCTGATTTTAATGTCAAACAATGCGAGTCAATCTTTGAGGGGGTCATCATTAGGTTGGAACACCAGCTGAGGTGAAGGAATTTGCCCTAATACACTAGTTAAGATCTTAACTATTTCCTCAAAAATAACCACACTATCTGTCTGGTCTACTGCAATCAGAGATTTTGATGAGACTAGCTCTTTTACATTTTCCTGGGTCAATAGTCCAAAAAGTTCTTTAGTACTGTTATCCCATTTAATTCTAATAGGGGTAACTCTATGACTATTTAACTCCTGGATAGGGGGCTGAAGAGATGGATTTAAAGAGCAAGCTAATTTGCAAGATAAAGGCAGATGGTCACTATAGAGTGGAAAGCCAACTTTAAAGTCCACTATAAATGGAAGGAAATCAGCAGAAACCATGATATAATCAATCAAACTTGCACCTTGACCAGAGAGATATGTGAAGTCCCCTTCATCCTTCAAATCATCAAGGCCATTCAGCCATATAAAACCATTAAGAATACAGAACTTGGCTAATAAAGACCCAGTTGCATTAATTACCTTATCCTTAGAATGTCTTGGAAGAAAACAATGCTCGGGTAGGGAGACATCCACTGGGGTATCCCATACTTGATAAAAAAACCACAGCCCAATTCTAGCCCACTCGTGCATTAAAATCCCCTGCAATCAATAACCAAGGTTGAAGAAACTTCTGAAGCAGATCTTCAATGATACAGCTCAGATATTCCCATTGCTGATCACTAGTCAGCTTGTTTTTTGATGGGGGAATATAGACATTAACAATCAGAATGGCATAAGATGTAAGATGGAGCCTAACAACTTGGATTTTACAACAACTGTCTGCCATAAATATTAAATCATAAAGCAAATAGGATTTTAACAATACTGCCAACCCCCCAGATGGACGACCCTTAGGGTTGGTCTTACAGGCTGGTAATAAGAACATAAGAACAGCCCTGCTGGATCAGGCCAAAAGCCCATCTAGTCCAGCTTCCTGTATCACACAGTGGCCCCACCAGATGCCTCAGGGAGCACAAGACAACAAGATAACCTGTTTCCCGTTGTCACTCCCTTGCACCTGGCAGAGAGAAAACCCCTTCTAAAACCTCTAAAACCAGGAGGTTGCTTATGGCTTGTAACCTGTGATGGTCTTTTCCTCCATGAATCTGTCCAAACCCCTTTTAAAGGCATCTAGGCCAGATGCCATCACCTCATTCTGTGGCAAGGAGTTCCACAGATGAATTACACGCTGGGTAAAGAAATATTTTCTTTTGTCTGTTCTAACTCTCCCTACACTCAATTTTAGTGCGTGTCCCCTGGTTCTGGTGTAGTGCGAGAGGGAGAAGAATTTCGCTCTATCTACTCTCTCCATCCCATGCATAATTTTATACGTCTCAATCATGTCCCCCCTCAGGCACCTTTTTTCTATTTTTTTCTTTTTTCTTTTTTCTTTTTTTTTCTTTTTTCTAATGAGATAACATTATATCCTTCAAATTCAGGTGGATGTATGGCCCATGTTTCTTGTAGAAGGATGACTTCATAGCTTCTAAGTAATTTAATAAAATCCACATCCCGTGATTTTTTAATCCAGCCAGCGATATTCCAGGAGAGAACTTTAAGGTGGTCGGGGAAGGTTTTGCTGTTCACTGCAGCTTTGTTAACAGTAGGTTTCTTTTTTTTTTTTTTTGACCAAGATATTCCGGTGAGAGGTCTCTACCTGCAAGTTCTTCTCTTGCACTAAAATAGGGCCTGTGAGTCAGGCCTCCAACAGAGTACCAGCATTTCCATTTGAGGTATCAACTTGAATAGGAGCCTCTCTATTGTTGTCTCTAAATTCTTCATCTGGGTCAGTGGCAACAGTTATTTCTGCAGCAGACAAAATTCGCAAAGGAGTGGATGCTTGAATAACCTGTGAACTTGTCAAGGTAGAAAGCTTCAGGGGGGGAGTTTGAGGGTCATCCTGTATCAGATTCTCACTCCCACCGGGGTCCACATACTGTGTTGGTATTAAGCAATGGTCTCTTGGTCTCAGTTTCCCAGTGGATGCAATCAAGTCATTGGTTCGGCCCCCATGATTTTTATGTGTCAGGTTTCCTGAGGAATTACTACCCACATAGTCAAGAAGATCTGCCCTCACATTATCGAGACACTCAATAATTTTCTTCTGTTCGTCAATGGGCAGCTGCTTAAGGGCTGAGGTAGCTTCTTGCTCTAGTGAGATCCCTTCAATATCTAATTGAATTAGTAACTGGTCCAGATGCGATTCTGCCAACATATTTCAGCCAACATATTTCCGTGAGGCGCACATTATATGTAAAAGAGCCACATGATGTGGCTCTCTAGTAGTAGCCACCCCGTAGTAGAACATGGTGCTGATTATGTAAATCCTCGCATGTAGGAGTCGTTCTTGGCTGCCACTACTGTACATGGAAACTGGTGTCTTTAAATGATACTTGATTATGGTATTATAGCTTGATTAGAACCTGGGCTTTGCTCTAATACGAGGATACACGATGAATATGATATAATAAAATAATACAGGCCACGATAATGCCCAGTGACTGGCAACAGATTTTAGACAAACAAAAGAAAGCACTTCTTCACACTAGCAATGAGGCCAGCTGAAAGGCTTGCTTCCAGCTGTGAGAAGGGGGACCAGCAAAGTGACAAGGGGTGCCCCACTGCACTCCACATCTGCCTGCCACCCAGCAAGGTGCTTCCATAAGCTTCCCAATCCCCTTCCTGCTCACTGAGAATGGGCAAATAGAGAACTGAGACAGTGGCAGTCTGCCTCTGGAGGAAAGGGGCAAAAAGCTGCCACTGCTGCTGCCGCTACCGCTGCCTCCTCATCTACCCAGCTGTTTAGGAAAGCAGCCTGATGGGCAACAAGAGGCAGAGCACCGCAGTCCAGAGCCTGCTCCATCCCTGCCTGCCTCCTTGGTTCCAGCGGCACCTCCTTCCTCCATGCAGTCCTGTTGGAAACAAATACTGGGAGCATGCTCCATACATCTGTTTATTTCAAACAGGATCACACAGGAGAAGGAGAAGGAGGCTGTTCCGGATTGCTACACTCCACCTTGCCTTGCCTGTTCTTGCCCACTTGGCTGCTTTCCTAATCAGACAGGTGGTGGGCAAGGAGCAGGAAGGTGAGGAAGTGGTGGCAGCAGTAGTGATGGTGGGGCATGCACACATGCCTGCTGACAGGTTTGCAAGGTTTTGTTTGTTTGTTTGTTTGTTTGTTTGTTTTTGCTTGTTTGCTTGTTGGCTGCATACTAGCAGGGGAAGTTGACTGCCGGAAATCTGGCAACAGATCCACTCAAACCAATTCATGTTAAAATGTGTGTGTGTGTGTGTACACACACACACACACACACACACACACACACACACACACACAGAGTATTATTATTAAGAATAAGTACATTACACACGCACACATATATATGTATGCACTGTATCATTATATATATTTGAAATGTATAAAATATGTTTATTTAAAAGGTTAACATTTATTCCTTGTCTCTTCACACTTCATTTTAATTTTTTTTTATTGATTCCTGAGTATCCTGCACAACAAAACACTAGGTTGTTAACAACACTAAATTAAACGCAAGCATTTAAATAGAGCAACAAGAACAAAATCCACATTAAAGCTGTAGCAGCAATCAACAACAAAATCCTGTATCAGCAGCAAGACAAGTTGAGCAGAACTTAATCAGCACTCTCCCATGCCAAAAGCCTTCCAGAACAGCTGCGTCTGCTTACAGTCGTGGAATACTTACAGTAATTGTGCCAGGCAACCTTTCTGGAAGAAACATTCAGATGGGTGCTAGGAATGGGTGTGATGGGTGCTAGGACTGAAAGCACTTTATTTGTTGTAAGCTGCCAAGCTTCAGTCAATAGGGTTTGAGGCACAACACAGGATCTCTGATGTTGATTAGAGCACTTGGAAGTGTACAGGAAAATCTGATTGGTGCTTCCTGCTGTTTCATCTGTAGACAAGTAACGAGAATGACACGTTCATCAGCCAGTTCCCAACATTCTATCACTCAACAGCATGACCAAGGTATAGGTAGGAGCAGGTCTGATTACTCTTGCACTCCAAGAAACACGCGAGACAGTGGCTTGGATAAATGGGGGAGTTTATTAAACATATAACAATTAATAATTATTGTTAGCAGGGGCTAACTACCACCCCCCCCCAACGTGTGGGTCACTGGTTGGGGGAACGGTGTAAACCAGCATTTCTCAAAGTTCTCCCCACGAGGCGCACAATGGGGAGAACTTTGAGTGTTTGTGGGGGCGGAGCCAGCAGCGGCGGCAATCCAGGGAATTGCTGCCGCCACTGATACCACCCCCGAAACCACCGTTGTGGCACTTACCAGGGCTTGGGGGAGCTTCGAGGAGGCCTGCGTGACCTTCTGCAGGCCTCCCCAATCTTCGGATCACTGCAAAATGGCGATCTTCAGGCGCTTCCGATTTTCAAGAATGCTGTCCCCTCCACTGTTTCCGGTGCTAATTGCTGAGCTGTCAGATGTGTTCCGCTCTTTCTATTGCGTTCTACACTCTCCTATAAATTCCATCGCTGCCGTTTCGGCAGTTAACATCTTGGTATCTTACTGTTGCTCTAACACCTGAGGAGGTCCATGGATGTGGATGAAACGTAGTGTTATTTTTATTGTTGTTTTAAGCAATGTTTTTTAACGTTGTCATTAAAACATTTTTCTGACATGGCTTTTAATCCCGTTAATTTTAAATCGTTATACGTAATTGCTGGCCATGAAAGCTTCCGACCCTTTTTAAAGTCCCATTAAGTTCAATAAGTGTGTATCGGGTTGCAGCCTTAGTAATTAGTTAACAAACACCCCTCAAATGGTGTTACTGAATGCTTCCCTTTATTTTCTTGTATGTAACGGGCAGCCCAATCCTGTTCTAAAGATCCGCCGTGTGGCACCCTGTGGCAGAAAGTCTCCTCAGGGAAGGGGACGCTCGTCCCCTTCCCCGAGTGTAAATGGCGCTGAGGCTGATCAGCCTCCTCAGAATTCTGCCAGCTATTTTGCTAGCGGAAGTCGGAGGAGGCCATGTAACGGCTCAGCTGATTGGCAGGGGTCAAGATTCGGCCGAGGCTGATCCCCGCCCCCTCCCTGATCAGCTGGGTCTATCGGCCTCTGCTGTGTGCTCCCGAACCGCCCCTCTCCGCTGGATCCTTACCTGGGTATGGCAGCGGGCAGGAGATGGTCTGGGCGGCAGAGCAGGGCAGGTCGGCCTTGCGTCAGCCTTCTCTACTCATGAGTCATCGCAAATGTGCCTTACAACATGTTTGCGACATCTTTGGCTGGCGGAACACTTGTTCCGCCGGCCGAATTTACAACTGGATTGTGCTGTAAATTATATGTAATTTATGTTAGAAGCAAAGTGTTGAGCAGCATGGGGTTAGTATTGCAGCAAAGACCAAACTTCACAGCAGTCTTGAGATTCATGTTCCGGGACTGGGGAAGTGGGATTAAATCTTTAAAATAAAATTTAAAAAACTACTGTTATCTCTACAACTGAGTGGCTGAATCTTCACTGACAAGAATTTCAGAAGGGTACAATAAACTTAAAAACAAAAACAAAAAAAAAGTGCTATAGAAAATTATTTTCTTCCATCCCAGTTTGTCAATAAAGGGCTTCCTTACTAAGGACGGGATCAGTTCAATGACCCTCACAGATTAACCCCCTTCCTTAAATGGAAACGATAAGCATGAACAGTTCTCCCACAGTGACATCACGCCTGTGGGTCCATTCCGAGGCAGAAGAAATGCCGGGCTCTGCGTCAACAGCCACAAGGGGAGACACCTTTCCCGGAGTTCTCTCTCTTCCGAGCAGCGACTGTATGGCTCTCCGTGCACTACTCAGGTCTTGGCCCAGCAGCGGGGCAGCTACGGACTTGCGCCCTAAGTCCTAGAGAGGCTCTGCAAGGTTAACAGGAGGTGGTGATGGCACCTGGCCTGGATGCCTTTAAAAGGGGATTGGACAGATTTATGGAGGAAAAGTCCATCACAGCTTACAAGCCATGATGGGGATAAGCAACCTCCTGGTTGTAGGAGTAGGTTTTCTTTGTGCCAGGTGCAAGCGAAAACGGGAGGCCCCAGAATGGGAAGGGGATTCAAATTCCCTTTGAATTCCTCTTTTGGAGGGGATTTGAATCCCCTTTCCATTCTGGGGCCTCCCGTTTTTGCTGGGCCGCTGGTTACAACGGCGGCCTAAGTAGGTTTGGATTGCACCCTAAGTCCTAGAGAGGCTCTGCATGGAGCCTTGCAGAGCCTCTCTAGGACTTAGTCTCGTTCTACTTGCTTGCAATGGAGGCTGCTTCTGTTTGTTTTAAGGAAGAAACAAAGCTTGCTGAAAGAAAAATAAGAGCTGGGGGGGCGCAGGCCTGCCCACAGGGGAGGCAGGGTGGAGGCCCCTCAGGAAACCATGGAGGGGTGTTCGCTCCTATCCATGGTTTCAAGTATCCACGGAGGGGCCTGGAACATATCCCCAGCAGATATGGGGGGAGTACTATATTCTAAAGTGTGGGTGGCAATGTTGAAAAGGCCCTTTCCCCAGTTGCCACCTACCTTACCTTTGAAGGTGGACGAAGCTTCAGCTGAAGATCTGGAGATATTAGGAGACTTGTAGAGGAGAAGGCAGTTATTCACATATTATATCCCTAGCCCCAGACAATTTGATACACATATACTTTCCCACTTTCCAAAAGACGTTCTCTTGCATGATAACAGAATACCTCATTCTTTCCAGAGTTCCTCATTGCCAGATGTTCTTCTTTAGTGTATGCCTAAGGAAATTATCGCTTGTTAAATTTTGAGTACAATTTGTTCCAGCAGAACTTCCTGTCCGTTCTTCTCCAGAATGAGTACCACAGAGAGCTACATTTGGGTATTTCATCCATATTAAGCTTTGTCGTCTTTACTCCTCACTATCCTACCACAGCCATGATATTCTGAGGGCAGATTTATCCTGGCTCTTAATGTCTACAGATGTTTGTAGGACCTACAGCCCGGTCCAGCCCAAGGCAACTGCGGTACAATTCAGGCACAATTGCAGCCCAAGTGCTTTAGGCCTGAGTTGTGCCTGAATTGTGCCTGAGTTGGGCTGCAATTGTGACTGAATTGGGTTCAGGCACAATTCAGGCACAACTGCACAATTCAGGCACAATTGAAGCCTAAAAGTGGGTGTGTTGGGGGCGTGTCGGGGGTGTGACGGGGGCGGTTACGAAATTTGGTCCGGTTCCAGACGCTGGAGAGCCCCGACACGCCCCCTCGAGCCCAACTCAGGCCCAAAATTTGGGCCAGCAAAAAGGGTGGACCCAAATGTGAGGAGACCCATAGGAGCCATTTTACCTTACCCACACCAGCCCTCTCCTGAAATGTTCTAACACCCTGGGCCCGAGTTGGGCCTGAGGTAGGACCGAACAGTTGTGGCCTAACTCTGGACACGGACCCAAATAGTTACCCTATCAGCACCCAGCCCCACCAACCTCTTTCCCACAAAAGCCCAGCCCCAGCCCTCCACTCACTCTCTCTCTTTCTCTCTCTGAGCACGTGGCGTGGGGTTCTGTCCCCCAGCAGCCACAAAGTGGGACTTTGAAAACGTTTCTAACACCCCTCTTCTCTCTTCTCTTCACCTCTCTCCTCTCTGCCCCCTCTAGGGCAGAGAGGGCTGTTCTGCCTGTGGCCAAACTGTTTACTCCTGTGCCTGGGCAGCTCTCTCCATGCAAGTGTTTGCTAACCCATGTCTTTCTCCCAGCCCCTCTCCCCCCCCCCACAGGCAACAACACCAGCAGGTAAGTGCAGGTAAGAGCAGGGTTTGTGCTGACATGTGGTCTGACTTCTGCCTCTTAGCATAGAGAAATATAGGTAGGATACATGCCTCTATACCAATGTCATGTCTCATAGCTGCCTGCATAGCCAGCCATGATATGCCTCTTTACCAATGTCTTGTCTCATGTCTGCCTGCAATGCCTGCCATGATATGCCTCTTTACCAATGTCTGCCTGCAATGCCTGCCATGATATGCCTCTTTACCAATGTCATGTCTCATAGCTGCCTGCAATGCCTGCCATGATATGCCTCTTTACCAATGTCTGCCTGCAATGCCTGCCATGATATGCCTCTTTACCAATGTCTGCCTGCAATGCCTGCCATGATATGCCTCTTTACCAATGTCATGTCTCATAGCTGCCTGCATAGCCTGCCATGATATGCCTCTTTACCAATGTCATGTCTCATAGCTGCCTGCAATGCCTGTCATGAAATGTCTCTGTACCAATGTCTTGTCTCATAGCTGCCTGTATTAATGTGAGCACACAATGCCATGGGTGTGGAACTGTAACCCATATGTAGACACCAGCTGTCCCCCCCCTCTTTTCTCCACAGGGTCTACTGACAGGTCAGTATTGCTAGGATTGCCATGGTTGTGACCCCCAAGTTGTGTTGTTGTCTCTCTCTTTGACCCCTTTCCCTTACAGGATCATGCTCACCTTACACCCAGGGAAGCAGCGCAGACCAGGCTCTGTGTCTCACACCACTCAGCTGTGTTTGATTTCTCTCCCTGCAGGCCTTTGCAACCGGCACACTGGCATTCCTTCAATGGTGATTGCCACCACACAGCAGCTGCCATGGAACACCCCCAAGTTGTTCGTCCCCCCAGGAATGCCCACTACCACCAACCGTCCGGGGAGCACCCCTGGGCCCGCAGTCTGGTTGCCCCATGGTCGTCTGCCTCGATGCTGCCAGAGGTCTGGGAGCCTGCCCTGCAACCCTCCTCAGCTGCTGCTGCTGCTGCTGCTACATTCTGAGTGGCTGCTGTGCCTACCCCTTGCAGCCTCGCCTGGCCATCCCTGCCAATGTTCCAGAACAATAAAGATGCCCCTTGGGCAAAGGCCCCTTGAACACCATGACCCCAATGTTACACAAGCACTGCCCCACACACAGAGAGACAGCGCCCAGCACACAAGGCCCTGCATGAATCCCAGCCAGGGCCTGCCACAGCCAGCCCAGGGAAAACACAGCAGGGGGGCTGCCATACCCTCAGAGCTCAGAGGGGAGGGGGAGTTGGGGGGCCTCTCAGGCAGGCAAACAGTGACAGGCGACATGGCGCACGTCCGCCACATCCGTGAAGAGCCCTTTCAGCAACCAGGGCTCTCACCCACCCTCGGTCCGCCCGTCAACGGCATCCGTGTCCACCCGTCAACGGTGTCCGTTTCCGCTCTCAGTCCGCCCGTCAACGGCGTCCGTTTCCGCCCTCGTTCCGTCTGCATGAGAGGCGCCCGTTCCTGCATTGCCTCCATCTGCGAAGTGACCCCTGTGTCCCTATTGGTCTCTGCAGACCCCTCTCCCTGTATCCCTCTCCCACCAGCCTTGTTGTCTGTCTGTTTCTGACCCACCCGTGTCCCTCCCCAGCACCCCCTGTCCGCCTGCCTGTGTGCCTGCCTCCCCTCCCACTCCCTGATGATGGACGCTGGAACCCCCCACCCCGCCAGAGCGCCTGCCGCAAGGCGCCTACGTTGCCCCATCTGGGGAGTGATGAGCTGCGTGAGCCCTTCCCGCTCACAGCAGACAAGCCCAAGGCATCTCTCGGTCTTGGCCGGGGCACGGAGCAGAAGGCATACCGGGATGCCTTCTTTGTGGGCATAGCCACGGCCCTGGTGGCCCAGGGCTTCAGGCAGCGCACGGGCATGTCATGGCGGAGGCGGTTCCAGACCTCATGAGACCCCCCTTGTGCATGCCGTTCCCACCCCCTCCTTCCCTTCTGTCCCCCGCTCACCCCCCCATGACTCCCACGTGCAGCCTCACCGTGGCTTGGGGGTGGCATCACAGTCTGCAGGAGGGAGGGCAGTGGCACTCCCCCCTGCGGCAGGTGGCTAATGCCCAGGGTGCCCTGGGGCAGCTGGCACTGGCACAGCCTCTGCCCTTCAGCTGACTGTCGCATGCCCAGTGCCTGCAGGCTCACCTGTGGCTGCCCATCTGCTGCGACCGCTGCAGCAGCTGTGGTAGGTGCACGCAGACGGGCTGAGGAGGGGGCTCTTCGCTTCCACAAGACTGACAGCTCCCCACAGGGGCCTGCCTGCCTCTGCGGTAAGTTTTGCCTCGATCCTGGCCCACTGCTCTTGCCTCCTGCCTAACTCAGGCACAGTTGCAGCCTAACTCGGTCCTATTTTGGGCCCCAATTGTGCCACAATTGGGCCTCAACTGTGCCTGAGTTGGGCTGGACTGAGCCCCTAGACAGTTAGGGGCAGAACCATACTCCAGGGGGGTTATGGCATCCAGCTGATCCCACACACAAATGTGTGTTTTCACTTTGGCTACAATATAATCCAGTAAGCTTACTTACTATTTTTTCCCTTTAATGGTACCTTCCCTGTGAAATTTTCTCTCTGCTACAATGTAAGCTTCAGGTAGCTTTTGAAGGCTTTAGGAACAAGATTTTGTAAAATGGAACTCCACACAAGGTTTAAACGTACATAACCAGGTTATTATTATTTCTTATACAGAGCACTACTACTAAGCAACTGACAGGCGCTAGTTCTGGCAGCGTAAGGTCCCTTACAGCTGCCACAAAGTGCAACATGCCACTCAGCACAACCTGGCTGCTGTGGCAAGTCGCGTGTGGCTGAATCAGCACGCCAACAGACAGGGAAGGAGCTCTGGTGTTGATAAGTCAACACAAGGGGCAGGAGGGAGGCAGAGTTGGGCAGAACAGAGAGGGGAGGGTGGATCGAGGCCAGGAAGGGGCATTATTGGCAGCGGCACCGATATCCAATCCCCCTTCCTGGCCTTGATCTGCCTTCCCAGATCCACTCAGACTTGTGCCAGCTATATAGCTGCTGGGGCGGCAAGGGCTTACCTCGGGTCAAGGGAACAAATGTTTCCTTACCTGGGGGAGGCCTTCAAAGCCTAAAACTCCCCCGCATGATGCAGCGTGCACCCCATTGGCACAGGTGCATCGCCACGTAGGAGTTAGGTAAGACTGGGCTGTTAGCCAATATTTCTGTAAAATAAAACAGGAGAATGAAACAGTCAGTCCTATCTCTAATATTGTTTTCCCTAGTATAGCTTATGAACTGTACTTCGTACTTCCCTAGTATAGCTTATGAACTGTACTTCGTACTTTTCTAGGGAAATTTTCTTTCTTTCCCTCAAGTACAGCACTGAGTTCCTTCAGTTCTTATAATTTTCAACTTTCCTCTCAACCAGCAATCATGTCCCACTAAACAAAACTTTCCCGTTCACCAGTCACGATTTACTGATTTACTACTCATCAACCAATAGGCTTCCAGCTCATTCTGACTGATTATGAACCAATATGCCTTTTCAGCCTCCTCTGCAACTAAAGCTCCTGTGTTTGTGTGTGCATGCACATGTGCATGCGTGCATTTTAAAATTTCCATATAAAATTACTAAAGAGGTTTTTTTAACTTTCAAATGAATCTCTATAGTAACTTAATAAGATAGAGTCCCATTTCACCACAGAGAACTCTGTCTTTTATCTTCTAGGAAAAAACAGCTGGGGCAATTTTGAGCTGTTAACTGGCTAGCAAATGATGGATTAAACAGCCCATATTGCTGTCCCCTCCCCAATTGGTTCTCCACTCACCTGCAATCATTTTGCACTATGAAATAAAGGCCTTGGGAAAAATAATCATGTAGGTACATGAAACCAGTAGTTGCAACTTTATATGAGAAGACTTGTACGGTCATGTACTACTAAGGCTTGAGTTAAAATTACACACACTAAGGGAAATGCAGAGTCACAAAATTCCTTTTCATCATCACCACGACTCAGTGGTTGGCATATAAGAAAGAAAGAGGTGAGAATAAAGGTGTACAAACAAGAATGTTTATTGTGGGGATAATAATACAATAGCAGGGAGGGGGAGTCAAATAATAAAAGGCAATGCAATGTATTCACTATTCACATGACTAGGCCATATGAAAAGTAAGCAGTTCCTAGGTGAAAGAGAGGGAAATACAAGGAAAGGGAGCACCTGATGGCACATGAGAACGTAGAGAAATCAGGAGAGTTATCTTTGAAATGGGGGCTAGAGGAAAACTGGGCAGTTTGTGGTAGTGGGAGGATAGCTGGAGGAGAAAGGAAGAAGAAACAAGAGAGGTTCCAAGGTTCTGGCCACAGCGAAAGACTAACTGTGCCTAACGCTGGCACAGCAACTGCTGCGCCGGCCTAGAGTGTTGCAAAAATGATGTAAAGAGCTTCGCAATACCCAGAGAGCAAGCAGCACCGGCGGGAAGGCCTGCACCATCCCACAGGTGCCGGATCCAGACAACTGCACACACACGCTGGAGGAGGGCAGGGAGGGGGTGTAAGGGGGTGGGGGAAGGGCACAGATAGGGCGGAGGGGGTTGGGTCGGCAGCACTGGCGCATACTGAATCCTATTGCCCCTCCCAGACTTGAAAGCCTTATGTGGGGCTTTTGGTCCTGTACCAGCGATTTAGCGCAGATGCAAGTAGTCCCATTGCACAGGCTGGGGCTTTACCAAGGGTAAGGGGACAAATGTCCCCTTACCATGAGGAGACCCTGCTCATCATAGTAGCCAGCATAAAATGCAGCAACCATGCCACTACTCTGCTGGTCAGGATTGGGCTGTGAGTTACAGTTTTCTGTAACCTGAAGCGATAGCTACAGACTTTGTTTACTCCAAGACAAGAAGTCTGTGGCTTTTTCACAGGTTCAAATGTGCTGTACAATAACTGTGGGGTAACTGAGGCCTTGGCTCTTGCCAGCAATCCAAGTCAAAAAGTCACAGCACTGGCCCTGTGCCATGTAGCTATATATGCAAATGTGTTGTGAGTCATACATCCAAATTAAGGAAAGAAAAAAGCAACAAAGCTCACAAGTTACTTGTATTTTTCTTCAGTGTAGCTGATGAAACCTTAGAGTCCTGAGCAAGTTAAAGTCAAAAAGGAAATGACAAGTCGTGTCTAATAAATTATTGTCTAAACTTAAAGTGTCATCATAATTGAATAATAGAGCCACCCAGACCCATTTGGAATGAAATTTAAAATGCTGATTAGTTATTTGGGATATCCACAGCCTTATGAATTGTTTGTGTGGTGCTTAGCCCAGAAAATTCATTATCTTGTCAAGAACTTAGATTTTTCTCCAGAGATGATCTGAAAGCCAAGCCCGCTCACTTAATAGGCCATAAACAAATTGACAGGCGTATCCATTAAATGTCAGTAAAGAGTTTTATATTGTGCAGCCAGCAGTAGGTATTCCAAGAGCATGTTAAGAGAGCAGTTTCTCTTGAAGGAAGATCATGTTACAGTTTTCCTTCAAGAGAAACTGCTCTCTTAACATGCTCTTGGAATACCTACATGCTCTCTTAACCATGCTCTTGGTTGCACAATATAAAACTCTTTACTGACATTTAATGGATACACCTGTCAATTTGTTTATGGCCTGTTAAGTGAGAGGGCTTGGCTTTCATATCATCTCTGGAGAAAAATCTAAGATTTTGAAAAATCTGGTGGATGAAAATGTATCTCCTCAGTACAGAATTTTTGATATGCACACATGGCTTAGAATTCTTAAGCAGTCGCAATCACTGATTGTCTATGGACCAGTTCAGATTATACTGTCCAAGCCGATTTCCACATGCATGACTGAGGATGTGCATGTATGCACATATCCTGATCTCCTTATTTGTGTGCTTTTCCCATTCCTATAATGTGGGGTGTCCAAACCTTTCCCCATGTTATCTAAATACTAATTTAAATGAACACAATTAGAAGAACAAGAAAGGTGTTCTGAGACTGCACACACATGCACGATCGCAAATGAAGGGTCTGCACCTCATACAGTACTGTCTAAATTGGTCCAAGGTGTTCTTAAATCATTTACCCAGTCAATGTTATAGTGGACAAATGGGCAGCAGATGCATGTGCACACGTGCATGTACACAAAATAATGCTCCATTTGCATGGTCAGGGTTCAGAATCATGTAAATCAGGACTCTCTGAATAGACATCAGCATGGAACACTTGAGTGACACTTTACCTTTAATGCATGGTAGAAAGAGAGCACATCTGTTTCTTTAGCATGCAGATATGCTCACCCACTACAGAAGTGTGTGGTAGCTTCCCTAACTGGTTATATGAGTATAAGAAATTAAATGCCAAGAATAATATTAATTTTCAAAGCTAACCAAGGTATGTTGTACTAAGAAAGATCGGAGACTGTTATAACCAGCTATAATGCAGAGTGAACGAAGCATCTTCGGGATTCAAGGTTATAAAAATGACGGATTCATAAAATGTTAAAAACTGTATTAAAAATATATCAGCGACTTTACAAGTCTAATTAAAATCACAAATATGGGTAAAAATACTTTAAAAGTCCACAATTTAAAATACAATAAAAACATTCCAAAACCTATTTCAGCATGACATTTCATTCATAGAACTTTATCAAATACAAAGAAAAGCCTAAGTAGGCAGGAAGATGGTGTACTGTTTTCTCACCAGATATTGCCTAGGATAGGAAAGCACTTTTTGCGGTTGCAGAGTTTCTTGGAATCTTCAACAATGTAGAATCTACATTGTAGATCATTTCAGAAGTTAGATTGGGGGGGGGGGGAGAGAAAAGACTGACTTGTGTTGTGCTATTTGAGTCTTATTACTTCAATACATTCTTCTTGGTAATATATGTCCTTAATTCTGGAATACCTACTATGTTATATAGGCTGAGTATCTCTTATCTGGACTGCTTGGAATGGGAAGTTGTCTGGATTTTGGATTTGTCTGGATTTTGGAATATTTGTATAAATATAATGAGATATCTTGGGGATGGGACCCAAGTCTAAACACAAAATGCATTTATGTCTCATATACACCTTATACACAACATGAAGGTAATTTTATACAATACATTTTGTGCCCCAGCATGATATGCGCCATGCCAGCCAGGTACTGGAAAAAGTGGTGGTTTTTTTAGTCATAGCCCCCAAAATGTCTGGATTTCGGAAAAGTCTGAATTTCAGATGCCCGGTTAAGGGGTAATCAACCTGTATATTAATTATTTTGGGCTATCTTTTCTTTGAATTTAATATATACCTATAATCATCATAACATATGTGTAATCTCTATTAAGCAAGTAGATGTTATATTGATCATTTTTGTCTACATTTACTTCTGAAAGAATACCCACGTCATAGTTGCAACAGAATAAAACCAATGCACATGCCAATGGCCATCTATAAATCAGTATATTGCTGTGATTAATGTGCAAAAACAAAGTTGTGCAAAGTTGTGATCAGATTCCAAATGTGCCTGTGGTCATGTTAAGCAATTTACTATGTCTCCCCCTCAGTTCCCTGCCTATAATATGAGTCAATGATTTAAATTACAAGATTATGGGTGTGACCAACATAGGGCTGTTTGGATGATATTTATCTTTTCTGATTAGGCCCATGGACACTGATGTGTGCACTCACAATGTGCACACATGCTGGACCCTCTCCTTGCTTCTCCCTCCTCCCCTGTAAATCTTCCTAAACGTATTCATATGAACCAGCCCCCTACAAGTGCTGCTAAACCCACTCTGAAAGTACATTTAGCAGCACATGTAGTGGAGCAGTTCAGACAACCCCTCCCATGTGATTAGAACATTTATGAGGAAAACGTGGGAAGTGATGTGAGAGTGCACATCATTGAATGTGTTGGGGGGGGGGGAGTGCATGTGTACTTGCCAGACAGCCACCACCAAATGGAGGCGAACTGGAGAAGTAAAACGTTTTGAAATGGTGTTTCTCCTCATGGTTGGTGACAGAGACCTACATTTCTCCTGATTCATAACTTTTTAGCTCGAGCAATGCACTTTGTGGCTTTGATGAAACTGTTTGCCCCTCCCCTTCACAAGTGAGAAGCAAATTGTAGCATGCTGTCCTGACATCAGAACAAAGCAGAGGTGCACAGGGAACATTTTTATTTATTTTTATTTTATTTATTTTTCACATTTTTATACCGCCCTTCCTCCAAGGAGCTCAGAGTGGTGTACATATTTCCTCCCCTCCTTTTTGTCCTCACAACAACCCTGTGAGGTAGGTGGGGCTGAGAGATAGTGACTGGCCCAAGGTCTTTTGCAGGTACATCACCCAAAGGTGATAACATACCATTAGGGGCCCCCACCTGACTTCAGAGGAGGGGTAGCATATGCAGTCCCAAGCATTCTGTTGCATAATGGCTTTTGCTCATGAAGAACCTGTTAGACAAGCTGCAGCTGTTAGACAAGATCTTGCCTTGCCTTGCCTTTCCAGTTCTGACTTGCCTGAGAGAGAGAGAGAGAGAGAGAGAGAGAGAGAGAGAGAGAGAGAGAGAGAGAGAGAGAGTGCTGCCTTCTCGCTTTCCTCCTTCAGCTTCTTTCTACCTCCTGCAGAGAGAAAGTTGACGTTTTCCTCACTCTTTCCCACTCCTCTTCAGACCTGTCCACTCCAGCTGGCATGTCCAGGGCCTGGAAAGGTAAGATCTTCCAGGTAAGATCTGTCAGGTAAGAAACTAATGTGTTGTCCTTGGCAACGTGGCCCAGGTGCACTGTGTTCAGCCAGGCTCATTTCATTAGACCACAAGAAAAGTACTGCTGGATAAGGCCAAAACCACATCTAGCCCAGCATCCTCTTTCCCATAATGAGCAACGAGATGCCCTTGGAAACTCCACAAGCCACTGCACATCAGTAACTAGTATTCAGAGGCATACTGCTTCTGAACTCGGAGGTGGCAGGCACATAGCCCTCACGACTAGTAGCCATTGGGAGACCTGCCCTCCATGAATTGATCCAATCCCCTTTGAAAGCCATCCGTGCTAGTGGCCATCACCACTGGCACCGTGTGAAGAAGTACTTCTTTTTATCTACCCTAAATCTCCTGTTACGCGTTGAAGGAGCTCCTCTGATTCAGCTCCTCAGACTCCGTGCCTAAGGTGAGTTCAAGCATAGGCATCTGCCCTCTGTTTCTGTACTGAAGGCAGATGCAAAAACTTCATTCAGCTTCTCTCTGTAATCTTTAACCTTCTCTTTTATTCCCTTATTGTCAGTGACATGTGGTGAGGTCCAAGGCTAGCAAATGGAAGCAACTTGAGGTCACATCCAGGTGAGGTCGCAACTCACCTCCTGCAGCTGTTCCTTCCCAGCCCTGGATGGCCTTCACAGGCCTCCGAAGGCCTTCAGAACAAGTGACTTCCGGGTTTTGCTGACATGTCTTCCAGTTGTGTCAGGAGGCCTCTGAGGCCTCCGGAGGCTGTCCAGGGCTGGGAGCAGCTGCAGAAGGTGGGTTTCAGGCTAGCACAGTAAGGGAACAGAGCAGTGTTGTTTGCATCAGCAATGGGCATCTCCCATTTATGCATCAGCACTGCATCTCCCAATGCAGGGAGGCAGTGGCAGAGACAGGGTCAAGGGCACCCCAAATGCTCCCTTGCTCCCGCCATCCACTGCTAACTCAAGCTGCATCAGCATGCTTTGTCCTGTTGGCACTCTATGCAATACACCAGAAAGCAGGTCTCCTTCTTGCTTTCTGCCTTCAAGTAACTAGTAAGTTATTGATTGTTGCTTATTTTGGTTTTCTTTTGACATTCTTAACAACTTGTTTACTTGGAAAGCAAAGTCTTAACTTTGTATTTTATTTAGAGACTTTATTTTGGGGAGGTTTAGTGCCCTGACCTCTTCATTCGCTGCTCAACTTTCACAGGTGCTTAACTTGCCTGCTTGCTTCCTGTTTACTTTGCCACTTTGTTGCCAGGATATTTCATTGCTGGGGTCCTCTTGAGCTCAAGGACACTTACAAAATTTTTGTTCGCTTTTACAGTTTTACAAGAAGGGCAACTATTTCCTCTCTGTACTGAGAAGGAAGCTTCTGACTGTACCGTTTTTTTAAAAAACTTTACCGCAAAAATGTACATATATCTATGCACATGTATAGGCCAGCGGGTGGCGCAGTGGGTTAAACCGCTGAACCATGAACTGTCGATCGAAAGGTCAGCAGTTCGAATCTGCGACGGGGTGAGCTCTCGTTGCTTGGCCAGCTCCTGCCAACCTAGCAGTTCCAAAGCATGTTAATGCGAGTAGATAAATAAGTACCGCTTGTGGGAAGGTAAACAGCGCTCCATGTTCCAGCCGCATGCTACGCGCTTCGGCAAGGAGAGTCATGCCGGCCACATGACCACGGAGGCGTCTTCGGACAACGCTGGCTCTTCGGCTTTGAAATGGGGATGAGCACCACACCCTAGAGTCGGACACGACTGGACTTAATTGTTAGGGGTCACCTTTACCTTTACCTAACATTCATATAGGAACAGAATATTAATCAATTAATTTGTAAGAATATTAATTTGTTTTAGTAGGAAAAAACATCTTCAGTGGAGTTATGCAGAACATAACATCCATAATGGAAACCCTGAAAGTTATAGGTCTGCTAATCTACTACTACTTTGAGGCCTTAATTTTGATGCTCTATGGTGTTCGGAAGAATGTTGCTGGGAAAATAGTGCTTATTACCGGATCAGCCAATGGAATTGGAAGAGAGATTGCTTTAAATTTTGCCCGTCTTGGTGCCATTCTGGTTCTCTGGGACATTGATGAAGAGGGCAACAAAGACACATCTGAGCTTGTCAAAAGAAACGGGGCTCTGGAAGTTTATACCTACAAGTGTGACCTCAGTAAAAGGGAAGAAATTTATGCGGTGGCGGATCAGGTAAAAACAAAAAACAAAAAACATGGGGATCTTTGTTTTCAAACCAAATTTATCATAAATATGTATGCTATCATAATCATACATAGAAATACAATTATGTGCAATAAAATCAATTAGACTGACTTCAAAGTAATGCAGTTGGCGTCAAGGGGAAAGTTCCGTTGACTTCAAAATTAATTTTTGTATTTATTTAAAATATTTCTATGTTGCCTTTCTGATTAAAAAAAATCCTCAAGGTGGTATACTGCAATAAAAAAACACCAATAAAAAGTATAGAAACCAAAACAATAGTAGCAACAGGGAGAGAGAGGGGGGGAGAGGGAGATTGTGTTTATTTTTACAGGAAACTCTGGGACATAGTTTGAGAGAAAAATATGTGCCTCCCTACAGGACATAGTCTGTCAAGAACTACAAGTCTCACAGCCCAATCCTAACCAACTTTCCAGCGCTGATGCAGTCGTGCCAACAGGGCGCGTGCTGCATTCGGGGGGGGGGGCAGTCACAGAGGCCTCTTCAATGCAAGGGAATATTTGTTCCTTACCTCAGGGTTGCATTGTGGCTGCACCAGTGCTGGAAAGTTGGTTAGGATTCGTCTGTCAAAGCTGTAACAGACCGCATGCATCTCGCTGCATCGCGTCCCGGAGTCGATTCTGATTGGCTCAACGCGTTGCTTCGTGTCCCGCCCCCACAACACCGACCATGGCCTCTCATTGGCCGAAGGTCATTCCGGTGCATTCCAACTTGAATAATTCAAGCTTTGGCCAACAAGAGGCCATGTTTGGTGTTGTGGGAGTGGGACGCGGAGCAGCTGCAGATATCTAGATCCATGTTCTGTGTGTCTCTCTCTGGGAACCCCCATTCCTGCCACCTTTCCTCTTCCCCAAAGCAAAACCTCTTATGCTGGTGAAGAGGGACAGCAGCAGGGGCTCACAATCATGCTCAGAGCATCTTTGTTCTTCTGAAGAACCTAGGATTTAACTTCTATTTATCGCATAATTATTTAATAAACACATTCAATATTTTATTGCATTCCTATGCTTAGGGCCCCAATGCTGCTAATAATAATTTTAGAACATAAGAAATACAGTCCCAATGTGCATTGAACATAATATCTCAAGTTTTTCTTTTTGTTGCAGGTTAAAAAGGATGTAGGAGATGTTAATATTCTAATCAACAACGCAGGTATACTAAAGGGCAAGAATTTCACTGAGCTTACAGATGCAGATATGGAAAAAACAGTAGAACTGAATATCAGTGCTCATTTTTGGGTAATCATTATTTTCTTGTGGATTACTGTGAAACTATTTTGAATTCTCTTTAAAAATGCAAAGCTTGCGTGACTGAAATTATGATATATTCAAGAAATTCAGGAGCAGTTGGCACTAAGGACAGAGAGTTTTTGTTCATGCTGTGATGACTATTTTATACTAATTAATGTAGAATACATTCCTTTTTGTGGTTCCTTGTATGTCCAAATACCACAATGGGCGCAATCCAAACCTATTTAGGCCGCAGTTGTAACCAGCGGCCCAGCGAAAACGGGAGGCCCCAGAACAGAAAGGGGATTCATATCCCTTCCAAAAGGGGAATTCAAAGGGGATTTGAATTCCCTTTCCGTTCTGGGGCCTCCCGTTCTCGCTGCACCGATGGTTACACCAGTGGCATAAATTGGATAGGATTGTGCCCAATATAGCACAGAGTTTGTTGTTGTTGTTGTTGTTGTTGTTCAGTCGTTAAGTCGTGTCCGACCCTTCGTGATCCCATGAACCACATACTGCCAGGCCTTCCTGTCCTCCACTATCTTCCTGAGTTCACTCATTTTCATGTTCGTTGCATCGGTGATGCTGTCTAACCATCTCATCCTTTGCCTTCCCCTTCTCCTTTTGCCTTCAATCTTTCCCAGCATCAGAGTCTTCTCCAGAGACTCCTCTCTTCGCATTAGGTGGCCAAAATATTTGAGCTTCAGCCTCAGTACCTGTCCTTCCAGGGAACAGTCAGGGTTGATTTCATTTAGGATTGACTGATTTGATCTCCTAGCAGTCCAAGGGACTCTCAGGAGTCTTCTCCAGCACCACAGTTCGAAAGCATCTATTCTTCGGCGCTCAGCCTTCCTTGTGGTCCAACTCTCGCAACCATACATTTCTACTGGGAACACCATCGCCCTGACTATGCGAACTTTTGTTGGCATGGTCATATCTCTGCTTTTTATTATGCTGTCTAAGTTTGCCATAGCTTTCCTTCCAAGGAGTAAGCGTCTTTTAATTTCATGGCTGCTGTCTCCGTCTGCAGTGATCTTGGAGCCCAAAAAAGTAAAATCTGTTACTGCTTCCATTTCTGCCCCTTCTATTTGCCAGGAATTGATGGGACCCGATGCCATGATCTTAGTTTTATTAATGTTGAGTTTCAAGCCAACTTTTGCACTCTCCTCTTTCACCCTCATCAAGAGGCTCTTTAATTCTTCTTCACTTTCTGCCATTAGGGTGGTATTGTCTGCATATCTGAGGTTGTTGATTTCTCCCGGCAATCTTGATTCCGGCTTGAGATTCATTCAGCCCTGCATTTCTCATAATGTACTCTGCATATACCGTATTTATTGGCGTATAAAACACACTTTTTTGTCTAAATTTGTGACCCCAAATAGTAGGGTGCGTTTTATACGCCAATACTAAAAAATCCCTCCCCCCCCCTCCCATTTTAAAGCATTTTTGGGCTTACCGGGTTTTTCCGGAGCTGGAGAGCTCCGTTGTGCCTTCTTCCCTGACTAATCTATCCGATTTTCAGCTGTTTGTCTGGTTTAATTTATGCACGAGCTTGAGTTGAGCTTCTCAGCAGCCAGCAGAGGGCGCTCTGCTCAGTTCAGTTCAGCTGAGCTGCAAAGGGCCTAGTCTTTCCCAGCTCTCCTCGGGAGGGTAAGCTTCTGAACTGGGCCTAGTTGGGGAGGCTTTGGAAACTGTGCATAGGTTAGGTTAGGTGGGGTGGGGGAAAAGAGTTCAGCTGAGCTGCCCAGGGCCTGCTCTTCGGAATGCTGAATGAATACAGCATGGGTAAGCTTCTGAACTGGGCCTAGTTGGGAGGCTTTAGAAACTGTGCATAGTTGGGGTGGGGGGAAAAGAGTTGAGTCTGGGTGTTTTTGTTTTTGTTTTTGTTTGTACTTTTATGTTGTTTAAGAGTTGGTAAGAGTTGAGTCTGGGGGTGGTAAGAGTTGAGTCTGGGGTTTTTTTTGTACTTTTATGTTTTTTACTGTGGAATCTGCAGGGGTGGGGTGGGGGAAAAGAGTTGAGTCTGGGGGTTTTGTATTTGGGGTAAATGTTTTTTATTTTGGGAACTGTGCATGGGTGGGTTGGGGGAAAAAGAGTTGAGTCTGGTGTTTTTTTTGTACTTGGGATTTATGTTCTGGTGCATTTTGTTCACATGTCTTATTGCTGTGTGTTTTAAAAGAGATCCTGGTATTTTTGTGCAATTTATGTAAATTAGCTAATTAAGCAGTCAAGCGGTAAGTGGCCAAGTGGCCCAAAATGCTTTAAATGTTTTTTTCTTGAAAACCAGGGCCAAAAGGAAGGTGCGTCTTATACGCCAGTGCATATTATACGCCGATAAATATGGGTAAGTTAAATAGGCAGGGTGACAATATACAGCCTTGCCGTACTCCCTTCCCAATTTTGAACCAGTCGGTTGTTCCATGGCCGGTCCGAACTGTTGCTTCTTGACCCGCATACAGGTTTCTCAGGAGACAAGTAAGGTGGTCTGGTACCCCCATCTCTTTAAGAATTTGCCACAGTTTGTTGTGATCCACACGATCACAGAGTTAGGGCCAACTATTACCTTAAAAGTGTCACATGACATTAAATCTTTCCTATCTTACAAAAAAACAGCAACAGTGGAAGGGTTCCAGTCTAGATGGACACCATAGTACTCAAGTAGGGGAGGGCCAATCTTTTCACGCTTCACCACCACCTCCAGTAGCATAAAAAGTGCAAGGTAGGGGAACAGGCCAACCCAGGCGGCGGCTGCAGTGGGGCGACGGTATAGCTGCCCAAGTCTGCAGCCCACACTGCACTTCCATGAAAAGGAACGAGCAAAGAGTGCTGAGCAAGGCTCAATTTCAGCGTTTGTTTTTTCGCTGAAGGGCCCTCCTGCCCATCCTTGGCTCTGATTGGCTCCAAATCCCCTCCAAATCCCAGCAATCTGGAAGGAATTGATGGTAATGCAATGACGTAATGATGCCATCGCATCACTACCATACTACTTCCGGGTTGCCAGGCTCCAGGTACCGGGGATGCCGCTGCCACCTCCCAAAGCTACTGACACTTAGCTGCACAATTATCTTATTGAATAATTTACAGGCAAGAAACACAGGACCAACCCCTTGACCTTCTGTTGGCTACGATCAGGTGGATGCCAAATTCAACAGGGTGTTATGCTTGCCAGGCATTTTGTTTTTCCTGGCCAGAGCCCGACTTTCTGGGGTTCCCAATAAACCTATCCTATCCAAAACTGCTTCTGCTGACATGCAGGATAGAGGGGACAGGATAGAGTTGTTGACTCCGGCTGGCAACTGCCAGGTGGCACACAAATAGGGGTTCTTCTAATAAGGTGGGAGGTCCCCATTCACTATAGACCGTTAATCATTCTTAAGTCTATTCAATCAATTGGTTCAGAAAGTTCTCCTTTTGCTAAATTGACATACCTGAAAGAATAAATTGTTCACATTTAATTTTGAATGTTCAAAGCTGGAGATTCAAAACATAAACAAGTATAATGTTCCTACCTAAGTAGCTAAGACCGCATATCTGCCTGCAGTGATAATGTACCCTCCTGTACTGTTTCAGAATAAAGTGGAAACGATATAAAGTATGCCTAATATTAATGATAATTTACCAACTGTTCACAGACTTGTAAAGCCTTCCTCCCCGCCATGATTGCATGCAACAGTGGACATTTGGTTACTGTTGCAAGTATAGGAGGACTAATTGGAGCAAATAAAATGTCAGGTGAGTATCCTGTGAGATGTATCTCACAGTGTTGAGATGGTTTTCGTACTGTTATGGGATGTACTGTCCTGGAGACACCATGAGAACGTAAGAATTGCCTTATTCGGAATCAGATCAACAGTGCAAGCCTACGCATGTCTACTCAGAAGTAAATCCTATTGTGTTCAGTTACTCCCAGGACATTGTGTATGCATCTATCTAATCAGCATTCTACTCCCAGCAGAGGCAAGTCACGTGCCTCTGGGACTCTAATAAGCAGGATATCAAGATAGCAGCCCTCCTTTGTCATTTGTTCTCAGCATTTGGTATTCAGAAATATTCTGCCTCTGCACTAGTACAGGGCAAATACACAATTTTGTAATTATTTTAATGAACTGCACTGTGCTAGGGCCTGTAGGGGGGTTGGAAATTTAGAGCCAAAGTAGACATGTGTCTAGTCATGCATCTTAAGCTATGGGGTTTGTCTTTTTTTTCCTAAATAAGGGGGGGGCATGAAATGTGACAAAACCAAGACAGGGGAGTGGGGGGGGGGGTTAGTAATTTGCTTCAAGTTATCTAATCCCTGTTTTTTAAATTTTATTCTAAAAATTAAATTCAAGGTATAATATTTCTCATAATTTATTTCTATAATATACATCTCATCTTTCTGAATTCCCAGCAGGTCCAAAGTATTGATAAAATACAATTATACAGCATAAAACAACATCAAAAGCAATCGTAATAGATTAAAGGTCTTACATTGGACACCATTACTAAACTAGTTTCTAAAAGGTTCAAAAATTAGTCTTCACTGCACTTCTAGACACAATCCGTGAAAGTTCAGGCATATTTTCCTTAATTTCTTTAATTTGGGTCCATTCTCTCTGTCTTGTGTGATGCAATCTCCTGGCCCCACACAAAACGCTGGCAGGCACATTCATGTACCAGTGGAAGATTCTGGACTATCTTCAAGGACATCTCCCCACAACAGTAACCCAGCCTAAGTGTGATTAGAGAGCACAGATGACTGAGACCAGATTTAATTACTCCAAAATACCCCACAAAACCCACAGTGGATCAAATGAAGCTCGTAAAAGGCAACCATGGTTGCTGCTGCTAGCGGGACTAAAGCCAGGTCAGGGAAGAGCTCCAAAAGGAGAACTTGCTGCTTATGGGGTAATGCAACCCTGGGCAGAACAAAATGTACATCCTGTTCCACACAATTTGCCAACCATATTTCATCTTATTTGGATTAAGAGTGTGCCAACTTTTTTAAAAATCTTGCTTCTTTCTCTTCCTTTCAGACTATTGTGCAAGTAAAGCTGCAGAAATTGGCTTTTTGGAATCTGTTGCTTTTGAAATGTGGGCTGCAGGGAAGAACGGCATTAAAACCACCATTATCTGTCCTTCTTTTGTGGACACAGAATTAGTTACTGGTGTAAGAACAAAGTGAGTGCTGGATTTTCAACAATTCATTTCCAAAATTTAAAATTCAGTACACCTAAGTGGTTCGGACATGTCCAGTGGGGTTCTTTACTTTTTCTCTTTTAAGTATCATGAACTGCTTTGGAAATTCCCCTCAGTTTCAAAAGACGTTTGCTGTATGGCGGGGGGACGGGGGACGGGACGACTGCTGTTAAAAAAAAATCCAAGCTAAAACTCATGTGGGTGCATGAAACTACACAGAAATGACGGATGCCCTCCCGGCGCCCGGCGCGTGGGGGCGGGGCCTGCGTCGCATCACGTCGATGCGCCCCGCCCAATTCCCCCTCGCCCATTTTGGACTCATTTTGGAGCCGAACGGGCTCCAGGGAGAGACGGAGGGCCAAGACAGCGCGGCGCTTCCCGACGGTGAGTGCTCCGCGTGCCCCGCCCGCCCGAACGCCTGGAACTCCTGCTCCACGCGCTCCACCGAAGTTCCGCCGCTTAAACTACAGTACTCATGTCTGCAACTTTGGATCCAGGACAAAAGATCCAGTGTTATTGAACCATTTTTTTCTTCCCCTTCAGGTGTTCTCTACTTCCAAAGTTGAAGATAGACTATGTAGGTCAGAAGATTGTGGATGCTATTCAGAAAGAGAAGCTTTATCTGTTTATGCCAGCATTTATGCGATTCATGTGTCTAAAAGCGTAAGAATATCAATATGATTCTTCTTTCTCTTCCTTTCTTTGTGTTTGAACATTGATTATTTTCCAAATAAAATGGTAGGAAATTACTAAAAGGTGCTAAACCTAAACAGTTGTTACTTGTAGAGTTTATAACAGTAACTCTGAGGTAGAAACTACAATATTCTAGTTTTGTTTTGGTCCCCAGAAATAGAGAATGTTATTAGTTTGGTCCCTCATAGAGAACAGAATGGAAGTAGAGAAAAATGTAAATGAAAATATGTGATATCGTCCCTCAGTCAATGTCATAGATACTTCTACCTTGTGCACAGAATCACAAATAGTCTACATATATCTAAATTAGTAGAAAGCAATATTCCCTCCAAGGGGTCTGTGCTGCTGCATGGCAGCTCAGCGCAATTTTAGGACGTCATTATCGGACTTCTGGGAACGCCAAGCTTCGAGCTGCACAGAGCTTGGCTTTCCAAGGCTTTAAGCTGCGAGGCCAGGCGGCCGCACAGATTAAAGGGAACAGTGGTAGAAATTGTATTTTCGTATATTTTCATATATTTTATTGAGTGTTTAAGGGCTCAATCCAACCCAACTTCCCTAGCTATTCTGGCCTAAGCTAGGCCATAGTTAGGCTGCTGCTATTCCTGAGTTAGGTAGTCCGGAATATCTGTGGCCCAGCATCAGCCCAGGATCAAGGCAAAACTTACCTCCGAAGCAGGCAGGCTCCCGCGGCTCGGCGTCCGTCTCGCGCATGTGCCACACCCTTCCCGTGCTTGTCTGTGCTGATCGACTGCAGCTGCTGCAGCGTCCTTGGCAGCCCGGTCAGCATGGGCCCAGGCGCAGGCGCCGGCAGCTGCCCCACGTCTGTAGCAACCCGGTTGCTAGGGGCCTGGGCACAGGTGCCGGCACTCTGTTCACGGGACGGTCACAGGACAGTCGCCGGAGGGTTGCGAAGACTTGCCAACCGCCACAGGGCACCCTGTGCCTCAGCCACCTGCTGGAGGGGAGAGTCCCTGCCCCTCCCACCTGCAGCAGGCGTTGCCAACCCCATGCCATAGGGGGGTTGCACATTGGTGTCATATGGGGGGAGCGGGGAACCTAATGGCGGCCGCCACGGCGCATGCGCAACGGGTGCCATTCATGTGGCGCGCGGGTGAACCCCGGTTGCTGAACGGGTGCAACCCGGGTGTGGCTGCCGCAAGAGGTTCCGCTATGGGCGCCATAGCAGCTTTCACTGTTTGCCTGCCCAGGCCGCCCCCGTCTCCCCCCCTCCATGGCTTGGGGGTCTAGCTGCCCTCCTGCTGCAATCTCCCTGGGAAGGTATTGGTAGCGCCTGGCTGGGATTCGTGCAGGGGCTTGACTGGTGGGGCTCTCTGTGGGGGGGCAATGCTTGTGTAACGTTTGGCACATGTGTTTCAAGGGGGCTCTGCCCAAGGGGCGTCTTTATTGTTCTGGAACCAGAGCAGAGTTGGCCAGGCGAGGCTGGCATGGGTGGTCACAGGCCCAGCAGCCGATCTCAAAGCAGCAGCAGCAGCCCAGGAACCTGGAGGCATGGGCTCTTCCCCTGTGGAACCACAGCCTGCAGAACAAAAGGGGAGGGGAAACAAGTATGACTGCCAGGGGGTGGTGCAGCAGCAGCTGCTGCTGAGGAACGTTGCAGGGCTGGCTCCTTGGCATGTGACCCTGTGGGGGCAAGGGGGAGAGAGAGTGAGACAGCTGTTGTCTACAGGCAACATTTCCACAAACATGGAGGGTTCTGTTACCATGGCACACAGGCAGATATCAGAGAACACAGTGGCTACAGGCAGAAATCCTATAATACAGTTGCTAACAGGCAGATATCCTATCACACATTTGCTTACAGGCAGATATCAGATAACATTTCAGCACAGACCCCCCCCCCCCCCGCTCTTATCTGCTGGTGTTGTGTCCATAGCCAGGGGTTGCTTGTGGGGGGGGGAGAAGCTGGGAGAGAGACATTGGTTAGCAAGAGCTTGCATGGAGACAGCTGCCCAGGCACAGCTGTTAACAGTTTGGCCACAGCCAGAGAAGCCCTGTCTGCCCCTGAGGGGGGCAGAGAGGAGAAGAGAAGAGGGAAGTGAGGTGTTTGTGAATTTTGGAACCAAGTGCTCCCCTCCACCACCAAAGTCCCACTTTGTGGCTGTGGGGGACAGAGCCCCACACCACGTGCTCTGAGAGAGAGGGAGAATGGAGGCCTGGGGCTGGGCTTTTGTGGGAAAGAGGCTGGGTGCTGCTGGGTGCTGATTGGGTGCCTATCTTCGGCTGTATCCAGACATTGCTGCTGCTATTCTGGCCTAACTGTGGCCCAACTCGGGAGTGGGGTGTTTGAAATTTTCGGGAAAGGGCTGGAGTGTGTAAGGTAAAATGGCACCTATGGGTCTCCTCAAATTTAGGACCACCTTTTTGGTCGACCTAAATTTTAGGTCCGTTTCGGAGCTCGAGGGGGCGTGTCGGAGCTCGCCAATGTCTGGATACGAACCTAAAATCAGGAACGCCCCCGTTACGCCCCTGACATGCCCACTCTTAGGCCGAACGTATAACGGAATAGCTTGCTGCGCCTGTTGTGCGCATGCACAGCATTTTTGGTCCACCCGTCCTAAACCCGTCCTACGTCCGTCACAAACTCGGGGTAAATTCGGACTAAACAGCGCTATTCCGTCCTAAATTGCCCTAGGCTGATTTTAGGCCGGAATAGCGCCGTTTAGGCCGGAATAAGACTTAGGTTGGATTGGGCTGATAGTAACTCAATTTCAGTCTAGATGCTTCTTGAACGGAAATGTGGTGTTTGAACTATCTTTTACAGAACATTTCTCTGTTTCTCTGTGTAGCATCTTAAAAAAATATAGTCATGGCTGAGAATTCAGCATCACTGATTGTCCATGGGAATATTGTCTTAGGGACTATTTTACATACTTCCCCAGCCAATGATCCTTGTGGGGCAGTCAATGGGCATAATATACATACATGCATACAGACTTACGCATTTGAACTAATGAGTGATGTGGGTGTTGAATATGAAGGATCTGCTCCCCCCTTTTTTTTGCAGAGGCGGTATCATGCAAATTAAGTGCCTTAATATAGAGCTTGGCATGGAGCTCCCCATCATGCATTACCCTCAAATGGATAGTTGAGTAAGATTATCTGAGCGGGGGGGAACCTGCATCTTTCTCCACATCTGCCCCTTGCCCTGGGTCAAAAGTGGTGCTCTCCCACCACAAAAGACAAAAGTCAGTCAGGGAGATGCGGTCTTTGAAAGCCTTTGTCCCAGTTGTATGGAGAATCCCCCAAAACCTATAGCATGTAGCCATGGTCCAGGAGGACTGGGGGCAAAGCTGGAACTGAGTTCGGCTGATATTAGGTCAATGATAAGTTAAATACATAAAAAGAGTTTATTGAAAACAAAATAGGCGGGGGTAGGATAATCCAAGGAGGCAGGAAAAAAAGATCAGGTTTACAAAACAGTTTGAAGGTTGAAAGTGCCCAGATATTTTATTTCTGTTTTATTCTATTCTATTTTTTATTATATTTTGCCAATAATTTTATTCTATTTTATTTTATGATTGTTAACAAAAAGGTACAAGCAAGCAATTACAGTCAACTCTTAGAGCAAAATAAAATCCCTTATGCATCTATAGTAGTCTCACACTAATCCCTAGCTGTACTTACTCCAGACTCAGCTTGCAGACTCCATTACACCTGTAGAATCCCAGGGACGTGGGTGGGCCAAACACAGATGCACACATGAGTATCTTTGCTCTTGACCTTAAGTAACCTGGTTTAAGGAGGTCATTGTCTCATCCAATCTAATGTTTTATCATCACACGTTGGCTAACCAAGTGGACTTGAGTACTCAGTGGGCTGGTTTGTGCCAATCTCAGGAGGTGTGCTGGCTAGTACCTATTGTTCTTCAAATGCCAGCTGAAGAAGACAAGCAACACACAAATGACCCGTCTGCTTAGTCTTGCAGTTCTCAGAGAAACCTCCATCCTATTGAACCATACATCGAAACTTCCCTTAAGGGAAACAGATGGGGAGCTAGGGGAGCAAAATCATCACATGGACACACCTGCTCCTTCATCAGTCGGGCACCCCAATCCAACATAACTCTCCATGTGGTGATGCAGCCATGATGCAATCACATCACACACAGTGATGCAACCACATCACACTATATCCTACAGGGAAGCTTCAGGCTGCTAAGGCCTCCAGAGGGTAAGGGGACATTTTTTCCTTTGCCCTGGAGTAAGCTCTTGCTGCCCCACTCAGTTTACTCAGACCTGAGCCAGTCATATACTGTAGCTGGTGCAAGACTGAGTAGACCCAGGAAGGTAGGTCAAGGCCAGGAAGGGGGATAGGATATTGGCGGTGCCACTGCCTTTGATACCACCCCCTTCCTGGCCACCATCTGCCCTTCACCCCGCCCCAATCTCTGCCCCATTCCATCTCCCCACCCTGTTCCAACCCTGCTCCCTCCCTTCCACCCCCCACACTGACTTACTGGTGCCAGGGGACATGGATGAACCACTGGCATGCAGACCCGGCCACTTGTCACTTACGGCAGGGCTGTGCTGAATGGCATGTCGTGCTTTGCGACAGCCATAAAAAAAGGTCACATTACCAGAATGCTAGTTCTAGCAGCATAATGTCCTATTAGAACCATGTACATATGTCTAACCTGTAAGACTAGAATAAAATAAATAAATATCAAAAATAATTTCCAAAGCTAACCAAAAACATTGCTTTTTCTCTCTCCAGACTTGTCCCTAGAAAAGCATTTTTCCTTATTGCGGACTATCTTGGATTCTTCAGCAACATGGATCAGTTCAGCGGTCAGACAAGAAGAGAAGCAAAAACAGATTGACAAAAGCTATTCTATATGAATCCTCCTATATATATATATATATATATATATATATATATATATATATATATATATATATGAAAAGCTATATGAATCCTCATATCCTATTCGCTTAAAAGGCTATTCTATTTCAGATATATTACTTCACTAGATTCTTACTGGTAACTGGTGTCAATATTGAATATTTTATTACAGTGGTTCTCAAACGTTTTAGCACCGGGACCCACTTTTATGACATTCTATTGGGACTCTTTAAGTACAATAATATTATTCTTATTATATATAATTGTTATAAGAATATTGTTATTTTCACTACTTCACTAATAAAGGAAAAAAGTATAAGAATATTATGTATAACATTTACAGCCGAATTCTGCCTATTGGCCGGCGGAGCGCTCCGCCGGCCTAAGGAGTCACAAAAGTGCTGGACAGTGTCGTGGACGTAGCACAATGGGTTGAGCATGATAAAGTGCATGATGTATTGTAGCACAATGGATACAATTCCAAACAAATAGCTTTGCACATTGGGAATTTAGAACAATTTGCAGTTTGTGGCCACATTCTGTAGAGGATTTTTTTTTTTTTACCACAGGCTAACTTGGGAACTTTTGTTGGATAAGCTCATCCCAGGCAAACCAGTTGTTTCTAAATTATCCTTGATGGGTCATTCCTGGTTTTCAAAGGATGAGCAGTTTTGTTTCTTTTGTGACAACATGTAGCAGGGATTATGTCTCTCTCTTTCCCCCTCTTCTTCCTTTTCTCTCCTAGAGCTGTTCCCCGCTTTTTGTTGGAGCCCCACCTCCCTTCAGCCAGCTTGGCTACTTGCCAAGCCAAAGTCCCCAACAGGAGGCAGAATCTGCTGCTACGAAGGTAGCACAGTGTCCTTTGCAGTATGATCAAGATGCTCCGTGTCAATAGCACTCATTTTCTTAGCAGTTCAGAAAGCAAAAACTTGTTTGTTTTAAGGTCATCTGTTACCAAGGCAAGTATGTGAAATTATATTCCCTATTGAACTCCTTTTAACTCTACAAACAAAATAAACACCATATATCTGTAAAAGGAAGAAGACGGGCAATAAGACTTCTGTGCCCTCTTGATGCATGAAGTGTTTTTAAAATATTGTTGTGTAAGAACCTTGTGGCATATAATAATAATACCGGTATTTATATACCAACTTTCTTGGTCATCGGATTTCTCCTCTGACTTTAATTCAAGGCAGTGTACATAGGCAGGCAATTATACCCCCCTGGAGGGTGTTTTTTTACAATACAAAGTTCTAATCTTTCATAGAATGTCTTCATTCCAGATGGTGACCATCACAGTCTGACTTATCTCTGGCATTCGCCTTCCACGCTTCACTTGATGGCACTCTGCCTCTCACTTCAGAGTGACAGCTTTTTTCCTCACTCTCACCGAGGGCTTCTCTGCAGATCATCAGAGGCGTGTCGACAGCTCTCAAATACTTCTGGCTGTCTCAAGCTGGCGTCCTCAGATCTCTTCAGGCATTACAAGGTGGCAGCTCTACCACTGAGCCAGACCTCCTGAGCCAGACCTTCTGCATAACTCAGTATTTCTTAGCATTTCCTCCCGGGAGGGAGGGAGGGAGAGGAGAGGAGAAGATACTGCCAAACAGGTTTTTAAAAAATCAAATTGCAGAAATTAGCTAAAGGTTAAATTCATAGCTCCAGAAGGATCTCTCCAAGCTGGGAGAATGGGCAGCAAAATGACAGATGCGCTTCAATGTAAGTAAGTGCAAAGTGATGCACATTGGGGCAAGAAATCAAAACTTCACATACACGCAAATGGGTTCTGAGCTGTCTGTGATGGATCAGGAGAGAGATCTTGGGGTACTGGTGGACAAGTCGATGAAAGTGTCGACCCAGTGTGCGGCGGTTGTGAAGAAGGCCAATTCCATGCTTGGGATCATTAAAAAACGAATTGAGAATAAGAACGGCCAATATTATTATGCCGTTGTACAAATCGATGGTAAGGCCACATCTGGAGCATTGTGTCCAGTCCTGGTCGCCGCATCTCAAAAAGATATAGTTGAACTGGAAAAGGTGCAGAAGAGAGTGATCAAAATGATTAGTGGGCTGGGCATCTCCCTTATGAGGAAAGGCTACAGCGTTTGGGGCTCTTCAGTCTAGAAAAAAGGTGCCCGAGTGGTGACATGATCGAGACATATGAAATTATGCATGGGATGGAGAGAGTGGATAGATGGGATGGAATTTTTCCGCTGGTCTGTGACTGCAATAAAGATTATGTATGTATGTGTATGTATAGTTTTACTAATCTGTTACTACTTTGTTGCTAATCTGTTACTAGTACTACTTTGAAGCCTTCATCATCATGAAGTTCTGTTGCATTCACAAAATATTGCTAAGAAAACAGTGTTTGTTACAGGCCAATGAAATTGGAAGAGAGATTGCTTAAATTTTGCCCCTTTTGGTGCCATTTTGTTTCTCTGGGATACTGATGAAGAAGGTAATGAAAAGACAACTGAGCTTTTCAAAAGTAATGGAGTTCCAGAAAAAGGGAATATATGTGGAAAAAAAAACCAGCAACACAGATTTTTGTGTACGAATCAAATGTGCCATAAATATCTCTCTCTCACATGCACACACACACACACACACACACACGCAGAGTTAAATAAGACATTTTTCACATTTAAAATTGTGTTAGTACTTTTTTACTTAACGATTAATTACCTAATTGATTAATTGATTAATCCAATTAATTAGCAGTTAATTAGCAGGGGTTACTTCAGAAAATTGGACCGTGATAAGGGGGTACCTGGTCAACACACGTTTTCTGGCATAAGGTATTCCAATGGTTTTAATGTAATTTTGGGGAACTGATTCCAAATCTGGCATCAGGTTTGGCATCATGAAAATGGGGCATGCCGAAAGCATAAAAACAAGATGTGATAGAGCAAATCTGAGATCAGATTTGGAATCAGCACCCTGAATTTAGTCTAAAACAGCTGCAAAAGTCCAGGCCAGAAAAAAAAATTGTAGACCAGTGTAAATTTGCTGTTTTTCATTGATTTTATCAAATGCAATATTTGATATCTCAAAAACCTGATGTGATAGACAAAAACTGATGCCAGATTTGGAATCAGCGCCCCAAAATTACCTTAAAACCAATGGAATACCTTATGCCAGAAAAAGTGTGTTGACCAGTGTAATCACTCAAGTCTAACAGCGCAATCCTGTGTAACTCTTGCACCAGTGTAACAGTAGATCCACCGGTGTAAGTGCACTCATGCCAGTGTAACTTGCCGTACACAGGACGGACACCAGCGTAACCCCCCTCGGACACCGCGCATGCACAGTTCAGACACACAGTTCAGACAGGACAGGCGCCAGCGCACCTCCGCCGGTGTAGGGGGCATTCCGGGGGCGTTCAGAATCCTCCGGAATGCCCCCTACGCCAGCGGAGTTATGCTGGAGTCCATTCTTCGTCCGAACTGTGCATGCATGGGTTACGCTGGTGTCCGTGTATGGCAAGTTACTAATTTCAGGGTGCTGATTCCAAATCTGATCTCAGATTTGCTCTATCACATCTTGTTTTTATGCAAGAGTTATATAGGATTGCACTGTAAATGTGTTTGGCAATCCACCACTCTACTCTTCTCTACAGTCCTTCCACTCCACCCTTGTTTTCCAATCCAGAGAGTGGGATGAGGCAGTGGAGGCGAGTAAATGAATGGAGATGAGTGTCCCTCACCAAACTGCTTCCTGAGGCAACTGCCTCTGTTGGCCTCATGGGGGGGGGGGCTGGCCCTGCTTGCTAGATGGACATTCACTGGCAGTGATGTTACAGGAAGATTTGCAGAGAGGATGAAGGAATAGTGCTTCAATGTGTCCCAAGAATGCAGAGACAAAATTGTGAAGAAGTCTGATATTAACACTATTCGAGCTGATAGGACGTGGTCGGAAATATCCAGTTTTAGTTTTGATTTTATTCTCATTTTTTACCTGACGTTTTGCCTACTATTGTGGCGGGCATTTTCAAAGGCTGGAATAGAGCACACTAGGCTTACCCCACATCCTAGAGCAACTGACAAAATCTGCTAAGAACCTGAGAGAACAAGTCCATATACAAGCTGGTAAGGAGAGAAGGGTGTGGCAACTGCTTTCTGACTGGCTACGTAGGTGTCAACTGCTGACCTCCTGTTGGTTCACTGTCAGTCTTTGATCTTAGTGTAATTGCATTCTTAAGGGTCGGTATCCAAGCCAAACCTTAATGGCTTCTCTACGTATATGTTTGTAATAATGGACAGTAGTAGTCAGTGTAGACAGTAGTAGACAGTGATTAAGATTTGCATGCTTAATAAACAAATATCCAGTCATATGTACATGAGCTGTGCTGGTTACTACATACAAATCAATAAGCTCAGGCTGACCTTTTCCTCTTGTCATCATAAGAACATAAGAAGAGCCCTGCTGGATCAGGCCAAAAGCCCATCTAGTCCAGCTTCCTGTATCACACAGTGGCCCCACCAGATGCCTCAGGGAGCACACAGCCAACAAGATAACCTGTTTCCTGCTGCCACTCCCCTGCACCTGGCACAGAGAAAACCTAATTCTAAAACCAGGAGGTTGCTTATGGCTTGTAACCTGTGATGGTCTTTTCCTCCATGAATCTGTCCAAACCCCTTTTAAAGGCATCTAGGGCCAGGTGCCATCACCACATCCTGTGGCAAGGAGTTCCACGAACCAATTACACGCTGGGTAAAGAAATATTTTCTTTTGTCTGTTTTAATACTCCCTCCACTCAATTTGAGTGGATGTCCCCTAGATCTAGTGTTGTGTGAGAGGGAAAACGTGCATAAACGTACATTCAAGGCAGCTTACAAGTTCAAAATAATAGTTAACATAAGAAGAGCCCTGCTGGATCAGGCCAAAGGCCCATCTAGTCCAGCTTCCTGTATCACACAGTGGCCCCACCAGATGCCTCAGGGAGCACAAGACAACAAGATTTATTTATTTATTTATTTAAAAAAAATTATATCCCGCCTTATCCTATGCCGAGGCAAATGGCCAAGGCGGCTTACAACAAAAATTAAAAAACATAGTTTAAAATACAGAAATAAGTTTAAAACAATACATACTTAATTTAAAAACAATAAAATCCACTGGGGGGGGGCAACAGTATGGAGCACAAAAGCAGCATGGCAGAGCATCTTGAGATACAGGAGGCAGACGACAACCCATCACCCAAACGCTAGACGAAACAAAAACGTTTTGAGCCCTCGCCGAAAAGTCATGAGGGAGGGGGTGGTTCTCAGATCCCCTGGCAGGGAGTTCCACAGTTGTGGCGCCACAGCAGAGAAGGCTCGCCCACATATTGCCACTCCCCTAACTTGCGATAGAGGTGGTACACGCAGGAGAGCCCCCTCAGATGACCTAAGAGAGCGGGCCGGAATGTATGGGAGAAGGCGGTCCCTCAGATATCCTGGACCCAAACCGTGAAGGGCTTTAAAGGTCATTACCAGCACCTTGAATTGGGCTCGGAAACGAATGGGCAGCCAGTGCAGCCGCTGAAGCAGCGGCTCAACAGTTAAACTGCCTAGCTCCAGTGACCACCCGGGCCGCCGCATTCTGCACTAACTGCAGCTTCCGAACCGTCTTCAAGGGCAGCCCCACGTAGAGCGCGTTACAGTAATCCAGTCTTGAAGTCACTAAGGCCTGGACCACCGTGGTCAGGTCCGATCGACTCAAGTACGGCCGTACTGGCGCACCAGCTGAAGCTGGGCAAACGCACCCCTGGCCACAGCCGCCACATGGCTTTCCAGGTTGAGCTGTGAATCCAGAAGTTCTCACAAGCTGCGCACCCGTTCCTGCAGGGGGAGTGCAACCCCATTCAGAACGGGCAGGTGACTCAGTACCTGCATCGAAGCTTTCCTGACAAGTAGGACCTCTGTCTTTTCTGGATTCAATCTCAACCTATTAGCCCTTATCCAGACCCCAACCGCCTCCAGGCAGCGCTCCAGGACTTCCACAGCCTCCCTGGAGCGAGATGGCAAGGAGAGGTAGAGCTGGGTGTCGTCAGCATATTGGTGACACCCAATTCCAAATCCCTGGATGATCTCTCCCAATGGTTTCATGTAGATGTTGAAAAGCATGGGAGACAGAATAGAACCCTGTGGCACCCCACGCTCTAAAGGGCAGGGCGCCGAACAGGCATCTCCCAGCATCACCATCTGGGACCTGTCAGCCAAGTAGGAACGGAACCACTGCAACGCAGTGCCCCCTAGTCCCAACTCAGCCAGCCGGCCCAGAAGGATACCATGGTCGATGGTATCGAAAGCCGCCGAGAGGTCCAAAAGGACCAGTAGGGATGCACTCCCCCTGTCCAGTCCTCGGCGAAGATCATCCAGCAGGGCCACCAAGGCTGTCTCCGTCCCAAAGCCCCGCCTGAAGCCAGACTGAAAAGGGTCCAGATACTCCGTTTCATCTAGTATCCCCTGGAGCTGAGACGCCACCACCCGCTCAATCAACCCGCGCAGATCGTATTAGCCAAGCTGGGCAAGGGTCAAGCGGGCAGGAAGACGATCTCAAACTACAGAGGACCCTATCCACATCCTCAGGCTGTATAAGGTGAAAAGAATCCAAAACGATGGAATTGACAGATGCCGTAGGGACAACTTCTGGAACTGTTAAACCAGAGTCCAAGTCGTGGCGAATCTGAGCGATTTTATCTGCGAAGTGCCGTGCGATATCATTGCAGCGGTCCGTCGAACACTCCAGCTCACTCGCTACAGGAGCCGAGTGGAGCAGATCCCGGACAACTCGAAAGAGCTCTGCTGGTCGGCTACTCGCAGACGCAATGGTGGCAGAGAAAAACGCCTTCTTCACTGCCATCACTGCCACAGAGTAGGCCCTGAAATGGGCTCTAGCCCGTGTTCGGTCAGATTCATCACAAGTTTTCCTCCACCGTCGCTCTAGGCGTTGGCCCAGTCGTTTCATTGCCCGCAGCTCCTCCGTGAACCAAGAGCCGCCTTGGCTCGACGACAAGGTCATGGCCGTTCGGGAGCGATCTGATCCAATGCTCTAGCTGCCTCCCCATACCACAGGACAGCCAGAGCATCAGATGAATCACTGACCCGGGAAGCTGGGAATTCCCCCAGAGCCCTCAGGAAACCATCCGGATCCATCAGTCTCTGGGGGCGGACCATACAATTCGGTCTCCCAGCTCTGCAGGGGGATTAAACGTTGCCAGTCTGAAACTCACCAGATAGTGATCCGTCCAAGACAGAGGAGTGATCTTAATCTCCTCCATGGGCAGATCACCATCCCCGTACCCACCAGTGAACACCAAGTCCAATGTGTGCCCCGCACCATGCGTTGGGGCCGTGATCCATTGAGACAGGCCCATGGTCGCCATGGCGGCCATAAAGTCCTGAGCCGCCGCTGTCACAGGGGCCTTGGCATGAACATTGAAGTCCCCCAGCACTAACAGACGTGGGGACTCCAGTGCCACCACCGAGATCACCCTGGTCAGCTCAGGTAGGGAAGCCGATGGGCAACTAGGTGGATGGTACACCAATAGCAATCCCATCCTGTCTCGCCCCTGTAGCATGATGCGGAGACACTCAAACCCGGTACACTGTGAGACAGGGTATCCGGTGAGGGAGATGTAATCCCGATAGACCACAGCAACACCACCCCCTCGCCCCTGTAGCCGCGGCTGCTGCATTACCCGGTATCCCGGTGGACACAGCTGGGAAAGGTTCACACCACCAGCTGCATCCAACCAGGTCTCCGTGATGCAAGCCAGGTCGGCACCCTCCTCCAGGATTAAATCCCGAATTAAGGAGATCTTGTTGTTAACCGACTTGGCATTTAATAGCAGCAGTTTAAGGCTACAGGGGTTTGTCCCAGGCACTCCCCAGGCTCCGGGGTTGGGGGAAGGCCTAGAAAGAGGGATGGTCTGCCTATGACCATCCCGCCTTCTCCTGAAACAGCCAGGCCAGCCCCCACCGCCATATCGCCCTCGGACTGTTACACTTTTTATGGTGGCGCCACTACTCCCTCGAACATCCCAACACATCTTCCTGGAAGGGCTCACACAAACACAGACACACACTTAGACAAATACAACCCCAACACAAAACACTAACGCTGCCTCCAGTGTCTCTACAGCAGTTTAAGGGGTAGGGAAAAACAATAAGGAATTTAACCAGACAAGAGGCGCTCTCACCAACCCCAAGTCCAGAAGGAGTCCTGCTGCCCCCTATACCTCCCACTACTCCTCACCCCACTCTCACCAGGGTTACAGAAACTGAGAAGAACAGGGCCCTCCCCATGTCGCTCAGAAGGATAATCCCCTCTGGTGCTGCAGATGTTAAAAACCCCAGGATAATAACCTCCACACCCAGAACATCCAAGTAAGGAGGTAAGTCTCTTCTCTAGGGCACATAAGCATTTCATGCCGCTGCCAATCCACAACCAGTTGAAGGTAGATGCTCCAGCAGAAGAAGAAGGCATGACTACCTTTCATTCAAAGAGCTCAGTATGTAATGAAACTGCCAACAATCTTCAGTCCACTGTGAGCCACTCACAATCTCCTTTGCCTGCTCAGCATGTTATTCCATTGATGTTAATGGTATGCTTGCCTACCCACCTGAACCAAAAAGCAATCAGTATCAGTCAATTAAGTAATTTGCAAAATGGTGACCTGAAACTTCTTACGATATCAAGAACTGTGATCTGGTAGAAGGTGCAACACCTGGAGCAAGAGCAGGTCTGATCCAAGACTTCCTACCAGGAGAGGCAACATGCCAAATGCCGTTTCCTCTTAACTGGTGTTGTTGTGCAAGCCTCTGTTCCTCCCATTCCTTGGATTAGAAAAGTAAGAAAAACTAGCTTGCCACTCTCCTCGCCACCACGTTTCCCCATCTTCCTTATCCAATCCAGAGAGAGTGGGAGGAGGAGGAGCAGTGGAGGCAAGTGAGCAGGACTGAGCACTGACCACCTATCTGCTGCCTATCAACCTGACGGGCGGGCCGTGTAATGGATCAGCAACCTTAGAGGAGTGCCTGTGCCTGTGTGCTTACATTCTGCTTTTGTATTTGTAAATAAAGAAAATACAGTACTCCCCCCCCCATACCTGCTGGGGATATGTTCCAGGCCCCTCCGTGGATATTTGAAACCGTGGATAAGAGTGAACACCCCTCCATGGTTTCCTGAAGGCCCCCCCACCCTGCCTCCCCTGCGGGCAGGCATGCTTGCGCCCCCAGCTCTTATTTTTCTTTCAGCAAGCTTTGTTTCTTCCTTAAAACAAACAGAGAAGCAGCCTCCATTGCAGGAAAGTAGAACGAGAGTAAGTCCTAGAGAGGCTCTGCAAGGTATCTGTTAACCTTGCAGAGCCTCTCTAGGACTTAGTCTCATTCTACTTGCCTGCAATAAGCAGCCAGAGGCTGCTTCTCCTGTTTCTTTAAGGAAGAAACGAAACTTACTGGGGAAAAAGTAAAAGTCTGGGGGGGGGGGTTTGTCCCCACAATCCGTGGATAACTGAAACCGTGTTATATAACTGCTATATTTTGCAGTTTAAGGAGCTCTTTTCATTTAGATCTGGCTAAATCCCAAATAAGACGTGTTCCAGATAATATCATTGGAAATGATATCTATCCCTATTACATTTGCAGAATGCTAATGCCCAGTACCAATTGTTCAGTTTTAAGTTCCAGATTGCAACCTAATCCCTACTCCTCTACAAACAAGCATCAACAAAGTAGCAAAGGAAAGGTCTCCAGTACTACAGATCGTGACCCTGCTGTCCTATAATCCACCTGCAAGGGTGCCATAACCTTTAAATGTCAAAGCTATTTCATAGGACTGTGCAAGAGGCATCCAGCTGCCTTATTTTTCTTTCTAGAGATTACAATATTCTGTTATTTGGTTTGTACCAGCTACTGTCACTGCATTTTTGTCTGCAAGTTCATCCAGTTACAGTCTTCAAACTTTTCTAGCTTAACATTCCCAGCCATGTAGAAATTCACTGTATAGCTTCAGCACTCCGCATCTGCCTCTTTCACCTTTGATATAGTTCTTTTTTAAAAAAATGTTCTGTTGGTGAGGTCCTTCTGATTTATTGCTAACTAGCTAGCTAATCAGCCAGCAGGTGGCGCAGTGGGTTAAACCACTGAACCATGAGCTGTTGATCGAAAGGTCGGCAGTTCGATTCCCACGACGGGGTGAGCTCTCGTTGCTTGGCCAGCTCCTGCCAACCTAGCAGTTCCAAAGCATGTTAATGCGAGTAGTTAAATAGGTACCGCTTGCGGGAAGATAAACAGCGCTCCGTGTTCCAGCCGCATGCTATGCGCTGCGGCAAGGAGAGTCATGCCGGCCACATGACCACGGAGGCGTCTTCGGACAACGCTGGCTCTTCGGCTTTGAAATGGGGATGAGCACCACACCCTAGAGTCGGACACGACTGGACTTAATTGTCAGGGGTCACCTTTACCTTTACTAGCTAGCTTTATAATCCTGTTTTAATAGTGAACTTTTCCACTTGTCTGCCTATAGAGGCTGCTGTTTCCCCAGGCTGAAAAAGTGTAGCATGGCTCGCTCAAATATTATTTGTCCATAATGTAGAGCTGACATTGATGTCCAAACCACATGATACACCACACTATGCATTTTAACATAGTGTGTTAAAATGCATACGAAGGCATACCAAGGTTAAAATGCAGACAGAGGGTAAGAAAGGCTTCTCTTTCTTACCAAAATGCATTGCTTCAACCTTTCCCCCTTGTGCTGTTTTCTCACTAACAAATGCCTACGGAGCAGCTTCTTGCTCCTAAAGCTGCTACAAATGGAAGCTTGAAGGAGGGAGTGTGATTTGCAGTGGGAAACTAGTATGAGGGGACAGCAACCATGTCTGGTTAGACCATGGATGGCCAACCTTCCACCACTAGGGCCTCTGCGTTCTTAGGGGTTGTGTAGAAGACGGAATCTTGGCCACTGCAATGGCTGATGGTGCTGCTAAAGCAGCTGCTCCTGCTGAAATGCCCTCACCTATACAACCATTAAAGGTACAGGAGCATTCATGTTGAAAGGTTGGCCACCTATGGGTTAGACTCTAAGTGAGGAATGCTTTATAGCTCAGTCCTCCTAATTGTAAATATTTCCATTGATCCTCTCTTCCTACTGCCACTGCCCCATGCCACATACTGTTGTGCACTGGAGCATCCCCCAACTCTCAGAAGCAGATTTTCAAGGGGCACAGGGTGCAGCAGAGGAAAGGGTAATTGGAAAAAAAAACTGTCCCCCCCTCCCTTGCACAAACAGAAATGCCTTCCATTTGGAGAAGAAGAACGATTAAGAATTTAAATTGCTTCAGACTTATTTATCCCAATCCTGTAGCTATGCTTAACATACTATTATGGTGGTGACGGGATTGACAGACCCGAGTTCAGTGGTGAGAGTTCCAGAAGAGCTAAGGAGAAAAGAGGAGGAAACAAGGGTTGAGTACAGAGCCCCCTCCCTTTCTGTCCTTGTCTGTACTGATGCACCTTCTTTGGAAACCTGACTGCACCGCCACTGAAAGATTCACCCATCTGAGCAATGGAGAATTATAGTGCTGGGAAAGATTGAAGGCAAAAGGAGAAGGGGAAGGCAAAGGATGAGATAGTTAGACAGCATCACCGATGCAACGAACATGAAAATGAGCGAACTCAGGAAGATAGTGCAGGACAGGAAGGCCTGGCGGGATATGGTTCATGGGATCACGAAGGGTCGGACACGACTTAACGACTGAACAACAGAAATCAAGAGAGACAAACTGTGGTTATGTAGGAAATCACAACGAGAAGGCAGGCTTTGCAAGCCTTGGATTCAATACAGAAAACCACCTCTAACAGTTACAAAAGTTATACAGATTCTTTGTTCTACAAGCGCTATTTTGCAATATATATAATACACACACGTTATAGAATTGTTTTACTTTACAAAAGTTTTGCAAACTTGGTTTTTTAGTTATGGAGATCCTAAGTACAGACAGAGAGGACTTGTCATGGCTTGGGCAGTTAAGCATGACAGGGGACTCAACCACAAACCCATTTTGAATCTGACGCACACTGCTACTATGAATCCTATAGACCACTTCGTTACAACGAATCAGAAACTAATACTGGTAACAACAACATGGTTGGGCCATACTAATTGTCCACTTAGTCAATTATGCTCCTGGTTTATGGTAGTCAGTATAGGCCAGGGGTTCTCAACCAGTGGTACTAGTACCACCAGTGGTACTTTGGCGACTGCTAGTGATACTCAGACTGCCAGACCATCAGAATCCTGCTCCAACACAGCTCTTTCGGTGGTGTGTTTTTGCTCCCAAGAGGCTCCTGCCTTTGGCTGAGCCTCTTGGGAATGCTGAGAAGGGCTCTCCCACCCACCCAGAGTCTCCTACCTGTGTTTTCTGTCCTCTGAAAACCCAGAAATCACTGATGATGATGTCAGTGGTACACAGCAGGAGAGTGGCACTGGAGGTGGTACTTGGCAGGGAAGAGGTTGAGAACCCCTGGGTAGGCTACAGGAGACATATTCAAGAACTGCACATGCAAAATGAGCTCCTCGTGCTTCGAAGGTGTTGTTGCCCATGCAAGTAATTGCCTATGCAAAATGAGCTCCTCGTGCTTCGAAGGTGTTGTTGCCCATGCAAGTAATTGCCTATAGTTGCCCATGCAAGTAATTGCCTATGCAGTTTCCTTCAGTTTGTGTGGAGGTGGAAGTGGAAGGTGTCTTCCAATAAATCTTTCTTCACAGTTCCCAGAAATCACCTTCTACAAATGTAGTTACCATCTCTTCAGCAGGAAGCTTTGGCATTTCAAAGTAAGTCTCTGATTGCACAGGTAGTTGCAATATACCAAGCCAGACTGCTGGTTGATCTAGTTCAGTGTTTCTCAAACTGTGGGTTGGGACCCACTTGGTAGGTTGTGACCTGATTTCTGGTGGGTCCCTAATTTCCTCAAGCCATGAGGCTATTCAAAAATCAGAGAGCTGCGAATTGCCCTTCAAAGAACTGAGCTCCTGCAGTTTGCAAGATAGCTGCTAATTGCCCTGCAGTTTGCAAGCTTGTGTAAATATAGGGAGATAAATATTTGGGAGTCTTTTTTCTGATTTGTTTTTTTCCAAGTGCGCGCGTCACCCTCTGGCGGTCCGCCCCCCGTACCACGCTCTAGCAATGTGCTTGCCACTGGGGATATGTTCCAGACTTTCTAAAAGACAACCCCTTATATGAGACAGCTGTGCACAGAGATGTGTGCTCCTTGCCCCTGCAATTCCTATCACCTTTCGAGAAATTACAGTACTCCCCCTATCCACTGGGGATATGTTCCAGGCCCCTCCGTGGATACTTGAAACCGTGGATAGGATCAAACACCCCTCCATGGTTTCCTGAGGGGCCCCCGCCCTGCCTCCCCTGCAGGCAGGCATGCACCCCCCCCCCAGCTCTTATTTTTCTTTCAGCAAGCTTTGTTTCTTCCTTAAAACAAACAGAGAAGCAGCCTCCACTGCAGGAAAGTAGAACGAGACTAACAGCCCGGTCCAGCCCAAGGCAACTGCGGTACAATTCAGGCACAATTGCAGCCCAAGTGCTTTAGGCCCGAGTTGTGCCTGAATTGTCCCTGAGTTGGGCTGCAATTGTGACTGAATTGGGTTCAGGCACAATTCAGGCACAACTGCACAATTCAGGCACAATTGCAGCCTAAATGTGGGCGTGTCGGGGGCGTGACGGGGGCATGACGGGGGCGGTTACGAAATTTGGTCCGGTTCCAGACGCTGGAGAGCCCCTGACACGCCCCCTCGAGCCCAACTCAGGCCCAAAATTTGGGCCAGCAAAAAGGGTGGACCCAAATGTGAGGAGACCCATAGGAGCCATTTTACCTTACCCACACCAGCCCTCTCCTGAAAAGTTCTAACACCCTGGGCCCGAGTTGGGCCTGAGTTAGGACCGAACAGTTGTGGCCTAACTCTGGACACGGACCCAAATAGTTACCCTATCAGCACCCAGCCCCACCCAGCCTCTTTCCCACAAAAGCCCAGCCCCAGCCCTCCACTCACTCTCTCTCTTTCTCTCTCTGAGCACGTGGCGTGGGGTTCTGTCCCCCAGCAGCCACAAAGTGGGACTTTGAAAACTTTTCTAACACCCCTCTTCTCTCTTCTCTTCACCTCTCTCCTCTCTGCCCCCTCTAGGGCAGAGAGGGCTGTTCTGCCTGTGGCCAAACTGTTTACTCCTGTGCCTGGGCAGCTCTCTCCATGCAAGTGTTTGCTAACCCATGTCTTTCTCCCAGCCCCTCTCCCCCCCCCACAGGCAACAACACCAGCAGGTAAGTGCAGGTAAGAGCAGGGTTTGTGCTGACATGTGGTCTGACTTCTGCCTCTTAGCATAGAGAAATATAGGTAGGATACATGCCTCTATACCAATGTCATGTCTCATAGCTGCCTGCATAGCCTGCCATGATATGCCTCTTTACCAATGTCTTGTCTCATGTCTGCCTGCAATGCCTGCCATGATATGCCTCTTTACCAATGTCTGCCTGCAATGCCTGCCATGATATGCCTCTTTACCAATGTCTGCCTGCAATGCCTGCCATGATATGCCTCTTTAACAATGTCTGCCTGCAATGCCTGCCATGATATACCTCTTTACCAATGTCATGTCTCATAGCTGCCTGCAATGCCTGCCATGATATGCCTCTTTACCAATGTCTTGTCTCATAGCTGCCTGCATAGCCTGCCATGATATGCCTCTTTACCAATGTCATGTCTCATAGCTGCCTGCAATGCCTGTCATGAAATGTCTCTGTACCAATGTCTTGTCTCATAGCTGCCTGTATTAATGTGAGCACACAATGCCATGGGTGTGGAACTGTAACCCATATGTAGACACCAGCTGTCCCCCCCCCTCTTTTCTCCACAGGGTCTACTGACAGGTCAGTATTGCTAGGATTGCCATGGTTGTGACCCCCAAGTTGTGTTGTTGTCTCTCTCTTTGACCCCTTTCCCTTACAGGATCATGCTCACCTTACACCCAGGGAAGGAGCGCAGACCAGGCTCTGTGTCTCACACCACTCGGCTGTGTTTGATTTCTCTCCCTGCAGGCCTTTGCAACCGGCACACTGGCATTCCTTCAATGGTGATTGCCACCACACAGCAGCTGCCATGGAACACCCCCAAGTTGTTCGTCCCCCCAGGAATGCCCACTACCACCAACCGTCCGGGGAGCACCCCTGGGCCCGAAGTCTGGTTGCCCCATGGTCGTCTGCCTCTATGCTGCCAGAGGTCTGGGAGCCTGCCCTGCAACCCTCCTCAGCTGCTGCTGCTGCTGCTACATTCTGAGTGGCTGCTGTGCCTACCCCTGGCAGCCTCGCCTGGCCATCCCTGCCAATGTTCCAGAACAATAAAGATGCCCCTTGGGCAAAGGCCCCTTGAACACCATGACCCCAATGTTACACAAGCACTGCCCCACACACACAGAGACAGCGCCCAGCACACAAGGCCCTGCATGAATCCCAGCCAGGGCCTGCCACAGCCAGCCCAGGGAGAACACAGCAGGGGGGCTGCCAGACCCTCAGGGCTCAGAGGGGAGGGGGGAGTTGGGGGGCATCTCAGGCAGGCAAACAGTGACAGGCGACATGGCGCACGTCCGCCATGTCCGTGAAGAGCCCTTTCAGCAACCGGGGCTCTCACCCACCCTCGGTCCGCCCGTCAACGGCGTCCGTGTCCTCCCGTCAACGGCGTCCGTTTCCGCCCTCAGTCCGCCCGTCAACAGAGTCCGTTTCCGCCCTCGGTCCGTCTGCATGAGAGGCGCCCGTTCCTGCATTGCCTCCATCTGCGAAGTGACCCCTGTGTCCCTATTGGTCTCTGCAGACCCCTCTCCCTGTATCCCTCTCCCACCAGCCTTGTTGTCTGTCTGTTTCTGACCCACCCGTGTCCCTCCCCAGCACCCCCTGTCCGCCTGCCTGTGTGCCTGCCTCCCCTCCCACTCCCTGATGATGGACGCTGGCACCCCCCACCCCGCCAGAGTGCCTGCCGCAAGGCGCCTACGTTGCCCCATCTGGGGAGTGATGAGCTGCGTGAGCCCTTCCCGCTCACAGCAGACAAGCCCAAGGCATCTCTCGGTCTTGGCCGGGGCACGGATCAGAAGGCATACCGGGATGCCTTCTTTGTGGGCATAGCCATGGCCCTGGTGGCCCAGGGCTTCAGGCAGCGCACGGGCATGTCATGGCGGAGGCGGTTCCAGACTTCATGAGACCCCCCTTGTGTGTGCCGTTCCCACCCCCTCCTTCCCTTCTCTCCCCCGCTCACCCCCCTATGACTCCCACGTGCAGCCTCACCGTGGCTTGGGGGTGGCATCACAGTCTGCAGGAGGGAGGGCAGTGGCACTCCCCCCTGCGGCAGGTGGCTAATGCCCAGGGCGCCCTGGGGCAGCTGGCACTGGCACAACCTCTGCCTTTCAGCTGACTGTCGCACGCCCAGTGCCTGCAGGCCCACCTGTGGCTGCCCATCTGCTGCGAACGCTGCAGCAGCTGTGGTAGGTGCACGCAGACGGGCTGAGGAGGGGGCTCTTCGCTTCCAAAAGACTGACAGCTCCCCACAGGGGCCTGCCTGCCTCTGCAGTAAGTTTTGCCTCAATCCTGGCCCACTGCTCTTGCCTCCTGCCTAACTCAGGCACAGTTGCAGCCTAACTCGGTCCTATTTTGGGCCCCAATTGTGCCACAATTGGGCCTCAACTGTGCCTGAGTTGGGCTGGACTGAGCCCTAAGTTCTCTTTTAAGTTTTCTTTAAAAAGACTGTTGTGGCCTAACTCTGGACACGGACCCAAATAGTTACCCTATCAGCACCCAGCCCCACCCAGCCTCTTTCCCACAAAAGCCCAGCCCCAGCCCTCCTCTCTCTCTCTCTCTCTCTCTGAGCACGTGGCGTGGGGTCCTGTCCCGCAGCAGCCACAAAGTGGGACTTTGAAAAATTTCAAACACCCCACTTCTCTCTTCCCTTCTCCTCTCTCCTCTCTGCCCCCCTCTAGGGCAGAGAGGGCTGTGCCGCCTGTGGCCAAACTGTTTACTGCTGTGCCTGGGCAGCTGTCTCCATGCAAGTGTTTGCTAACCCATGTCTTTCTCCCAGCCCCTCTCCCCCCCCCACAGGCAACAACACCAGCAGGTAAGTGCAGGTAAGAGCAGGGTTCGTGCTGACATGTGGTCTGACTTCTGCCTCTTTGCATATAGAAATATAGGTAGGATACATGCCTCTTTACCAATGTCTTGTCTCATAGCTGCCTGCAATGCCTGCCATGATATGCCTCTTTACCAATGTTGTGTCTCATAGCTGCCTGCAATGCCTGCCATGATATGCCTCTTTACCAATGTCTTATCTCATAGCTGCCTGCAATGCCTGCCATGATATGCCTCTTTACCAATGTCTTATCTCATAGCTGCCTGCAATGCCTGCCATGATATGCCTCTTTACCAATGTCATGTCTCATAGCTGCCTGCAATGCCTGCCATGATATGCCTCTACCAATGTTGTGTCTCATAGCTGCCTGCAATGCCTGCCATGATATGCCTCTTTACCAATGTTGTCTCATAGCTGCCTGCAATGCCTGCCATGATATGCCTCTTTACCAATGTTGTGTCTGATTGCTGCCTGTAGTAATGTGAGCACACAATGCCACAAGTGTGGAACTGTTAGCCTTATGTAGACACCAGCTGTCCCCCCCCCCTTTTTCTCCACAGGGTCTACTCACAGGTCAGTATTGGTAGGTTTGCCATGGTTGTGACCCACACGTTGTGTTGTTGTCTTCTCTCTCTTTGACCCTTTTCCCTTACAGGATCATGTTCTCCTGACACCCAGGTAAGCAGCCCAGACCATGCTATGTGTCTCACACCTCTCAGCTGTGTTTGATTTCTCTCCCTGCAGGCCTTTGCAACTGGCACACTGGCATTTCTTCAATGGCGATTGCTACCACACAGCAGCTGCCATGGAACACCCCTGTGTTTTTTGCCTCCCCAGGAACGTCCACTACCACCTACCTTCTGGGGAGCACCCCTGGGCCTACAGTCTGGTTGCCCCATGGTCGTCTGCCTCGATGCTGGCAGAGGTCCTGGAGCCTGCCCTGCAACCCTCCTCAGCTGCCAGCGCTGCTGCTGCTCCACCTCCCTCGCTGCCTACTTGCTGTCCCTCCCCTTTCCATGGTGCAGGCTGTGGTTCCACAGGGGAAGGGCCTGCATCCCTTGGTCCATGGGGCACGCCTGCTGCTGCTGCTGATGTGGTCCGATTGGCTGCTGTGTCTACCCCAGGCAGCCTCGCCTGGCCATCTCTGCCACTGTTCCAGAACAATAAAGATGCCCCTGGAAACACATGTCCCCAATGTTACACAAGCACTGCCCCCCATACACAGAGACAGTCCCCAGCACACAAGCCCCTACATGAATCCCAGCCAGGGCCTGCCACAGCCAGCCCAGGGAGAACACTGCAGGGGGGATGCCAGACCCTCAGGGCTCAGAGGGGAGGGGGGAGTTGGGGGGCCTCTCAGGCAGGCAAACACTGACAGGCGACTCGGCGCACATCCGCCACGTCTGTGAAGAGCCCTTTCGGCAACCGGGGCTCACACCCGCCCTAGGTCCGCCCATCAACGGCGTCCGTTTCCACCCTCGGTCCACCCGTCAACGGCGTCCGTTTCTGCCTGTCAACGGCGTCTGTTCTGCCCAAGGTCCATCTGCATAAGAGGCGCCCGTTCCTGCATTGCCTCCATCTGCGAAGTGACCCCCTGTGTCCCTATTGGTCTCTGCAGACCCCTCTCCCTGTATCCCTCTCCCACCAGCCCTGTTGTCTGTCTGTTTCTGACCCACCCGTACCCCTCCCCAGCACCCACTGTCTGCCTGTCTGTCTGCCTCCCCTCCCACTCCCTGATGATGGACGCTGGCACCCCCCACCCCGCCAGAGCGCCTGCCGCGACGTGCTGACATTGCCCCATCTGGGGGCGTGATGAGCTGCGTGAGCCCTTCCCGCTCGCAGCAGACAAGCCCAAGGCATCTCTCGGTCTTGGCTGGGGCACGGAGCAGAAGGCATGCCGGGATACCTTCTTTGTGGGCATTGTCACGGCCCTGGAGGCCCAGGGCTTCAGGCAGCGCACGGGCATATCCTGGCAGAGGCGGTTCCAGACTTCATGAGACCCCCCTTGTGCGTGCCGTTCCCACCCCCTCCTTCCCTTCTCTCCCCCGCTCACCCCCCCATGACTCCCACGTGCAGCCTCACCGTGGCTTGGGGGTGGCATCGCCTTCTGCAGGAGGGAGGGCAGTGGCACTCCCCCCTGCAGCAGGTGGCTAATGCCCAGGGTGCCCTGGGGCAGCTGGCACTGGCACAACCTCTGCCCTTCAGCTGACTGTCGCACGCCCAGTGCCTGCAGGCCCACCTGTGGCTGCCCATCTGCTGCTAACGCTGCAGCAGCTGTGGTAGGTACACACAGACGAGCTCAGGAGGGGGCTCTTCGCTTCCACAAGACTGACACCTCCCCACGGGGCCTGCCTGCCTCTGTGGTAAGTGTTGCCTTGATCCTGGCCCACTGCTCTTGCCTCCTGCCTAACTCAGGCACAGTTGCAGCCTAACTCAGCCCTATTTTGGGCCTCAACTGTGCCTCAATTGTGCCTGTGTTGGGCTGGACTGAGGCCTCAGGAACCTTTATTGGCATAAAAACAAAACAAAAACAAACAAACATTACATAACACTTAACACATAATATTTATATTACAAACATCTACAAGCACAACAAAATAACAGCTTAAACATCAGAGGGAATACTATCAGCTTTACGTGCTGTAATGATTGTATCAACAAAGGCTGCCGATCTTTCCATTACGCCATCCATATCCGTCGATAAAAGGTAACGTACTACCTCCTGATCTGCCCAGCCCTGGAGCTTGTCTAATATAGGGCCTAAATGTTGCTTACGAGGGGCCTCGTGGAGTGGGCAATACAAAAACATATGTAGTAATGTTTCTACACAACCCACACCACAGGGACAATACCTCTCAGAGACTGGGATTCCACTATATCTGCCAAGTAACAGAGCAGACAGGAGAGCGTTGCACCTAGCTAAAGAAAGGGCTCTGCGCGACTGGGGGTACTTAAGATTACAAAGATAAGGTGCCATCTTCCCAAACCTGATAGGGATGTGAAATTTAGCGGGGAACAGGTTGTACAGTACATGTAGCTGCCTGTATACTTGTTATAAATATTTCTGCAGCAGGACAAGGAACCAGAAATGTCGGGCACCCTCCCGGTGCCTGGCGCGTGGGGGCGGGGCCTGCATCACGTCACGTCAACACCCCCCCCGCCCATTTTCCAGGTCGGACCGGATGGAATCGGGTCCAGGCTCGCGGGGGCCGGATCACATCGCTCCGGGGGCCGGATCCGGGCCGCGGGCCACTGGTTCCCCACCCTTGTGCTAGAATATACAACATAACCAGGCTGAAGATGCTATCAGTTATCCAAACATTTACTAGCTATGCAATCAAACTTGTCTGTACGTACTTTGTCAGATATATACTCCAGTCCAACAATGCGGTGAAATGAAGCAGCCACTTTGGGTGGCTCCCCTATGCAGGGCCCATGAGAGGGGGTAAATTGTACCCGGGCCCAGGGCCAAAAAGGGAGCCCAGGAGCCAGAGGAGGGCCCCCAGAAATTTCCTGGGATCTCAGCTGGCCTCATGGAGAATGGAAGTCAGAGGCTGGGCCAAACGGGAGGCTAGGTCTACCAGACAAGTAGATCTGGGTGCTGTATTGGGAAGCCTGGTAGACCTGGGCTCCGGAGACTTTTCTGGCCGTTGCTGCCCTCCCCCTGCCCTGTTTTGCACCCTCCCCCTTTGAAAAAGAGCCCAAAAGAAACTTTTGACCCCCTGATAAAAATTCCTCTCAGGCCCTGCTCCTACCCTCATCCGCCATTACATGCATCTCTCTCCTGCCTCCCCCACTCCTGCTACTTCAGATTTTCCTCTTAAAACAAAGGTGTGGTCAGACGGGGACCTGAAAAAGGAAGTGGGGAGCAGTAGAGTGTGAGCACTCTAGCTAAAGTGGCCACCAACCTGCTCTTTCTCACTTCCAAAACAAGGGAAAGTGTCCCGTTTTGGAAATGAGGAGAGGTAGAGGAGGGACAACTCTACCTAAAGCAATCACCACTCCACTATTCACCACTTCCTTTTTACAGCTCCTGTCTAATCGCACTGCTATTTGGAATGGTGGTGGTAGGTCAAGTCAGGTTGTGGAGTAGTTGCTGGGGGAGGAAGAGGTGAACTCATCAGGGCCAATGAAGTGAAATGCAGGTTCAGGGCTGGGGAAAGGGAAACGTAGTTGGGAGCCTTGGGTGAGGCACACTTCGCATATACCCAAGACACATGCAGATCGGGTATGCCTCATGTGTGTGAGGAGATGGCACCTCTTGGCACCAGCTCAGGCATAGCCAGGGCTCAAACCATGCCTGAAACTACTGTACAGGTTTCAGTCTGAAGATACCAGCTGTTTGTCTTGTTTACAGCCCAGTCCAGCCCAAGGCCTCAGCGGCACAATTCAGGCACAATTGCAGCCTAAGTGCTTTAGGCCCGAGTTGTGCCTGAATTGTGCCGCAGAGGCCAAATTCGTGCTGCAATTGTGACTGAATTGGGTTCCGGCACAATTCAGGCAAAACTGCACAATTCAGGCACAATTGCAGCCTAAAAGTGGGCGTGTTGGGGGCGTGTCGGGGGAGCAGTTACAAATTTGTTCCGGTTCCAGACGCTGGAGAGCCCCTGACACGCACCCTCGAGCCCAACTCAGGCACAAAATTTGGGTCAACAAAAAGGGTGGACCCAAATGTGAGGAGACCTATAGGAGCCATTTTACCTTACCCACACCAGCCCTCTCCTGAAAAGTACTAACACCCTGGGCCCGAGTTGTGCCTGAGTTAGGACGGAACAGTTGTGGCCTAACTCTGGAACCGGACCAAATAGTTACCCTATCAGCACCCAGACCCACCCAGCCTCTTTCCCACAAAAGCCCAGCCCCAGCCCTCCACTCACTCACTCTCTCTCTCTCTGAGCACGTGGCGTGGGGTCCTGTCCCCCAGCAGCCACAAAGTGGGACTTTGAAAACTTTTCTAACACCCCACTTCTCTCTTCTCTTCCCCTCTCTGCCCCCCTCTAGGGCAGAGAGGGCTGTTCTGCCTGTGGCCAAACTGTTTACTGCTGTGCCTGGGCAGCTGTCTCCATGCAAGTGTTTGCTAACCCATGTCTTTCTCCCAGCCCCTCTCCCCCCCCCACAGGCAACAACACCAGCAGGTAAGTGCCGGTAAGAGCAGGGTTCATGCTGACATGTGGTCTGACTTCTGCCTCTTTGCATAGAGAAATATAGGTAGGATACATGCCTCTATACCAATGTCTTGTCTCATAGCTGCCTGCATAGCCTGCCATGATATGCCTCTTTACCAATGTCTTGTCTCATGTCTGCCTGCAATGCCTGCCATGATATGCCTCTTTACCAATGTCTTGTCTCATAGCTGCCTGCATAGCCTGCCATGATATGCCTCTTTACCAATGTCTTATCTCATAGCTGCCTGCAATGCCTGCCATGATATGCCCCTGTACCAATGTCTTGTCTCATAGCTGCCTGCATAGCCTGCCATGATATGCCCCTGTACCAATGTCTTGTCTCATGTCTGCCTGCAATGCCTGCCATGATATGCCTCTGTACCAATGTCTTGTCTCATAACTGCTTGTATTAATGTGAGCACACAATGCCATGAGTGTGGAACTGTAACCCATATGTAGACACCAGCTGTTCCCCCCCTCTTTTCTCCACAGGGTCTACTGACAGGTCAGTATTGCTAGGATTGCCATGGTTGTGACCCCCAAGTTGTGTTGTTGTCTCTCTCTTTGACCCCTTTCCCTTACAGGATCATGCTCACCTTACACCCAGGGAAGGAGTGCAGACCATGCTATGTGTCTCATACCACTCAGCTGTGTTTGATTTCTCTCCCTGCAGACCTTTGCAACGGGCACACTGGCATTCCGTCAATGGCGATTGCTACCACACACCAGCTGCCATGGAACACCCCGTGATTTATGTCTCCCCAGGAATGTCCACCACCACCTACCTTCTGGGGAGCACCCCTGGGCCCGCAGTCTGGTTGCCCCATGGTCGTCTGCCTCGCTGCTGCCAGAGGTCAGGGAGCCTGCCCTGCAACCCTCCTCAGCTGCTGCTGCTGCTCCACCTCCCTGGCTGCCTACTTGCTGTCCCTCCCCTTTCTATGGAGCAGGCTGTGGTTCCACAGGGGAAGAGCCTGCGTCTCCAGGTCCATGGGGCACGCCTGCTGCTGCTGCTACGTTCTGAGTGGCTGCTGTGCCTACCCCTGGTAGCCTCGCCTGGCCATCTCTGCCAATGTTCCAGAACAATAAAGATGCCCCTTGGGCAAAGGCCCCTTGAACAACATGACCCCAATGTTACACAAGCACTGCCCCCCATACACAGAGACAGCGCCCAGCACACAAGGCCCTGCATGAATCCCAGCCAGGGCCTGCCACAGCCAGCCCAGGGAGAACACAGCAGGGGGGCTGCCAGACCCTCCGGGCTCAGGGGGGAGTTGGGGGGCCTCTCAGGCAGGCAACCACTGACAGGCAACATGGTGCACGTCTGCCACGTCCGTGAAGAGCCCTTTCAGCAACCGGGGCTCTCACCCACCCTCGGTCCGCCCGTCAACGGCATCCGTTTCTGCCCGTCAATGGCGTCCGTTTCTGCCCTCAGTCCGCCCGTCAACGGCGTCCATTACCGCCCTCAGTCCGTCTGCATGAGAGGAGGCCGTTCCTGCATTGCCTCCATCTGCGAAGTGACCCCTGTGTCCCTATTGGTCTCTGCAGACCCCTCTCCCTGTATCCCTCTCCCACCAGCCTTGTTGTCTGTCTGTTTCTGACCCACCTGTGCCCCTCCCCAGCACCCCCTTTCTGTGTGCCTGCCTCCCCTCCCACTCCCTGATGATGGACGCTGGCATCCCCCACCCCGCTGGAGCGCCTGCTGCGAGGCGCCGACGTTGCCCCATCTGGGGGTGTGATGAGCTGCGTGAGCCCTTCACGCTCGCAGCAGACAAGCCCAAGGCATCTCTCGGTCTTGGCCGGGGCACGGAGCAGAAGGCATGCCGGGATGCCTTCTTTGTGGGCATAGCCACGGCCCTGGAGGCCCAGGGCTTCAGGCAGCGCACGGGCATGTCCTGGCAGAGGCGGTTCCAGACTTCATGAGACCCCCCTTGTGTGTGACGTTCCCACCACCTCCCCCCCATGACTCCCACGTGCAGCCTCAACGTGGCTTGGGGGTGGCATCGCCTTCTGCAGGAGGGAGGGCAGTGGCACTCCCCCCTGCGGCAGGTGGCTAATGCCCAGGGTGCCCTGGGCAGCTGGCACTGGCACAACCTCTGCCCTTCAGCTGACTGTCGCACGCCCAGTGCCTGCAGGCCCACCTGTGGCTGCCCATCTGCTGCGAATGCTGCAGCAGCTGTGGTAGGTACACACAGACGAGCTGAGGAGGGGGCTCTTCACTTCCACAAGACTGACAGCTCCCCACAGGTGCCTGCCTGCCTGCCTCTGTGGTAAGTTTTGCCTCGATCCTGGCCCACTGCTCTTGCCTCCTGCCTAACTCAGGCACAGTTGCAGCCTAACTCGGTCCTATTTTGGGCCCCAATTGTGCCACAATTGGGCCTCAACAGTGCCTGAGTTGGGCTGAGTTGGGCTGGACTGAGCCCTTAATCTTTCAAATGCAATTCAGCTGCAGGGCGGAATTTATGGCCCAATCCTATGAAGGGACAGAGAGTTAGATGCAGGGATGCAAGCACAATGTCTGCTGCATCCAACACACCTTCCCCATGGAGAGGCTGGCTGAGGATATAAGAGGGGTAGGACTTGCCTGAAAGTCCTGGCCACCACACAGTTCCTTATGGGACTCCTCAGAGCTGTGCCAACTCTGTTGCTGATGTGGTTCCGAGGAGCCACTGGGACATGCCCGGCCTGGGATGTGGATTTGGGGTTTGATGGTCATTGAGAGGCTTCTGCAACAGCTGGGCTGTCCTAGTGTTTTGGGAGCATAGAATTGGGCTGTTAATCATTCCTTGCCATCTATTTCTATATTTTTATTGGTATACATTGGGGTGCATTTCAAAATAGTACAATGAACCAGTGCAAAAGCATAGCTCCTGTTACACAAGCCTTGTGTTGAAACATACACAAGAATTACCTTGTTCATATGTGCTACCTGCCCTTCATATGTGCTAACAAATTATTCTGTTAAATTACCAATATAATTACTGCTTCCATACACTAGACGTGAGTAGGACAACCCTATGGCCCAACCTAAAAGCCCTACTAAGTTTAAATTAACATAACTATCTGATTCTCTGCCAGGAAATTCCAAAGGGAAGGCCTTGTCCCATATACTCATAACCACACCTCACTTGGTGTCAGTATGTAAACAGAGTATCCCCCCCAAAGATGTTGAGATCAGTAGAATCACAGGTGAATCACAATTGTGGGGAGGGGGGCTCCAAATTCAAATCAGTGCTGTAGTAAGTACTTGCAGTTTTCACCAGAGGGGCTAACAAGAGCTTCACATGTGATTTTAGATCAAGAAAACAGTGCAACTGAAAAGATTCAAATGCTCTTGTCCCAGAGCTACTCCTCTGATTTAAGTTTCAAGTCTACTTCTATAGCTGTATTAAAGTAAAAAAATAAGAATACAGAGAGAGAGAGGGTGGAGATCACGAGTCTCCTAAGTAGTATGTAGTTTGGCCCTTACTAGCAGGAGTTCAAGATCTCTGGCACAGGACTTTATTAACCCTGCTATGTGCTATCTGACACCTTTTAACTGAAAATGCTGGGAATTAGGCCCAGGACCTTTTGCATACAAAACCTGTGATCTACTACTAAACTGGGGGTGGCCAACTTTTCAGCATGAATGCTCCTGGCCCTTTCATGGGTGTATAGGTGAGGGCATTTCAGCAGGTGCAGCTGCTTTAGCAGCACCATCAGCAAGTGCAGCTGCCAAGATTCTGTCTTCTACACAACTCTTCTCCCTCACAGGTGAAAACACACAGTTTCTGCTTTTTCATTTCTGCCAAATTCAAGTATTCTGCATGAAATAATGAAGAGTCTCAGACCTGGAGGTCATTTGATCAAAAAGGTGATTATATATAAGATCTAAATTAAACAGTGCAATCTTTATATATGTCTACTCAAGTAAGCCTCACTGAGTTCAAAGGATCTCACTTCTGAGTAGTCATGCATACCCTGTTTCCCCGAAAATAAGACAGTGCCTTATATTAATTTTGACTCCAAAAAATGCAGTAGGTCTTATTTTCAGGGAAGTCTTATTTTTCCAACCTGTGGCGTGACAGCCCCCCAGCACTTACTTTGACTGATTAAAGCTTCATTCTTTCCAGAGGGTGCAAGGCCTGGAAGGCCTGCACTTGAGTCCTCCACCATGGAGACGACATGCTAGAGAGGCCAGAAAGGCCTGCAAGGAGGCTCCACCATGGAGATGACATGCTAGAGAGACTTTGCAAGGTTGCAGCCTCCTTGCTGGCCTCTCTAGCATGTCGTCTCTATGGTAGAGGACTCAAGTGCAGGCCTTGCACCCTCGGGAAAGAATGAAGCTTAAATCGGTCAAAGTAAGTGGTGGGGCTGGGCAGGGCGGGGCGGGGGGGGGCGGGGCAGGGGGTTTGCGTCCGTCTGGCTGATGATCGTAGCTAGGTCTTACTTTTGGGGAGCTCTTATATTTATGAGTGCCAGCAAAAATCAAGCAAAAATGATGGTAGGTCTTACTTTCGGGGGAGGTCTTATTTTAGGGGAAACAGGGTAGGATTGTGCTGTTGAGTTGATTAACATTTGCCCAATGCCAGTAGCCTCTCTGGCTGCCCTTATCACAGAATTCCTTATGGGACTCTGCTAAATTATAAGAAGAACTCAGTATCCTTCGTGCCTTATAAAGAACACATTTGAGTCAAAAAGCTGAAACAGTGCTTTATTACATTTTACAGTTGCGTAAATTGAACTGGGTTCAAGAAAATATAAACCATCAGTTATACATCAGCTGTATGTTTACTATTTGTTTGATCCAAAGTTGCTACTCTCCTTCACAGGAGGGAACTCTCCTTCACAGGAGGGAACTATCTGAGAATATCCAGACTCTCTGTACACTATATACCGGTATGGTAAAACCAAATTTGTCAGATAACAGGATTGTGCTATATGTAAAAAAAATGCCAATAGCTTTACATCAGACTGCAGTAATTTAATCTCATTTGCCTGGCTATACCAGTTTCAAATGAATTCTTCATACAAATGTATTGCCATAAATCAACTGTAACGGCTCATGATGCATACAAAATAATAACCAATGTTACTCAATCTTCTACTGCATAAACTTCACATTACACTTGCAGGCAAGTATGCTCGTGGTTTCATTTTCTTTGATGAAAAGACCAGTGAAGTTATCACTAGATTAGCCAGTGTCCACAATGGATATAAGACAGGCAAAATGTTTAGCTATCTGCCTTCTAATCATCTTCAGATTCTGTAATAATAATTATTTCACTGGCATTCTACCTTCTTGTAGAATGGACAAAATACTGTAGTAATATCAAAGCCTCAGAAGAATAACACAGCCCAACAAAAAATAGTGCTTCAGAGGTTAGGTCTATTCTTGGGTATATTTGGGGTGCCAATTCCAAAAAAATGGCATCAGTTTTGCCCTATCAGCTCTAGTTTTGGAGATACAGCATAGCCACCTTATATGCCAATTCAAGCAGCTTCCTCATGAGGAAGCCATGGCAAAGGTTTGGCATGAAGCATCATTGCCTTATTTTTTTTTCATCAGATGCAAGAGGCCATAGTCATGACCTGGAATCCATACATGGGAGTTCTTAAGGACTGGATACAGGTCAACATACTGAAACTGGATGCTGACTGCAACCTTAACCCTTCCCTGCCCAGTATTATGTCGATAAAATCTTCCTCAATAAGTATTAAGTATTTAGATAAATAGGTACCGCTTGCAGGAAGGTAAACAGCGCTCCGTGTTCCAGCCACATGCTATGCGCTGCGGCAAGGAGAGTCATGCCGGCCACATGACCACGGAGGCGTCTTCGGACAACGCTGGCTCTTCAGCTTTGAAATGGGGATGAGCACCACACCCTAGAGTCGGAAACGACTGGACTTAATTAAAGTCTGGACTTAATTAAAGTCTTAATTAAAGACTGGACTTAAAGATAACCTTTACCTTTTACTATTTTAAGAATATTAAAATATTATGTTATTAAGAATATTTTATTAATTTTGTCTGGGCTCCTTGTGAGTTAAAATTATTTTATTAATTTTGTCTGGGCTCCTCATGAGAATAATTTTATCACTTCCTCGTGAGGAAGGTGGTTATACGGCACAGCAGATCTTTAACATTGGTAAGACTGGCCTGTTCTGGAACAAAATGCTAGATAATGGACTTGCGTTTCAAAAGAGGAAAAGACAATGGCAAATTGTAAAGCTGCAAAAGATAGTCTTACGCTTTTGCTTGGGAGTCATGCAGTTGGAGATCACAGACTGAAACTGCTGCTTGTATATCATTTTGCAAATTACATACTGTATCATCAGACTACTTTCTGAAGGTCAGAAGAGAACCAGTTTGTATTGCTAGAAGAAAGCATTCAGAAACAGATTGGCATATGCCACCTGAACCTTGTGATAGCAAACCTCTCCTCAGGACCAGCAAGCCAGATGTCCAAGGAGGTCTGTATGAGAGAAAGTGTACCCTAAGATACTCGTGTTCCTCTTCAACTATCATTACCAGCACTTTTGAGGTTCACTTGGAAACAAACTTATAGTCAGTGCAACTTTCTCAGTACAGTACTACAAGGTATGGTCCAACCATGTGGCTAGCACCAGCTGGTCATTAAGCAGCCACATTTTGACCCATAAGATGTTTTCTGAACTTTCTTAGAAGCAGCCCAATGTAGAGTGTGTTGTAGAAGTGTAATGAGGAAGTTTCTAAGCTAAAAAAAAAAGTTGACTTTCTAATCATGGAATGCGCAAGACAAACTGATGACTAATAAAGTAAGCCGTACTTTTTTATCTGAACCTTTGGCAGGAGTGGCTGGCTAATGCATAGACTTCTTAACCCTTATGAGTAAAAATAGTTTCTTCAAAGACCAGGATTATCATAATTTATATAGTGGCCATCTAGAAACCTCAGACATCTAGCTAATGTGGCATATATCTTAAGAACAATCTCCTCCCACATGGATTCCTAAATGCTCTAAGGCAGCTATTTCAACCTTTTTCATCTCAAGGCACACTGAGAAGGCACTAAAATTGTCAAGGTACACCATCAGTTTTTTTACAATTGACAAGGGCACCTGGGGTCTCACATCCCCCAATGACCCTACTAATATATGACCCTGCCCCATACTCCCTCAGCACACCTGCAGACCATTTGTGGCACACCAGTGTGCCACTGCAGTGGTTGAAAAATAATTGCTCTAAAACGTTCAGAGGAGGCCCCGATTTATGTGCTTTTGTCCTTTGTATTTATGAACATACAAACAAAGCTGCTTCAGAACATTGGCTCACCTACATCAGTATTGTCTACACTGAATTGCAGTGACTCTCCTGGGTTTCAGGGAGGATACGGGTCTTTTCCAGTCCTGGATATGCCAGCTGTTGGACCTTCTCAGTGGCAACTCTTCCTAGGGTGAAAATTCCTCATTTTCTATTGTTTTATCTATTTGGGATATTTCTAGCACCTCACCCATCCTCAAGGGGCTGCCGAGTCATTTGAAGACCATAGCCATTGTTGCAGTCAACCCCAACTCAGGGGGCACTCCTGATTCTCTAACACACCCAGTGAGCATACCCCAGGCCACTTCTTGTGTATCCTGCTCCCTCAAGGGTCTTAGCACTCTATAAGACAGCAGGGCACAGTTCCCAGACCCAAAAGCCAAACATTGACTACAAGATCTATACCTGATTAGCCCAAACACAACAGGTGAGCATACACGTCCTCAATGCAAGCTATTCTCTAGTAGGTGCCACCACCCCTTCAAAACAGTCAGTCCTTCAGCCTAGGGGATACTGAAGTCCTACAGGTTAACTCCCCAGTTCTTGCAAGCACTGAGTACCCCCAAACACCAGGGATTTAAGCCTCAAGACTCTGGCTCGTCCCACGAGTGGCTAGACCAGACTTAGATGAATCCCAGTTCTTTTGTACTCACACTGACACAAGCCTGTTATTATTATTATTATTATTATTATTAACACAAGCCTGTAATAATAGAATGGTTTATTTAAAGAATACAATTAAGGTTATACTGTATATTACATTGAAAGGCACTTAGGTATTTCAGAAAATAAATACATCACACACACACACACACACACAAAATGCTAAAACAATATCTCCTACACTTACTTGTTCCTAACTGTCACCTGGATCTTTCCAATCTCTGAGCACAAGCAAAGGGCAATGCTTCTACCTGTTGTACCACATCTGATACAAGAAGGTGTCCATGATGGAATGGCAAAGAGAATCTCTCCCCTTCCCAATTACAGTTTTTTTTTAATACCTTAAGATGAAATTTTTAAAAATGACGGAATCTTATTACAGTATGAAGGGCTCTAGTATCAGAAATGCCATAACGAATGAGTCCTATTCAAAATGAACAGTATATATTAGAAGAAAAAGATCAGTCTTGAACCATGAAGAGGAAGAGAAATGCTGAAGACACACTAAAATCCATCAAGAGAGCTCTGTGTATGCATTCTTCCCATGATTGTTGCTGATGCATATTTGGATGCATGTCTCCATCCATACCACAATGCTTGTCAGAGTTCCCCTGAACAGTCTGGATACATCCTTTGATTCAAATAGGATGTGCATCCATATTCAGGGACTAGGTGTCAGAATCAGCTGGATGGAGAGTATTGTGTAGACTAATGGAGACCACACCTTCATAAAAGTTTCCTTTGTTCACGATGTGCATTTAAGTGTGAAACAAAAAGCATGGGAAGTTGTGCTGGAAAAACAAAACAAAAAAACCCATCTGCAAGACAAATATTCCTGTCTGAAGTCTTTTAAAATAACTCCGACCTGCCACTAGAGGTCACTTTTCCTGTTACTTTTTATAAAGGAATGCAGCTAAAAAACCCTTTCTAGATGGTGGCTTTTTTCACTCATAAATACATACAGCACTGTACACACAGTGTAGTTGTTATTCATTTGTTGAAGTGACAGTGTTGTCAGGAGAATGTGGTTCACAGGGAGGTTCCATTAATCTGTCATGAACATTTCACCCCTTTATTAAATGTATATCCTGCTTTTTGTTTCCCAAAGAAAAAAACTCAAAGGGCCTAACAACTTGTTAGGCCCTTTGAGTTTTTTTCTTTGGGAAACAAAAAGCAGGATATACATTTAATAAAGGCAAAATCAAGCAAAACTAAAAATATAAATGAAGCATATAAAATGCATCAGTGTAACAGCACATAAAATGCAGCAATACAGTATACAGCAGCAGTAGCAAACGGAAGCACAAATAGTAGCACAAATAGTAGCACAAATTCAGCACTTTAAAAAAAAAACCCAACAGAGCAAAGTACAGAGCAAAGTAACCAAAAAATCTTACAGCACAAGCCTATGCATGTCTACTCAGAAGTAAACCCCCATTGATTTCAGGTAAGTGTGCATAGGATTTTGAGCTTAATCAAGTAAGCCACAAAGCATGTTCAAAGCCGTATTTTAACCTGATGACAGAATGAGATCAGGGATGGGACAGATAGCAGGGCCACTCAGAGGAATTTTATCAGGCGGTACAAAGTTTCTTTTGGGCCCCTTCCCTTCATGTAAATTTGGCTCCTAGGACCCCCTTTTTGCTCCGGGCCCCCTTTTTGGCCCTGGGCCTGGGTACAATTGTACCCCCTTAAACCCCCCCCCTCAGAGGCCCTGACAGATCGCCGTCCTGGAAAGACAAATTCAATAGTGTTGGCACCATAAATGAGAAGGTTCTTCTGCCCCTTGCGTTTACGTTTGACACACCTCAATTGGCGGAGGAATGTAGAACAGAGCCTCATACTTAGACTGGAGTGCATGGGAGGGAATATTCAGGAGAAGGTGGTCTTTAACGTACCAAAGTCCCAAGCGGTTTAGGGCTTTGATAGACCTATCTTCCATTTAGTCATGAGATTAAGGCATGCCCAAGAATTCGGAAATGCCTAGTAGGATTTTTTACTCCCCTTCCTCATCATGCCATATCACAAAATGTCTTCTGAAGACCTCTCAGTTTCAAAAGGGATTTGCCATGTGGCATAGAGAGCTTCCTTTTAAGAAACATAAGTCTGCAGCCCATTTGGGCACACGGAATTAGTTATTTGGCTCCCAGACACTATGCTTAAAAACATTCAGTTTTCACAGTGAACTCTGCCCCTGCCTGAGATAACAGAAAAAAGACTATGAGCCGCTAAACTGTGCAATGTGGTGACAACAGGCAGTTATGGGACTCAGGGTTGCTGGGCGTAAGACAGAACAAAGTCCTTAGAGCTGTTCTAAACGTGTTCTAAACATAAACGTGAAGTCCTTCCAGCTGTTGAAGCAGGTGAAAGTGTAAAAGTGCAAAGGTAATTTTCAGAACTTGTATGTTCAGCTGTTACTCAGGGCATGTCTCAAGGCATATCAGATATTAATGTAAAGAATATTTATAAACTGCTTATTATTATATACCATTTATATATTATGAGGGAAACACAGGATTTCTACCACCACTGTGTTTCTCCCACACCACTAATGGAGGGACAGGTAAGAGACACAGGAGGACTACTTCCCCAGCCACATATTCTCCACTGGATATCCCCCCGGCCCTGCCCAAGTTTGCTTTTAATAGATATTTCCTCAGCCAGGCTCTGTAGCCAGAAATAAACCACAACCCAATCCAGCCTGCTGTGCTGCCAGAGGTGCATGGTGTCTCATGGCAGCCCTGGCAGCCACAACTTCCTCTTTCTTTTTTTACACACTTCCATACCAAACATACAACATATCCCAAGCAGTTGCTCAACAACCCACATGTGCACCACAATTACAAGGAATGTGGGGTAAATCAGTGCAGATACAAATATTGGAAGAATAAACTATGAGACCATCATGGCTTGGATGGCGCTTTGTGATTGGCTATACAAGTTGAGCATGGAGAAATTTGTCCAGGCTACCCAGGTCACCTGACATAGCAGGACCGGAGTTGGTGCTGAAATCCTATTTACACTTTGTTGTTGTTCAGTCGTTAAGTCGTGTCCGACCCTTCGTGATCCCATGAACCATATCCCGCCAGGCCTTCCTGTCCTCCACTATCTTCCTGAGTTCGCTCATTTTCATGTTCGTTGCATCGGTGATGCTGTCTAACCATCTCATCCTTTGCCTTCCCCTTCTCCTTTTGCCTTCAAGCTTTCCCAGCATCAGAGTCTTGTCCAGAGAGTCCTCTCTTCGCATTAGGTGGCCAAAACATTTGAGTTTCAGCCTCAGTACCTGTCCTTCCAGGGAACAGTCAGGGTTGATTTCATTTAGGATTGACTGATTTGATCTCCTAGCAGTCCCAGGGACTCTCAGGAGTCTTCTCCAGCACCACAGTTAGCTGGGAATAATAAGGCCCATGAACTCATTTGGGCTGGCTTCTAAGGAGACATGCATGGGATTGCACTGTAAGGCTACAGAAGATAATAAGGCTGATTGCAATCTGTGTGTCCATAATAAGTATGTACTGTACAGTATTTTAAAGGGCAGGAACAACAGCTTCCCCTAGTTCTGTTCATCAGGCACAGCGAATTGCTTCTCACAACTCCAGAGGGCCACGTCAGTGGGTAGCACCACCAGACCCCACTCTCCGACTGCCTCCGGGGCAGCATCACCCAGCTCAGCAGCACAGAGGCCTGTTCCAATGCCGCACCACCGGCTCGGCCGGATAATTTAAGGAGGACGCTTCTTTAAGTGGCACTCCACGGCAGCGCGGGCTAATCTCTCTACTACGCGAACATCTCCCCGGGCACTTTGTTCGCGCGTACACAAGGAGGGGACGGGACCACGAAGTGGGTGGGGCCTTTCCAGGACGGACGGCGCCTGCGCTGACCCAGCTCAGTTTGGCTGGCCCTCTCTTCTCTACGGACAAGTTGGTGGGTTGCAGTCGCCGAGGAGAAGGAAGCAGTAGCGCTGCGGAGGGACTTCGTGCGCGCGGCAAGTCGGGGGGCTGGGAAAGGCGGCAGCTGCCGCCGTTCGCGCGGGGTGCTGAAGGGAGAGGTGTTGCATCTCCGCGGTTGCTTTTCAGGAGTGTTTGGGTGGCGCTGTCCCCATGCAATGAGTAAACAGTGGTTACTAGCCTTTCGCTGCTGCGTAGTGCAAGGCAGTAAGTTAAATCGCAACCCAGATGCCCCTGAAACTCTTGGCTTCCTGACGGCTCAGTCGCTTTGCATCACTTCTCCTTTCAGTAAAATGCTCAAATGGCGTCTTTCTTCCAGCATTGCGATGTTTGTTTCAGCGCCCTTGTTCTGGCTCGAGTGGACAGAGATGGAATCTCTCTCCTCCTTGAAAGCGGCTGTTTCTTTAAGATGCAAGCAGGTTTGCCTGGAAGATTAATCTCTCTGAGGCCAGTGAGCTAACATGGCTAGGGTAGGGAATGTTTTGGGCTTCCATCCAAGGTGGGGAAACTTGGGAAAGGTCCACAGGGGCAATGACCTTGTGATACTACAAAGTTAGGCTTGTCAGAGAAAACACAAGTGTCCTTTGTGGCGCCTGAAATTTATTTATTGCAATTTAATTTGATTTTTTGCAGGATAATAAACATGTTGGTCTTTAAGTAGCACAAGGTTCTTTTTTTTCTTTTTGCTAGTGATTGGGCGAGTGATTGGTCACCCTTGTCTATTCACTGCCTCCCCCAGGCCCTGAGCTGGACCATCATTTTTGTCTTTAATTTGGGAAACAGGGTGGCATGATGGAGTCAGTCAGTTGATATTGGCCATCAATGTCCTATATCCTTATTGGCAGACTACATTGCAGGTAGAAGGGAGGATGGATCATTGCCACCCATGTTTCTGGCTGATTGAATAGCAGTTCTTTGTTGCTTAATCCCTGCTGAGTAAACTAAAAGATCCCTTTTTATTAAAGTGATAGTATTCTGACGATAACCAGAGGAAGAGCAGCTATCCCTATCCAACCCAGTATTGTGTCCCTCCCTTCTATTTCTTTTTTTAGGTTGTGAACAGCTTTGGGACAGGAAACCAACTTTTCCTTCCTTTTGCTATGTAAGTTACTTTGGGAACTTCTGTTGAAAAGTGGTATATGGTATCAGTGTTCTTAATCATACTTGCAACACAACATAATAACTAACCCTCTGAAAGTGGCTGGGATGAGGCTTGGGATACCAGCCTGGGTCAGCCTTACACGGCCTCCCTGGACGTACGCCAGCTCCAGAGCTGGTGTGCATCCAAATAGGCCCATTGCCCGTGCCACTTACACCGGGGGAAGGGAACGAATGTCCCCTTCACCAGAGGTGAGCCCTTATGGCATTTTTACGGCACCTTAGGCCTGAGCTTAGGTACTTACCTAACTTAGGTAGGATCGCGCCATAAATCTTTGCAAGAATGAAGGGACAATGAGATGGGAAATGTGGAAAATGGTTAGAAAACGTCTGCTGGCCCCAAATACAGAAAAAAATTACAGTGGACCCTCAATTTAACATACTAATGGAGGGAAGGGGTGTACGTTAATGCCCAAAACTCGTAAATCCAAATGCACTGAAGTAAAGGAAATGTGTATGCACAAAATATGTACTGTATATGACTAGTTTTTAATGGAACAGAAAACATCCATTGTTACTAAGGTCTGTTAAATCGTGGGTTCACTGTAACTGAGACTTGTGGAGCATATTTTTTCCCAGTAAGCAAAATCTATATTAACTTCCAGTTTGTTTTCAGGCACTATTCAAAGTGCTAGCTTTGATCTATAAAGCTCTGAAACAACTGGGATGAGTATGCCTGAAGACTTTTCTGTTCATCTGTCAGTACAAACTTGTCTAGCAGCTAAAATCTTCATCTGAGAAATTTCTCTGAATCGTCCTTGCCTGACTGTGGAATTCTTCCCCAGAACCAGACACTTGCCTGACTGCTTCTTCCTTATATTTTAGATACTGGGCTAAGGTTGTCCTGTTTGCCTGCACTTTGAATAGCAACTCATTTTTACTGGCTGTAATCATTTTCTTATGTGTATATTTTATACTACGTTTTACTGCAGTTGGTGGTGGTACTAGTTCAGTTTGTGTTTAATGATTATTTATATATTTTGCAATTGTGCTTACTGATTTTTAAGCTGCTGTGAGGACTGATGTAACAGAGAGGCTGAATAAAAATCTCTTAGATAAAATGCTAATATATCAAAGGTATTAATTTTAATATGAATTTCCATAGCCATTGCATTATGTCAGGGGTGCACAATGATTGCATAGCCATTGCATTATGTCAGGGGTGCACAGGGGCCGCATGCGGACCCCAAAGGTTTTCTGATGGCCCCCAAACGTTTTCTGGCTAGAGCGGCAACATCGCTTCTTTGTTGGGCCGCTCTAGCCAAGCACTTCCCATAACTCCGGCGCTTCTGTAACGCGGCTGGAAGCTTCGGAATCATAATGTTTATGTACTTGCAACATAATGCCATAATTACGGGGCCACAATTCCTACATTTGCAAATTATTATAATTAAGAATATCTACAACTATTGTTAATAGGCAAAAGAGCTCTTCTGCAACATGTTAGTTTTCTCCTATTGCTTTGGTCTTCTAACAGCGCAGTTCTATGCATTCTATACTTAGGAAGTCCCACTGGATCTACAGTAGTTCAGTAGAGCTAACTCCCTAGTAAATGTGCTTAGTACTGTATTGCAGTCTAAAGCTAACACCTACATGAAACCATTGGGAGAGACTATCTAGGGATTTGGGGTTGGATTCCACCAATCTGTGAATAACACCTAGTTCTGTATTTCCACTCCAACCCAATCTGAGAAGGAATTGTTGCTTGGAATTAGTAATAGGGTGAATAACCAGCTGAAATCAAAATCCATATCAGAGGTGCTCTTGATTAGAAGGGCTGTTGTCTCTGGGTTGGCTGTCGACTGAATCTGAAAGGAGGGTATTCAGGGAGGGTATTGAAGGAGTAGATCTGCAGTTTGGGGGAGCTTTGCTCTTGGATGTGCAGGTGATGGAGGTAATCAATTCAGGGCAGCCTTTGTCCAACTTCAGCCGGTACACCAATTTTGGCCATTCCTAGAGGTATCGGACCTGGCCATGGTCGCACACATCTTGATTATGTCTAAATTTGGGGCTGTTTTTGAAAATTATTCAGAAACTGCCTTTCTCATGAATGCCAAACATGTGGACATGGCCAGCGTATGTATTGGCATCAAGAAGTAGGAGTGGAAAGTGCTACCCTGATCCCCTCCCCTGCAAAACAAACATTCAGTAAGTGCATAGGGGATTATGTGAGAAGATTAATGTTTTAATTCTAGCCAAAGTCAATACTCCCTTCCCTCAGAGTATTCTAGCCTATGATGATTCCATATTGCATGTTTTATTCCGGGGTGACCAACTTTCCACCATTAGGGCCTCTGCGTTCTTAAGAGTTGTGCAGAAGACAGAATCTTGGCAGCTGCAATTGCTGATGGTGCTGCTAAAGCAGCTGCACCTGCTGAAATGCCCTCAACTATACAACCGTTAAAGGGCCAGGAGCATTCATGTTGAAAGGTTGGCCACCCCTGTTCTATTCTCTCAGACAGTGGCTTGGGGGGGGGCACAGCCCCAGGAGACAAGCCAGAGAGGGCGTGTCATGCTGTCCGCAAGGTGTATGTGCAGCACCGCCACTCCAAGCAATCGCAGTGGCAAGCAGAGCAAAATTTGGCCCACCTGCCTGCCCTCAGCCTCCATTTGACTCCAAATCAGAGCCATTCCGGAAGCGAGGGCGGGGTGATGATGCCGTGGGGGGGACAGGCAGATTATGCGGGGGTGGGGTGGCCCTAGGTACCAGCCGGCCCAGCTACACTACTGCTCTCAGATGTTTGGATGTTTGTGAACATTCTAAAACATCATATCCAATAGGAGTTGGAGGTTTACTGTTCCCCCCCCCCAAAAAAAAAATTCATGGTGCATTGCAGTATAGATAGCAGAGCTATATGGGTTGCACAAGATTGCTTTCCTTGCTTATTGATTTCTGATTGGTAGCACTATCGTACTTAAGTACTGTTTACCCTTATACCAGGGCTGATTACCTCTCTTAATTGGGCAAAGATGCACCTTTTAAAGTGGTGGTCTCTTTTATTTAGTAGGGGAGAGCAGCAACTGTCCCTATTCCTTCCAGCTTACTATCTATGTGGCTTTTGCTGATGTCTCTTCTTTTTAGATTGTAAGCCCTTTGGGGAAAGGGAACCAAGACAACTTTTTTTAAAAAAAAAATCTTTTGTTATGCTGAGGCAAATCCACACTGAGGCTGCAATCCTATACACACTTACCTGGGAGTAAATCTTATTGAATTCAGTGAGAGTTGCTTCTGAGTAGACATGCATAGGACTACGCTGTGAATCTTTTTAACACGGTGGTTCCCAACCTTCTTCCTCTTTAAGGGGAGGTTGTGACTCAACGAGGGACCCATAGTAGGTGACACCTGAACGTTGCTTCTGGGTCTACCCACTGCCACCATCAAATCCTGGTAAGAAAAAAAAACCCATATTGTCTGCGACGACAGGGAGACCTGGAAGCAATGCACAGACATCGCCAATGGGTTAGCCACCATCCCTGAAGGTATAGTAGTTTCCAAACGCGTAATGTGGGATGTTGTGATCCAATAGCGGCCCTATACCCCTCGTGGGAGGGGGCCGCTGCCACGCCCCCCCATGGGACGCAGTATGCCCCCCATGGGACGCCACATGACCCGCCCCTGGGGGTGTGGCGTCATCATCACGCGCCACCACGGCGCGGAAACACACACCCCCGGCACTTTTTGGTTCCTTTTTTGAGCCAAACGGCACCCGGGAATGTGAAACCTGCAGCCGACAATGGCTGCACGAAGACGAACCAGCAGCGGAGGGAGCAACAGAAGGTACACCCCCCGTGACCCGCCATTTGGGGCCCACCGCCCCCACCATAACAACGCCTTTGTTTCGACCCCCAGATTGGGAACTACTGTTTTAACTGAAAAATAGTATATAAATATTGTTAATGCTGGCTTTCCTAGACAACACTGTCTTAAAACTTGACATTCATTGATAGCTATCGGTTGTAACTGGCATTTGTCATTGTTGAACAGCTAATCAGAAAAATCGTCTTCAAGATGAACTTCTTCCTGGAAACATTGAGATTAATTGGACTCTTGATATATTTTACACTGGAATCTTTCATCTTATTTTTTATCCCTGCACGGAAGAAGAATGTTACTGGTGAAATAGTGCTCATAACTGGAGCCGGAAGTGGAATGGGAAGGCTTATAGCTTTAAAATTTGCCCAACTTGGAGCCACATTGGTTCTCTGGGATGTGAACGTGGAAGGGAACAAAGAGACAGCTAGATTGGCAAGAGAAAATGGTGTGAGAGTACATGCCTACACATGTGACTGCAGCAAAAGGCAAGAAGTTTACCAAGTGGCAGATCAGGTAATTATATATAACGCAAGTGACTTTATTGTGCTCAGGACTTGAGTTTTATGCAGGCATCCACAAACTTGCTCACCACAAATTTGCTGGCAGGAGGTACTGTGGGAGGAAATGAGCCTGTCATTTAATTGAGAGTGCTCAAAGAAGATTCTTACCTCTCCAGCCTATAATGTCAATGACCTATAATGTCAAACAATTCAAAAATCATTGTTAAAAGTGAGATCAGACTGCAGTGGTGTAAATGGACTACTTAACTGATATTAATGAATGTGAAGGGCTAAGTATCCATTATGGAAACGAAGCTGGCTGTTCACAGACATGTCGCTACCATATTCATATGAAATTGGTGTGATAAAGCATTGAAGTAAGAATGTTAAAAGGCCAGTAGGTGGCGCAGTGGGTTAAACTGCTGAACCATGAGCTGTCAATCGAAAGGTCGGCAGTTCGATTCCTGCGACGGGGTGAGCTCTCGTTGCTTGGCCAGCTCCTGCCAACCTAGCAGTTCCAAAGCATGTTAATGCAAGTAGATAAATAGGTACAGCTTGCGGGAAGGTAAACAGCACTCCGTGTTCCAGCTGCATGCTATGCGCTGCAGCAAGGAGAGTCATGCCGGCCACATGACCACGAAGGCGTCTTCGGACAGTGCTGGTTCTTCGGCTTTGAAATGGGGATGAGCACCACACCCTAGAGTCGGACATGACTGGACTTAATTGTCAGGGGTCACCTTTACCTTTTTAAGGATGTAAAAGGTGCGCTGGACCCTTTTATCTTCCTTCACTCATCCTGGAAAGGAACTGGGAAAGAGAGTTGCAAGCAGTTCAGAACCCGTTTCTTCTCCACTAAAATTTTCCCCATTCCCTGCAGATTTTGCAGTGATGTATAGTTAGGTCCCAAGAGATGTTTCATCACTAAATGTTACGTCAGCCAGCAATTTCTTACGTCCGCCAGCAATTTCTTACTAGCAACTGAACACTAATGTGTGTTCATGCTCATCGCGTGTATGCTTCCATAATTCACTTAAGTGGAGGAGGAAGTTAATTTGATGCCTTTGCTTGAGGAGCTACTAACATCAAGTGGATAGGAGTTCAATGTAAGAACTTCTGGCTGCTATCTTTTGTATTTTAAAGGACCAGCATTGTTGCTCTTCATATCTTATAAGTACAGGTTATCTAGAAAAGCACTTAATATTTGCAAATACCAAGGATTTCTTAGGAAAACATACTCTAAAAAACCAATTTCTTGACAATATGCAGGAAGTAAAAATAATAATTCAGAAATGGTTGCTATGCTGTTCATGGAGTCTTTATTTACTGTATATGCTTCCTAGATTAATAAATTGTGATCTAAATCAGAACATATTCTAATAGGTGGTGTTTTATCCTAGGTTAAAAAGGAAGTTGGTGACGTTAGTATCCTGATTAACAATGCCGGTATCGTAACAGGAAAGACGTTCCTAGACAGTCCAGACTCACTGATGGAGAAGACTATGGAAGTGAACGTTATGGCACATTTTTGGGTAATAGATTTATAATATTTGTGTGTGTGTGTGTGTGTGTGTGTGTGTGTGTGTGTGTGTGTGTGTGTGTGTGTGTGTGTGTGTGTGTGTGTGTGTGTGTGTGTGTGATTAGCAGACTTTTCTTTCAGTAATGTTAATGAATTCATTCTGTCTTGCTTGGTGTTCAGAGTTTTTTTATTCAGTTTAAGTTGGCCATTGTCCTAATAGGAATCACCTTAGTTTTATTATTAGGCCAAATGGCACTTGCTCAGGCATTAAGAACGCACATGTGAAATTAATTACAGTGTGAAGGAGGAAGCTAATTATCATTAAAATCCTCCTCCTTGCACTGGCTGCTCCTCCGCCTTGCAGTAATGTCCCTGATCCCAAAATGGGAGTTAAATAACTTCTGCCCATGCAAATTAGTAGGAAGCATTGTTAAAGCTAGACTTCATCGTATGAGAGAACAACCCTTGCTGTAGATGAATAAACATAGCTTCTACAGAAGAAAATCCTGCCTCATCAACGCTTTAGAAGCTTTTGATATATAGACATTCATATACTTCCAAAATCTTTGACCAAATTCTCCATCAAAGACTTTAAAGTTCTTCATAAACGGGCAGCCCAATCCTACCTAACTTTACATCTGGCGCTGCAGCGAGGCCGGTGCAGCTTACGCTGCATCCAGGGTGTAAAGAGGTGGGCTGGAGGTCACTTTGGGGGAAGGGAACATTTGTTCCCTTACCCTGGGTAAAGCTCCAACCTCCTGAATGTGTCTCCTCTGATCCATGCCTGCTATTTATTGGCGTAAGTCTGGAAGGCCTGTGTTGGGAGAAATGGGCCTAGGAGGGGGATAGGATACAGCATGTGCTGCTGCCACCGATCCCACCCCCTTCTGGGCCTGATCTGCCCACCGTCTGCCCTCCCCCTCCCCCAAAATGCTCCCAGAATGCCCTCCCCATGCCACATGGCCCAGCAGCAGCTTACCTGCGCCGTATGCCATCCAGATCCTGGCCACAGGGGCCAGCCCAACTGCCTTACGATAGCGGTCCTGGGCTGGCACAGTTGTCCTATGCCGGCCTAGTGGCTGGGTAAGTTTGCACCCTTAGCACAACACAAGAGAAGGCATGGGACAAGAGAAGAAGGCCTTATGGATGGGGACACTTGTCTTAAATAACACTTAGCAGAGTGTAGGGACCAAGTGGAAGTAAGTAAGCGGTGTGGGCCCCCAAAATCTGTAATGGGAATCACTGCGGTGCAGCTTATTCATGAAAGATCCAGAGTTGGGGGTGAGCAATTTTGTGGATAGTATAACATTATTCAGGGTTATGAACGCTCAAGCATACTCAAAAGAACTCCAAAAGAAACTCTCCAAATTGAGTACAGTATATGCAGTTTAGGTCTGAATTGTGTGGGATTGCCAGGAGAAATATCTTGGGTTATGTTTGGCAGCTCACGGAAAATGTCAGCTTGGTGTGAAAGAGCAGGGAAATTGACTCAATATTCTGAATTACAGGGAACATTTTTAAAGTTAAAACTGCAGATATCATAGTGGAACAGCCATGCCTCTGACAACTGGTGTCATTAATACTATAGTATCAGCTGTGTACTGGAAGCTCCCTTGTTCCAAACCTTAGCTCAGTCATATAGGTCCTGGGTAGCCTTGGGCGGGCAAGCAAGCCAATGCTTTTCAGCATCAGCCTCTGTTTGTAAGATGGAGATAACACAGCTCTGCCGTACAAATGTAAGGATGATCGAGAAAATTGATATGGTGCTACTCCCTCTTCTTTTTAAGGGAAAACTGCCCATGTATTCACAGACCTAAATGCTAAAATACAAGCCTTAAAAACATATCAACTTGAATAAAATTTCAGATTCTGGGGGGTTTCCAAGGACTGCTAGAGTCTATGAATGTTGTTGCTTCTTTGGGTTTTTTCCCCAGAAAAGATTACCCAGCACAGCTGTGGTAATCAGCAATTTTTTATGCATTAATTTTGTGCAATCTACAGTCTGCTTGTACAGACTGCCAGTGAAACCTTGAAGAAAGCTGTGCAAGATTAGAACCATTGGCTCAGTTTTTAGCCATGTTAGAATGTCTTTGTTCCTTCTCACTGATTGTTGCAAAGACTACTATATATTGACCATGTCTCCACTTTACAAATGTCAATGACTGGGATGCCTCTGACGAAAGCTGTAGAAATATGGGTGAGCCTGGGCAGATCTTACCCTGAATTCTGCAATGGAGTCTTTCTTGATAAGCCATCTGGAAAAGTACTGAGCAGAGATAATAGTCTTTGGAAGGCTCCTCTATGCTCTGAAAAACAAGGTAGAGTCTGTAACGCATTGACTAGTGGTAGCTGTCCTCTAAGTTGAAGCATATAAAGAAATCGTTTCTCTGTGATGATGATAATTTGAGAACAGGCATTCTGAAAGCTGAAGAAAACAGACCACATGCTCCTGTCCAGCAGGCATTGAATGTCCCTTAATGGTTTGAGCCGAAAAAGTAAGGGGAGGGAAACACTTGTTCTAGTCTTCAGTGGGTATAATTCAATTGCACTCATCCAGAGTTAGTTCTCTGTAGGGCAAGGCTGCATCTATCATAGCTGCAGCTAAAGAACAAGCAGAGTAGAATAAGTGTTCCAGGAGGACAGCATTAGTCAGCCCAACAGTTCGTTTCCAAAAGGTGGACTGAAACCACTAGGCTTAAAACTACCTAAGTGATTATTAGGTAGTTTTAGGCCAAGACATCTAAAACTATATTCTTTTGCGTCAATTGATTGGACGAGAGAATGGAACAGTGGATTTGCTATTAACCATACAGGAGCTGTATGGGAAAGGTGATCTGAGATACGGAAGCCAGAGGCTCTGACAGACTCTAAAGGTGGAAACCAGTAGCACTGGAAGCTATTTGGCAGCCAACAAAGTTATCACAAAACTGGTTCAATGTGCTCCTGTACGCTTGCATTTAGAGTAACTGAAGCTTCCCCCATGCTGCTTCAAGCATAGCCCCATTGACTGCTATTGTGTCAGCATTGCAAAATCTCTTTTCTCTAGTAAAGTGCATAGCCTATGTAATATGTTGATAAAAGGAAGTCCAGGTGGCTGCCTGGACCTGTCTGTCCAGGAGCAGGGTAGGTTTAGGATCCTAAATCAGACAAATTATTCAGTGTTAAGATGAAGACAGACATGCATTCTGAAGTGTGGTTTGGAGAGTTTAACATACTGTACATAGTCTATATTCTGGAGCAGTTGTTTTCAGGGCATAGAATGTGTTTAAAGGCCTAGATGCCTTTAAAAGGGGTTTGGACAGATTCATGGAAGAAAAGATCATCACAGGTTACAAGCCATAAGCAACCTCCTGGTTTTAGAAGTGGGTTTTCTCTGTGCCAGGTGCAAGGGAGTGTCAACGGAAAACAGATTATCTTGTTGTCTTGTGCTCCCTGAGGCATCTGGTGGGGCCACTGTGTGATACAGGAAGCTGGACTAGATGGGCTTTTGGCCTGATCCAGCAGGGCTCTTCTTATGTTCTTATGTGTTTTCAACCCAGTTGTTCCATACGTAGAATGTCTGTCTTTGCTGTTAAACAAAGACAGGTAGGGACTGCATGTCTGTGGAAAAGCATCTGCTTTGCATGCAGAAGGTCCTAAATTCAATCCCTGTAATCTTCAGGTAGGAAAGGGAAATTTCTGTCTGAAACCTTGAAGAGCTACTGCCAGTCAGTGTCAACAGTACAGAGCTAGATGAGACAGTAGTCTGATTCAGAATAAGGCAGCTTCCTATGTAGATTCTTTGCAGCTACAGTATATAATGTGGGAATTACTCCGGGAGTCTGATATTGATCAGTTGAAATCCAGAAACATTTGGACTGCAGTGGAACAAGTGGAAAAGTCAGGCGGTTATACGTAGAAGGCCCTGTAAGAATTGATGATCAAAATTCCTGTGGACCTGTGATGATGACCCATGTCTGATGATGGGAGACCTATTTCTCATACTGATGCAATGTGGCATGCTGTACATAAGACTGTGTCTTTGTAAGTTACAGCAGAAAATGTACCATTTTTCCAAAGAACAAGAGTGGAAGTTTTTTTCTCTCTTTCTATTCCATCTTTCCAGAAGTAGAAACTATAGGTGAATTAATATTGGGAAGTGATAGTTCTTGAATTGTTCATCTTAAAAAAACTACAAACATTACAGCTTCCCTCAAAGTCTTCCCTCAAAGACAAGAGGCTTGATTAGTGTCTGCAGTATACAGTACATCTGAAAAAGGAAAAAGAAAAAAGAAAAGAGGACTTCATGCCTGCAGTTTTGCCAATGGTGCCCCCTAGTGGGTTATAGTATAATTAAGGAAAAAGTTGACAATGGAGGTGTGATTAGTCCATCAACTACACAATTGGTTTGTTTCTCAGAACATGAGGCAATAAAGAAACTTGCATCACTGAGTTTCTCCAACTGAAGTAGATTAGCCTTTTTGGTATAGAGAAGAAACTCAGTGATTAGACTTAAAAGAGAAAGTCAAGTGAATATTGAAAGGTGGAAAAAATATTGAAAAAAATGTTTCAACAACCCTGCTGTGCTGAGATTAAATAGAAACATTGACTTGTTGCTTGTTGTCATTGTCTTGACCAGTAAACTAGTGCATGTGCAGTTCCTTCACATAAGAGCATAAGAAGAGCTCTGCTGGATCAGACCATCCAGTCCAGCTTCCTGTATCTCACAATGGCCCATCAGATGCCTGTGGGGAGCACACAAGACAACAAGACACCTGTTTCCTGTTGCTACTCCCTTGCACCTGGCATTCAAAGATAGGCTACATCTAAAACCCAGAGGTTGCATACAGTCTTCATGACTTGTAACCTGTGATGGATTTTTCCTCCTCCATAAATCTGTCCAATCTCCTTTTAAAGGTATCTAGGCCAGATGCCATCACCACATCCTATGGAAAGTAATTCCACAGATTAACTATGTGCTGTCCCCCCCCCCCCGAACAATTTTCACTTTTTCTAATGGAAAAATTGGATATTTGGGAAAAGATTAAAAACAAGTCTGATGAAATCTTTTTTTCTTCCGGAATGAGTGAAACAATTTTTAAGTTGCGGTTTTACTCATTCAAAATGCCGGAAACTGTGTGGTATGAAGATTTGTGTGTAGTCTACAGAAGTGGAGAATGATAATTACTGTGCATGCTGTATACAAAAAAATTAAATCAAGGTGTGTTTCTGCACCATCTTCATGAGTGAAACATACAGGAAATGAGTTGCTTGTAGATTGCTGCTTGCCATCTTCTGGTGAACATTTTATACAGCGGGCTCTTTCTCCAGAACCCCTGCGGATGTGAAAATCTGTGTATAATCAAATTGCTGTGGGCGCAGGGAAGGCGCCACAGTACCTGATTTAGCAACCGCGCTGGCCCGCCGCCTGCTTCTTGCCTCTCATGCCGCTTTGTAAAGCTCCAAAGTGCATGTAAAAAGAAAAAAACGCAACCAGAACTTGCTTCTGGTTGCTTTTTTTCTTTTTAGAGGCACTTTGGAGTTTTACCAAGCGGCGCGAGAGGCAAGAAGCGGGCGGCGGGGCGGCACAGCTGCTAAATCAGGTACTGTGGTGCCTCCCCCTGCCACCAGTGGTAGTCCCTTTTCTGTGGATGGCCATCCGCAGATATTCAAATCCACGGATAAAGAGGGCCCACTGTACTTTACTGTGGGCCCTCCTTATCCGCAAATTCAGTACTCCTGCATCTGCTGTCCTCTTGACTTAGCTCCAGTCTACCTTTTCACCTCTCCTTTTAAATGACTGTGACATAGACACACTACTACAAACTGGAAAACAAACATCTTATTCGCCTACCTTGCCAGGGGTATAAGAAGGTCAGAAGGAGGAGGGGCAAACACTGCTAGAGACTGTTGTGGGTACCAAAGCCTCAGAGAAATGATCTGAAAGTTTAGGTGAGAATTAAACACTAACCAGTCAAAGGGTTACATAGGGTGCAGCAGGTTGCAACTTTTTGGTTGGGATTGGAATTATGCATGTATAAAAGTATGCTACCTGATAGTAAAATTGTATATGCTAAGTTATAAATTGTATATTTTACGCTACTAAGGCAGTAAAATAAGTTTAGGCTTAATATGAACATAACTATTGTATATATTTAAATGTTTCCCCAAATTTCCATTCCCCCCCCAAAAAAAAACAGTAAAAGGTTTTTTAAACATGGCTGCCACATTTCCAAAAATGTTACATCTCTAGTTATAGTGTGAGTGGTCATTGTGTTTTTTTCTTTGTAGACTTTGAAAGCATTCCTCCCAGCCATGGTAGCTGCTAATCATGGACACTTGGTAACTATTGCAAGCGCAGCTGGACTGATAGGAGTCAGTCAGATGGCAGGTTTGTATGCAGCACATCGCTCAAGAGCCATCTAATGGTGCAAGCTACATAACCTTTCAGCTACTTTACCAGTGCTCTTCAATCTATGCTATGTAAAGGGTACGCAGGGCCCCCTCTAATGCGGTTTTAATCCAAACGCTTTGTTTGAGCTGGAGCTTAGTTTACAATTTACAATTCGTGGCTCCCGTATGAAGTATCAAAAGCCTCTCTGAAGTACAAAGTCACAGGCTAGGGACACACATGCATATGAGGTTGATGCAGAGGTGTCGCTCCGGTAGGGGCGGGGCTGTAAGTTTTGCTCGGTCGGAGTCCCGTTTACCGAACGAGCAGGAGGCGGCCCCGCCCCCTCACTGTCAGAGCCATTCCCCTGCGGAGAAAGCAGCAGGCAATGTGTTGCAAAAGTGCCGTAAAGCATTATTGCAGATCCTCATGTGTAAGCGGTGCCTAACTGGACTTGCACCAGTCGACCTAAATAAGTGCTGTGCTGGTGAGCACGGGTCAGAGTGCTGCACGGATTTCTAGTGCGTGCGTGCTAGAAAGACTCTGTCAGGCACCTAGTCTCTCGCTGCAGTGCTCGCCCTCATGGCTGCCGTGCTGAAGAAGTAGGACAGCGTCAAAGTTAAGTCGCCCCCATGCCACACCGAAAATGCCCCCCGTGCCACGGGGGGGTTGCACACGGAGTATGAGGATGTCAAAGTTAAGTCGCCCCTCCGTGGGCAGTGCTGCCGTGCTTGGGGGGGCAGGCATCCCTCTCGCCAATATTTCATGCGTACTTTTCTTCCCCTGAAAATGCCCCTGATTTTGCTGCCTGTAAATAGGGTGGCAAACCCGGAGGAGGGAGGAGTTCTCCGCTTAGCCCTCTGTTCCACTTTTTTTGCCTGACTCCAAGAGAAAATAAAAGAAACGTTGGGCTCAGTTCCTTGGATTTTAATGTGATTTTTATTCCAATTAAAGTTCAAGATTCTTTTACTACATGGCTTTAATTCCCGTATTCCTTAAACATTGTCAATTGATAGCTGGCCATGAAAGCTTTAGAATGAAATAAAAGAAAATTAAACACACTGCGGTGCCTGGGTGGGGTGGGGTGGAGGATGCAAAAAACGACCTAAAAGAGGTTTTTAAAGTCTCTTTTTAGGCCATTTTTTGCAGGTTTGTTGTTTGCGACGACGCCTTTGGCGGTGCAGAGGGGGGGTGCAGTCCCGGGGGGGTGCAAAATGGTCAGGGGGGGCCACCTGAAAAATGTGTAGCTACACCTCTGGCAGTAGCATCGTTAGGGTAGGGGAGGCTGTGGGCCCCAAGCGCATGTGGCAGCAGGGGGGTGTACTTGCCTCCTGGATGCATCCCCTCTGCTGCCGCTCCTGTCGTTTTCATTTCTCGTTCCTTCTTTGGGCTCGCCCTGGAGCCATTTGGCTCAAAAAAGGTAAGCAAAACGGCAGTGTGTGTGTGTGATTGAAGACGTGCTGCCACCGAAATTCGGCGGCGCACGTGAAAATGACATCACGCCTCTCAGGGGGCGTGGATTGTGGCGGCACATGGGGGTGTTGCATCGGCAGCCCCCCCCCCCCACTGGGGTGTACAAATGCCACTAGGCACGTGAACACTTTCTATGTGGATGCTGTGGGTCCTGCACCGTCAGCGTGAGGCTCTGAAACTGCTGCACCCCACCGTCCACACTGCCAAGAGCTGTGGAGGCAATACAAAGAGGCCTGGAAAGGGCAAAAGGCGAATGAGCAGAGGCTTGGGCAACTGAGCCATGGAGTGTAGAAATGGCCAAACACCAGCCATGCTGTGATTCACTGGTGGAGAGACAAACTGGCACTTTAAAAAACAAAGCCAGGAGTCAAGGAGGGGAGCAATGGCCAACTCATGGCAGTAATGCAGAGCCAGACATCAGGTGGAAGGAGGCTTCAAGACCCCTGAGATCTCCCTGGAGAGGGCGTTATGTTAAGGTGGAGTGCAGTGGTATACCCAGGGTAATTGATACCTGGGACGGGCCATTTGAAGCCACATGTAGGTCACATCATGATCCCCGATGGAGGCCAGGTCTATCCTTTGGTTTGAGTAGCCAGTAGACCTGGCCTCCACCAGGGTAACTTGAGGCGGAGTCCACGTCTACCCATAGCTTCAAGTGGCCGCCGAAAACTACAGGTAGATTTGACATCCACTTCAAGATCCCCGGGTCTACTGGCCACTCGGTGGCATGTTTTGACACCCTGGGTGTACTTGACACCGTTCTCCTGCTCTGCCCTTGGTACGCTACTGATGGAATGGCATGTTCAAGATTCTCTACATAAAAGTGGCACGTGGCATGCTGTTGGTTGGCCACACCTGGAATAGAGACTTCCCCCACCCCCAAAGAACCGAATAGATGGGCATTCTCTATTGCAGAGGTTCTCAACCTGTGGTACGGGTACCCCTAGGGGTATGCGCACCTCTTGCTGGGAGTACGCCAAGCCCTGCCCCTTATCTGCCCCATCAGCAGCTAATTAAGTGTTAATTAACATGGATTTTAAGTTTTAATTGTTTTAGGAGCCCTTCTGTCTCTCTGATTTTGGATTTGGGCTTATTTTTGTACTTTGTACGCGTGTGTGTGTGTGTGTGTGTGTGTGTGTGTCAGAGAGAGTTAAATCAGACATTTTTCACATTTAAACTTATTATAGTACTTTTTATTTAATGATTAATCACATAATTAATTGATTGATTGATCCAGTTAATTAGCAGTTAATTAGCAGGGGGTACTTCAGAAAATTGGACCGTGATAGGGGGTACCCGGGCCTCCAAAGGTTGAGAACCCCTGCTCTATCGCTTTTCAATCAGTTTCTAAATAAATAAAAGCTATAATTGTATAGGGATATTGGAAAGATTAAACAAACAAGGATTGTTAAGAACGTTTCATGCATGCAGTGCCACACAAGTGAATAAATTGTGCTTGATAGTCTCTAATGGTCTGCTTTACATAACTGTTGTACTGTTAAGATGTTACCTCTCACTTTACAGATTACTGTGCAAGTAAATTTGCAGCTGTTGGCTTTTCTGAGTCTATTGCAATGGAGATGGTGGCATTGGGAAAGACTGGGATCAAAACCACACTCATCTGCCCATATTTCATTAACACTGGAATGTTTGATGGCTGTGAAACAAAGTGAGTTACTTCTGTATGCATATGACCATAAGATGACTTGACCTATATGAGAGGATAAATGAAGACAGAGCAATAACAAAAGCTGCTTTTGTACCCAGATACGAAAAACATTTATGAGGAACTGAGTTCCGATGAGAATTGATTCCACATGACATGATTATGTGCATGACAGGTTCTGTGTCCTTTTGCCACTTTCTTTTCATCAGCCATTCAGAATAGTTGTGTTTTGGTGGTGAAAAAGCAGTTATGGTGGCAGGAAAAGTCTGGTACGAGTTGTTTGCTATGTTATGCATGTGTTTCCTGTGTTTGAAAGCAATATACACCATGTCCAGGTACAGTTTTTAAATTGGTTCCCACAAGTACATTAGAAAGTGCACGATGATATTAGCAAATATTCTCTAGGTAGAGTCTAGGAAATGCTGTAAAGCATGAGGCCAGTTCAAAGACTACTAAATGAACAGCCACATTTCTATTTTAACATCATATGATGTAATGTGCTACTTTTTTCTTAGATTGGAAATATTTGGTTGAACAATGACACATGCATCAAATGGAGTGGTGCAGTAAAAGTCAGCCAGGCACATGCTTTTAATGCAGAAGTCCCAAGTTCATTCCGTAGCATCTCCAATTAAACGATCTCAAATAGCAGAGCTAGGAAAGATCTTTACCTGAGACTTTGGAGAACCACTGCTAAATATTACTGGGCTAGATAGACAAATGGTTGACTTGGTATAGGTCCTTCCCTGCAGTTTAGTAATGAAAATTGGGATGTCTTGATCATGGATGTGTTACTTATGTTTTCATTGGAGGCTCTGTGGGACCCACCAGAAATTGGGGTGCGACCCACCAAGTGGGTTGCGACCCACAGTTTGAGAAACACTGACTTATGCCATTATCAACTATCTGAAACATGCCTGATATTTCCACCATTTTTGGGTGTCTGACCCTTTTCTCTCCCTCCCCATTTTTTTAAAAGTCTTAACAATTCCATCACCAGAACTTTCAAATGGGATTTCAGAGTCAGCCCATGTATGAATTGGGGTGAAGTGGCTGCTGCGGGTAGCAGATGGCAGACTGGTGCACCCCTGGCCATTGGCCACCCTGCTGACCACTTGCCATGACCATTCCCAGTTTGGCATGAGAGCTGACAGGACCAGCTGTCACCATCTCCTCTGTCCACTGGTTTTCCTGCCTCACAGAGCCAGTGAAGTGAAAGTGAAGAAAAAGTATGGAAAACAGAATGAAGACTCTGTGTAGGCAATTCCATTCTACCTTCTCCACTCTTCCTCTTCGCTCCCCAAGCTCTGCCAACCTGGGTAGTGATTGGGAAGAGAAGGTGGAGGCAGGTAGCTGGACTGTTTAGCACGCACGCACGCACGCACGTGCGCGCACACACACACCAAAAATGGGGCAGCTGACTGACCCATTATGTCAGGTGTGATGGGGACTTGGACACCCCAGTGTGACATTCTATAATGTTGAGAGAAATTTTATTTTGAACTGATAGAGTTGTTAGGTATCGGGAATAGTACTAGAGCAGGGCCGTCGCCTGATATGGGGCAGGGGGGCGGTGGGCCGTAGGGCGCAGGGCTCTGGGGGTGGGGCGGGGCTCCTTACATTTCGGGGTTTTTTACTTTTTTTACGGTTTTTTTTTTACTTTTTTCAGGGGGTTTAAGTGTTAACGGGCATATGTTAGTGTATGTTTGCTTTCCCGCACTTATCTTGCATATGGGACGGTTCCAGCAACGATCTTCTGCCTGCACCAGGCACATCTTCTCCCTGCGCCCGGGCGTGAACTCCGTAAAGCGCCCAGCAGCGCTTTCTGGAGTTTGCGCAGGCGCAGAACGACGAAGTTTCCAGTCGACGTTCTGCGCCTGCGCAAACTCTGGAAAGCGCTGCTGGGCGCTTTACGGAGTTCACGCCCGGGCGCAGGGAGAAGATGTGCCCGGGCACAGGAAGAAGATCGTCACTGGAACCGTCCCATATGCAAGATAAGTGTGGGAAAGCAAACATACACTAACATATGCCCGTTAACACTTAAAAAAAACCCGAAAAAAGTTTAAAAAACCTGTAAAAAAACCTGTCAAAAATAGGTTTCGAAACCGAAACCGAAATTTTTTGACAGTTTTATTGGGGGCCGTCGGGGGGGCTGCCCCTACCTCGGGGGCGCCTGGCGACGCCTCTGTTAGAGTCCTAACTGAAATATTTAATTAAAACAAGCATTAACAATAGAGAAGACCTGGTCCTTCATGATTTCCTTTTACATCTCTTTTCAGGTGGCCACGTATCCTACCTATTCTAGATTCTGAATATGCAGCAGAAAAAGTGATGTCTGGTATTCTGCGGAATCAAAACTATGTGTACATGCCACGAAGCATATACATTATTGCTATGTTGAAAACGCAAGTATTATGTTCTTTCCTTTACAACCACTTTCTGTGCGTCTTTCTGCTCTCAGGGCTGATATCAGGTGATGAAACTTAATATTCTGAGGATGTCTATGATGAGACAAGAGATCCAATAGGCCTGTCAATTGACACACAAAACCCAAGCAATATTACCGGGGTGTTAGTGAATCAAGAAGTGAGTCCTGGTGTTGTCAACACTGCTCGTGCACATGCACACGAGTGTTCCCACACATGTCATGCATATACACACAATAACTGAAATTGAACCAAATTGGGGGAATTAGCAATACTTCTAGAGCGAGAGGTCAAATTCAGCAGTGTCTGACAGTTTTGGGATCGTTGACATGGGTGAGCAGTGCAAACAACCTCAAGGTGCCTCAAAATTAGGCTACTAGTAACCACGAGACTGAGCTTTTTTTAAAGGAGATAGAGTTTATTAAAGAAATATAGATAACAAGTAAGTAAATAAATACAACAAGTTAATGAAGCAATTTATTTTCAGTTGCTTTGCTTAAGAGATCAGTTACACTACACAGAGATTTAAATGGTTGCAAGTGAAAGAAATACTTGTAAATAGCTGCATTTGGACAGCAGGAGTTAGTTGGAGAAGAGGCTGGGCTAATCTGGGTTTCCTCCCCGGTTAGCCAGCCGAAGGAGACAATTTCCTGTGAGTGTGTGAGAGAGCGAGAGCGCGCGTGAGAGAGAGATTGCTGAAGGGGAGATCAACATAACAGTGGGGTTTTTTGGGGGGGACACAATTTACATGGGGGAGGAAAGGTGGTGGGAGGGGGGGAGAATTTAACACCTCGTGCCATCCACCGTTCAAGCAAATTGGCAGTCCCAGTGGCTTACAAGAGATCACTTACAAATCTGTTGCCTTGTGTGTTTGGTCCTAAGGCAAAGAAAGAGAGTGACCATGGTGAGTGCAGGCAGTAGTAGTACCAAAGCAGCTGCAGAGGGTATGGTGCATCTTTAGATTAAGGTTCAAGAAGCAGAGCATGGGGGGGGGGGAGGTTGCGAGGGAGGTGCAGCCTTTGGAAATCCTCCTCAGCTGTGTACCTCATGGACTTCAAACAGAGGAGTGTCTCTTGTAGTTTTAACATTCAGTGACCTGTTGTTGTTTTTTTATCTTCCTAGATTTGTATCTGTGAAAATCGGTAATCTCATTACAGAATATTTTGGAGCTTTGCATTTTATGGATAAATTCATAGGTCGGGCAAAGAAGGACTAAAGACCATACAGTTTAGAAACCAGCAACAATACATCCAAGTGCCCTTGCTGAATGATCTGTTTTCCAGTATGGAAGTTGCATAACTCTATCACGTCAGACTCTTGCTGTAGTCAATGTATATGCCTAAGACATCAAAGGTGACATGGATCAAGAAGAAAAATCTATTACCAAGTGACACCAATGGAACAGTATGAGTGACTTAAATTTCAGCTGTTTGCAGCATCAATGCAGTGTCTTATATTGATGCATTTTATTGCAGTAAAATAACTTGGAAGCTGTGGCTTTTCTAACTGTGCCTTTTGCATACAAATTAAATACTGGTTGTAATGAAATAATGTTTTTATAAAAACATGTATGATTGAAGGTAATGGAGATTCAAGAAACTTGGGAGATGGCTAACTTTGTAATGCTTGTAACTATGGTGAAAAGGGAGAATTGTGATTCGTTCAATAAATAGAGACTTTTATATTTAGGATATTTGTGTGTATCCCACCTACCCCCGCTTGCAATATTCTCCCTTTATTCCAAGGGCTTAGGGAAGGCTGTTGTGCAGTACCCTATCTCATTTTGTCCTCAAGTAGGAGAGTGAGAGCGAGAGTGTAAGTAAGTAAGGGCGCAATCCGATCCTACTTACGCCACTGTTGTAACCAGCGGTGCAGCGAAAACGGGAGGCCCCAGAATAGAAAGGGGATTCAAATCCCCTCCAAAAGAGGAATTCAAATGGGATTTGAATCCTCTTTCCGTTCTGGGGCCTCCTGTTTTCGCTGCGCCACTGGTTACAACGGTGGCGCATGTAGGATCGGATTGCGCCCTAAGTAAGTTAGTTAGTTAGTTTTTTGGGCAAAGCTCACCTGCTGATAAGAACTTTTGAGCCTTTCATATCCAAAGTCAGCATGCTGTCCATTGGGTGGAATATGTTTAAATAGATGCAACAGAGTGTAAAGTAACTGCTAAATTACTATACTGTTAATGCTACTTTGAAACAGTTAATAACAGTAGGGATTTAAATGAACTTTAACTTCAGAAAACCCCTTTTTAAACATAATGATCTGTGGCAACAGCAAAATGGGCAGTATACAGTTACCAAGCTGACCAAGTAAACAGCACCATTCATTGGTCAGTGGGAGAATGTTCTCTTGTTATGTCGTTCCCATTACAAATTAGATCAGGGGTTCTCAACCCCTTTCCGGCCAAGTACCACCTCCGGTGCCACTCTCCTGTGTACATCATTGCCAGTTACTTCCGGGTTTTCAGGTTTTGGGAGGCCAGAATATGCAGATAGGCTCTGGAAGGGTGGGAGGGCTCCTCTCAGCGTTCCTGAGAGGCTCTGCCAAAGGCAGAAACCTCTCTGGAAAGAAAACACGCTGCCAAAAGTGCCACGTCAGAGTGGTGGTCCAGCGGTCCGAGTACCACCAGTAGTCAGCCGACATACCACTGGTGGTACTAGTACCACTGGTTGAGATCCCCTGCATTATATCATTCGGTGCTGCCTGGCACCTACCCAACCAACCCCTTTGCTGTAGCCACAGTGGCATAATTTGACTAACAGACTCGCACTACTGTTGCCTTTTGCTGCCATGGATCCTCAACTGCAAGTGGGAGCATCCCCCATAGGCCCCTTTGTCATTACAAGGCCTGGTGAGGGACACTTACCATATTTTTCACTCCATAGGACTCATCGGACCATAGGACGCATGCATCCTATGGAGCAAAAAATAGGGGGAAAAAGGTTTTTTAAATAAAAATAAAAATAATAAATGTAAAGAAAAAAATACTTACCGGGGCTTCGGGGAGGCCTGCAGAGGCTCGCGCAGGCCTCCCCGATCTTCATTTTGTCAAAAAAAGAGGCCATTTTCGGCCATTTCCGGTTTTCACGAAAACCGGAAATGGCCGGAAATGGCCATTTTTTGATGAAAGGAAGATCGGGGAGGCCTGCGCGAGCCTCTGCAGGTCTCCCCGAAGCCCCGGTAAGTATTTCTTCTTTACTTTTGTATTCGTTCCATAAGACGCAGGCTTTTTCCCCCTATTTTTTTGGGGGGGGGAAGTGCGTCTTATGGAGCTAAAAATACAGTATATTGGCCTATAGGGAGAACAGGAGAAGGAGGAGATGACACACAAGTATATGTACTTGCATGGCAGCCCTGCCTTTTAGTGCCCTCCCTGTTGGCCAGTGAATTCTTCCAAAGGCTTCTGTGATGATGTCAGAGTCTTTTAGAAGAAAGCCCATTGGCTAATGGGAAGTGGACAAGTTGCCACAAAAGTTGCAACAGCAGCTCTTCTCTCGATACAACCTGATGCTGGCTCTGGGCACACAGGTGTGTGCGTGTGCGTGCGCGTGCACAGCTTCCTGGGCTCACCACAGACCCCTAAGGAGAGCAGGAACACTAGATAGCTGAGAAATCTTTTTACCACATTCCACCTGGTATCTCTTAGCTGCCCTAGCACTGGAAGCCTAATTCCATCTGGTCTGTGTGAGGAGCGACCCCAGCCCAGAGTGGTCTGTGTGAGGAGCGACCCTCTAATTGTCTGGGGGTGCCTGGCAGCACACTCCTATAGGAGGATTCCTCTTGGGTTTTCCATAGGTCCCTAAGGACAGAAGTCAGCAGCTCTCTCAGCGGTTATAGCAACATAGGTTTTATTGTATTGTATAATTTACTGTAACTCTCTTTGAATCTTTTAGATCCAATGTCTGCCCGATCAACGAAGTATGACTAAGTGGCAGGAGAAGAAAGTGCTCTAATGAAGAAATTTAATTTGATGTGTTATAGTTTTGATGGGGCGTAGCTATGAGAAGTGGTATGATGAGCTCTTGCAGTCTAAAATTGACCACTATGCCACTGGCCAAAACTAGAATTAACTGGGCTAGATGGACCAATGCTATGACTTTGTAGAAGGGAATTCATGCAATTTAGTAAGGGGCTCTAGTTCAAAGATCTAGTCTAGGAAGATGTTGAATCTGTCTATTTTCCAGAGAGGTGGTAAAGGAATGGGTGTCTCAGCTAGGTTTTGTGAATGTAAAGGCTGTCATTCTGTACACGTTTGCGTAAGACCTACGACTGTGAACATATGCAGCTGTGTTGTATTGAATCAGATGATTGGTTCTTCAGGTCATTATTGTAGTGACTGGCAATGACTTGCAGGTAGGGGTCCCTCCCAGCCGTACATGGAATGACCTTTTACAACAATGCATGTGCTCTGCCACCAAGGTATGGCTTCTACCACCAGCAGGAATAAGCCCCATTGAATACTGAGCAAATATCTGAGCAAATCTTCATTGAGCAAATATTCATTGAGTCCAGCTGTTACTTGTTGCTTATTCTTAAATGGCAATTACGTTTTTGGACAGCAGAACTTGTGTCTGAATTCTTGGGCAATATCAATCAGTGTCTTTTTAATAAGGAAATCAGGCATATTTAGTGTCCTTAAAAACACTATCAGATGGTAGTTGTTCCTATACAGTGCCTTGATGTCCAATTTGGGCAACTTTCTTAAGATGCTGTAGATTTTGTTTGGTTTTTGATGTGCTGAATGATAGAGTGAAATTCCCAAGTCCATGCACCATGTGCACCAATGCACATGTATAGCTTTCTACCTGGAGACCACCACCAGGCAGCTCTTATCCTATGAACCATCTGACGTCTAAATCTGTTTTATATTTATTCAGAGACTGCGCTAACCCTTCAGCCTCCCCCCCCCCACATAATATATGCCACATATATTAGTAACAGAGATTTCTTTCCAAAACTTGCTGCTTTGTTTTCGCATTGTGGGGAGGTCTGGTTTGTGTTTTATATAGAGTTGGTCTCTTCATCTTGATATACAGTACTGGTATCTGAAGACAGAACTAAATGTTTAGCAGGTGCTGCTGTACTGTTGTCTTTTGAACAATGTTTCCTATTTATATCCAAAACATTTCACTGAATGACAGTATTCCAAAAATGACAATGAAAATGATTCTTCTGATCAATCCCAGACCATTAGCAAAGGGATGCATTTTAGTAATTTGTTAGCGTTCAAGAAACTGTTGGAACCCCAAAGCACCTTTTTAAATACCAGCCTAACAACAAACACTATGTATTTGTATTGTATTATAGATGTGTTGCATGTTCCCTGAAGACTTAAATCGCTTCAAACTTTACTGAATGCAAAGGGGAGGGGGAGGAGAGAAATTCTGACAGATGTTCTGTTCTCTGTGTAACATTAGCTGTCAAACTTGTACATCTTCCTCTGTGGAGAGATGTTGTGTACATTTTATGACAAGCCTCTAGAGGGCTCCAACTTGGCTCCCTGAATTCTCACTCAGACCTAGTACAGTATATAGGCAACATGTCTGCCCGATCAACAATTAATTCTCTCAAAGCTCTTTCTGTTTCCAGAATCCAATCCATGAATCACATGTAACATGCTGACAAAGGTGTAATGGGCACACATTGCTGGGTTACTGTAAATGCATTGAGGACTCTCAGGTATATTAGAGGCGTGGCCTGGAATATCTACAAATGCCAAAGACCTTGCACTTCATTCTGTGAGAGATGCACAAGTTCGATGTCAAACACTGCGAATACTCAGAACAGAAAGTGCAAGTCAGTTGTGCTTCCTGTCCCCTTGTATTCAGCACAGCTCAAAGCCACACTGCACCGATTATATAATGATGTTCAGCTAAGATATGTGAACTTATCAGTTGTCCTGCTCCTGTAACTAAACAGGCCATCATTCTATTAGCTCATTGAGAACAAGTGTCTGTGGCTGGGCTGACTGTAAACAGCTCAAAAGTGCTAGGACATTGTTGCCTGTAGTGCAGCAAGTGCCTGTTATGCCCGAGTTGATTTGTTCGTCTCATCTCGTTTGGATCTTTTGCAGCCCATTCCAACCCAACTCCTCTCCAAGTCAGGCATAAGTGTGGCCTAAGTGCAGCCTAAGTTAGGCAGAAGTTATATCTGAGTTAGGTCAGAGGTATGCCTGAATTAGGCAGGCTGCAGTTTCTGTGGCCCAGCACCACCCCAGGATGCAGGCAACACTTACCTCCCAGGCAGGCAGGCTCTCCAGGCTCCGTGTCTGGCTTGGGCATGTGCAGGCCTGTGTGACTGCACGTGTCAGTGTCCATACATGGCAGCTGCTGCAGTGTCTGTCTCAGCCCGGTCGCAAAGGGGCTGACCGCAGGCAGGGGGGTTGCGCCAGTCATGTGGTGGACGCAGGGCAGGTGACAGGTGAGCGAGGTGCCCGGGCCAGCTGCCACAGGGCACCCTGTGCATCAGCCACCTGCTGCAGGGGAGAGTGGACGTCCCCCCTCCTGCAGAAGGCGATGCCACCCCCATGCCACGTTGAGGCTGCACGTGGGAGTCATGGGGGGGAGCGTGGGAGGGAAGGGAAGGAGGAGGGTGGGAACATCACACACAAGGGGGGGCTCATGATGTCTGGAACTGCCTCTGACATGACTTGCCCGTGCGCTGCCTGAAGCCCTGGACCTCCAGGGCTGGGGCAATGGCCACAAAGAAGGCATCCCGTCATGCGTTCTGCTGTGTGCCCCGGCCAAGACCGAGAGATGCCTTGGGCTTGTCTGCTGCGAGCGTGAAGGGCTCACGCAGCTCATCACGCCCCCAGATGGGGTGACGACAGCGCCTCTCGGCAGGCGCTCTGGCAGGGTGGGGGTGGCCATCATCAGGGAGTGGGAGGGGAGGCAGACACACAGGCAGGCAGACAGTGGGTGCTAGGGAGGGGCACGGGTGGGTCAAAGACAGACAGACAACAAGGCTGGTGGGAGAGGGATTCCGAGAGAGGGGTCTGCAGAGACCAATAGGGACACAGGGGTTGCTCCGCAGATGAAGGCAATGCAGAAACAGGCGCCTCTTATGCAGACGGACTGTGGGCGGAAGCGGCTGCATTACGGGCGGACCTTCGACGGAAGCGGCTGCATTACGGGCGGACGCCCTGGCTGGCGAGATTCCCGGTTGCTGAGCGGCCACTACACAGATGCAGCGGCCACAAGCGGCCCTGCTATGGGCTCCGTGGCGCCTGTCACTGTTTGCCTGCCTGAGAAGCCCCCCCAACTCCCCCTCCCCTCTGTCCCATGGGGGTCTGGCAGCCTCCCTGCTGTGTTCTCCCTGGGAAGGAAGTGGCAGTCCCTGGAAAGGATTCATGCAGGGACTTCAGTGCTGGGCGCTGTCTGTGTGGGGCAATGCTTGTGTAACACTGGGCACATATGTTTCAAAGAGGCTCTGCCCGAGGGGCATCTTTATTGTTCTGGAACTTTAGCAGAGATGGCCAGGCGAGGCTGCCAGGGGTAGTCACAGCAGCCAATCTGAAAGCAGCAGCAGCAGCAGCAGCACACATGCCCCATGGACTTGGAGACGCAGGCTCTCCCCCTGTGGAACCACAACCTTCTCCATAGAAAGGGAAGGGAAAGCAAGAACGACAGCCAGGGAGGTGGAGCAGCCGCAGCGCCGGCAGCTGAGAAAGGTTGCAAGGCTGGCTCTCTGACATCTGGCAGCAGCGAGGCAGAGGACCGTGGGGCAACCAGACTGCGGGCCCAGGGGTGCTCCCAGGAAGGTAGGTGGTAGTAGACATTCCTGGGGAGACAAAAAACAAGGGCGTGTTACATGGCAGCTGGTGTGTGGTAGCAATCGCCATTGAAGACAAGCCAGTGTGTAGGTTGCAAAAGCCTGCAGGGAGAGAAATAACACAGCTGATAGGTGTGACACACATAGCATGGTCTGAGCTGCTTACCCGGGTGTAAGGTGAGCATGATCCTGTAAGGGAAAAGGGTTAAAGAGAGAGAAGACAACACATATATTGGGTCACAACCATGGCAATCCTAGCAATACTGACCTGTCAGTTGACCCTGTGGAGAAAAAAGGGGAGGGAACAGCTGGTGTCTACAGACTGTTAACAGCACCACCACACTCCTGGTGTTGTATGCTCACATGACAACAGGCAACAATCCAACACAATAGTGGTAAAGTGGCATGTATCCTATATATCATAGCAGGCATTGCAGGCAGGCATCTGACTACTCATTGGTAAAGAGGCATTTCAGAGAAGGCATTGCAGGCAGACATGAGAGGGCACATTGGTAAAGAGACATTTCAGAGAAGGCATTGCAGGCAGCTATGAGACAAGACATTGGTAAAGAGGCATATCATGGCAGGCTATGCAGGCAGCTATGAGACAAGACATTGGTAAAGAGGCATATCATGGCAGGCTATGCAGGCAGCTATGAGACAAGACATTGGTATAGAGGCATGTATCCTACCTATATTTTTATATGCAGAGGCAGATGTCAGAACACATGTCAGCACAACCCCTGCACTTACCTGCTGGTGTTGTTGCCTGTGTGTGTGGGGGGCAGAGGCTGGGAGAAAGACATGGGTTAGCAAATGGTAGCATGAAGACAGCTGCCCAGGCACAGCTGTAAACAGTTTGGCCAAAGCCAGAACAGCCCTCTCTGCCCTTGAGGGGGGCAGAGAGGAGAGAAGAGAAGTGGGGTATTTGTGAATTTTGCCCTCCACCGACAAAGTCCCACTTTGTGGCTGTGGGGGACAGAACCCCACACCACGTGCTCAGAGAGAGAGAGAGAGAGACTGGGGGCCTGGGGCTGGGCTTTTGTGGGAAAGAGGCTGGGTGGGGCTGGGTGCTGATAGGCTCCCTATCTTAGGCATAACTCTGTCTGTTTCCAGACCTAGCAGGCCCAACTCCGTCCTAACTCTGACCTAACTCAGGAGTAGGGTGTTAGAAATTTTCAGGAGAGGGCTGGCTTGGGTAAGGTAAAATGGCTCCTATGGGTCTCCTCGAATTTGGGTCCACCTTTTTGGTCGACCTAAAATTTGTGTCAGCATTTGTGTTGGAGGGGGCATGTCTGTGCTTGCCAGGGTCTGGAATCCAATGTTAATTGGTTGCCGCCCCTGTTACACCCACGGTCCACCCATGGTCCGCCCACTTTTAGGTCAACTTTAGGTCTGACTTGTGCTGCTTAGCCCTTGGGTTGGAATGGGCTGTTCTTAGGCCGTCGGTCGTAACTTTGACCTAACTCCGCCCTAAATGGTTGCGTTCCAGACCTAAAGTGGCCCTAAACGACTTAGGCTGACTTTAGGTCTGACTTGGGCTGCTTGGCCCTTGGGTTGGAATGGGCTGTTGGAGAGCTGTTTCATCTTCGTTCAGTTAGGGACAATGGGATCAATCAAAGAATTTGGTCTTTGGGACCATCAAAGCATCACTTCTTCTATTATCTGGTGGCCAAGAACCTGTTAGAAGAAATATATCTGCAAGAGGCATTTTTTTCAGTTGGTGTTCCTCTTATATTTAACAGGGGGAGAGTAACTGCCCCCTTTTACCCCAGCACAGTGTCTTTTCTGGTGGCTGTTGCTGGTGTTCTTCTGCATCTTTTTTAGATTGTGAGCCCTTTTGGGACAGGGAGCCATTTAATCATTTGATTTTGTCTGTAAACCGCTTTGTGAACTTTTTTGTAGTATAGAGTAGTGTAGTGTAGAGTAGTATATAAATACTGTTAGCAATTAATATTTTGCTACCTACTTTGTCCACTGTTGGAGGCTAATCATTCAGGAGTTCCTGAGGTAGGTAGGTGCCTCCTTTAAATACAACTGTGTAGGCTACTGCCATATGATACGGCAAGCAATTTATGTGGTGGCCTCCCCTCCCCCCCCCATGCAGTTGCAGCACGTTTCACCCCTTTGAGGTGAGCCTTATTGCAACATTGTAAATTGTTGTACACTCATTCTGGTTTAAACCCTGAAACACCTCCTGCCCCTGCACGATCCAGATCCTGCTCATCTATTTTGATAGTCTGGGGAAGCTCTGCTCCATGTGCCACCACTGCCATCTAGTGAGGCTTGGCTGGCAAACATCCAGGATAGGTCTTACTCCATGGTTGTGCCTAGACCCTAAACTCCCTTTCCTGGGAGAGCTGTACTGCCCCACCCATCCCAATCCCTCCTGGCTTTTAGAGTTTCCCAAAGGCATATTCTACTGCACTTTAGGGTCAGGTTGAGGGAGGTCTCATTTGCTGTTTTATTCTAGTCGATAATTTGGAGAAGTGGCGTTGATATGTTGTTTTAGTCTATGTTTTTGTTGTATGATAGTTAGCACTCCTGAGGTGTTCATGCAAAAAGCACAAATCTGAGGAAGGAATACAACATTATGAGAAGCTGCTTCCCTCAAATTACCACACGGGAGCAACCATCATGGATGAGTGACTTTTGGCCATTTTTCCCAAATCAAAAACAGCAAATTAAAGCCTCTCAGCTTTATCAAACTTATCCACCATGACACATTTATGGAACAAAATATGCAGGGAGCCACAGCATATTAAAGGAGCCACAATAGGTCATCTAAGGAGTAAAGACTCTGTAGCTTCCTGGATCTCAGAATTGAGCTGCATGGTTCAGAAAGCAAGGTAGGGCAACTGCCTTCTGCCACCTTCAAGAAAGAGACTACAGGCAAGCAACATTTCCCTTTGACTTTCACTTCACTCATAAGTTAACAGCAGTAGCAGGGCATTGGCTCAAGTACAGATTATGGGCATAACCCTGGGGTTCTCAACCAGTGGTATTAGTACCACCAGTGGTACTTCGACCCACTGCTGGTGGTACTCGGACCCCTGCTTCGACGCGGCACTTTTGACAGACAGCGCATTTTCGCTCCTGAAAGGCTTCGACTGTACCTTTGGCTGAGCTCTTAGGAATGCTGAGAAGGGCCTTCCTACCTGTTTTCTGGCCTCTGGAAACCTGAAAACCCAGAAGTAACTGGCGACAATGTCATCACCAGTCACTTCTGGTGGTACATAGCAGGAGAGTGGCGCCGGAGGTGGTACTTGGCCTGGAAGGGGTTGAGAACCCCTATTGAAGAAATGCTCACAAGCTCTAGTTAAGATGCATTCCCTAAGTTAAAAAAAATAGGGCAATATCTCCCTGAAATGTTCTCTTAGCACATAGGAACTGCCACCTCAGTAGCTAGATCTTTGGCCAGTCTTTGTGACACATTCTTCTTTTTTGTGGAAGAACATTCATGCACTTCTTTCTTTCTGTTTTTGGAGATATACCTCTCTGGGCTGTTGTATAAACTGGTCCTAAGATACTTTCTCTTTCTTGATTTATCCAAACATCTTTGACCTTTGTTCTTGCACCTACACTGACCCTCATTTGCTTAGCACTGAGCTGAAACAAAAAACAATGTATTCAAAAATTTCTGCATGCTCATGGAGGGCTAGAATTTGTATTTAAAAAGCAGAAAAAAGATTATAGCAGGAAAAGTATTTAATAGTATTTAAAAAGATTATAGCAGGATTCCCAAGACACAGGAGTACACCCAGTAACCACAAGAGGTGGTGGATATGGTGTATTTAGCATACAAAACTTGTTACTGGTCCCAGTTGATGTCCGTTGTAGAGGCATTTCAAGGCTTCAGCAGAAGGCACAGTAGCAATTCAGGTTGCCACTTTAAAAGGGGCCATGCCCCTATTACTTTAGTAGCAGTTTGGCACACAAACGTAGTAGGTGAATTGAGATATTTAGTAGGTGAAGCTCTTTTTTGAATAGAGATACATAGAAAAACCTTCATATTATAAACGTGTGTACAGCTGCAGGACCAACTAATGTCCAATTTAAGCCTAGAATTGTATCAGTCTTCAGTGTTCAACACTTTTTGCAGAAACATAGTTTATTCTCTCTTCCTAGAGGCGCAATTCTCCTTGCTTTGTTGATGCACCGTTTCAGCAGCAATAATTTCAATCTTGCAGTCAAATAGCATAGCCCAGTGGTTCCCAAACTGGGAGGCCTGGCTCCCAGGGGAGCCTCAGAAACCAGCCAGAAAAAAGCCACAGAGTGCCACAGAATCCTCTCAGAAAACAGTGCAATGCCAATTGGCAGGCATCAACATAATGTAATGGGAAGCCATGGCCATTGGTCGCCAATGGTCATCGGAGCCGCAAGTTGAAAAAGTTTAGGAACCACTGGCATAGCCTCATACGATGTGTCGTTTCATTGAAGTATAGCTGTTACAAAGCACAGAAAAGCACAGAAATCCAAACTGATTGCAGAGATGACATGTCTTGTCTTACAACTCTTATTTTCTCTCCAAAAGATTAGTGCTTGGACTAGTAGCACCTTAGACGGAAGGGGTATCTAAACCTTTTAAATACCTCCAGTTTACCAAATACATGCTTCTGCTTTTTAGAGAACAAAATCAAAGCTCTCTCTTAATGGGAACCATGTGACTGGCAACAAAAGGAAGCATTGTTCCAGCTTCAGTAACCAGGAAATGATGGAAGAACCAGAAGAATGTATATGTTCAGAAGCCCAATGCTGAACTTTGCATTCCACAGTATCCACTTCTCACTGTATAATGCATTGTTCACTTCTGGTGCTTACTAATTACAAACAGCCACCACTACCAATAAAAAGAAATCATTCTGAACCATTTGAAAATGATTTCACCTTGATGCCTTACTATAGAAATGAATCTAATTAACATTGGGATATTGGGGGGGGGGAGGGAAAAGCTACTATAGTTATAAGGCAGGAAAGCTTCATGGAATTATCTAAGATAAAAACCATATTATTTTTCAAGTAGGACTACAGAAAATGTGTGGTCTCGCCCAAGGAGACTAGCTAACATAATTCTGACTTCACGGTGGGCAATAAGTCATATATGTATATATAAATTAATAATCCATTGATGGTATTTATGTATACAGATCTGTGGAAATCATTTTGAACCTTCATAAAAAATCATGTCTAATTTAGTACATACTGTAACTTAATGCTAAATTTCAGGCTAGAAATACTAAGGATCAAAACAGTTTTCATGTGATGGAACAGGCCCCAAACTCCCTCTCCTCCATCACAAAGATAGCAATATATATGATACAGCTGTTCCACTGACACCCAATTCTTGGCTTAGGCTTCTGCACAACTGGGCATCAACATGAAGCTCCTCCATCATGTTTTCTGCGCAGGGGAGATGAGAATTGGCCACCTCCCCGGCTCCCCAGCACACAACGAATGTCTGAATCTGGCCAAAGAGTAGAATTTTTTTTTAAGGGATGCAGTCATCAACATAGGTCATTTAAAAAAATCTTAAGTTTGATAATTCACATGTTGGTAATGAAATTTGTAGTTTACCATTCCCCCACCTCCATGTACATGGAACATATTTATTATTTCAATATGTCTTTGATTCAGGGATTTTCCTGGCATAATTCATTCGTGAAGCAAGAGTGTGTCAAACATAGTTAACACCATTCATACCCTTCCTTTGTGGTGAAGTAACTTTTATATACTGGCTCAATTCTGTACACCACCCCCATTTTCAAAAGAGGAGGTGTCAGTTGATTTTTAAAAATATGATACAGTTTAACGCTTTTGCAAACAAATGCAAATCCATATGTTGCAGATTAGGTAAAAGAAACTTTACTTAGAAATGCATTAGCGCTTTACTCCGCAATATAATCATGCACAATGATTATTCCACCAGCAAATATTCCCAAGTTTGTGTTTCTGATTTGTAGTTGGTATTAGGAACCCATGAAGAGTTTTATATGTAAATGCTTTGTACTCCAATAACCATTTACTCAGCATTTTTTTTCTTCTTCTTTTCCTCTTCTTCTCCCTTATATTCTAGTCCTCTCATCCAAAGAGATTTCTTAATATCAATGTGCATGAGTGTTTTTAAAGGGTTAATTTGAAACAATTGTCTGATACCAGGTGAATTAGAGGCTTGAATTTTAAGACGTACTACAAGGTTGCACAGATATGTTCTGGTAGGCAGGTAAGCTAGAAGTTTAATGATGCAGCAGTAGGTAGGCTAGCCACATACGGGTCTTTGATGTATAACACTGGTCTAATTATTTTTTTCTGGCCTGGACGTTTGCAGCTGTTTTAGACTACTTTCAGGGTGCTGATTCCAAATCTGGCATCAGTTTTTGTCTATCACATCAGGTTTTTCAGATATCAAATATTGCATTTGATAAAAATCAATGAAAAACAGTAAATTTGTGCGGCTCTCAGAAATACATTGGCTGAGCTCCTTTTTGCATCACGATTAATATACAAAAGGTAAATAAACTTTCAAGCTTTATAATTATTGACCAGGTATAAACTAAGAGTCCACTGGATTAAAACATAAGTTTGATGTTCATGGTGAGTAAATAGATTTAAGAATTTAAATGCTTCTTAAATATTGCGGCTCTCAAACATCTGAAGTTCATTGTATGTGGTTCTTACATTAAGTAAGTTTGACCACCCTGCTATATAGTGTCAAACACTAGAGTACTTCCTTGGTATTTTAGCACAATGTTGCACTCTGTGGTTATGTTAGTTCATTTTTGGCAGGTGAACAGGTCCATTTGTCATCTGGTGATGGGTGACAGCAACTTCAAAGCATCTAAGTTTTAGTTTAGGCAATTATAGCTCATCCATGCTCTTTAAGCGTCACTTTAAATCTGATTTTCGCAATCCTGCAGAGCTAAGAATCTAATTCAGAATGTAGTCCTGAATGAAGCAATGGCTGCCAGGTAACCAGAAGCAACAAAATAATACGGATGTCAGTTCTACTCATGGGATTGGATGCAAATGAGCCCTTCCATATACAGATAGACTTACTTGAGCAGGTGGTTTTGTTTTAAACTAGCCAGCGTGCAGTATGAGAAAAACCAAATCCAAAAATGTTCTTGCATGAGCAAAAGCATGGCAAAAGCAAATTCCTATAGAATCTACCTATTGTAAAACATTTCTGCCAGCATTATACTTTTCTGCAAACTATTCTCTCTGGTTGTGTGTGTGTGTTTTAACCTAGTCTGGTGTGCCTGGTGTCCCTCAAAAAGTTACCCAGCCATGAGGCCACAGGAAAAAAAAAAGTATAACCCTACTCTTATTTTCTCTCATGAACAGTTGCCTGACACTCCCACCGCCAACATGACTATTTCAAAGGCGGGATCCTAGCATCATATTCAAATGTTGTCACAGCATACAGCCGTGGGGGTGGAGTTTGTGAAGCAAAAGGCTGTCAGAAAACTACTAAGATCTTTGTATTACCATAACACACACCCATATTGTCCCATTATAAAAAAAGACATTTATTACTGAACATTTGTTCAACATGCTGTTATGTTGTTCTTCAGAAAAGTCATTATTACTGAACATTTGTCCAACATGCTGTTATGTTGCTCTTCAGAAAAGTCATTAAGGCTTCAGGTTCTGCTTCGGCTGCAGTAAAAACCAGCTTGTAGACACAATAACCTAAATGTTCAGAAGGATCTCGTACAGGGGTATTTAGGAAAGTAACAGCAAAACGGTTACCCACTATAGTGGTCATTTTCAACATTCTTTCCAAACCACTTCATTTACAATAAAACCATTGTACAGCTTAAGCCAGTAATGCTGGATGATCAGTATGGCCTTCTTCCTATTGATGCCAGAATTCTCTCCCTCTCTTCAGCTGTAGGCATATCTGGTTTTACTCCATCTTTTCTTCTCTGCATCACAATCCCATTCTAAAAATACAGGAAATGGTGCATTAATAATTTCAATCAATTTCATTATCAAGGTATTTTAAAATGTAGGACTTCCATTTACCAAAACCAACTGGCACACAAACTGAAATGTATTTGCCAGTAGAAAGAAATGACTCTATTAATAGGAACGATAGTTGAAAAAGTTATGTCAATTAAGAATAAAAGGACACTTCCTGCAGCACTATGCTGGGTGCAAAACCATGTCACCCTAAGGGTTTAAACAGTGCAATCCTACCTGCAAATCGGTCAGCGGAGCGAAGGCTCCGCCGGCACTGGATATCGTAAACATGCCATAACGGACATTTTCAACACCCGGCGAGTAAGTGGCACTAGTGGAGAGGCCGGCGCCACTCACTCTGCCCAGGGCCGCAGCCACTGCTGGCAGACAAATAGGTGGAAAGTCTCATTAAGGATAAAATCTTAAAATACATAGAAGAACAAGCTCTGCTGAGGGAGAGTCAGCATGGCTTCTGCAAGGGGAAGTCTTGCCTCACAAACCTGTTAGAATTTTTTGAAAAGGTCAACAGGCATGTGGATGCGAGCGAACCCGTGGATATTATATATCTGGATTTTCAGAAGGCGTTTGACACGGTCCCTCATGAAAGGCTCCTGAGAAAACTCCACAGTCAGGGAATAAGAGGGCAGGTCCTCTTGTGGATTAGGAACTGGTTGAAGACCAGGAAACAGCGAGTGGGAGTCAATGGGCAATTTTCACAATGGCGAGAGGTGAAAAGCGGTGTGCCCCAAGGATCGGTCTTGGGACCGGTGCTTTTCAACTTATTCATAAATGACCTGGACTTGGGGATAGGCAGTGAGGTGGCCAAGTTTGCGGATGACACTAAACTTTTCCGGGTGGTAAAGACCAGCAGGGATTGTGAAGAGCTCCAGAAGGATCTCTCCAAACTGGGAGAATGGGCAGCAAAATGGCAGATGCGCTTCAATGTAAGTAAGTGCAAAGTGATGCACATTGGGGCAAGAAACCAAAATTTCACATATACGCTAATGGGTTCTGAGTTGTCTGTGACGGATCAAGAGAGAGATCTTGGGGTCCTGGTGGACAGGTCGATGAAAGTGTCGACCCAGTGTGCGGCGGCTGTGAAGAAGGCCAATTCCATGCTCGGGATCATTAAAAAGGGGATTGAGAATAAAACGGCCAATATCATTATGCCTTTGTACAAATCGATGGTAAGGCCACATCTGGAGTATTGTGTCCAGTTCTGGTCACCATACCTCAAAAAGGATATAGCTGAATTGGAAAAGGTGCAGAAAAGAGCGACCAGAATGATTAGTGGGCTGGAGCACCTCCCTTACGAGGAAAGGCTACAGCGTCTGGGGCTTTTCAGCCTAGAAAAAAGGCGCCTGAGGGGGGACATGATTGAGACTTATAAAATTATGCATGGGATGGAGAGAGTGGATAGAGGGAAATTCTTCTCCCTCTCGCACAACACCAGAACCAGGGGACACGCACTAAAATTGAGTGTAGGGAGAGTTAGAACAGACAAAAGAAAATATTTCTTTACCCAGCGTGTGATTCATCTGTGGAACTCCTTGCCACAGGATGTGGTGATGGCACCTGGCCTAGATGCCTTTAAAAGGGGTTTGGACAAATTCATGGAGGAAAAGACCATCACAGGTTACAAGCCATAAGCAACCTCCTGGTTTTAGAAGTGGGTTTTCTCTGTGCCAGGTGCAAGGGAGTGGCGACTGGACACAGGTATCTTGTTGTCTCGTGTGCTCCCTGAGGCATCTGGTGGGGCCACTGTGTGACACAGGAAGCTGGACTAGATGGGCTTTTGGCCTGATCCAGCAGGGCTCTTCTTATGTTCTTAGGTCCTGGTGGGGGGGACCCCACAAATAGGAGGAAAGGGTGTGTGGAGGGTGGAAGGGGCGATTGACCAGCCAGGCCAAGAACGGGGAAGGGATCATCGGCAGCGGCGCACATCCAAGAAGGCCCATTTGGCCTCCCCCGAAGAGAGCTCCAGCTCCACTGGTGCGGGCCCAATCCTGCCTAGGATGCAACGGCTGCCTTAGGTGCGCTGCTGCTACATTCTAGACAGGATTGGGCTATAAGTATATTAAGTTGTCAATTCCCAATTCATAGTATAACTGAGTTGCACTATCCTACTAGAGTTAAATCTACATACAAAAATTCTAGGACCTGGATTATTTGGGTCCAGCAAGCATAACTTTCTGTGCACACACATACTTTAAATAGCTTGCCCCTATACAGAGAAAACAGGTTTTGTTAAGTTCTCAATTTAAGATCTGTATACCAAGGCAACTGGCAAGAACTTTCTCTGTACTACATATGTTCTAGCACTTCTTGGGGTTTAAATACTTCCTATTCAAAAACCTCTTATCTATACCTATGACTAAAGTTGAACAGAAAACTGAGCATTCCAATCACAGTGCAATTAGTGAGAAACATCTCAAGTCTACCTACCCAAAATTTTCTGCAGTTCTTGTACTTTAAAAAATAGATGGTACACATTCTCTTATCGTAGTTTCTCTCATCCATACATTTTCTAGAGGCATCCGTTTCCTTTAACAAAAGAAGTTACACTTGAATAGTCCAGTATTGGGACAAATATTTGATTTTGTAGAGATTTTCATACCAAGATTCACATTTTTTGGAAGTGCTACATGTTGGTTGAAACATTAGTGAACGTTAGGGCTATAATCCTACATGTCTCTGTGGACGAAAGCCTTATTGAACTTGATAGTATTTATACCTGCTTACTCAACAGACTAGTTTCCAACAGTGCAAACATATGCATACTGTATATACCATCAAAAGCAAGCCCCACTGTGTTCAATGTGGTTTATTTCCATGAAAGTGTGCATAAGTAACTTTAATCCTAAGCATATTTATCAGAAAACAAATCATGCTATACTCAGTAATAGTAACTTCTGAGTTCTACTGAATTAATAGGACTTCCATTTGAATTAATACGCTCATGAAAAGCGCTTTGCAGTTTTAAGATTTAGATAGCAAGTTCACATTGGGTGCCTGGTCATCTAAATGAAGGTCACCAATATGACCACAGTAAAGACAACATCCTAAAGAAATTTCCAAATGAAATATACCCAACTGCTATCTGTGTCAAGAAGTATACCTGATAGTGTACTCTACATACCCTGCTGGAATACTCCCCATCCCAATCCCAAACAAGGGTATCTCCCTATAGAGATAACTACCTGTTAGATGCACAAGAAATATGGCAGTGTCATACTGAAACTGGATAGTTCTAAAGTTCGAAGTGTGAGAAGAGAGAGAAATCTGGCTCAGGGAATTCCAACCACTGCAAAACTGAAGCAGGGGCTTTACACAAAACACTGTGGATACTGTTAATGGCAAAAGACTGATGCCATCAAAATTGTATACACATTGGGTTTGTTACTGGATCTACTCTCAAAAATGGCAAAAGAAAAGTTATGTCTTCTTTCCTGCTTGGGGCTTCCCAAAGGCATCTAGTGGGCCACTGTGGCAAACAGGATGCTGGACTAGATAGGCCTTTGGCCTGATCCAGCAGGGCTCTTTTTATGCCTTTAATCCAAATGGTCAATCCTTTGATAACCAGTTTGAAATATCAAACACACACACACACACACACACACACACACACACACACACAAAATACAGATGTTGGATTCTACTAGTGTTGTACTCAACTGGGAATTTTCTTGATGCAAGAGCATACGGTTGTATTTTTATTACTGATGGTGGTATCTTCCTTCTTGTACTCTCATCTTTTAAACACTTTGAACTGGATTTTATTTATAGATAGAGATTTTTTACAATTCTATAGCAGACTGAAATAATTTGCAAGCCTCAAACACATATTCCAGATAAAGCCCACATTCCCCAAAAGGTAGAATCATGCGATTACTGCAGACATGTTTGTTTCAAAGAGAAAACATTTATTGTACAAAGCTATAGTAATCTATATTTACTACTGAACTTCTTACCTCTAGACAGGGATTTCTGTCATGGTCTCGAAGTCGCTGCAGTTTTCTGGACATCAAGGTATATTTTTGTGTTGACAACTAAAAGAAAAAGGTAGTTTTAACAGACTGGAAAAAATCTTATGTAATGGATTCAAATTTCTGTAAATTTTACATTCCCTTCCAACAAAAAGGCTACAGCTGTTAACTGCCCTATTGGCCTTGAGCATACAACAGTACGTCACACGATCCATTAAAACCCGATTACAATTCAATTTAACATTCAGAATGTCCCAAACAGTATCATACACACAATATCTCCAGGAGTTGTTCAGGCTCTGGCAAATGGCCAAGCGAAGGCATTCCATACATTATATGGAAATCACTATGTGTGACTTTAAGTGCCTGTGTATCATGTTTGGGCAGCAAAAAGTATATTCATAAGAGTATGTTCAACCAGTCTTGGGTGTGTTCATTCCAACCTTTTCCCCCTCAGGATGTCCCAAGAACACCTGGTGTACTTCATACCACATCCTGGGCGGAGCCACTGATCTGCCCTCTATTTCTCATTAAGGGGCTATTAACTTTCTTCTGAAGTTTGATGCAATATTGTGGAACTACCTACTAGAATGACAAGTGGCAGACTTCAGCCCCCCCTTCCCAGAAGCTCTAGTTATGCAAAGGAGAGCAGTACTCGCATGCAGTTATTTTGCCGGGTTTTGAGTGCAAACTACACTGTTGCAAAGAGCAACACACTTCAAGTGAATTATGGGCTAGGAGGGTTAACTTGTCTCTTTTTCTCCCAGAAAGGAAATCTAAGTTGACAAAAAGAACAAGAATGCCGAGTCCCAAAATGTTTAGGGCTAGAAAAATGGTTCACTTACTTGCAATTTCCTTTAACTGTATTAGCATTGTCAGTCCAAGCGAGTCTGAATTTATACATCTACAACTTAACACAACTTTCTATAGCACACTAGATTTTAGTTCAGTTCCAGGTTCCTTGAAGTGAGGTTAGAATATTATTTTTATTTTGTATTGAACATCAAAACTTTTCCATCCATTTCAAAATATCACACACACACTTAATATGTTTATATAAGCTCTAGTAAAGGTAAAGGCCAGCGGGTGGCGCAGTGGGTTAAACCACTGAACCATGAGCTGTCGATCGAAATGTCGGCAGTTCGAATACGCGATGGGGTGAGCTCTCGTTGCTTGGCCAGCTCCTACCAACCTAGCAGTTCCAAAGCATGTTAATGTGAGTAGATAAATAGGTACCGCTTGCGGGAAGGTAAAACAGTGCTCCATGATCCAGCTGCATGCTACGCGCTGCGGCAAGGAGAGTCATGCCGGCCACATGACCACGGAGGCGTCTTCGGACAATGCTGGCTCTTCGGCTTTGAAATGGGGATGAGCACCACACCCGGACATGGTGTGGAGTCGGACACGACTGGACTTAATTGTCAGGGTTTACCTTTACCTTAAAGGTAAAGGTATCCTCTGCTCAAAAGCCAGTCGTGTCCGACTATAGGGTGTGGTGCTCATCTCTGTTTCTAAGACTGAAGAGCCAGTGCTATCCGAAGACGCTTCCATGGTCATGTGGCCGGCATGACTAACGGAACGCTGTTACCTTCCTGTCGCAGCGGTACCTATTTATCTACTTGCAATTTCTTGCTTCGAACTGCTAGGTTGGCAGGAGCTGGGACAGGAGACGGAAGCTCACTACGTCACGCGGCACTCAGGTCTCGAACTGCTGTCCTACCGACCTTCTGGGCTGCAGTTCAGCATCTTAACCACTAAGCCACTACAGCCCCTAATATAAGCTCTAAATATATCATTTACGAAAAATACACTAAAGAACACTTTAGAAAACAATTTTGTCTTTACAGTCTTTCCAACAGTAATGCTGGCAAGGTACCATACGGAGGTTTTCAAGCTATTCAAGCAGCAGCATGACTGAGGCAAAGTTTGGATTAGATTCTTTGGTCAGTATTACTAGAACAAATCTTGCTGTTAAAGCGGCTAACTATTCTTATGATTAATAAAAAGTTCTGGAATATTAAAGAACGTTCATGGGTCACTACCCTGACTATTCCCCTTTTGAGCTTTGGTTTCATTTAGTAAAGGTGTGTTCTGAATGTTTAAAAAATATGGAACTAAATCCAAACACCTGTCTAGATTTCTTACCCATGTTAAAAGTATGATTGCTTAACATATTCATTACTACAAAACATGTAGCAAAGAAGTATTTGTTCTTCTACGTTTTGGACCCCAGGCTGTTTTTCCTGTTTACAACTATCAGACTATTTCCTGCTACTCTCACCTGCAGAGTCATTTTGGGAGCAATTACAAATGTCAGTGAAAGAGTGCTTGGAGACCACAAGGCTGTTTTCGTGCAATCGGAAAACTCTTATATGAAAGGATAAGCTGCTTTCCAACACTGCATACAGTGGTATCCCTGTGTCCACATTGTGGAAGAGGGAGGGCTGGTCTTGCAGTTTGAGGATAGTATTGCTGGAGTGTAGAACGCTCTGTTAGGTGAGAAATAGAATAGGAAGTGCACTACTTTCTGGGGGCAGAGAGAGGGCAGCAAAGGAAAGAGAGAGAGACAGGCAAGGCAATGGGTTAGGGTTAAGAAAGTGAAAGGCTATGGCCCAGCAACCACCTCCCAGCCGTCTAACTAGACTGTCTGAAATTTCCCATGTCCTTGGCTACCACTCCTGCTACCCACATGTCTGAACAGGGGAAAGGTGCCGCTAGTGCCTCTCAGCAGGCAACTGACAGTGTCTACACTAGCGCAACAGCTTTCACCGCAAGAAAGGCATGATCCAGTCTTGGTTACTAGAGCTCAAAATCACCATTTACTTGCACTTTAGGATATGCACTTTAGATCTGCACTTCCCTCAGGGAAAGAACCTGTCGCACTTCAACACACAACAAACTGTGTTGTGTTAAATATCTTACATACAGCATTGGTTAATTAGTTGTGATCCTAGTGTATTCCATAAAACCTATAATGTTGGATCAAACCAAAGGTCAATAACCAACCAGCTGCTTCTAACAGCTGGACAAACTGCTCTCTCCAGAACGCAATGAAATAGAGCAAAGGTATAGAAGCAGTCTTTAGGTACAGGATGAAAAATGGAAAGGGATAAGGGGGAAGAGTATTAACCCCCTAACCACAGAATTGGACAGAAGGATGCAATTGATATATACAGGGGGGCCGCCGTATCTGCAGGGGATACTTTCTAGGCCCCACCGTGATACTTGAAACTGCGGAAAAGGGTGAACGCCCCCTCCGTGGTTTTCTGAGGCTCCTCCGCCGCCCCAGACACTTACAGTACTTTTAGCGAAGAAACCTTCATTTTTTCTTCCAAAGGAACACGATGAGCACTGCAGCCTCATGCAGCTTCCTTGCAGGCCCATCCACAGAGACTAGGTACCTAGAGAGGTTGCAGAGATGCTCTGGGCACCTAGTCTCCGTGGACGGGACTGCAACAAAGCAGCATGAGGCTGCTCATCATGTTCCTTTGGAAGAAAAAATGAATGTTTCTTCACTAAAAGTGCCGAGGGGGGTCGTGCGTGCCCCTCGTGACCCACCAGGCATTTTTAGCATTGGAAGCTTCGTTTCTTCTTCAAAAAGGAATGCGATGAGCAGCCTGCGTTCCTTTTGAAGAAGAAACAAAGCTTCCGATGCGAAAGGTAAGTGCCTAGGGGGTTGCAGGGGGGCCAACCGTGGATAACTGAATCAGCAGATACGGTGGCCCCCCGTACTGCTTTTGACTTTATGCCCCCTTTAATTTCAACCCAATCTTTTGCATAAGTACACTCCAGGAGCAGCTTCACAGGGCTTCAGTGTTGCACACTGGCATTACTTTCCCCCAGAACCTCTCTTAGTCCCAGGCAATGGGTATCCATGTAAAGGAAGTGAGCCATACCAAACCAGGTCACCTTGCTCTTGACCCCTTGCCCTACCATTGTTTTTATGAGGGTCACCCAGACAGATGTGGAAAAGTGGAGAAACGTCCTCAGCAGAAGAACTGGAAGGTCATCAAGCAAGTGATAGGGGAAAGAAACCCAGAACACCACACGTGAGCACCATGTTCCCTTTCACAAGTACACAGTTCCAATCCAGTCCCTTTTCTGCCTTTCTGGCACAGCGACGGAGGACCTAAACATACTTCTCAAGCAGGGCAGATGTCAGCAGTAGCTGCTGAAGCGCCAGTGCCTCAAGAGGGCCTACAAACGCAAATCCCTGACCAGCTGCTGCTGAGGTGAAGCCACCACTACGAGCAGAGTTTGCTGGGAGGCAGCAACATCTTCTCCCCACTGGCACACCTAGACTCAAGGGTCAGAGAACACAGGGCTGCCGCTGCCCTCTCACCTGAAAAAGCAGGAGGAGACAACTGGTAGGAGAAGCCATTGCTGCCATCAATCACTTGCTTGCCCACTCCCTCTGGGAAGTGGAGCAGGAACAATTCTGTTTATTGGGGCCAACCTGACAAGCGCAAGACAGGAAGCGGTGGCTGCTCCTTGGGAAAGCTGCAGATGCAACAGACATATCCGGAGAGAACAGGTGAGCAAGAGAGATCAGCAGCTCTGTCTCCTCTCTCTCTGGGCAGCATGGGAGAAAGAAGTGAGTCTAGGAGGACTCTCCAGAAAGAGCGTGAGCGAGTGATTCTTCTTGCAGGAGGAGCCACTGCCATTGCTTAACTGCTTGCCATCTCTCTGGGGAATGCAGCAAGGAGAGTTGGACTCACTGGGGCCAATCCCCGACCACTCACTGGGGCCAATCCCCGACCATCACAACACTGCCCACAAAGAGAGCACAAGCAAGGATCCAAAAGGAGACAGCAGCTGAACCCTGCAGGAACAGCAGGCAAGTTGCTAACTTGAACAGACATGTGCATGTGTGCTCTCTCCAAATGGCACAGCAGGACGGTTTGAGTCCAGTGGAGATACCCAAGAAAACGTGTTACTCGAAGGACCAAGTGCTGCCTCTGGCCAGGTGCTTGCCTCCTCTTGTTATCCTATTGGGACCTACAGGGCTGTCCAGAGCCCAACCACAAGACACAGCACCTGTAGGAGCAGCCATCATCACCACTGACCAGCTAGCCAGCCTCTTTTGCTGGGTAGTGCCCATTTCACTGGGGGGGGGGGGGCCGGCGGCGCACAGGTGAGCAAGGAAGAAGAGCCGACACTTGCTCCTTAAAAGGATCAACCAATCTGGCTTAGCCTGACCGGCTACCAGAGAGAACTAGAACAAGCTGATCCTCGTTTCACCTTCTCCTCTCTCGATCGTATAGTGGGGAAGAATGGGAGCAGCAAGCCTGCTCAGAGAAAGCAGCCACCGTTTTTTGCAATACTCATCCAGCGGAGACACCAGAGAGAGGGAGAGCGCGCGCGCGCGCTTGCAAGACAGCTAGGAGTTCGGCAGCTGTTCCTTGAAAGAGCAACTACCCAGCCCCGAGCGCTCACTCCTCTCTTCCAGACTGGGGCGGCGGGGGAGGACCGAGATCAGCAGAGCTGCCCACAGAAAGCAGGACTAGGGAAGGCAACTGCTGTTCTTTCCAGGAACAGCCCCATCTTTTTGCCCGCTAGCTGCCCCGCTTCTTGCGGCAGCAGTAGCCACCTCCTCCGACTAGTTTGCTCGTGCAGCGGCAGGGCGCACAGTAGAACTCTGGACCAGTGGGAGGGGGAAAGCCACGGCAGGCTCGATGCCAAGGACACCCCTCCCTCAACCCGGAACCCGCTCTGTCTCCGGCAGGGCCTACCCGCTGACAGTGCCGTGTCCGCCAGCCTCCCTTCTACAGAGCGACTGGGGTTACTTACCACGCATAAAAATAAGCCGGGAGCGCCGAGTCCTGCGAGGCACGCGGCTCAGGCGAGGTCTTAGCAACAGGCTAAGTCACCTCCGAGTATCGCGGCAGTGCCGCCTCCAGACGCGCTACTCGCCGCCGTAGCGCACACCAAGGACTAGTCTCCAATTCAAAAGACGTCAGCGGCTTGAGCAGCCGCATTATAAGTGGTGCAGCCTACCCCGTTTCTGGCCCCGCAGCCTGGGCGAAACTGACAAGCTCAAAGGCCAATACGCCTCGCCTGAGCTCTTTGAGTGACATCTCCGAGTGCTTGGCGCACCGACCAATCCGCGCCCGATTTGTCCCCCGTCTTCCTCGAGCGGCGTCCCCTCCTACCAACAGGACCAAGCCGTGAGGGCCGAAGGCGCCGCCATCTGGGCGCGGCCAGCTCGCTGAGTGACAGGGGGAGGTGTCCAACCCGCGGCGCGTGTGGGCGGCTGGCGGTGTGGGCGCGGCGTGTGGGGCAGGCTGAGCTGCACCGCAGCGCATACACTACAATGGCTGCTGGAAAGAGGGGAAAGCAAACAATTTCCAGGCCCGCCGCGTCCAGCCCGAAATATGGGGAAAAAATTACAGAAAAATCGGAGAACCCCGTAAAAGGCGGGAAGAAGGCGCCGAAGGGATGCTGAGGCTCCCGCGGTGAGTCTGCTGCGGGTTTGGGAGTCAGGAGCCGGGGTTCAGCAGGGAAATATTAGGGTTATTTAAATTCTGAAGGGGGAGGAGAAGAGGAGGGGGGCGAGCGAGGGGAAGAGAGCGGAGCAGGAGCAAGGAAAGTTTGTGCGACTCCATCTCCCTCCCTGCGCTTCTGGGCTTTGTCGCCCTTCTTGCGGGGCTCCCTGGCCGCAACCCGGGAGAGCGCCCTAAAAATAAGCCGCACTTTCTTCAGCTCTCTGGCTAGTTTCCCTCCTCTCTCTCTCTCTCTCTCTCTCTCTCTCTCGCCTCCTCACCCCCCTCGCCTCCCTCTTGCAGTGAACAGAGAGGCTTGTAAGGAGGGTCTTTTCTCCCGTGCTGCTGCTTTAGTCGTGGGGAGTTTTGCAGAAACTTTGCGGAAAGTTTTTTTTTGTGCTTTCTTTTCCCCTCCCCACCTTTTCTCTGTGTGTGTCTCTCTCTGCTCCCCCCCCCCTCCCTGAGCTCCAGCGTCTGTGCTGTGAATATAGTGACAGCAGCAGTAGCAGCGAGAAGGGAGCGGAAGACATTAGAGCCCGCGGTGCCCAAAAATGAGAGAAAATTAATATAAATTCGCCCGTAGCCCCAAACCAGCCACATTTTGCACAGAAACGTGCCAGGGGGGTTGCACTCTCTCTAGTGGGTGCCAGGATCCCCGTGGCTAAAGCTTTAGGGGGCTCAGGCGTTACTTTGGGGCATGCAGCGCCCTTCTCTCTCTCTTTATTGGACAAAAGTTTTTTTCTCTTATCCCCCCACCCCATGAAGAAACGAAATTGCCTCCTCTCTGACTTCAACCAGCCCGGGAGACTTTTCCTCCCCTTCTTGTATGGGTTTTGGGAGAGAAGTACGAAGGCAAGTAAGATTGGAGGGTGGGTTGCATTGGGGAGTAGGGGTTCGTTAACTGAAAGCAGGAGAGATCCGGAGAGAGAGCAGGGACAGCTTGTTGTCAGTATCATAAACAACCAAAATGGAGGGAGAACTGAGGCATATAACAAAATAAAAAATAGCCCCAAAAAATCCCTAAAAATGCCCCACGTCCTAGCCGTCCCCCGATTTCCCCCCCAGGAGATCGGACTGAGTCCCGCGTGTTCTCGTGTCGGTTTTTCGGCTCTCAGAGACCAAGGAGTTAATATTGATGCCTATTTTTGTTGTTGATGACTGCTTTGGAAAGGCAAAAGCTCATTCCCGACAATGCGAAAACGTGAAAATCCCCTTTCTCCCTTGAATGGTGGTGGGAGGTGGGAATGCACGAGCTGCACAACTTGGGGGCAATGAGAAGCTATTGCAAAGATGATAAATGCTGCATTTGCCACTTTGTACCTTCCTTTCATTCTCTTTGTTGAGGGGGGCATATGGAAGACGGGGGGAGGTGGCGGCGCGAAATGTAATACCTGTGTATTGCCTTTCCCCGTCTTAATTAGGATGTGTAAAGCAAAAGAGTAAATCTTTTCGGTTTCTGCAGTACCTTTTCCTTGTGTATGGATACCAAGGTTATTTGTGGCCCTGTCTGTAAAGTGCATTCCTATAGACGGACTTGAAGTAATGTGCCATAGAGAAATTTTTTTAAAAAATATGCATAGAGAAGTCAGCTCTTCTGAGGGAGAACAAGTGATTTCCCTAGCATGGTTGGTTCACCTGTTTGTATTACATAAATAATGTAATTTCAATTTTCTCATTTTATTTATTTTAAAAAATGATGCCTTGTCTTCCATCCCATTGAAGTTTATAGGAAAGTGCTGTTAATGCTCGTTTCCACGTGGGATCAGGGACAGAGCAGGGTATCTTAAAGAGACAGCTCCTATTTTTCTAGCTATCCTCACCTATGCAGGGTTTCTGACTAAAGCAAATATTTGTTGGAAGTGTAAAGGCAGAAATCATCCTCTGAGGGCAAGTCAGTGACTACTTACACTAATGGAGTTGTGTTAAATCCAATAAGACTGGTGTAGCATAAAGAGCCAATGTCTTATCCCTTAGTTAGTGTGACAAATAGATACTGTTGGAACCCAAGCATATTTTTGTGGGTGTTAACAACTCCCCAGGTGTGTGGGGTGGCTGCATTTAAAATATTGAGCCCTGGAAATTGATTTTTGGAATGATGTCTGCCTATAGTGGTCTAATTATTAGACTCTAATATGAAACAGTAGTATTGTCTTGGTAGTTCTCAGCCCCCCAGAGGAATGCATGAAGTCTAGGAGCCCTTTATAGTATAATTTTAATGCCATTTTGCAGTCATGGATAAGTGTGTTACTTGTATTTGAGTATCTTTGGATGCATTGTATCGGTTAAAAATGAAAACCTATTTTTACGTTGAGCCTATGAATGGTGTTCATATTTATACGTAGAGCTTGAATATAGCACAGTTGGTGAACTAAAAGCAAGCTTAGAGCCTTCATACTTGGTGTCCATGGATACTTGTTGTATCCCTAGATTTAGCTCTGTTGAAATATAATAAAAATATAAGTACTCTTTATATAAACATGCTTTTAATATTTGTTGATTGGCACCAGATTTTTTTTCGGTTGGGACCATATTGCAGTGAAGTATTCATCATAGATTTTGCTGTGTAACATGTACAACTTCTATGATAAACTTTGTCTGAATAGGCATAACTTAAATGTTTCTGGTCAGTAGAATAGCACTCTTTAAAAATCTTGATTAGATCATGTATTTCTCATGCACAGTTACATTAAAGTAATTTGCTCTTAAAGTACCTAGGTTGAAATCTAAATTGAACTCAACTAGCAGGTAGTGTCCAAAGAGATGGTCTGTCTATATTTTGAGACACTCTTCATCAATTTTACTTCCTTTTATTCTGTATCAGAAAATCTGGTTGCTGTCCTACAACATTTGTAGTCTGATCTCATGTATTTTTACTTAGACGTAAGCCCCACTTGCTGTGTTCAGGGGATTTGAAGCTTGTATTCATAGGACTGCAGCTTTAGTGCTTTGTGGCCAGTACATTCCATATAAAATGTATTCTACAGTAGTAATTGACTAAGATAGTCTCAAGAAAACACCAAGTTTTCCAGTGACTCAGTTTTGAAGATTAAATCACACAAATTATTTCTAGGTCGTAGATAACAGATTCACTTCTTCCTTAATGTGCGGAACATGAAGGAGTTATATACCCATTTCTTCTTTTTCCTTAGGACTTTTCCATTTTTTTACCATAAGCTTTTTCTTCTATTTTAATTTAAACGATAAGGACCTGAAAGCAAACAGAAACTTGGCAAATGGCTGATGCATGCCATATGTTTTAAGAATGTCACTTGAGTAACTAGTGTTTGTAGATATGTAATTTTCATCAACTGGTTAAAGACACTGAGTTCATAGGAGCATCTAGGATAGTGAGTAGAAATTGAACCTGTAGTGTTCAAAACTTATCCTAAATATTTGCTAGATTACAGCATTTGTTAAACCCAAAAACTTCATCACAGGCATCCACCATAACAGTAAGTGTGTGACAAGAGTTGTTGCATTCCCCAAAGGAGCATGAAGTCTAGTGGTCCTTTTATAATAATAATAATAATAATAATAATAATAATAATTAAAAAACACGTAAAGCTAATTTGTAGAAATGGATACATGCATAACTTGTATTTGAGACTCCTCAGTTTTATTGTATCTCCAGGTATTCTGGTAAGTACTGTACACTATAGGAGAAGTATATTCTTCCGAAACCTCTGACTTTAATTGTTTTCTCTTTTATGAAAGTTGTCAATTTGTGGAAATATTTAATTTCTGTTTTGAGTGTGTTACTGCACTACATTAAAAATGAGATAGGTAAAAGTAACTTATAGAATCCTTGATTTCATGTGTTTAAAATGTTAGGAATTACAATAACCTGAAACAGTTTACCTATAACTTTAAACAAGTGTATATTTGGTTGTTAGTAAAGTTGTTTTGATCTGAGAAATTCAAGTTTATGTAACTATAGAGAACATATGTAGAATTTTTTTCAGTTGTACCAACCAATGTTTTATGAAATTATTTGGATTCTAAAAGTTTTGTTAACGTTCTAACATTGCAGTTTCTTCCAAGATATTTGAAAAGTTCTTGTGTTCATCTTGTTGATCAAACTTATGAGTCTTTCCTTAAGCAAAACCTTTGCAATTGAAATTGACTTTGGTTTTTCATCTTTATTTAAACTGTTTGCATACAGAATTTAATGGTGGTTCTTTCACTAACCACTTTTTTGAAACGATGTTGTTATATCAGCATAATTTTACTCTGTTAAGTTAGTACAGATATTTTCAAGTTGCTCACTTTAATTCATTCATCTGATTCATTCATGTTGTGAATTGGTCTTGTAGTTGAAACTTTCTTATAAAAACATCTTATAATGGTATAATCTGTATCCTAGGTTTTATCTGTCTCTGATAGTGATATTTTAAACTTTCTACACTTAATGAGGTACTATTGAAGGATATTGAAACATTGTGATATTTCAGAGTTGTAACATGTAATAACTTGGAAACTGATATGCATTATAGTGTTAAAAGAAAGATCTGAAAAAATGATACTTGCAGATAGTTCTTTCAGAAATATCATTCATTTGTGTTTGATAAAATGTTATACCTGTCCAATGAGTTGCTGACCATCTTTATCCAATTACCAACTCTTTACAATGCCTCTGAGAACTATTTAAAATTCAGATATTAGAACAATGTCTTATTTTGTACCAATTGGATATAAAATATGTGTTTTGAAATCTAACACATGATGAACGGTACCACATTAAGCAAGTAAAACATCTCAGTAATGGGGAATGTCTATATTAGGAAGAAAACTAAAATGCAGTTGTGGTCTAGTGCTTGATTTGTAAATGGTGTGAATTTGTGGATAGAATCGGAGTAGACAGGAAAATTCTATCAGAAATATTAGCATTTTTCTTTTTAATGGTGTATGTAGTTTTATCTGTTTGCTATTGGATAAGTAGCAGTTTTAATTTTGTCCATAGTACATTAGTGTATCTGAGCTTGTGTGGCTATTCTGTAACTATGTAGCAGTACCAAGAGTTAGGTATCTGAAAACTTTCTAGTAATTGTTTGGTTGATATTTTATCTTGTTGCTGGCTGTCCTGAACATGTACATTTTCAGTAACTCTTATTTAAGGTATGACAGATATAAGTTCTAAAATTAATTTTTCACAAAATAATTTCATTAATTGAAAGTGCTATGTTTAGGCTCCTATCAGTATAGTAATTGTTGCCTGTATATTAACATTCCCACATAGTAGTTACTGTGAGTGCTGGGAATTTAAGATGAGAACATGTGAACATTGTGCAAATTTGTAAGCTGAGATTACTTAAATGTATCCTATTTACTACTTGTTAACTTTAGTGAGATAAGTAAACTTGTTTTATTAGCGTTCAGAATGCCTTTAAAATATCTGTTCTGTACTTGGGTATATTGAGATGTGTATTCCTAATAGTAATACGTGTACCTTTTGTCAGTTCCATACTCCTATTGATTTCAGAGCTGTTACAAACTGAGACTAGATACACCTGGTATAGTTTCCAAGAGAGGAAGTGAGAACAGGTTGCATTTGAATCAGCATAATTTGAATCTAATACATGTATCTTAAATGTTCATAATGGAAATCTAAAGCTGATGAGTTGAGTTAAGAGAAAAATAGGAAGGAGAATTATGAAGAAATACACTTTTCCTTTAAAAGTTAAGAAGTGGAGCAAAAAGTGTCTTGCAGTAAGCTGTAATAATCTTATTTGCACATTGTGCCAAATGTGTTGCTTTGTAGAGAATATCCCTAGAAATCAGATTAGAAAGTGTTTAATGGGAATTAGTTGTCAGCTTTTTTGGGACTAAAACTAATTTTTAAAAAGCTGAGATCTGATTCCTGTGTTGACAGGGTGACTTGGTCTCATTTAATAGTAACTCTTAAAAACAACAACACTTCTACCCTTTAATGCCATGATAGCATCATAAACTCAAAAATACTATATTGACTTTCTGTGACGGAAAGGCTTTTAATTCCTGATCTTCATTTTAAATACAAATATTACTGTGTGTAGTGTGACTTGGTAATTTTCAGTTGGTTAATTTTTGTGAATTGGTCAAGTCACAGGATAGCATATTACAAAAGGTAGGTTTCTGTTTGTTTGAGAAGCGTAATAGTGATATTCCATTCATTTGTGTGTTCTATAACAATATCTTCACACAAGTGTGTATGGTCAATGAGAGATTGCTGCAACATTCTGCAAGTAACGTTTGAGCAGTGTAAGGAACCAGTTTTGTGTTGGTGGATAAGGTACCTGCCATATGTAAAAGTGATTCTTAGAATGTGTGATGCTACAGAATGTGCTGTGCTACTATTTAAAATTTGTTTTAGCTGTATACTGGTGACGTTTTAGAGATGTTTAGAAGAGTTGCTAATAGTCTGGAGACATTTCTTTTACCAAAGAAATGAGATACACATTTGAAGATAATTATATAAAATGCTTTTGTTGCAGAACAACAATGTTTTGGAATCCACTATCAAACGTTAAGTTTTTACATCTGATAAGTGTAAAATTGTGGTAATTATTTGTAGTTGTACTAATTTGTATAACTTTTAAACAAGCTTTTAGGTGATAAATCTGCTTACTTTATACATACATTTTTTTCCTTATTGATACTAAAAGTAAAGCACTCCCCATCATTTTTGTATGAGGATGTACCTTGAAATAAATACATGCTAGTTAGTTACATAACAGTATCAGTTAGTATTCTAACTAGCACAGGTGTCATACTTGTCTGTGCTTTGCATTAGATATTACCTATAAGTTTAAAGATATTCTAATATCCAGTTAAATGTAAACAAAAAAGTTAAACCTTCTAAAATTATAACACTTTGGTCAGTCCAACAGATATTGCTAATGCTGATTTTAGTTGTTGGAAGAGAGTGCAGTTAATGTAGGCTTAATTGCTTGCCTCTAGGGGACTTTAAGAAGCTATGAACCATGCAGTTAAAGAACAACTCAAACACTGCTTGTTTATGGAAAATGCCAATTTAGTTGGATCTTGTGTATTTTTTTCAATGTCTTCATGATAGAAATATGTATAGACTAAACCATTCAACCTTTATCCTAAACAGAACTTACAAAATGCATTTCAGTCCATTTAAAGAGAATATTGCTGAATGCATTTGTGCTTTCTAATGGAACTAACAGTAGTTAGGTATATACATCTTGAAACTGGACTTCCATTCACCATCAATAATAAATATGGTAGCTTTACACAGTTTACACCCATCCCAAATCCTTAGGATGAAGGACAACGTTGCTCAATCACATCAGTTCTCATATAACCTAGAGAAGGCTCAGAGTGATGTTCCCCACCGTAGCCCTATAAGTCTGTGACTATATTGGGATTGCAACTAAATTCCAAATCCAATGGCTAATGACCACACCAAACACCATTAACATGTGAGCTGCCTTGAGCTCCCAGAAGGGTGGAAAGGCAGGATATATTCTAAATAAATATGCCTTTTAATAAAATGTATATGCAATTCAGTTCAGTGCATAGTTGTGCACTCTTGAGGTCTAAGTGCATGATGGAACACTTGTGTGTATTTCATAAATCATGCTACAGAAGTGTCTTTAAAAATTTGTTTTTAAAGTTAACATTAGTCGTGTATGGAGTTGTAATCATTGAACATGTGCATTTGGTATGGGTATCCCTAGAGCATAGTTCTATGCAAACTTCATCCTTTCTGAAAAATGGATAAAGATCCTTGGCGTATTAATTGCAGTCAAATACTCTTGAAAAATTGTAGGTAACTATGTTAGTCCTTTAAAAAAAACACAGTGGGGTAATTTATTAGGGCCAACTAAAAATGTCACAAAAGTAGTGAGCACTCTTTTCTTGTATCATCTAGCCTGGAGGATAATTCTGGAGATCTTGAAAGTTTGTTCACTCTTTTGTACCATTTTAGGTGGTTCTAAGAAGGTATTTCCCCTGTTGTACTTCTGAGAGAACAAACATTGTCTTGGTCTGCTTAGTTCTCTTTTTTTATTTCCCTTGGTCAAGCTGATGGGGCCGCGGTGGCTTAATGGTTAAGACGCTGAACTGCAGACCGGAAGGTCAGTAGGACAGCAATTCAAGACCTGAGTGCTGCATGAGAGTGAGCTCCCGTCTCCTGTACCAGCTCCTGCCAACCTAGCAGTTTGAACAAAAAATTGCAAGTAGATAAATAGGTACTGCTGCGACAGGAAGGTAACAGTGTTCCATTAGTCATGCCGGTCACATGACCATGGAAGCATATTCGGACAGTGCTGGCTCTTCGGCCTTAGAAACTGAGATGAGTACTGCACCCTACTAGAGTCGGACACGACTGGCTTTCGAGCAGGGGATACCTTTACTGGTCGAGCTGATGTGTATTCTGCCTTATTGAAACAAATTTAGCTCTTCTGTGACTTAATTTTTCAGGATCTTGTTAAATAAAATGGATAATTTAGACTGCAATCCTAGACACATGTTCCTGAATAAGCCCCACTGGACAAAGTGGGACCTGCTTCTGAGTAAACATGCATAGGATTGTTCTATTTGTCTTGAATTTTTTTTAAAAAAATAATTCTCAAGTGGACTGGTATATGTAGAGCTTCCATTGTGGTTTAGATACATAAAATGTGTTTATGCAAAGTAACAGCCTTTGCTCGGTTTATGTATGCTGAAAGGAAGCTTCCATGAAATATTCACAGAGAATGAGTTGCTTTCATAATATATACACTTTGGAAGAGGAAGTTATTTGTGGTCCTAAAATATCTTGTGTAATTTTACTTTAATTGGGAACATAAATAGGAAGTTTATTTTTATCCTGTCCTTTAGGGATCTCAGGGCAATGTACATAGATCTCCCCGGTCACATTTTCACAATAGCCCTGTGAAGTAGGTTAAGTGGTGAGTGTGTATGACTAGTCCAAGGTATTTTGAGGAATGGATCATAGTTCAGTGGTAGAGCACATGTTTTGCAATAGGAAGTCTCAGATTCAATTCGTGACATCTCCAGGTCGGACAGTACAGTATTATTGCCTCCAGTGTTCTATAGCACCTGCAGATATTCTTAGATGCTCATAGTTTACTCACATTAGCCAAGATTGCCCTATGCTCTCATCCTAGTGAATAATCTATTCTAGTGCCAGAATTTAGTTGAAAAAACAATCTGTTGCTCCTAATTTTGAACTAAGTAAACCCTATCACAAAATATCCAGTCATTACTCTAAATCTCAGCTTTTTAACATTAGAACTTAAAGTACATAGTTGAAAGAGAAGAAAATACAATTTAGTAACAGTGCTATCTAAAGGCTATGCATCTGTATAGTAACTTGGTACAGTACTAGCTCATCCTCAAAACTGGATTATACTAGTTTGTGAATGGAAAACTGTTTCTTCACTTTACAGCCCAATCCTAGGCATATTTACTCAGAAGGAAGTTCTATTGAGTCCAAGTGACTTTCAGATAAGTGTGTATAGGATTGTAGGATTAGTTACCAAAATGTATCTAAAGACCATTTTGCTTTATTCAAATTGCAGAAGTGTTGCAATTCTTGTGAAAATATTGTATAGTTGTCAAATTGCTATTGCAAATGTCATTTTCCAAGCATTCACTGAAAAGTTGGTTTGTAATATTTGGGTCCTGCGTGTTCAGTTTTTTCTCAGGTTTCCTAAACTCCAGACTTTGTACAATAACAGTGATCTCTAACAGACTGTTCCACTTGCATCTTTGATACACTGATTGCCACTTCTCAGAATTGTCTCTGATCACAGTCAATATCAAGCTGTGGTTATATTAGTTTTCTTACATTCACAGAACAAGAGCTACTCTCTTGAATGGGTTCTTCCTTGAGTGCATCTTTTCTTTCATGAATGGAAGGAACTCTATTCATGGAGCAGTAAGTTAAGATCCGATTTTATGTTTTAAATAAGACAGTAAACAATTGGAGTTTTGAAGAGCAATCTCAACCCACCTTTCCTACCTGGGAGTTTGAGGAGCAATCCAAGACAGATGAATTGACTGAAAATCCAGTAGCAATTATGAGCTCAGTCTAAAATTTAAACCAATACCAGTTAAATCTCACAGGATTCTGGGTTGGCAATGTTGTTAATACTGATGAGTAGTAGTAAATGAAATTTGTCAAGGGAATCTGGATACACAGAAGTCTTTCAATACTTAAGCAAAATAAAAACATAAATGTTTGAACACTTTACTTATCTTAGACAGCAGGCGGACAGGTTGCTGCTACCTGATGAAAACAGCTGCTAAAATAAAGATCAAGATTAACAGAATCCACAAATTAGCATGTACAAATTGCTGAGCAGATGCTCAGGCTTCTAGAACCGCTGCTGAAGCCTCTTCTGTTTTGTTTGAATATCCTGGACAAATAAATACATCACATTTCAATGTTACAATTATGAAAACTGAGTGCTGAAAATTGCTTGTTGTCCTGTCCTTTACAGTGTTAGAGCTGAAATGACATTGGCTGTAGTGGCACCTAGATTGTGGAACCCTTTTGCCTATTGAGGCGCATCTGATTTCATAGAAGATTGTTTTCCTTTGATGGCTTAAAATGCTATCAGAAAGGGTTTCCTGATGGAATTGACTCTTTATTTTATGTGGAATTTTGCCTGGTTTTGTTGTGGTAACTTCTGGCTGTTTCTGGTTTTTGGATTTGGTGTTTTGCAGACCTTTCTATTCTTGCTGTTATACAACACTTTATATGCCAGCTTTATGACAGAAAATGCAGTATAGAATTAGTCAAAACCAATGGTTTGTTTTTCTGTTTTTACTTTACATTTTGTCCCTAATTTTGGAAAGGAGCAACAGTGCTGGGGAGAGGCGTAAAATGTACTGTAAGTGTACTTCTTGACTAGTATAAAATGAGTGAGTGACAGATTATAAAAAGTAGATTTAGAAATCAAGGTAATACAAAGAACTTCTCCGACCACGCACCAGATATTTATTAAGATCACTTGCCGGTATATCCTGCCTTTCTAATTCAAAACTCTTTAAGGTAGGATAGCTAACTTTAAAAAAAAATCATGCTGCTCCATAGTAAGACAATGAAATAAGCAGTGGAAAAATTTGACAGACCAGGACACCCAGTTCAGTGCTTCCCTCAGGAGAACATTCCAGAGTTGAGGCACCACAGTTGAAGAGCCCCTATCATGAATCGCCACCTTCCTTCCCTCTATGTGTGAGGGGACTCTTAAGGAGAACCTTGGAGGAAAGTCTCAATTCCTGGGCAAGTCCCATGTGTATAGGCTTTAAAAGTTAAAACAGCAGCTTGAATTGAGCCTAGGTACACTCCGACTTGTTGTTATAACATGGCCATATTTTGTACTGACTGTATCTTCTCAACTAAAGACCCACACACAGCCCATTACAATGATTCAGCTGGGTTATTGGTAGGGAATAACTGTGGCCAGGCTAGCTGGTGTTCCAGACTTAGCTGGTGTAAGGAGCTTCATGCCTCCAAGGCTGCTTTGGCTTCCAGGAAATGGCTGAGTTTAATAACACCCTGAGACTAAGCCAGATCCTTTAGGACCCTATCCAGAATAGACCAGGGCAGATGAACCATCTGCCAACAACATCACCATAATACTAGGTTTGAGCTTCGGTTTATTGGCCTTCAGCTAATATAGTACTAATACTAGACAGTTTGGTGAAGAGAAGTAGTTGGGTGCACCATGCCTTGATACAGGTGAAAAGTAAACTTGTCTCCCAAATGTACATGTAATTTCTTCCATATATGAATGTATGGCAGTCACTCATTCACTCAGTCACTCATTCATATGGAAGAATGTAAAGGAATGCCGTGATAAACATGCTAGGTGAGGGCTAATAATCTTGTCTGGGTCAGGAAGCAGGTCGCTGCATCTCTTCCATCTCAAATTTTGGCTCATTTTGTGTCTCATGGAACTATAGCACCTTTATCTATGTAACCTTTCAGTTGTTTCCATGTCATGCAGTGTTATGCATGTAACCTCAAAATAAGTTTCACTGAGTAGAATAGGATCAGTCTCAAGTAAGTGTATATAGGATTACAGTCTTATGGCCTAATTCTATCCAACTTTCCAGCACCAATAAAGCTGCAATGCAGCCCTAAAGGGAACAAACCCCTTACCTTGAGGAGGCCTTTGTGACCCCCTCCCACCGCAGCATGCAGCGCACGCCCCATTGACACAGCTGCATCAGTGCTGGAAAGTTGGATAGGATTGGGCCCTTAGTGATGCTAAAGTGTTACATTTAAATGTAACAAAAGGACTGATGGATGGTTAGCCAACAATTCATGCAGCAAACTCATGTGGGCTAGATGGTACTGGTTGGGTGGGTTCAAAGCTGGCCAGACAGCTGTTCCTGGCAAGTGCTATTAAACGTCTCCAGGTCATCCTGGAGAGGTATTGAGTGGGGTGCCACAAGGCTGTGTCTTGGGACCTGTGCTGTTCGACATTTCTATATGGAGGAAAAGACCATCACAGGTTACAAGCCATAAACAACCTCCTGGCTTTAGAAGTAGGTTTTCTCTGTGCCAGGTGCAAGGGAGTGACAACAGGGAACAGGTTATCTTGTTGGCTGTGTGCTCTCGGAGGCATCTGGTGGGGCCACTGTGAGATACAGGAAGCTGGACTAGATGGGCCTTTGGCATGATTCAGCAAGGCTCTTCTTATGTTCTTATGTTCTATAAATGACTTGGATGAAGGAGTAGAGGGAATGCTTATCAGATTTTCAGATGACATGAAACGGGGGTGGGGAGCTAACAGCCTAGAAGACTGAATCTGGATTCAAAATGGTCTTGATCACTGGACTGTACCAACACAATGAAATTGAATGGAGACAAAAAGTCCTGCACGTAGATGTAAAAAAAAAATATCACATGCACATGAACAAGATGGGGGAGACCTGGCTTGGTAGCAACATGTGTGAAGATGTCAAACTGAACATGAACCAGCAGTGTGATTGAGCTGGGGGGAAAAAGGCAAGTGCAGTGCTGGACTACATTAGCAGAAGTGTAGAGTCCAAATTATGAGAAGTAATAGTTCCACTATATTCTGCACTAGTTGGATTTCAGTTGGAACACTGGCCGGTTTTGGGCACCACATTTTGAAGAGCACATTAATAAGCTAGATTGGACTCAGAGGAGGACAGTGAAGATGATGAGGTGTCTGAAAACCAAGTCCTATGAGGAATGGTTAGAGGAGCGTGATATGTTTAGCCTGGATAAGGGTGAAGACAGAGGAGATAGGATAGCCTCCTTTAAGTATCTGAAATGCTGTCGCATAAAAGAAGGGGAAGGACTTTCTCTCTGGCTGCTGAGAGCAGGATTAGAGCGAGACTAACTAAAATGCCATGTGAAATGACAAACTATAGGGAAAAAGAGCTAGGCTAGACATGAGGAAGAAATTTCTAACTGTAAGAGCTGTCCAGCGCAGAAACAGTCTGCTATGCAGTAATGTGCTCTCTTGTTGGAAAGAGTAGCAAGTCGTTTTCAAGCAGTAGCTCGATGGCCATCTTTTAGGGATGCTGTAGCAGTTGCCTGCACTGAGCACCTTTGTAGATAAAACAAATCAAATCTTGCCCTGGTCCGACCAACCTCTCATGTACTTGGGGGAGAGAAGCGATGGGGGGGGGGGGAAAGCATGTTTGAGACTTATAAAATTGTGCATGGAGTGGAGAGAGAAGCTTTTCTTCTTGTCAGTACTAGAACTAAGGGGGTCATCCAGTGAAACTGGTGGGAGATTTAGGACAGACAAAAGGCGATACTTCACACAGTGCATAGGTGGTCTACAGAACTCATATTTATTTATTTATTTATTTTTTTAAAAATTATATCCCTCCTTTTCCTGTGCCAAAGGCAAATGCCCAAGGCGGCTAACAGATTAAAATACATAATTTAAAATACATAAAATACATAACGATACTTAAACAAATTTAAAAACCATAAAAACACTGGGGGGGCAACAGTATGGAGCAGAGAAGCAGCATGGCAGAGCATCTTGAGATACAGGAGGCAGACCACAACCCATCACCCAAACGCTAGATGAAACAAAAGTTTTGAGCCCTCGCCGAAAAGTCATGAGGAAGGGGGTGGTTCTTGGATCCCCTGGCAGGGAGTTCCACAATTGTGGCGCCACAGCAGAGAAGGCTCGCCCATGTGTTGCCACTCCCCTAACTTGCGATAGAGGTGGCACCCGCAGGAGAGTCTCCTCAGATGACATAAGAGAGCGAGCCGGAATGTATGGGAGAAGGCGGTCCCTCAGATATCCTGGACCCAAACCGTGAAGGGCTTTAAAGGTCATTACCAGCACCTTGAATTGGGCCCGCAAACGAATGGGCAGCCAGTGCAGCCGCCGAAGCAGCGGCTCAACAGTCAAACTGCCTAGCTCCAGTGACCACCCAGGCCGCTGCATTCTGCACTAATTGCAGCTTCCGAACCGTCTTCAAGGGCAGCCCCATGTAGAGCGCATCCACAAGATGTGGCTATGGCCACTAGGTTGGGTGGCTTTAAAAGAGTTTATGGACAAATTGTTGGAGGACAGGTCTGTCAATGGCTACGAGTCACGATGGCTGTGCACTACCTCCGGGTTCAGCAGTGCTGTGCCTCTGAACATCAGTTGAAACTTGAAAGGAAACAGTGGTAGAAGTTTCTCTTCTGCTTGTGGATTTCCCAGAGGCAACTGATGGGTCACTGTGAGAAACAGGATACTAAACTTACCCCGCTAACTGGAAAAGAGGGAGCTTTTAAGTGGCAGTTGTGTTATATTTAGTAGGGAGAGAGCAATTGTCCCTATTCATACCAACCTAGCATCTCTTCCAGTGGCTGTGGCTGTTGTGCCTTTTTGTTTTGCATGGCAGTCCTTTTGGGACAGGGAACGCCCCCTCCCAATTTATTCTGCTATGTAAACTGCTTTGGGAATATTTTTTGTTTGAAAAGCAGTATGAGTATTCTTAATAACTTGATTGGCCTTTGGCCTGATCCAGCAGGCCTGATCTTACGTTCTTAGTGCTGTTTTTTTTAATAGGACCACAAGCTGCAAGGATCAAAAGGCTTTGATATACAAAAAGCTTTGTATAAATTTAAGACTTGATAGCTCACTACCTGGAATTATCAAGTTACAGTAGAAAGCCAATGCAGATCCAGCCTTGTCATTACTATCCTATCCATCCATCCATCCATCACGTGCATTGGCTTTCTACTGTAACTTGATAATATATATATGTCGGTAGAGCTGCAGCCTCATATGCCTGAAGATCAAGGACGGCAGTTTGAGACTCCTGGAAGAATCTGTGGGCAGTAGAAGAGCTGTCGCCACTGACAAGCTGCAGCTGGCACTCTGTGAGGGGAAGTTGCTTATCAGTCAACGCATGTGAGGTGAATGCCAGAGAGAGTCCAGATCGTGAAAGAAAACACCTGGAAAGTAGCGTTCTATAAAATACTAGAACATTGTAAATGTAAAAACCACTTGGTTTAGAATTGTCTGCATGTGTAAACCGCCTTGGATTAAAGTTAGAGGAGAAATTCAATGACCGAGAAAGGTGGCATATAAATACTATTGTTGTTGTGTTTCCAGTTACTAACAGACTGTTACACACTAGACCGTGAACAGATTAGATTATGATTATTTTTGTAATAGTTATTCAGTTACGATGTTTTTGCCTCTAATTTGTGGAGTTGTATTGCTTTTGATAAACAATTTAAGTCTTTCAGTTTTGGCAAGATAGGCTTGAAGCTAAGGCAAGACAGGCTAAGGAAGCTTACATTTATAAGAAATTGCTGTTGCAGCTTTCATGCATGCCTTTATTTGTTAATTGAAACCTTTAGATCCAGTGATGAAATGGTTCGTGGGGTTGTATAGTGTGTGTGTGTGAGAGAGAGAGAGAGAGAGAGAGAGAGAGAGAGAGAGAGAGAGAGAGAGAGAGAGAGACATAAAATAAAACTTACCACAGTCACAGCACCCTTCTTGCACAGCACCCTGTCACCACAGCACCATCTCCTGGCTGCGTTGGGTACCACCATCTTGAATTGCATGAGAGCCAGGAAGACGACGCCACCAGGGACATCCCACAGTGCCCTTGTGAGTTCACCGTGGCACACAGTTTGGGAACCACTGGAGTAAGGGGACGTTTGTCCCATTACTCTGGGGTAAGCCCCAGCAGCCCTATAGCTGGCGCAAGTCCGTGTTGACCCAGGAAGGCAGATCAGGCCCTGGAAGGGGGTCGGGATTCGGCATGTGCTAATGGAGGAGGGATCCTCTTGGGCCTGATCCGCTCCCACTCCATTCAACCCCCTCCCTCCAATCCCCTGCATGGGCTTACCTGCATCAGCGGGTCCCCAAGGGTCCACTGCCATTGGAGGTCACTCTGGTCTCCCCGCCAGCAGGCCTTCTATGCGTGTCAGCAGCTGCTTTGCAACTGCCGTAAAGCAGTCTCTGCTGGCACAACTCTAGTTAACGCTGGTGGGGGAGGGAGAATGGATTGGGATGTGAATGTCACCATTTTCCAACAAAGGAATTGCAAAAGGAGACTCCAGTGAGAAACTGCTGAAATATAATTTATCAAGAAATTTGATTCTGTTCAATGTGGCGTAATCAAAGGTGGAACATTTCTTGTCTTACTGCATTGTTAAATAAGTGAGTTCAACCAGAAAAACTGATATTATCATTGCACTTATCATGCATTTAGCTCGATGTAAGAATACTCACTTGGTACATTGCTTGCATTCCGTGACCGTTTCGTCCCTTGGTTTACAGGTCTGGACCCATTCAGGAAGGATCTAATAGCAAACTATTGTTCCTGCCTCATTACTTTAGTTAAGCAGCTCAGTATAGTCTGGGAGACTGCTTTAACTGTTACTGTTAGGAATAATCACTGTACCTTTTGTAATAGTGGTCACTGACTCTTCCTTTTCTATCCCATAGAAATTTGGCCCCACCTCTTTACATGTTTTTCCTATGTCACCTGCCAAGTGAGAATGACACTTCATAGTTCTGATGAAGTAGAAGAAATGTTATGCTGAAATAAAGTATTTAAGGTTCTAGAAGACTCGTTTGTGAATAAGGAAGACAGAGGATATAGTTTGATTTCTGTAAACCGCTTTTTGAACATGTCTTGTTGAAAAGCGGTATATAAATATATTAACAATAATAATGCACTAGAGTTGGCATTCTCGAAAAAGAGCTTGGGTGTACTCTTGCTGAATTACATGAATAGAATAACGCTGGGTTTGGGGTAACTTTTATTAAGCAGTGCTCTTTCTCTAGGTTGGAAACAGCCACATTTTCCAAATGAGATTAGGTTTCTTAGCTGATAAACTTGATCTAACTTTCACTTAAATCAAATGCCTACATTCAAAAGAACTGGTATTATGGAAGTGACTGATTATTCATCCTATTTCTAATTTCTGAATATATTCAGGTTTGTGTTTGACTTAACGGGTCTTCATATGGACATTGTGCTCTTTCAACCATTTGAAGAAGTGCTCGCCATTAGGATGAAAATACAGTATGGATCCGATACTTCAGTGACAAATGAGCAATTTGTGTCTTGAGTTGTGATGCTGGTGATGTGTAATCTATTTTTGTAGTTTTAAGATGTTTTTTTATGGGAAGGGGTTATGCTTTTAAAATGTTTTGATCTCTAAATCCTGCTGAAGTAGAACCAGCAGTCTATGAAGTTGTAAAGTAGAGGTTGCACATTGGATATCATAGGCTGTAGCTAATGGTAGATCTATGAGTTACGGAATTAATCTAATCCTTTAAAAATGTGTGTGTATCACACACCTGGCACTGAATTCAGTAGATAATGTTGTTTGAATTGTGACTTTAAAGCTGATATATTTTTTAATGGATGTCCTCAAAATTTTGGATGTTAGGGGTTTGAATAATTCTTATGCAATTGTTCTTTTATCTATTTGTGATTGTTTTTAAAGATAATTTACCATATCTTTTTTCTAAACTTAACCCTAAATATTTAAACCAGTTGATCATCTTTCTAGGTAGGAGTACAACAGAGATAATAAATGGCAGCACAATACTTGTTTTATGTTTCATATTTCCTGATGCTCACATCTTTTCACTTCCATGAGACACTAAATTATTTTCACTAAATTTTTCAGAAATACTAAACTTTTATGCTAAATTTTCTGCAGTGACCCCAAGATCTTACCCAGTTCATAACCCATCGGTGGTTACTTTAGTAGTTTCATTAACATGCACTTCTTAACACTGAATCTGAACTGCTGTTCTCTTGCCCAGGCACTTGAGGTCAAACTACATATTACATTGTAAATAGTGTGTGGGGTGTGATCAGGAGAAGAGATCTGGAGAATAAGAGTGACAGCCTCCAACTCCTTCTGCTATTTCACACGCCCCTGTGCTGTTGAAAAGAAACAAACCAAGGATTTTATGCATAAATTTGTGCATTCTTTAAAATGTGGTGGTTGACCCTCAGTTTAAGGTGGAGGTCTCTGTATTGCTCTCACAATCTTTGTTTTGCTGTCCTGAATATCTCAGTGTTGTACCATTTTACTTGTTTTCTGGTTTTCAGATGATTGGAAGCTTTTTTAAAAAAAATCCTATGGTTGCTTTTATTTTTTCCTGCCCTTTAACCAGTTTCCAATCCATTAGAGGATTTATGTGATAAAATCGTATAATGTGGCCATAATGCTGCGTTTTCATCTGAACTCTGAGTTTCTTCCTCTGGAGTCTTGGTTACCCAAAAGCAGGGAATCTCAGTAAATTTTTAGATTTATTTTTTTTAATCTCTTGCAACAATGAATCCATGAAATCTACTGTGGTGATGTTAGTGAGGCTGCTGTGACCCACCTTGTAGGGATGAAAGAAGGAAGCCACAGCACCCATATACCGTACATGGTCATCCCAGGCATCCTTGGGTACCTCATGAGTCGTAGGTGGTGGTGAGCTGCCCAAAAAGGAGTAGTTGCTGCCACCAGGAAGGGGAAAGTCCAGAAAGAGGGTGCCTTTCCACACCCTACTTGTCTGGGGTAATCCCAATTTCTGAAATCTCCACAGAATCAAAGCCAGTTGTTGTAGGAATTCAGAGGAGTAGCCAGACCATTTTTCAACTGTGGCCCAAACCCTTGACGCTCCCCCCCATAAAAACGCGCGGCCGTAACCCTTGACGCCCCACGGTGTGGCGCCGCAAAAATTTGGAAGCCCACCAAAGTCCTCACCCACCCTGCAACAATGTCCTTCCACCCCAGGTACTCTGGAGCCTGCTTTCCCACCCTCTCAAACTCCCTGCACCCTCCAGAAGCCCACCAGGACCCCCACCAAAGAATCACAAAGGAGCCTATGCAAAGATTCTAGAGGAGTAAGGACAACCTTGAGAAGTGGAGAAGAACCAGAGAAGGAGGAGGCCAGCTGAGGGAGAAGAGAACAAAGGGAGCTCTGGAAGGGATAGTGGGGCAGAAGATCCTGGAACAGAGAGAGAGAAACTGAAAGGGAAGGGAAGTCTTTTTTCGGGTTTTAAAAAGCTTTTTAGGGTTTTTTTAGCACTGGCGCGATGCTTGTAATCTTTAGTGTATACTTTGCGTCACTTACCTGTATTCTAGGAGCCTCCAGCGACGACCTACTCCAGCGCGACGATCTCTTCCGGGGCGCAGATAATTCCTCTGCTCTGCCCCTGGTGCGAACTCTGTAAAGCGCCCAGCAGCGCTTTACAGAGTCCACGCATGTGCAGGACGACGATTGGAAACATCGTCGTCCTGTGCATGCGTGAACTATGTAAAGCGCTACTGGGCGCTTTACAGAGTTCGCGCCAGGGGCAGAGGAACGATCTGCGTCCCGGAAGAGATCGTCGCGCTGGAGTAGGTCATCGTTGGAGGCTCCTAGAATACAGATAAGTGACGCAAAGCATATACTAAAGATTACAAGCCCCGCGCTAGTGCTAAAAAACCCCTAAAAAGCTTTTTAAAAAACCCCAAAAGACCAAAACAAAAACGAAACTTAAGGAGCCTCCCCCCCCCCGGAGCCCTTCCGCCCCTACGCCCTGGGGCCCACCGCACCACATCAGACGACGCCTCTGTAGGAATTATCTTGGAAGTTACCTGGCCATCCCCAACTCTACATTTAGTTCTTGAACAATTGGTGAGGAAGCAAGAGGCAATAGCACTTAGCTCTGGTCAGAAAGAAACAAGCAAATAACGTAGAAATAGCAAGTGTTAAGAGATACCAAAAGGGGAATGGGAAATGGTCAAATAGACAAAAACAAGCACTTGAACTTAGGGGCCAATGAAAATAAACTGTAATGCAGCTACAGTACCTAGACATAAGGCCTGCCTAGAAAGCACTTACTATAGCCAATTCTCGTTACCTGCAGGGGTTAGGTTCCTAGAAAACCCCGCAGATCACGAATTCGCAGATACGGAAACATATGTTTGCCTTTATCCCTACCAAATTGTTTGTCTGCAGTATTGCTGTCACGTAACAACCTTTTTATGGTTAACTAGCCTGCTCAATTTATCTTTTACTAATGATACACTTTAAAAAAAAATGGTAAAGAGGAAAAGCATAAAACAATGTCCAGCCATCCTGAAGTCAGGGCACAGTTCTGCAGGGCAGGGGTAGTGAAGAATGGAATTGGCAATCATATTTATTCCCTCTTGACTCTTTGTCAACAGCGCAACTTCACACAACATTCTTCTTCTGGGCACATGTAGTGACCCTGACGGGTGTGCAGAACTACCTCTGCTCCTAAAACAGTCAGTTGGAAATTGAATGACTGGATGCACACAGAGAGTGACTATACTGCTGGATAACGTTGGCTGAACACTAAGTGGTGGGGAAGAAATTAACTGATTACCATCCCATCTCTTTAATTGCTGGCTTCCAGTCCACCTTTTTGTAGAACCAGTAGACTCCACTCTGCATGCAGAGAGCCTGGATTATGATCATTGTTAGAAAATCATGTATGCTGCTTAGTTACTCCTATACCATAAAATATTTTTGAGAATGGGCTATTTTCTTTCCCTTTGGCATCTAGCTTCTGAAGTTTACTTTTTTCACTAATGTCTAGCCCCTTCTTCTTTGTTTTTCAGATCAGCAAAAATGGGAAGCACTGGATTCTGGTTTGCTCCTAGACATGTCAATGGAACTGGTTAAGACCAAAATCTGAAGGTTATTCTTCATTATCCGTCACCAGGTGTGCACTGAACAGAGGCTACCATAAATCTGTTTTGAGTATGAACACCTTTTAAAATGGTATAATACATATATAAAAGTATTGTTTTGTAATGTAGTTTTTAAGTAGTGTTTACTGTATCGTATTGTAATTGTTTATCTTATAGTTGTAAAAGAATCAATGTGAATAAGTGATAATATTCTGAGCTGAAAGTAGGCATTATTACTCAAATTTTTTTCAGCTGGTCTTTGAGAAGTGTAATATTTGAGCATCAATGTTAAAACACTGTCTGCATTGCTCAGCCTGTACATCCACAGTTGAAATAGTCATACTATACATCCAGAAATAATGAATTAATGGTTTAATTACAGCATTTAGACATGCATCCTAGTGACAGCAGAGCAAAACCAACCTATGAAAGGACCATGTGTGGTGTTCTGCATGCACACCAGGACTTTTCTGATCTCCCTTTCCTACTGCAGCCCCCTTCCTCCCCTGACAATCCACTTCTGAAGGACAAGTGATCCTCCAGAGCAGCGTTCAATATGTCATGAAGAAGGACTGTAGCTTGTCAGAAAATATCGACTGCCCCCTCGTGCTCATGGAACAGCTTCATGTGCATGCTCCGCCCTCCTTAGATCCCGACAACTGAAATTTGCTTTTATAAAAGGACAAACCTGTACTTTTTGTCCATTTGATACATTTGGAAAACTTGAGGTTCTGGAGGGACATCTGTAGTTGAGAGTCGGTTCAATGTTTACCTCCAGTCCAGACAGAGCTATTTAATTTTTGTTACAGCAGAAAGATCCAGACTAATGATTTGGATCTTTCAGGAGCAAAATTAGCTCTCTTCCCACATTCCAACTCTTGAAATGAAAGCCCTAACTAGATGGATTAGAGCAGACGTGAGTTAAAACATGGGTTTGTTGCACAGTTCTGAAATGTGATAGAAATTTAAAGTGAAGAAGCAGTAATGGGATTGAGGTGCAAGCTTATTTTCTGTCACTTTTGCCACCTAGAATACCTTCCCCAGTTGAATTACTCGGCAACCAGTCTCTGAGACCATAAGGAAATATGGCTGGGGGAAGGTGCCTGGGAAAAGAGTTTACCACTTGCATTGCTCTTTGCTTTTAAATTGTGCTTCCCCACCACCCACCCACTTTACAGCTGTGCAGCATGACCCATGTTTTAAGATGCAGGTTGTTTTGCCACCACATCTGGTTAGACCCTAAAAATTCTGAATTCTTCATCACAGAATTCTTGTCAAGAGTGTTTTGCCTCAGTTACTCTAGTAAAACCAGGTTCTTTAGAGGCTCATCATTCATCAAAAATGGTCTTTGTGGCTTGTGAAACACATTAGTTTCTTCCACCTTGTAACAGAAAAAAGGTAGTAGAAACACCTTAGGGCAGTGTTCCCCAAACTTTTTCAACCTACGGCTCCCTTGACCATTGGCCGCGGCTCTCCATTACATTATGTTGATGCCTGCCAATTGGCATTGCACTATTTTCCAAGACGATTCCGTGGCACTCCGTGGCTCCCCTGGGAGCCGTGGCTCCCAGTTTGGGGACTGCTGCCTTTGGGTGTAATCAAGGGCTTATGTATATTACAGTGTATTGAACATCATGAGTCTGAAGACAAATCCCTGAATTTACTGTTGAATATTAATGTTGCAAGACAAGACAAAATAAAATTGCAGTTAACCATAGGTGCCTAGGGGTGTAGCTTATTTTTGCATGCTTTGGTTTCTTTAAGAAATCATGATGAAGCAGTGCACAATTGAAGATTTTTAATTAAGCTTTCCTTCCTGATCCATGAAGCATTTCTGCCGGCAATTCAATTTTCTATCTCTGCCTAACTCGCAGGTTTTGCATTGCACCCTCTTTGTAGTAGTAATCCACAGTAGAATCTTGGGAAATTATTTGTTTTGTGTTCTGCTTCTCAGTTTCCATTTTCATTGTACTTTCTTCGTTAGCTTGATAGCATTATTGGCAGTAATAAAGGCAGGTTAAAAATATGATGGGCCAGAAATTATATCTGGACTGTTTTTTTCATGTACAATTGACTTGATATTGTTTGCGTTTGTTAGTTAAGGGAAGAATTGTAGTTGGAACAACTTCAGTCTCTTGTGCAGCCCAGTACACTTGGGGCCTTTTCAGCCATATCAGTGTAAATACTGTATGTAAATTTGTTGTGCAGGAGCCAAATGTACTAGAAGGATGCACTTTCATTGCCAAGATAGCATACTTTTCAACATTCAATCACAATTTTTGTCACTTGAAAAGGCAATTATTTCACTTGCCCACCTACCTAGACGGCATGTCAATTGAATGTTTTTAAAAACGTGATTATTGTAAATTAATCACACTGTTTAGCAGGCATCTATTGAATTGTGCTGCTAGGGATGAGCAACACAAGTATGCTTCCTTTCTGCCATATTTTAAACTTTTAAAAGCTCACAAAACTATTTTATGTTAAGCTTGGCAGATGTTAATGCTGCCCAATAACTCAGTCATGGTTAGACAATCAGGAGCACCCGAGTCATGCAGCTTTCCTTACATGGATATCCTTTCTCTCCCCCCCCCCCCCCCCGTGCACCCCTTTGGTTTCTGGGCTAGCTGTGGTTAGCATTCAGTCTGCACTGGAAGTTTTGCTAACCTACTGTTACCCATGGTTACAAACTGGTTTGGCACTGTAGTTAGCGAAATTGCTACACAGACATAACATTAACTTGTTGGCCCCCAAACCAGAAGGTTGAGGCTTCCCCCTTGAGAGGGGCGGGAGATGTGCATGAGCCTGCAGAGCACTCCTGATCACCTAATCAAGACGCAACTGAGTGCTCCACTGCTGTACCCTACCTCTGTAACACAGAATACTCCATCCAGCCTTCTTAAAAGTGACTACTGTAATTCAAGTTGGCTACCTTCTTTAGCTATGGCAAGGCAACATGCCAACTTACAAGAATCTTTTGGTTTTAAAATTTATATGAAGGATGTGAATTTCTTCTCTCCAAGTACACGTCTTCACAAGGGGGTGGGTAGGTGTATATTAAGCCATTACAAGGATCCCCTCATAGTCACGCTACTTGCAAAACTTTCTTACAGAGGTTTAAAATGTGGTAGGAGAATGCTTTGAATTGATAGTCTGAGTAAGCCTTTACTATGCATGCAGAGAAGATGGGGCAGAAGCTTGACAGCGAAGGAGGCTGTGAACCTGGAATTTGATACTTATAAAGGACTGCACTTCAAATCACCAGCTCAGTGTGCTCTAACAACTTTTAAGATGCAGTTTCCTCCACAGACTAAAGATAATTACAGTACAGTATTGCCACTTCTTAAAGAGAGAATAGGTATTCATCTTGCATGTTAAGTGCTTATCCAGTTCATCTGGGGGGGACCCCAAATGTGGAACATAAAATATTTCCATCTGTTTAATTTGAATTGAAGAAATTAAACTAAGAATCGCATTAGACTAATCTATAGGTTTTACACACTCCTATAGATTATTTCAGGAACTAGGCTAGATTTTTATTATCTCATAAATTTTCTTAAAACAATATCAGATTTTTAAAATTCCTTTTGCCAAACTCTAAACTTGGATTGGTACTAATTGTTCATAAGAACACAGGATATGTTTCAAAGGTGAATTATAGATTTGGAGCAATCATTCAATTTAAAACACTGAAAACTGCCTAAGTAAATGCTGTTCTATGCTTTTGCCTGACTTCTCCCATACTCCTTTTGTCTGTCAGTTGCATATCTAGCTTCCAATCTATTTCCTTTACAGTTTCTTTAGCCTTGCTATCTATGGTCCCAGCTTAATTTTAATACTTGAAATGCTGTAGTGCTGTTACAAATACAGAGCTGCACAGTACTTACAGACATTAAAAGTTGGCACAAGATTGTGTCTTCCAGGTAATGCTTGGGAACCAGAATTTTAAACAGCATAAATAGCCTCTGATGCTTGGTTGTCAGTCAGCAAGTTACTAGAGCCATCTGTGTGTAATGAAAAATTGCATGGTACAGCCCACTGAAAACTGTAGCAAGAATGTAGCAGGATAATTTGCATAGATGGATGTTCTTCCCATATTGAAGATAATCCCTGTAAATAAAATGCTAGTGTTGTTGAAGGCTAGATTAGACTAGAAGCCTTCCCCCTGAAACGCTAGCTTCCGCAAGCAAGAAGAATTTGTGTTATACCATTCAATGTGCAGTTCTTACACCTGCATTCTGTAGTACAGTCCTTGGAGTGCTGTACCATATAACTTTTCTGATTGTGTAGTCTATGTATACAGATTACAAGACTTCTGAATTGCAAAGTGTTTTTCTTTGTAAGATGCAGAAATGGTTATTGTAACCAACCTTTAAATGGAAGGGGGCATGACATGCACTTTTTAGCCATATCACATTGGATTTGGTACAGTATAAATATCCTTGAAAATTATTGGAATCCTATTGTGTTCAACTGAATGAACAGCCAGTTTAGCTTTTATAGGCTTAAGTAAGTTCCTGCAACATATCTATAGTAACGGAAGAGCCTCACAAACATTGCAAGGTGTCATGTCAGGGCGCGTGTGGATCTGTCCATTCTGAGCAGTGAATTTTACGCTGTAATAAATAGCTTAAAGGAGCCTACATATATTACATTAGACCAGCTGAACCTAATTTTATATAATCTTTATAGAAAAACATCACATAGCAAGTAAACTTCAAAATTAAGTGTAGTTACAAATAGTTGTTTCTTATTTTTTTTTCCAGTCCCCTTTTGCTTTCTTTAACGACCACATGAAACTTGAGAAGCCATCTAAAGCTAAATCATTTAGTGGAGTTGGGCAATTCCCAAGTGTCCAACAAGAAGGCCTGGTTTAGGCTGCGATGGCCACTGTCATTCCTGGTGATTTGTCAGAAGTAAGAGATACCCAGAAAGTCCCTTCAGGGAAACGTAAGCGTGGTGAATCCAAACCAAGAAAAAACTTTCCTTGCCAACTGTGTGACAAGGCCTTTAACAGTGTTGAGAAATTAAAGGTTCACTCATACTCTCACACAGGAGAGAGGCCCTACAAGTGCACACAACAAGACTGCACCAAGGCCTTTGTTTCTAAGTACAAATTACTAAGGTATTAAACTCTATTTATCTTTCAGATTATATTATCGTTTGTTGGCCATTTTAAGCTTTGTAAACGTTTGTTTGTTTGTGTACACTTCAACTGATTTGCAGGGAGGAAATGTTAGTTAATTTGGACATCAGATTGTAGAATTATAAACTACAATGCATAGTTTTGTAAGCTAATGTCTTGAGTTTTTTGTTCTGTGTGATTTTTCAAACAGGGAAGTTTAAAGCTTTTCAGTTGTATAAACTTGTTGCAAAGTGTATGGATTAAGCATTTTGGCTATGAACATAACTGAAGTATTCACACTTAAGTTATTTGGTTATTAAAGTAACTTAATCATCAAACTAAGATGTCAATTGAAATGAAATGGCTTGTGATTTGCTATATTTAAGTATGCCATACAGTGTCTGAGTGATATGTCTCCTGTAAAATATTCCTTTGAAAAAATTAGCTTAGTATTTAGCTGCCATTAAAAATGAACACATGTACTTTTTGATCAAAATCATTACTTACAGAATATATCTGTGTTTAAAGGCATATGGCTACTCATTCTCCTGAGAAAACCCACAAGTGTAATTATTGTGAGAAAATGTTTCATCGAAAAGATCACCTAAAGAATCACCTACATACACATAATCCCAATAAAGAGGCCTTTAAGTGTGAAGAATGTGGAAAGAACTACAACACGAAGCTTGGGTTTAAGCGTCACCTGGCTTTGCATGCTGCAACGAGTGGAGATCTCACCTGTAAAGTATGTTTGCAGACATTTGAAAGCACAGGGGTGCTGCTGGAGCACCTAAAAACTCATGCAGGCAAATCATCAGGTGGAGTGAAGGAGAAAAAGCACCAGTGTGAACACTGTGATCGTCGGTTTTACACCCGAAAGGATGTCCGAAGACACATGGTAGTGCATACTGGAAGAAAGGACTTCCTGTGTCAATATTGTGCACAGAGATTTGGCCGGAAGGATCACTTAACACGTCATATGAAGAAAAGTCACAACCAAGAACTTTTGAAGGTCAAAACAGAGCCAATGGACCTTCTAGACCCATTTACTTGCAATGTTTCTGTGCCTATAAAGGATGAGCTGCTTCCAGTGATGTCTTTAGCTTCCAGTGAACTGACATCAAAGCCATTTACAAACACTTTGCAATTAAATCTCTACAACACTCAAATTCAGTCCATGCAGAGCTCGACATCCACACACCCATTGGTTGCCACATCATTACCTTTAGGAATGCCTTGCCCAATAGATATGGAATCTGTCCATCCATCCCACCAGCTTTCTCTAAAATATCCACTCAGTTCTACCTCATATACAGTTTCTATGACTGATAAAGAGCAGCCATTGAAAGGGGAAATTGAAAGTTACTTAATGGAATTGCAAAGTGGTCTCCCTTCCTCATCCCAAGATTCTCAAGCATCTTCATCTAAATTAGGGTTGGATCCTCAAGTAGGGCCACTAGATGATGGATCTGGGGATGTTTCCCTTTCCAAAAGTTCTGTTTCAATTAGTGAACCTCTGAGTACCCCATCACTGGACTTTTCTCAGTTATTCAATTTTATACCAGTAAATGGACCTGCTTTTAATCCTTCTGTTTCTGTGGGAAATCTTGGAATGAGTTACACACAAGAGGAAGCACATTCATCTATGACTCAGCTTCCTCAACAGGCACAAGATCCACAAGACCCTGGTAATAGTATAGGCCTTGGGTCTTTGCATTCATTGTCAGCAGCCTTCACAAGCAGTCTAAACACAACCACAACCCTACCACGTTTTCATCAAGCTTTCCAATAGGATGAAAAAGCCTTGACAGTTTTATTTGTAGAAATGCCTTAGATTACGTTTATTAATGTAGTGCCTACTATGTCATTTGTAAATCAACTTTTGTACAGTACAAATCTCATTAAGCCAGTATGAAATTCAAATTTAACTTTAAAATATTTTTGAATGTGTTCATTCAGTTGTTTACTTTTTTAAGTCTCTGTATTAATTTTTCACTGCCAATAGACCCACACATTTAAACAAAGTATAGAAAACCATTCCCACTAAATGTTATGTATCCCTTGTTTAAAATTTCATTAAGATTTGATAATTCTGTTTGTCAATTAAATGGTGGCTATTTTTAATAACTAAGAATAGCAACAAAGTATTAATTTTAATACAGATACGTTCCTAAAAAGGAAAACTTTGCCTTGTTCATAACTTGAAATGTTTTATAAAGGAGTAAAATGTTAACGCTTGTATGAAAAATGTACAACTTTTACATGTAGAATTCTTAAAGGGTCTGAAGGACATATCATTTTTGGTTAAATAACTTCACAAGATTAGAAAGAGAAAGTTCTAATTTGACAAGTGCAATTGCAAAGTAGTATGATTTGGCAAATATGCCTAATTGGCAACTTTAGGAAGAGACAAAATTAAGAGCTTGAAATAGAAATACAGTGTTGTAACTTTTTGACTAGGAAGCATACTCACAATACTTCATCTTTTCTGTAAGTATCTTTCCCAGCTGTCTCATCCTAAAAGGTGAGGCCAAGCCCAGCCAGAAAGTTTCATATCTTGTCAATTTGATGTTAGTTTGCAGTCAGAAGACGAATGTAAATTTGCAAATAACAGTACATCTTTTTTTCCATATTTTCATTGGAGCGGATCTCTTGAGTTGTATTTCATGGTGTGTAATATCGCCCTAAGCAACAACTTAGATGGTAATCAAACTTACTACACCTGGGTATTTGGCCAGTGATTTTTCTCACTGCCAAGAATTAAAAACAGGACTCCTAGGAGTGAAGTAAAAGCATATTGCTTATGCCACTTTTACCTAATATACAAGGGTATTTAGGAAAAGTAACAACAAAATGGCTACTTCATGATGTATGTCAAATTGCTGTTCCTTTTCAAAACACCCTCCTATATTCCCTACCCCTGATAACCAAAAGAGGGAAAAACTGTGATAAATAAATGCAAAATGTACTTTTGCTACAACTTGGTAACGTTCTTTTCCTTGTCATTTTTTAAGGAAGGATTTTTTTAAAAAAATACAGAACTATTTCCAATCATTTGTGTGGATGAATACAAGGTTTTAAGTGGTTAAAATAAATATACTTCACAGAAATAAAAGTTGCTCCCATTTAAGGAGCTTTGGCTCCCAATGTTGTATCATTAGTTCCTACTTTTTTATTGTAGGAACAATATGCAGGTGTGATTTTACTATTTTATACTGATATGTATTTAAATTTTATTACTGAATGGTAACTTTTTTATAAATGTTTATGTTCCAAAGGCATTAAAATAAGGATGTATTAATAAGGAAAAATACCTTTTCAAAATTCTGCAAGCTGCTCCAATATGCTGTGAGAATAACGTTCTCAAAGTAGACTTTAGCTCTGCTGCATGATTGCTTCCTTTAGTTTCTATGAAACAGATTGCTTAAATATATCTTTAGTGGAATGATTTGTTCAATATTGCTTTCCAGACTTTTGGCACCAAAATAATATAGGTGAAAAACTGATATTGGGGAAAAAATGGAAATACTACAAAGCTTGTTTAGTGCTTAAATGGCAAAAAGCAAGTAGACATTTCCTTCTGAATCTTTCTTACCAGAAAGGCTTTCTCTCAGAAAGAGTTGTCCTATGAGGAAATTAAATTTTTTCCTGGCCCACAGGTGTACACATTTGGCTCCTGTTACGTATATACACCCGTGGGCAGAAATGGTTTAAACATCCATGCACGCTTTATGTAGACATTGAAGGTATTATTCACCTCACAGAATCAGCACCTGAAAACTGGCCTTCTCCGTCCCCCTTTTTCTTTACTCGCTTAAAACAGTTGTATAACACATTGGGAAACAGTATCTTTGGACAACTGCTGAAAAATGCATTTCATTCATTTGAGAAGTGAGTTGAACTAGTTTAAGCCTTCAGTTTCTAATGGAAGCTTACCACTATGTTGCTTATGGTGTTTGACAGGGACAGTATGTACAAAGCATGTTATGACAATTTTTATCTGTTTTCAGTGTTAGCTGCTGGTTAACTTGATTTTTTAAAAAAATCTTGCCAGTACTTCTTTGTACATATGAAGGCTCCCTATTGTTATGGCAGTCCCTTCAGGGTGTAAAATGGGAAAGAGACAGGTGCACATCAAATTAGTAGGAACCTCAGACAAGATATTGAACCTCATTCAATTAGTACTTCAGGTGGCTACGCCTTGTGTGCACACCACTGAAGTAGGATGTATGAGTATGTGGAAGCAGATTGACAGTTTAGGCAATATTTACACATTAATGCTTTATGACTATCATTTAGGCAGAGTCATTATTGGCAACTTTAAAATGTCAATTTTAAGCCTATTTTGTAGTTACCAAGTTAATTTTTAAGGGTGGAGCGTGGTGTGTGCTGGCTGATCATGCACCACATTTTGTACAACTTATAAACTTCTGCTATGGATTTTTAAAATATTATATATAATTTGCTTGTGTTTTGTTAGTAGTGAATTGTGGAATAGAGTGATTTATTCATTTGGCAGTAGAGGTTTTCAAAAACCATATACTGACTAAAACATGAGCCAGACCGGATTGCTTTATTAAGCTAATAATGAATGTTAAGAGTACATATTTTCAGGATCTTTGCCTAGTGAGCTCTATATGTATTGTAGGCCAATGTTGTTTTGTTTTGTTTTTTAAACTAAAGCTCGATCAACTTCTGTGTTACACATAAAACAAGATATAGCACTTTCAAAAAGAGAACCTAAACCTTATATAAAAGAGTTTCTTACAGGTTATGCTTTGTATTATAAATTCTATTATAATTTTTCAAGTGCCATTAGATGACGTATGTGGGCCTTCGGTATAATGCTTTGGGTACAAAATGGTAAACATTGTAACTTTTAACAGGTACATCTTATGGTGTTTTCATATCAGTTTGCTATATTGCACAGAACCAGTGTGTCTTTTTAAAGGGTTTTACAGTGGATTCCTAGGTTTACATGTTTCAAGCTATGCTGTCTTCTACGTTCATTTTAATACCAGTCCCAAAATTGAGTAGTGAACAATAGTTAAGTGTACACTCTGAAATCTTAGAGGTTGCAGTCATGCGCCCAGTAATGCTGTCAGTCCCATACATTCTAGTGGGAATTGCGTGTGTGAAATTAGGCGGAGGAATTCAGGCTTGCAGCCCAATTCTATGCATGTTTACTTGGAAGTCCCACTGTGTTCAATGGGATTTATTTCCAAGTAAGTGTAAATAGAATTGCAACCTCCAGAACATTTAATATGCAGTATTCTAAAGATATGATGTCCTACCATAGCTATGCTGCTGTTGGAATTCAACATAGGGTTGATCCTGTGCCTGTTAGTATAAAGAGAAGGTTTAAGCTCTTAATTATTTGTCTCATACACTGGTTTAGCAGCTCAAATGATGTGCCTATTAGTAATAACTACACATTATACTTATTTGCTATGTTGTGTACTGTGTAGACTCAGCTGCCTATCTGCATCCTGTCAGTATACAATGGAAGTAGCCACCTATTTGATGTTAGAGGAAGACAATTTCAGAGTGAGATCACAGCAATCAAAAAGTGTGTTATACAGTCCCTTATAATAATTATAAAATAAGGATGGATGATGGAGTGTTGGTTGGAAGGTCATGTCTGTTGATAAATTATTTAACCCTAAAATTGACACAGAACTATTGATAATTGCATGCAAACACTTTCATTATAAGCTTCAGTGGTACAGTTGAACCAGAATGAATGTTTATCTCAGAAACACTCCTGCAAATATATTAAAGTGGATCATGCTGCTAATATAACTTGGGATACAACTCCTCTCATGGTGCTACAGACCTCCCTGTCTCATTCAGACTGATGTATTTTTATCCATAGAGAAAGGCCTATACTAGATTTATAGATGTATGATATATTTTTATACTGTGATTTAATTTGTCATTAATGAATTTTGTACACCACCTTGTATTCATATGCACTTGCAAAAGGAAAAACGTGGACATGAAAATTTATACCCAAATAAGTCTATTCTTCTCAAAATTAGAAGATGACAAATGAAAGGGGGCTTTTGATATAGTGTGAAGTGAAGAACATACTTGTTTCTAAGAGCCCTTTGAATATTTGATAAACTGGGAAACACAAAAAGGATGACATCAGAACCCAACTTGGATTGCTGAAATTATATTTTTAGATAGTGAGAAATGTTTGAACTTGTGTGCTGAAATGTTTTAATGATACAGATTTTGAGTCAAAAATAGAAAAATGCATTCCAGACTGAATTTGTGTATTTCATTTAAAATTACTATCCTGTGATATGGAAAATTGAGTTGCTTATCATGTATATGTACTTTAAAATGTATTCACAAACTACTGTTGTATTTGTATAAAATATAGACAAAAGATTGCATATATATTTTTGTGTATAAGCTCTGTAAAATAGCTATCACATTATGAAGCTGCAGCAGAAATTCATTTTAAACATTCATATCCAAAGAAACAGACTATTTATTGTCCACATACCCTGATAAAAATATAACTTGCTGCTATTAAACAATAGTGCTGCAGCTTCTTGTGGCCTACAGTGTTACGTTTGCTGTACAAAAATATGTGAACTCCACAAAATATCAATAAAACTACAGAATGGTTTTAGTTATGTACAAAATATGCCTGGCATTAAGTATGATGTGTGCATTTGATTACAAAAAAGGATGTGAACTAGATTTTGGATTCTAATGTATTCTAACATTTCTGATTTGTGGATGGTAAATAGACAGCTATTTGAAGGAATAAAAACAATGGCACTATCATTTCATGATTTGGCCAAATAACATGTCTCAAAAATACCTCGGCAAAGTAGAGGCAGCCTTTCCAAAGTAGAGAGTAACGCGCTCTTTGTGAGAAGCTGACTGTATATTTAAGTCTCATACATCACAAATGTTGTTGTATTCGTGTTCTAAGTCACTGATTGAATTCCTTCCAATTATGCTTAAGAAATTAATTTCTTATGGCACTAGTAGACTGACACTGTCATAGCAAGGGTATGGCTGATGTTTGTTCAATATAGGTACCATATTTATAAGGGTGCCAAAGTCAGAGCTGCCATTCTGTCAGTAAAAAATGTCTCCGAACAGACCATCTTGCCACAGTATAAGGGCTCTTGACCAGACTGCTTAGTTATCTACTCATCGGGGTGGGGATACGACCATAGCACCTAACACTCAAGTTTGTTTGGTTCTCTCCCCCTGCCACTGCTTTTGGGGACACCACTTGCATTGGTGGTTCTAGATTCTCAATTGGAAACAAATTGCATCCTAAATTTCTATTAATACAGCAAGACAGTGTCAAGGAAGCAACATGGATCAGTATGAGGAAGCCTGACTTCTTTGCTCCCCACCCAGCCTCCAGAACAAGTCTGCTACTAGCTGGCAGAACCACCAATAGCCTATTTTTTAAACATTTTTCCTACTATAGATCACTGCCCAGAATCCATGTTTTATTATTGCAGTTCGTTCTTCTTGCATCTGCTTTATAGTAGAGGGATGCATAGTTTTGAATTGTATTGATTTTCTGTTAATAAAAAGATCTTGGCCCATATTATAAGAGACATTTGCTCAGATGTTGTATCTTGCTATCTCCTTGTGCAAACTTAATTGGCCCTAGAGCTTGCCTGCTGTTCCCCTATGGCTGGTACATTGTAGGGGAAGATCAGTAGTGGGCAACTTGTCTCCCAGGTAAGCTGCTCTGCCTTTCCTGATTTTGTCATTGAGAACTACCTTCTACATCTCCAAGAAATGCCAGGGTTTCCCCAGAACATAGCCTAGAAACTATCAAACTAATATCAGTTTTTCTAAAGGCTACATAAGAAAAGCCCTGCTGGATCAGGCCAAAGGCCCATCTAGTCCAGCTTCCTGTATCACACAGTGGCCCCACAAGATGCCTCAGGGAGCACACAAGACAACAAGATACCTGTGTTCTGTCACCACTCCCTTGCACCTGGCACAGAGAAAACCTACAACCTATTCCTACAACCAGAAGGTTGCTTATCCCCATCATGGCTTGTAAGCTGTGATGGACCTTTCCTCCCTAAATCTGTCCAATCCCCTTTTAAAGGCATCCAGGCCAGGTGCCATCACCACCTCCTATGACAAGGAGGTCCACAAACCAATTACACGCTGGGTAAAGAAATATTTTCTTTTGTCTGTTTTAATGCTCCCTCTCAATTTGAGTGGATGTCCCCTAGTTCTAGTGTTGTGTGAGAGGCAAAAGAACTACATAGTGAGACATTTATTTTGATATACAGCAGCCTTTACTCAAACCTTGCTTGTCCTTTCATAAATCCTTCAATAGAAAGGATGGAGATATATATATATAAAATCATTCACTATCATTTACTTTGTAAAATATCTATAGCATTTGTTATAGCAGACTGCTATTTTGTTTCTCCCTCCTCCGACTTCTACATTTCAGTATAGTTGTGATAGAGTGGGGATGGAGATAGATCAATAGAAAAGGGATCTAAACAGCCTCTGAATTTTGGTGTCCTCATGAATCACGACCTTATCAGTGACATGGAATGTGCACAAACTCGGAGTCATGAGCAGGGAGTGGAAATTGCTGTTCGGTGGAAGAGCACATGCAGGAAGGTCCCAGTTTCAGTCCTGCGTACCTCCAAGCACGATTGAGAAAAAGCCTTCCTCTGGAGACCTGCTGCCATGTAATATAGTAAAACTGAGCTAGATAGTCAAACTGTAGCCGTGATGGCGAACCTATGACACGCGTGTCACAGGTGACATGCGAGGTCATTTTGGGTGACACGCCAGCGTTTCCCCCAGGGCCCCGACACACCTTATATTTTTGCAAAAGTGTTACAGGCTTGTCTTAAACATTTAGGGCAGGGATTTTGGCAGACCTCTTTCAAATTATTCTCTAGTAAAACTCAGCAACAAAAAAAAAGTTGAGCCTCTGCCTCTAATGTAGCTCAGCCTTTAGTCTTGTTCTACTTGCCTGCAATAAGCAGCCAGAGGCTGCTTCTCCTGTTTGTTTAAGGAAGAAATGAAGCTTAATGGGGAAAAAAGTAAAAGCCTGGGGGGGTCCCCACAATCCGTGAATAACTGAAACCATGGATAGCGAATCCGTGGATATGGGGGCCCACCTGTATAAGGCAGCTTTCAATGGCAGACAACCCAGGACCAGAACACCTTACTTTATACTGGTGTTTGAAGAAGGCAGAGAACAGCAGGATTCTCTCTAAACAGCATGGAAGAGTCCTGTTGTTTCTTACCACCTCTAAACTCCAGTGCAAAGTGAAAAGCCCCCTCCTGATTCCCCAATTCACTGAACATGAGAGGGGGGTTGTACTGGGGGGGAGAGGAAGAAAGTGTGTAATATTTAAGAGGGTTCTGTGGAGTCCTGCGTAAAATGCAAGTCTAAACATTACTCTTACTATCGGGGAGAGAATACTGAAATGTTAAAAAGAATCATCAGTTACTTTTCAACATTCTCTTGAATCAAGCCACTACAATGTTTTCCTAAACATTCAAACCAGACAAAAGACAAGATTGCCCCCTTGTGTAGACACATTGTATTAGTTTTTTGTTAACACTAAGTGAACATTACAAAGTTATACAGCACGTTGCACTAAATACAGTATTTTTTAGTCAAGACTAGTAGTAAGACAACTGCTTTGGTTTGTCTCCAAAGCAGCATAAGTTCCACTTGGGCTCTGGGCCTTTCCTACTCCCCTCTTCCCCCTAAAGCCCCTGTACCCTGTTAAAATCCTCTCTTGAGGAACAAAATAGTGAAGGATAGGGAATGGGGGGCTGTAGTGGAAGGGGGAAAATTGATGGGAATTGGGAGCTGCCTTGTTTCGATATAGCCTTTTGTCAACATCAGCCGCAGCCTTTTGAAAATCAAAAACTTTTCTGTTATTCTTCCAAAATCCAATAAAATAATGCTACTTTACATGAAAAGTGTTTGTATTAATTCTGGCCTGTCTCAACTCAACATTTATAAGATTCTCCATAACTGTGATGTCCCGTTTCCTTAATGGCTGTTCCTGATATCCAGTGCCCACCTATACATATTTTTGCTGCTACCAAGAAGTATTGAATTAAATCTTGATCTCTTCTCCTGGCTATTTCTTGAATATAATTTAACAGCAGAATCTCAGGATTGTCTGGAAGGGAACTATCACAGCAGACTCTCAGGAGTATATGGAAGAAAATTGTCTATCACATAGAATCTCTACTCAATAGTTCTATGTACTTTCCACCATCTATAGCATCGCAGCCTTTCCAACATTTGCCTCTGAATGGGAAAATATTTGGATAGAACCTTCTAAGATTCTTCCATAGTGGTGTGTTCAGAAAAAGGGGTTCCAGCCTTCTGAATACACTGAAATATTCCTTTAGTGGAGCTGCCAGTCATTTTCCCCCACAGTCTAATATGATTTCCTTAGAAACAATTTCAAGAAATTTAATAGGTTAAGAACTGGATAGGCCCTGCTGGATCAGGCCAAAAGCCCATCTAGTCCAGCTTCCTGTATCACACAGTGGCCCCACCAGATGCCTCAGGGAGCACAAGACAACAAGATAACCTGTTTTCCGTTGACACTCCCTTGCACCTGGCACAGAGAAAACCCACTTCTAAAACTAGGAGGTTGCTTATGGCTTGTAGCCTGTGATGGTCTTTTCCTCCATGAATCTGTCCAAACCCCTTTTAAAGGCATCTAGGCCAGGTGCCATCACCACATCCTGTGGCAAGGAGTTCCACAGATGAATTACATGCTGGGTAAAGAAATATTTTCTTTTGTCTGTTCTAACTCTCCCTCCACTCAATTTTAGTGCATGTCCCCTGGTTCTGGTGTTGTGCGAGAGGGAGAAGAATTTCCCTCTATCCACTCCCTCCATCCCATGCATAATTTTATACGTCTCAATCATGTCCCCCCTCAGGCGCCTTTTTTCTAGGCTGAAAAGCCCCAGACGCTGTAGCCTTATAAGGGAGGTGCTCCAGCCCACGAATCATTCTGGTCACTCTTTTCTGCACCTTTTCCAATTCAACTATATCCTTTTTGAGGTGTGGTGACCAGAACTGGACACAATACTCCAGATGTGGCCTTACCATTGATTTGTACAAAGGCATAATGATATTGGCCATTTTATTCTCAATCCCTTTTTTAATGATCCCGAGCATGGAATTGGCCTTCTTCACAGCCGCCGCACACTGGGTTGACACTTTCATCGACCTGTCCACCAGCACCCCAAGATCTCTCTCTTGATCCGTCACAGACAACTCAGAACCCATTAGCGTATATGTGAAATTTTGGTTTCTTGCCCCAATGTGCATCACTTTGCACTTACTTACATTGAAGCGCATCTGCCATTTTGCTGCCCATTCTCCCAGTTTGGAGAGATCCTTCTGGAGCTCTTCACAATCCCTGCTGGTCTTCACCACCCGGAAAAGTTTCGTGTCATCTGCAAACTTGGCCACCTCACTGCCTATCCCCAACTCCAGGTCATTTATGAATAAGTTGAAAAGCTCCGGTCCCAAGACCGATCCTTGGTGCACACCGCTTTTCACCTCTCGCCATTGTGAAAATTGCCCATTGACTCCCACTCGCTGTTTCCTGGTCTTCAACCAGTTCCTAATCCACAAGAGGACCTGCCCTCTTATTCCCTGACTGTGGAGTTTTCTCAGGAGCCTTTCATGAGGGACCGTATCAAACGCCTTCTGAAAATCCAGATATATAATATCCACGGGTTCGCTCGCATCCACATGCCTGTTGACCTTTTCAAAAAGTTCTAACAGGTTTGTGAAGCAAGACTTCCCCTTGCAGAAGCCATGCTGACTCTCTCTCAGCAGAGCTTGTTCTTCTATGTATTTTAAGATTTTATCCTTAATGAGACTTTCCACCATCTTCCCTGGAACAGATGTTAGGCTGACCGGCCTGTAGTTTCCCGGGTCCCCCCTCCTTCCTTTTTTAAAGATTGGCGTGACATTAGCTATCCTCCAATCCTCTGGCACAGTGGCCGTTTTAAGGGACAAGTTGCATATTTTGGTCAATAGGTCAGCAACTTCATTCTTGAGTTCCTTCAGAACTCTTGGGTGGATGCCATCCGGGCCTGGTGATTTATTGATCTTTATTTTGTCAATTAAGTCTGAGACGTCTTCTCTTTTAACCTCTATTTGACTTAATTCTTTAGTCAGGGGAGACCGTTCCAGCAGCGGTATTTGCCCAAGGTCTTCTGCCGTGAAGACAGATGCAAAGAACTCATTTAATTTCTCTGCAGTCTCCAAATCCCCTTTTATCACCCCTTTCTCTCCCTCACCATCCAGCGGACCAACCGTTTCCCTGGCAGGTTTCCTGCTTCTAACATATTTGAAGAAGCTTTTATCATTCCCTTTTATGTTGCCTGCCATACGTTCCTCAAAGTCTTTCTTGGCCTCCCATATCATCTTTTTACATTTCTTTTGCCACAGTTTGTGCTCCTGTTTATTTTCCTCATTAGGGCAAGACTTCGATTTACGAAAGGAAGCTTCCTTGCCTTGCTCTGCCACCTTCTTAATGTTACGCGCCAGCAGTCTGGTTCCGTTTTGGTTCAAGTGAAGCCCGTCCCTCTTGTACAGGCCCGGCTTGTCCCAAAACGTTCCCCAGTGCCTAACAAACCTAAACCCCTCCTCCCGACACCAGTGTCTCATCCACGCATTGAGACCCCTGAGCTCCGCCTGCCTAGCTGGCCCTGCGCGTGGAACAGGTAGCACTTCTGAGAACGCTACCTTTGGGGTCCTGGATTTGAGCTTCCTACCTAGCAACCTAAATTTGGCCTCCAGGACCACCCGGCTACATTTCCCCATGTTGTTGGTGCCAACATGCACCACAACCGCTACCTCCTCCCCAGCACTCTCTACCAGCGTATCTAGACGAGAGGTGATGTCCACAACCTTTGCACCAGGTAGGCAAGTCACCATGCGGTCCTCACATCCGTCACAGACCCCCCTCTCTATGTTCCTGACTATAGAGTCACCCACGACAAGAAGCCCCCTTCCCTCCCTCCCCAGAGGAGTATCCATAGTGCGACTGGATACGGGCCCATCACCTGAAGAAGGGGTCCCCACTGTGGGATTGTTTCCCTCTTTTCCAGAGCGATGTCCTCCAGCCCTGAGACTTCTGAGTCTCTGCTTCTTCAGGTCAGCAACCGTGGCTTCAAGGGAGCGAACCCGTTCCCTGAGAGCCTGGAGCTCTTTGCACCGAGCACACACCCATGACTTGTGCCCAAGAGGCAGATAGTCATACATGTGACACTCAGTGCAAAACACTGGGTAGCCCCCACCCCCACCCCTCTGCTGGCTGTCTGACTGCATAGCTTTTGAGTGTAAGTTATGGATTTATCAAAGTTTGGGTACCTTAATGTTGTTGGAGCTCTCCTCTCTTCAAGGTTGTTGGAGCTCTCCTCTCTTCCTCTCTCCTCTCCACAGGGGAGAAGTGCCGGGCAGTGTGTGGGGCCTGGCTTCCTCGCCCCGCTGCCGAACTCGCCCAGCTGCTTAACTCGCTGTGTCTTTTTTACCTTGCCACTTTGTCCCAGTGAGCCACTTTGTCCCAGTGAGGCCACTCGCTGCTCCTGAAAAGGTTGCTAAGATTTTTTCCAACTTCACATAAAATCTGTTTCTCAAAGTTGTCAGACCTTGAGTTTGATTATATTGAAATGTTTCTAGCACATACTGTGTTGCTTTTAAAAAAACCTGAAAGAGAAACATTGTGTCCAAACTTCTCAACAGAGAAATTGGAATAATTAATGGACTTATGGAATAATGGAAAATAATGTCGTATTGAAACAAATCTTGCATTAAACAGTCTGTCTTCACATCTTGAATATATAAAATCCTCGCTAAGGAAGGAATACAATGATTTATTTTTCTGTTTGCAATCCTATACACCAGGGGTGGCCAAACTACCGGCTCCTGAGCCACATATGGTCGCCCTCACTCCACTGCCTGCTCTTTGACATATAATGTGCGGCTCTCAGAAATATGTTGGCTGAGCTCCTTTTTGCATCACAATTAATATAAAAGGTAAATAACAGCCCAATCCAACGTAAGTATCCGGTGGGCGGCCCAGGGCCACCAGCCAGATCCCGTGCTCACTCCGGACTGTTTTGCAGCAGCCCAGAGTTCTACTCAGGGAAAAGGGACATTCGTCCCCATCCCCTTCCCCCGGTATAAAGCTGGGAAGCCGCAATGGGCCTCCTTTAGCTGGCGGAAGTCAGAGGAGGCTGTGTAACGGCTGAGCCAGCCCGGTGGGAGACGGGGATATGGCAGGCGCCATCCCCACCCCCCTGGGCTGGCTTGGCCAATGGCCCCCCTCCCTCGCCACCCGGACCGCCCATGCGGCCACCGGAAGATCATTTACCTTCCTCCGGCAGCCGCATGTACATTCCGGCAGTGGAGTGAGGGCAGCCGGCCACCCCTGCGATACACTTTCTTAGGAATAAGCCCCTTTGAACACAAAGGGACTTACTTCTGAGCAGGCATGCATAGGATTGCATTGCAAATCTTATCCATATCTTCAGGAGACCTCGTTAGGCTTTATAAATATTAGTCTGATGTTCTAGCATTGTGGTTATTTATGAAGGCCTAAAATATATTTCAAAGCAGTTAATAAGAAAAATTGTTCCAGTTCCCTACACTGAAATGTCTTCAAACTGATAAACCATACAACTTTTAGCATTAGTTGCTCTCATTTGAGCTTAGTTTGTGTAATTGTCCATGGTAAATTTTGAAATAAAAACAACTTTGGTAGAAAATTCCTTTTGATCGAAGCCACTCTGCCTAACCAAGGAATCTTATTCGTCCTAAATGTGCCTCATGTAATACATATAAATGTATTACTATTACAGCTACCCATACTTTAGTAAGGACATTTGTATCCCTTTACTCAGAAGAGAGACCCACTGAGGTTCAATGAGGCTTACTCTCAAATATGCAACCTAAGGCATACTTATCAAGAACCATCACTGATTAATGGTGCTGCAATATTCACACACCATTGCTAGAGGTGCTTGAAAACGGTGTTATTTATTATTTTATTCAGAAGTAAGCCCATTGTGTTCAGTAAGACTTAGGCTGTAATCCTCTCCTAACAAAAAACTCTAACCATTGCTCAGTCCAAAACCGAAGTTTTCTGTAAACCAGCAGCTTCTTATTCAATTGATTTTTTCATCACAAACCAGAAATACAGGGCAGTTGTATATGTAGTTCATGTAAGCTTTTTGGAACTAGGTATCAGATCATCTTTGAATTGCTGAGGGATGGGATAGTGGGCTGTAAAGCCAAATGAATAACATGGATAAGAAGCAAAACTACAAGCATGCACGGTCACTGTTGACCTGGATTTCTTGCAGTAGTTGTAATCCATCACTGAGCAAAAGGTACTGTGAGCATGTTGCTCATAGGAAGCATCCTTATACTGTGTCAGACCATTGATCCATCTAGCTCAGTACACTGATGGTAGTAGCTCTCCAGGGTTTCACAGGATTTTTTTCTCTGCCCTATGTGGAGATGCTGGGGATTTGAAGCTCGGATCTTCGGTATGCAAAGCACATACTCTTCCAGTAGGCTACAACCTCCTCATTACTCAGCATCCTCCTATCAATACAAAATTGTATGTCACATCATTATTGCTGTAGCCTGGGGAAAGGCAGTTAGAAATCTAAATAAGTTTACACTGCAGCCAGATGTATCCATATAGCCAAGGTAGGGGCAGCCTCAAGAATTCATATTCACAAGCCAGGCACTTGGATTAGTGATTTTTCCCCCCATTCAGCTCTGGGCCAAACTACACGTAATGATAATTATATAATTGGCCCTAACAGTCTTTTTTTTTTTTTAAGGGACCATAGTTCATCAGTAAAGTCATTCAGAAATACAAGTCAGACCTTTTTATCCATGGTTTTTCCACCCATGGATTTGACTCAACACAGGTGGCAAAACTGGAAGAGGGAGTCCGACCACGCTACATTAACTCTTTTTTTCAGCATTATTAGGGGCCTCCCATCTTCCTGCCTCCTGCACCGTCCAAACCGCTGAAAAAACAACAACAACAAAAACCGAGAATCTGTTGTGGGCCTGCCAGCCACTTCCGGGCATGTTTAAACTGCTGAAAAAAAGAAAAAATGCAACCGGAGTCTCTGGTGCCATCTACAGGTTGCTTCTGGTAGCGTTTTTCTTTTTTCAGTCAGCTTAAACAAATTCAGGGGGAGGTAAGCTGTGAAGGCGCTGGAAAAAAAGGTAATGTGGCATCGCTCCACACACCCCACCCCGGTTTTCCTATAACACTTTTTTATCCACTGGGGTTCCAGGAACAGAACCCCAGTGGATATGGAGGATCAACTAATTATTTCTGAAACTTCTGAAGCTCCAGCCAAAAATACTGAGCTAGATGGGCCTATGCTCTGATTTAGTATAAAGAGGCTTCCTATGTTTGTTTGGTCAACAACAGATGCATTCAGGCTTGGCGGGGGTTAGCCCCTGAGCCAGATCAGCCTCTCCATGATGGCTATTTGTCCTGGGAGGAAGTCTTCCAATGGCACCAGCAGGACTTACTCTCCCAGGGAGAACAGCAGAGAATGATCTGGGTTGGGGGCATTATCAGATAAAAGGTTTAAGTCACCCTTTCCCTATGATCAGTTCCCACTCAAGATTAACCCCCCCTCCCAAGAAATTAGGGTCAGTGATGCAATTAATGTAATAAGTAGATTGGCCTTTCAGTTTCTGAATAGTTGTTAAAAGTTTGTTGCTGTTAACATTGCTTATCAAAGCTTGAATATTTGACTGCAATCCAGTGGGGTAGAAAATCTACATTCAATACATACTTTAATTTGTAATAATATTGTTTACGTTTCCAACAGATGGTAGAGGAAGACACTTCACTGTTTGGCTGTGATTCGTACGTAACAAACAGTAAAGCTCCTTCTTGAAGGACTGATGATCCATCTTATCCTATGCCTTTTAACACTGCTACTGCATTCTTTGCCTGCCTTCTGTATACAGCTTAGCCCAGTTACTCTTTTTGGAGAGTGATGGAAAGAGGATCTTGAAAATCCAGGACTCATGCCAGCCCAAGATACTGTTGTGCTCTCTCTTTTTACCTAAGATGGCAGGCACCTATATTCCAGGCTCCAGCGTGTATGAAGTTTCTTAGCTACAATGTGATGGCAACCATGTCTAGGTAGAGTTTCATAATGTGTAAGAACAACCAAAAAACACAATGCATGTTGGACCCTAATAATGGGATCTATATGGAGATGTATGAGGCCTCAATCTGAGATAACTGCAAAACATCACTGAAAAGCAGGAAAATAGTTTAAATGAATCAACCCAGAGATGGCAAATTAGTGCCCATTCCCAGCATTCCAGAACATTCCCCATCTTATTCCAACCAGCCCCAGCAAGTCCTGTTATCCAGCTTTTCAAGGTAAGACCACAAAATATAGAGTACTCTGCTGTAAATACATTTTTGTTTTTTGGTATTTCACAACATATTCGCTACCAATAATAGTGATGTTGGACTTAAGAACAAAACAATTTACAGACAGACACCTGGAACCTAAACTGTTCTTCAGTAGGGGAGCTTCTGTAAATGACTTTTGGTACTTTAATGCTCCTTTTATGGCAAGAAATGTTCAAATTCATAATGAGATTATAACAAGCTTTAAGTCACAGTCTAGAAAGAACATACACGGGACCAGTTTGTTCTGCACCTTAACATTTGTTATGTAAAAAAAAAAAATACTGTAGTTGAATGAATTGGCTTTTCCAAATCAGGTTGTTATTACAGGCACTAGAGAAATTCAAACACTAGGACTGCAGTCCAAACACACTTACCTGAGAGTAAGCCTCACTGAACACAGTGGGGTTAGTTCTGAGTAAACATGTATAGGGTTGCACTGTAGGTTAGGGAAATCACAATTGCTTACAGAAGATGGCTTCTTGAAAATGGGCCTTTTGGTGAAGATTTACTCTGAAACTGGAAAGAGACTTTTGTGGGGAATGAGAGAGTTCAGATATAGTTTAAAAGTAAAGAAAATGTTGAGAAGGAGAGGGTAAAAGTTTTCATAACATTTGATAGCATAGCTGGCTACATTGATAAATCCTACTTCATTTGTTCCGTACTCTTGTACTCCTACTGTATTAGAGTATGCACAGCTGTGGGTATCTTTGTAGAAAATATATTTAAAAATAATTAAGTTTATTGACCAAAAGTCTTTTCCAATAAATAAATCACATGAAAAGGTTATGACATGGCATAAAGAGATAGCATAATTTTTTGCTCTGCTCTTCTGCAGGAGTGACTTTACTGGTTGTAAAATCAGTATACGTACCCTGTGCATGCATTTTACCCATGGGTGTATATACACGCAACAGGAGTTAAATGTGCACACCTGTGGGCTGGGAGGAAGTGGGTTTGGAATAAGTCTCACACACTTGCAGCACAAACTTGCAAGCCCCACTGAGTTCAATTGGACTTCCTCCCAGGTAATTGTGTACAGGATAACAGCCTTAGGCTCCAATCCTATGTACACTTTCCCAGGAGTAAGTCCCAAGAAATAGGGACTTACTACATAATAAACTTTAGGATGGCCTAGGATTTCAGCTTCATTGTGAAATGATGTATGTCACTTGTTATTCTTTTCCATGCCTATCTTCAAAAAAAATTCAGTTGAAAAGATTAAAAATGTAATATTTGGTTGTGTGTTTTGAAACATACTGGTAAACTGTAATAAAAAATTATTTATACACGTCCACTTCATAACCCTACAGGCTTATTCCACAATTTAATAATAATAATTTGGAAATAAACATTAAATGTAGACATGCCACCCTATGTCTAATGCTTATTATTTATCATTTTGTTATTACATTTAAATACATCTAGTGGTTTACAGAGGAAAACCCCCTATGTGCAACAAAAAGCCTAACCTAATCCTAAACACACTTATATGTATGCTTGCTTTGTTAGAACTCCCTCAAAGGGGGAGTTTAAATAAAGATTGGAGCAATGGCAGCTTTTGTGTGGCACAGGGGTGGCCAACCTTCCACCATTAGGGCCTCTGCGTTCTAAGAGTTGTGTAGAAGACAGAATCTTGGCAGCTGCAATTGCTGATGGTGCTGCTAAAGCAGCTGCACCTGCTGAAATGCCCTCACCTATACAACCATCAAAGGTCCAGGAGCATTCATGTTGAAAGGTTGGCCACCCTTGGCGTGGACTATGAAGAAATTTGAGCAGAGCTTGGGGTGTGTGTGTGTGTTCATAGTAGTGTCTAGGTGTCAGATACAACATGCAGTGACACTGTTGCAACTATTCCCAATACTTTATCTGATTAATCAGATGTTCATAAGATTGTTATTGATTAAAGCAGTTTTATGCCCCCAAAATCTTACAGTTCAATTCTACCTACATATGTCTACTTACAAGGAAGTTCTATTGAGTTCAATGGGGCCTTCTTCCAGAAACATGTATAGGATTGCAGATGTAGTAAAACTATGTAGCTCTGTAGAGTTGTCACTTTCATCCCAATGACATTTAATGTAGTTGAGAAAAGTAACAACAAAAGACTCTCATATCATAGGATTAACATAGTTTAGGTTAGCCCCTAACAGAATGGGACATATGGTTTGCATGCATATATGAGGCTTGTATGCATTGAACACAATGGGGCTTACTTCTGAGTAGACATGCATAGGATTGTGCTCTAACTGAACTCAATGCAAATTACTTTTGAGTAAAGATATTTGGGATTGTGCTGTAATGGGTTTAGGATTAGAAATGCAATTGAAGTTGCCTTTATAGGCCAAGTTTACTAGGGAGTAATTATTAAATTGTCATCATCTGAATCTGATTGGGATTTGTCATCTGAAAACAGATGCAACCATTTATGAGACAGGCATTCAAACTGAAAAGTGAACTTGCTCGAGAGATATTGTTTAAATCCCTTCCTTTCTTTTTAATGAAGTACTATGTTTTCTGTTTGTTAGTCTGCTATAGTCTAACTTTATCCATAGATCATTATGCCATCCCCTCTTCCTCTCAATCGTCTTTTCCACCTGGAACTTTCTCCATCTGTGAATACACGACCATGTAGCAGCCCCTTGGTGTCTTCCACCAAAGGTGGAATGCCATTATTGGGAGAAGGCCCTTCTCTCAGGGCTCGTCGGCTGCCACCTCACCTGACTTGGTGCTCTATTGACTGGGACCAGTTGTGTCTATGTCATCCCTTAGGCTCTGGTGGCTTTGGTTCTGTCTACAAGGCTACTTACTATGGAACTACAGTGGCTGTAAAGCAGGTGAAGAAAAGCAGTAAGAACCGTTTGGCATCACGACAAAGCTTCTGGGCAGAACTAAATGTGGCACGCCTTAATCATAACAATGTGGTACGTGTAATAGCTGCTAGTGCATGTTCTCCTGCCAATCAGGACAGTTTGGGTACCATCATAATGGAATATGTAGGTAACAGCACTTTGCACCATGTTATCTATGGGACTGGAAGTATGATAACAAAAAGGAAGGATGATGGGTTTGGTTGTGGCTGTGAACCTTTGAGTATAACGCAATCTCTGAGCTACTCCTGTGACATTGTGGCAGGCTTGGTCTTTCTCCATTCACAATTAATTGTGCATCTGGATTTAAAACCTGCCAACATATTCATCACTGAACAAAATGTTTGCAAGATTGGAGACTTTGGATGCTCACAGAAACTAGAGGATGCTACAACATCAAGCCCACAGCTTTGTCAGCAAGGGGGAACATACACGCACCGTGCTCCTGAACTCCTTAAAGGAGAAAGAGTCACCCCCAAGGCAGACATCTACTCTTTTGCCATCACCCTCTGGCAAATGGTTACATGGGAAGAGCCTTATTTGGGTGAGCATCAGTATGTACTCTACTCTGTAGTGGCTCATAATTTGCGCCCCTCTCTGACTGCAGCTGTGTTTAGAAGATCAATCACTGGCCAAAAGCTTGAGACTATAATTGAAAACTGTTGGAGAGCTGATGTAGCAAAGCGCCCTAATGCAGAATTTCTCCTTCATAATCTTAAATCACTGTCTCTAATTGTGTAAAAAGTTCTTGTCTCTTCATATTTTTTATTGTTGCTCACCTTTCTTGTTATATTTAGTGTGTGTTACTGCTCTGACACTTGTCAGTGCATAAAAGAAGCATCAAAAAGGTGTTACTGATGATCAAATTCTCTATAAATAAAATTCTTTACAGAAAATTAGAAATGTTTGATTTGTATTTTGCTCAGGATAAAGTTAAGTAGTTTAAGATGCTGACCCATATGGATTTGTGTTTTATTTAGTTTGTTTTTACTTGAGAGTAAGTCCTAATGAGTTCAGTGGGGCTTACCTCCTAGTAAGAGTGCTGACAATTGCACAGTTGCAGTACAATCCTAGGCATGCCTACTCGAGGTAAGTCCCACTGAGTTCAATGGGAATTGCTCTCAGGAAAATGTGTATTGGATTGCAGCTTTACAGCGCAATCTGACTTAACTTTTGTGCCGGTTTAACCAGCGGCGCAGCGAGAGTGGGAGGCTCCAGAACGGAAAAGGGATTCAAATCCCCTCCAAAAGAGGAATTCAAAGGGGATTTGAATCCCTTTTCCATTCTGGGGCCTCCCGTTCTCGCTGCGCCGCTGGTTACACTGGCACAAAATTTAAGTCGGATTGCACTGTTAGTCACTTAACTGTAACAAATGCACAAGTTGTAAGACTTAATGTAGCATTCTGAGTAGTACTTCTGGCATCAGGAGCTCCCCCCAGAAACAGAAGCTCCTTTGGGAGAGAGCTTTCATTCCCAGGAGAAGTTCCCATCAGCATAAATGTTAGTCGGAATGCTACTCTTGCACTGCAATTCTATGCACACTTGGCTGGGTATTTGCCCCACTGAAGACCATGGAACGCACCTGTGAGTAAAAGTACATAGGATTGTCTATAATTTAAAATGTCTAAAGAAAATTGTATGTGTGTAATGCATGTGTCTGAGCACTTGCCCCTGCCAAATATTATTTCAGTAAACGAACAAAATCGCAAGACAGGGTAACGGAAAATGTTTTTTCCTTCTCTTGAAAGCAGTGTGTGTGTGAAGAGCTAGAAATGAGTACGTTGTCTAATTTGCTATATTTATAGATGTCTTGCTGAGAAAAGGCTGACTTGATTACAATGGTAAGAACAGGCTCTACAAATATTATATGGCTGTGTGTATAACAAATTTTAAATTCTTGAACTGGTAAAGAAGACATTAATACACTCAACCAATGAATTGTATTTATTTTTTGTTACCAGCTCATATGCCCATTCAATTGCTCATCCACGAATAGTACACGTTTGGAATAAGAACTTGCTAAGATATAGACTGAATAAGGCTTGATAAGAATTGGCAGCTATGTTTAGTATTTCACATTTGTCACTAGCTCATCATAAATGTAAGGGGAATGATCAACTAAATGATTAATGATCAAATGCCCTCCTCCCGAAGTTGTTTCTTATTTGGGGAGAGAAGGAGTTGTTTAAATTATGTTCATGTTTTCTGTTCCTATGTGGATAACAAAAACATTTTTAAAATGATATAACCAGGTGATCTGCTGAGTTTTCAAAATCTGATGGATTACAGCTTCACTCATATGAGCGCGTGGAAGCTGTTTAATTTAATGGAAACTATGTCCGACGAAACCCTGCATAAAATCAGACTATTAAGCCCCTATTTTCAGCTTATTTTGTTGACAACAAATTGAGTGTTCCAAGTGGCCAATTAAAATAACATTAAAAGTTCAAAAAATTGTCAAACCAGAAACTGCCTTGTCTCTTGAAAACCGTGAATTTCAGATACTGGGTACTGCTGATTCTATGATTACTACAGTTCATTTTCCTAAGTGCTGCTAATCGAAAAGTTCCAGTTCATAAACTGGAATCGCCAGAGCTAAAATTAAGTTGGGACACAGGCTGATCTGATCTTGACCTATTTCCCTTTTGCTGACTAGAGCTTTCGTTAACTTATCTTTTATTTCTTTAAAAAGCTTATATGCCATATTCTGCAATGTAAATATTTGGGGCAATAAAAAAATTGTGCAAAGCGTTGACTTCAAATAGTGATGATGCAGGAAAATGACATGCATGGATAGCCATGTGGTGTTGCTGTGTGAAATCTGACATGCCCCATGGTAGTGAAATAGGATACACAAGGATAATGACAGTTTGCTAGGTGGAACTTAGCACGTGATGATGACATTCTCACTATTCAGTGGCATGGGGACATGAATGATAGTTACTCTTCACATCAGTTACTCAGATTCCTAGCTACGAAAAACAAATACAATAAAAGTTGTGCTATCTGGCACTTTGGTTAAGCAGCAAACTCAGTTTGTAAGTCTTGTTAAAGTTTTAACATTTGTTTTACATTTGGGTAACCAGCAACCCCCATTCCCTATGCTGAAACTGTGGTTTTTGATTTCATGCAATTTGGCTGTTGTCTGCTTTTTTTGTATTTGATTATAGAGTACTGGATTTCGTTCTAAACATTCGCCCAATATGCCCACCTACAATGTCATCTGATGTGTTGAAGATGGACTGATGCAGCAGTTGGTGTGTCCTAATTTAAGGAATAATTTGTAGGCTTCATTTTATGAAAAAATGTGCACTAAACTCTGGCTTGGGGGGGTATATGCTCAGTAAGTATGTTAAAGGCTTTTTTCTTTCTCAGTTTTCCACCCTTTTCAAGGACATAAGAACATAAGAACATAAGAAGAGCCCTGCTGGATCAGGCCAAAAGCCCATCTAGTCCAGCTTCCTGTGTCACACAGTGGCCCCACCAGATGCCTCAGGGAGCACATGAGACAACAAGATACCTGTGTCCAGTCGCCACTCCCTTGCACCTGGCACAGAGAAAACCCACTTCTAAAAAACCAGGAGGTTGCTTATGGCTTGTAACCTGTGATGGTCTTTTCCTCCATGAATTTGTCCAAACCCCTTTTAAAGGCATCTAGGCCAGGTGCCATCACCACATCCTGTGGCAAGGAGTTCCACAGATGAATCACACGCTGGGTAAAGAAATATTTTCTTTTGTCTGTTCTAACTCTCCCTACACTCAATTTTAGTGCGTGTCCCCTGGTTCTGGTGTTGTGCGAGAGGGAGAAGAATTTCCCTCTATCCACAGATTTTAAAGAACAGACTTACCATAATTAGGTTATTGAGGCTTTTCATGTGTGAAACCAACTTCATGAAAAATCACGTGTGAATTATTTCATGCATCATTTTGTGTGAAATGAATCTCAGCTTTTTAAAGAAATGGATCTTCATTTCCCAACTTTTTTTTTCCTGCTAAAGCACTACTTTATCAAACTACCGGTAACTGTCTAGTATTCTGAAAATATGAAATCAAGTCTTTCATTGGGAGAATCTTAGGAAACTGAAACCTTCCATCATCACCAAACGACAGGTGACCCAAAACTGTAACAAGGGACATGGGGGAGGACGGTGCAAGGACAAGCTTGCCAGTATGCAGGCAATTATCATTCTTACATTTCTCCTTCCCTCTTTCAGGAGGTGCTAACAGGAGGAAAAGTGTGCCTGACTTCTAACAAGCATGCATCTCCTCTCTCATGTTTCTCTTCCTTCTCCATAATCCGAACTCCTTAGCCTCTTCTTCAACAGCCCTGGATAATCACTATGTACAGTAAAAAAAGAAGCAAGAAGAGGTAGACAAAGGTAAATATAATACTTCCTAAGGGAAAAAAAATATTCTGGCATAAACCGTTGTGGACTAGAGCCTACTTTGTAGGGTCAAAGCCCATGGGTAGCAGCTGATGTGTTGGGCTTGGGCCAGAGAGATCTAGGTCCAAATCCCTGCTTGGGTATGAAGCTCTTTGGGTGGTGATGGAGCAGTCAGACATTATGCGTCTAATCTCCTTCACAGGGTTGTTGGGAAGACAAAATAGAGGGGGTTGTACACAATCCTGAGTTTCTTAAGTTTCCACCAAGAAGGATCAGTTTTGTGATAAATGTATATGGGTCAAAGGGGGAAATCCACAAGGTTATGTAAGACACCTGTGATGTTTCTGTGCAAAGCTGAAATGTGTATGCAAGATAAGTACACAGAAAGACATCCGGCTGTCTTCATCCATTACAAAAAAGCCACAATCTTTTAATACCTTTTTAAAGGACCAACCAGGATGACATACAGTCATAATTATTAATTATGTTTTCCAGAACTCTTCAAGCTGGCTGTTAAAACAAAATTGGGGGGGGGGGGGAGAAGCTGGCCATGATATAAGACCCAGCCTTCACCTAAATATCCATTGGATTGTGCTGTTAATTTTATTAACCTTACTAGGTGTTAGATGCTGATTGCAGGATATATCCAGTGATACTGAAAAAGAAATGGTAATGTTCACTCATTGTTAGAAAATACAAAATACAAAATCTAGCACTTATCTTTATGTCTTCAACATGAATTTAGAGCATACAGGCTCCTTGTAAGGCAAATAGCAGAAGGAAAATGTATTGGTATTTAAAAACAGGAGACTAACTTTTAGTGGTCAGTTGTTGTTTTTCCTAATGGACCAGCACAGTTATCTACTGTTCTTGTGAGCCCACATTTAACCATCCAATAAAGGGAATTTTCTTCCAGTTTAAAGGTATCTTCTACCACCGGAAGATGGAACTCTGCTTTTGTGTCTGTGTGCGTATGCTCATCTGCTTTTCAACCACTAGGTAATGCTACCAAACGTGCCTTTCTATTGGCTGTGAACCTAGTACTCCACCTAAAATATACAATTTTGCTGAAGATTCCCTTTCCCATCACCCTTTTGCTCTGCCTTGCAGCCTGATTAACTGCTATGTAGAACTTAAAAGCTGCCCTGCAACTTTGCACCGTGCAACAGTTCACAACCACAGTAACTGGTGAAAACAGAAAGCAGCATAGCAAAGTTGCGAAATTTGCCCTTGGTCATGATTAAGACCTAAGTAAGTAAATAGAATTCAATCTGCTGGTACATTCTAGTACAGTAACTTCACACCAAACTCCAGCAGTTTAGCTTCTATCCAATCAAGACCAAGAAACTCTTCCCCCAAACAGGAGTTAACTAGCACTGCAAAGCTGGAGAACCATGTCTTCAGTTACTACTGTTGCGAATCACTGTGCTTATCTTGGTATAAGCTTTCATGTTCCAGAGCCCACTTCAGTAGATGACATATATTCGTCTAGTCCATGAAACCTAATGCCAAAATAAATCTGTTAGTCTCAAAGGTGCTACGAGACTTTTGCCAGAGGCTAACTGGCCTTTCTCCATACATTTAGCAAATTCCAAATTGGCTCAAACTATGCTGTAGGTTAATCCAGGATGTTGAGTCTCCTTCCCTATCACCCATCTAATCTATTTTGCAATTGTATTTTGGTTACAACCTTTCATATATCCTCTTTTAAAAAAAAAAAGTGGGAGAATGAGGAAATTGACTTGGTCTTGAGTTTATCAACTTAAATTTTACTACAACCTTTAAAAATATTAAGGCAAAAAACTTTACCATAGGGATAAGGATAAATATTTCCTGTGAAAAGGCTCTAGTATTTTTAAAGCACTTAAAATATAGAGTACAGCAGTGGTTCCCAAACTTTTTAGCACTGAGACCCACTTTTTAAAATGACATTCTAGTCTATCAGGACCCACCATGCTTTATGAGACATAAAACGGTGATCTGGGAAGAAATATTTTTATTTATTTATTTACAAATAATACTTTATTTATTTGCAAAAAAAACCTTGATCCATTTCTCATAATGAGGCAGCCCTAATGAATAACCTCAAGGCTTGTGGGGCTTAGTTATGAGACCCAGCCTTCACCTGCCCCCACTACCTGTCATTGACAGACTTGGAAGAAAACACATCAGAAAAAAGATAGTCATTTAACTTTCTATATTTACACAAGCTTGCAAACAGCAGCACAGCTCTTTGTAGGGCAATTGGCAGCTATCTGATTTTTGAATAACCTTAGGGACTGAGACAATTAGTTATCTGATCTTTCCATCACCTATGTTTTCATTGGAGGCTCTGCTCAGGAGGACCCACCAGAAATTGGGTCCTGACCAAGTGGGTCCTGACCCACAGTTTGAGAAACACTGGAGTACAGTAACTGTTTTGGATGCTGTCATTGCAGTGATTGGCCACTAGATGGCTATTGCTTTAGCATAGGGGTTCTCAACGTGGTACTTCGGCTGACTGCTGGTGGTACTTGGACCACCGAACCACTGGAACCCCACTCCAATTGCACTTTTTTGCTCCCGAGAGCATCCTGCTTTTGCCTCTGAAAACCTGGAAGTTACTGGCAACAATGTCATCACCAGTCACTTCCAGCGGTACGCAGCAGGAGAGTGGCGCAGGAGGTGCTACTTGGCTGGGAAGGGATTGAGAACCCCTGCATTTAGACCCTTAGAGGAAACGAAACTATAGATGCTATCCACAAGAACAAAGTCAGTCCATAATGTGGCCAAAGCTTTTCAGCAAAATAAGAGAGGAGCTGAGATACAGAAATCTGTTTTCTAATCACACATTTACAGGGTGAACTGTAATTAGGGCAGCAGTGAGTCAAAGGATCAAACTATAGCCCCTCTGACTGTAATGAGAGGAGGGTAATACTGTACAGTATTAGCAAGTACCTTCCAGGCCTGTTGTGCAGTTTGCTGAGAATGTAAATAATGTATGTAAAACGTTTCACATAAAGCACATAAGAGCCTGTTCCTACTATGCATGTTTAAGCACATAAGAGCCTGATCCTATGCATGTTTACCCAAAAGTAAGTCCTATAGAACATATAGAGTATTCCTTTACAGATTACTTGACATAAGGTAACTTTGAAGCAAAAGTCACCATCTACGACAGGCGTGGGAGAATGCAATGCTCAAGAAAGCAATCAATCCCATACATTTATGTAGCCTGAAGATTTTTATCCTGCATTTAGTCTCTGAAAAGCCCCCCCCCCCCAGCTGCCATTAGCATACACAAAACAATAATAAAAAATTTCCTCGTCCTTACAGTCCCGTTGGTATGGCTATGGCCACTGTTAGGGGGAAGGGGCACAGTCCAACTTTTGGAAGCCAGTCTAATTTAATTCGCCTGCATAGAAATATCAGGATCAAGCTACTGGAGGCCCTTCGCCAAGAGTGGATGTGTGTGTACGTGTACCGGGGGGAGGAAGGCGCTGGCTAGGAACTGGCTGCAATCCCGAGGGCACCCTAGCACTGGGCAGGTTCCTGGGCCACCCCCGGCGCACAGCAAGGGGCGACCGATACTCGAATCCACCGCGTGAACGGAGGCGAAGCGGCAAGACAAAGGCGTCTTGTCGTCTTATTATGAATGAAATACAGAGAAAGGAGGGGGGGGAAGGAGAGAGATTTGCCCCAGGTGCCGATTGCAAGTCAAAGAAAACACACACTTCAGCAGAGCGAGAGGGCGCGCGGCAATTTCTTATCGAAACTGAAGACAAAGGGAGAGGAAGGGCCACGGTGCTGGCACTCCGAGGGAGAACTTCCGCCTTCACGAAACCCGGTCCCTCCCAGCTCTTCCAACCATCCCCCTTCCGGATTCAATTCCGGGGCGAAGGGGAAGGGGAAGGGGCGGGCTCGTGTTCACGGGCATATATAAGCGGCTGCTTCTCGGCCTGCTTTCCTCTTTGTGTGCCTGCGTGCCTCGGCGTGGTTTGCTGTTCTCCTGGCTCACCGCTGTTCCCCGGGGCCTCGCGTGCTCGTTCGCTCCGGCAGGGATAAGTCGGTCAGGAAGACTTCGCACCGAAGATGGTGAGGAGGGGAAGCGGCAGCCAGCGGCGATCTCGCGCTGTAGTCAAAGTTCCGTTGAAGGGCTGCCGCGTGCACCCCCGCGGGCAGCTCTTCCATGCGCATGCGCCACTCGTCAAGCCCCCGCGGGTTCGGCCAGAGCGAGGAAGGGTGGTCGCGCGAGCGGCCTCCATGCAGCAACCTCCTGCGTTCTCCTTCCTAGCAAAAGCCTGCCGTGAGCGGAGCGGGACGCGGGTTTTAGCTGGTTGCCGCAAAGGCGGAGCAGGCCCACCAGCCTAGGCTTGTGCGTGTTTACTCTGAAACAAGTTCTACTGAGCACCGTGGCTTGCAGCCTAACAGCACAATCATGTGTCTCTACTCTGAAGTATGTCCCGTTGAGTTCAATCAATGGGACTTACTCCTAGGTAAGCGTGTATTAGGATTGCAGCCTTAGATCTGCAAGGCTGCACGGTCACCTCAGTTTAAGCCGTAGTGCTTTTCTCCGAGAACCCACATTCCCACAAACATCTTAAAAGTACCGAATCTGCCCCAATCTTTTCCCATCTCTTGCCTGGCGGCAGGACCTATTTGGCTGTTGTAGGTGATCTAGATTCTAGACAACAGGAATTGAGTAGCTCTTTCCAGCTGCTGCATGCAGAGTTTTCATGGGGTCAGAGAGGAGTGCAACTACTTCTTGTTTTGAGCAGCTCCCAAATTCCCAACTTCATAACATCTTTTGCTTGCAGATTCTCATTTATTTCCTATTTGTTGCAGGCATTTAAAGATACTGGCAAAGCACCTGTTGAACAGGAAGTAGCAATTCATCGAATCAGAATTACATTGACAAGTCGCAATGTGAAGTCCCTTGAGAAGGGTAATTAACCAGAAATTCTAAACTGTTGATAGAATCTTTAATACCCTTGTATCATTCAGACTCTTAAACCTGGTTGTGTGCATTTAGGTTTGACTTCAGTAGGCCTCTCTTTACGTGGAATTATATTGTTAGTGTACTTCCATTACCTTGGAAGTAATCATGTAACCGAGGGTGATACCCTGTTAGCTCATCCGTGGAAGAGCAGAATTTCTTGTTCATGGCGTTTGATAACTTTTCACTGTATAAGTTGGCTATGAGGAACATATTATTAACTGAACTATTGTGATTGTTTTATACGCTATTCTGAGCCAACTCTGATCTTTAAATGTGCATAATGATACGCTTGCTTTTTTGTAAACAAAAATTCTTATGTATTGTTATAGTCTGTGCGGATTTGATCAGAGGTGCCAAGGAAAAGAATCTAAAAGTGAAAGGACCTGTTCGTATGCCTACCAAGGTATGTAACTAGAAGAGATGAGAATGAATGCTGTAATCCTAAACACAATTACAAGGAAATAAGCCCCATTGAAAACAATGTGACTTACTTTTGAGTAAGCATGCATGCATGGGATTGAGCTGGAAGTGACAATTCCTTCATATGTCACTTCCTCGGGTATTATGAGTTTTTCCAGATTTAAAGGCCTTTGAAATGGAGCATTATAACTTTTTAGGGTAGCGTTTTATTGATGGTCGTACCTCAAAGCTGGATGGGAGCAGGGCTTCCTTAGGGGTAATACCCTGTGCAGGGGAATAGCTTGGTGGGTTGTCTGTGTTAGGGAACAGCATATACCTGCATGGGACAGAAGGAGCACGCATGTGTCAGGCCAAGGGGTAGAAAATGCCTTATGGTGATGACAACAGCACCATCCAGCAGGTGTCATAAGACTAGCATGGATGTTTTTACATAAGAACATAAGAAGAGCCTTGCTGGATCAGGCCAAAGGCCCATCTAGTCCAGCTTCCTGTATCTCACAGTGGCCCCACCAGATGTCTCGGAGTACACAGCCAACAAGATAACCTGTTTCTTGTTGTCACTCCCTTTTCTCTTACCAAAAGACTGCAATCACTTTATTTGGCTGCTCTACTCTCTGGACTGGTTTCCTTTTTTCCTCCCAGCCCACAGGTGTACGCATTTAACTCCAGATGGGTATGTACACCCTTGGGTAAAAAGTGTCTGCAAAGGTCTGCAAAACAAGTGTCTGCAAAATTTATCTTAAAACGTACAGTGTTGCAGAAGCTATGTACAGTATTTGTGTCTGAATTTGCTTGTCTTCTGTGTTTTCTCCCCATCCCTTTTTTGTACCATGTATATCAGATTGTTTACCTGCATGCAAGCCCTTTGATTCTTAATCCATGATCGGTGCCTAGAAAAGTTTAGTCGCTTCTATAACGTTAATAGTGTTGATACATTTTTGCTTGCTTGTGCATGTAAGATAGCTTTTTAAGGCTACCCTAACAATGCTGTTAAGTTCTAGTTGAAATTGGTGATCAGCTGCTATTTTCATTTATTTTAGACTCTGAGAATTACCACAAGGAAAACACCATGTGGTGAAGGTTCCAAGACCTGGGATCGTTTCCAGATGCGAATTCATAAACGTCTCATCGATTTGCACAGCCCGTCTGAGATTGTCAAGCAGATAACTTCCATCAGTATTGAGCCTGGTGTAGAAGTTGAAGTCACTATTGCTGATGCCTAAATGATTGTCATTGTCTTTAATAAAAGTTGATAGCAACTTTTTATCTGTGCTTTAGTGTCTTAAGTCAGTATCTTGATATTATGAATATGTTAAGTACCACATTAAAAAAAAGTTAGGCTCTGTTGCCAGCCTCTGAGCACAGAAACCTTTTCAAACCATATATCTTATTGTATGCTGTTGCTTGCTTGCTTATGTAAACTGCAATCCTGTGCAGTGCAGACTAAGGTTACAAACCATCTGGTTTCAACACTAAATCAAGGCGTTTCTAGATAAATTTTTCATTTTTGGGGTTTGCCCTTAGACTATTCTTTGTCACAGATGCATGCCAACAGTTGAGCTATTTTCAAGTGCCTGGGCTATTGTAGCTTTCAGTGGATTATACAATCTTCTGATATACAGAAATCAGATCTTGGCTTCTGTTGGGTGAGGCAACGTGACTGAGCGCATTACTTCCTTACCTAAGGTGTGATGCTATCTGCTATGTAACAAACAAGGGTAGCCTAGTGAAGTGATTGGAAAGGTCTTCTCAACTATCAGCCTGATGAGCATTTTACATGTGTAATGTGATTGCCTTTTATTTGATAAGTACAAATATTTATCAGCTTCTCAGAAGTTCCAGAGAATTTATATCTCTGCCTTTCTCCCCAACATCGGACACCTAAGGCAGTTTATAACATTAACATAGCATAACATATGCTCAATAAAATAAAGCAGCAATTATAAAACCATCATAAAAATAGATCAGAGGCAAGTTGAAATACACAAACAGCGATTTATCACATTTTTATACTGGCCTTCCTCCAAGGAGCTCAGGGTGGTGTGAGGACAAAGGGAGGGAAAGAATCATTGTACAACAGCCCTGTGAGGTAGGGGAGGCTGAGAGATAGTGACTGGCCCAAGGTCACCCAAGAAGCTTCATGGCTGAGCAGGAATTAAAACCTGGATCTTCCAGGTCCAAGTCCCAACCCACTACTTTAAAGCTAAAGCACATGCACACATCAAAACAATCAAATCAGCCATAGCAAAAAGACAACTAACAGACCAGGGAGGGGAGGCTAACTTGGGGGGGGGGGGGAGATTTTCAGGCCCTGCCAGCATCTCTGCAAGACAAAGGCCATACCGTTCTACTCAATGAGGTGAATTTAAGCCTATGGATTTCAATGGGTTTATGTACAGGATTTCTGAACATTTGCATTTACTATTGCCCTCTACTGGATGACATTTGGCACTGCAATTTTATGAGTATGTCAATAACAGTTGTCTGACTTGCAAAGTGGCTTGGATTGTAACTGTGTGAAAACTGCAATACTAGAGAGCTTCTAGCTTGCAGTAATTTATATCAGCCAAACCTTGTACTGTACACTTGTGATTTTTCTTGTGAAAAACACTTGTGATTTTTCTCCTGCACCTCTGACACATGAGTAGAAGTCCTGATTAACAAGCTGACATGTGGAGGCTGCAAAGAAGTACCCTTGATACTGTTCTTTATAATGTTCAAAAGGCATAGTCTGTATATTTAATCCATATACTGTAAGTGCATGGTGTTTTACGGCCTACTCAGGTGTGCTAAGAACAGCCAAGGCATGCCTATACATAGAATGCCAGTATAGATTACCCTTTCCAATGCCTTAATTATTTTGTGCTTGCTCATACTGACAAGCTTTAGCTTAGGGGCACAGGCGTCCTACACATATTCACACCTTGCTTTTTCTGCGAAGCACCCATGTGTGGTATTGGTGCTATGTAAATATATCAAAGGTAAAGGCATCCCTTGACATTTAAGTCCAGTCGTGTCCAACTCTAGGGTGCAGTGCTCATCTCCGTTTCTAAGGCTGAAGAGCCAGCGCTGTCCGCAGACGCTTCTGTGTTCATGTGGCCGGCATGACTAATGGAATGCTGTTATCTTCCCATCGCAGTGGTACCTATTTATCTGCTTGCAATGTCTTTGAAACTGCTAGGTTGCCAGGATGTGGGCGTTCACTCCGTCACATGGCACTCTGGTCTCAAACTGCTGTCCTACCGACCTTCCGGTCTGCATTTCAGCGTCTTAACCACTAAGCCACTGCAGTCCCAAATATATCAGAACATCTCTGATATAACTCCTAGTTAAACTGGCCTAGTCAGATGTGCACTTAATGGTGCAATGTGCCCCAGTTGGGGCTTAGTGTAATAAACAGGAAGAGGTAGGGGAGACTGCAAAATGAGCAAAACCATGGTGGGAGGTAGGGAGGCTTGCCTAGTTTGCCCTGCTGTGGTTTTCATCCCAATTGAACCCCCTCCACATGCCATTTTTAATGGGGGGGGGATTCCCATTGACTTTAAATAGATGTATTTTCATTTAAAAATGGCACACAACCAGGATGAAAATGGGGGGGGGGTTTGATTAAAAGCCCTTTTTGTGATTTTGTTAAGCAGCCTCCCTCTGTTTCGATTAATTCCTAACACAAACTGTGTGATTAAGTGTACCTCTAACTAGACCCTGAGCATTCCTGGGTTTCCAACAGACATCTGTAGGGGAACGTGATTGCAGTCTTAACAGCTGTTAAGTGTAAAGTTGCAATATCAAGAATTATCAACACCACCTTTTTGTTGCAAGGTAAACGTTTTGAAAAATTTCTAGCACATGGCTCCATATAAGACACTTATTATTGTATTTGAGCTTTGATTATTAGCTACCTGAGGAGACCAGCAGTTTGAAAGGCAGCATACAAATATAACAAGTACTCTTATGGGATGTTACATTTTCATCCATCTAACAGCAGGTGGTGCTACCTGGCAGTTTATCAGCCTGGGAAACAAATCCCATTGCAAAGTAATCCACTTTGGGCAATTAAAATGCAACTGTCCATTTCCTTAGAAGGCTAACATTTGCTATATGCATTACTTTTAACCAGTAATTAAGGAAATGAGCATATTCTTGCCATTGGAAGCATCTTCAGTTCATATAAAATTAAAGGGTTTTCCTTCAGCTGTTTAATGCATAATCTTAAAACCATGTCCTGAAATGATCCTAACTCAGGCCATAAAAGCTCTAGATAGCTTTTGTGTATAATGTCCCCTTTGTGTATAATTTCATTTCCAGGTTTTTTTTAATTGGGAAAGATTTGTTTCCAAAGGTCTTCCAAAATTACAGGCACACGATAACTCCAATTTTCAAGCTTGCTTGACATAAATGACCACCAAGTCCTAAAAATAAAATCCTTAGATATGGGTAAGATTTGTTTCCCCAACAGTTGGAAGATGAAACTGTTCACTCCTAAAATCTGAAAATGGTTGTAGTCAGCAACTATTTACTCAATTTCCAGACTTATTCAAGATATCAAAGCAGTTTACAAAATGTTAACAAAAATAACAATAGTAACACACACATTAGCACAATAGTTATATAAACCACAGCAGTAAAAGTCAATATAAACAGCACAAATTAAAAACTGTCAGAAAGGTCTTACCCAGTGATGTAGACTTGAGTCTATTGACTCAGACTCGAGTCGGACTCAAGTCACGTCAGTGACTTGACTCAGACATGACTCGGCGATTGTAAAAGACTCGAAAGACTCGACTGGAGACTTGGAGCCTTTTACGACAAGTCCAATTTTATTCAGGTTTAAACCCATTTTCCCCATTCAATAGATAGGGATTCGCAACTCACAACCAAAGACTTGAGACTTGACTTTAGGCTTGAACCCAGAGACTTGGGACTTGACTCGAGACTTGGAGTCAGAGACTTGATCCACATCCCTGGTCTTACCAAATAAACGTCTTCTTAGACTTTGCAAGTGTGGGGGACAATCTGGATCTCTCTGGAAAGAGAGCTCCAGAACGGGGCCACCACTGAAAAACTCTCTTTTTGTCTGCCAACTGACAGCCCAAGCCTATTCACGTCTACTCAGATGTAAGTCACATTATAATCAATGAGGCTTACTCCCAGGTAAGTTTGGATAGGATTGCAGCCTGACTCTGTTGATCAGAGAATGCAATCGCCAATGTTGATCTCAGGACAAGTTTATATGGGAGAATGCCACTAACTGTTCTTGAAGGAGATATTTGTTCGCCAGTCTTATGGCATGTCAAATGACAAATCAGTGGATGTGATTTGCTCATGAGGTGGGAGCTTTGCCATTAGAAGTTGCATCAGGAGTCGGCATGTACCAACATGTAAAGAGGCCTTTTTTCCATTGTTCTATCAAATCCAATATTGTCTATTTTGACTGGCAGTGACTTTCCAGCGCCTCAGGTCCAGGTCTTTCCCATAATTTCTAATAACCACCTAGATCCTTTTTTTAATTGAATATGCCAGGATTTGAACCTAGGACTATTTGCATTTCAAAGCATGTGCTCTTCCATGAACAATGGCTCTTTCCTTAGAACAGCTCCAAGTGCTGTTTAGCCTGACTAAACTAAACAGTTCAGTGTTCAGTGGGGCTTGCTTCTGAGTAGACATGCCTAGGATTGTGCTCTAAGGTTTAACAAGCTACACCTGCCCACATTCCTTCTCCTAAAGGTCTAGCACTCTGTCCTGGTTGGCGATCTGGTAAGCCCATGTTTAGAGAAATTATGAGGAGCATGGATGGGAGACACACTGTTCCGAAACCCTGCCTAAATCTTGTCTTCTGAAAGCTAAGTGCTACTGTGCACAACCTTTCTCCAGTCTAGTGGCTGTTTGTTTAATTTCAAGTGGACCAAAGCACATCTTCAGGGCTGGTTCATCCATGAGGTCAGCTAAGGTGGTATTCTAAGGTTATGGCTCAACAAAGGACATTCACTACTGGCCTCTGGCCACCTCTGCTTTCCTCCCACTCCCTAGATTTGAAAAGGAAGAGGAATGGAAGCAAAGAGGAAGTGTGGAGGAGAGAGGAATGGTGAGCTAGAGAGCATCTCTTTCCCAGAAACCTGGTGCCGGCGCTATTTCTCAGCCTTTTGTTGCATGAATGTATTGTTCTGTCTGTGAACTGCTCTGGAGTGAGTTTCTTGGTGGGTAAAATTATGAGCTGATTGATAGTTGCTCCTTATTGGTCAGCAGCCAGCCTATAAAATGACTGGGGGAGGGGCATAGTAGATTTTGCTGAAGGAGTGCTTTATGATGAGTAATGGTAGTTTTTGGTGGCAGAGAACAAAAAGAGGTAAATTACGTTCTGTAGAGTTGAATGGTATGTATTGAGGGGGAAATGTGTAGAAAAAGTGATGTACCCAAAAAGTGACTGACTAGGAAATGAACATTTGATGGTAAATAGAAAAAACATGATTCTAAAGACCAAGAATGAGAGAAAAATCTGTGCCAAGGTGTTGGAAAGAAGTATCTAACAGCTGTGTGCATTTTTATTTAAAAGTAAATTGTGTTGAGTTTAATGGGACTTATTATCAAGTAAGTGTGCAAAGGATTGAAGCCTCTCCCCTTAATTGATGTTAGCTGTGATTAAGACCATTGAAATCAATAAGTTTAAGGTCATCCAACTCAAGGATTGGACTGTAAGAGGAATAATGTGTGCAAAGAGGACTCAAAATGCTGAAAATGAGAACTATATGAATTGATGTGAAGGGGGAGTGACTGAAACTTTGTGTTTATAAAATGGGGTTTGAGGGGAAAGGATATTCTTTAAGTTTTCAAAGCTAAAGGGGTGTGTGTGTGTGTGTGTGTGTGTGTGTGTGTGTGTGAGATAAAGTTCTTCCTATATCCTGGGATTTGAGTTGACCCTTGTTAAATTGAAATGTAGTATGTTTAAAAAGAAGCAATTGGAAGATACTTTGTAGAGGCTCAGAGGCACTACTTATCATTTCTGCCTGTGAAAATGTAGCTGGGGGGGAGGCATGTGGTAGTAATATGGTGTTATGAGAATTGATCTGTACATAGACAGAGGTGCTCTTCTGTCTGTTGAGTAGGAAATGATTCTGGGCTCAGGTCCATTTTCTCACATACATTCATTTTGTAGCCTTGGTGAGTGGCTTGTGGCTCAGTCTCTGTAGTTCCACATTCCTAAAATGGATAGGGTTTTTTTTTTCTTTTGCTGAAAGCTCCCAAGTTTGATGGTGAGCCTGCCAAGGCTTTGCTGTTTCAGCTTTGTTGTGCAAGAGTATCTATTACTTTCCAATGTATTACTGTTATTGTGGGTAGGAGCAGGAATTGTGCTATAGGATGGAACTGAAGCAGATATTGGGCATGGAAAATAAGCACAGTCTCTGAAAAACCTGTGCTTAGGTGCCATGCACACCTTTTTTTAAAGTTGGCCAAATCGGTTGTCTCCCAATTGTTGCCTGCTATAAAAATGGGTGTCTGTCTTCAGTGACCAAGCCAGGCCTTGGTTGGGACATCGTTTTGTGAATGTGCCTTCTGCTAGGTTTTCCTTTTGGTTTTACAAGGTGATGAGAACCAAATTCCCTGACCTTTTGTGTTGCTTCCATGAAGATTTTGTTCATATCTTAAGAACTCAGCGGGTGGATTCCAAAACCATTGCATTCAATGGGATTTGCGACATAACTTGCCATTGAAATCCATCAATGGTGTATAAAAATATATCTGTCTCTTGTGTAACGGTTGGTTGGGGGACAAAGCTGTTAGTTCTTGTTTCCATTTTATACAGTGGCAGAATGAGTTGCCAGGAAAGACAAAGAATACCTTCGGCAGTATCTGGAACGATGGGATTAATGTCTAATGGGGGCTTACCTTTCTCCACGGAGTTGTCGGAGGAATCCAGCAACAACAAACAGCATGCAGAGGAGGTGGGCTGTTTAACTTCATGAAGGCATTTGCATGATCCTCTATTGCAGTGGTTCCCAAAGTTCTCCCTGTGAGGTGGGGAGAACTTTTGAGTGTTTGCGGGGGTGGGGCCAGCAGCAGCAGCAGCGATCCAGGGGATCGCCACCCCCAAAACTGCTGTTGCTGCACTTAACGGGGCTTGGGTGAGCTTTGGGGAGGCCTGCGCAACCCTCTTGCAGGCCTCCCCAATCTTTGGATCACTGCAAAACGTCAATCTTCGGGCACTTCTGGTTTTCCCCCAGATTGCTGCTGCTACCATGCTGTCCCCTTAAGGGGGCAGGAGACAACTAAAGTTCTCAATGGTGGTTTGCGACCCACAGTTTGAGAACTGCTGCTCTATTCTTTTTTTTTTTCAATATATATTTATTTTTTATTACTAAACTACTAAACAAAACAAAACAATAAAACAAAACAATACAACATACTACGAAAGATTACAGCAAGCGCGAAGCAGTAAATCCTACTTGTATACTATTATATATTTTCTACTTATATTATCTAACTAAGCCTATATCTCTAATATACTATTCATTAAATCCACATTTCATCACTTCTTCTTCTTCTCTCTCTCTCTCTCTCTCTCTCTCTCTCTCTCTCTCTCTCTCTCTCTCTCTCTCAAAGAATCTGTAAGTGGTATCCAAATATTCACAAAAAGATTAACTAACTTTACTTTATCTAAAAATCTTAATTCCAGCTTCAGATATTTTAATATATAAAGCCACACCATTTTTCTCCAAATGTATTAAAATAAAAACCTTCCAAATTTTTCTGTTTTTTTAAATATTCTATATCCCCTTTTTACATAAAATTCTTTTACATAAACTGCTGCTCTATTCTGTGAGTGTAACAAAATATGAAAACTAGATCCTTTATCCAGATCTTTAAAAAAAGAAAAGAAAATCCTGCTCTTTAGAAATAGTGTCAAGGTCTGCAGGGAAGAATGACTATTGTAAATGGGGTGAGAGATGAAGAGATGGGGTGAGAGATGAGAGACCCTTTTGTGTCATGATGAAGCAGAATTTGCTGTGAAAATAGGATAGAGCAGTGTTTCTCAAACTGTGGGTTGGGATCCACTGGTGAGTCCTGAGCAGAGCCTCCAATGAAAACACAAGTGATGACCAATAACTAATTTCCTCGAACCCTGAGGCTACTCAAAATTCTGATCCCTGCTAATTGTCCTTTAAAGAGCTGAGCTCCTGCAGTTTGCAAGATAGCTGCTAATTGCCTTGCAAACAGCAGAGCTGCAGTTTGCAAGCTTGTGTAAATATGGGGGATAAATGTTTGAGCTTTCTGATGTGTTTTTTCCAAGTCCATCAATGACAGGTAGTGGGGGCAGGTGAAGGCTGGGGTCACATAACTAAGCTCCTCAACTTCAGGCTATTCATTAGGTCTGCTTCATTACAAGAAATTGATTTTTTGTGTGTAAATAAATAAAAATATTACTTCCAAATACTGTAAATTTTCTTACTAGATCTTTTTTTAAGTCTCATTATACTAGGTGGGTCCCGGTGCTAAAATGTTTGGGGACCATTGGGATAGAGAACCTAAATGCAGCTGCAACCTTAGATTCTATGTCATGTGTTTGTAGTAAGCAGCATTCAGGCTACAGTACCAGCATGGAGGGCCATGTTATCTATTGGCAGTTGTACTAGGTTTCAGAAATGTATCTACTTGGATTAAATACAGTTTTGGCCTTTTTCAATAAATCAACTTCTGATTTATTGAGCAAAGATTTAACCATTCATACAATGTATGGATATGCATTTAACATTCCCATGCCTTTTTAAATTCACACTAAAAAACTTGTTACATCTTCTGGGTGACTTTTCATGAACTTCAAAAGGGATTTGCTTCCTTCTAATCATGTTTTAAAGGCTATGGTCAAAATCTGATATGCATTGTACTTCTGTCAATGACGGTGCAGCCTTGCTCTCATACCTAGGACTATGGGAGTAATGCAGACACTTTGTGTAGGTCACTATAGACATCCCTTTTCTTCCAACTGCCTTCATGTACCACAAAACATCTTGCATCTTACATGTGTATACAAATGGGAACTTGCTCTGGAGTGAGTTGCGGGACACTATTGTAGCATAACTGATAGTATAAACTGGTTCAGTGATAACCACTAGGAATCCCATTGACAACTAAGTAGCTTCCACCAGCAAAGCTTTCTGGTGATGGTTTCTGAAATAGGTGAAGAGCCTTTGCCACAGTTTCACATCAAATTCCTTTCTGTTCATATAATACTGTACTTTTCTCTGTTAAAAAAAGATAAAACCCAGGACAACCAGAAAACTGAGCTGAGGCACTTTGGTTTTAAAAATGCAGGTTTGTACCGTAATTGCATTCTAAGTGGAGTTGTTTGCAAAGGAAAAATGTCTGACTGAGTTTAAGGAAGGTATTAAGGCTGAAGAATAAACCTTTCAAGCACAAGGGGCAGTTTGAAGGAAGTGTAAAGAGAGGGCGGGGAAGGAAGATGCAGAGCGAGATATACCGTATTGGTCTGAGTAGAAGACTCACTTTTTTCTCCTAATTTAAGTTTTTAAACTAGGGGTGCGTCTTATAATCAGGCTGTTGCAATTTAATGCCAGTGATTTAATTAATTATTTTAATAGCACCAAACTTTAAGGGTGCGTCTTATAATCAGGTGTGTCTTATACTCGGGACAATATGGTATATAGCCGCCTTGGGCATTAGCTGCCTTGGGCATTTGCCTCGGCATAGGATAAGGCGGGATATAAATTTTTTAAATAAATAAATATATATGATGTAAGCTGCCTTGAGTCCAGGTTATGTGAAACACAAGGTAGAAATGTTAAACAAAACATACCAAAGCTATAAAACTGTTTTCATTCCTTATCTTTTTATAAGGAGGAGTGTCAGCCACTGAAAGTCTATTTGAGAGTTCGACCTTTCTCTAAAGCAGAGCTTGAAAACAATGAAAAGCAGGTTAGTGATCAAACATATTGTTTTCTTGAAGGCTGGGGTCCAGAATCGATCGCTTTGAAAAAGAAACACCGTTTACCTGTTTTGCCTCTAAAGTGCTGGTGGATGTTCTCCACCTTCCACAAGGATTTATTTTACTTCTATTTTAATGTTTTTCCACAATGAAAAAAAAGTTTCTAAAGTGGTTTATTATACAACAAAGGAATAAAGAGGTAGTTCCCTGTCTAAAAACAGACATAATGAAGGAGATGCCTGCAGATGCCCACTGGAAGGATGCTATGCTGGGACAAATAGGGACATAATTCTCCCCCTCTGAATTATAAGAGTAGCCACGTTAAACGGTGTGTCGGGTTTTTGTCCAGTTAGCATATAGCAGGGGTGGCCAAACTTGATTGATGTAAGAGCCACATATGATAAACTTCAGATGTTTGAGAGCCGTAAGAGAGATGTTTGAGAGCCGCAATATTTAAGAAGCATTTAAATTCTTAAATATATTTGCTCGCCATGAACATTAAACTTATGTTTTAATCCAGTCAACTCTGTTTATACCTGGTCAATAACTATAAAGTTTGAAATTTTCTTTACCTTTTATATATTAATTGTGATGCAAAAAGGAGCCACGCATATTTCCGAGAGCCACGCATTATACGTCAAAGTGCCGCATGTGGCTCAGGAGCCGCAGTTTGGCCACCCCTGGCATATGGGGTACCCTTTCATAATAAAGACTGGGAATTATGAATACAACTGGATTTGCAGAATAGAGTCTACAACTTGGGGAGGGGCAGTTGCTGACAAAACATAGAAGCTCAAAACAGAAACATGGGAGCCAATGGAAATATGGTGTTCTGGAGTAATATTTAAAATGGTATGCAACCTAAATAAGTGTATTTTTAACTGAGACTTGAAATGCAGCTTGCACACCATGAGCAATCCAAATAGGAGAAAACGAGTGTCCCTTTGCATACAAATAGAACTACAGCATATGAAGAGAGTGCTGAAAACATGTTTTTGGTGTGAAGGCTCATTGACCAAGAATGCTTTAGGACAGTTTTATTAATAATAACTTTGGTGCTACTCAGGACTGTTTAATTTTTGAAGATCAAGGAACAGTCACTCTTCAAGCACCTAAAGAATCCTTTGCAAGGAAGAACAGTGAAAAGGGCATTGGACAATCGGTGCATCAATTCGCCTTCACTCGGGTAAAGTGTTCTTTATATTTAAGAAAAAAATAGTGCACTTGGGGTGTGAATTTGTCATGCGCTTTACAGCACAATCCAATGCATGTCTACTCAGAAGTTAGTCCCATTGTGTTCAATGAGACTTACTCCCTGGAATGTGTATAGGATTGCAGCCTTAGTCATGTGCAGGTGTTATCTCTCTGAAGAGGAGATGTGTGGTTGGGGCAGTCGCAGTGGGCTGCAAGCCCTGTGCTTCATAATCCCACCCACCATGCTTAGAGACGCATGCTATACTCGGAAAGAGGTCCACCCCATGTTTAAGGCTGCTAAATGTGGCAGATTAAGGCCGGGGCTACTGAGCATGTCTGCAGCAGGGATCGGGCTTCCTTTTGCACTCGTAGACATTTGTAACTGTGTCCCTGGACAGTGTCCATGGTTTCATAGCAATTGAAAAGGGCTTTTGGTGCAGCCTGATCCTAGGCTTGTTTACTCAGAAGTAGACTTACTGAGTTAAATATTGCTTGACTCCAGATTAAATTTTATAGGGTTCTCAAATGCACAACTATGTTGAGTGCAAACTGCTTTTCTGTACAATGCAATTAGATTCTTATTGGTAATCAATAATAGTGTTCATTGGAATGATCAGCTTCCATGCACGGTGTTCATTACTGGAGTGGCACAATGATCTGAAGATCTGGTTGACCATTGTGTGATGAGGTGCCACCCCAGCAAAACAAACCCAGTTGTTCACTATTGCTATTCGCTATAAAACTAACTTGTGGTGGTTTTCATAGATTTTTGGACCCGACACTACACAAAGTGAATTCTTTGAAGGCACAATGAAGGAGATTGTGACAGCTTGCATTGATGGAGTGAATGGACTTGTGTTTACCTATGGTGTTACTAATGCAGGCAAAAGTTTCACTGTTCAAGGTATATAGGCTTCTTTCATGGGAGAAATGCAAAATTGAAAGCTCTCACAACTGTGCCATATAACAAGAAATACCTCATTGTTTTCACAGGTTGTCCAAAAGATGGTGGGATCCTGCCTCGTTCTCTTAACATGATCTTTAACCACATAAGAGGAAGACAGTATCCAAAGATGAACATAAAACCCTGCTTTAGCAAATTTACAAAGAAGCTAAATGAGATGCAGGTTAAGCAAGAGGAATCCATAAAGGCTGCACTTCTTGCTTCTTTAAAAGAGGTTCACTGTACACTACATGTAAACTTGCTCGCTCAAACAGTGCTATTGCTATAAAACTGTCATGCAGGTTTCTCATCATGTTTCCTTTGTAATAAAAATGAGGAGGTGGGGGTACATCAGCACTGAATAGTGGATAGAGGGTGTGTTTGCTTAACCCTTCCTTTGCTGGCTGATTCTCGCCTGTGAAGCTCTCCAATTAAGTTCCCTTTTCTTCCTCCTCTGCCCTGCCAGCCAAACGTTTGAGACTCAAATAAGCCTGCAGGTAAAATGTTAAGGGGGTGGGAAATATGAAGGGAGGGCTGTCAGGCGCAGGAAGGGTTAAGAGCGCATGCACATTCCTGCCTGCAAGTCCTACTTTTTAAATGCTCTTTACCCATACACAATTTTGCTTTAATAAGCAGACATGTATTTGGGAAAAATCTGTTTCTTGGTATAACATGTAATTCAGTCTATACTATTCAGAGTATTTTTACTTTCATTTGCTTGAAATGTCTTCCAGGGGCAATTCAAACATGGGAGACCTTCTGTTGTACAGCCACGCAGTAGTGAAGTTGAAATTGTGTTTTTGTTAACTGAACCACAGTTTTGTAGTCTTAACTGATTCACAGCGCAATCCTGTGTAACGTGCACCGGTGTAACAGTAGATGCACCGGTGTAAGGGCACTTATGCCAGTGTAAGTGCACTTACACTGGTGCATCTGCTGTTACACCGGTGCAAGGTTACACAAGATTTTAGAGTTCAAAGCAATCATTCTGCCGGGAAAACTCTGTCATAACTTTACGTTTCGCTCCCTCCCAACATTGAAAGCACTTCTGAGGATGCTTTCAGTGTTGGGAGTGAAACGTAAAGTTTTACCATCAAAATTTTTAATAATAAAGTGTATTTTACGACGGCAGAATGATTGTTTTGAACTCTAAAATCTGGACACATCGAGAGAATCTAAGAACGTATTTACACAAGATTGCGCTATCACAGTGTTAAGGCTGCAAGCTTCTAGCAGTTTAATGAATAGATCAGCCAACAATAAGCTTCCCTTAATTTGTTACTGAGGCTGAGATTGAAGAGTAACCCTTGTCCCTTGCCTTGTTGAAACTATTTTGGCTCTGGTGTGTTCCTGTGACAGGGGGTGGAAAAGGCAAATATTAAAGATGTTTTTCTAGCACTGAGTGGTAGCTTTCAAATTGGGTATTCCAAATAACTTCAATATAAGTACTCTTTGGTTATATTGAAAGAAGAACAAGACATCCTACAAATGCAGCAAAAGCTAACTGATTAGAAGTTAGCCAAAGTTAAAAAGAAAAGAGAAGCTTAATTAGTAGACAACTTTTACAACTTATAGAAACTAGACATGTAAATACAGCTACATCACCCTAACTCAACTGTTAGAACACCACTAACTTATAACCTTTTTGCATTTATCAAGGAAACAGAAAATACTTGGACACCCACCACAGCTCTGGATGTATCACACGCAACTTCAAGTAGCTGTCACTCACCAAGTCCTACTTTGGACCTATTGGGTAACTGGTGCATGTTCACGGTTCAAACAAAATACTTGCTCGAATAGTGTAAAAGCATTGCTATAGCATGGCTTCTGAATCAGGATTGTTTTCTGAAATGGGGACTAGCATTAATCCAAAACCATGTACTTGACTCCAACATCCCCTGTGTCCCCTGAAAATCTGTCCCCAAAAGACCCTCAACCCCCTGGAGCAGATTTTCAGGAGGCAGACAGTGAAAATTGCCCCTCTCTTGATGATGGAACTTCGGTTTGGATCCAACAGGAATGGGAATTGTTAGGATCCAACCCAAGATCCATACATGTGAACAAAATTGACTGAAAATACTGAGCCTGCCTGCCTTCTTCAGTTGTTTTTAAACTTAAAAATGTACAGGTATTTGAATTGCATCCTCTTATTCCCCCCCCCCTCCCCTTTCTCTTAACTTTTGGCTAACAGACCAAAAATATGAGCTACTAGATTCTGAGGTATTTAGCAAGAATCCGAGAACGCTGTCTTCTGTATGGATTTCTTTCTTTGAAATCTACAATGAATACATCTATGACCTGCTAGATTTATTGCCAACATCAAAAAATCCAAAGCGCAAAGTTCTAAGGGTTTGTGAAGATCAAGGAGGAAACTCATACATTAAAGGTAACGATACCACTTGAGGAGCAGTAGTGTTGGGCAGAAATCCTACGCACATTTTCCTGCGAGTTTAACATAATGGAGCATACTTTTGAGTAGACATGCCTAGGATTGTGGTGTTGGAGCAAAACAAAGTTTAACCAATTTATTTCAGCATAAGCTTCTGTGTGTTACAGTCCACTTCGGATACATTCATGAACGCTTATGCTGAAATAAATTGGGTTAGTCTTCAAGGTGCTACATATTGTTACTATCACTTAATTGTCTAGCTATCCAGAACTGGATCCAGGGTCCACACAACTGAATATTCTGTCCTGGACAATGGCCAGGTTCAGATGCATGAAGGAGCCCTTGACAGCAGAGGGCGCTAGTGTAAAAACACCACTCCGTGCTCTCCTTCAACATTGTGAAGCTAAATATTTGTTGCTATTGAGGGGGTATAGATACGTCAAAAACATATGTTGGGCATTAGTTTTTCTGATTAGTGTTTCAGCTGGCTCTTTATTCATTGGTCTAGTTATCCTAATCTTTAGACTCTTTGTTATGTGGTGGTCATTTGATTTCCCTGATGATGAGAGATAACAGCAACATGCAAAAGTATGTGTCAAAATATCTCCAAACACAAATCATTCATTAAGGGAAGTTGAAAAATATATGCAATGCATACAATACGTTATACAGTTGATAACGAATATGAGCCCCAAGAGTAAGATTTTAAATCCTTAACTTGCTTCATGACGGGTTAAGCAAAGAAAAGTGCATGGGGGGGGTGGCGGCGGCAGTGGAAGTGGGGAAGGATTCATGATGTGAATCCTCCCTCGCCCCCTCCCAAAGTCTGCAGTTTGTAACAATCTTAAAATGAAGTACAGGAGGAATTAAACATACTCCAATGTGACTTGGGTTCACTAGGTGCTAGACAGGATCTCAGTTTGCACCCAGGGTTTCTGGGAAGGAGACGGTGATGGCTCTTATCTAAAATTACCATGGATAACTCCTTTTCCAAATCTTCCTTGATTTCCCTTGCAATCATATACCTTGTTTCCGTTCTCATTTGCTATTTAGTCATGTTTTTCGATGTCTTAGTAGGCATACAATTTAAAAATTAGCCTTCTAAAATATACTTCCCCCCCCCTCCAGACTTAAAGTGGATCAACACAAAGAGCACAGATGAGGCTTGCAAGATACTTAAAATAGGCAACAAGAACAGAAGCCTGGCATGCACTAGGATGAATCAGCAATCAAGCAGAAGGTTTGCAGCCTTTAATTATAGATACGTCCCTCCTCCTTGAAGCTAATGGCAGTAAAGCCACAATCCCCAGATAATGGTGCATTCAGCAGGGCTTTCAGTGGACTCTTCTTTTCCAGCCAGCAGCTCTTGTGCCACTTGAATTTCTTGAAGCAGTTTGTTAGAGAGCTCGCAGTGCTGCTGGTCAAATCAAAATGTTAACATTGCCTTCTGCGTGTGTCAGTCCCTAGTAGCTGCAAAAGGCATTCTGGATTGTATCCTGCAATGGCAACACCTTTTGCTATTGGGCTGGGGAGCGGTGTGTGTGTGTGTGTGAATTCTGGAGCTCAAGGGATGGAATGATTTCTGCTTGCGTGGACACATTGTGTGCATGTGGACACACAAACTTGTTTCATGGCAGCAGTGGCCCATCTCACTCAGACAAGTCCAAGCTGAAAGCTTCAAACAATTCTAACACATGGTTATTGGGCGCTGATCTACAGTAGTTCTTTGTGTTAGAGGCCTTATGTTGGGGGGGGGGGGGAATAATTTGAATGTTGTCCTGTTCCCCATTCATTGATATTTATCCATTTCTACTGACTGCAGTTCTGTTCTGTTCTGAATTGGTGTGTTTTCTTCCCAGATATACTAATCCAGGTCAATTGTTGCAGATCCCCAAGTCACATTTCTTTTTGCACCACCTTATAACCACCAGGTTATAAACTACCAGGTTATAAGCACCACCTGCTTATATTATGGACTTATTTCCCCCTGCCCCCCCAACCATCAAATCTTAATTTTTATAAATAGAGTGGTCTTCTGCTAATGGAAGGCACTTACATTTGTGCAAACAAGGGAGCAATTTTCACCAAGCCTCTCATTTAGCTCCAATGCCACATTCTACCTTCATCCTCGAGAGTAAATTGGGAGGGGGGCACAGGAGGCTGGGGAAAGGGAGAATTTCCAAAAGTCACTCCATCCTTGCTCAAGTGGAAATGCCTGCTATTGGCAGAATGACTTGGGATACAACCAAATTCACTTGTGCTCTCTTTCTGTGTGTGAGAGAAAATCTGGCCCACCTACGGTAAATCCAATTGGAAAAAGATGAGACTTGAGCACTTGCCTCAGAGAGAGAGAGAGAGAGAGAGAGAGAGAGAGAGAGAGAGAGAGAGAGAGAGAGAGAGAGAGAGAGAGAGAGAAATGCACCAAATGCTGCCCCTCCTTACCCGATGATGTGCCAGCCTCTGTTCCTCCACTCTGCAATGTTTTCATTCGGTGTCCTCTTCCCCTCCACATTTCATTTTCCTGTCTGTCCCCCTCTTTTAATCCAAGGAATGGAAGGAGTAGCAATGGAGACAAGTAGACAGAGATGGGCAATCCCCCCCCCATCTGTTTCTGCTCAATCATCCTCATCATGGATGGGCTGACCCTGGGTTAGGATACCCAAAAAAATAAGGCTGCAATCCTGTGCACACTTAACTAGGCTAAGGAGTAAGTCCCATAGAAATAAGTGGAACTTACTTTAGGATAAACATGCACACGATTGTGCTATAAAAATAACACAATGAAAATAAAGCTTGTGTCTGGTTTTTTTTTTTCCTAGTCACAGTATATTTTCAATTAGACTGCTCAGCTTGAGTGATGAGAGTGTACCACGTGTTCTTGGTGTCTCTGAGTAAGTGTCTTCTCACTTCTACTAAATATATCCTGGAATGTGTATGTCTGAGTTTTAGCAAAATAGCCTGAAGACAGCCTTGTATGCTTAACTTAAACTGCAGTAAGACGTTAAATGCAAGCATTCTTTCATTGGTCTTAGCTTGTCCTCCTTGGCACAGGTACAATAAATGTATAGGAACAGCTCTTTTAGCTTTGCTGGGACTTAGAAAAATGATGGAAGACAAAATATTTCATTAGAAATATATTTGGACAAATTCCACAGATAGCATTTGATTCTGCAGTATATATCTTTCTGCCCTTGTACATGTAGAGTTGTCTCCTCCATTAAGGTGACTAGAGGACATCGATAGGCATAGCAATGCTCATAAAATAAAGTGGATTGGAGCAACTTTGTGTTGAATATTCAGCTCTCTCTTTTGCTGCAAAGTTCAGTGAAACCCATATGAACCTACCTGCTCACTCATTGGACTCTCCAGTTTATGTTCACCACCATTTGAAGTGTGACAAGTGACCATTTGAAGAAGAGCCTTTTTTGGTAGTGGCACCTAGATTTTGGAATTCCCTCCTGCATAAGACCTGCCAATCTCCTTCTTGGTGATATGCGTTTGTTAAAACACTGTGTTTTCATGAATGTTTGAGACCAGTGATATGGTGTGTATGTGATTTTTATATATGAGAGAACGATAAAAGCAGTAACAAACGCAGTACAGGTATACAATTGCTATGTCCTTAGTCCAACTTGTCTTTCCAAAAGTAAAAATATTTAGTGAGTGGTCTTGGCAGAGAGTTTGTTTCATTTACAAAGTTAGTTTTTATTTTTATATGACTTAATTGGTGATGGTGGAGTTTTACCACCAAAGCAATTCTTATTGGACCACGAGTTGTTGTTGTTCAGTCGTTAAGTCATGTCCGACCCTTCGTGATCCCATGAACCATATCCCGCCAGGCCTTCCTGTCCTCCACTATCTTCCTGAGTTCGCTCATTTTCATGTTTGTTACATCGGTGATGCTGTCTAACCATCTCATCCTTGGCCTTCCCCTTCTCCTTTTGCCTTCAATCTTTCCCAGCATCAGAGTCTTCTCCAGAGAGTCCTCTCTTCGCATTAGGTGGCCAAAATATTTGAGTTTCAGCCTTAGTACCTGTCCTTCCAGGGAACAGTCAGGCTTGATTTCATTTAGAATTGACTGATTTGATCTCCTAGCAGTCCAAGGGACTCTCAGGAGTCTTCTCCAGCACCACAGTTCAAAAGCATCTATTCTTCGGCGCTCAGCCTTCCTTATGGTCCAACTCTCGCAACCATACATTGCTACTGGGAACACCATCGCCCTGACTATACGAACTTTTGTTGGCATGGTGATATCTCTGCTTTTTATTATGCTGTCTAAGTTTGCCATAGCTTTCCTTCCAAGGAGTAAGCGTCTTTTAATTTCATGGCTGCTGTTTCCGTCTGCAGTGATCTTGGAGCCCAGAAAAGTAAAATCTGTTACTGCTTCCATTTCTGCCCCTTCTATTTGCCAGGAATTGATGGGACCCGATGCCATGATCTTAGTTTTATTAATGTTGAGTTTCAAGCCAACTTTTGCACTCTCCTCTTTCACTCTCATCAAGAGGCTCTTTAGTTCTTCTTCACTTTCTGCCATTAGGGTGGTATCGTCTGCGTATCTGAGGTTGTTGATATTTCTCCCGGCAATCTTGATTCCGGCTTGTGATTCATTCAGCCCTGCATTTCTCATAATGTACTCTGCATATAAGTTAAATAAGCAGGGTGACAATATACAGCCTTGCCGTACTCCCTTCCCAATTTTGAACCAATCAGTTGTTCCATGGCCGGTTCGAACTGTTGCTTCTTGACCCGCATACAGGTTTCTCAGGAGACAGGTAAGGTGGTCTGGTACCCCCATCTCTTTAAGAATTTGCCACAGTTTGTTGTGATCCACACAATCAAAGGCTTTTGCGTAGTCAATGAAGCAGAAGTAGGTGTTTTTTTTTTTGGAACTCTCGTGCTTTCTCCATGATCCAGCGCATGTTGGCAATTTGATCTCTAGTTCCTCTGCCTCTTCGAAACCCAGCTTGTACGTCCGGTAGTTCTCGGTCCACGTACTGCTGAAGCCTAGCTTGTAGGATTTTGAGCATAACCTTGCTAGCATGTGAAATGAGTGCAATTGTACGGTAGTTTGAACACTCTTTGGCACTGCCCTTCTTTGGAATTGGAACGTAAACTGACCTTTTCCAATCCTTTGGCCACTGCTGAGTTTTCCAAATTTGTTGGCATATTGAGTGCAGCACTTTCACAGCATCATCATTTAGGATTTTAAGTAGCTCAGCTGGGATATTATCAGCTCCACTAGCTTTGTTGTTAGTAATGCTACCTAAGGCCCACTTGACTTCACTCTCTAGGATGTCCGGCTCTGGGTCAGTGACCACACCAGCATGGTCATCAGGAACATTAAGATCTTTCTTGTATAGTTCTTCTGTGTATTCTTGCCATCTCTTCTTAATCTCTTCTGCTTCTGTTAGGTCCTTGCCTTTTTTGTCCTTTATCATGCCCATCTTTGCACAAAACGTTCCCTTGATATCTCCAATTTTCTTGAAGAGATCTCTAGTCCTCCCCATTCTGTTGTTTTCCTCGATTTCCTTGCATTGTTCATTTAAGAAGGCCTTCTTATCTCTCCTTGCTATTCTCTGGAACTCTGCATTCAGTTGTTTATATCTTTCCCTTTCACCTTTGCTTTTTGCATTCCTTCTTTCCACAGCTATTTGTAAAGCCTCATCTGACAGCCACTTTGCTTTCTTGCATTTCTTTTTCTTTGGGATGGTTTTCGTTGCTGCCTCCTGTACAATGTTACGAACTTCCGTCCATAGTTCTTCAGGCACTCTGTCTACCAGGTCTAATGCCCTAAATCTATTCTTCACCTCCACTGTATACTCATAAGGGATATGATTTAGGTCATATCTGACTGGTCTAGTGGTGTTCCCTACATTCTTCAGTTTAAGCCTGAATTTTGCAATAAGAAGCTCATGATCTGAGCCACAGTCAGCTCCAGGTCTTGTTTTTACTGACTGTATAGAGCTTCTCCATCTTTGGCTGCAAAGCACATAATCTATCTGGTTTCGGTATTGACCATCTGGTGATGTCCATGTGTAGAGTCGCCTCTTGTGTTGTTGGAAAAGAGTGTTTGCTATGACCAGCGTGTTCTCTTGACAGAACTCCGTTAGCCTTTGCCCTGCTTCATTTTGCGCTCCGAGGCCAAACTTGCCTGTTCCGTTTATTTCTTGATTTCCTACTTTAGCATTCCAGTCTCCTATGATGTAAAGGACATCTTTTTTGGGTGCTAGTTCTAGAAGGTGTTGTAGGTCTTCATAGAACCGGTCAACTTCATCTTCTTTGGCATCAGTGGTTGGGGCATACACTTGGATTACTGTAATGTTGAATGGTTTGCCTTGGATTCGAACTGAAATCATTCTGTCGTTTTTGAGGTTGCACCCCAGTACTGCCTTTCCTACTCTTTTGTTGACTATGAGGGCTACTCCATTTCTTCTAAGGGATTCATGCCCACAGTAGTAGATATGATGGTCACCTGACTTAAATTCGCCCATGCCCGTCCATTTTAGTTCGCTGATTCCCAAGATGTCAATGTTCAATCTTATCATCTCATTTTTGACCACATCCAGCTTGCCTTGATTCATAGACCTCACATTCCATGTTCCTAAGCAGTATTGCTCCTTGCAGCATTGGATTTTCCTTTCAACCTCAGACACATCCACAGCTGGACGTCCTTTCGGCTTTGGCCCAACCGCTTCACTCTTTCTGGGTCTACTTGGAATAGTCCTCCGCTCTTCCTCAGTAGCATATTGGACACCTTCCGACCTGAGGGGCTCATCTTCCGGCGTCATATCTTTTAGCCTTTTGGAACTGTTCATGGGATTTTCTTGGCAAGGTTACTGGAGTGGGTTGCCATTTCCTTCTCCAGTGGATCACTTTTAGTCAGAACTCTCTGCTACGACCTGTCCGTCTTGGGTGTCCCTGCACGGCATAGCTCATGGCTTCATTGAGTTACGCAAGCCCCTTCGCCACGACAAGGCAATGATCCATGAAGGAGTGGACCACGAGGCAGGATATAAATGTCTTAATTTAATTAGCTTCATTGGCTGATCACCCTTTAGCCTTGTGTGGACGGAAAGCAGTTACTTTGCAATGTGCATTTTAACCCTATGTCTAAAAACTGACCTAGGCTGTACCAACATGTCTAAAAGTACGGTAAGTTTTTTTTTTTTAACTTTATTCATTTTTACAGATTGTCTCTATGTGACCTGGCTGGATCAGAACGATGCAATAAAACACAAACCTTTGGAGACAGACTTAAAGAGGCTGGCAATATTAATAATTCTCTTCTTATTCTTGGGAAATGTATTGCAGCTCTGAAACAAAATCAAAATCCAAAGTAAGTGACAAAAATGAATCTTGGAACATGGGGTAAGCTTAGGGTCATACAGCATTTGTTTTATTTGCAAACATATAAGCAAAGCAAGGTGTAAGCAGACACTCTTACAGCGGGAAACAAAGCTGTCAACTTGTTGGCTTCCCAGAGTGTCCCTGCTAACTTAAAAGTCCTTCAACTGCACCCAATTCACAGCTCCAAACTGTATCTGTCTGATTCTCTCTGTTTTTCTTCAAACTGATTCCAATCTATTTCTCTGTCTCTTCATATACTGGTGGGTATTGCATTCCAAGGGATTCTCAGAATCTTGAAAACCATATCCTGTCACAAACTCCAACTTCTGAAACATTGTATTAGCTTTTTTGTAGCAGCATCACACTACTAGCTCATATTCAGTTTGTGGTCCACTAAGAGATCTAGATGTTTTTACATATGCTGCTGCCAAGCTAGATTCTCTCCTCCCCATCCTGTACATGTACCTCTAGTGGTTTTTTGAACCTATGTGAAATACTGTATATTTGCCTCTGATCACGATTGTGGTGGTAATGTCCAATGATCAAGTCCAATGATCAAGTCTATCAGGTTCATTTTAAATCCTGATTCGGTCTTCTACAGTGTTGGCTATCCTGCCCCAGTTTCGTGTCATCTGCAGTAAGCATCCTTTCTACCTCCTCATCCAGGTTGTTTATACAAGTGTTGAACTGCACCTGTGGCACCACACAATACCTCTCTATGTTGATGTGGAGCCATTTATTAGCGCTCATTCCAAAAAAAAAAAAAAAAGATGGTCCAACCAGGTTTGCACTCACCTAACAGTAGTGCCATCTACTCCACATTTTGCCATTGTATCCACAAGGATCTCATAGATGATATTGTAAAATGCTTTGCTGTAATCTTGGCACACTGTGTCCACAGCATTCCTTTGATCTGCTAGACCAGTCACTCTATCAGAGAAGAAGACGAGATTAGCCTGGCGCAACATTTCTTAACAAATCCATGCTGGCTTCTGGAAATCGCCTCATTATTGCCTAAGTGCTCACCGATTAACCACTACTGTTGTACAGTATATATGAGCAAAAGACATGACCCCACCAACACCAAACCTCACCAGCTGCCACTGGGCATGTGGACTAGTTGTGTAATTGAATTCAGGCATTTACTTTGCAATTTGTTTTACATTCAGTATTAGATTAAATTTGAACATTTAGCAGAACTGTGGTTATTACCAGCAATTTGGTAATGAGAAATATTCTGTGGGTGGAGATCAGATAGCAGCACATGACTGAATACGGGTTTGCGCTTGCTTCCTACCCACACCATGCAACTAATATTCAACTCGTTTTTCTTTCCAAGATTAAGGCCAGCATATATTCCCTTCAGAGAAAGTAAACTGACTCGCTTATTTCAACCATTCTTTTGTGGGAAAGGTAAAGCTTGTATGATTGTCAACGTTAACCAATGTGCCTCTACATATGATGAGACATTGCACGTAATGAAATTTGCTGCTGTAGCTAAGCAAGTAAGTAAGAGTGATTCGGCGCCTTCCGTAACGCTCAGAAACACTATTTTGACCTTGCATAATACAGCTACAGGGCTTCATCATGGTCAACCACTATTGTCTGAATAAGAAAATCTTATTTTATGTACCCAACCCCTTCTGATCAAGTTTTTTTATGACATTCAGCCAGAAAGCCTCATGCTCTTATTCCTAATGGACAAGTCTGTATTATTCATTTGATTTGGCCAAACTTATCCATGTAGTTTTCTGGAAGTAGTTTTCTGAGGTATGAACTTGCATAGATGCGCAAGATTTCTATGAAAGCACCAAGAATACAATCTTGGGACAAGAGAAATGGGTAGAAGTGGCATTGTTTGTTCTTGGTCCTTGAAACTCTTTCCATTAGAATAATTAAGCCCCTGGCTAATGCTAGCTTCATGATACAATTTAAAACTCATGTGCTAGTGTGCTGGAGTCCAACAATGATGCTTTCATGAGGTTTCCTTTACTAATGAGTATCCTGAATTTTCTGTAACTCTGAAAGTCTTTGTCATATATTTGAATTTCTGTCACAGTTAAATCTTATTTTTGAATGAGAAGCATTTTGGTTTGTTTTTTAACGTTGCTGGACTTCTGTTTGGAAAAGTAGTAGTCTTATTTCTGCAGAAGGCAGTAGTTTGACTTGCAAGATAGAAATGAAGCTATTTTGGGGATAGCAAAAATATCTCTTATACTATGGCATGAAAAGAGTTTATTCCAGATGCTAAAGGCAAATCATAACATTAAGCTGACATGTCAGCAGCACCCTCCTCTCTCTTAAATGTATATCTGCTTCAATCATGTGTAGATGGGCAGGGGGTTTCACGTATTGCTTTTGTTCTTAAAACTGGGCTTTCACCCATGTTTTGTGTGATTTGACTGAACCTACCTTTTTTAAGCTGCAGTCACGACTAGTTTCAGCCCACAGCTGAAATCCTTGGATGCAAGTCTTGATGAGCAAAGTGGAAACTTGCTCCTGAGTAAATATGTGCAGCCAATCAAATACATACATCTTGGCTACACAGCTTGTGAACACGCATACAATGACGAATACTCTAGTGGAACATGATTGTGGTCTCTTTCTTTTCCAGGTTATTCAAACCTTTCAACCCCCCATCTTTGATTATTTTTCTCAAAAACATATTGAGAAGGCAGATAAGCTTACAGCTGCCAAGAACCTTGCTGAGGATCCTGATATCTCCTCCGAAGAAGAGGAAATAGATATTACAATTTTGAACCACGAGGTAATGTTAAAACTGTCGTTTAAAGCACTGCTATTGTGTTCTCCCTTAAGTGGTTGCTGTTTAAACAATTATTAGGCTTTGGGAATTAGCGTTATCTGGAGAGAACTTTGCTCATAAGCTGAATAGAAAAGATGACTCCTAAGATATGTCACGGGAAGTCCAATCCTACCGAAACCCCTGTGTGGTGATGCAGTGGTGCCGGCGCGACCTCCATTGCATCCCACAAGAGAGTTTTGGCTGCTGTAGTTGTCCTCGGGGTAAGGGGACATTTGTTCCCTTGCCCCGGGGTAAGTCCCAGCAGCCGCTATGGGTCAGCTTGGACCTACTCCAGTGGGCCTCCCAACACCAGCTTGCATGGGAAAGCTCTGGCCTTCCTGCCAGCGATCCAGAAGCTTGCATTGCAGACAAGCTTGAAATGTGCGGATGCCTGGGGATATGGTAGATATCATGTAAACGTGGGAGCATAGCTAGAGAGAACACTCCCATTTGTACCTTCTCCAGGTATTCAGGCATAACACCTGAACAGGGCTTCACTGGCATCCTCATCCTAGAACTGGTACTGCTACCTGCAATGTGCATTGTATGCACAGCTGTTGGTATGCACTATCCTGAGCACTGATATGGATCTCAAGGATCTGAAGCTTTGGTAAACTTAGGCTACAAGCCTAGACACACTTACTAGGGACTAGGTAGTAAGCCCCATAGTATACAGTGGAGTATTCATGCATAGGACTGTGCTGGAAGAGTGCAATCCTATTCACAGTTACTGGAAATAAACCCCACTGGACTCCATAGGACTGACTTCCGCATAAACATGCACAGGAATTTTCTCATTGATTTCAATTGGAGATTATCTGCGGTAAACGGTTATAGAATAACTACTATGTATATAGTCAGTAAGAGGATGGGATTTCTTATTTGTGTTGCTTTTAGTAGTATGGCTGGCCTAGTCCCTTAAATAATTAGAGATCATAGGCACTTTGTTTTATATTCTTTCCCCCCTCCCTCACAGATGCAATGATTTGGTGAAACCCTAGTGCTAATCTCTAATGAACAGTATATGATAGTTCAAGCACCAGTTAGCTACTATTCCTCATTTCCATCTTGTTCTCAATAATACTTAACATTTTTACAGAGTTTTCTGAGTGTGCAGAGTGCTCTATTTGTATTATGTTAATAGAATACATACACCAGCCCTATAATGTATTATCCCATATTGCAGCTGGGAAGCTGAGTCTGAGAGGGTGTGGCATGCCAAAGGCCATCTAGAAGAGAGTTTGTGGTAGAGGTGAGATTCCAACCAGAGAAGTTCTGACTCACAGTTCAGTCTCTTAGCCGTTGTAGTCTCTTAGCCACCAGCTGGAAGAACACTAGTTCTTGATGTGATTCATGATAATGTTGCAACAAAATATTGTAGGATCTCTTGAAAACTACTGAGATCCTACAGGAACAGCTGGTTGCAGAAAGACGAAGCAAGCTGCTACTTGAGGTGCAGATACGTAAAGAGATGGCCGAAGCAATGTTTCAACAATTGATGGAAACGGAAGAAGCCTGGAGGTAAGCCCTAGGGCAAGGCACAAATGGGCTCTGTGTTCATATCGCTTCAACAATGAACGAATGGTGACGAATAGTCAATTATAAAGCGAGACGTCTGATTATGGAATGGACTCCGGCCACAGAGCTGGGTAGGTCATTGGTCTGCTGTGGTCTTTATTTTGTGTTGCATCCTAAACAATTTTCAAAGCAAGTGGCTAGAAATTGCCTTTTTTTTTCCATTATCATATTACAGCCTAGCAATAGTCTCAGTAAATTCTATAGTGATTCCACAAGGTCTTTTATAACATTTTGTATGGTCTTCTCTCATTCAAGTCCATTGGCTAAATGCCCTGCTATAATTGCATGGCATCCAGGAAACCTATTTTCTGCAGTATTGTGGAGTGCCAAGATTCTTCTCCCCATCCTTCATTTTAATTCAACTTCCTGCTCCTTAAGGTTATCCATATCCCTTATCCTTTCTACTGCTACTATAGTCATAGAAGAGAATCTCCAAAACAAAGGGAGCTTAGTCTTGTTGGAGATTGCCTGCATTTAAATTCTTAGTTAGTTCCTGCAGCCCAAATGAAGCCCGCTGGTTTACAGCCAGATCCTGTGCATGTTTGCTTGGAAGAAAGCAGCAGGACATCTGTTGATGTCCGTGTCTCCATTATGGAGCCCATTGTCAAGAGCTTCTTGGATCACCTGCTCCTCCTTACTACTGCTGAATGCTTTCTCACCTGCCCTTTTCCTCTGGGAGGTGATGAGAAAGCAAAGAACTCAAGGGACAGGAGCAGCTGATTCCCCCCCACACACACACACTCTCTGGCTCCCTGTCTGGCAAGCAAGCACTACTAGCAATAGTGAAAACGAGCCATATCAGCTCATACATGGTGATGGTGAAGGACCACAGAAGAGGCCCTCTGAGGGTGTTTTGCCCAAGGAATCTGTAAACCAGGTGAATTGATTTTTGCTTATTAGCTTCGCTGTATTCAATGAGCCTTACTCACAGAAGTCTGCATCGGATTGCAAGTTTAAACATTTGCGTTTGCCAGAGCCCTTCAGGACACTTGAAGATTGAAGATTGCATTTGTTTTGTTTCTGAACACTTAGGCTATATTGCATTTCCTCCTAGCTTTCAGGATAGATGCATGCATGGACTCTACAAGGTATTGTGGGAGAAAGTATAAAAAGTTCTTAATTACCTTTAATATTAAAAGTCTTACAGTCCCCAACAGCTTTGACTGTCAGTTTCTTTTTGAGGCTTCTAACATGAAAATCTACATACAGGCTTCATGCTAATTCCGATCCGGCAACTCCTTCTGTATAGTTTTCAGAAGTGGATGATGTGCAGTGTAATCCTATGTATGGTTTGGGTTAACTCTCACTGCTGATCTTATCCAGTAAGCGCTTGGAAGACATGAGAGAGAGTTACGAAGATAAACTGGAGAGTAAATTTGAAATGTACAAGGAAGCGATAAAGAAACATGCATATATGTGTGCAATGGAACAAATTGAAGAGCACTATGTTTCAGTTGAAGAGTTCATGGCAGAACAAGCAAAATTGGAGGTATGTCTTGCTGTAAAGCTGCTTTGCTAGTCCATCGCAAATACTGGTATTCCTTTGGAGGCATATCCAGTAATTTTTTTTAATGCAAGGTTGGTAATGGAAGCTCTGAAGTGGAATTTGGGCAATAGGAAATGGGTGCTTATTTTGAACGTGGACGTGGTCATGGATTTGTTGAAAAAATTGTGCTGCAAGAATACTCTGTAAGAATCTTCTGTGTATATTGTCCACCTACATGAACTGAACTGTACAATGAAACCTCGAAAGATTTCTGAATTTTAAAAAAGTGTAGATAAGTACTGTATTGATAAGCATCATGTGGCACAAAATTAGAATTTTTCATTCTACAGTATAGTGTTTTATTTTGGCTAAGGATATAATACAGCTTAAAGACAATTGAACTATTGGCAACATAGTTAACCTGGTGTGCAATTTAGTTTTTTCTTTGCGCAGGAGGGGAGGAATAGCTAACCACAAATTTAGTAAACTACTTTAGTGTAGTGGCTTTCAAAATGTCTCGGTATAATCAAAGGTTACACCATTGTGTACAAAAGATGCTCAAACCATCATAGCTCATCTCATTACTCAGGACAGAGAGATGGAAATACTGCAATTGAAACTACAACTTGGAGAGCAGAATGCCTTGCCTTCTAGAAGTCCTAATTCAGAGTTTACAGAAGGTGAAATTAATCCAGGTAAAAATTATTCTCTGGAATGTGGAACTAGTTTTCAGTTCAAGAAAGGGGTATAAATATTCACAACCTTGTTTGTTGCACACAGATGTTAAATATAAGGTGATAAGGAGAACTTCAGATCCTTTGCGGAGACAGTGTGAAGAGAAAGATGAGGTGAGGCTTTATCTCCCCCCCCCCCCCCACTCTGCTTCTTCAAGCTATCTAAATATATGGGACCAGAGTATCTTTTTACTTTACACTTCCCACTCTGCCCTGTGCTACTTGCTTGGAATTTGCCATTGTAAGGGTAGACCTCCTTGGGAAGGGCAAATGTTCAATAACTACATTTTGAAATTTAACAGAGTTACCTACTGTATCCCATAATCATGTACATGAAAAATGAAGTTGGATGACGCGTGCTCAGTTGGTTTGTAAGCATACTAGGACATACAAAATTAAAGGTAGTGGTTCTGTATATTTGAGAAACTCCCTGCACTATGCAGGGTTCTTCCAGAGGGAGGAAAGGGGGAAAACTTTCCTTTTTCTTTTCCCACTCTCTCTCTAGACTCCCCTCCCTCTCATCTATTTACATAGCAATAAAATATCCAGGCTCAGAGTAGGCAGCCAGTCCCAAACCCAATCCACTAACATACTATATCACACAGGAAGGTGTACAGTACAAGCAAAAAAGGTGTACTTTTTTCCTTTGTCGTTTTCTGTTCTCTCCCTGTCTGGCTGCAAGGTCTGAACAGCACTATGAGGCTCTTGTTTCAGATTGTCTGGAACCCTGAAAGAAGCACTCCTTTTGCAGGCTGGATACGCACTGCAACACTTCATTGAAGGGCTGCTTGTCTAGTGCGGTGGGGGGCTAAGAAGTCTCATCTTGTGCCTTCTGGACTATCTCTTCCCAATTCCTAAGAGAAAACCAAATCGTAATGTGTTGAAGGTTGCCGTTAATGATGTCGATCCAGTATATTCTTTTCATTCTTAGAAACATTTAATTGTAGTAATCTTATTTTGCAGTTAATAAAATCATTGAAATTGAAAATACAGAAATTAAATGAGATGTTGCAAGATGCCAGTGAAGTTTGTAGAAAAACAGTAGAAGAGAATAATAGACTGAAGCAGATGGTAAAACTTAAGGTTGGTCATGCCTATTAAACCTGTATTTAACATTATCTGTATCACTTGCTTGGCTGTCTTGTACTTCTGTTTGTGACTGGACTGAACTCTTTTCACTAGTATCATGCATGACTTGAAATTAATGATGCACAGTACTAGGTTTCAGATTGATAGAATAAGATTTACCCAGAAAACCATGTCTGTGCTCTTGTATGCAAATCTGCACTGTTTTGTTTGTCTCAAATTAAAATACTAAACTCTTGATTTTATTTTTGTATTTGAAAAATACATGGAATTTCATGTGCAGTTCTCATCTGACAATCTAGTATGCAGAAATTTATGGGTGTGGCATTCATACCAGTACTGTATTTCATTTTCTTCATATTAAAGGAGTAATTACCATCTTGACTAGGAATTGGTGATTTCAATTGGGCTCTGTGTTTTTGGAAAGATTTGTGTGATTAGCTTGGGGCGCTTGGCTCCTGAAGATTTGTAAATGCCACAAACCTTACTTTTTAATGCATCTTTGATGCTTTCATAGGAACAAGAAGTTGAAGGCCTTCAAAACTGGGCTGAACGTGTCCACGAGCTTGAAGCCACAGTGTCTCTTCTCCAACAAGAACTAAATGACAGTAAAAAGCTCCTGCGCACAGAAGATCTTAAGCTTCGGAAGTCCAAGAAAGGTTTCTTTGCAAATCTGAAATACACTGTAGCAGATGTTCCTAAAACTCCCAGAGGCAAAGATCTAGAAAAGGCTGAGTCTCCTACAGCTTCACAAAAACTGACTTCAGGACCATTTAAAGTCAGAGGAGGAGTCGGACCTTTTTAGATGACTTATAGAGTTACTTTAAGCTGGTGGTTTGTTTCAGTAGAAAATTGGAGGACAAAAGCAACATGTAGATGTTCTAAATAGCTCTGTAATTTGCAGGAAAATACTTTTGATGCTGTTTCTTTAGCAAAGTAATATTGCCATAAATGGATGATTCTTGTTTTTTAGAAACACTTAGATTTACCCCACAGGGATGTTTCACTCTGTGGTGCCAGAGAATGTCTACACATCAAGAATGGCAGGTCACACTTTAAAGCACTTTCACTTGAATTTTTGACTTGAATTAGTCCGTACTTTAGAACTCTTCACTCTTTAAGAAATGCAGCTAACGGTCAGATCTTGTATCTTGCCTTCACAACAGTTGCAAGAGAGTATAGAGAGAAGCTGCTAAATTATGTGCACTGTTTTTCTTGTATGAAGGAATTGGATGTAAGAACTATTTTATGCACTTGCTAATAAAAATATTTTCCGATAATTGATTATGTGCAAAATCCTGTGGAACAGACTGAGAATGGAGAGTTTTGTGTAATTTCAAGAATGGGGCTGTGTAGCTCAGTGTGGTAATGCTGAGCACATGCTTGGTATGGTCTAGTCCCTGGCATCTTCAGATAGGTCTGGGAAAGACCCCTGTCTGAAACAATGGAGAGTGGCTGCCACTCGGTGTAGATCAGGGGTTCTCAACCTTTGGAGGCCCAGGTACCCCCTATCATGGTCTAATTTTCTGAAGTACACCCTGCTAATTGGATTAATCAATCAATTAGGTAATTAACATTAGTATTTTAACACTATTTTAAATGTGAAAAAATGTCTTATTTAACTGTGAGTGTGAGTGAGAGAGATGCAACGATCTTTGTTCCGCCAAGTCACACTTCCCAAAACCAGCTCCTCCCTCCCTCACCCCACCAAAGTACATTTTCCAAAGTACAAAAATAAGCCCAAAATCAGAGACAAAAGGGCTCTGAAAATAATTACAATTTAAAATCTGTTAATTAACACTTAATTAGCTGCTGACAGGGCAGGGCTTGGCATATATATCCTCAGCAAGAGGTCTGTGTACCCCTAGGCGTACCTGTACCACAGGTTGAGAACCCCTGGTGTAGATACTGTCCTAGACAGCTTTGTCCGTGATGTTACGAGAGGGACAGTCTCTGTCCCAAGGGGCTCACATGTGCCTTGTCACAATTTTTGAAATGACCTCCAGTGGTTGTGTAAGAATATATGCCACTGCAAACTGTGATGCACTTTTTAGTGTAAAAAACACACACCACCCTTTGATATATTCACCAAGCCACATATATAAGGCCCATGTGGGGGGTAAAGGGGGTAATTTGTACCTAGGCCCAGGGTCCAAAAGAGGGTGCCCAGGAGGCAAAGGAGGGACCCCAGAAATTTTCCTCTGTGGGAGGCATGTGCCATGTATGCATGCACGCTGTAGTGAAAAAATGGATCCCTGCTGTAGGCAGCCCTCACTGGCTCTGATGACCTGGTCCTGGCCTCCAAGTCCCATAAGACAAAGTGGTGCAGCACTACTATGGGGGCCCGTGTGCTGTGAGGGAGGGGACATGAGCTCTGTCCCTGGCCTTACTAAAATAGTTTGTGTATTGTGAATTCTTAGCATAAACAAAGATGTTCAAATCAAATATGCTTTATCTCTGATCCTATTTCATCAGGCTCAGCGATCGATCTCTCCTGAGGCTGCTGCAGGGCCCTCCCACTCTCGCCGGTCCGGAGGCTTCCGAAGAAAGTGCGTCAGGCAACGGCGCTCCTTCGGGCTACACAGGACGGGTGGGAGAGACTCGCCGTTGCCCGACCCGCTTTCTTCGGGAGCCTCCGGACCGGAGAGAGTGGGAGGGCCCTGCAGCAGCCTCGGGAGAGATCAATTGCTGAGCCTGATGATCATTCACACGCGACAGACGCAACGATCCGATGAGCTGTTGTGAGTCAGCTGCTTCAGCGTGGGGCTTTTACGAGGCTGCCAGCCCGACTCGTTTTCTTTCGGAGTCTCCTCTCCTGTGTAGCCCGAAGGTGTGCATGCAGAAACAAGCCGCGGCGCTCCTTCGGTCTACACAAAGTTCCCTGGGCCTCGGTTACGGTGGGGGATGACAAGAAAAGCCCTCGGCCCGGTGGTTGGGGACCCCTGCACTAGATCTGACTATCTGATATGGCCTGCTTTGATTTACAGTTTTCTGTTATTTAGCACCATCAGTGGCCTTGTTATGCTATGAGCAGGTAGATGTCTGCACACATACTTAAAAATCGCTTTGGAACATTCTACAAAATGATTGTAGAATCTTTCTACTCTGTTCCTAAGTATGTTTAATCAAATTAGTTCCATTGATTTTACTGGATCTGGCTTCCAAATGAGTATTTTCTAAATACCATAGATACTTAAAATACCCAAAACAGGTTTTGGGAGAGCTATTTCTCTCCTTGATGCTAAAATTCCTATAAAATACTGTACAATAAGAATTGAAGTATAGGGCTATGACTATCTGCTGAAAGGTCCTAGATGTGAATGTGAGGAAGAGCCCCTTGTGGACTGTAGGTTCCATTGCTAAGTTAAAATTTACTGTTGAAAAAGCTGCAGTTGGTTGAATGTAGTTTTAATTTTTATTTGGTATGCATTGGAAGAGGGGTAGTCTTATACAGCGAGTATATCCCAAACTCTATATTTTAACTGGAAAAGTTGGGGGTCGTCTTATACGCCCAGTCGTCTTGTACGCCAGAAAATACGGGTATATATCCTGGCATTTCTAGGAAGAATCTAATATAGCCAAAGACATCTTCATGCAACAAAAAGGATTCTAATGTTGGTGCTGGGTTACGCTTCTGTCTTAAAGCTTAAGTATGCAACTGCTCATAATTGCCACTGTTAGCATATGTTGAATATTGCCTGTTTCAGATATTCCCCATCTAGATTTGGGACAGTAACAGGTTGCTAAGGCCAGTACCACAATGTGATGAGAGATGGGAATTGTCTGGACAGCATTTTGGAACTTGTTTTTAGTCAAACAGTGACGAGATGAAGGTATTGATCTTGTGGTGGTGATTCAAAATAGGTGTGGTTCTGTGTGGCTGATGTTCTACAGAAATTACTAAAGATGCAGACTACATGAGAAAAAGTCCAGTTATTCCAAGATGCTACAGGGTGAGACATCGAATAAATAAGATTGTTTTATTAGGCTGGGTGAGAGGATGCCAAGAGCTACTCAATTCACAGGATTTTGTAGGCTGAACAAATGCAGACATTAAACTAGCTAAAGCTTGCAGTATCACATGGCCCTCAAAGATCTGTAGGTGAGCAAATTGTGACACACTCTGCTACATCTATCGAGTTCAGAGTTTCAAGAATTCTCATTTATTAAAATCACAATACATTAGTATTTACACATAGTTTGGTTCAGTCTAGATTTTCATTCAAAAACAGCAAATGTACTACAAAAATATTGGTTTGTGCAGCTGAACACTGTTACAATCAAGATGCTTCTATAGTAACCAAGCTATTACTAAGCATTTCAGAAAATTCAACATTATCCTCCCAGTTCTTAACATGAGAAAATAATCCTACTGGGAGAAAGCTGATGCACAGAAGCCTGGTAAACTCATATCTAATTGTGGCTTGATTCCAACTCTGTCCTCGTACAACTGATTTGCAACCAGGTTTTCAAGTGTTTGTCACCATTGTACATAATGTATGCAATACATGAGGTTTGGTTGCAAGAACAGCTGGTTGCACTCACTTACACCAACATCTCATTTGAACACATACAACAACATGGTCATTCAGTGCAAAGCCAAGAACTGAAACAGGGACAAACCCACAGCAGAAAATGCTACTGAAGATAATTCTACAGCGAAACCAGCATCTTTGGTATTTTGAGATAACTGCAGCACATGACATTGGGAATTTCTGGTTACCATTTTAAAATGGTGTCTTTAAAAAGGAAAGCTTTGAGGCATGTGGGTAGAAAGGATTCAGCCAGGACTACTAATACTTCCCTTACCTTTATCAAATTCCATTAAAAATTCTAATTATGTGCAGTTTGTCAGTATGCATCATCCCTGCTAGAATGCACTGTATTTCAGATTCCACAGTGGACCGGCCCTGAACAGGGAACAGGTCTGTCAAAAAAGGATTGAAGGAAGGGGTTGCAAGATAGCCAACTCCTTACTTAAATTCACATGCTGATTCTAGCATGCTACATCATTGCAACAATGCAGAGTGACTTTTAACATTTAAGCTTTCATCCCACCCACTTTTGAAGTAGCACAGTTTAGACATTTGTCTAAACAGCTGAAAGCCAAACTAGAGATTACACAGGAGACGTGAAGGGCCTTAGTCCAGGGAGGAGTTTTTGAATTAAAGACCACTGCAGAAGGCTGGTTGTCTGAGGTTTGTCACCCAGTGGGGAAAGGACAAAGGGACTTTGTACACCTTCACTTGCAGGTGGGCAACCGCTCATGTGGGTACAATTTTCAGCAAAGGCAGAAGAAGGTTTCAGCAGTCCTCCCCACTGCTCCTTTGTTCTCCATTAGTCTCTCCACCGTTGCTTTTAGTAGCCAAACTAGCAGCAGCCTGTTCATGCATCTCCTGTACTGCATCTTGTTTGGCCCCAACCTTGGTCTTATGATATAGGTTACAGCTTGGTTGTTTCCAGGAAGTGCCAATTACTTTCATGAGCTTTTGTTTCTGTCCATTTGTTTGCAGCTGTCTCTTGCTCATCGATTTGTTTGTATTGGTGTGGCTTGTTTTCCTGTTATTGGTTTTCTAGCTCAAAGCACATTTAATCTGGATGTTTGATGTGAGATACAAAGAAAGCATCAATAGAGGACTTTAACCTTTGAGGATGGTGATAGTTTCCACTGCCTGTTTTTGTCCAACTGAATTGCAGCCTTCAGCTTCAGAAACCACAAGCAATTAGGCTATCCCAATATATAAGAGTAACTGGCTCAACCAAATTGTCCTATTAGAAGATATACACCAGTCACGAGTTCCTTTTTTCCTATGGTTGCTGCTGGTATTGTCCTTCTGTGGCTGTGTAGAAGTCATCTAGTACACTCTGTAAATATTCAAATGTTGGTCTCTCTTCTGCTTTATCTTTCCAGCATGTTTTCATGATATCGTAGAGCTCAGTTGGGCAGGCCTCCATGCGTGGCATTCGGTACCCACGCTGAAGGGCGATCATTACATCAGCGTTACTCATACCTAAAAAAACAAAAGCAAAGACCGCTTTATCTGGCTGATTCAGTGCAAGAAGGATGTTTGTTTGCTTGAGGCGTTTTTGGGACTATGCTTTCACCTCTCGTGTCCATTGCATTCATTGGTTATGTAGGCTTTAATTACTGGGAAAAGGCAACAGGAAATTAACGTGCTTTGTTTTGTAAATGATTAAGAAATTTCAGAACAAAGGTAAATAAAGACATGCAGACTGAATAAGTCATTTTGAAAATACTGCTTTAAAATGTGTTTAAACTATGCACCTGGGGGATTATTTGAATGTTCTGGCCTCACATGATTGTGGGTGGGGCTGGAGCAGCACACCCTCACTTTTTCCTTATGGGCATCATCCCAACATTGTTACAGACAGCCGGCCTTGGGCAGAGCTGTACTAAGCCCCGGGGGGGGGGGGGTAGGGAGTGCTGCTGGGGGCGGGGAGCCAGTAACTCACCCCCGTGACATCATTGGCCCCTCCCCTTCGGGGAGATGTCCCTTTGGGGGGAACAACCCCCCCCCGGGCATTTTTTCTCTGCCGGAAAAGGTCTGTAAATGGCCTGAAAAGGCCTGTTACGGGCCGGGGGGGGGGGGTGAGCCAGGAAACGGGCCTTCCAGGCGAAAGAACAGCCCAAAACACCGCCGCAGCCGCTGCCCGCCCGCTGGCCACGGGCAGCTGCACAGCCGCAGGGGTGACTCCTTTCCCCCACGCAGCTGCAAAAAGCAGAGTTTCTCTCTGCTTTTCACAGCTGCGCAGAGGAAAAGAGTCGTCCCTGTGGCTGCCCGGGCCCGTAACAGGCCTTTTCCGGGCAAAAAAAGCCGGGGGGGGGGGAATTTTTCCACCCAGAAAAGGCCTGCTACAGGTGCGAGCGGCCGCGGGGATGACTTTCCTCAGCATGGCTGCGAAAAGCGGCGAAACTGTTTTTCGCAGCTGCCTTTTGCTGCACCCCCCCCTGCCGTGCTGCTTCGGGTGGGGTCCTGCTGCCCCCCCATCACTATACCTCTGGCCTTGGGAACTGTGGGGCCCAATTGGAAACATTTTTTGCAGGACCCCAGGTTCACAGCCAAGCTCTGTAGAATCTTAGATATAAATAACATTATGGACAGACAAATTAAAAATTCACGTTTGCCAGGAAAACTCCGTCGAATCAGAAAACAAGTTTTCAATAAATAAATATCACAGATGTTAGAATTTTGACGTTTCGCACATGTACACTCATGGCATCTTCAGAAATCCCCCATAACCCACTAGAGACAATTTAGAAGATGATAGAGATCAAAGCCCGGATGTAAAGACACCTCCATTATCTGTAGAGCAATCAGTTACCGGCTGAGAAAACAAAACACTAGTAAAGGTGGCTTGTTAGCACTAATTGATAAATTCTGACAGGAACACAGCACCAGCTAAACCAACCCACATAATACCACACACAATGTTACAGCACATGTGTAACTTGCTAGAGCTAATTAATAAGATCCAACGGGAACACAGCACCAACTGAACCAACCCACTTAATACAACATGCACTAAAGCCGCGAGTGTCTCACACACACACACACACACACCACAGTCCTCTCCTCCACACTGCTTCCTTTTCCAACGCAGAGAGTAGGAGGCAGAGAGGCTGGCTCGCTCATTACCAAGTAAGGCGGGGGCAGCATCGAACACATTGCCTCAGGCACCAGGAGGTCTTGTGCCAGCCCTGACAGAACCACCACAAGTGTCTCTTTACGCAGGTAGCTGGGAAAGCTACCTTGCTTCCTTAGATCCATCCTAGAAACCCACTTTTTGCCTGAAGAGTTGTCCTATATGCTCTAGTTCCCACACTCTTTTGTAATTAAGCCCAAGGACATGGAAATGAAATATTCTTCCCATGTAATTATTGTATTTTATTTATTTATTTATAACATTTATACCCTGCCTTTCCTCCCATAACATGGGGCCAAGTTTACCTCTGTACCAAGTTTACCTTTCCGCCTCCCTCCCGTCTCCTAAGTTAATTTTATATTGGGAGCCCCTTGGGATGGAACCCATCTTCTAATTCTTTGGAAGGCAGCATGCATGTAGATGTCATAATAATAAGAAGTCCTATTTCTTTCAATGGAGACAGTTACCCAGAAGAAAGCAAACAGTGCACCAATCTTCTCTCTAAACTCAAGTTTGCATGGCCCATCTCTAAATTCAATCAGGCATTACTCACTTAATTCAGACACCACTAAGGTGATCAGAGACTTCCAGGCCAGACCTAATTTTATCATCAGACAACCATTTTATCAACCAAGACCAGTTGGTCCCCCCCCCCCAATGCTCAGAGCCAGATATATCTAGGCAATGCCCACAATTTCTTCAGCTACAAAATCTGACACAGCCCCCAGGGCTTGCTTTCAGTTTTTTTTTATTCTAGTTATGATACAGCAAACACACCTGCTTTTGTAGCAAAGATCATCATTGAACAGGATACTGTTGATGCTGTAGAATAAGTCTCTTGTATTGTATAAACAGGACAGAAGCCAAGGCATTCATTAAAAAAAATACTGGAAGGAAGCCAAAGCAGCATGAGGTTTCAATCCAGACATTGCTCCTATCGTTTATTATGATTACAAATAGAGTGATGCAAGTAGGATAGAATTGGCAGAGGCCTTTTAACATACGTAATTTAAAGAGAAGAATATGATCTAGGTTTACCAACCCAGGAGGAAAACAGAGCCTGGAATGTTGGTGGATGTGTCTGTGCGTGCGCACGAGAGACAATTTCCAGAAAGGCAAGAGGCACAGCCATTTATCCCTTAGCAATGATTTTTAGCTATGCAACTTGGGTGAACAGAACACTTTTGCACTGGATTCTATCCTGAGATTTCTCTAAAACTGCCCAGATCTACTTCTGGACACACTAAAGGTCACTGTCCACCAGCACTGGTTCTCCCACTGATCTATACTGGGCTCCAACCCCAAGGCAGAAGGTTCTGCTCCAGGCACCAACTCTGCTAACATTTTTTATTTATTTCAAGAGTTAGAAGCCCGAGTGCACTCATGCATGTTGCTTCTGCATTTGAAAATAGGTTCAAATGACAATAGTATGAAGAAAAGCCTTGACTTCAATCTAGTAACATGAGATATTTATCTCCAATATCACAGCACAACTGATAAGATAAGACTCAAAAGTGGTTCTGGGCACACAGAAGAAATTTACCCATGAGCTTAACATCAAATCGCTACATATCAGCATGATGCACCCAAGCTATACATCCCTAGCAGGCTAATGCTACATCCACAGCCACCAGTAATTTAGTGTGTGTGATGCCAGCCATGTGTAATGTCACAAGGGGAAATTTCTTTTGCATGTCCAGTACATTTTAAACCAGAATTTAGATTAGAAGACTGAAGACAAAAACTCTTATTGTATCTCGCTGATTCATCCACATTTTCAATACAGTACTATGAATTTTTGAGGCTTTCATAAGGACAGTAAAATTATATATTTTCAAGATTAAAATGCCTTTTAAAAATATAAACTGCATTTTGTGTTTGCACAAAAACCAGGGTAAGGGAAAATAAGATTGAGCAGTAAACAAAAGAAGTTTACATACCTGGATATGGGATTTTTCCATAAGTAATTATTTCATACAAAAGAACTCCAAAGGACCACACATCAGATTTAATAGTAAAGGAACCATAGTTAATGGCTTCTGGTGCTGTCCATTTGATAGGGAATTTTGCACCTAATAGGGAAAAAGTTACACTCATCTTAAATCTTGCTTATATAGTCATGTAAATGTTTAATAAGTGGAAGGTAATTGTGAAACTGGCAAGATTCAGAAGGCAATCAAGACAGCTGCCTATAATATAGATTTACAGCACAATCCTATGCATGTTTACTCAGAAGTAAGTCCCATTGGGTTCAGTGGGATTTACTCCCAGGAAAGTGTATATAGGATTGTAGTCTTAGATGCTTGCTGCATCCTTCCCTTATGTTATCTATGGCAAGTAATAAGTGATGTTGGTTTTGTGTGCTGTGGGTTTTTAATTGTGTAATGTTTTTATTTCTGTATTGTAATTACTGTATTTCTTCAATTCTAAGACGCATGTTTTTTCCCAATTAAGCATTTCAAAAAATGGGGTGCGTCTTAGAATCGAAGGTCTCTAAAAAGCACCCCAAAACGCTATCTTCTTACTTACTGGGGCTTGGGGGAGCTTCAGAGAGACCTGCGCAACCCTCTGCAGGCCTCCCTGATCTTCAGTTCGGCAAAAAACGGTGATTTCCAGCCATTTCCGGTTTTCGCGAAAACCAGAAATGGCCAAAGATCTCTGTTTTTCGCCGAACTGAAGATCAGGGAGGCCAGCAGAGGGTTGCGCAGGCCTCCCTGAAGCTCCCCCCCAAGCCCAGGTAACGAAGGAAATGGCACTTTCTGGCGGGGCCAGAAATGCTATGCAAAGGCAGTGCACTCAGTCATCCTCAGCTGCAGGAGACATGCTGGGGAGAGTTGGTGCTGAGCGGGTAGATTCAATGAAGGGAGGTGAGTCTTACAATCGATGGATTTTTTTCCCCTGCTGGTGGTACTGAAAGTAAAGGTGCGCCTTAGAATCGATGGCGCCTTAGAATCGATGGCACCTTAGACTCGAAGAAATATGGTACATCGATTTTATTGTTTTATGATTGACATTAGCTTCCTTGAGCATTCACTATGAAGGAAAGGCAGGATAAAAATTTGCCAAGTAACTAAATAGCCTATGGGCAACAAGATGCGTTCCATTCCTTGCTGTAACTGCAGCTGTATCAACACCAAGAAGAGATTTAACATGTGTAGCTGCCATAGCTCTGCTGTACGTTTACACAAGGCAGTATTGTGGCACCTGTCCATCCAGCTTGCTAGCTTTTAACATGTTCTTGATAACACAGGCCAGTGTACATCGTGTTCTTAAACGCGAGACCTATTCTTGGGTATATTTGGGGTGCCAATTCTAAAACTGCCATCGTTTTTGCCCTTTTAGTTCTAGTTTGGGGAGTAGGGGGGTATGGCGCCATCTCAATGAGAGTCAAACAGCTTCCTTGTGAGGAAGCCATGGCGTCTGCTTCCTCATGAGGAAGCTGCTTGAGTTGCATTATGAGGTGGCGATTCCATACCCCCCGAACTAGAGCTAATCTGGTGTTTTAATGGCCATTTTCAAATTCAGCAGCCCAAACATAAAGGTAACTTGGTTTCATCTCAGATACACACAAAATGTCAAAAAATTGTTGTCCATTGTAATTTAAGACTGGATAGAATTAGCTCCTGTATTGGTGCCATGTTGGAATCGGAATAATGCTACTGTATGAAGACTGCATTTATAAGTCTATCTTCTATCCTTATTGCCAATCTTGGGCCACGAGAGACACCTAGAAAGCTTCATGGTGGCAGGAAGTGTGGGGAAGCAACTGTCTGAAATATACATTTAAAGAAAAATTAGAACCCATCCAGAAACATGGTGTTACAGTATTTCCTGTAATCACTGATGAAAAAGCAAAGTCTACAGAATTAGATTTTATTTGTTAGATAGTTTTATGCCACCTTTCAACTTAAGTCAACAAAGCAGCATTTCCAAGGATTCATGTTGTACTGCTTGATTAAGAGATTATAAAGAGATATAGTACATACCTTCCCGGGCTGTATATTCATTATCTTCAATTATTCTGGCTAATCCAAAATCAGCAATTTTGCACATCAGTGACTCTGATACTAGAACATTAGCTGCTCTCAGATCTCGATGTATGTAGTTTTTTCTCTCTATATACGCCATTCCCTCTGCAATCTGCAACGAGAAATGGAGGAGCTTAATTTGCATACTGTATTTCTTAGCACTCTAACATGGATCTGCACAAATCTAACCTCTAAACTGTGAACAAACGTTCCTCTTACTTTTTACTTTTACATCTTGGCTATTGTCCTACCTATACAGTCTAGTTATATCCAAGTTAGTTCGACAGTGTGGCTGAGGAGGGGGGGCGTAGCACACCTGAAGCCCTGCCCCACCCAGTCAGCATTTGTCTGTAGTGACAATCACTGAACGAGAGAGAGAGAGAGAATGAATCAATGAAGATTGTATGTCCAATACAGGTTTAAAAGCCATGACACATTTAATACGATTAAAAACAGAGTTCAACGTAGTTAAAACAGCTGTTTTTAATCTTGCTTTTAAACCTTGCAAGTTTCTAACTTTGTTTTAAACCTTGTTTTCATGTGTTTTTAGTGCCGTTTTTAACTACGTTGAACTTGGTTTTTAATCGTATTAAATGTGTCATGGCTTTTAAACCTGTAGTGGACATACAATCTTTGTTGATTATTGCTGGCCATGAACATCTCAAAACCTATTTGAGAGAGAGAGAGAGTTTCTCCCCATGTTTGACACCCTGTAAGGGTCCAACGCTGCTCTCCATCAATAAGCCATGGCCACGTGGAGATGCTTACCAGGCAATGTTGGGGAAGCAATGAGAGCAGTGGGCCATCATCTTCCTCCACCAGTTCTGACAATTCCCAGGTTTCCTGTCTCTCAATCCTGGTTGGGAATTGTTCAATAGCACCGGGGGAAAGAGGATGGTTCACTCCTACTGCCTGCTCCCCACTATTCCTCTGAGAAGCCTTCCTCTTGGTTGCCTAGCCAGGAAAACTAAATGGAAGCCAAGCAGCAGGTGGATGAAAGGTCTCCTCCACCACAGCCAGTGCAGATGGTGAATATGGAGGACTATTGTCCAGCTGCTGCCCAGTTCCTGGACATCATGAGGGGGTAGCTATTGCACACATGCACTTTTCAAAACATGGAAGGACATATAATTGGAGCCCCCTTCAGGACTTTTGCCCCAGGGCTGCCTCAAAGCTGTAGTCACCATTGCATTAGGTACTGCAACAGTGAGCCTTCAAATGGAAAGACTGCAAGGAACGTATTAGTCTGACAACACGACTCCCCCAAGTACAAGGCAGACCATGAAAAGCGCAGCACGAAAGCTGGTGAAATGTTGTTCAAGCAGAGGCACCAATTACTGCATCTGGGTTACAAAGCAAATCAAACAGCAACTTGTTCCCCTGTAAATCAAGTCCATTCAGATGGTGTGGGGGAAAGAAAGGCTCGTGTTTTTCATCCTATCAAGATGGTTCTTATCAGGTGAAAATGTTATCCTTTGAAAATTTTGAACTTTGATTTAAAAAAGAAATATTAGAAGTTTGATTCAAAAACAGACAAGTTCAGACCAAAAAGCAAAGCAAAGAGAAAAAAGTGTATGCGCACGCACACACGTGCACGCATAGATGAACACAAGAGGGTTCAGAAATGCTTATCACCAACATTTGTCACATGTATAGTCAACACAAGCTTATTATTATGATCATCATCATCAAACAGTATTTATATACCGCTTTTCAACAAAAAGTTCACAAAGCTGTTTACAGACAAAATCAAATTATTAAATGGCTCCCTGTCCCCAAAAGGCTCACAATCTAAAAAAAGATGCAGAAGAACACCAGCAAACAGCCACCAGAAAAGACTGTGTTGGGGTGAAAGGGGGGCAGTTACTTTCCCCCTGCTAAACATAAGAGGAGCACCAATTGAAAAAGTGCATCTTGCTCAGTTAGCAGAGGTTTCAATGAAATGTTGAAACTCAATTATGAAAATGATGAAACTCAATGAAATGCAGGTTCTTTGGGGGGGAGGGGCGGATTATAGAAAGTAAAAATAGAAAGGAGAAGCCAGAGATCATAAATGTCAATTCTTTCTGTTTTGAGTTTTTCTAAACTTGTGGTGTCAGTTTCAGCATGATGGGTAGTTCCCAGATTTTGGTTATCCATGTTTAACATGCAGGGAGGGCAAGTTGCTTCCAGTAACCAGCCCATTCAATTTTTGCTACTAATAACAAATTTGGCATGAGAAGGTTGAGGGTACCTTCTACAAACTGAACAAGGATGAGCTTAGGGTAATTTCTGAGGGTAATTGTTTAGCACTAAGTTCTTAAAACAAAAACATTTGACTTGTTTTAAAGTACACAATTGATAGCGCAATCCCGCTTAACTGTAGGCCAGTGGAGCTCCGCCGGACTTGCGTGTTGTGAAAATGCCGTAAAGCACTTTTGCGCACCTTGGGTGTATGCGGTGTTGGCACTGCTCACACTGCTGCCATCCTGGACGCTGGACACAGGTAAGTCCTACACTGGGTGACGGGAAGGAGTGGGGAGGGTGGGCAAAACTGTCCTATTGCCAGTTTTGCTTCAGACCCATTGAGCTAGTCAGTCAATTTGCAGCCCACTCAAGTTCAGTTAGTATAAAAAAAAAAGGAAAAGATGACCCCTGACAATTAAGTCCAGTCGTGTCCAACTCTAGGGTGTGGTGCTCATCCCCATTTCAAAGCCGAAGAGCCAGCGTTGTCTGAAGATGCCTCCGTGGTCATGTGGCCAGCATGACTCTCCTTGCCGCAGCGCGTAGCATGCGGCTGGAACACGGAGCGCTGTTTACCTTCCCGCAAGCGGCACCTATTTATCTACTCACATTAACATGCTTTGGAACTGCTAGGTTGGAAAAAAAACAACCAGCAAGACTAACCTGGGTTCAACTACATGCTATAAATACCTACTGTATTTTTTTTAAATGCCCCTCAGGTATCAGATATGCAGATCAGTTTTTTTTATAAAAGAGAACTACAGATTCTCCCTTGTTCCTCTTTTTGGCTGACAGGCAATGGAAAAAAAGATGAGGCACTTCCCACCACAGTGTCACAAGTGCTGAAGATTTATTTAAAGAGAGAAGCATTGCACAAAACCAAGCCCCAATGTCCAATGCTTTTAAACTCTGGAAAAAGAGGAGCCATTTTTGACTGTTGAAGACTGAGAAATTAAGGCTCCACGTAGCTGGAGGCTGTGCCTAGTTTTTCTCTAACGACTATTTCCTGTTCTGAGGATGCTGATGCTGAATAGTTTGTGGCTAACAATATTGTATAATTTGCATCATTTATCCTGCTCAGACAGCAGCTGCATAAATTTGACCATATGGGTCACAGAATACTGAGACATGGCATCAGAGGTAAGTTGGGGCGCTGGCCAAGGGCCTGTGCCAAACAGAGGGCTCACCGGTCCAGAGGCTCAGCGGGCCAATGGGTACTATTGCTCTAAGTGTGCCATCCAGCCTGGGGTGCAGGGAACAGCTTCACTCCAGGGCCCTCACCAACCTGGCACCAGAAGTCTTAGACCTTTTCTGCCCAATATCTCCCTCTATCAGTCCTTGAGGAGGGCCAGAAATGGAAACTTATTTATTCTGATTTTACACTGCTTCTGATCTCCAGCGTCTCACATCATCTGGAAATTCCATATAGATACAGAGAAATAAGTTTGCATAAACATTCTCAAGCTCAATCTACAATTTAGCCTCAATTTTTCCTTTGAGTAATAGGCTTGCAGTCCAACCCAGGAGTCTTAGAACTTCAGGCTCAGAATGTCCTCTCCCTCCCCCAGGCACACATCTTCTAAGCCCCATCCTTCCCCAGGATTGCTGCTACAGGCCCACTGCTTGAGAAACACATTTCTTGACTGGAGTGGAAGTACTGCAGTGGCTGTACCCACCGTGCAGTGGCTGGAACCAGGCAACTCAATTCAAGTAAGGAGATGCTGATGCAGATTTCTGCATAGGTATCCTTACTGAAAGAGAAACTGTGGGCACAAATCAGACTGAACTGTGTATTAAGTGCTGGTGCGGTTTATGCACACTGCATTGCTTTCAGCTTGTTGCACATTCGGATGTGTATCCTGTCAGAACCAAAGTGCCATCATTTCAGAAAGAAAGAAAAAAAGAAGGTCCATTAAGCAGGGTTTACATGTTTTAGTGAGGATGTGAGTAGGTGGGCCAAGAACACATTTCCCAGATTGCAGGGAGAGCTGAAGAATGGCTCAGTGTATGTTGCAAAAGTTCCTCATCAGCCAAAGATTATCACAGTGTGTCTGATAACACGAGGTTAAAAGACAGGCGGAGGGTGAGTGATAGCTGAGAAAGAGAAATTCTCAGCTGCTCCTGAGATACAGTGGGAAAATTCCAATACAGTACAGAGATTCCTCCCCCCTCCCAGTGAGGTCAGAGTGATGAGGCTGGAGGAGCCCGATGAGAGACTTCGACAGCGACGAGCATCTCCCTGAGTATTTAAAAGATACAGTGCTGAAGAAATTTGGCAGAGATCTCAAAAGAGCGGGCTCTCTCCTGTCCCGAGACAATAACTCCTTCCATGCATGCATCTTTGGAGGACGGAGGGTGTATGTGTGAGCGAGCGAGAGCACAGCTTACCTAAAGCTTACCTGCAGGATGACCTTCCCATTGCCTGTGATCAAATAAAGTAGCCTGGCTTGTCTCTTTCCTGTGAATCAATAAAACATCTTTGCTACCTCTCATAGGCAGGGTTCTTTAGGGTCTGATCAACCCTTGGGCCTGCTCTCCAGGGGAAGGCTTCCCCAACTGGGGATTGGAATTGGTATCAAAGTCCTCTCACAGTGGCCTCATTTCAGGTGGCACTCAGTTTTAGTTCTAACACATTGCACCGAAACCAATGCACTATTTGCATCCACATTTGGACACACCTTCAGAACATAGATCTCTTTTGTTTGAATGACCTGAGGATGCATGGTTGTGGACGAGGCAGATGCAAAAGGTTCATTGCCCCTGTCCTTCCCCCTCCGTGACGTTTCTCCTCTATGTACATTTTGTTCAGGTCTACACTTTTATCTCCTAACTTTAAGAATTGGCCAATGCAGTAGGTCGCCTACGGAAGTTGTGAAAACATTTCGGCACATGTACTAGATAACGCTTCCTTCCAGCTCTATGAATTTCTGGCCCTCAGGAAGCCTGACTCATCAGGGAAAAGCAAAAATATTGAAAGTTTAAATTCATTATCAAGCCATTAGCCAGACACAACCCCATAAGTGTTTTTTTTTAAGTCAAACTCACAACATCACAACTTACAACGCTACCCCTCCCCCCCCAAGTTTCCTAGGACAGCCTTTGCTCAAGATGTTTTAGAGGCATTTTTTTCCCTCAGGGAGTGCAGGAGCAAGTGCAGAGCCTTCTGTTCTATAGATACAGACATATCCAAGAAGCTATGTGGGCTCACCAACAAGGGAAAATTACATGATTACCAGAGCTCTCAAACGTCTGTCATACTAATTTTGTTGGAAGGCAAAGCCATTTCTTAAACTAAGAGACAAGCCATTTCTTAAACTAAGCAGCAGCTTGTTTCTTCAGTTGTTATAGCTGCTGTAAGAAGAACTTTAGAGAAAAGTCCAGCTGTGAACAGTGGGGGGCGAGGATAGGATTAGGCTGTTAGTACTTTTTAGTTATCACCTATTCATTCTGAAAATCCAACAATTCAGCGATTCTTGTACTATGCTACCTTAAAAAACATTCTGAACCGATGGAATTTTTTTTTTCTCTTTTTAGAAACTACCTGGAAAGATACAAAAGAAAAATACAAAGTCCAGCTGTGAACAGTGGGGGGCGAGGATAGGATTAGGCTGTTAGTACTTTTTAGTTATCACCTATTCATTCTGAAAATCCAACAATTCAGCGATTCTTGTACTATGCTACCTTAAAAAACATTCTGAACCGATGGAAAAAAATATTTTTTTTCTCTTTTTAGATACTACCTGGAAAGATACAAAAGAAAAATACAAATGCTACCCATCAGTAACATATGATCCTGAATGAATGCATCACTACCCAGAATTTTTAATAAGGTGACTGACAAATTTAGGTTCATTTTTAAGGTGGAATTCAAGAGTCATCCCCTCAAACTGAATCTAATAAAATAGAGTACATGCATATACACTTGCCTTTGTTTCTCCTCAGTTCCAGCTTGTGACTGAAGAGTTAGCCAAACATGTTCAAGTTTAGCACCTTTTAGGGGCAGAAAAGCATTTATATATGGAGATTGGAGACTATTACCCTGGCTCTTCTTTGGGTGTGTTGTGCCTCCTAGAGTATTGGAAGGGAAAAGTATATGCCCAGGGTCACATACTGTAGTTAGCTGGTTCCCCATATCCCAGAAGTTTTACTACATCTTTTAGAATTCAATGCATGGAAAATCTCAATGAAATTTTCCCGTCCTATGCAGGATCACAACACACAACATCAGTACAATGCATTATGTGAGGACTTGCCAAATGTTCTCTCAGCACAAACCTCTGAATGCAACTTCCCAACATACACATTGTAAACCACTCTTAGCATTCAATTAAGACTGACTAGGGTTATGATCCTAGAGTGCTAGCAATTCCACAAAGATGTATTGTGACAGGCTTGTGGAGAGGTTGGCATACAGTTGTTTAGAGAGGATATGGAGAATAAAAAAAGGAGGAAAAGGTAAATGTAACTTACAGGATAAGACACAAATCTACATCCATAACGGAGACCAATGAACAGCCTTCACTAAAAACAACCACCACAAACACACCACACCCCATCCATCCTTATCTTTCATCCTTAAAGCAAGCACAATGAAAAGTATATTTAGTTATAAGAAACACCATGTTTGGGCTAGCCTTTAAGTTAAAACCAGTTTAAGTCAATATTTACCAGAGGGCACAACACAAACACTTCTCTGGTGACAAATAAAACACATCCTTTGACCTTAATTTCCTGTTGTAAAAGTTGGTCACCTAAAATAGAGGCTTCTGCATTATCTCAACATGCCACACTAGCAAATTTGATCTTTGATCATATCACTTTTCAGCATCTCTCTTTTTACAATGCTGGAGAGTTTTAGTTTCTAATGTTACTCAAACGCAGTCGGAAGCAGTCTTCTGACCAGCTGCTATTTGTCCTAAAAAGAATGAAAGCACTTTGCAAAAAAATAAGAAGGAACCAAGAGGAATCTTGAGCAACCATTTACCAGAATGCCCTGCGTTACATTTACCTTTTTCTTGCCTGCTCTTAGCTTTCTTTCTTCTGTACCTCTGTCTCTACAGCTAAGTGGTCTGTGTAATCCTTATCCTTTGACTGGTTTGGGGAAAGAATGATGAGAATTATCCTCAGTCCCTACCTAGGGACCAAAGCAAAGTTCTCTCTGCATAGGTTATAAGAACCTCTGCATCACTTGTCTTGAGCTTCAGCACACACAACTTCAGACCAGCAAAATGGAGATGGCAGCTGCATGGCACAGCTTCTTGGGTTTCCCCCGACAATTGTTTCATCACAGCAAGAACCTTGGGAAAGTTGTTTCTCTGTCAGCATAAGACCTAAAGAGAAGTCTGCCGAGTCTTTAAAAAACAAACAAAATAAAGCAATTCACAGCAACAGACATGTCATACAACGTTTTGTTTTGTTTTGTTAAAAAAAACAAAACTTTGTTCACCTGAGCTGAGAAGTCAATGAGTTTTGGAAGCAGTAGTTTTCCACCCTCTGCACTCTTCAGAAAATCCAGCAAGCTGCCTGTGTGAATAAACCAAGTGCAAGACAAAGTTGGCACAGAACACAAACGAACACAGTTCTAATCTTAGAGAGTACATACTGAGTTAAGAAGTGTACCTTTTTTTTGTAATATTGATAAAGTTCTTTGACTTTGTTTTGCAAAACCAAGCCCAAGGTGGTTACAAAAAGTGGTTTAAGAGCTGCTTTCAGACGGGCAATAGGCTCCCAATGTGTGTACATGCTTATGCACCATTAAATAGATTTACATTATGATCATCATATGTGGTTCTATGTGACCTTGCACTCAACTGTTTAATGCGAGGAGGCCACACGTGTAGCCTTGCATTTGAATAACAGCTTTCAACACACACACACACACCAACTACTTTGAGGAGCAGCCATAGACTCTTAAGCAAAGCAGCTTTTATATAGTGTTGCCAAGTTGTCAGTATGTACGAAGGGAGCAGCTGGCTCATTTAAATACAATCTTGGTATCAAGACCCTGATTCAATTCAGACATCATACCAAAGGACGCCTACCTATAGCTTGGCATCACATCTGAATGGACAGGTGATGGTTTGTGACCAGCCAGCATGGTGGGTATCAGTAGCTGATCAGTAGGCATGGTCTGAGCTAACTATGATTTGATTGGATGTTTGAATGTACAAACCATAGCCAGGAAGTCTGCTTTGTCTACTGCTGCTGTGAATCACCATTACATGATACCATTACACCATTTTTTTAATTTTTTTTTAGAAGTGGGTTTTCTCTGTGCCAGGTGCAAGAGAGTGTCAACGGGAAACAGGTTATCTTGTTGTCTTGTGCTCCCTGAGGCATCTGGTGGGGCCACTGTGTGACACAGGAAGCTGGACTAGATGGGCTTTTGGCCTGATCCAGCAGGGCTCTTCTTATGTTCTTATGATACATAATACGGTCACCGACTGTACCTCTTCTACCCCAACCTTTAAAAATTACTTCTCTCTTGTCCATGTGCCCATATTTGCATATCTGTGAATGTACACCCACCCACATGGCAACGGAGGAGGATCTCTCATGCATGAAAGCTTGTGTTGAAATTAATTTGCGAAACTTAAAGATGCAGCTTTGTTTTTTGGCAAATCATAGTTCCAACGTTGCATCAAATGATGCAAGAAATGGAGATGCTGGGCAGATAAACACCAAAGGAAAGCAAACAAGCAGCTCCAAGCCACTGCTTGCCTGTATGTTTGGTACAGGTCCCAAACTATGGTTAGTGTAAGCCAAGGCTTGATGCAACATTTAAGTTATAAACGATTTCAAGTTTTCATGGCCAGCAATTATCAAAAGAATGTTCTATGGGAGACAGGTATGGCAAACACAACAACAACTAGTTAAGTGAATAATAAAACTGAGGTACTGGTCACAAGCGTGGGAACATATATAAATACACTGTTAAAAACCCTTAAAAAACTTTTAACACATTAAACAACAACAACCAGCTAGACGTTAAGACCAGGTAACAAAAATTTAAAAATTAAAATCAAACTCTTTTGGTTTTGTTTTAAATTTTAGAACTTTTGTCACCTGGTCTTAACGTATGGCTGTTGCTTTTTTTTTTGTTTAATGTTTTTAAAGTTTTTTAAAGGGTTTTTAACAGTTGTATTTATATATGTTCCCACACTTGTGACCGGTACCTCAGTTTTATTATTTACGTAACTATGTTTTTTTTCCCATGGCTGTATACTTGTCTCCCATAGAACATTCTTTGATTTAAGCTATAGATTGGCATAGAATTTGTTTATCACTTAAGTAGCCCAACTTCTGGATCTAGAAGAGAAGTTATTCGATATGATTCTGCCTATTAAATAAGTGTATATAATTTATGGCGCAATCCTGTCTACATAGATTGTAAGCCCTTTGAGGACAGGCAACCATTGATTGATTTTTACTATGTCAACCGCCTTGTAGGGAAGAATGTAGGGAACACCACTAGACCAGTCAGATATGACCTAAACCATATCCCTTATGAGTATACAGTGGAGGTGAAGAATAGATTTAGGGCATTAGACCTGGTAGACAGAGTGCCTGAAGAACTATGGACGGAAGTTCATAACATTGTACAGGAGGCAGCAACTAAAACCATCCCAAAGAAAAAGAAATGCAAGAAAGCAAAGTGGCTGTCAGATGAGGCTTTACAAATAGCTGTGGAAAGAAGGAATGCAAAAAGCAAGGGTGAAAGGGAAAGATATAAACAACTGAATGCAGAGTTCCAGAGAATAGCAAGGAGAGATAAGAAAGCCTTCTTAAATGAACAATGCAAGGAAATCGAGGAAAACAACAGAATGGGGAGGACTAGAGATCTCTTCAAGAAAATTGGAGATATCAAGGGAACGTTTTGTGCAAAGATGGGCATGATAAAGGACAAAAAAGGCAAGGACCTAACAGAAGCAGAAGAGATTAAGAAGAGATGGCAAGAATACACAGAAGAACTATACAAGAAAGATCTTAATGTTCCTGATGACCACGCTGGTGTGGTCACTGACCCAGAGCCGGACATCCTAGAGAGTGAAGTCAAGTGGGCCTTAGGTAGCATTACTAACAACAAAGCTAGTGGAGATGATAATATCCCAGCTGAGCTACTTAAAATCCTAAATGATGATGCTGTGAAAGTGCTGCACTCAATATGCCAACAAATTTGGAAAACTCAGCAGTGGCCAAAGGATTGGAAAAGGTCAGTTTACGTTCCAATTCCAAAGAAGGGCAGTGCCAAAGAGTGCTCAAACTACCGCACAATTGCACTCATTTCACATGCTAGCAAGGTTATGCTCAAAATCCTACAAGCTAGGCTTCAGCAGTACGTGGACCGAGAACTACCGGACGTACAAGCTGGGTTTCGAAGAGGCAGAGGAACTAGAGATCAAATTGCCAACATGCGGTGGATCATGGAGAAAGCACGAGCGTTCCAAAAAAACACCTACTTCTGCTTCATTGACTACGCAAAAGCCTTTGATTGTGTGGATCACAACAAACTGTGGCAAATTCTTAAAGAGATGGGGGTACCAGACCACCTTACCTGTCTCCTGAGAAACCTGTATGCGGGTCAAGAAGCAACAGTTCGAACCGGCCATGGAACAACTGATTGGTTCAAAATTGGGAAGGGAGTACGGCAAGGCTGTATATTGTCACCCTGCTTATTTAACTTATATGCAGAGTACATTATGAGAAATGCAGGGCTGAATGAATCACAAGCCGGAATCAAGATTGCCGGGAGAAATATCAACAACCTCAGATATGCAGACGATACCACCCTAATGGCAGAAAGTGAAGAAGAACTAAAGAGCCTCTTGATGAGAGTGAAAGAGGAGAGTGCAAAAGTTGGCTTGAAACTCAACATTAATAAAACTAAGATCATGGCATCTGGGCCCATCAATTCCTGGCAAATAGAAGGGGCAGAAATGGAAGCAGTAACAGATTTTACTTTTCTGGGCTCCAAGATCACTGCAGACGGAGACAGCAGCCATGAAATTAAAAGACGCTTACTCCTTGGAAGGAAAGCTATGGCAAACTTAGACAGCATAATAAAAAGCAGAGATATCACCATGCCAACAAAAGTTCGTATAGTCAGGGCGATGGTGTTCCCAGTAGCAATGTATGGGTGCGAGAGTTGGACCATAAGGAAGGCTGAGCGCCGAAGAATAGATGCTTTTGAACTGTGGTGCTGGAGAAGACTCCTGAGAGTCCCTTGGACTGCTAGGAGATCGAATCAGTCAATTCTAAATGAAATCAACCCTGACTGTTCCCTGGAAGGACAGGTACTAAGGCTGAAACTCAAATATTTTGGCCACCTAATGCGAAGAGAGGACTCTCTGGAGAAGACGCTGATGCTGGGAAAGATTGAAGGCAAAAGGAGAAGGGGAAGGCCAAGGATGAGATGGTTAGACAGCATCACCGATGCAACAAACATGAAAATGAGCGAACTCAGGAAGATAGTGGAGGACAGGAAGGCCTGGCGGGATATGGTTCATGGGATCACGAAGGGTCGGACACGACTTAACGACTGAACAACAACAACAACAACCGCCTTGTGAACTACTCTTGTTGAAAAGCTGTATATAAATCTCCTTAATAAAGTACTTATTTTAAACCGCTGAACCATAATCTGTCGATTGAAAGGTCGGCAGATCGATTCCCGCGACAGGGTGAGCGCTCGTTGCTTGGCCAGCTCCTGCCAACCTAGCAGTTCCAAAGCATGTCAATGCGAGTAGATAAATAGGTACCGCTTGCGGGAAGGTAAACAGCGCTCTGTGTTCCAGCCGCATGCTGCGGCAAGGAGAGTCATGCTGGCCACTTGACCACGGAGGCGTCTTTGGACAACGCTGGCTCTTCGGCTTTGAAATGGGGATGAGCACCACACCCTAGAGTCGGACATGACTGGACTTAATTGTCAGGGGATACCTTTACTGTACAAATACATAATCAGTAATCTCATATAGGAATGTATGAAACTGCCTTATACCAAGACAAATAATCCATCTAGCCCAGTATCGCCTACATGGTCTGAAAGCAGCTCTCCAGGGATTCAGACAAATTGTACTTCTTACTGCGTTCGGTTATTCTCACCTTTTGCCATGTATTCTGTTATTATATAAATAGGCTCTTCTTTGGTGACCACAGCATACAGTCTGACCAGCTTGTCATGCTGAAGAGTTTTCATGAGGTTGGCTTCTTCCATGAACGCTTGCACAGACATTGTGCCAGGCTTCAGAGTCTTCACAGCTACTTTGGTGTTGTTATTATAGTAACCTAGAATAAAAGGAATAAATCCATTCTTTGTCATGCGAGGTGTAACGTATATATATAAAAATAAATCTAGTGGAAAGTATCCAGATATTTTACTGTCTGCCTAGGATACACACACACACAGCCCGATATACACATGGCCTAATTTTCTATTTTTTCTCTCTGAGGCCTTTAAGTAATATGTTCTTTAAATGCACGTATAAACATTTGGAGTCACAGGATTGCAACTTTGAGATTATCCTTTCACAACTGCTTCAAACAGAAGTGGAAGAATTGGGTGGCATATTAAATTTTTACAAAGTTTAGCAATGTATAAGAGAGACAATTGCCAACTTCCTCCATGCCTCTGGAATATCCCATGTTGATTAGCACTTTGTTATGCCAATAAAGGTTTATTGATTGATTATCACTTTATAGTAGAGAAACCTGCCACATCACTGAAATGGGGACAGAAATATGCCCATAAACACACAGTGGCATGCAGTGGATATGTATTAAGTGACCACAGTGTTTGCGTGTTACAGGTATTAACTGGGAGAGAAAGAGACAAGGATGACATGCAACCAAGTTGTTTGCCGAGACCAGTGAAGCAGCCTTTAATGAGCAGAGCATGCTCATGCACAGGATCTGGCTGACTGCCACATATGAGCATAAGAAATGACTTTTTCATGTGATCAAACTGGTTCATGTGCTCAGACTGACTCTTCAAGAGGGAGGGGGACTGCCTTCCCCCATACAGCAGGTTACATGGGTCATGAACTCCGTAGATTTGACCTTCAGACACCTATCTGCTGGTCCCACACTCTGGATGGGGACTGGCCATTGCACTGTATATCACATTGGTCTTCTAGAATATTTTCAAGTCATATTAAGCCTAGAAACAGTAACTGAAGTGAGACGGAGGAACCCAATTAGTGTAATTACTCAATAAGTACATTGATTTTACTACATCATGGCCAAAATCAAAAGAAGGGATATATGTACTCAAGAGAGAACCACATGCACACAGGTGAAGCTTGGTTTGTTGTTTTCACTGCCGCACTTCCCAGTGCCAAATCTCACACCACTGTTAAGGCTGATTCACACTAGCCCTTCCGTGCACGTTTGCTCTACTCTAGCGTCTGTACGTGCGTCTAGCAGTTCTCTGAACGCTTGCCCGCCTTCTTGAAGAAAGAGCAGCTGTGATTGGGTGAAGAGAAATGCGCTTCTCCGATTGGTGAGCTGCCTAGCACCGGGAGCATAAACGCTAGCTTAAACGCGAGCGCAGCAAAAAGATAAACCGAAACCATCTCTCCTGGCTGCGGCGTAAGCTCATGCTGCGTCTGACGCAAGCATGAAAAACGCACGAAAAGACCAAATGTTAAGCCAAAACGCGCACGGAAAGGGCTAGTGTGAATCAGCCTTTAGTTTAATAAGCAACTTGCCTCTTTAATTTGGAAACTACTGCAGCAATATGCAAGGGATAATTTTGAGATACAGTTCTCTTCCTCATATAGCCCACAACCTTCAGTATTGGCTGAAGAAGAGAAATGACTGAAATTTCATGGCCCAACATTCAACAGATACTTTTCCATAGAATAAGCCACATGTTTTGACTGCTGCTTGTCTCTAAATGAGAATTCCAAAGTCCTTTTGTGATCACAGAACAGGAACATGACTTAAACATCTAGTCCTAGTTTCTCTCGTGTGTCTATCAGGAAGCTAAATGAAAGGGGAAAGTTAAATTGCAGTGGCAGTTATTTCAGCTTGCATCGCTAGATTGGTTTCCTTCCATACAATTTCATTATCAGCATTTAAAAAAAATCAATGACTTCAGAATTGGTCAAAGGTTTTAGCTTACACTTTAAAGTGGATTTCAAGGTAATGATGGACAGTATTATCTTATTTCCTCTTCTGTTTCTTCAAATGATGAAACAGAAATGTGGTTTGAAATTTCTCAAGTTTTCTGTTGTTGAGCTTTCCCCAAAACTTTTATTGCATTTTTCATTCCACCCTTTCTCCAAGGGGCTTTGGGTTGCATACATTGTTCCCTCCCTTGCCCTTCATCCTAACAACTCTGGAAGAGACACAGCAACTGGTCCAAGCTAACTCAGGGAACAACATAGTTAGGTAGGAATAAATATGGAAAGAGATTAACAGGACCAAATCTTGGCAGATGACTAGCAACAATGACCCTGGTATCAAACACAGAAATATTTATATAATGGCATGAATCAGTGGCCAATGTCCAGGTGTGTAAATACCTAAAAACAATATTGTAGTCTGTATTGGCATCCAACAACTCCAAGGAAGCTTGCGGAAGGCAACTTTTCCTCCACGCACAGTAACCCCATGAATGCCCTGAACATTCTACCTTGAGAGAGAGTGTGGGAAGAATAATTGAAAACTGAGCAGAGACAGTTCTCAGGTGCCTCCATCCTTTAACAGGAATCCTCCCCTCCTCTGTAGCCTCATGTCTCATTCCACCATGTTCCCGATGCTCTTCCAACCCTCTGGAGAAGCTTTACAGGGGGTGAAACATGTTGCTCCTGGAAGGAGGTGGTGGGGTGTTACCTTCCAAGAGCTTTTTTGCGCTCACAGATCTTTGGATGCAAGTCATTATTTGGGACTGAAATAATTTTATCTGTCTTGGCACTGGTGTTGACTGAATCTTATTTATTTCTTTTGCGTACAGAGATGTACGGAATCTGTGATTTATTTATTTATTTATTTAAAGAATTTATAGCCCGCCTTTCTCCCGAGGGCACTCAAGGCGGCTTACAACATATTAAAATACATATAAACACATTAAAATAATTAATTAAAACAATTTAAGTTAAAAAAAAAAACAACCCCAGTGGGTCACCTGCATTTACATGTATTAAAAACCATTTGTTAAAAAGTCAGCCCATCACGTCAGACATTAAAAGCAGTCCTAAATAAAAACGTCTTAAGGCCCCGCCGATAGGCCTCTAAAGAGGGAGTCATTCTTAATTCCAGGGGGAGGGAATTCCACAATTGGGGCGCCACAGCCGAGGAGGCCCTATTCCGCGCCGCCATCCCCCTCACCTCTGTTAATGGCAGCACGGTCAACAGGGCCCCCCCCTGATGACCTCAGAGTACGGGTCGGATTATAAGGAAGGAGGCGGTCCCTCAAATACCCTGATTTCATTATTCATTCATTTGAAATCGCCAGTTGCAAAAGTTCCCACTCATACTGAACTTGTAAATGTATGTTTGCATGCATGTGCACAGACAGACATACCCTTTCATGTTATCACTTCACTGGATCTTCTCTACAAGAGCTCATGCCACAATAAGTTAAAGTTCCACAGGACCCTCTGCTACAACAGGTTACCAGAGTTACTTTCTTAGAATAATCTTGTCAAATCATTATCTGGATTAGTAAATCTTTATTTCATTCTATGCCATTCAAAAATAATTCTGAAAGAAACTGATAAGTAAATCCAATTCTTAGGAGCCAATGAGGTCACTGGTCTTACAGGAAGATAAAGGCAGCTGAACTCCACCAAAGCAGAAGGTCTGATTTCCAGTATGAGGTCGCCAAGAACAAGTCGTACCAGACTACCTCATCCTTGTCTCCATCTTTGATAAATTAACTAGTCAGGTAGACAGTGGAATGCTGTGAACACAGATTACAGCAAAGTATTCGATGAAGTCTCCCACAGTGGATTAGTGGTTAAGACGCTGAACTGCAGACCGGAAGGTAGGCAGGACAGCAGTTCGAGACCTGAGTGCCGTGTGACGGAGTGAGCTACTGTCTTTGACTCCAGCTTTTGCCAACCTAGCAGTTTGAAAACAAGAAATTGCAAGTAGATTAAGAGATACCGCCTCGGCAGGAAGGTAACAGCGTTTTGTGTGCCTTGGCGTGGAGTCATGACAGCCACATCATGGAAGCGTCTGACAACGCTGGCTCTTCAGCCAGAAACGGGGATGAGCACTCCACCCTAGAGTTGAACACGACTGGACTTAAATGTCAAGGGATACCTTTACCTACCCATGATATCCTTGTGGATAAAATGGCAAATGTAGACTAGAAACTACGGTAAGGTGGGTTCAAAGCTAGTTGGACAACCATTTCCAACAAATGCTAATAAATGGCTCGACATCAACCTGCAGAGTGGTATCAAGTGGAATGCCACAGGGCTCCACCTTGGGACCTGTGCAATTCAACATTTTTATAAATGACCTGAATGAATGAGTAGAGAAGATACTTATCAAATGTCCAGATGTCACTAAGATGTGGGGGGTAGTTAACCCTAGAGGGCTGATGGAAGACTTAAAATGATCTTGACGGGCATGGTTGTCCTCATGGAGGTACACAAATTCAAAAGGTACAATACAGGATGGAAGACCTGATTTGGCAGCACATGTGAAAAAGAATCTACATATCTTAGAGTGAACCACATGCTGAACATGAGCCAGCTCTGTAATGCAGCTGCAATCCCCCCCCCCAAAAAAAGCCAGTGAAATACTGCATTAACAGAGGGATCACAGTAATAATTCCAATCTACTCTGTACTGACTAGACAGATCTCACTTGGAATACTGCACCCAGTTATGGGCACCACATTTTAGGAAGGACATAGCCAGCTGGGATGAGTTCACAGGAAGGAAACAAAGATGGTGACAGGTCTGGAAAACAAGTCCTATGACGAATAATTAAAAGGAGCTTGGCATATTTAGCCTGGAGGAAACAAAATAAAGATAAGATAGCTGTCTTCGAGTATCTGAAGTCTTCTTCACACAGAAGAAGAGGTGAACATGATCTATGTGGCTCCTGAGGGTAGGCCTAGAATGAATGGGTTGAAACAATAAAGAAGTAGTTTTAGGCTAGTTGTGAGGAACAATTTCCTAACTGTAAAAGTTGTCCAACACTCAGAGCGCAATCCTGTGCAACATATAAGCCGTTGTGACAACTCACGAGCAAAGGCTGCCGACGCAAAGACCGGCAGCCCTCACTCCAGCACCAGATCGTCCCCACAGCCACAAGAGACATTAAGTGAAGCACTGGTGGGCGTGGGGGCAGTCCAGGTGGTGGGTCATTGGCCGAGCCGACCCTGGGGGGGGCGGGAATGGTGGCCGCCATATCCCAGACCTTTTCCCGGGCTGGCACAGTCTTTACATAGCCTCCTTGAACTTGTGCCAGCTAAACAGCTGGTGCAAATCTGAGGAGGCCCATTGGGGCCTACCCACATTACACCGGGGGAAGGGGATGACCGTCCCCTTCCCCTAAGAAGATCTCTGGGCCGATCCCGGAACGGGGATAGGATCTGGATACTTAGGCAGTATTGCATCGTCAGTCTGCTTCATGCAGTAGTGGGCTCTCCCTTGTTGGAGGTTTTGAAGTAGAGGCTGGATGGCCACTTGCCAGAGATGCTGAAGTAATCATTTCCACTGAAAGGGCAGCTTGACTAGATGATCTCCACGATCCCTTCCAAGTCTAACCTTCTATGATTCTGTGAGAATCCTGTTTAGTTCCAAGTTGTTTGCAATCAAATGGTTTGCCACCTTGCAATTCAGCTTTTCATACTTCAGCAGGGAAGGGAAGCACGGGTTTCACGGTGCAGTAATTTTGCTCATAATGTAAAAGTAACCCAAAGGACCATGGTAAGCCAAATTTAGATGTCAAGAGGCTCACGTAAACAAGAGGAAACATCTTGAACCAGAGACAACCCTCTCTACTTTTATGCACAAATATGCGGACACAAAACTAGCAACTTCCGGAAATTAGTTCTGCAGAGGACAGTACTTCACTAACCTCTGTCTATTCATTCAGAACACAAAATATTTGTCATACAGATCTACTAAGTAGCAAGTTATCTGATGATACCATCCAAGAAGTATATGTTATCTTGTATGGTCACATGAAAGTTGCTGTTTTTTAAAAAAAGAAAAAGAAAAGAAAAATTAGCAAAAACTGCCGCCAGGATAATGGGTGAAGACGTGAAGGGCCCACGGAAATGGGGTCACTAGACCATACAGAGACGCGCTGCCCACATCCTTTCCCCGTTGAATGCAACTGAAGTGAAAAGTCAAAAAACAGCAATGCCGCTTTGTGCGAGAAAAGACTTTGCCCCGACTCCAACAGCGCAGGATTAACTGCAGCTTCGTGCTGTGAATGAATAGCAACTTCAAGCAGATCCCAGAGATGCTTCTGCCTGCACTCCCTGGCTCAGTTTCTTCCAATGTTCCTTCTAATCTTCAAGGGGAGTGCGCGGAGTCATACAGTGGCTATGCGGGGGGGGGGGGGATCTGGAGCACTTAGTGATGACATCATCGTCAAGCTCCAGAGTGCCAACAGGGGAGCTGCCTGGCCTTGCAGCTTAGAGAACGCTGGTCACCTCTATACCCAGCAGAAAATCGGGAGCAACAATTCAGTTTCTACCTGCTCAATACTCTCATCACTGTGGTGCACTGGCTTTGAAAGGTAATTATGAACAGTGCCGTAATTATGGTTTATCACAGGGCAGATGTACTTGCAATCAATGATTTGCGCCCCTGTTCAAATGGTGGTTTCTTATTCTGGTTTGTAGTGTGATGCAATCAGTGGTTTGGCTGTTCCTTCTAATCTTCATACCTAATCATACCTATCCTTAGTTAATCTTCCCTTAATCATTGTTTGACATGGCATCTGGACTGAGCCTTAGAGTGACATGGTTTATCTCCTCTAGTACATCTGGCAGTAAAAACATTACTCCTAAAGAGCACATATAAATGACTTGCTGCAGAGAACAAACCTCTTGCTATGTTCATCCAGCTAGTACCTTAGCATGTACTTCCTATGGTTGTTTCCAATAATTTAAAAGTATTCTATTTATGCATATATCACCTTTATACCAATACTGTCAACCCAACTGCTTGAGGCTGGAACACCACCTATATTGATGGCATCCCCGGGGGAAAAGTGATACTTGCTTTGGCATTTGCCAAATAACCTCTCTAGGTCTAGTCCTTGATACCCACGGACTTCTCCTGCAAAACAAGGCCACAGGTTAAGCACGCACACAGTCTTACACAGTCTGTAGAACTTAACACACAAGCATCCCAACTTTGGGAATAAAGCCTAGGTCATTTCTTGTGCTGCCTAGGTCATTCCGTTAACAATGTAGCTCCTTGGTATTATGCCATTAGAAATAGTTTGCAAGATGGTAAACATCTGGGCAGGTAAAAAAAAAAATTCTTACCCATCCAGACTTCTCCAAATTGACCCGCTCCAAGCTTTTTCACTAATTTTATTGATTGCCGAGGAATCTCCCAGGCATCTTTATCCCATGGTTTCTGTGGTTTGGGGCTGATGCATGCTTTCTCCAGTCTCCTGCATAAACCATCTGACTGCTCTATTTAAGAAATAAGCATCATACAACACTTTCATGCGTTAAGCAACACAAAATACATCAGAACGAACAATATAACTACACAAGGCCTCTCTAAGGTCCAGATTTAATATTTCTTATTTAAATTCATCCATATAAGAGGTCTGAAAACAAAACCACAACAAAGCTGCAGGACAACAGATTCCAGAAGGCCATGCATATGCTGCTTATGCTTCTTTGTTGCAACACAGTTTACGCCATTGATTCTGCAGCAATGCTCAGCATGGTAAGGTATAGTAATAAGGGCACTCATCCTGCTGGGTTCCAGATCCTCAAGCCTTGTCATATGGCCACAGGCCAACTGGAGCGGACACCTGTGCAACCCTGCACAACTCTCTGTTAAAAATAAATTACTGGGAGACAGTTTCCCAGGCATCTTGGCCAACTTTTGCCACATGTAGGAGACCACTTTAACTGTAGCTCTGCACGCTCCAGTTGAAACACTTATGTGGCTTGTTAATCATCAACAGACTTTCACAGAAAACAGATCTGCTTAAAATCTATTTTGGTCATTAGACAGATTACAAATAGCTGCTTGATTGTAGTAACCATTACTTTCAACCTTAGAAATGCATGTAACTGGAGTAAGTTTACACTTTTTGAGCCAATATCTTATAAATAAGTGGTCTGCACTATTTAAAATCTGAACCAAGCAGGATTTGCTACCAGATTCGCCCCAAAAAGTACACTTTTCCCCCAACCTGGTGAAAAACTACTGTGCAGGAAGAACTGCAAACATCTATATAAAAGTTACATGAACATAAACCTAATTGCCCTTCCTAAAAACCCAACGGCAGTTTTTCTTTCCCACAGCAAGTATTTTCACTACAATACCACAATGTTGGCACAAGATAATTACAACGTTGATAACTTTTTGGCTTATCACTGTGTCCACACAGATCTCTAAAGGCTGCTTATTCTCACTAAACAAACGCCTCCCATTTTCAGCTAATCTGATATAGTCCTCTCACACTTTATTTCACATTGGCTGTACACTGTTTGATCGCAGCTGGTTAACTTCTAATTTTCACTTATGTAGGAACTATACTGATCTGTCATTCACTTGCAACTTACACTAGATTTTAAAATGTATTTGACTTGAAAATTCTGAAAAGTAGATTCCCCCCCCGACTATATCTGCCAGTATTTTGATGAATAGTAAAAAAAATGGAACTGGCTTACTTTGGTAATGTTTGATCATGTCGCTGATAGAGGGAAACGTAATTCTTGGAGAGATGTAGTATCCTCCATTGTCTAGACTTCTGATTTTGTAGTGCTTAACAACATCACCATGCTGTTCATCACGGTCCCTGATTGACATAGAGAAGCTACCTGCAGTTAAAATAAGAACAATTAAATTGTGTGTAACATGGATACAATTAGACAACATCAAATCAGATGTTTGCTGATGTCTTCTCACTAGTAATGCTCAAACAATTATTCTAAAAGCACAGCTTGCTGAAAGAACCACTGCAAATTTTGCCATTTGTTGTGTTCCAATTATTATTATTTTTAAAAATCACCCAAAAAGTTATGATTCAGCACAAAAACAACAGTGGGCTTTTCTTGCAATTGTTCCTTGACTTTTGCTTATGCAACCATACTACTGAAAAGTTCAGTAAGTCACTTGTAAGCCTAGGTTTACTTTTCTTAAGATATCAACCGCACTACCTGCAAATATTTTCATGTGAAAACTGCAAAATCTATGCAGTTTTCACATGAAAGCTTATACAGGCTAACACACATTCTGACAATGACTGCATGGAAAACAAGTATGGGTCCCATGGTCTGACTATGTTCCATGCAGTTATTCATAAATAAGTGTCTTAAAAAGATGTAAAGCTATTCACAAAATTCTGCTTTTTACCACTTTTCAAGAACAGCTTCCTCAGCTTCACATGACAGCTCCAAACCACAGACATAAGGCAGAACATAAGGAGAAGTACAGACTGGGTATGCTGGAAGGTTGAGTTTGTCTTTAACTCAATTCAGAAAGCCCTTGCCTACCTTTTAATGTTTCACTCTCTCTGATAAGAAAAGATCCAGGAACATTCCCTGGAGCTAGAAGTTGCCGTTCTGCATCTTTCCTGGTTATGTCCTTAAAGAACCATCTGAAAAAGTATTGGAGAAAAAAAGAGTTACATCTCTTCACTCCTTCCTGATTGGAATACGTAAAATAGGTGGTGAAAAACAAACATTTAAAATGGTGAAGAACCTACTCTTCTGTTTCTAAGGTGTTGGCCTTTGCGACATAGTTGCTTGGGATAAAGCCTTCTTTCTTGGTCAAGAGGGATTTAGCTCTCCACCATTCTCCATGTCTGAGAAATAGAAAACCTCAGCATTAATCTAAGTAAAGAACAAAGATAAAAAGCTACTTGGCCATCTTCATCAGCATTCATAAAGGCTAGGGCTTGAGGGAAAGAACACTATGAGATCTTCTGTCAAGTGGTTTGAGGACTCCTGTACATCATTGGAAATTGAAACGCCAAGTTCAAATCTGATATTGCATATCATCCCATTATAATTAGTTTTTGATGCATTTTGGCAGGGAAATGAAAGGAGGTTTGACATATTTCAGTCCATATCAACTTATCTCTATTTCCAGGCAGAGTAACTAGGGTTATTAGCCAAAATAGCCCAGAATTTGACATTTTTAGTAAAGGTGAACATTTGAGAACTGACACAAAGCTGTGAAGGTTTTTTGTTTAAACACAGAAGGATGGGTGCATGTTTTAGCACAATATGTCTTCTAAAGTTATTTTAACAGGGAAGAAAATTGAATTTAGATGTCTAGCAATTGAATTTAGATGTCTAGCAAGCCAAACTTCAATAGAAATAGGTGCAGTTTTCCCCAGACCAACAGCTGAATTTTACAGATAGTTGTATCAGTTTGATTCACTTTCATGTACACAAGGGTTGTACAAGAGGTTTTCTGCAAGACAAGTCTGCAACAAGAGTCGCCAACTATACAGGAAGGCTGGTGGCATGCTTACAGTGCCGCGGCTTTTGCCCCACCCCTTGTTGTGATGCGAGGCAAGGGCTATCCAGCTGCCTCAACCCTTAGGGGTTGGCGACGATAGGCTTGCTCAGTCTTGACAGAGTGCAGCTTTGAGTCAGGTGGCAATGCCCATTTGTTACCCAGGGGAGAGGAACGGTCTTCACCATTCTCCCAACCAGATGCCTGCACGCTGGGGGGTTGAAGTAGTCACTGATGCTTTTGATTTGTGTTTGTTTAATTAATTAATTATGTTGCCCCATTTATCCAAGCCACTGTCTTGCATGTTTATTTGGGGTGCGAGGGTAATTAGCAATAGGGGTCGAGTGTGCTCTCCTATTCCACACAAGTGAATGAAAAACACCGAATGTGGTATTAGGCACTACAGTCAGCTTCCTAAGGTCCCAAAATTCTTTTTACTGGTTCGTAAAAAGCCACGAAGACAGTGGGCTTCAAAGTGAAAGTTTTGAAGTCTCAGGACCCTCGCAGAAAGGAGAGTAATGGTTCCAAATGGTCACGGGAGCGGTCTGAACTGCCTTGCTTCCACAATGACTAGAAGAATTAGAATTATTGTAGACAAACAGGCAAACTGGCCTAATTTATACAGCTTGAAGCATATGCTCTCAAGGGTGTAGATAAGGGGGAGTGGAGTTCTGGGATTTCCCTCACAGCATATCATCAGCAGGAGGGCTCAGGGTGTCACCTTTGAAATTTTTCCAAAAGAACCTTAACCGAAAAGCAGCATCAGGCTCAGAAGGAGGCAAACTGAGAAAGTTGCCTAGGGGCATATGTTTATGCCCAGCCCACCATCTTTCCCGAGAGACAGTATGTAGCTCATGTTACATTAATGTTTCAATTCTATGCAAATTTGCCTGCAACCAAGTCTTACTGAACACACTGGGCCTTAAACATGCACAGGCTAGTATTCTAATGTAAGTTTTATATGCAATAATTTTTAATCTCACGTTTTAATTTTTATACATTTGCTTTAACACTACTGCAACCCACTCCAAGAGTGTGGGACAAAATGAGCCAGATCTTTAAATAAAGTATTATACGTTTCAACGTAGAAATAAGTGACTGGCAACAAAAGCACTCTAAGAAATCTAAGAAATGAAGAAATTTAGAATTGATTTTCTTTTTTTATTATAGTCTTCATAGGGCATGGCCACAGCTATGGTGGGGAGGGTGTCATGATGAACTCCTACACTGTAATATTTACCACTACACCACTGTACACACACAATCATTTGTGTTGTCTATGGGCAAAAGCACAGTACAGCAAGAACGTCTATACTTACTCCTCTAGTATTCTTAGTTTCTCTCCTTTTTTGAAAGACAAATCATCTTCATGAATGCCGTCATAAGGATACAAGGCTACTACGATGTCCTGATGCTCTTTTTCCTCTACTAATACAGAAATTCAAAAGAGGTATTCTCACTCAGCTTTCAAATTCAATAAATAGTAGCAAACAGTTGTATTTTATTTATTTTTCTACTGATACAAGACGTTAGCCTTTTAATAAACCTTTTCAAAATTACGTTGTGTTGCCTTGTTCTGAGAAACCAGTCAAATGGTCATATTCTCACTCTGCAAGCACTACTGAAGGAGCGGATTATATATTGTCCCAGGAGGGAGTTCTTGCTCAGGGAAACTCCCTAGCTACCCATGTCTCCTGAGCTGGTGGCAGCGGATTTGAACTACCAAGGGGGTGCCCCCAGTAAGCCGCGTGCCCGAACCAAAGGGAAAGAGAGGGGAAGGAAAGGGAGTGAGTGCCGAGTTCAAGGCGCTACTGCCCTGAAGCAGCTTGTGGATGCTGGAACCCCTCCTCCTTCCCCTCCAGCCATGTCTTCTACTGATATCCCGCCTTGTGTCTTGTTAGACACCCCCCCCCCCCAGTGGCTAGTAAAAAAACAAAATACAATACAAAATACATTAAGAAAAACAATAGAACCATGGTCACAGAAACAAATCTCTCAGCAGCTTTTAGAAACATACCTTCCTGAGTAAACCTCTGACCTGGTAAAAGTATATCGTCATTTGCCTAGAACAAAAAAACTGTTAATAAAACTGTTCTATTTCACTGTTAAATGTACAAGTTCACAGTTAGAACATATTTTAGACAGTCACTAAAGCTTTTTTTTTAATGTTGGCTATTTTATCTTGGCCAGTATTTTTAAACCATTTACAGCGCAATCCTAACCCACTTTCCAGCGCTGGTGCAGCTGCAATGCAGCCCCGAGGTAAGGGAACAAATGTTCCCTCACCTTGAAGAGGCCTCCATGACTGCCCCTGCACTGCAAAATGCAGTGTGCGCCCTGTTGGCACGGCTACACTGGTGCTGGAAAGTTGGTTAGGATTGCGCTGTTAGAATACTTGTACTGTGCATTTCAGAACAGTTTTAATAGTTTACACACCTTCAGCAATTCATTTCTTCCTCTCAGGAGGATTAACATTACAAGTTTTGATTAAGAGTCAATTGAACAGGTGCATATGTTTATCAAGGAGCAAGTATAATATGCCTAAATTGGTCAAAAAACAACTCTGGATTTAGCAAGGGTAATGGTAAAAGGTGAATTGCCTATTCTGGATGGGGTTATACTTTCCATGAAAGATCAGGTTTGAAGGCTATAGGTGCTTCCAGATGTCAGGTGGAGGCTATGGCCAGGGATATCTATGCCCAGCGTTGGCTGGGGCATCAGCTGCACCCTTTCCTGGAGACAGCAGATCTGGCCACTATTGCCCACTCCTTGAGGTTTGACTACTGTAACGCAGCTTGCATGGAGGTGTCCTTGAAAAGTGTCCTGAAACTACCATTTATTCAAAATGCAGCAGCAATGTTCTTGTTAGGATCCCTTTATCAGGATCATGCAACCCCAGTACTATACCATCTGCATTAACTCCCAATTAGTTTCTGGACCAATTCAAAATGCTGGTCCTTGCCATTAAGGCCCTAAACAAACTTGAGTCCAAGGTACCATAAGGACCACCTCTGCACACATGAACCAGTTTGAACACTGAGATTTTCAGCTGAATTCCTGGTCTGCGCACTGATGCTGTCTGAACTATTAGATAGCAAAACAGTACAGGGCACTTTCAGTGGTGGCACCTAAGTTGTGGAACACACTCCCTCAGGTGGTGGTCAGTGGTCTAAGCCTCCAGTCTAAAATGCTTGTTTTAGGTTTTGTTGCCTAAATATGCTGCCTTGGGTGCCCTTCGGGGAGAAAGGCTGGATGTAAATCTAACAAATATTGTTTTTGTATTTAACTTACAGTGCAATCCTGCGCAATGTAGGAGTGAGCGCTCCACCGGCCTAGGGTGTTGCAAAAGTGCTGTAAAGCACTTCCGTGGCACCCTGGGAGTAAGCACCACTCACTCTGCTGCCGCTGGAGACCCACACCGCCGGATGCAGGTAAGCCCAGCGCCGGGCAGTGGAAGGGCATGGGGAAGATAAGCCAAGGTGGTGGGAGAGGGGGCAATTGGCCAGTCAGATCAGGGAGGGGGCGGGAATATCGGCGGCACACTCTGCCAATATCCTAGCCCCTATCCTGAGCCGACCTTACATGACCTCCAGAGGTGCGCCAGCAAAATAGCTGCCATGCATCCAAGGAGGCCCTTTGGAGCCGCCGAGACACCGGGGGAAATGAACTGGCACAGGCTGGATGGCCATGTACCAAACTAATAGGCTACAATCCAGTAAGCCAGTCCTGCACACACAAGCAGGGCTCTCCAATTAATGGCAAGGGGATGCGCTCTGTGTAATCACCGAGGGTCCAATCCTATCCAGCTTTCCAGCACCGATGCAGCCATGCCAATGGGGTGTGCACTGCATCCTCTGGTGGCAGGGAACTCACGGAGGCCTCCTCAAGGTAAGGGTATGTTTGTTCCCTTACCTGCAGCTGCATCAGCACTGAAAAGTTGGATAGGACTGGGCCGTGAGTTGACGATGACAGTGCACAAAAGGCTCTCGATTTTGACTACATTCTTGGTGTGTTAACCCAGTACTGCAAAAAACAAAAACCCCTGCAGACTGAAAGTCAATCAAATTTTACTTCCACAAATGTTGCCTTTGATTGAAATTTAAGCTATGCCAGTCATACTGTGATCTTATACTGTTGGAATTTCTCCCTGAGACTAATCTACTTACTGGCCTTTGCTGTTTATTGGACGTTGGATCCCTCACATAAATAGTTCGTTCAGTTTTACGTACTGGTTGAATCTTCAAATCTAGCCCATCTCCATTCAGACTGTCTTTTCTTTTGGATTTTATACATCCCATATTTCCTGTTGGAATAAAGAAGGATTAAGCAAAAAATGTTCTATTACGCATCCATTTTATCTAGTGCATTTAGCAAAAACTTCTTTCCTAAGTAATGTGCATAGTACAACTTCATGTTGGTATCCATCACTTGTGACCAGTGGGACTTGGACCAACAGAAACAATTGTTACTGTAACTCAAGTTTGAGGGTTTTTTGTTCTTATTTATCCAAAATATAATTGAACTCCTGCATAATAAATTATTGCAGTATGTTTTAATGAACACTTTTAAGATAAAGATAAAGGAATATTTTTAGAATGAAATAATTCTAGGAAAATAGGGTTAATGTTTTAGGATGTTACGTTAGACAGAAGTACCAAGTTATTTATTGATGGCCCTGTCATCAAAACAAATACGCGTTTCCTATTTCCTCAGACAGTCTGGTTTATCTACAAGTAATAGAAACATTCTAGGTACTGCCTGAGAATTCATCCAAGCTGTTTATAGCAAAGCCTGTTCACAGTCCCAAATGGAAATGTTATACTGTACTAACACTGCTGTTTTTCCTGCTACTTTTCTTAGTGCCAACACAAAGCATGCCAAAAAAACTAGCATTCCATGCTGAACTGGAACGAACAAAGTTGATGACAGAAGATGGAAAACAATAGTCCGCTAGTGTCCAGCACTGAGTTGATTTGCTCACAGGGTTGGCTTTTTTACGCAGTGAGCATGGAATCAGTAGAATGTATCGGCACATACCAAAAGGAAGAACTTAACTCTGAAGAAGCAGTGGGAAAAAGCTGAAAAGTTAGAAGCTTTCTAACCTTTGGGGTTGTGAGTAGGAGGCTGCCCATGGAGTAGCCCAAAATAAACTGCCTCTCCTAAATAATGCAAGGAGGTGTGTTCCCCTCCCTGCTTCATTACTTCCTGTGATTTCATTGTGAATTCTCCATTCTACAAGCTCAACAGTGAATAGGGGATTTATATTTTATTTTGTTGTTTACATGATACTTTTAACTGAATGCAAGAGCCAACTTGAGTCCAAATGTGATTTTTTTTTTATTTGGCATATCCATGCAGCCCGATTTTAAGTGCAACTTTTAACACTTGCCCCAATGGGAAGCCCAAGGCTGTTTACAGCACTATCAAACTAAACAATAAAATACCAAATATAACAGTGAAAAAATATCCAGAATACATGTCAAACAGAGCAGCAAATCATCAAAAACAATGTAGCAGAATAGCAGCAACAGCAAAGGACCAATCGACAAATCTCCAACCCCCATAACCGTCAGTGTCAGAACCAGAGGCTAGAAATACCCATGTTCTTGGGTGACTTGGGAATGATGTTACATTCTCCTTTCCCTGTAATGTGTGGGGGTGCTTAGCCCATGCCATCAACACATTTTGCATTTCCCCATTCCTGCCGGCAGAGTCAATGAGACGAAGTGGGGCTGGAGTAGGGCACAGGTTGACATCAAGACATGGGTAAGTATCTCTACAGGTTAAGAGGGTTCCAAAAGAGTAGTCATGGCAGCCTGCAGCAGCAAACACAACAAAAATATACTGTACATACACACATGGCTATAGAAGAGGAATATTTTTGTGAAGAGTTAGCAAGAGAAACTCCATCCAGAAACGCATTTTGGTTGCATACCTATATTGCCAGCGATGTGCAGTTCTTCTGAGTCATTAGTGCCTTAACATAGCATGTGCACATGGTGTAGTGTTACTGTAAGCATTACTGTTCTCTATGAAACTTGTCCTTTACCTCCCCCCCCCCCATTTTCTCTTGCAAGCTATTCCTTCAAAAAGAACTTGAGTGCCTAACTGCTTTGAACCTTAAGCACAGTAGTGCAATATAGGAAGTGGATTCTTCAATCTAAAATGAAATAATTTTCACATTAAAAAAACCGGCACTTTTATACAGCTCTTCAAATAAGGAAAACTCAGTTGTTTTCATGTTCCCTACATACCGTCATCTATGCCTACCTGTTAAGAGGCTTGTTCATACAATGCCAACTGCAGTATGTCAACAACTCCACACATACAGTTGTGCAAAGACTCCCCCCTCACTGTTTTATTACATAATCATGTCTTTATTTGCTATTTTTAACAACTTTGTACTAACCCACAGAGCTATGAGAGGTTTTGACTATAATTTGTTGAAAAGCAATTAAAAGTTAATCATCATTTCTCCACCTTAAATGATATATCAAATCAAGATGTACACATAGCTTGTCAGAGCAGAAATGAATACAGGGGCTGGAAAGGGGAATGGGCATACACAAGGAGGAAGATTTAGGAAAGTAACAAAAGTGTGTGCATCTAAATATAAATAAATAAAGCACGAGAGAACACACAGGAACAACATGGGAACATTATGGAGACCATCATCATGATTATCTCAATTGTGAATGCAGCTTGTGAACAAGCAGAACATTACCTACTACATAGGAATCAAAATCACTCATTAGTGTTATATTTAATTCACTTTCAGTTCTAATGATGAAAGTAGAATGATGAGAAAAAAAATGCATACCTTTAATATCTTGCTTGCTGATTACTTAAACAAAAAGTCCACAAATATGACTGAAAACTGGCAACATAAATGACTGATAATACTGTGCTGTGTAATACTCACCTTCCCTATGGATACATGCAAGAATGTATTGAAATCTGTCGTCTGCCAAGACCTCATTTTATTCCAGTAATAAGACTGTGGTGTTTTTTATCTATAGTTTTCTTCTGCATGGATTTTCCTTCAATTTCAATTATATGTCAGATATCAAGAACTGCCAGAAAGGTGCCTATTAGCTTTGAAATGTCACTGCCACCTGACAAATATTGTTGATGTTATCTTTTTTGCTCTTGTACCAACTACCTATTCAATTTAACCCCTTGACAGATGGAGCTCTGTCAAGTGGGCTACTGTTAAAAAAAACCCCGATTCTGGTCTAGGGGCCTTTGGTCTGATCCAAGAAAACTTTGCTTATGTTCACTCTCATCTCCTCCACCCTCTCTCTCCCCCCCCCCCCCCTTTTCAAATCCAGGGAATGTGAAGTAGAAGGAGCAATAGAGGCAGGTGGGCAGAGACAGCCAAAACTGCCAATCCATATCCTGATACAAAACCAATCTGTGGGCCTCGTGGACAGACCAGCTCTGGTTTCCATCTTCTCTAGGGTAAAATGACATCTCCTCTACATGACTGGTCAGCATTCTTGCAAGCGGCAAACTTGCCTTTTGGCCAGCAGCCAAAGATTGTATTGGGACCAGGACAACAACTGCACTATGAAGGGAAAGGAAACGTCTGGAGAAAATGGAGGTTCTACAAGATTGCCTCATGGAATCATACTTATAAAAACTTCATTGAAAAATGAATTTGTGTTCAGCCTGCTTATGTAAACCACTTTGAGTCTATTGAAAAAGGCAGTATATAAATATCATAATAAATAAATTTCACCGCTAAGTTTATAATTTTATGTTTATGATATATTTTTATACAACGACTTGTGCGCTGTGTTTGACATGGCACTGCTTTAAAAACAAGGCTTCATCCAGTCTACATACCGTATTGGTCTGAGTATAAGACTCACTTTTTTCTCCTAATTTAAGTTTTTAAACTAGGGGTGCGTCTTATAATCAGGCTGTTGCAATAATGCCAGTGATTTAATTAATTTTTTTTAATAGCACCAAACTTTAAGGGTGCGTCTTATAATCAGGTGCGTCTTATACTCGGGACAATACAGTAATTAAGATCAAAGTTAAAAACTTCTCAAATTTTAACCACACACTTCGGTTTTGCTCCCTGTCACTTTCCTCACCGCTCCATGTCAGAGTCTTTCAATATCAACTTCAGATATCTGCTTATTCAATGGTTCTTGTTTTTGTAGATGCTCTACAACTTCCCTGTCTCTGACCTACCTTCTCCTACTAGCAACTCTTCCAAGCTGCTTTATTGCCTTTTCTGTGGAACAGAACATGAAGGATGCCAATTCATTGACTTTAGATCTTATGGGTTGCTTTTTCCAAGAACAGCTTATACTTCTATAGGAACGAAGTGAAACATGCTTAAGATCGGAAACTGCAAATACAGCAAAGCACTTGCACTACCCTCACCGATGAAGCAACTGTGGGGGAAGCAACAGGAAAAGAGATTATAGCATGCAATTTTGCAAGAGCCAGCTGATGCCATCGTGATTAATGGAGAGTAAAAACTAGACATGATGGGGGCCATCCTTCACGTGTTTGCCCTGTTAGTTACCTCCCTGCAACTGATTGCTTTAGCCATTTCCTGGCTTCAATACCAGAAGTGAGCTGGTAATAGAAAAAAAAAAACCTGAAGCAAAAGGCCAAAGGGAGAGAAATATTTTACTTTTGAAAAGGAGGTGACGAACATAGGTTATGACAGACGACGGAATTTCAGATAAAGAAGTGAAAGTTTCTGTGGAAAGTGGCAGGGGGAAGGAACAGGAGAAATATACATTTGAAGACCTGGAGCTCAACCAAGTTGATAATTAGTAATGTCCACCTTGTATCTGACCACTTTTATGTTGATTAAAATATAGAAGAACTTTTGAATGTCAAAGAACATTTGAGGCATACTGTAGGCTGCTCGCTTGTCCCCATTGAAAACGCAAGTAGAGGGCTCTGGGCTAGCGGGAGGCCCTTTCAGTGTTCCTGAGAGACTCGGCTAAAGGCAGGAGCCTCTCGGGAGCAAAAACATGCCGCTGAAAGCAAACCAATGGAGCAGGGTTCTGGTGGTCCAGCAGTCCGAGTACCACCAACAGTCTGCTGAAGTACCACTAGTGATACCAGCACCACTAATCGAGAACCCCTGCACTAGACCTATCATGCAAGCACTTACTCTAGCATTAGTTGTACAGTACTAAGAAGAATCTTCTATAAGGTTCATATAAACAGCGTACTTTCACTGTAAGTGTAATCCCACGCATGCCTATTCAAAAATAAGACTGACACATAAGTGTGAGCATAGGATTAGATGTATGGGATGGATGAAGCTCCCTTCTCCCAGGTCAGACTTCCTTGTCCACTTTAAGTATTGTCCAATTTCCAAGGTTTCTGGAAGAAAAGGTCATTCTAGTCCGTTACTCAGGATCCTGAAAAGGGATCTTCAAAAAGAGGATCTTCTTGAAGAGCTGGTTGAGATTAAACCTGGATCTTCTGCACATAAACATTCCCAGCTACTCAACTACAGCCCTTTACCTGGCCAGATGGATCTTCAAGAGTATTTATAATCTTAAATGCTGCCATATTATCTTAAATGCTGCCATTTTCATCCCTTTGCTTTTAGAGCATGTAGAGCCTGCCCTTCACTGCACCCCTCCCTCCACTTTCCCGCCCTCCATTCCTCCCCCCTCCCTGCCCAGTTTTGCCCCATTCCCACCCGCCCCTATTACAGTGGGCGTGGTGGGGTCTGGCAGTGGAGTTGCAGCCCTGTATCTGGTGCAAAAGCTGGTGCAGAGCAGTAAGCGGTGCAAGATTAGCTAGGCTTACCATAGTCCTGGATCCGGCCGGGACAATCCCAGTTCGGGAGCCCAAATCCTCATTATTTAGTTTTGCGCATTGTTTAGCTAACGTGCTGCATCTTCGTCCAGCCTACGTGAGGCTGGAAGCACTTGGAAAACGTCCCAAGTTCACTCTGATATTTTCAGAGCCCTTCCAGCCTGGTCACGTACTTGCGCGAGGCTAGAAGCACTCCAAAAAGGTCCAAGTTCACTTGGACGTTTACCAAGTGCTTCCAGCCTCGCGCAGGCTGGACGAAGACGCAGTGCATTAGCGCTGGAGTGGGGGTAAGTCCCAGACGGCTGGGAGTCCAGCCAGCTCAACATTAATATACAGTATTTTATCATTTCATGTGCCTCTGAGCACGTGCAGAGTGCCACCACTTGTTTTGTCCTGGCCAGCCAGCTTCCTTGCAGTGGCCAGGAGTGGCTGCCGCAACGAAAATAGCAGCAGCACTCTACACGTGCTCAGTGGCACAGGAAAAAAAGGTAAAATACTGTATTTATTTAATAACGTTGAGCCGGCTGGACACGCCCCGTGACATCACCTGCCCACATCCATGAACACGCCCCCTGTGTGTCCCACTTCCGGCAGACACGCCCACTTCTGACAGAAGGGACATCATGGTTCCTTGACCCGCCCCCTGTGATGTCACTTCCCTCTGCCAATGCAACTGTGCCAGAAAGGAAGTCAAGGGGGGCGGAAGGATTGGATTGGGCTGTTAGCCTCCTTTACATGCACGGGCACAAACATGCAGAGGGTTTACCTTCCGAGTTTGTGCTGGGCATTCAACCCTCTAAAAGCTCTGGCAGTTGCTAAGATTACATCAACCCATGAAATTGTGCTTTTAGACCGCAAACATAATCAAAGATTTCAGTAAAACTAAACAGAACCGGCATTCTCTACTCTCCCCTCTACGAAAAATGCTCTTCTACACAAAGCTGTCTACATCAAGCATAGTTGACAAAGTTAAAAATAATTTCAAAACAAGCTAGACCACATGACACATGGTGTGGAACTCTTTATATCTTGCATTCATAACCAAGAGATTGTATGAGAATGCCTCTGTTCTTGATCAAGTTACCGTATATAAATTGCAGCTTACCGGTAGTAGGCATAACTTAGTGTTATCACTTCATCCTGTCTTGATATCCTGTACTGGTAAATGCAAACTCTTGTATGAAAAAAAAAAAAGATACATTGCAAGTTGATACAGGAGAGCACTCCAGAGACACAGATACCATCTCAATCTATACCACAACCCTGCAAGGTAGTCAGTATTATTACTTACTACTATATTTCAGATGGAGAGATTGAGCCTGGGAGAACACCAGCTTGTCTATGGCCACCAAGTGAGTTTATGGCCAACATATTTGAAATGAACCTTGCTAGCTCATGTTCTTAGAGGCCATTCCCTATGGTCCCTCCAGCAGCTGCTACTCCCAGCAGAACACAGAAGAGCGTTTTCCATGCTCTTTCAGCAGAACAATATGTGGAGAAACAAACACTGAACCGTCCACAAATGTGTGTCACCATGGTGACCACTCACACATAAACGCACAAGCGTCTTTTCCCTCTTTTCAAAGGAGAGCGAATGCAGGCTACAATCAAAACTGTCTTTAAAATAACTGAAGCTCTCGTAACTGTTGTCCTCCACCATAGGTTATTTCAAGATTGCCCCAGGTGCTCCTCAGGTTCACAGACATTCTGTAGACATTTTGTGTGTGTTTTTTAATTGATATTGTTCTGTGTGCACAGAGACCTAGTGGAGAGGAAAAGGTTACAGCCAGGGAGGAAGAAGGTGGAGTCCAGCGTTTGCTTTCCATTTTGCTGAGCCTCATGCTAGGCTGCTGCACCAGCAGGAGCTGACTGACCTCTTCTCCTTCCCTTGCAGGCTTTTCAGCCTGCTCCAACATCAGGAGGGGGTTGCAGGAAGATCAGGGTAAAGGCAGGGCCAGCCCAAGTTCTCCTGGTGCCTGAGGCAGCATAGAAAATGCTGCCCCACCCTTTATCTGGTAGATGTACCACCCTCTGCACCCCCCCTCCACTGAATTCTCCTCTAGTCTAGCGCACCATTCGCCTCTCTTCCACACTTCTTCTCTGTCCTTCTGTTTCAGGAGAAGGACGAGAAGTAGAGGCAACTGGGCAGCAACCAATTTGCTGACTGAGGCAACCACCTCAGTCAGCCTCATGGATAGGCTGAAGCTGGGCAAAAGGTATTGCTTTGTTCAGCCCCCCTCGGCCACCTTCATTCCTTGTTTGGCAGTGTTCTTTCCCTTCTGCAAACTTGCAGTTTGCACTCCGGGGCTGAGAAGGACCAAGGCCTCACTGGTCTGCCACTAGCAACCCATTCCCTACAGCACCACCTAAACAGGGTGAGTCAAGGTGCATGTATGTGCATTTTCTAGGCTTGGGATGAAAAGCAGATGGTTGGCTCCGTGTGCACATTATCTTGCTAAAATTCTTGCAACAACCCTGTAAATTAGGTATTATCCCCATATTGCAGACTTGACGGGGGGGGGGGGGCGAGAGCAGAGAGGAACTGGCTTGCCCAAGACCATGAACTGCGACTCTAACCCCGTGATGGCAAACCTATGACACGCGTGTCAGAGGCCATTTTGGGCAACACGCCAGCGTTTCCCCCAGGGCCCCAACACACCTTATATTTTTGCAAAAGTGTTACAGGCTTGTCTTAAACATTTAGGGCAGGGATTTTGGCAGACCTCTTTCAAATTATTCTCTAGGAAAACTCAGCAACAAAAAAAGTCACTAATTGATGTTAAATAAAATGCAATGTGTTCTATAGTTGTTTTCAGTTCAGTTCAATTCAAAATTACTATTAAAAGTAGCAATAAAAGTATTATTAAAAGTTCGGGGGGGGGGGGGAGACACACCAGCAGAGCCAAGTTAGCATTTTCAAAATCTTTGACACACCAAGCCCAAATGGTTCGCCATCACTGCTCTAACCCATATCTTAGTCTATGAAAACATGCCACACAAAAATTTAGTCTTTTAAGGTGCCTGCTTTCAAGGCTGCTACTTGAAAAAACTCATTCTTTCTTCATTTTTGCAATAGCATTCCTTGGACAGGAATGTAAAATAGTCACGTAAAAAAACAAAAAAATCCTTTGCTCAGAAAGAGAGTGTGTGCGAGTGTACTAATCCTTGGTGGGATTTAAATCCCCTTTCCCTTCCAAAGCATCCCATTCTGCCCTCCCCCACTGGCTCCACCAGTGGGGAAGCTGGATAGGATTGCGCTGTAATAGACCAAGCTACTATTTGAAGACCCTTGTAAAACTTAACATAGCAACACCAACGGACACTCCCACAGCATCCCTGGCAAACTTCATTGCGACCTACAAGTCACACTGTACATTGAGGATGTCCTCACATTAGCGATGCATGCAAAGTACCAACCAACATACCAGTGGAGGAGCCAGACCATTTTACACTCGGTGCCCAACCCTTTACGCCCCCCATAAAACCCGCGGTGCCCAACCCTTTACGCCCCCCCATAAAACCATTTATGCGCCGCAAATTTTTGGGGTGTGTGTGTGCGTGCAAAAAATCAGTTTGGAAGCCTCCTTGTCCACTTTGTACCTCCTGTCTCCATTTCCTGTCTCTAATAGTGCATTTTTAGGGTGTGGGTGTGTTTGTGGGCTCCAAACTCTCTCTCTGAACTCTCGCTGAAGACCAAACTCTCTGAAGACTCTCTCTTCAGTCTCACTGGTCCGTCGGTCCTCCAGGCCTCTCTAGGGGGCTCTGGACGACCGACCAGCAAGACCAACGAGACGTTCGCCCTAGAGAGAGCGTGCGATCAACAATACTAGTCCTAGAGAGTCCCGCCCATTCCGAAAGCACACACACGGGGGGGGGGCGCGAACACAACACAGCTGCCGCCCTGGGAAGCAGCGGGGGAGGGGCGGCAGCTGCCCGGGAAGTAGTAAAAAATGTTGGGGAAAAAAGACGAAAACAAAAACGAAACCTAAGGGGTCCTGCGCCCCTTCCCCAGCCTCCGCGCCCTACGCCCTGGTGCCCATCGCACCACCGCATCCCATTCTGCGACGCTTCTGCAACACACAACAGCAGGAACATGACAAAATTCAGAAGCCTGCTCCCAGGAATACATACTATTGCTTTCTCCAGAGGTCTACTATGCCTCAGCAGTCATCGTGAGGCACTGAGATCAAATAAAGAGTCCTGTTGCGGTGCCAATTATTCTCCATAACCGTTGATAACAGATACACAGCATATACAGTATTTATGTTGTGCCCATGAGAGGGAAACCAGCTTTTTGCAGCTTGGAGCCAAACTAGATGTGTGCACAAATGCATGTGCTAGAAGCATGCTTTTCAACTAGAAGCAGCTTTTTCCTCAAACACAGCCACACAAACCTAGTCTGAACTGGAGCCCTGGGAGAATATTGAATTTTCTCCCTGTGTGGTGTTTTCACTAAAGTGGCAATTTGTTCCCAAAGCAGCAATTTAATGAAATCAAAGCTACATTTGGGGATTCACGCTGCAGGAGATAATGTAGTCCTCAAGACAAAATGCATCCATGCAATGCAGGAAATTACATTGGTTTTGAGAAAACTGTTGCTCATCTGTCCATTTATTTTGGGATCTTCTTGAGTGTCTGCATGAAATGTGCTATTCATGCAAGGTGCCCCGTCACCAAAATACACACTTTCTAGTCTTTAATAGGTTTTAATAGTAGCGGAGATCCTTTTAATGGTCTTTATCTGCTCTTTTCATCGGTCTCCCACCCATCCCCCTGCAGAAGGGACTCTTCTCTCTTACTTGCCTCTCCTCAGTTCCTCTTTTTCTCCCTTCGCCTTTCAAAATTTGAGCGCACACTGCTGCCATACTCAGAAGCAAAGTCGTCAACACAGCCTTGTCACTAGATCTTAATGCTCATATGGGAGAAGACATTCCCTCAGACCAGTCTACTTTACCGTTTTAACTACTATGTTATTCCATAGTCAGAAAAAAAGAGGGGAAGACTGTAACAGTAATCCCAGTAAAGTGATTGAGATGTTCAAGTAGGCAAAATTACAAGGACTCATATGTAATATCACTAATACTACTACTATGTAATAGCCAGGAGATCTAGCAAGTCAGTCTCTCTTAAATGCCAAAGTGGTTGAAAACAGTTTTTTTCATCTCACGCACTAAACTTCCTCCAGCTTCTATAAACATGCAATAACGAAACCTCAACAAAGGAACTGGGGAAAGACTTGCCCACAGTCACCTTCTGTAGCAACTGGGCAGTTATGGTATCTTAGATACATTATGCAGTATGCATGCACCTACTGAGTTATATTGTGGAAGATGACCAGATGCTTTAAAAAGTTACATTTTACAGAAAGCAGCTTTTAATATTTTCTAAAGGAACAGAAGTAGGTCTTTGCCATTAGTGATGGGCAAGTGCCCCTTGATTTGAAATTGGCTAAATACTTGCAAGAAAAATGCACGTTTATTTACCAAAAAAAAAAGGGGCTTGCAACAATGGTGTAAACACATCATATTTCCCCCTCGGAATTTTAGTTTGGGTTCAGCTCACTAGCAAAAGCAGTCCGAGAACTCAACTGCTCAACCAACCTAAACACACAGACAGGTCAGTAGAGCAGCTCTGCATTTTATCATTGTTAACCTGATGACTCTTGGCAAGGAAAATACACCGTGCTGGGGTGAAGAGGGACTGTTATTCTTCCCCTTCTAAACAGAAGAGGAGCATCATTTGAAAATGAGAGATAGGTTAACAATCATTAGGTCTATGTGAATTTTGATGCTCTCACGTCATTTCATATTTTTTTATCAAACATTTAAATCAGGTTGTTGCTTTTGAAGAACATCTTGGATATTTCTCATTTTCAGGTGAAGCACTGCAACTACCAAGTACAAACATGTGAGCCCTGTGTAGCACAAGAGTGATTCATGCCCTTTCTTTAAACCTTAACGTGAATGCTTCACATTTTTATCTAAAATTATGATACAGAGCTTCAGGAGTAATTCAATCCAGAGTCCCACAAAAGTAACAATAAGACTAAACAGATATGTGCATATGGAGTACTGCAAGTGTGCTTTACCAGGCTTCCCAATTAGTTATCAGGCTCTTGGCAAGTGCTTCAAACCCTGCCCATATGCAATCCTAGACTGAGAGAAGTACACATGGAAACAGCAGCACAAGATATTGCTGGAGACATTGGTTAGCACAAGCCTGCTTCCATGTTATTCTATGTATAGGTATTCTATGTAACTATGTTAGAATAGTTAGAATACATAGAATAGTTATTCTATGTAACTATGGTGGGGGATGTGCTGAATGCCCAGCCAGCCATTCATCTCTTCCAGGTCCTGTCTCCATGGAGGATAGAATCTTTTTACATTTCACTTGTATGCAGAACATGCTACACAGAGATGCTTAGGAAATGTTACTGTTCCAAGAGGTACTACAGAATTACACTTATAACTGTATAACCAAAAAACTAAACTAGTGAAATGTTCAATTAAGAGTTTGTCTTGGGACAGTGATGTTGTCAAATTGTTGAAGCTGAACAGGGTGTAAACCCAATCACGGTTTGGCTAGGAGATCAATATGATCCCTACGCCCAACTACAGTACTCCCCCCCCATATCCGCTGGGGATATGTTCCAGGCCCCTCCGTGGATACTTGAAACCATGGATAGGAGCAAACACCCCCTTCATGGTTTCCTGAGGGACCCCCGCCCTGCCTCCCCTGTGGGCAGGCGTGCGCGCGCCCCCAGCTCTTATTTTTCTTTCAGCAAGCTTCGTTTCTTCCTTAAACAAAACAGGAGAAGCAGCCTCTGGCTGCTTATTGCAGGCAAGTAGAACGAGACTAAGTCCTAGAGAGACTCTGCAAGGTTTGTTAACCTTGCAGAGTCTCTCTAGGACTTAGTCTCGTTCTACTTGCCTGCAATAAGCAGCCAGAGGCTGCTTCTCCTGTTTTGTTTAAGGAAGAAACGAAGCTTGCTGGGGAAAAAGTAAAAGCCTGGGGGGGTCCCCGCAATCCGTGGATAACTGGAACAGTGGATAGTGAATCCGTGGATATGGGGGCCCACCTGTATATAATACAGGTACTGTATGTGGTTCGTCTCTGTAGGTTTGTTTCTTTTAAACTAAATAACAGTGAGGTGGACTGCAGTATGGGGAGAGAGGTTTTAACTCTCTCCTACAATGCCATAGTCCCCTATTAGTCCCTGGATAGACACTTCCATTGGTACCAATAAGAGATGAGTACCTTTAATAGTTGCTGCCTTTGGTCACAAACACTTTAATAGTTGCTGCCTTTGGTCCCCAAGGGAACAGTGCTTCAAAACGGAAGGGCTAGTACCAAGCTTCAAATGTAGTTAGTTCCCTTTCAAGCAGCTGAGAAGACAGGAAGTGGTTTTTGCTGCTGCTCAGGTCTGGAAAGAAAAACCAATTGGGAAGTAGAAAACTCTGCAAAACTAAAAAAATCATTTGAAATTAAACTTTTTGCTTATCAAGCATTCCATTCCAAGAAATTGTTAGCTTCTGTTCCTCCAAGAAAGCTGAGAACTATGGAGGAGGGTAACTTATGATGTTTTTATTTTGCTTTTAAAGGCTGCTGTTTTGTTTGTACCTTTCATTTCATTTTTGATAAATTTTGATTGTAGGCCAGACTGAAGGTGTTAGAAAAAATATATGGGAAGGGAACAACAAGAGGGATAAAGTACTTTTTGGGCTGGGGGTTGAGCTTTGTTTCACACAAGACTTCTAAAGAAAACATTATTTCACATCGATTACCATCCAAAACATGTTTTTTCCCCTGAAACAAGTCCTCTTGATTTTGATGGAGTTGACAGATGGAAGTGAGCCCATGGGAAATTGTTCTTTATACATCCTGATAGACCAGGGTTTTTCAACCAGTGGTACTAGTACCACCAGCGGTACTTTGGCCGACTGCTGGTAGTACTCGAACTGCTACACCACTGGAACCCCGCTCCGATGCATTGCTCTCGGCGGCACGTTTTCGCTTCAGAGAGGCTCCTGTCTTTGGTCGAGCCTCTCAGGAATGCTGAGAAGGGCCCTCCCACCCGCCCAGAGCTTCCTAACTGTGTTTTCTGGTCTCCGAAAACCTGACAACCCAGAAATAACTGGCAATGATGTCATCACCAGTCACGTCCGGTGGTACACAGCGGAGAGCGGCGCCAGAGGCGGTACTCAGCCGGGAAGGGGTTGAGAACCCCTGTGATAGACAGTAATAAAGGAAAGCACTGAGTTGGTGAAAAGTACCTTTCCTTCAACGGCCCAGCAATGAGGGAGGCACAGAAGTGTGAGTTGCTTGTCTGGGCAGGGCATATTGCCTGGACCCCTCTTGCGATGCTGGCTATGGCAAGTGTTGTGAAAAGTTGTTAAAAAAGTATCATAAATAAATAAATAGCAAAACAACTATGAAAATCTAAGTGGAAGGATCAGTGTGGCCTAGAATGCAAGAGGACTAGAAGGAAACAAAATGAAAGCACATTCAGACCCCAAGACCAGCAGTCAGAAGTAATGAACTGAATAAGACTCATAGGTTCCAGGACCAATTCTCTAACAAGCAATTATCCCCCCCCCAAAAAAAACCCCACAGTAACATCTGGGGGCAGCAATTCAGTCTACGTTTGAAGAAAAGCAGTAACCCGCCTCACGTTTGTGAAATTTTTCAGCTGACTATACAACAGATTGAGTGAATGAGATGCAATGCAAAATGTACACATTAAACCATCAAATCCATTACTGGAATTTCAGACAGAATCCTAATGAGGGAGATACAGAATATACAGTATTATATTGAAAACCTTAATGCATAGTTGTGACCCCCAACAGGAAGATTAGAAATGAGAGCCATCGTTATGAAGCACTCACATCATAGGCTAGATGTCCCTTAAAATTCATGAGCACCATGTGAGAGATTCATCTGGCTGTGCTTGCCCCCAGGCTAAAGGAAAAATGTTGTGTTAGTGTTGTGACACTAACACAGACTTCCTTTTTCACTCATGTACTGTAACATGTGTCTTATCTACTGTTCCAGAATAGTTCCTCTAGGGGTCAAAAAGCACAAACTGTCCATTTAGTACCACACTTCCTCTTTTTGAAAATGTGCTCCTCAGTCCCCATGTGTTTCATATTGCAGACAGTGGTTTAAAGCTTTTTATTTAAGGGGGGAGAGTATGGAGGAAAAGAAGAGATACACAGATTTGTGGACTTGATAAAATCAACTTTCTCAACAGATTAGTAATCCTTTGCTAATCTAGCCATCTATCTAAACAATTCAGTATAGAGCAAAATAACAGAATACTGACAAGGTGCTTACCAGATCTACCGCACATAAAAGGCCCTACTACGAGATAGGCACGTTCAAGGCCACCCCAGGAGTTGACAGGAATCCGAGACTTCCACAATGCTCTACCCATTGAACCACACAGTCCCCACCACCCATATTATTTTTATATATATCTCCATCCCTGTTTTAGATCTAAGCATTCGTGATCGGTCTAAGCATTCGTGATCGGTCACTTCTTCTCATGAAGTCTCCCCTCCCCCCCCCCGAAAGGCAGACATGCCGGTTTATTTGAAGATTATGTTTGATGGGTTTTAGTCAAACGAAAGAGAACCCTGAAAATCGGCGCGCCCAGACAGTCCTTCTACTGAGCAGCATCAAATCAAAGACCCAGTCCAGTGCCTAAACACACCTCCTTGTCTGCAGGAGAAATTCTCCACGTAGAGAAAAACTCGGAACAGAAAACAGGACCCAGCCTTATTTTAACAGACAACAGATTTGCCACCTGGCTAAAAAGGAAAAAAAAAAGCAGCAGCAACAAACTCTGACAGTGGAAATCCAGGTTCAGCCTGGCTGGTCAGCAGAGAAAAGTTGAGCAATTGTTTTCTACCTCAGACAGAGCAGGGCTTCGTCCCTGCAACCCAATCACCAGGTCAATGAACGAACAGGAGAAATAAAGAGTCGTCCAAACAAAAGTTTAACAATGGAAGGGGGGGGGGGGGAGAGAACTTACTTTCCTCAACGTGGCGGCAAATTAATTCCACTGCCGATTCAGCCCAAAGGCTGGAGAGAGCCACAGGCCAGCTCTCAGGAGCGTCTCTGAGACTCAAGAAGCTCCAGCGTCTGCTTGAAAACAGGGAACTGAAAACCCGCTGAAGGAGAAGGAGAACCAGAAACCCTCATTTTCCGTGCGCCCAGCCCTGCCCGTCCTCTGCAGGGGAACTTCTGCGACTTTCACAGGCTGCCCCGGGCTGAGAGTTCGCAGCTTACTTCCTGGTCAGAGAATATTTGCATAGGGGGGAGGGGGATCTGGACTCCAAATAAAAAGCCTCGCTGCGTCCTGATCAATTAAAACGAGAACGCGAGGATTTGCCAGGGGATGTGGAGAGAGAAGAGAGGCACGGGAGGAGTGCCTAGGAGAGAGAGAGAGAGAGAGAGAGAGAGAGAGAGAGCGAGAGCGCTCTGGTTGCCACGAATGAGGGCATGTGATGCATCCACAGGGGGACAGGGTGGGTGGGGACCTGGTTGATGTTTATTAGCTCTGGGTCTTATTCCAAGATAAATAAAACAAGGAACCTTCCTTGTTCCTTGAGAGAGGGGAATAATGGTCATATTGAAACTAGGGCAGAAACCAAGGGTGCTCCAGTTGCTAGCCAGTGGACCTGTCCTCTTCTTACATTTCCATCACCGTAGCCCAGAGGCTCCCAAACTTTCCCAATTCACGGTGTCCTTAATGTCCCGATATTTTTTTCACTGCGCGCCTAGGCCTACCTAATAGTTTTGTTGCTGTGTTTCCATTGAAAATTTAAAATATCCTGGATAGCCCCCTGTGAGTTCGCTGCAGTGCCCCAGGGCACCACGGCACACAGTTTTGGAACTTCGGCCATAGCCAATGTGGCATGGATTCACTGACCACAATCCAACACTGATGTGCCCAATCCAATTGAATTCTTGCAATGTATTGTCTCCATTGTGCGGCCCTGGGCAAATCACCCTGGGCAAATCACTGTGTTCTAGCCTCTGTTTCTTTTTCTGTGAAATGGGCAAAGCAATGGTATCGGTTTCACAAGTGAGGCAATGAATGCCAATAAAAATGGCAAAGCTAGAATTGTTAAATGTGTGGAGAAAAAGACTGCACTAGGATTATGTCTGCAAAGAGAAGTCTTGATGTTTAATTGTTGATTTGAGGGGCTTAAGGACAGTGTAAATAAAGATCAGTGGCAGTAGATTTAGGAGGAAGAATAACTGCACACAATACATAATTAACTGGTGGCAACGATGGCTACTAGTTTAGATGACTTTTAAAATGGACTGACAAATTCATCACTCTATCAATAGCTTTGAGCCACGATAACTGAAACTGAACCTCCAAGGTCAGAAATGGTATATCTTTGGTTACCAAATCCTGGTGACAAATGATGAAGAAGATGGTTCTAGACTCCCCATGCCCAATGATTTCTTTCATGTCGAGAGCCAGCTTCCTGGGTGACATTGGGCCAATCACTATTTCTCAGCCTAACCTACCTCACAAGGGTTGTTGTGAAGACAAAAGGAGGGAAGGAACTATGTACACCACCCTGAGCTCCTTGGAGGAACGGTGGTATAAAAATGTGGAAAATAAATAAATAATAATGTTTGATACTTTGGAGCAGAATCTTGGAACAGGTTCCGTGTAAAAGTAAATCCTATTGTTACGTATTTGGAGAATATCTTTAGAAATTATTTCACCCTAGTTGGGGCAGAACCACAAGTGGGGCCTTGTGGGGCACATGCCGGGGTCAAAGCCCACACCTGGGCAGGACTAACCCTTGGAGCAGGTAGAGGGACTGGCTATTGAACACATGCCCTTTCCAAAGCAGGGGGGAAGTGCGCTGTGGAGACTCCTGCAGCCTGCAAGGGTTTTGCCCTAAGGCTCCCCAAAAGCTGTAGCTACTACTGACACCAGCAGTACAGTAGTAGCAGGCCCCATAACTACTGACCCCAGTAGTTGGAAAAAGCCAAACACAGTCTGCTCATCAAGCTGATTAAACAACAGAGTTTTCGCTTAAGTCTTGTCTGTCCTATTGCCATAAACTCTGCAGAAACAAGGTGCAGGTGATTTTTTTCCCCAGCTGTCCAAGTGTATGTTTTCATTTGGGGGGCTTTGGAAGTAGAGATTAAAGCACATTTTCCTTATCAACTATTATGTATTTTAACTGCTCTCTCCTGCTGAATCAAGGACTCTGGGCATTTCTTTTTCAAATTCTAGTTCCCCACCTGATTTGAAAATCAAATAGCCTGCACTATTCCTGTATAACTCAGTTACTCACCAGTGGCGTAATAATGGCACCAGCTTTTTTTTTTAATTTGTAAGACACATTAGGGTTTCTGCCTACTTTGTATTATATACCTTTGTCAATATATTTGCATGCTATTGACACACCACCATTATTCATGATGTTATTGATCCTTATTTGCACTTCATGCAGAAAATGGCTATCCTGTACTTACTTGCAGAAGACAAGGAAATAAGGCTGCAATCCTAACCACACTTACCTGGGAGTAAGCCTCACTGAATACAATGAAACCAACTTCTGAGTAGACATGCATAGGATTGCACAATAAGGTTAGACACAGCATTTAACAAGAGTTCCACAGCCAACTGTTTCTATATGGAAGAACAATATAGAAATACAGTATACTGCCAGCTTGTCAGATATCGCAGATATTGTCAGCTGAGATATCGCAACTTGTCAGGCGTTTGTCGGCAGCTTCTGGTTGTCTCGAACCAAATCCGTCCCAGTTGTTCTTCAGGCAAGGTGGCAACTCAACCACTAGACCACACCTCCTGCCCTTATCTAAAACGACACCTTCCACCTGACCCTGATGAACATGCCCCAGCACATACTTCAGGCGTAAAAAAATAGATACCATTGTAAGCATCATGAAGAAATTAGATTCTGTAAAGTTGTTCCATGAGATGCTGACCTCCATGCACTTACTGTAATTTGGTTGTTATTTTAACTGAGAATCATGCCTTTACATAACAAAGACAATATTTTGCTGTGGGCTGATTCTGTCAAAGAAAAAAAAAAACTAAATTTACACTGCTTGTTAGGGACACAATGCCAAACATCATCGTCTGGAGCTACTTGTGGAGTTGTTTCTTCTGTGAAAAAATGTTTGGCAGAATTCCAGCAATGACAAACACAATGATTGTTCGGCTATGGAAAACTTCAGACCGGGCACTGGTTATACATGGTGTTTGGGTGGGCTTTTGTTTTGTATTGTAATTACTGATGGGCACAAGGAGTCACCATTACCACAAGACTGCAGTGCTTCAGGGTACAGTACATAGGAAGTTGCACAATCCCACACAGCTACTCAAGAAATAAGTCCCACTGAATTCAATGGGGTTCCTGAACTGTGACTTCCCAGGTAAATGTGAATATAGGATTGCAGTCCTGGTCCAGTATTGTCACTATACTAAGTGATAGCCGCTTTCCAGGATTTCAGAAAAGGGCCTCTTCTTAACCCTACCTGGGGATGCCAGGGTTGAAACTACATCCTCCTGCATACAAAGCATATGCTCTACCAGTGAGCTAAAATCCTTCACCAAGAGCTAACGCAATTTCCAGTAACAACAGTAAAACCACTGAGTTTTTCCACTCACTAGTCCAGGTAGGTAGTGGCCAAGAAGGATCAAGTAATGTAATGGGGTGGGGCAGGGCGGGATCCCTGGCGGCAGCCATCTTGGCAGCCATGGAGCCGTGTACCATTAGCTGGCGGTCTGCGTATCACTGGTTGAGAACCCCTGACTTAAGAGTATCAGGGTTGAAGCTACCTCACATTGAGCAAAACCATTGGTCAGCCCAGGCCAGTATTTTTTACTCCAATTGGCAGTTGCTCTCCATGACTTCCTAGCCCTGATGCCAGTTTCTTGACCTTAGAATTGTCTGCAAGAAAAGCATGTATGCCACTGAACCACATCCCCTTCCTAATCATTAGGTAAAGGTAAAGGTGACCCCTGACAATTAAGTCCAGTCGTGTCCAACTCTAGGGTGTGGTGCTCATCCCCATTTCAAAGCCGAAGAGCTAGCGTTGTCCGAAGACGCCTCCGTGGTCATGTGGCCGGCTTGACTCTCCTTGCCGCAGCGCGTAGCATGCAGCTGGAACACGGAGCGCTGTTTACCTTCCCGCAAGCAGTACCTATTTATCTACTCACATTAACATGCTTTGGAACTGCTAGGTTGGCAGGAGCTGGCCAAGCAACGAGAGCTCACCCTGTCACGGATTCGAACTGCTGACCTTTCGATCGACAGCTCATGGTTCAGCGCTTTAACTCACTGCGCCACCCGCTGCACCACCCAATCATTACTTAGCTTCAAATAATGCAGAGTTAAGTGTGATCTTTATAATCTGACAGACTACAGTCTTTCTAAAGTGAAATTTTATAAAGTACCCTGTACATAAAAGTGAATTGAACTAATCCATAATAAAATGATGTAGACACTGCAATCTCAAATGCATGCATCTGAGGTCTGGCTTACATGGTTTTTTAGCTGCTGCAGAAAATGTGCGCCCATGCTGCAGAGTCCTATACATACTGGTAATGTATGTAAGCAACAACCATGTGGATTGCCTGGTTAATGCCTACACTATCCCCGGGGGGGGGGGGTGTCACTGCCACTTGTGTAGAAAGTAGCTACATAAATCACGTGGTTGCATGACCGTGGTTCCATGTGACTCATGTAGTGACAAAGAGTTTTGTCTTGTTACAAAACTATGCACAAATTCAAGTGCCAAGACAATATACAAATTGGTCGACAGCCACTGTAACTTTAGATCTTGAATATTTTAGGTATGGTAAACTTTGCTTTCTAAATCCACTTGGGACGTCCTTGGGAGACAATAGCTGGTAATTATCCCATATGTCGTGATTGAGGTAGGGTCTCTTCAGAAGAGGGTGGACCACTGCCCCCATGCCCTCCCCCAGTGATGTAGACTTGAGTCTACTGACTCGGACTCAAGTCGGACTCAAGTCGCATCAATGACTCAACTCGGACTTGACTTGGTGATTGTAAAAGACTCGAAAGACTCAACTTGAGATTTGGAGCCTTTTATGACAAGTCCAATTTTATTCAGGTTTAAACCCATTTTCCCCATTCAATAGATAGGGACGTACAACTCGCAACCAAAGACTCGGGACTTGGGGGCAAAGACTTGACTAGATACTTGGACCCAGATACTTGGGACTTGATTCGAGACTTGGAGTCAGAGACTTGATCCACATCCCTGCCCTCCCCCAAGAAAAATGTATGACCTTTCTTGACCACTTGGCCAGTTTCCCCCCCCCCCCCAGGCAACTGTCACTAGCTAAGATGGGCAAGGATCCAGCAGGCACACACACAGTCTCACACTTCCAAGAATCCTATCCTTATCCTCAGGCTGTACAACTTGAATCCATAACAAACAGGACAAACAGATGTAGAGGATACATCAAATGGCTCTATTATACAGAGCCTGAGAAACCATAAGCTTCCCCCAGGGCCCCCACATGAGTTCATAGGTGAGCTCAGACTTGAATCAGACACTTTTGGCTCCAGTTTTTAACTATAGTACCCATAACATTATTTGAGAAAGGCATCATGATTATTATTTTCATAAGGTTATTTCCAACTATAATTAAATGGTTACGTAAGACTTAAACCCTTTTCCCTTACGGAATAAGGAAGTGCACTTGTTTTTTCAAGCTGCATTGCTACCTAGAAGCAAGAGTCTTTTGTTCACAACCAAACATTCATGATCTGGTTATTTGAGGTGAGTCCCATTATAAGGAAAGAAATAAAGAGCTGTTATAGTTGATTAGACAACGTTAAGTGATGAAAGCATAGTAGGAGATTAATATCACAGAAACCAAAGCCAAACATTCAAAGCCAACTCACTAAGTCAACCAAAGAGGACTTTCAGTGTGTGCGTGAAAGAAAGCCCTTAGATTGATTACAATATTTTATGGAGAAAGTAGTATTGTTCAGAATGTTTATGGAAGAAATAAAGCAAGGACATTATTTAGCCAAAGTTAGCACTTTTAAGTCTTGTCGCATACTTCAATACTTCCTATTGTCATCAGTGGGACTTCACAATGCAGTATTTTGGATGGATCATGAATTTAGGCTGGAATCACATGTGATTCTAGCGCCTTAACATTGTCTAATCACTCTGCCATCCATGACCTTTGCTCCTCCAGCCCCCCCCCCCTCAGCTGTCTCCTACTCCCTCAAATGACTCTGCCAGTTCTTTATGCCTGGAATTCCCTCCTAGATCACCTGCACAATCTCTTATTTCCTACAAATTCCTCCTCAAGATATAACTTTTCTGTTTAGCCTCTGGCACAAATTTCAAGTTCCTTTACCCTCCTACAACTAGACCTACATGAAATTATTGCATACTCTTTACCGTGCCATCACTCCTCTCCTCTTCTGTCAGTTCCCTTGGGTCTATGTCTAGATTGTAAACCCATGTACATTGATGGTGCAAACATCATCATCTTCCTTCTGCATCACCAATCACAAGTTATGTCTTTTTCTGATGTCACCACACCCGTTCACCTAGCGAGAAGACAGTCCACCACTAATCTGTCCTGGATGCTGTCTGGTTATCTGTCCACACTGTCTGGTTACTAGATTTGGATGCAATCCCATAATGACATGATTGATGACTATCCAATAGCATGTAAACTCCTTGTTTGCATTACCTGCCTACTCACCCACTATCATATCCTTCACTTTTTCTTGCCCATGGATAAGGTTCTGCAGCAGTGCTGGTGTATATACATGTCCCTTTAAAGCAGTGGTTCCCAATGGTCAGGAGACCACAGACCACTGCGGCAACATGTTGAGACACCGCAGACCACCCTGGCAACCCGGAAATAGTTCAGTGGTGATGCAATGATGCCACATGTCATTGCATCACTGCCGATTGCTTCCGAATTGCTGGGATTTCACAGCCAATCGTCTGTGAGCAGGCAGGTGGGCCCTTTCCAGCTCCGTGCTCCAATCCTCATCGGTGGACCCGCAATGGGGGCCACAGTCTTGGGGGGGCGCTTGCGTCACTCCCCAAATGAGAGGTCTCGCGGACCACCTGGAAGGGTCCCGTGGACCACCTGTGGTCCGTGGACCATGGGCTGGTAATCACTGCTTTAAAGAAACAAAATATGTCTATTATTACTATTACTATTATTACACTGGACAACACAAAATTGGCCCCGAAACAGAAAGAGCTAATCTTTACTAATTTCGATATGCTGAAAATGACAATAAAATCTGTTGATTGGCTCTAGTTTAGGAGAAGCAGTCCATATTGAATACATACGTAGGTGTTGTAAGTGCCATTGGGCATTTACCAGTACTGTACATGTCTATGGAACTATCTATTGCTGATCTCTTACAAACTGTAGCCAATTTTGCATTTTTCATTGTCATATTCATGTTCAGCACCTCAAAATCAATAAGAAATGACTAATTTAATCTGGGGAGGGCATGACCTTTGTTAAAATTTGTTGTCCAGTGTTATTTTCCACATTTTTATACCACCCTTCCTCCAAGAAGATCAAGGTAGGTGTACATGGTTCCTCCCCTCCTTTTTGTCCTCGCAACAACCCTGTGAGGTAGGTTAGGCTGAGAGAGAGTGACAGGCCCAAGGTCACCCAGGAAGCTTCGTGGCTGAGTGGGAATTTGACCCTGGATCTTTCAGGTCTATGTCCGACTCCCAAACCACTACACCATCCTGGCTGATATTAACAAGGTTTTCACAGGATCATATAATTGCCATTGGTTTGTGTGGCGGTAGAGAAGGAAATAGCTAGGCTGCAGATGCTTATGATCATGAAAAAGAAAGAGGAACTGTATAACAGAGCCTCACTTGTGGCAGTTCTGTATGTAAAGGAAAAACAATGGTGGATGGAAGACTAAACACGCACTTTTGATAGAATACATTTGTTCAGAGGTGAGACAAGAAAAACATCACTAAGTTTGAAACGCAATTGCAAATCTAATTTGTGCACAGTTATTATAAACGAGCCTATTAGAAGCACAGTGGAAAATGCATTTTTAGTCTTTCACACATTCACAACAGCAAGAGCGGCACAATAGTGCTTTACATGGCATGGGTGAAATCTGTGTTGTGAATTTTAAACAAGACAATTTTGAAAAAAATCCATCTTCCATCTTTTGAAAAAAATAAAAGCGTGTGTGTGTGTGTGTGTGTGTGTGTGTGTGTGTGTCAGTCCCCTGATCAGGATTCTTACCATGATACATATGGAGAGGATATTTAACCCTTTCCCCATGTTGTGGTCCTCATATAAATCTCCTTCCTCCTCAGAGCTGAGATTAGACACTGGCAGGGACAAAAAGTTCTGAAGCTGGAGAGGAAGGCTAATCTCCCCCCTCCCCCCAATCCACCTTCTGGTACCCACAACAATGATTTTGTGGCTGAAACTCATCTCATCTTCCCTGACAGAGAAATACCAACTGCTTTGTGAAGAGAAGGAGAAGGTAAAGCCAGGAAATGTCACCATCACCACCTCCACCTGCTAGTGCCTTTTAAGCTGAAAATGTGCCCCTTTCCCGTCACAGAAAAACACCAACTGCTCGGGGGGGGGGGGGAGAGAAGAAGCAGACACAGAGAAATTCCCTCCTGCCCTATTATTTTGAGTATTCTACTATTCTCTAGAAAAAAGGCTGTTGGCCACCTGCTAGGGAGGGAAAAGGCAGGATATACTGTAACTACAGGTGGGCCCCCATATCCACTGATTCGCTATCCACGGTTTCAGTTATCCACGGATAGTGGGGACCCCCCCCAGGCTTTTACTTTTTTCCCAGTAAGCTTCGTTTCTTCCTTAAAGAAACAGGAGAAGCAGCCTCTGGCTGCTTATTACAGGCAAATAGAACGAGACTAAGTACTAGAGAGGCTCTGCAAGGTTAACAGAAACCTTGCAGAGCTTCTCTAGGACTTAGTCTCGTTCTACTTGCCTGCAATGGAGGCTGCTTCTCCGTTTGTTTTAAGGAAGAAACAAAGCTTGCTGAAAGAAAAATAAGAGCTGGGGAGGTGCATGCCTGCCTGCAGGGGAGGCAGGGTGGGGGTCCCCTCAGGAAACCATGGAGGGGGTGTTCGCTCTTATCCACGGTTTCAAGTATCCACGGAGGGGCCTGGAACATATCCCCAGCGGATATGGGGGCCCACCTGTATTTTACATAAATAGTTATAAAAAATCAATGTTGTAACAAAGACTTGGATCCAGAAAGATGTAAGGTTCCTTCATTCACACACAGAGGCTTTGTAAGTAAAGGCAAAGGTATCCCCTGCTTGAAAGCCAGTCGTGTCCTACTCTAGGGTGCGGTGCTCATCTCCGTTTCTAAGGCCGAAGAGCCAGCGCTGGCCAAAGACGCTTCCGTGGTCATGTGGCCAGCATGACTAACGGAACGCTGTTACCTTCCTGCTGTAGCGGTACCTATTTATCTACTTGACATTTCTTGCTTTCGAACTGCTAGGTTGGCAGGAGCTGGGACAGGAGACTGGAGCTCACTCCGTCACGCGGCACTCGGGTCTTGAACTGCTGTCCTACCGACCTTCTGGTCTGCAGTTCAGCATCTTAACCACATGGTTGGAAAATCCTCCAGCGCACCACACTTGATAGCAAGAGGGGTTCAAAATCAGCACAGTCTCTCTGTGTGTACTTAAGTGGTTTGCTATGTACAGGCTCCAGTAGATCTAAGCCAGTTTCTTGAACCACAAAACCTCTGTCTGTGAGACCTCGTTTCACGTAAAATAATTTAAAAAACGTGCAAGCCATAAATAAAATAAAACGATACAGTTACTATCATGAGTTAAGGTTCTTTGAATAGCAGCATCCTTTTGCTTCTGCCCTTTTGTCCTACTACAAATTTACACTAAGGCTTGATTTGAATGACAGTTTCTGAAGTTGAAAAGCCACAAGAATGACTTTTCCTACACTTTTAATATAGTGAAGCAAAGCAAATAACCCCACATCCCACACTTGATATGAGATGACTGCTTACCACATCTTGGGGTTTGACAGACTATTGGGAGAAAAAGAAGAGAGCAGAATCATATAGGCCTAAATGTACGAAGGCACAAAAAGCTATGAAGAACATAAGACTGTGAAACAGCCACCACAACTACAGCAAGAGGCATGGAACATAGCCTATTCAGATGCCCTGCTTATATAAAAACATAGAACTTTAAAAAAAAATCTTACTATTTTTATAATAATGAAAAGGAAGGCTAGAGGAGGAAACTGTGCATCTCTTCAAGGTGAATCATCTTAGAATACGAAACAATGTTTTTACATGATTTAATGAAAAACTTTATCCTGGCTGTATTAAAAGTACTCAAACATAAACACAGTATTAAAAGTACTCAAAGTACTGTATTAAAAGTACTCAAACAAACACTTTTAAACACAGTGTTAAAAGTACTCAAACACTACAAAACCTAAAATGAGACAAAACAAGTTACACAACTGATAACTAACAGCCCAATCCTGCCTAAGATGCAGCAGCTGGCCGAAGTGGCCACTTCGGCCACTCCGAAGGGGAACTTTCCGTGTAGGTGCCAGAGGCCCCACTGGGCCTCCTCGGATGTGCGCCAGCTCTTTAGCTGGCACACATCTGGGGAGGTCATGTAAGGCCGGCCCAGGAAGGGGCTTGGGATATCGGTGCAACCCAGCACCGATATCCCCGCCCTGTTCCAGGCCAAGCTTGCCAATGGCCCCCTCTACTACCACCCCGGTCCGCCCTCCCCATGCTCTCCCGCCAACTGGCGCAGCCCTTACCTGGGTTGGCTGGCGCGGGTCATCGCGGATGGTGGGGTGACCAGCGCCAGCCTCTGCACCAGAGCCACTTACTCTCCTGGTGCCGCAAAAGTGCTTTATGGTACTTTTGCGACACCTTAGCCTGGCGGAATGCTCACTTCGCTGGCTTAAATCTGCGCAGGATTGTACAGGAATGTGCAGTAAGAAGGGTGACCCACAGGCAGTGTGTGGGACCCCCTGCTTCATCAGGCCCTTGTATGCCAAGAGAACAGAAATGAGCCCTGTTCAGGAGTTCATCTCCACAGCAAGGTGAACATGTGAGGGCTTCTGAGAAGCCTGGCCACTTGGCACTGCCCCCTCAGATGATGCATACATGCCCTCTCCAGAATCAGCATTTGACTGCAGTGACAAAGGCTGAACATGAGAAGGGATCCCCTCTCTAACTGCCACCCTGGAAAGGTCCCATGATCACCTGTTGCTGTGGAAAAAAGTTAATCATGAGGAGGACAGCAGGGCTAATATGCATGCATCATGAAGGGGCAGACATGCCCTAGAGATAAACCTCCCATGTTTATCTTCCCATAAAGATGAACACCTAAACAGGGCTGTGGTTCCTTTAGCAAGATTATGACGGGGAACAGTTGCAGCTGAATTGAACAGCACATGCTTTGCGCATGCAGACGGTCTCAAATTCAATCCCTAGCATGTCCAAATACCCTGTCTGAAGCCCTTGAGAACCACTGCCACGCAGAGTTGACAATACTGAGGGAGAAGCCGGGCCAATGGTGTGAACCATATTCGCACCCAGGGCTGCACTCACTCTTCCCCATGATGGATCAGGTGCAACGGGGATATTCCCTGACAAACTGTCAGTGCAGTAAGCTTTGACAGTACTGAGCACATGCTTGGATGGTAGGAAAAGGTCAGAGTGAAACCCACTGCACTTAAAATCATTGAAAACTATCCAAGTGTGGATGTAAATAAAAACAGTTTGCAATGCTTTGGAAACTTGAGTTTCATTCGTCTAAGTCAAGATATGTCAGGAAAGGGGCAGGAAGAACAGCCTCCTCCCTATTCCCCCCCCCCGCCCACTTTTCCATCCATGTTCATCAGATGGGAGAGCAAAGAAGCTAAAGAAAAACTGGACAGCAATGACAGGATGTCCTGTTATATTTATCTAGCAATGTCAGACACATGACTCACCACAATGTTTAATAACCAGTTCCTGCATCTTTTCTCTCTGCTTGTTTAAATTTTCTTCTTAAAAAGATATGGACAAGTGCATCTTAAATACATGAATATTTGGTTTTTTCTCCCAAAGACGGATGAGCACAGAATGATAATCAAATTCTATTCAATTAGGTACACTTGACAACAGCCCAGGAAAATTCACAACAGATAACAATACCCACTAGTGCCTCAACAGGTTAGTCACTTTCATTAGCAGGTTTTGCTAGGATGGCAACTGTGCAGTTGTTTTGTCAACCGTACTTCAGCTTAGCTTGGCTTTATTGCTGCTAATCATACTGCAATAAATGGTGCAAAAATCCTCAACACTTATTTACAGACCAATAAAAATAGCAGAGTATCTAATGATAGTGCATTCAGCAGGTCAAAGTTCACCTGCAAAACATCAGCCTTGTATACCATTTCTATACAACCCTTCATCTCAGATTATCAGGTCGATGTACATTTAATGTAGCCCATACGATTTCATTTTTATTTAAAAGATTTATAACCCACCTTTCCAACTTATCAGGAGCTCAAGATGTTGCCTGACCTATTTTGTTTGCCTGTGTGGGGGGAGGGGAGGGGAGGGAGGAAACCCTTTTTATGTCATCAGAATTAGAAATTGCGGAGATTTTGAACGGAAGGCTTCTTGATATTGAGTCACAAACTCTTCACTCCTTAGTTTCTAGGACCTGATCTCTGCTTTATTTTCAAATTTCTATGCCTTGTGGCCAAATAGCCCCCTATTTGTTCTTCTTAACTGACCCAAAAGGGTGCCGGGCTATATCTTGTGGCAGATTTATTGTTACTCCTTCCCAGGTTTCCCTGGGTAGATATTCTAACACCCCACTTGCCCGATCGATGCTGCCCATGTAAGACGAGCACTGTTGAGTCTTTAAATCACATCCTCTTTTATTGTACAATTCAAGCCTCCTCACGAGCAGTTTATTTAGACCCTATTTTAGTAAATATGTCAGGCCTCTCAGATGTAGAGAAATTGATTTTTCTTTTAAATGAAGGTTCCCCTGAGGTAATCAGACGAGCGGCAAAGTTCCTTTGTTTGGTGGAGAAAAAATTTCTTTCAAGACGATGTTGATCTGTATTTGCAGGGTTTTTCTGTTTTTGTTTTGCTTGTTTTTAAATGTTTTATCCCTTTAAATGTGCATTTGCTTGGTTGGTTATGTATGTATATTCCATTAAAAGTATTTTGGATTGGGTTTGCCTGTGTACCTGGTGCTGGGCGACCCAGATGAGCCTTGTGAAATCTTCTTTGGGCTGATGGCAAAGGAAGCATCAGGTCCATCATTTCCTCTAAGCTGCATGGCTGTGCAGCTGAAATTGGAGCCCCACACAGCTTCTGTCAGGGTGTTCTGGAGCTCAGTGATGACATCATTGGTGAGCCCTCTAGAGTTGCTCCCGTGCAGCCACTGTACAGTTCCGCACACTCCCTGAAAAAATTACAGGGAACATTGGGCAAGTCCCACAGGCCTTTAGGAAAAAGACCAAACTTTCAGCACAATCCTAGACATGTCTACTCAGAAGTAAGTCCCACTGTGTTAAATAGGGTTTACTTCCAGGACTGTGTGCATAGGATTGCAGCCTTTGTTCATCAGACCAACCTGCCCCCTCTTGCTGGCTGGCTTGGGAGAAGCCTTGCCTTTTGGAAAACGGCATTGCCAGCTGCACCTAGCTTGCCCAGCAAATTCAAACATGTAAGCAAGACCACATCCTGGGACCCTCCAGACTTGAAATTAAACAATGGTTAGTAATCTCAGAAGTGTTTCCAACCTTGGTTTCCCACACCAACTTCCTTGTAAATTCCAGCAGGAGTCATATGGTAATGGAGGCACTGGAGCAAGCAAGGAGTTCACTGTGGCACGGTCCTCACTGGAAGGCACCCATCTTCAGCAGGAGAGATGGATCATCAAGCCACGAAAGATCTGTGCTTGATGAGATAACCCAACAACTGCTTGTATGTTTCCCTGTGAGGAGTTTGGCTATAAAAAGTTCTCTCTCTCTCTCTCTCTCTCTCTCTCTCACACACACACACACCCGTGTCGTCCATCCTTTCCCCATTCTTGCTGCTGCCATTTGTGACGTGCTTAGTGACACGCTTGAGTGCCTGCTGAGCCAGCCACTTTAAAAAAACCACTGCCCGACACCCCTTCCTCAGGCAAAGCCTGGCTTCCCTCCCTAGAACTAGCTAAGGCTACTGCCTGGCCCTCTGGGTTTACCTGTCAAACCCTTTTCTGCCTTTTTCTCTACTTTTGAACCAGGAGACCTCTGTGTCCTGGCAAACTAGCCCTCAAATCCCTGCAGCCACGCAAGCCTCATCCCAACAGATATGGATAGGTAATCTTGGCCTTTGGCACTCTAGACCAGTGGCCCCCAACCCCCCCCCTTGCTACGTTGTGTGGAGTCACTGACCCAAAACAAATGTGCAGCTATTCCATGGAAAAATACATCTGCATTTCTGCAAGTCGTATCTGTGGGTTTGAACTCATGTGGGTCCACTGCACTGCACTGGGTCCACGTCCACTGCAATCTACATCTTCCTTCAAGGCAAAAGCCACACTAGTCCCTCCTCCGGCGCTGTCAGTCATCCTTCAGCGGACTTCCTGTGTCTGCATGTATCTTGAGCAGCACTTGCCAGCAGAAAGGGGTGGGAGGTTCTCTCTCTGTGAGGGTTTGCCCGTCTGAGAGTCGTAAATGTTCAGTGACATTGGTGCCAGTGACAGCAGGATTCACGTGCTGTTGGTTTTCTGTGCCAGCATGCACAGGGCTGACTTGCTTGTATTGGGAGCAAGCTGCTGGCTGCTCCTTGGGGCTTCTGAGCAAGAGGGCATAGGAGTGTATCCCAAAGCAGGTCCCTCCACACTCAGGCAAGCGGAAAAAGATATTTCATCCTCCCCTGCCTCGCTTTCGTTTGTGCCCCGCTGCTACACGGCTCGGGCTGCAATCCCTTACACTTTGAGAGTAAGCTCTGTTCAACACAATGGAACTGTGTTGGATAGGCATGGATAGGATTGCGTCAGAGACACTTTTCCTGCCTCTGCATCCGCTGCCACCCCCACCTTTCAGTTAAAAGTTGACTTTTGTCAAAGGATCCCTGTGCCTCTGACAATACTCAACCCCCAACCCTCCCCCCGAGCCATTTTTGGAAGATGGTTTGTCTTTGAAGGGAACCCAGCTGGGGCAGGGGGGGAGAAAGAAGGCTGCAAACTCATGAGTTACTTGAAAATTCCATGCCACGAAACCCACGGGATAGGAAACCCCCATGTGTATTGCTTCTTTTAATGTGTGCCAATCCCATGGAAAATGCCCATTGCCACATGGGTTTGGGCCTCAGGGTACATGGAAGATCACCATTTCCACTTGATGCCTTCTCAGAGCCCTGGGAAATCAGTTAAAAGAAATTGGGCAGTGGGAACCACATCTCCCACTGCAGGAGAGTTAAGTGTTTTACGGTGCACAGAGGGGCTCTACCTTGACTGCAGCCCTGGTTCCAGAACACAGACCCAAGCCATGTTCTTGTGCCACAGCTTGAACCATTTGAGCTTTGTAACTTCTTCTTTCTCTCTTGTCTTCCATCCACTCCTCATCCACTATTCTCCTCATCCACTATTGCACCACCTCTCCGTTTTTCAGTTCCTGATTCCCTTGGAAATCCCCTTAGGACACCAATACCTGGCTCTCTCTACTCTCTTCCCTCCATTTTGCACCATAACATATCCCCCCCTCTCTCTCCCCATTTTGCACCATAACATGTCCCCTCTCCCTCTCTCATGGCATTATCATTTTGATTCCCCACAATAAAGCCATATATAGTTGCACCTATATCTTTGACTTCTCATTTCATGCCAATTCATTGAGAGTAGTGCCATGAGCCACTGAATGTACATGTAGTCAATTTGCCCTGTGTGTGTATGTTACACGTGTTTTACAGCATGCCTGGTAATACCAGATCTGATGAAAAGCCAGAAGCCCACTTTGGGGCAGGGCCTCCCTGGTGCTGTTCCACTGCTCTGACTTTCCTTCTATGCTGGCTCCGAGGGAGGGAGGCAGACACCTCCCTCAAAGTGATGTCCAGTGCACTGTGGGGCTGCAAATGTCGAGGCTGCTCTGCAGCAAGTGTTTTTTCCCCCTTCTTTCTCTTTCTTTCTCACAGCACTCTTGCTCCTTTTCTCTCTTCCATGCTGTATGGGGAATGGCGGAGCAATGCAAATCCCTTCAGGCAATAGGTGTAATCTCAGCTGTGCTTCTAGGCCAGGCAAAGAGCCCTTTGGCTCATGCATCTGGCAGGCCATAGACTTGCAAGAGGAGGCAGGGAAACAAGTACATACTGTACATCAGAGCACAGATGTTCCAGCCCTCACGTTGCGACTTGTGGCAAGCATCTCCACAATGCCAGATTGCTGGGAGCCCTGGAAGTGGGGGTGGGGAGTCCCGACCTAGACCCCCTTGTCAATGGTGTGCTGGATCTTCCCGCTGCTACCAGTAATGAGGGCTCAGGTGTCAGTCATGGCAGATGGGCCCTTGGGTGGTTATGGGTCCTCAGCCACTGTCTGCCTGGCAGATCCTGATGCACTGCCTTTATTTTCAGCTGACTAGGAGTGTACAGGACTACTGTACCAAGTATTAGGAGCAGCTACCATTGTGCTGCCATTTTTAGGGGCTGAATACCACTGTATAATACATCATTCATTGTCTTCTCTTAACCTTAGCTTTATTACTGTAGCTCTTAGGCTAGAAGTGAGATTGGGAAAAGTATGCAACTTTCAATCTGCCCCATCTTAAGAAGGGAGGCACTATAGAAACTGCATCTATGGCAGGCTCTGTTCTGCTGTCTAACTCCAATCAGTGCAACATTTTGAAAATAGACCAATATTATTAATTACAGCCACAACCAACAATCATTCATTTTTTCTACACTGGTTACCTATGGCCAGTTTTCAGTTTTTCCCTCGGTCAGATTTCCATCGGTAATCAGCAGCATTCAAATATGCTGATCATTCTACCTGACAGGATCAGTACTGGCGGAAAAAGAGCTGACATCCCTAATCACACATTTTAAAGGAGCTTTGGTAGAAACTGACATGTAACACTGCTGGGAGGGCAACATTCAACATTAATATGAACATCCCTGCTCGCTCTAACTTTTGTCTTTCTATCTCTTCATCCACTATGGCTCATCCTCTCACAACTGGTTTCTCTTCTTGTTCCAGCTTCACTCAACAACTCACTCTTTTCTTTTCATCTTCCCTGCTTTCATTCTTCCCTTTCCGTTTCAGTTAAGGTGCTGACTGGTTTGCCTCAAATCTTTCCTGTCCATTCCAAGACATCTTTTCTAGATGCTCTTCTCCCCATCAGTCCTACATCCTTTTTTATCCATTTCATTTGATAATGGCTACCTGCTGCTGCACCTCATCTTTCATCTCAATAATTCCAACCTAATCATCTTTGCCAATTCTACTCCACTGAAACATATCAATATTTTCAACAACCTTTTTACAAACAAATCTAGAACTTAAAGTACACTGTGGTTGAGACAAGCTTCAGGTGGTTGCAGAAACTGATCTAATAAATATGATAGTTGGAGGAAAAAGTCTCATTTTTCCAGCTATACAGTGAAGGCTGAGTAATTAACAGTCCTTTTCCCAACTCACATTGATTACCACAGAAAACAGTTAAATCATTATTATAAAATATTTTATTAACATATAGAAGAAATATTCTAAACTTCTCCCCCTCAAATCAACAAAAAATGAAAACATTTTACATCACCCATTATTGTGACTGGAAATAAATGCTGAAATGAGGATTTGTCAATGATTGAAATGTTGGGATAATGCATCCTGCATTGATCAGAGGACTCTCTCTCTCTCTCTCTCTCTCTCTCTCTCTCTCTCTCTCTCTCTCTCTCTCTCTCTCTCATTCACACACAAGAGGATACTTCTTGCCTGATCAGGTCACCAAAATAAGCAGTTATAGTCTTCAATCTGTTGTTCAAAAAATTTTGTTCTATTTCAACTTTTCCTCCTGGCCCAGCTAAGGAAGCTACCTAAAAAGAAAGAGAAACCAATAAACTCAAAATATGACATGCAAGTATGTTACATCAAACATACTTACTTAAGTATGTTACATCAAATCTGAGAGAGAGGCATGGTGCTCGTAACAATAAACAGCATACTGAAGTAGCTACAGAAGCAACCCACACCTTGCAAATAGAACATCTTGGTTCCCGATGCTGTTCGCTAGCAAGAATTTACAGAAATTAATGACACAGGAAATATGGGATTGACTGCCATGTATATTTGAGAAGAAATAAAGATCCTCTAAAATATTTTACCCGTTGTAAGCGAGTTTCTTTAAGGCACACACCATTAAGACGTACGCTACATATTTTTTCAAAGAACAGGCAAGTAAAATAAAAGTCCTTCAAGTCTTATTGCCAACGTTTCTTCCCTCCCTCGGGATTTTGTCAAGGCAACATAGCACAAAGGCTATTAGATGACAATTTGTGCTATGTCGCCTTGACAAAATCCTGAGGGAGGGAAGAAACGTTGGCAATAAGACTTGAAGGACTTTTATTTTACTTGCCTGTTCTTTGAAAAAAAATGTAGCGTACGTCTTGATGGTGTGTGCCTTAAAGAAACTCGCTTACAATTGGTAAAATATTTTAAAGGATCTTTATTTCTTTTCAAATATACATGGCTGTCAATCCCATATTTCCTGTGTCGTTAAAAATTGTGTCAAGCCATGAAAACTTCCATGCTACAATTTACAGAAAAGCACACCAGTCTGAGTAATATACTTTCTCTGCATTCTCCCCCCAACGTACTTCCCCAAGATCTCCACCCAACTGCAACAATACTAACATGCAAGAAACAGCTTTCAATTTCTATGCAACTAACAGCCCAATCCTGCACAAGATGCACCAGCCGGCCTAAATGGCCAGCCGCTGCATCCTGCGCAGGATGTGGCCTGTGCTGGCAGGGCCGAGGCTCACCTTTCTGTATTCCTCCAAGACTCCAACACATGAGTTAGAACACAGAGGAAGTTCACTATCTCTAAGATGCTATTAAAAAAGACGTTACTGTAAGAAGGGAGGAAGTAACAGATGGGCAGCCCGACCCTGCGTAAGGATCCGTGGTTGGCCCACGGGGCCGGCCCCAGCATCCTGCACCCTTCCCGGGCTGCATCAATGTGGCCCGGGAACACCTCGGGAAAAAGGGACATCTGTTCCCTTCCCCGGTGTTAGGGCTGCTCGGCCCCAATGGGCCTCCTTGAATGTTCATCAGCTCTCAAGCCGACACACATCCGGGGCAGTGAGGTAAGGGCCGACAAGCCCAGGAACGGGCGTGCTATATCGGCGGAGCTCGCCGCCAATATCCCTACCCCCTCTGAGTTGTTCACAACTGGTAAAACAATTCCAGAGAAGCAACGGTGGGAGAGAAGAAAGCCTTTCTCTACTGCTTGCGGGCTTCTCAGAGCCTGCCATTGGCCACCATAAATAATAGGATGGTGGTTGAGAAGGGCCTTTGTCTTGATCCAGCTGTGCTCTTCTCATGTTCTCTGAACTGCACTGCAAATGCACACACTGGGGGCCAAGTCAGTGGCAGAATAGTTTAAAGAGTGGTGAGCAAGGACTGCAATAGTTATGCCTATCTATCCTCCTAGTGACCTTAAGGGGGGCGAGTAGGGGAAGCTGCGTGCTCAGTTACCAGTCTTGCCAGTTGCAGCCCATATGCCTTTAATACAGTTCCTCACTCATTTCCTTTAAACCCCTTCTTAAAACTCAATTTTCTGTGAAGCCCATGGCATCATGCCTTAGTCTCCATTCCCTACCATAACCAGATTTAAGTATGTTAAGCCATCCTAGACACATATGGGAGTATAACCTCATAGAAATCAATATGATTTATTTCTGTATAGCTGAAACAATTCCATATGTCTCCCTGTTTAACCCACCTCCATTGTCTCTCTTGTGTCTCCCTGTTTTTTCAGTCTGTGTAAAGCACCATCCACACTGATGATGCTATATAAAAACAACAAACCACAAAAAGTGTGTGCTGAATTTTATTACCATCTGCATCAGCCCCTTTTGTTCACATGCACAGCTCCCTACTACACAGGGAGAAACATAGGGGGGGGGGAAGGATGTGCACAAAGGAGGAAGGGCTCGACCAAGTCCAGGAGGGTGCCCGCATGGCTAACAAGCACAGTTAAAGAGGCTATAAAAGGCAAGGAAGCTTCCTACCGTAAATAGAAGTCTTGCCCTAATGAGGATAACGAACTGGAGCACAAACTGTGGCAAAGGAAATGTAAAAAGATGATATGGGAGGCCAAGCAAGACTTTGAGGAACGTATGGCAGGCAGCATAAAAGGGAATAACAAAAGCTGCTTCAAATATGTTAGAAGCAGGAAACCTGCCAGGGAAAGGGTTGGTCCGATGAATGGTGAGAGAGAGAAAGGGGTGATAAAAGGGGACTTGGTGATAAAATTAGTTCTTTGCGTCTGTCTTCACGGCAGAAGACCTCAGGCAAATACCGCTGCCTGAACGGCCTCCCCTGACTAAAGAATTAAGTCAAATAGAGATTAAAAGAGAAGATGTCTCAGACTTAATTGACAAAACAAAGATCAATAAATCACCAGGCCCGGATGGCATCCACCCAAGAGTTCTGAAGGAACTCAAGAATGAAGTTGCTGACCTCTTGACCAAAATATGCAACTTGTCCCTTAAAACGGCCACTGTGCCAGAGGATTGGAGGATAGCTAATGTCACGGAAGGAGGGGAGACCCGGGAAACTACAGGCCGGTCAGCCTAACATCTGTTCCAGGGAAGATGGTGGAAAGTCTCATTAAGGATAAAATCTTAAAACACATAGAAGAACAAGCTCTGCTGAGGGAGAGTCAGCATGGCTTCTGCAAGGGGAAGTCTTGCCTCACAAACCTGTTAGAATTTTTTGAAAAGGTCAACAGGCATGTGGATGCGAGCGAACCCGTGGATGTTATATATCTGGATTTTCAGAAGGCATTTGACATGGTCCCTCATGAAAGGCTCCTGAGAAAACTCCACAGTCAGGGACTAAGAGGACAGGTCCTCTTGTGGATTAGGAACTGGTTGAAGACCAGGAAATAGCGAGTGGGATTCAATGGGCAATTTTCACAATGGCGAGAGGTGAAAAGCATTGTGCCCCAAGGATCGGTCTTGGGACCGGTGCTTTTCAACTTATTCATAAATGACGTGGAGTTGGGGATAAGCAGCGAGGTGGCCAAGTTTGCGGACGACACTAAACTTTTCCGGGTGGTGAAGACCAGCACGGATTGAAGAGCTCCAGAAGGATCTCTCCAAACTGGGAGAATAGGCAGCAAACTGGCAGATGCACTTCAATGTAAGTACCGTATTTTTCGCTCCATAGGATGCATCGGTTGGTCCTATGCATCCTATGGAGCAAAAAATAGGGGAAAAAAGGTTTGTAGTTAAAAAAGGAAAAAATACTTACCAGGGCTCCGGGGAGGCCTGCGCAACCGGAAAACTGGAAATGGCCGTAAATAGCCATTTAGCGCCGAAATGAAGATTGGGGAGGCCTGCAGTGGGTTGCGCAGGCCTCCCCGAATCCCCGGTAAGTATTTTTTCCTTTTGGGGGGGGGGATTTGCTCCATAAGACGCAGGCTTTTTTCTCCCTATTTTTTTGGGGGGGAGGAAGTGCGTCTTATGGAGCGAAAAATACGGTAAGTACAAAGTGATGCACATTGGGGCAAGAATTTCACATATACGCTAATGGGTTCTGAGCTGTCTGTGACAGATCAAGAGAGAGATCTTGGGGTGCTGGTGGACAGGTCGATGAAAGTGTCAACCCAGTGTGCGGCGGCTGTGAACAAGGCCAATTCCATGCTCGGGATCATTAAAAAAGGGATTGAGAATAAAACAGCCAATATCATTATGCCTTTGTACAAATCGATGGTAAGGCCGCATCTAGAGTATTGTGTCCAGTTCTGGTTGCCGCATCTCAAAAAGAATATAGTTGATTTGGAAAAGGTGCAGAAAAGAGCGACCAGAATGATTCGTGGGCTGGAGCACCTCCCTTATGAGGAAAGGCTACAGCGTCTGGGGCTTTTCAGTCTAGAAAAAAGGCGCCTGAGGGGGGACATGATTGAGACGTATAAAATTATGCATGGGATGGAGAGAGTGGATAGAGGGAAATTCTTCTCGCTCTCGCACAACACCAGAACCAGGGGACATGCACTAAAATTGAGTGGAGGGAGAGTTAGAACGAATAAAAGAAAATATTTTTTTACCCAGCGTGTAATTCATCTGTGGAACTCCTTGCCACACGATGTGGTGATGGCACCTGGCTTAGGTGCCTTTAAAAGGGGTTTGGACAGATTCATGGAGGAAAAGACCATCACAGGTTACAAGCCATAAGCAACCTCCTGGTTTTAGAAGTAGGTTTTCTCTGTGCCAGGTGCAGGGGCGTGGCAGCAGGAAACAGGTTATCTTGTTGGTTGTGTGCTCCCTGAGGCATCTGGTGGGGCCACTGTGTGATACAGGAAGCTGGACTAGATGGGCTTTTGGCCTGATCCAGCAGGGCTCTTTTTATGTTCTTAATGTACTATGAGCAGGGAAACAAACTGTGTACAGTACTTAATTTTTATTAATCAAACTCATGGGGGGGGAGGGGGATGCTATATTTCGACTGGAAACAGCAAACTAAAGAAAACAGGACCTAGGAGCTAAAGAAAACTACAACCAGTACAAGTGCAAATCAGAAGCAAATTTAATCAATTAAGCATAAACTCTCTCGGTGACTGTCCACTACAAGCCTCAAATTCCCTTAAGCTCGTTTCCGCTTCTTGCTAGATAGGTGGGAGGTTAGCAAAGGGGAATAAAAGCAATTCATGAAGAAGTTGCCAATTTAGCTCCACTTCTCAAAATAACTCCTCAGCAGTTTCTACTCTTGCTAATGTACAAAGGACCGGGAGCTATGATCTAATTATGAACAATCCATTTCCCTGCAACAGGACTTCACCACAGTTCACTGAACCTTGACAGGGGAACAGTTAACAGGGGAAAACACTAGATTGCACAAGACTTCTAACAGAAAAATTAAAGATGCTTTTGGAAACTGCAGACAATGCTTACTCAGGTCACAACTTCTCAAGGTTTGGTTCATTAGCACATTTTCCTCATTTTCCATATATTCATTTTAATGCGCTCTTTCCATTCTATATTGTATACTACCTTGAACATAGGAAAGGCAGTACTGTATATAATTTTTTTAATAAAATATAAAGGAAGATGACTGTTGGTGGATGGCAATAGGGATACGTCCTTAATAAACTGATGAAAATTACAGAACTAGGAGTGCAATTCTACACACAGAGGAGGGAGGGAGGGAGGGAGGGAGGGAGGGAGGGAGGGAGGGAGAGAAATATGATTTATTTCTGAGTAAAAACATACCCAGGATTGCACTGTTACTTCTGCTCTGGAACATGAGTAACATGCAAGAACTAAATACTAGTTGCTTTTTATCTAGAACTGTTTTATTAGACTGCTGCTTTACAGATTTGATAGTTTACTACTGTTTGATTATTTTATTGTTCTGCCTTTATTGCTGTCAAATTGACAGGAAGTGGGCAGTCGTTTTAATTGGATTTTACATGTTTTTAATTTTTGCTTGGGCGTGTCTTCAAAAACAGAGCGGTGGGTTATAAATCTCTTCAACAGACAGGGATATGGGACATACCTCCTATTCTCCCAGTGGCTTGTTAGATTGCCCACACATGTATATACATGGTGACAAGAGCCCAACTGAGCCTATGGGAATCTGACACATATCGACACTGTCCATTGTGGTGGACTGACTGTGCTCAATATATTTAAGCAATTCAATCCTCTCAAAGTTAAAGAAAAGAACCTTCATAGAAAGTACACTCCTGTTCTTCCTATCATTTTAACAGTGCTGGAAATTAGTGCAAGCCACAAGCTGCACGTTTGCACACATGGACGTTTGCAAGTCATCCAGCAGACACTTTCATAGAACAGCTGAAGCAGGGAAATCCCAGCAATGTCAGTGGGATCTACTAACAATGCAATGTGCATAAAATTGTATTTTCATAGCCAAAGACCCATCAATTTAGGATATTCATCAAACATTCCTTCCCAAAGAATCTCCACTGCACAGGCTCAACATAATACCACCATTCTTTCACAGACACTGTGCTATTCCTCCAGTTATTAGCGTTTTCTACATGCAGAATACATACATGCCCCACAGCTCCTGCCTCTGGGTTAGCAAATCTCGTCAAACATGTTACTGATCATCCCTGAGAGTTTGGATACAGTGGTATGAGCCAAACCCATCTGAACGAACAACTTCTCACATGCTTCCTTGGTCTTTGTGAGGTTGAAGATGAACAAAAGGTTGTGCTTACATGTAAATGGGTGTCAATTATGCCTGCAAAAATAATGCTGTCAGTGATGGGATGTATTTGGCCTGTGCAGTGAAGATGCTCTGGGAAAAATACATTTGCTGAATATCCCTGATTTGATGAATCTGTCACCCTAAAAATACTGTACAACCCTAGGCACTTATGAGGAGGTATCACATCTTACTGGGACTTGCTTTCTCCATCTAGGGCTGTGTATGAGGATCTCCTGGTTGGCTCGCAACCTTCCATATGCAATTAACTTCCACCTGCAATTGCAGCTAGCAGTCAGAAGTGCATTTTTCTGTACCTACCTGGCATTAAGTTCCTGCACTGAAACACTGATACTTTGACATGTTTCCATTCATCCGCCCCCCAGAAATTAAGCTAAAATATGAACTTTTCTCTTTGTAAGACTATCTTTGTGTTAACAGCCTTCAGAGGGAACACAGCAATTCTTCAGCAGTGTGTTATCTCTATCTCAATTAGCCATCACCCTGACAGATTATTATCTAGTCATTCTTAGTTTTTAAATGCATTAGCAGTTTTTTTTAGTGCAATCAACAAATTACACCATTTGATTACGGAACTTATAGTGATTCTGGAAGCTGTTCAGTCTCAACATTTCAATGCATTTTACAAAGAAGGTCAGAAGATTAAAAAAAAAAGTCTGTGGTTCTCTGTGGACCTAGGAATTGCAATGAACCTAGAGATAGTGTTGAGAAAGAAGTGACGGGTTACAACACAAGTATAATGTTAAACTTTTTGAATGATCAGTATCGGACAAGGTGATGTTTTCCAGAAACTTCAGAAGTGATAGAAAGCACTGGGAATTGTGGAGCGGGAACAAACTTTCAAGACTATAAGCAGGACCCATTCCTGGAGGGTCAGTATAATGCAATTTGAGAGTTTTATTATGAATGCTCCAATGCAAAACACAGCTAACCATGTCTACAACTCACAATTGCCTCCGAAATTGCTGACCTAGTCTTCACTACCTTGCCTTTGTGGCTGAGTGTTGATAGCAAAAACCCAACAGGTAACCAAAACCTAAGCTGAGGCATACACACAAGCCAGCATAAGTCTTACATCTAAGCATGTTTTCCTTTGGTTAGTTCAAACTTTAGATGTGGTTAATGCTCCTGTTATATTTTATTGGTGCAACGGCACCCTCTAGAGGATGAAGAAAAACTTATTGTTGTCCTTAAATTCAAGGCCTATTAGGCAAATTCTATGCCTACACACAAAACCACGAACAACTGTTTAATGCTGGATAGGATTATTAATTGGTTGTATTAAGTTCAGAGAAACCCCATGGGGACTTCTCTTGATACAATTAAACAAAGTGTACCGCGGTTTCAATCTAAGTACGACGTCTGCAGGCTCAGCACTGTGAGTGAAATAACCACACTAAAAAGACAACGGAACTGGGGTAGCTGCCGATTGGCAGAGGGCAGACACCAGTGGAAGGCAGCAAGGGGCTGCCCTGCGTGCAGCTTGCAGGCCTGCCATTGCTATGCATGATTAAGGATTCTGAATTTCTGTTGAGAAAAAAGGTTTTAAAGCTGGTTTCCAAACCAGGTCTTCGAGAGCCTTTAAGTAGGGGTAGTCTATGGAAATGTAAAGTCAAGCAATCATCCTGAGAAGCTGGGAGAATCTCAGCACATGATAGGAGTATGTGATCCTGTTTCTGACTGCTAAATCAGGAGAGCTGCAACAGCACAGAGCTACTACAACACATATAGCGATTGGGTGTTAGACTAAGGGCGCAATCCTGGATAAGGATACACGGCCAGCCTAAAGGGCCTGCCAGTGTATCCTATGCCGTTCCTGGGCTGCCCCAGGGCAGCCCTGGAACACCTCGGGACAAGGTGACTTTTGTCCCCTTCCCTGGGTGCAAGCCAACTGGGGCCCTATGGGCCTCCTCGGATGTACACCAGCTCTGAAGTCGACGTATATCCGAGGTGGGGGAGTAAGGCCAGCCAGGCCCGGGAACAGGCTGAGGATATTGGCGGAGCATGCCGCCAATATCCCCTCCCCCTCCCAGCCCGGCCAATGGCCCCTCCCCCCGCCCCTGCACTGACTGGCACAGGACCTACCTCTACCGGTGAGTGCTGGGTCTGGAGGGCGGCGGAGTGAGGGCTGCCTGCCTCCACGCCAGCGGTCCTTAGTTGTCGCGAACGTGCTTTCTGGCACGTTTGCGACACTTTGGAGGGGCGGAGCGCATGCTCCGCCTCTCCAAAGTTATGGAGGATTGCGCTGTAAGCTAACATGTATTACTGTAATAAACAAAATGAAAGAAAGGGAATTGCCTGCTTCTGGTTTGTGTATATAGGCAGAACATTTCAACTTTTTTTTCCGTGGGTGCCTTTTGGGGGGAAAGGGTAAAAACCTCTACCTTCAGGGACAGCTGCTATGTGCAGGACTGCATGGCTTGGCATTCAGTCATTCCTACAGCAATGGAGAGCCTTCTCCAGCTACTGCTGCCCCCTAGTGTCTCAATAATTGTATATCCCCCTTCACCAACCTGTGCCGCTTCAGGAGACGTGTCACTCCACTGCTGCAGGCTCAGCTGACTTAAGTTACATCCAGGAGAATTTGCAGATTCATGCCAATCAGCTTCACCAGGTGCTAAACATGATCTCAGGATGATCCCAGGGCTTCTGGGATAAGAAGAGTATTTTTCCTTTTCACAAAATCTGGCCTGATGAAAGGCTGCAACTAACTTGAAAGCCTGTTGCTCACGTTTCCTGGTAACAATACAGGCAATACCAGGATGCAGTACCAACTATATCCATAGTAAATAGCGTGACCAATTCATTGCTTAGAGAAACAGGTAGTACGGGTAACGCAGCCATATCTATGTAAAAAACACAGCAATCCGACTGAGGTTTAAAAACAATGACTATTTTATCTGGGTTTAATGATGTATTCCCGGACAAACAGAAATTATTAAGAAACCACGGCTGGACAAGTGAGCCCAACGTTTCGTGTCCTAATCTGGACACATCTTCTGGGGCAATCCAAAAAGGAATGAAAGATGTTATAGTTCTCGGCGTCTTGCTTCGTTGTTTTGAACTTCAGAAGTTAGGGAACATAGGAATTCCTTACCTGGGAATATCCTCTTCTGGGGGGAGGAAGGAGGGCATTCACAACAACATGGGTATGCCCCTCCCACTCCAGGAGGCAGGACCGGATCTTCAAGCAAGACTCCTCCTAGTGGAGGGCATCCCCTCTTGCCCCAGTCCGGAACTGAAGAGCTAAAGGAGAAAAACACCTCCACAAAAACAAACTGAGAGCAAGCCACAGGGTGGTATGCCCAAAAACTGAGAGACATAACAATCACACAGAACAAACAAGAACAACAAGGCCTCTGCCAACAGGCGTGGCCCAGACTAATGGGCCCAGGGATAGGGTGAAAAGAAAGAACAAACCCCATTGCACCAGGAACCGCAAATACGCCCGCACAAAGGGCAGGCACAGTCACCATGAGCTGCCGCGCCAATGAGTGGCGGGGTGAATGCCCTCCTTCCTCCCCCCAGAAGAGGATATTCCCAGGTAAGGAATTCCTATGTTCTCTGGATGGAGGAAGGAGGGCATTCACAACAACATGGGACATGACAGAGCAGTAACGGAACTAGGGTGGGTCAGACGCGGCAGCACCTACTACTGTGCCACCACATGCTGAAGCACCCGTCGTCCAAAATAGGCCTGTGAAGCCCCCACCAGGTCCACCCGATAATGTTTAACGAAGGTGTGGACCGAAGACCAGGTGGCTGCTCTGCAGATCTCTGGTACCGAACTAGAGCCCTCAAATGCTGCCGAAGCAGCCGCCCCTCTGGTAGAGTGGGCCGTGATCCCTTCTGGGGGCACTAGGTCAGATGCTTGGTACGCTAACACGATTGCAGCTCTCAACCACCTAGCTAGGGTGGAAGCCGAAGCCCTGGCTCCCCGGGACGAACCCCTATGAGTTATGAAGAGGGATTCTGACTGCCTGAACTCTTTGGTCCTGTCCATATAAAACCTGAGAGCCCTACGCACGTCTAGAGTGTGCCAAAGTTTCTCCCTAGCGTGGGCAGGTTTTGGGCAGAAGGAGGGCAGGATCACCTCCTGGGCCCTATGGAATACCGAATTCACTTTGGGCATGAAGGCAGGTTCAGGGCGTAGCACTACCCTGTCCTTATGAAAAATGCACAACCCAGAGTTGATGGAAAGAGAACCCAGCTCAGACACCCGTCGGGCAGAGGTGACGGCCACCAGGAAGACAGTTTTCAGAGTCAATTCCCGGAGGGGGACCGTAGCCAGTGGTTCGAAGGGTCGTGACGTGAGAGCATTGAGGACTGTGTTCAGGTCCCAAGTAGGGGTCCGATGGATCGGGGGAGGATTGATCAATTGAACCCCCCTGAGAAACCTTTTAACATGTGGGTGAGTGGACACACAGACCCCCCTATCCACACCAAGAGTGCTGTTCAATGCTGCCACTTGCCTCTTGAGCGTGTTGGTACTTAAACCCATCTCTAACCCATCCTGAAGAAAAGCAAGGATATTTCGAACTTTGGGCTTGATGGGGTCCACCCCTTTTGAGCCGCACCAGGTCAGAAACCTCCTCCAAGTTGCACCATAGGACCGTTTGGTAGAGTCCCTACGAGAGGCTAACATTGTGTCTATCACCTTATCTGAGTAGCCACAGTGTTGGAGAGCCCTCCGCTCAACCTCCAAGCTGTTAGTTGGAACATTTGTGGTTGAGGATGACGAATGGGGCCCTGCGTGAGCAGGTCCACCCGAAGAGGAAGGGGAAGGGCCGGCTCGCTGGATAGGGTTACCAGGTCTGGGAACCAAGGTCTGCGCGGCCACCTCGGAGCGACAAGGATGAGCTCCGCTCCTAGGTCTTTTACCCTGCGCAGAACCAAAGGTAGAACTGCCACCGGGGGAAAGGCATAGAGGAGGCCCCGAGGCCACCCGCACTGAAGCGCGTCCACGCCTTCCGCCCCTGGCTCCGCTGTCCGAGAGAAAAAACGGGGCAGCTGAGCATTTGCACCCGTGGCGAATAGATCGACCACGGGCCAACCCAATCTTTGGACAATCCAGGCGAACGTCTGTGGATGCAGTCTCCATTCCGCTTCCAACAGACGCCTCCTGCTCAACCAATCCGCCGAGACATTCAGGGTCCCGGCCAGGTGCTCCGCCCTGATGGATCCCAGATGTTTCTCTGCCCACAGCATTATGCGTCCCGCTTCCCGACTCAGCCGAGCGGAACGGGTGCCCCCCTGACGATTCAGGTAAGCTTTGGTCGTCGTATTGTCTGTCCTTACCAGGACATGACGGCCCTGGACCAAGTTCCGAAACTGCTTCAGGGCGAGCCTGACCGCCCTGAGTTCCAGGAAGTTGATACTCCTGGAAGCTTCCTTTGGCGACCAGGTACCCTGAGCAATTGCCCCTTGTGTGAATGCCCCCCAGCCGAGTAGGCTGGCATCGGTGGTGATCACCAGTCGGGCAGGCTGGTGGAGACTGGTTCCCCGGGACAGACGACGCTCGCTGTTCCACCATCGGAGGGAGTCCAGGACTTCCGCCGAGACTGGAAGACAGCGATGCCTCTGCTGTTCGATGTGATGTTGGTAGGGAGCAAGAACAGCTTGCAGGGGCCGCATCCTGGCGCGTGCCCATTCTACCACATCCTGGCAGGACACCATCATCCCCAGGATGGATGCCAGAAACATTAAGTCTACCTGCTGCGATCCCAGGACTCGCTGGACAGCTCCACGGAGCTTCGAGCGCCTCTCCCGGGACAGGGCAATCCTGAATGCTCTGGTGTCCACCCAGACCCCCAGATGTTCCAGCTGTTGGGTCGGGACAAGGGTGCTTTTCCTCATGTTGATGACAAACCCCAGGTCCTGGAGACAGGCCATGGTTCGCTGAACCTGGACTTCCGCCAGTCTCTGGGACGGAGACTTGACCAGAATATCGTCCAGATAGGGGAAGATCGCTATCCCCTGCTGGCGAAGAAAGGCTACTGGAGCGATGAGGAGCTTGGAAAACACACGGGGGGCGGAGCTTAACCCGAAGGGTAAAGCTCTGTACTGGAGGTGCAGGTCCCCGTAACAAAATCTTAGGAAGCGACGATGGCGAGGCAAAATGGGGACGTGGAGGTAGGCCTCCGAGAGGTCGATGGATGTTAGAAAATCGCCCTGATCCAGGGCTGCCATGATGGTCCTCCACGTCTCCATTTTGAATTTCTTCTTCCGAGTGAAGCGGTTTAGCCACTTCAAGTCTAAAATCGCTCTCCACTCGCCGCCCTTCTTGGGCACCAGGAACAGAACCGAGTAGACCCCCCGCCCTCTCTGGGAGCGGGGAACCGCCTCTACCGCCCTGATGTCCAGAAGATGCCGAATTGCCTGCAATTTTAGGGAATGTTTGCCCTTGTCCTTGGAGGCTGGCACCCTCCAGTACCTGTCCCGTGGCATTTTGGCGAATTCCAGAGCGTAGCCATTTTGTACGGTCTGAAGGACCCACGCGTCGCTGGTGATGTTTTCCCAGCGAGGCGCGAATCCCAAAAGTCTTCCCCCTATACTTGAGGAGGATCCTCCCGGCCCGAAGTCACGCCCCCCGATGATCCTTGTGGGGCTTGGACTGGCTGGGGGCTTGGCTTCCCTGGGGTCGCCCCTTGGGGAAGACCCTGGACTTATTCCATCTATTTTTACCCCTGTTTCTATCCTCCTGCCTGTAACTAGCACGAAAGGACTGAGTCTGGGGGGGTCTGGGCTTGGGAAGGTCCTTTTTACTCGAGGGGAGGACCTTGCGCTTCTCCCTATCTTCCACCAGGAGAGGCTCCAAGGCCTGACCAAACAGTTTGGTTCCCTGGAAAGGCACGCCGACCAACCTGGTCTGCGATGCCGCGTCACTCTGCCAATTCCTGAGCCAGATGTTGCGTCTGGCAGCGACATTGGATGCAACAGATCTGGCACAAAATTGCATAGAGTCCAGAGAAGCGTCTGCTGAAAAGGCCGAGGCTAGAGCAATTTTCCTCAGTGTAGCCTTGACCCTCTTGGAGAGTCCCTTTTCAGATTCCAGCTCCTCAGCCCAAGAAACAGATGCCCTGGCCATCAGGGAATTAGTGGCCGCGGCCCTGAGGGCGTAGGAAGAAGCCTCAAAACTCTTTTTGAGGGAGGTGTCAACCCGCCGGTCACATGGATCCTTCGGCCCCCCCTCTCCTTCCGTTGGGAGAACCGCCGCAGACAACAGGGCTGCGATGGGGGGGTCCACTGAGGGAACCTTCAACAGCGCCATCGTTGTTTCAGGTAAGGTATAAAATTTATTCACCAGCCTAGCGGAGTGTTTAGGATGAATGGGATTAGCCCATTCAGCATCTACCACTCTCTGGAAGGCGTCAGGAAATGGGACAATCGAAGGCCTGGAAGGACCACGCGGCAGCAGCTTGGAGGAGGTACCCTTACTGGTGGAGGGCTCTGAGGCCACTGGCTCAAGCGCTAAATCCAATGTGGTAGAAGCCTTTTCCAGCATCCTGGGAAAAAGGTCAGCTGGGAAGAGACGGTTAAGGTGCTGTTCCCTGTCCTCATCGTCATTCCCAGACAATTCCCCCTCCTCCTTACTGGAGTCTGAGGACAGCCACCCTTCGGAGACAGGGGAACCAAGAAGAGTGTCCTTCTTTTCCTTATGGGAGTGCTTCCTGCCCCTGTGGCTCTTGCTCCTTTTATGGGATTTTGAACGTTTAGAACGTTTATGTGAGGGCTGAACATACTCTTCTGAGGAAGAACGTCCCCTCACAGGGCTGTGGGATCTACGCCTCTTATCCGTCCCCCCTCCCTGAGAAGAAGACTTGGGGTCAGAGGAAGGCTTGTCCTTTATCGCTCCATCTACCGCAACTTTAATAAGCTCTAGAATCCTAGCCTCCATTGCGGGATCAATTGGCTTGGGTTGTGAGGATTCCCCCCCCTTAGCCACAGGAGCAGCCCCTTTTGACGATCCTGCCCGCTCAGCCATTACTTGCCTCTGTCCTTGTGAGCGGCAGAAAATCACGCGGCTGCGCCCCGCTGCAAGCTGGCGTCCCGCTGAGGTAAACGAGGCCGACGAGTGCAGCAAACGGCCTGTGCTGACTCCGCCTCCTGTTTTTTGGCGCGCACGGAGCTTCGCTGGCTGTGAGGGAAGAGCCGGTGGTAGCCTTTGATCAGGCCCTCAACCGCTCCTCACACCCGCTGATTGCGATCAGCCTCCCTGCTCCCCTGCTGTTTGAATAATTGCTGGGCTGCAGGTCTTTGAAAAGGGCAGCCGGCTCCCCTGCTGTTTGAAGGATCGCTGGGCTGCAGGTCTTGAAAAGGCAGCCGGCAGCAATATAGCCACGGCGGGCGCGTGTGAGGCGCCTCGCTAAAGCGGCTGGGCCTTTATTCAAATGAAGGTCCCCCCCTTCACTCGGTGTCCTAGCCTGGCTAGGATCGCCACGGAGAAGAAAATAGGGCAGGGGAGGACACACAGACACACACACACACGACAGGACAAACGATGGGAGACTAACGATAACAACGAAGAACAACGAAGGAGTCAAAAGTCTATCTTATGAAGAACAAACACTGAGCTCACACGAGCTCACCACAGATCCGTCCTTTCTCTGAGGAGGCAGAACCGGACTGGGGCAAGAGGGGATGCCCTCCACTAGGAGGAGTCTTGCTTGAAGATCCGGTCCTGCCTCCTGGAGTGGGAGGGGCATACCCATGTTGTTGTGAATGCCCTCCTTCCTCCATCCAGAGAAACATGCTGTCAGTTGAACGGAAACCATTCCGGAACTCCTCTGTCAATCAAAGAGATCGATCCTGCAAAAACTCCTGCAAGTGATAGCTTGCAATTTTGTCCTTTAGACCTGGGGCTGTTGTTCACTTAGAGACCCGGTGTCTATCAGTCACATAGTATCAATTCGCATTTTCTGTTATTGTATTATTGCGAGCCTGTCCCTTCATAGGATGTTTACGTATGACAGGGAGCCAAATGCGATTGGCAAGATTCAATTCTTGCTGCCTATTCATCAGTAAGTGAGGTGGTTTTTTGCTAATCTCAAGAGCTTCCAAGTTCTTCAAAATCATTCCCTTGTTTTCTGTTCTTATAGAGCAGGTTTCTTTGAACAGTATAGAGGGGGAGGCCCAGAGAGGTTAGCCAAGATGGCTGCTTGTTAACACTTCTGCTGATAGAGCTCTCCTGAACGATCTTATCCTAGCTGGCCTCAAAGGTTCGTTGGTACTCAATTAATTTTTATTCCTTATTGACAAGGATTCCTGCTAGGGACCTGCTGTTTTTATTAGATTTTTGAGCGTTGTTAATTGAGGATTCTGACGGATTGTTTTGCCTGGGCTGCGAGAGATGGGAAAGAAGAAAAAGCGGCAGAGGGCCCCTTCGGGTCAGACTTCTCATCAGACCAAAGCAGCCAAACAGTTATGTTTGGAAGATCTATCAGCTTGGACCAAGTCTGTGGGTGAGATGATTAAATTAGCATCTCCAAATAAGTTTTCTGCTTTGGACTCAGAATCTCTCCCAGGTGTGGGAGGAAGCGATATGCTGCAGGAGTTGCCTGCTATTTCTCTTCATGAAACTCCAGCTAAAGGAAATAATTATGTTGCTCCAGAGGGCTCTCCGCCTGAAAGAACGAGGGAATCTTCGGGAAGAACCAAGAAACTTAGAAAACTTTCACCCCCATATGATATGGATGGTTTGGATGGCGGAGGACAGACAAAACAGTCAAAGGTTTGATACATTCTGATAATTCCCTAATGATTTTAATGGGGGAGCAATGTGTTTTAACTGGGAAAACACTCTCAGCCATTTTTCAAGAACTTAAACACACAACAGCTAAAATCAACTCCCTTCATGAGTTGTTTAATAAGTGTCTTGCTAATGCTACAAATCCCCAGAGTCTGGCACCTATGGGGGATAGAGGATTAATTGCCGACCCTGGGAGAGGGCATGAAGAAGCTCCTAAACCAGTCATCTCACGGCGTTTATCACCAAAACAGATAACTCTTGAAGTGCTGGACAATAACTTGAATAGGGGTCGCTGGAGTAACAAAAGATCTGCACGGCACTCCTTGAGCCAGCTTTTAAGAGTGGCAGAGGGTCAGGTAGACCTACAAACTACTGAAAGACTACCTGGCCCCCCTTATATGGTCAGATTATTAATGGAATTTGCAACCCCGACCATTCCCTCGATGCTGCTTAAAATGAGAAGTTTCCTGGGTTCTTTCTGTATCTCAGCAAGGAGAGTTTTCGTGGACTCAGGCTCAGTGCCGTTGTTAGCAGTGAAGCAGAGATTAACTCCTCCAAGCTCTTCCAATCTTGCTTCAAGGCCGGAGCAACTTGGCACTCGTCCATCCGCCTCTGCTCAGCCTGCATTTAAATCGCCAAAGATTTCTGCCTTTAACTCCTTAGGAGGCCTGGCCAATTGCCCCAGCTGTGATGATACGACGACTACCTTTGTAGCCAAGCTGGAAGGGAATATTCTGCGCCTTGAGGAAAACTTGGCCAAATTGCAGGATAACCTGCAGGATAATCTGAACCCCTTGAATCACCTGATTGTGTCCTCGGTAGGGGAAGCAGTAGGGACTATGCGGATGCCAGCCCATGAAGAGGAGATGGATTCAACACCTGCACCCAACAAGGCTAACACTAGCATGGTTCCTAAGTCTAATACTGATCAATCAGCCAAAGCTTTATCTATGGCCAAGGACATATTGGTTCCCCCGAGTTCAGCACCTCCAATAGGTGCAGTGGGGGATCTTCTCTGGGTAAACGTCTTAGAGCCCCCGGCAGCACCCTCATTTGAACATCAGTCGGAGCCAGCAGAGGCTCCTGAACTGGCCCGGGCTACTACTGCCAGTGGAGTCACCGTAGGAAGAGACTGTCCTGAACAAGAGCCAACTCCGAGAGCTGAAGATATTGTAATGCAATTGGATATAGAGGGAGACTCAATAGAACAGGAGACCATTGATGCTTTTAAGGATCTACCACGCAAGGAACAACAGAGAATGGTTAAGAGTTTGGAAAAAGTTAGATCTGAACTCCTCATCATTATGGGGGCAAACTCCACTCAAGAGGTTCCTGATCCTGCTGATAACATGATCACACTGTTAGACTCTACAGTAACAGAGGACTTGGCTCCTCCGCAGATCCTGCCACATAATTCTCAAGACTCGAATCGGGTTGCAACACAAGCGTTTATACATTGTTCGCCTCCTAGGGGTATTGTTCTAGATAATCCCAATAAGGGGATCCAGTCCACCCTGAATGGTTGCATTCAGCATGTGGCTCCTGGGGTGGAAGATGTGCAGTTGATTGAGGATTGACCCGATATTCCTCCTTTAGAGGAAGTTAATGTCCCACCTAATACCTCTGTTAAAATCCTCTCCTGGAATGTAGCTGGTTGGAAAGGGAAGCTAAAGGATGGGGAATTCATTGCCTTTCTTAAGGGTTTTGATATCATCTTATTACAGGAAACATGGTCCCAAGAGCAAGTTCTTTTGGAAGGGTTTGAGTCATACTCCTTACCCGCCCAAAAAGCCAAGACCAAGGGTCGTGCTCTTGTGGGTTTAGCCACATTGGTTACTTCGCAGCTGAATTCAGAACTTTTGATGATGGCTAATAATTACTGTAAAGTTCAGGCCACTAAGGTGACCTTAAAAGGTAAAGTTTTGATTCTAATTAATGTGTATATCCCCACTTCTTCGAACAAGTCCCAACGTGATCAGCAATGGAGTTATTTGAGAAATGTCATGAAGGATCTAGAGAGACGGTTCCCGTGGGCGGATCTGATTTTATCTGGAGATCTAAATTCGAGAGTAGGGAATAGTGACTCGATTTTTTATAAGGCCCTGGATGTAGCAAGGGATGCATCCTTGCCTCCTTCTTGTTCCTTTAGCAGGCACTCTAAAGACAAACAATCTAATGCTGCAGGTCTCTCACTAGCTAGATTTAGTGTTTATTTCAATAGCATTTGGTTAAATGGCCTACTTGAATTCAAGGATGCTGGAGAATTCACGTTTGTATCTCGGCAAGGATCCAGTGTAATCGACTATGTCTTGGTTCCCTTGTCATTAAAATCTTGTGTGGATGAGTTTTATGTGGGGGAGTCTACTATTAGTGATCATCTTCCGCTAATATGCCATCTTGATCTTGAACGCCCTGTAAGAACCCACCCGGCGGTTATTGGAACGGGTCTTGAATTGATGCCAAAAATATCGAGGGATAATGTGTCGATACAAAAGTTCCAGCAATTAGCGAGGAGGAAACTCTCAGTGGAATCTAGGTCATTTGTGGCCTCTACCGCTGAACCGTTTGAACAAATCAAAATGTATGATGGGCTCATGGAGTATATTCTCACCGAGCTAGGACAAAAGCCTAGCTCACTAAAAGGTGGGGTCGATCCAGATAAGAGAACATGGTTTGATAGGGACTGTAGTATCATGAAAGAAGGTATTAGGAGGATTTATAGGCAGTATAGGGAGTCTAATTTGGCTGTGATCCCAGCTCAATATTTTATTTTAAAACAACAACTAAAAGATTCTATAAAAGAAAAAAGACAGAAATTTATTCAAGATCAATGGAATTTGTTATTTCAATCTATCTCTCTTAGAAACACCAAAAAATTCTGGGATATTGTGGCAGGCTCCCTACGTAAAGAAGCTCATGACCCTTCTGCCGTCCCATCCCAGATTTGGGTACAATACTTCTTGTCTACTTTCTATGAAAGGGGCAGAGTCTCTACATCCTTAGGTGATCTTACATCCTATGATCTCCCGGAATGGCCACCGGTCTCGATTGAGGAGATAAGGGAACTTATCGACCAATTGAAACCAGGGAAGGCGCCCGGTCCCGATGCTATACCCCCTGATCTATTGAAAGCGGACCCGGTGTGGTGGGCCTCATTGCTTGCACACCTCTTTACCCTGGTAGATAGAACTGGCGTGATGCCTAAGATGTGGACCAGGGCTATAGTTATTCCAATTTATAAAAAGGGAAACCATAGATCTCCAAACAACTATAGGCCTATAAGCCTTTTGTCAGTTATTGGTAAGATGTATGCAAGGCATCTGTTGAATAAACTGACTGCCTGGATTAGAGAGAATGGAATCTTGGGGCTGGAACAAGCTGGGTTCAGGCAGGGTAAATCCACTTTAGATCACTGCCTGATATTGTCTCATCTCATTAACAAACAGCTAGTGAGGGCCAATTCTAAACTTTTTGTGGCTTTTCTTGATCTTAAGGGAGCTTTTGATTCTGTTGACAGATCCCTTTTGTGGGATAAACTTTTACATCTTGGGCTTGAAAAAAGACTCCTTTATCTTATTAGAAATTTATATTCTGATACCAGCTGTCAAGTTAAAGTCTCCTTGAGAGGGGAACTATCTGAACAGTTTTCAACTAACAGAGGAGTCAAACAGGGTTGTATCTTGGCCCCCTCTCTGTTTAACCTCTTCATTAATGATCTGGCTTCCTATTTAGAGGAAATAGAGGGTCATAGTCCCAAACTTGGGTTATTACGTATACCTCTTCTTCTTTATGCAGACGATGCAGTCATTTTATCGTGCACACGTCTGGGATTGAAACGTTTAATAAATAGATGTACAGAGTATCTATGTAAGAATAACCTGCAATTGAATTACTGTAAATCTAAAATTGTGGTTTTCGGCAAATCATGGAAGCCATCTAATTGGATCTTTAGTGGCAACAAAATAGAGCAGGTAAAACAGTTTAAATACCTAGGGATCTATTTTCACTATAAACATTCATGGATCCCTCATCGTAAAGCTGCCTTAAGTATTGCTAGGGTTACTGCCCAAGCTATTATACGTTTTCATTACACCAGAGGGAATTCTTATGTGCCAGCAGCTCTTGAGGTCTTCAATGCTAAAATCATTCCTCAGGTCCTATATGGCGTCCCTATATGGATGTGTGCTATGAACCGTTCTTTAGAGAGGATTCAGGCGTCATTTCTCCGGAAAATCTTTGGGTTGCCAGGTTGTGTGGCCTATGCCACTCTCTGTTTAGAAGCTGGTCAATCTCGGGTGGAGACTGTGGCATGGCTGAGATTTTTTAAATTTTGGTTAAGAGTTTTCTACGATCTAGACCAGGATAGTTTACTTACCCGACTTCTCTTGGACTCTGAGCCCCCTTTTGGGGCCACTTATTTTGAAAATAAAATACAATCTATAGGCCTTGCTTTAGATATAGTAGGTTCACTGACCCACGAACAAGCATTTAGAACAATTAGGGGCAGGCTCCTGGATATTGAACAGCAAGAACTTCAGCATGCTGCCAACACGACATGCTCACCACTTCATTATCAGATCCCTATTAAGTATGGCCAACGGGCAGAGTATTTATACCACCTAAAATGCCCATCTGATTGTAGGGCCTTCTTATTGGCAAGGTGTAATGTCATGCCATCAGAGTTACTTTATGGGAGATTTAGAGGGATTCCCTCTAGGGAGAGATGTTGTTCTTGTGCTGTGGGAGGTGTGGAATCTCTGCACCATATGATATTTTATTGCCCCCTGTATAGTGATCTACGTGAGAAATATTTATATCCGATCCTGTCCAATAGGTGGAGTTGGGAGGATCAGGAAAAAATCCGGATTATTTTACAGGGTGTAGATGTTGTATTAACAGAAAAAGTTGCAACCTACTTAAAGCTAATTGTAAAGAGGCGCAGTGCGAGTCATATGGGTAGTGTATGCTAGGTTAGGACTCTTCACCCTTACTTGTTATATGTCTATGTTGTATGTTATGTATGTTTTAATTATGCCAATAAAGGTTCTGAATCTGAACAGTATAGAGTGTCCTGTGGTAAGAACATGTTCAGCCACCGCAGATTGTTCTGGGTGTTCCAGTCTTACCGAACCTTCATGTTCTTTTAATCTAGTGCTGATGGACCTCTGAGTCAATCCAATGTACTCCTTTCCACATGTACCACAGGGAATGCTGTAAACGCCTGGGTTGGAAAGGGGTGGTCTCTTGTCCTTGGGGTTGTTTAAAAGTTGCTCAATCTTCCTGGTTGGCTTAAAGATTGTCCTGATGTTACCCTGCCTGAGAATTCTTGCAATTTTATCAGTTACCCCTTTAATAAATGGTAAAAAAGTCCAAATTTCTTGTTCTTTCTCAACTTTTTGTATCTCATTAGTGTCTTATGTATTTATTGGAATATTGCTTCTTCCTTCCCTAGCTGTCTTGATTTTTTTACTTTGTGATGTCCAGCCTTTGTTAATTTGTGCGACCGGGTAGCCATTGGCTCTCAAAGTATCGAACACAACCTGTTTCTCTTTATCTATTGACTCTTTATCACAGATTTTAATGGCTCTATAAGCCAATGAATTAATTAGGGAGCCTTTCTGGGCAGGATGGTGATTCGAATCAAAATTCAAATACCTTCCTGTATTGGTCGGTTTTCTATATACTGAGTGATTAAGCGTAAAGTCTTCTCTCCTGGTGACCAAAACATCTAAGAAAGCCAAGGACCCATTCTTTTCTTTTTCTACTGTAAATTGGATCTCTTTACAGAAGTTGTTTAGATGTATCAAAAAGTTATGTAATTCTACCTCTCCATGCGGCCATATACAAAAGACGTCGTCTACATAGCGCCACCAGACATCAGGTTTAAATGGAGCCGTCTGGAGCACCTGCTTTTCAAGAAATTCCATATATAAGTTCGCTACTTTGGGACTTAGGGGGTTCCCCATAGCTACCCCATCTGTTTGTTCACGGTATACCCCTTCCCATAGAAAGTAAGTAGACGTCAGGCAATGCCTGAAGAGTGGAATTAATTCCCTGGGGATTGTAAGCTCTTCTATCAATCTCAGGACTTCCTTAAGGGGAACTTTGGTAAATAATGACGCAACATCGAAGCTGACTAGTATTGAATTTGGTGACAAAATGGTCCATTGTAATTTCTCAATGAAATTGTATGAGTTTTTTATAAACGAAGAGGTATTACCTATATAGGGATATAAAACTTTTGCAAGATACTTGGACAAACCATGTGTCGGTGAGCCAATATTGCTCACTATGGGTCTTAAGGGAACGTTTTCCTTATGGATCTTAGGAAGCCCATAGAGCCGTGGTGATTGTGCTTCTGATTTAATTAGAGCATTGGTCACTTCTATTTTGAAATTAGCAATTCTATTTTGATGGACTCAGAGGTCCATCAGCACTAGATTAAAAGAACATGAAGGTTCGGTAAGACTGGAACACCCAGAACAATCTGCGGTGGCTGAACATGTTCTTACCACAGGACACTCTATACTGTTCAAAGAAACCTGCTCTATAAGAACAGAAAACAAGGGAATGATTTTGAAGAACTTGGAAGCTCTTGAGATTAGCAAAAAACCACCTCACTTACTGATGAATAGGCAGCAAGAATTGAATCTTGCCAATCGCATTTGGCTCCCTGTCATACGTAAACATCCTATGAAGGGACAGGCTCGCAATAATATAACAACAGAAAATGCGAGTTGATACTATGTGACTGATAGACACCGGGTCTCTAAGTGAACAACAGCCCCAGGTCTAAAGGACAAAATTGCAAGCTATCACTTGCAGGAGTTTTTTGCAGGATCGATCTCTTTGATTGACAGAGGAGTTCCGGAATGGTTTCCGTTCAACTGACAGCATGTTTCCCTAACTTCTGAAGTTCAAAACAACGAAGCAAGACGCCGAGAACTATAACATCTTTCATTCCTTTTTGGATTGCCCCAGAAGATGTGTCCAGATTAGGACACGAAACGTTGGGCTCACTTGTCCAGCCGTGGTTTCTTAATAATTTCTGTTTGTCCGGGAATACATCATTAAACCCAGATAAAATAGTCATTGTTTTTAAACCTCAGTCGGATTGCTGTGTTTTTTACATAGATATGGCTGCGTTACCCGTACTACCTGTTTCTCTAACTATATCTGCTGGCCATGAAAGCTTTCGAATGAAAATTCATTGCTTATTACATTAATTTTAACACCCTGTAAAAATACTATTGGGACTGAGGCCTTAAGCTAAAAAGCTAACTGCAACATTTTCTGACATCCACATGCTATGATGTCAGAATGCAAAGTTTTCATAAGACTTTTCATTCCATTTTAAGATCATGAAGAAAAATTCTGTTTGTTTGTACCTGCGACTTACAACTTACCTGATCTATGTCGGCATTACGTGGAAGAAAATACACAATGTTGTTTGTAATCTTCTGCGACAGCTTGAAAATGTCAAATGTAGAGATGTGTTAAGGGAGAAAAAGCTAACGTTGTTTCAACTGGGATAGTTATTTTTGGCAAGATGATTCCTTAAAACAAGTAAACACACATTCGCTCCTAGCTGTCAACTGACAACCATTGATGCCAACATGATCAAGTCAAGGCCTGCCCCACTTAAGCAGCAAAATGATGTGGCAGAATTGATTGTATCATTTCAGGCTGAAGGCTTCTGAACTCCCCACCCTAATTAAAAAAAAAAAAGAGTTCAAAAACTTTGGAAGACATTCCACCCTCTCCTACAAATGTAAGAAAAAACTAACTGGCACATCAGGAAGAACGGTTCTAGCTCAGCCCTCTCATTGCTGTGCTAGTTTTCTATGTGTGGGGAACTTTTATTTTAATGTGGGGAAAATTTAAAAAATGTGATTACCATACTTGAAGTGGTACCGTCCATTTTATAATCTGGATTCTACAACCTCATTTGCACCTACTACATACGACGACCAGACTCAATTCACACTTTGCACAGTACATATTTCTCAAGAGAGTGGTGATAATAATACTTACAGCACAATCCTATCCAACTTACGCCACCGGTGTAACCAGCGGGGGACGGCAGGGCGGGAGGATTTGGAGGGGAAGGAAGTTTTAAATCCCCTTTGAATGCCCCTTTGGAGGGAATTTGAATCCCCTTTCCATTCTGGGGCCTCCCGTTCTCACTGCACCGGTGGTGTAAATTGGATAGGATCACGCTGTCCGTATCTTTATAGTGCCTTTTGGGTATGCAAAGCTGTTCACGTTTATCATCTTGATGCAATCCATACAAGGTCAGCAAGGACTGGGCTGGCCCTAGGTCATTAGTAAGTTCATGGGAGAGGTGAGGTTTGAACTGGGGAAGTTCCAATTTACAGCTCAATCTCTTAGTCATTATGCTGATCAACTCTCTTCTTTGGACACCTTGCTTGTGTTGGTACGTGGAATCATGATGAATTTGGGACCCTGATACTACTCCTCAGAGTGTGTCCTCTCTGCGTGGGGCATTTATGTGAAAATAAATAACTGCAACGTATGGGACATATTTCAAAGCCACCCTGGAGGAACTCAGAAGTGTCAGTCTGGAAGGGATAATAAGGTGCTCCTGCCTCAGGACTGAAGACAATATACAGCAAAAGATGTGCAAATATATAACATACAGTGCTTTATCTTGCAAGGAAAATGCTACTTGCTTGTTTTGAAAGGAAAGGGCTATGACAAGGTTGCTTGGAAAAGGATATCCATCAGGAGAAATCATCGTTTGAACATCAAAGATTTCTGCAGTGGCATATTCAGGCCCACCCCATGGAGGGCTGAGAAACACAACATCAGCTTTTAAACTGGGCGCCAGGTGCATGAAGTCTCCACAGATGAACTCAATCTTGTCAGCTACTCCATATACTTCTGCATTGTTATGAGCAAGAGTGATCTTTGCAGGATCAATATCAATTGCAACTACTGAAAGGAACAAACAGAACATTTTGAACAGAATATTTTGAATATAAAAAAGCAAGACAGCCATGCTATGGTCAAAACTATTTCCAACAACAATTCTAGGTTTCAGATAACAGATTATGTTATTAAACATTTTCCCTATGCAAACATTAGTTAATCATAGGAATTCAACCAGAGGAATGAGCACAATGAATTGTACGTGCAAATTTTATCTAACTTGTTCTTAGCACCAGCCTCATTATATTTTCATGTTATTGCTTCTTTATTTGGTAGACCCAAAATGCTGTATAGAACAAAAAGAATGACAGAGAGTCTGTCTGCTGTTTAAAACAGTAGGATCAGAGGAAGACCAACAGAAAGGAGAGAATAGACTTGGGGTAGACTAACTGGTAGCAGAAAGTGGACAGAAATAGATGAGGTTATGGCAGTTTAGGAAAAAGAGAAGTGATCTGACAAGGGATTTATTAAAGGAGAAAGACATAGCACCAAGAGGCAACATGGAGTACTGTGACAGCACAAGAACAGGAGTGGAAGAAGAGACAAAAGGAGGGTCATAGCATGAGCTTGAGCAGGGTAAACATGCAAGGATAAACAGGGGATAGATTCCATGTTCCATTTGTAACAATCCCACCACCCTGATATTCACTGCCTGTGTTGCTACCACAAGCACACATATCCTCTGTTTTTCCCAGCACTGTATTTTCCCTAGTCGAAAACACATTGCTATGACAGTTGCCAGTCTCATTTCTCTTCTGCTAGTGCACACAGACACATGCAAAGTATAACACTCCCAAGTGCCTAGCAGCATTGGCCCCAGAGCTCAGGTATTTGCCCAAGTTAGCCCTCTTCCTTTTTGTGACAGAAAAACATGCATACATAGGCTTACCATATCCAAAGGGGGACAGGGTGCCTACACCTTTAACCATTGTAAAAAGAGGGAATTTGGGCAGGTGCGGCTCATAATGGAAGGGTGCAACAAGCTGCACCTGCCCAAATTCCTTCTTTTTACAATGGTTAAAGGTGTAGGCACCCTGTCCCCCTTTGGATATGGTAAGCCTATGCATACACAGCTGACCACCACCACACTGTGTTCCTCCTGCAAAGCTTGGCTTCAGAGAGAGCCAGCTCTGGGAACTTATCTTCTACCTGCCGCAGGGCAATTACGTTCATGTTCAACACCTGTTGTGGACCAGCATAAATTTCACTATTGCTGGTCTTGGCTTTAAAAGTTAGACCAGGATTTGATAGTCGTGCAGCAGTGGCTGAGAGAACAGGTAGGTGCTGCAGATACAATATAAAAGCAGTGAAAATTACTACTTGCCCAAGGCAGCACCAAATTGTCTAGCTGGCTGAACACCTCTGTATTTGTCTAGTTATTTAGTCACTGTAAATCAAATTTATTTGAGGGTGTTTTCGTTTTTAAACAAATCTAAACATAGTAAGAATCCCAAGCTTTAACTAAAGCAAATAAGCTTTTCAATAGGATTTTAGATTCTCATGGCCAGCTATTATCAAGAAAAAAATTAATTACAGGACTTGAAGCCATGGTAGGAAAAGTAATTCTTTTATTGGCTAGAACACGTTATTGAAGGCGCATACCAAAATGAGAAAGATGTTAAAAATAAAGATACGTCATTTTGTTTGGTTCATCTCCGAACTTCGTCAGGTAGTGGGAGCAGGACTGCTTTATTTTTAACATCTCTCTCGTTTTGGTATGCGCGTTCAATAACGTGTTCTAGCCAATAAAAAAATTAATTTTCTTACCATGGCTTCAAATCCCATAATTAATTCTTTTCAATATTTCCAACACATCTAGTAAAATTAATACACGCAAAGAAGGGAAGAGCAAGAAGCCAATGGAGGATTTACCTTGTTTTGCTGCCAAGGCAAACTGAATAGCATTGCCACCCACGCCACAGAATGCATCTACTATTATGTCAGGATTGAAGGAGCGTCTTACACGGTTAGCAATGTGCTCTGCAATCTTCTCAGGCGTCACAGAAAACCATCCCTCTGACAAAATAAAGCAGATGTCATATTTTTGAACTCAACAAAGGGTCTGAACTGTAAAGAAACCCAGTAAGTTTGGTGCGGTGTTACAGATGACTCACACATGCATACGCAACATGTGGTTTAATGTAGTTTCCGGTGGCGATTTGCATGCGGTTTGCATCACGGATTAATCAGTGGTCTTCAACAGGTGGGCTGGAACCATTTTATTTTGCGGTTCAGGTCTGCAGTTTGAACAATAGCCAGGACTAAGGGTCTCTGAATTAGATACACTGTCCCAGTGACTCTGCCTCTGGAAAGCTTGCTTTTGCCAAGCCCCCCAATTTTCAGTGCCCCCCCCCCCGGTCTCCCACCCATCTGCCTCATTACTCCCTCTGCTCTCTCTGCCTTGCTGGTCCTTCCTTCCTATTTCTTTTCCTCCATCACACACAATTGCCATGCCACTCTCTGCCCCTCCATTCCTTTCAACTGGACTGGAAGAAAGTCACGCTAGGAACTTACCTCTATCTAACTGAATTCCCTCGTCAAATCGAGAGAATAGTCTATACCGCTGTGCCCAATATTTGGTCAGCTCAGGATCAGCGGCTATTTCAAGGGGCAGGAACTGTCTGGTCTTGTTTTTCTTTTTCTGCCTTTTTTTGTTTTTCTTCTTCTTGGCAGCATTAACTTCACCTACACCCCAAAAAACCCAAAATTGCACAATCAGCTCATCACTCTCAAACCGATTAAGCCGCGCACAGGAAGGAAAGAGGGAAAGGGAGGGGGGAAGGGGAAGCACAAAGCTTGCTCCCCAAATTTCATAGGATTATATGAATGCAGACAGTTTGTTGCATTATTACAAACATTTTTTAAAGCTTTATTCAGTATTGCCTCGCACCTTCTGTTTCCATCTGCAGGTAGTCTGGAATATCCATGGGAATTAGCTGTCTTCCCAAAGGAGGTTCTTCTTGTCCCAGCTCTGCTTCCTGGGAGCGACAACCACTTGCTTCTATCATCACCTTTTCCTTGCATTTCTTCTCAAAGTTGTTTCTTTCAACGTTGTGAGAGCCAATGGATAGAAGATCAATGTTTTGGAGATTAAGATTATTTTGTGAGCCAGCATCATTTTCATGTTCCTTGGAATCACTGCTTATAGAAATGTGATGAACTTCGTGTTGAGAAGTTAAGTCTTGTGATACCACCTCTTCAGATTCATTCACTTGCTTCAAGAACATTTCTACCTAGAAATACCATACATAAAAAACAGGATGAATCCAAATTAAACCATTACTAAAATTAATCTTTTAACTCTTTTGTTTATGAAAACTATGGTTAAGAAAGAATAAAAGCTTTCATGGCCAGCAGTAATCTTCCAAGATTTTAGAATTACGGGTAAAGATGCCATGTAGTTTATTTCAAACAGACCAACAATTTAAAATAACTTCAAAATACTGTGTGGAGAAACACTTACCATCTTCAATCTTCGTGATTGCACCTAGAAAAAGCTCCGAGCTACGGAGCGAAACGTCGGTATCTTTAACATCCACAGCCTCCGATTTTTAATGTATTTTATGCCTGTCTGGAGCTCTGTTTATATTGGATCTCCACACAGTGTTTTGAAGTTATTTTAAATTGTTGGTCTGTTTGAAATAAACTACATGGCATCTTTACCCGTAATTCTAAAGTCTTGGAAGAAACTATGGTTAATAAATCACAGTTCCCCAAAGTCTGGACATAATGGAGAACTAGGATTAGTTCAGAAAGTAGAAGTGAAAGCTTTGGAGGAGACCACGTGAACCTGAGATGAAGGCAGATTCATTCACAATCATCTAAATCATGGTTCAGACAATAATCTGGTCAAGTCAGCAGAATTAAACATTAGCATTTGAAAATCTACTGCACAACTCCAAAGCTAATAATCTCCCAAATGAAATATGAACTGTATTTAAGAATTACAAGAATTCTTAACATATACTGTGCTCTATCATAGCTATTAATTTGACCATATGCAAGCCAAATCTACCTTGTTCAAAGTCTTGCTCTTCTGGCATAACAACACTTCGGAGTCTTCTGTAAAAAATGTATGTTTGTTTTTGGTCTTGAATATTCTGCGCATGTCTAAGGACTTAGACTTAAATTTCATATTTTTATTAAGATGAGTCACCCTTCTTTCAATGAAACCAGGAATTTCCTTGTACCTGGAGAAAAAGAAATTGAATTTAACAACTGCTTTTCAACTAGGGTAGGGGAGAAGTGTACTGTATACTGTACTTTAGGCAAGGTAGCTTTTAATCATGAAATGATTATAGGAGTGGAATATATATAGGAGGAGCAGTGGAAGAAAACTTGCCCAGCTTCACTGTATATTTATATCAGCTGCGTATTCTATACTTTGTGTCCTTTAAACGAGCCAAAGTTTTAAAAAAGGATTTTAAAAACGTTTCATCTAAAAGTTAACATAATCGCTGAACATTGCAATACTATGCATGTTTACACAGAAGTAGGCCCACTGTGTTCAATGGGACCAACTCCCATGTAAGCATGCATGGGATTGCACTGGAAGTGTATTTTCTTACTTTTACAACTTACACAGTGAACTTAATATCTTTTGAACTAATGTTGGAAACCTGATTAATTAATCCAGTAACTGAACAGTTCATATAGGAACTGCTAGTGGAAACTAAGAACTCTGTAATAAATAAGTAAAACTGGCTCTCTATGGTTTTATATTACTTTTTTAGTTGGTGTCTACAAGGCTAGGATTCATAGGATGACAATGTTACTGCATCTGAAGTTTCTAAAGGAACTGCACTTCAGCATATTTCAATACCACTACAGGAAAAAGGGACAAGTATTATACACACAATGACAATATTTTTAGCAAAATCACAAAGAACCTAAATGAGAATAATATATTCAGAAAAACATTGGTGGACTCATTACTTTTGTCCTGTGCCATGTTTGAGTCCCAGAAAACAGCACATTTTTTCTGGATCAGACTGAGGATGTTCGTCAGCATCAAGTTCATGGCTAGAAACAAAACACAAATACTTGTGTTACAATTCAAGAAGATAAATATTGAAACATCTGGCAAGCAATAATCCCTCTAAGGCAGAAGTTCTCCACTGGTGGTACGTGAGGTGGGTGTCAGTGGTACACGTGGCACCTGTGGATACCAACCTTCCGTTATGGAAGCCTCGGTGCGAGCCTACAAATGCCAGTAGGTGGCTCGGCGGTCAGAGCTCCAGTGCACGGGTTTCGCACACTGGAAAAAGATCTCCCGCTTGCCCGGAGTCAGCGTTTGCAGGCTCGCACGAGGCCTCCAACCCAGAAGTAACTGGTGATGATGTCATCGCTGGTTACTTCAGGCGGTATGCGTGTATGCGTACAGTATGCATAAGTGGTACGCTGGGTTGGGGGGGGAGTTGGGAACCCCTGCTCTGAGGGGACTGCACCAGTGCACGGACCCCTGCAGCTGCTGTGTGGAGACCTGCAGCGTTTCTGGATGCATGGCAATGATGTCATATTTCATCGTCATTATACGTCATCGCTGGACTTCCTAGAACACCAAGCTCCAAGCTGCACAGAGCTCGGCTTCCCAGGGCTTTGAGCTGCTTGGTGTCACAGCTTAAAGGGAACACTGCTGGCAAGAATATTACCGGTATTTGCCTGCTTTGTTTTTTGAATCTATTTTTAAATCATAATTAAGCATTCAGCGTTTCGGCAAAGTAGCACCATGCAAGCAGAAGCATCTTCTGTGAACAGAAGGAGAGTTCCGCTTGCAAAAGGACCCCTTGTGCAACTGAAAGTCTCCTTCCATTCACTGACGGTGCTTCTGTCAATGGGGCAATGCACTAAGGCTCTGGATGCTACTCATTTATTTATTTTTTCACATTGGTATACCACCCTTCCTCCAAGGAGCACAGGGTGGTGTACACAGTTTCTCTCCTCTTTTTGTCCTCACAACAACCCTGTGAGGTAGGTGAGGCTGACAGATAGTGACTGGCCCAAGGTCACCCAGGACGCTTCATGGCTGAGAGGGGATTTGAACCTGGATCTTCCAGCTCTTAAGTCCAACTCTTGAACCACTACACCATCCTGGCTCTCACTGTGTCTTTCCTATTCAAATAAGGGTTTTCTCCAGGATTTCAATAACAGAAATTCTCCAGTTCTTATATCCCAAGTTTTCCAATAATTTCATGCAAACATTTCCAAAAGATTATGTTTCAAACATGTACTTTAAACTTGCATAACTTGTTGAACAGCATAAAGTAATCACTTTATACAGAACCACTCTTTCCAAACAAGAATATTTACAGTACAACAGGACAAATTCCTTAATGAAATACGGTCAATAGGCATGCCATAGAACAGAAAAGTCATTCATTTCACAGAATATTTGAGTTACTAGCTAAACATAGTATATACAAAAAAATTTTTTGTCAACTATAACAGCAATTAGCAACATTAAAATGAATACAGAATTGTGTAAACACCTAATATGAGATGATGAGAGGATATATAACCTACCTCCTCTTTAGCCTGGCATGTTTATGTTCAGGTGGATCCTCGTCTTCATCATCATCACTATTACTATGTGATCGCCCATCTGCTGCAATATCTGAACATGCTTTAGATAATCCTTGTGAATCTAAAATGGAAAAGAGAAAATGGGTTGGATCAAAAGAAACACGAGCAGAAGGAAAATAGTCACTAGTGCTGGCTGCAAATGCTTGTGGCAAGAGGTTTTACACAATAGATAAGCTCTAGAGTGGTTTTCATGAGTCTGCTTGTTCAAGACGATACAGCTCTTTCACAAAAGGAAGAGCATCTTTAGATTTAATTTCATTTTTCTCATGTAATATTTACAAACTTCTATGAATCTTGCCACTCATTTTTGATCCATAAACTATAGTTTATTGGACCAGGAATGTAACTGGGACACTGTTGCTTAGTGCTATTTTACATCCCAAATTCTATTTCTCCAAACTGACTCAGAGAATGGAAATGTCGACCTGGTACGAACCTAGCTTGTTTGAACATCTATTTTCAGAAGACACACTTCCTTCCCTTGTTCCCTCATCAGACTTCTGAGTTTGACCGGAATCACAAGGACAGTGTCTTTCCACGGTTGTTAAAATTAGTCCTCGAGGATCATTGCTATCAACCATGCTTTCCAATTGGCTCTGCTCCACTTCTTCAGGGTTCAGGTTCATTTTGCTGATTTCAGTAAGAACTTCATCACAGTGCTCATCATTTGGAATATGATTTTCTTGGCAGCTAGCACTGGAAGGGAGATGAGAATCAAGTTCTGAGTTCAGCACTTCTCCATGCTCTTCATCTGTTCCAATAATCTGTGTTTCGTTTATCTGACATATTTCCAGCCTACTTGTATTAGATTCTGTGCTACTCTTCTGTGCAGGGTCAATAGTCCAACCCTGACTTGCCCAGTAGTGAAACTGTTCCCAGTAATACCAGTATAATTCACTATAATGCTGATCCCACTGTCCCTTCACTTCAGGATTGTTCCAGGGCTCAGGAACAGCTAAAAGCTCAGAATCTACTTCTTTGTGTTTTTCCTGCCAACTTTGCCACAAAAGTCCTTCTCCATACTCATCCCAGTATTTTTCCCATTTTTCTTTCATAGGAAGCTCATCAAGCAGAGCATCACCATTTTCTTCATTCCCGACTTCCTTTTTAATTACGGCCGAATCATCAGAAAGAGAGCAGTCATCCTCATCGCTATGATTTTCCAAGGCCTCCTGCATTATTATGAGAGTATCTTTTTGCAAAACCTTCTTATCCTTCCTGCAATTCTTCATTTTATTGCTTCTCCTTCCAACATTCTCACATCCCTGAAATTCAGTGACAAAGAAAATCAGTGCCCATGCCAATGTGCATACTGAAAGTAACGTCTTGATTGGATAGAGTGCTCTATATTAATTTAAGAAAATGTTCATGGTCCAACCAAGGGGTACAATCTATAAGTCAGTAAGATCCCAAACACCACATCAATTTCAAAATCTGATGCTATACATCCTAACTTGGCCATCTTACTTGACATGTTTTTAAAGGCAAGCATACTTCTGTCTTTTCCACACCGACTTTGTTTTTGCTTTCTATTCTCTTCCACTTATAAGAAGTATTTTTTAACTATTTCTCTTTTTTTATTGAACTCTAAGTAATTCTGGATCCAAGAGAAGGAAGAGATGCATTCTGTGGGGGATCATTGTGAAATCTGATCAATGTATTACGGGTACTTTTAACAGTGTTACATAGATATTCCAGTTCTGACATATTTGCTTAAATCTACAAATACTACCATGAGAGGCTCAAAGCTAAAAAAGCTACCCACTAAGTTCCATGCTATTTTTTTTTCATATAACTGTTGCTGCTTCTCTATAATAGATTTTGAACATCAGTTCTAAGATTTTAGAACAGCAATGCATTTGAATTATTTTTCTTTAAAATAAAACACTTGAGGATTAGCAGAAATAAGCTTATTTATTTCTATTTCAAGTACTGATAGAGGAACGCATCACTTAGCTCTCATTTGGAAGTATATCCAGGGAGACTTGCATTTGAGAATTTCATCATCACTAACCAAGGTAAACAAAGTCTCAACTATATTCATCTAGCAGGCTTGAAAGTGTCATATATACATCATGCATTTATAAACATATTTCACTTGTTTCACAGAAACAGAATATTTTCCCAAACCTGCTTTAATATGCCCATGGAGTCCAAGGCAGGTTAATCATTGACCCATTGAAATTAATGGGACTTTAGTTGCAACTAATTTATCTCATTTATTTCAATGGTTCTTAGTCATGACTAAATTTCCACAGCAATTTACGAAGTACATCCTTTGTATTTTAAAGGGTGTACTTTGTAAATTGCTGTGGAAATGTAATTCATAATCTGTCCAAATGTTTTCGAAATTAAAGGTCACTACAGAGAATCCATACAGAGAAACATACAAACATACAGAGAAACATACAAAGATATGACGCCGGAAGATGAGCCCCTCAGGTCGGAAGGTGTCCAATATGCTACTGAGGAAGAGCGGAGGGACTATTCCAAGTAGACCCAGAAAGAGTGAAGCGGTTGGGCCAAAGCCAATAGGACGTCCAACTGTGGATGTGTCTGAGGTTGAAAGGAACATCCAATGCTGCAAGGAGCAGTACTGCTTAGGAACATGGAATGTGAGGTTTATGAATCAAGGCAAGCTGGATGTGGTCAAAAATGAGATGATAAGATTGAACATTGACATCTTGGGAATCAGCGAACTAAAATGGACGGGCATGGGCGAATTTAAGTCAGGTGACCATCATATCTACTACTGTGGGCATGAATCCCTTAGAAGAAATGGAGTAGCCCTCATAGTCAATAAAAGAGTGGGAAAGGCAGTACTGGGGTGCAACCTCAAAAACGACAGAATGATTTCAGTTCGAATCCAAGGCAAACCATTCAACATTACAGTAATCCAAGTGTATGCCCCAACCACTGATGCCGAAGAAGATGAAGTTGACCGGTTCTATGAAGACCTACAACACCTTCTAGAACTAGCACCCAAAAAAGATGTCCTTTACATCATAGGAGACTGGAATGCTAAAGTAGGAAATCAAGAAATAAACGGAACAACAGGCAAGTTTGGCCTCGGAGCGCAAAATGAAGCAGGGCAAAGGCTAACGGAGTTCTGTCAAGAGAACACGCTGGTCATAGCAAACACTCTTTTCCAACAACACAAGAGGCGACTCTGCACATGGACATCACCAGATGGTCAATACCGAAACCAGATAGATTATGTGCTTTGCAGCCAAAGATGGAGAAGCTCTATACAGTCAGTAAAAACAAGACCTGGAGCTGACTGTGGCTCAGATCATGAGCTTCTTATTGCAAAATTCAGGCTTAAACTGAAGAATGTAGGGAACACCACTAGACCAGTCAGATATGACCTAAATCATATCCCTTATGAGTATACAGTGGAGGTGAAGAATAGATTTAGGGCATTAGACCTGGTAGACAGAGTGCCTGAAGAACTATGGACGGAAGTTCGTAACATTGTACAGGAGGCAGCAACTAAAACCATCCCAAAGAAAAAGAAATGCAAGAAAGCAAAGTGGCTGTCAGATGAGGCTTTACAAATAGCTGTGGAAAGAAGGAATGCAAAAAGCAAAGGTGAAAGGGAAAGATATAAACAACTGAATGCAGATTTCCAGAGAATAGCAAGGAGAGATAAGAAGGCCTTCTTAAATGAACAATGCAAGGAAATCGAGGAAAACAACAGAATGGAGAGGACTAGAGATCTCTTCAAGAAAATTGGAGATATCAAGGGAACGTTTTGTGCAAAGATGGGCATGATAAAGGACAAAAAAGGCAGGGACCTAACAGAAGCAGAAGAGATGGCAAGAATACACAGAAGAACTATACAAGAAAGATCTGAATGTTTCTGATGACCACGCTGGTGTGGTCACTGACCCAGAGCCGGACATCCTAGAGAGTGAAGTCAAGTGGGCCTTAGGTAGCATCACTAACAACAAAGCTAGTGGAGATGATAATATCCCAGCTGAGCTACTTAAAATCCTAAATGATGATGCTGTGAAAGTGCTGCACTCAATATGCCAACAAATTTGGAAAACTCAGCAGTGGCCAAAGGATTGGAAAAGGTCAGTTTACGTTCCAATTCCAAAGAAGGGCAGTGCCAAAGAGTGCTCAAACTATCGCACAATTGCACTCATTTCACATGCTAGCAAGGTTATGCTCAAAATCCTACAAGCTAGGCTTCAGCAGAACGTGGACCGAGAACTACCGGATGTACAAGCTGGGTTTCGAAGAGGCAGAGGAACTAGAGATCAAATTGCCAACATGGATCATGGAGAAAGCACGAGAGTTCCAAAAAACCACCTACTTCTGCTTCATTGACTACGCAAAAGCCTTTGATTGTGTGGATCACAATAAACTGTGGCAAATTCTTAAAGACATGGGGGTACCAGACCACCTTACCTGTCTCCTGAGAAACCTGTATGCGGGTCAAGAAGCAACAGTTTGGACCGGCCATGGAACAACCGACTGGTTCAAAATTGGGAAGGGAGTACGGCAAGGCTATATATTGTCACCCTGCCTATTTAACTTATATGCAGAGTACATTATGAGAAATGCAGGGCTGAATGAATCGCAAGCCGGAATCAAGATTGCCGGGAGAAATATCAACAACCTCAGATATGCAGACGATACCACCCTAATGGCAGAAAGTGAAGAAGAACTAAAGAGCCTCTTGATGAGGGTGAAATAGGAGAGTGCAAAAGTTGGCTTGAAACTCAACATTAATAAAACTAAGATCATGGCATCTGGTCCCATCAATTCCTGGCAAATAGAAGGGGCAGAAATGGAAACAGTAACAGATTTTACTTTTCTGGGCTCCAAGATCACTGCAGACGGAGACAGCAGCCATGAAATTAAAAGACGCTTACTCCTTGGAAGGAAAGCTATGGCAAACTTAGACAGCATAATAAAAAGCAGAGATATCACCATGCCAACAAAAGTTCGCATAGTCAGGGCGATGGTGTTCCCAGTAGCAATGTATGGTTGCGAGAGTTGGACCATAAGGAAGGCTGAGCGCCGAAGAATAGATGCTTTTGAACTGTGGTGCTGGAGAAGACTTCTGAGAGTCCCTTGGACTGCTAGGAGATCAAATCAGTCAATCCTAAATGAAATCAACCCTGACTGTTCCCTGGAAGGAGAGATACTAAGGCTGAAACTCAAATATTTTGGCCACCTAATGCAAAGAGAGGACTCTCTGGAGAAGACTCTGATGCTGGGAAAAATTGAAGGCAAAAGGAGAAGGGGAAGGCCAAGGATGAGATGGTTAGACAGCATCACCGATGCAACGAACATGAAAATGAGCGAACTCAGGAAGATAGTGGATGACAGGAAGGCCTGGCGGGATATGGTTCATGGGATCACGAAGGGTCGGACACGACTTAACGACTGAACAACAACAACAACAGAGAATCCCTCATGTTACTTTATCAATTTCAAATTACTTCTTCCCCATCTCAGTAATTGAAATGGTACAGAGCAGTGTTTCTCAAACTGTGGGTCAGTACCTACTTGGTGAGTCACGATCCGATTTCTGGTGGGTCCCCAGGTGATGGAAAGATCAGATAAGTAATTGCCACAAGCCCTGAGGCTACTCAAAAATCAGATAGCTACTAATTGCCCTGCAAAGAGCTAAGCTCTTGTAGTTTGCAAGATAGCTGCTAATTACCCTACAAGCAGTTGAACTCTTTACTTGCAAATTTATTTATTTATTTATAGATTCATTTTTTTTGTCTCGTAAAGCTAGATGGGTCCCGGTAGAGTGTCATTTTAAAAAGTGGGTCCCGGTGCTAAAAAGTTTGAGAACCACTGGTACAGAGGAATAGAATAAGGAAAAATAACTGGGTTTTACCAGCAGTTTCTTATGGGAGGTCACACTGCCAAATTGTACAGGTAGCCCCATACGCTTCATGAGTTCAGTCTCTGAATCTAGTTCAGTGTCTTCCAGCCCAGAAACATGGCTGTTAGATAAATCAGCAGCTGCAAAGGTATATTTTTCCTCTTGGTCTCCATCCTCAGATACTTGATCTTCCCCTGTTAATAGCAATGTTAAATGGTTTGTTTTTATTATTATTTTGATGATTTCTATCCCACGTTTCTTTGTTAAAAAAAAGTACAAGGCAGCTAACAAAAATTTAAGATATAAGTTATCATAAGAAAATTATACAATATAAAACAATTTAAGCACATTAATGGTTTCCGTTAAAAAGTCAAACTTTCATTACAATCACAGTCAGCAGTAGATTTCTGTAATGTTCTGATGCAGAATTATAATACTATATTCTATTTTATAGAAACCAATCTGCAGCAGTTATTTCAAAAATCATTATTATTTGCAGCCTACAATTCCAAGCAAAAATGATTATTTTTTCTTTAAGATAATTTCTTCAGGTGCTTATAATCTGGGCAGCGCAATCCTGACTAAGGATCCGGCCGGTGGCCCAGGGCCACCCGTCGGATCCTGAGCCCGGGCTGCACGTCGACCTGGAGGTCTACTCGTCTTCCCTGGGTGTAAACCACGGCCGGCCCTATCAGCCTCCTTGGATTTCCGCCAGCTAAATAGCTGGCGGAAGTAGAGGAGGCCATGTAACGGCTTACCCGCCCTGGCTAACGCCATCCCCTATATGCGATATGGCATATATCGTTAGCGATATGGCTAACGCCATCCCCTGCCCCCTCCTGGGCTGGCTACACCAATGCCCCCCCCCTCCCTCACCCACCGAAACGCCCCCGTGCCTGCCGGATCCTTACCTACCTTCTTCGGCAGCCGCCATCATAGCAAAAACATGATTGGTGAGTAGCACCAGGGGCAGTTCATGCCGAACTGTTGGCTGAACTCTTCCTTGATGCTGCTGCCCCCCAAATTTCATCACCTCTATCTATTCGCATTGCCTATTCTGTAAGCCGCCTTGGGCATATGCTTCGGCATGGGAAAGGCAGGATATAAATTCCTTAAATAAATATCCCCACTAGCACATACATATCACATTTTGCATGCACACACAGCGCACCCCCCAAACACATTTAATTGTGGTGTGCAAGGAGGGGGGCATCAGTCTGGTGATTTCATCCTTGTGTGCTCTCATAAGGCGAGTGGCCTCTAAAGGAAGAGGTGACAGTCGACCCCTTCCTAGAATGTGAGAAGAGAATGAGGACAGCCTCAGATAGGTTGCAGGCTGGGGGAGGGGTTGCTGCCTGTTTGCCACCTCCCATAACCAACTATCCAAGGTGACATTTTCAACTTGTCTCATTGCTGCGCTGGTCCTTGATACCAGAGTCAGGGCCTTTTCAGTGGTAGCCCTGATGGTGCCACAGTGATGGAATTTTGACATGTTCTCCCTTGCCAGAATTCGGCTCTACTGTTTTTTTTTTATGCAGTGTGTTTTATTTTTAGTGCTTTATTTATGTGAGTTTTAAACTGAATTTTATTGTTGCTTATAATACCGTATTTCTTCGATTCTAAGACGCATGTTTTTTTCCCAATTAAGCATTTCAAAAAATGGGGTGCGTCTTAGAATCGAAGGTCTCCAAAAAGCACCCCAAAATGCCATCTTCTTACTTACCGGGGCTTGGAGGAGCTTCAGGGAGGCCTGCGTGAAAATCACCGTTTTTCGCCGAAATGAAGATCAGGGAGGCCTGCAGAGGGTCGCGCAGGCCTCCCCAAAGCCCAGGTAAGTAAAGAAATTGAATTTTCTGGCGGACCGCAAAGACACTGCTCAAAGGCAGCGAGGTGATAATCAGCTGCAGCGTGCGGGGAATGCTGGGGCGAGCTCTCGGGTTCAGGAAGCGAAAGCTCACCGCTGAGCAGAGGGGGCAAAATGGTACGGTAATAATTGGATCGGCGAAATAGAGCGGCAGGCAAGCTGGGGAGAGTTGGAGCTGAGCAGACAAATTGAAGGAAGGAGGTGCGTCTTGCAATCAATGTTTTTTTTTTTTCCTGCTGGTATTCCTGAAATTAAGGTGCGCCTTAGAATTGATGGCGCCTTAGACTCGAAGAAATACGGTATATTTCTTTTAACATAAAGCCACTTAAAAAAATTAGTTCAAAAAGCAGTCTGTTAGAAGTACTTGCTTGACAGAATGCACAATTTTAATTCAACAGAACTTCTATCAGGCATATCTTACCTATATGGTCATCTTCATCTTTGACATAAAATCCCTTTAAGCCAAGTTTGTAGAGGTTTCGATCCCTGGAGAAAAAATGCATAAACATGTTACTGTTAAGGTCATCAAAGAAATATGGAAACAAGATGCAAAGAAACAAAGCAAACAAGTACAGTAATACACAATATCTTGGCCACACAAAATGCCTTCATTTTTGGTTGGCCTTGAAGTAGTCTGTATTTTTAATCTTTGGACGCTCCCTCAGCATTTCAGTGATAGAATGTCAAGTCAGCTAAAGTGATAAGACACACAAAAGGCAATAAAAAAGTATTTGCTTTCAAATTCCGTAAGCCAATATCATTATGCCTTTGTACAAATCGATGGTAAGGCCACATCTGGAGTATTGTGTCCAGTTCTGGTCACCACACCTCAAAAAGGATATACTTGAAATGGAAAAGGTGCAGAAAAGAGCGACCAGAATGATTTGTGGGCTGGAGCACCTCCCTTATGAGGAAAGGCTACAGCGTTTGGGGCTTTTCAGTCTAGAAAAAAGGCGCCTGAGGGGGGACATGACTGAGACGTATAAAATGGGATGAACCAGGAGACATGCACTAAAATTGAGTGGAGGGAGAGTTAGAACGGATAAAAGAAAATATTTATTTACCCAGCGTGTAATTCATCTGTGGAACTCCTTGCTATAGGATGTGGTGATGGCACCTGGCCTAGATGCCTATAAAAGGGGTTTGGACAGATTCACGGAGGAAAAGACCATCACAGGTTACAAGCCATAAGCAACCTCCTGGTTTTAGAAGTAGGTTTTCTCTGTGCCAGGTGCAGGGGAGTGGCAGCAGGAAACAGGTTATCTTGTTGGCTGTGTGCTCCCTGAGGCATCTGGTGGGGCCACTGTGTGATACAGGAAGCTGGACTAGATGGGCCTTTGGCCCGATCCAGCAGGGCTCTTCTTATGTTCTTAATGTACTATGAGCAGGGAAACAAACTGTGTACAGTACTTAATTTTTATTAATCAAACTCATGGGGGGAGGGGGATGCTATATTCCGACTGGAAACAACAAACTAAAGAAAACAGGACCCAGGACAACCTCCTGGTTTTAGAAGTAGGTTTTCTCTGTGCCAGGTGCAGGGGAGTGGCAGCAGGAAACAGGTTATCTTGTTGGCTGTGTGCTCCCTGAGGCATCTGATAGGGCCACTGTGTGATACAGGAAGCTGGACTAGATGGGCCTTTGGCCTGATCCAGCAGGGCTCTTCTTATGTTCTAAGCAACCTTGCTTATGTTTTGTTTATAGAAAAGCTGGGTAATAACAAAACTTGAGGAGTGGTTCATGTTAATACTGATTTAGTTGTATATACATCTGTTTGAACTAGATACGGAATCACCAGGCTGCTCACACAATTTTCTAAGCTCATTTAGAAGAGTCTGGCTCAGTTGGGAGAGCTGCTGCCTTCAAAGCCTGAAGACCGGTGAACTTGATAAGTTCAAGACATGCCGCCGGCAAAAAGCTGTGAAAGCCTCCAGGAGGAGAGATAACAGCTTCCAGCTGCATCGGTCGAGTGTGGGAGGTGCCAGCCAGCAGAATTGTCAAACTGTAAAAAGGATACCACCTGGAAAGTAGCCATTCATGAAAGATTGGACATTTATATATATTGTAAAAAAAACCAAGGGGGGTTAGGACAGCCTGCCCATGTACACCGTCTTGGATTAAAGTCGGAGGAGAAATCCAATGACCAAGAAAGGCGGTATATAAATACTGTATTTTATATATTATTATTTGCTTTCATAACGGGCAGGATGAAAAGGTGCAAAAGATGCAATGATCCTATCCAGAAATAAGCACTGAAAAGAAAGATACACTCCAAACTCTTTGTAAGTGTAGGCCAACCACTAAATGGACTTCCAACATGAGATTTTTTTTATTTATACAGGCCAGGGTGGAATGCATGTGGCTCCCAGGAGGACCCAAGCCCTGACCAGATCCAGACCAAACCAGCTGTCAAAGTCACAGTATCAGACATCACATCATAGATCATGACACCTACAACTCCCAGGATCAGAAGCACATCATCCTCTACCCATTCACACTGAATGTGAGCTAGAAGCGGTATTCATAAGAAAACCACCACTTCGCTCATCATCCACTGCCACTGAATTGCAACTCCAAGATATAGCAGTTTTCTCCTCCAAGTTTTTTTCACCAGGTGGAAAAAAAAAAGAGGCATCATTTTTCTTTCTTTTGTCATGATACAACTAACTATGCAAAACGTGACAGGTGCTCCGGGAGCCTCATTTTCTGCTGCTACTTGGGATTCGACAGAAATCCAGACAGACAGAGATCCTTGCGTATTTCTCCTCCCGCTGCCAGGCAAGTCAGGTGCCAGCAGCGCAAAGCGCGGGGCTCACTTCGAGGAAAGCGCGCGGGAGGTTCAGCCCACGGCACCCATGTATATCGGTTTCCAGCAAGCAGAGAGAGGCGAAGGCGTCTTTCCCTCCGTCCCCAACTCACTCGACGAAGACCCTGGAACACAAGCAGAGGATGCTGCGGCTCTTGCTTTCTTCCACCTCCTCTTCTCCCGGCAGCACGAACAGCAGCTCGGCCACCACCGCACTCCACGGAGCATCACGCAGCATCTTCGTAGCCTCTGCCCGTCGACGAGGCGACTCGCAGCGAGGAAAGCACAGAGGAGCCTCAGCCCGGGAACTGCTCCTTCCGGCGGAAGCTGATCTCCTGGCGTGCTCCTCCCAAAAGCGTCCGGAAAGTGAGTTGCTTTTGTTCCTAGGGGGCAAAGCAGAAGGATGCGACGTGTTAAGGACCAGCAGCATCGCCCTCCCCGCACTTTGGAGTTGAACTAGAGAGCGACGATTCCGTTGTGTTTGCTTATCGGGAGACAGAAGTTCTTGGTTACTTTTGTGGCTATTTCCCCCCACCTCTCCTAGGGGGCAAAAAAAATTCCTGCCTGAAAAAATAGTGGAGAAATCCAAATTTTGGGCCAAACTTTAATTGGGCAGCAGGGTGTTACCCGGTCTTTCTAAACATAGGAAAGGTCAAGGAACTCGTACTTTTTCATGGGGGGGGGGGGGAAGAAAAGAAAAAAACTGAGGCATTGCATGGCACAGCAACTGCGGTGATCTGCTTGCAGATGTTATGTTTTTGTGTCAACATTTTCACCTTTCATGGGGAAAATCCAACATACATACCATCCAGCAGCAATTCTCCTCTGCAACTACAGTCCACGTGTTTGTCTACATTCCTGGGATGTTTTATGTGCCAGGCCTCAAGTCTCTCTGGAAGTCCTTTGTCCTTGTAAATAATAAGCATACAATCCAAATATATGAGAATTGTTTAGTCACATTGTCTGGAATGGGACAACATTTTGCTCATGTTCAAAAGCACATTTTATTGTTTTTATGTATTCCAAGGCTAATCCTTAATAAGAATCAAGTTAACTCTCCTGCCGTCAACCCTACTATATTATTGTTCCTTTTGTTTACCCTTATTTATGTTTTATATTGTACAGTATTTTGTGTTTTTAGGTAATTAATATAAAATTACATATTAAGTGTCCTCTTCCTTGGCAAATCCCAGGGGGGCACAACAGCTGTTTACTAGACACGCATCATTTTGGTTTTGATTTGGTTCTCTTGGATTCTAGTCACAAGAATGTGTCTGCAGATGTTCTGAACATGCAGTTATAGGTGCGATCTTATTCCCCTTCAAGTACTGTATTCAGTGAACAGGGTTCAAGCCCCTGCCACCCACACAAACATACATTCTGTTTGCAATAGGAGCAGGGGATGTTGGGTTCCCAGCATTCCCTGCTCCTATTCATTTCAAAGAGAAGGTGCATATGACACTTGTCATATGTAAAGGGAAGGGGGGATGGAATGGTCCTGTTCATTTGCTTGCTCTCCCTATCCCTCATCCTTGGATGCGCACACAAGTGCACAGAAGCAGTATTCAGAGTGGGATTCAGGCAGCAAAGGGGCATATACTGCCCCTTCACAAGAGTGTATATATCTAGTGGTGTCATGTTGGAGGTGAGAGCATGATGGCTTGCAGAGGTGTTGCTATGGTGGGGGCGGTACCATAAGTTTTGCACCGTGCTAATTCCAGTTTATTCCACGGTAGGAGGTGGCCCCACCCCCTCACCGTTGGAGCCATTCTGTGCGGCGAAGGCAACGGGCAGGAGACTCCCTGCCCGTTGCCTTCGCTACATGGAATGGCAGCGATGGCGAGGGGGCGGTGCCATTCTTACCAACAGGTAAGTAAACGGGGAGTAAACGAGGATTAGCATGGTGCGAAACGTACGGTACCGCCCCCACCGTAACGACACCTCTGATGGCTTGGAACCTTTCCTTCTTGGGGGTGGGCTGAACTCTATGAACTTTCCCCATGTGAAAAGTGACATGCGGCAATGCTGCAGTCCTGAAAAACCAAAGGGAGTGTTTGGTCAGCAAAAGCAATAAATCCACTGATTCCTCAACCGCGGTTTCAATTATCCACAGTTGAGGAATCCCCCCCCCGCACCCTCCACAGCCCCCCCCACACTTACTTTTAGCAGAAACCTCCGTTCTTTTCTTCAAAAGTTCCGAGTTTCCATCTCTTTTAGGCCTGACCAACTAGACTTAGGTGATAGCTAGAGTCTCAGCAAGGTTACAGAGACTCTAGCTATTAACTAAGTCTAGCTGGTCCGGCCTAAAAGGAGATGGAAACTCGGAACTTTTGAAGAAAAGAACGGAGGTTTCTGCTAAAAGTAAGTACCTGGGAGGGCTGTGGAGGGCGCGGGGGGGGTCACGCCCGCCCCCCCGCACTTACTTTTAACGGAGAAAGCTCCGTTTTTTTCCCTTCAAAAGCTGAATGCAGCAGGCCTTACCGACAAGTCTTCGGTGCTAGAAAGTCTCAGCAACCTCTCAGCAAGGTTGCTGAGACACTCTAGCACCAAAGACTTGTTGGTAAGAAGGCCTGCAATGAAGGCTTTTGAAGAAAAAAAACACGGAGCTTTCTCCGTTAAAAGTAAGTACTTGGGGGGGTTGTGGAGGGTGAGGGGGGTCGTGCAGGCCTGCGGGGGGGGTCAGGGGACCCTGAAAACCATAGAAATGGGTGTTCGCCCATTTCTGCGGTTTCAGGTATCCACGGTGGGGGCCGGAACGTATCCCCCGTGGATACCGGGGTCCCCCTGTACCTTGCATTCACTAAGGCAAAACAACAGAGCTGGCATTAGGAGCAGTGGGGCTCAATTGGAAACATTTTTTGCTGGGCCTCAGGTTCACAGCTAAGCTCTTTAAAATCTTAGAGATATAAATAAAATGTATTTTAGACTTTATATCTCTATGGTAGAATTGAAAGTGTGCTTAAGTGTGCTGTATGTGCTTAAAAAGTGTGTTATGGTAGAATCAAAATGTGTGCTTAAAAAGGAAGGGACAGTTAGGTAACACAACCATAGCAAAGACACTTTTGACAATCCTGAAGGGTGGGTGGGTGGGTGGGAATAGAGACATGAGATAGAGATGCAGCATTAATACCGTATTGCCCCGAGTATAAGACACACCTGATTATAAGACGCACCCTTAATGTTTGGTGCTATTAAAAAAATTAATTAAATCACTGGCATTAAATTGCAACAGCCTGATTATAAGACGCACCCCTAGTTTAAAAACTTAAATTAGGAGAAAAAAGTGAGTCTTATACTCAGACCAATACGGTATGTGGTGATGCAGGGTTCCCTCCCCTCCCCTCCATTGCTTACCTGTGTGGGGTGCATCTTGCTTCCCCCTTGCTTTTATAACAAAGTGAACTTTTCTTTTGTTAAGCTGCTGTATTAAGGGAATACTCTTCTTCTTTACCAGCTGTCTTTCTACATGCAAAAGAGTTGATTCTTGCATGTTTTTCTACATGCAAGGACTGCCTCTTTGGGTAAGAACCTGCCTGATCATTCTTAAGGTCATCTTGGGGGCTCAGCATTTTCTCACCAATTGCATCTCTGCTGGTGGTGACTAATGCCAAAGGCTTCCTAGCCTGAAATTCCTGGGGTAGGCCACCAATAAGAACATAAGAAGAGCCCTGCTGGATCAGGCCAAAGGCCCATCTAGTCCAGCTTCCTGTATCACACAGTGGCCCCACCAGATGCCTCAGGGAGCACATAGCCAACAAGATAACCTGTTTCCTGCTGCCACTCCCCTGCACCTGGCACAGAGAAAACCTACTTCTAAAACCAGGAGGTTGCTTATGGCTTGTAACCTGTGATGGTCTTTTCCTCCATGAATCTGTCCAAACCCCTTTTAAAGGCATCTAGGCCAGGTGCCATCACCACATCCTGTAGCAAGGAGTTCCACAGATGAATTACACGCTGGGTAAATAAATATTTTCTTTTATCCGTTCTAACTCTCCCTCCACTTAGTTTTAGTGCATGTCTCCTGGTTCATCCCATTTTATACGTCTCAATCATGTCCCCCCTCAGGCGCCTTTTTTCTAGACTGAAAAGCCCCAAACGCTGTAGCCTTTCCTCATAAGGTGCTCCAGCCCACGAATTATTCTGGTCGCTCTTTTCTGTACCTTTTCCAATTCAACTATATCCTTTTTGAGGTGTGGTGACCAGAACTGGACACAGTACTCCAGATGTGGCCTTACCATCAATTTGTACAAAGGCATAATGATATTGGCCGTTTTATTCTCAATCTCTTTTTTAATGATCCCGAGCATGGAATTGGCCTTCTTCACAGCCGCTGCCTGAATGGCCTCCCCTGACTAAAGAATTACTGTATTTCTTCGAATCTAAGACGCATATTTTTTTCCCAATTAAGCATTTCAAAAAATGGGGTGCGTCTTAGAATCGAAGGTCTCCAAAAAGCACCCCAAAATGCCATCTGATTACTTACCGGGGCTTGGGGGAGCCCCGTTTTTCACCGTTTTTTGCTGAAATGAAGATCAGGGAGGCCTGCAGAGGGTTACCGCAAAGACACTGCTCAAAGGCAGCAAGGTGATCGTCAGCTGCAGCGCGTGGGGCATGCTGGGGCGAGCTCTCAGGTTCAGGGAGAGCTCGCCGCTGAGCAGAGGGGGCAAAATGGCACGGTAAAATCGGATTGGCGAAATGGAATGGCAGGCAAGCTGGGGAGAGTTGGAGCTGAGCAGACAAATTGAAGGAAGGAGGTGCGTCTTGCAATCAATGGTTTTTTTTTTCTGCTGTTATTTCTGAAATTAAGGTGCGCCTTAGAATTGATGGCGCCTTAGACTCGAAGAAATACGGTAAGTCAAATAGAGGTTAAAAGAGAAGATGTCTCAGACTTAATTGACAAAATAAAGATCAATAAATCACCAGGCCCGGATGGCATCCACCCAAGAGTTCTGAAGGAACTCAAGAATGAAGTTGCTGATATCATGACAAAAATATGCAACTTGTCCCTTAAAACGGCCACTGTGCCAGAGGATTGGAGGATAGCTAATGTCACGCCAATCTTTAAAAAAGGAAGGAGGGGGGACCCGGGAAACTACAGGCTGGTCAGCTTAACATCTGTTCCAGGGAAGATGGTGGAAAGTCTCATTAAGGATAAAATCTTAAAACACATAGAAGAACAAGCTCTGCTGAGGGAGAGTCAGCATGGCTTCTGCAAGGGGAAGTCTTGCCTCACAAAACCAACCTTTTAGAATGTGAGCGAACCCGTGGATATTATATATCTGGATTTTCAGAAGGCGTTTGACACGGTCCCTCATGAAAGGCTCCTGAGAAAACTCCACAGTCAGGAAATAAGAGGGCAGGTCCTCTTGTGGATTAGGAACTGGTTGAAGACCAGGAAACAGCGAGTGGGAGTCAATGGGCAATTTTCACAATGGCGAGAGGTGAAAAGTGGTGTGCCCCAAGGATGGAAAAGAATGCTTTTCAACTTATTCATAAATGACCTGGAGTTAGGGATAAGCAACGAGGTGGCCAAGTTTGCGGATGACACTAAACTTTTCCGGGTGGTGAAGACCAGCAGGGATTGTGAAGAGCTCCAGAAGGATATCTCCAAACTGGGAGAATGGGCAGCAAAATGGCAGATGCGCTTCAATGTAAGTAAGTGCAAAGTGATGCACATTGGGGCAAGAAACCAAAATTTCACATATACGCTAATGGGTTCTGAGTTGTCTGTGATGGATCAAGAGAGAGATCTTCGGGTGCTGGTGGACAGGGCGAGGAGACAGCCACAGGTGGCAAATTTTGCCAGAGCCTCCCCCCCACCAGCACGCTGCCTGTACTTACTGCTTCACCACTCCTCTGCTGCCCCCCTTATCCATGGTGGTGGGTTGGGGTGGTGCATGTAAAAAATAATGAGAAAGCTGAAGTGGCTCCTGGCAGCTTCTCCTCAGGCTTGGGGCTGGGGAGCCTGGCTGGCTGGAGAATTCCCTTCCCCAGAGGCTTGCCTGACCCCCACACGACAGTTTTTCCACTAGCAAGCCGTAGAATCTTGTTTAATTCCTCCAAGCTCCAAGCAGATTGCCTGAGTTTATTGTGGGTGTTTTTCTGAACGTAGTTAAACTTTATTTGCTTGATTTATTCCACTGCTGCCTTCGTTGTTAGTTTTTGAGATTATGTTGTTTTAATTGTTTTTCTTTTCCATTATAAACTGCTTTGATGGTCTTTAGCGGGTGGGAAAGTAGCATAGTCAAATAGAAATGTCAACAGCGAATGAATGAATGAACATGGGGCGCTTTACAGCCCAGGAAAACCTACTGTATCCATAAAGTGGCTATCCGGGTTTCTTCGCAACGTCAGCGGCGGATAAATGAAGACATCTTTTGTGCATATGAGTGTACGTGAAAAGGAAAGCCGCGACAATCGGAGGAGGTACTGCTACTTCGCACGAGCGCGTTTTCAGGGAAAGCCTGTGGAAAACGGGCCCGCCCACTTTTGTAGCCCAGGGACGACGCATCACGTTGTCTCATCACTGCATTGCGGGCGGCCTCCAATGAATCCGCGCCGGATCCAGGCGAACGGATGGATGGGCAACACCTTGCGGGCGGGGGCGACTGCATGAAGTTTGACGACTGACGCAGAAGCCCAGATGATCTGAAGCCGGAGCGAGGTGATCGCGGCAGGGCGGGCGGCGGCGGCGAATCCGCGCGGCCAAGCAGCTGGGCAGCGTCTTTATACATTGGAGGCGGGGAGAAGTGAGGTGCTCGTGTGGGAGGGAGGGAGAGCGAGCGAGCGAGCGAGGGAGCAGGAGGTCGAAAGCAAAGAAACGCAGCAGCGCTCGGTGGTGATGTAGCCGTCTGGGCTGAGAAAGAGCTCTGGGCTGGTGGGGCTCGCCGGCTGGCCTTGGGCGAGGTCGGCAAAGGTCATCGTGGGATAGAAGCTGCCTTGTAGCGAGTCGCACCACCAAAGGGACGCATTTTAGGTGGTGCTCTCTTATACTGAGCGAGGAGGGGAAGAAAGCAATTTCCAGGGGTCTCTCTCTTGGTTGGGAGCCTTTTTTAAAAAAGATCGTGAACCCTTTGCGGGCAGGGAACCATTTACTTATTTATTTAGCCACGAAAAACACTTTGTGAACTACTTTTGTTGAAAATCGGTAATCGTCAATATCTCCTTAATAACTCTGTGTTGTCAACAGCAACTGGGAGATTTTTTTTCTGTGCCCTTGTGTTGGAGATGCTGGAAAATGAACCTGGGACCTTCAGCATGCTAAACATGTGACTGTACCACTTACAGCTCCGTGTGTGTGGTGTGTGTGTATACTGTTCCTCTAGGTCAGGAAGAAGCAGTGGAGACAAGAAAGATGACCATCAAAAACCGTAGTTATTAACCATGTAATAATACTGTAATTATAAATAAAACACTAGCAACAGGCCTTAACTGAGCTCAGGCTGTGTTGAGCTCCTTCTCAGGTTCTAACCATCTGATTTAAATCTCTGAGATTCTCTGGGATTTTTCCTTAAAGTACAAATGAAATACTTAGTCAGTCTGGACGCTGTAGCAACTCTAAAGGCTGATCTACACGACAGCGTCGCGGAGCGTTTTTTAATCCGGCGGAGCCGCCGGACCTCCGCCCCACTGCCGCGTACTCCAAGTCGAGTGTTCTATTTTTTAGGGGGCGTGACGGCAGAGCTTGGAGGTGGCTCGCGGAGCTGCTGCAGCCTACCAATCACAGGAGAGGGGGGGAGGGTGGCTGAATGCCAATGTGAACGACAACCAATCACCTTGGAGGTTACATCCAAACAACAACTGCGCTTTCTTAGGAAGGCGGGACAACATGAGGGGCAACAGGCTTGAAGACACTCCCCCGCTTCCAGCGCGGAGGCGCCAGGCAGAGGTGACGGCGGAGCCTCTGCCTGTCGTGTAGATCAGCCTTAAGACCAACACATGCATTTTTTGCAAGAACTTGGATGAGGCCCAGCCCTTACTTAAACCTCAGTCCTGGCTTATATAATAATGGGCATGATATTGATGTGGGGATGACAAACTGCTAAAAGGGTTTTGTAAATGAAAAATAGTGATCCGTGGACTGGTATATGGAAAATAAAATAAAATTGCTCCCCTTTCTAAACTTACTCGATGTGCTTCTAACCCACTGGCAACCATGTCTTCAGCAGACAAGCACACATAACCTTACAAACAGATGCAAGCATGAGGATCAGGACACTAAACCACAAGACATCTCAAATTCCCTCCTAAACACCATCCCTCAAATCTTAAGTTTTGATCAGTGGAGAAATACAATTACTCCTCAAGTATTCCAGTTACTTCAATTTGTACTACTTTGGAACTACAGTACTCCTAATTTCTTTCAGAATTATTTGGACTTTCTCCATGTCCTTTTTTTGAAAGATGGAATAGGTATTAAAAAACTACCTTCATTTATGTACAAAGGTTCTAATTCATGCAGTATTTTTATATTAGATGCATTGTTGTAAATGTGAAAGAGCCAGGGGAAGCAGACATTGGCCTGGCTCCAAAGAACTGCAAAGGGAAGGGAAATAGCCATTACCAGTGTTATGCAAATATTTGCACAGAAAATCATGACAATCTGTAGTAGCAAATTTGATAGCAGTTTTCATGATACTGCTTGTGTAAAAGAGGTTGCACAAAAAGTGCATTCACATAAATGGAAGAGCCTTTTTGGATTTTGTTGCACTTTTCTTGCACAAAGTTCTAACACTGGCAGCGCAATCCTATTCAACTTACACCACTGGTGTAACCAGCAGTGCAGCGAGAACGGGAGGCCCCAGAATGGAAAGGGGATTCAAATCCCCTTTGAATCCTCCTCTGGAGGGGATTTGAATTCCATTTCTGTTCTGGGGTCTCCTGTTCTCGCTGCACCGCTGGTTACACTGGTGGTGTAAGTTGGATAGGATTGCGCTGCCAGTGGAAAGCAGCCCTTCTGTGAGTGGTAGGCACCTTCTGCACGTGGCAGGGCACCTTTGGATCTAACCCATTGGATCTGATTTGTCACTTTGTGGTGGTTTTCAAATGTTAAACATGGTTTGACTCCAGAAACCTGAATGGCAGAGGATGGCATTCGGCGCAAAGGCCGGTTTCATACAAGGGATTATAACTGCTACTGTGGCTCAAGATGGCCATCTTAAGTGCCTATTAATACATATGGTTACAAACATTGGAAATCTATAATGGAACATACTTTATTAATCTGTTTGTATAGTGCCTGCCGTGTGCATGGTGCTTTACACAAAGTGAAAAAACATGTTCCTGTCTCAAAGGCTTCTAATCTAAAAATGTTTTGTTCATAATTTATTTGAAACAAATTGGAATGACTCAAAATTCGTAAACATATAGGACAGGCCAGAGCAACTTTAGACTTTTGTGAGTTAAGACAGTAGCATAGCAAATAATCCAAAGAGTTTATATAATACTGAAGTTACTCAGCAAGTAAATCAAAGCGATGTGTCTAAAGGAACTTTAAAAGCTAAAGCCAATAAACTCCACAAAAAATGTGAAAGAATAGCCAGTGTCGGCCGTACAACAAACTAGCACTTGGGTCCAGCAGAGGTCAGGTCCTCAGGATTTTAAAACTGCTTCTTCAGCTTCTCTGGCTCACAGATAATCTCACTGCACCTGCTTGTTCAGAAATGTCACTCAGCCCCTTCCTTGATTAGACTGCTTGAAAACTAGGTGCCATTCACAATAATTGACACTTTGTATAGTATGGGTGGAGCATAACTTGTATGGGTGGAGAATAACTTGCATAACATTATCCTTGGATCTTGAAGATCAGCACTGAAGTATCCTCCAGTTTCAATTAAATGAAGCCTCTTCTAAAACTTATACCACAAACTGTGAGTGTGTATATATTTATGTTTATTATAAAAAAATATAGACTGCCTTTCTAAAAAAAAGTATCCAACACTGCATATATTAAAAACAATATATTCAGAGTTATTTTGTTATAAATACCCTGTGCACTGCATTAAACAAAGTGTCTTTTCTATATCTAGGGCCAACATTAAGAAACTGCTTTCTTTGTAGAGTTGCTTTCTTTCATTCTTAAACAGAAGATGATCAGCATAAATGAATTTTATTCTTCTGGTGAAGAAGGTGTAACCTGGCTGAACAATCTATTGAAAGAATGGATTTATTCAGATAATTACTTGGGGAATTTCACAGACTATAAAGGGTATCTCTTATGGGTGCTCATACCATTGGTAATCCTGTTTTCGCCTCCTTTAATTATGCTTGGATTTATTTATACTTCTACGCTTCTCCTGCACATTTACAAGATAAAAACTAATTTAAAGGGAGATTATCTCAGTAAAGCATGGGACAATGGAAGACGGGCAGTGTCTCAGCTTTGGGACTCCTATGGCGTAGTGTGGCATGGTAAGTCTTATTGCTTTTCTAGTAGAATTGCATACTTTTGGAGTTCATGACCAGCTGTTTTGTGTCAAGATCCATTTCTAAAATCTCCGTTTAAAGTCTCTCAGTAATAGATTTTAATAATAATACGTAGTGTTTCATATAATAAAACATATAAAGTGCATTGCAAATGTTTTGCATGACCACAGTAATCTTTATAACAGCCCTCTAAGCCAAGGTGAACTTGCATTATTCTTACCATAATGCAAGCAGCAGGGTAGGTGAGTGTGTGAGAGTGGCCTAAGGCTCCTCCTTAGTAGCTGCATGCAGACATAATGCTAAACTGTGGTTTAGCATTGCATTTATGAGCAGTGCAGAGACTCAGGTGCTCTCTTTCCAGGAGGCTGACTGAAGCAATTGCCTCAAGCAGTAGATTGGTGGGGGTCGCCTACGTCCATCTGCCCACTTATCTCCACTGCTGCTGCTCCTTCCACTCCCTAGAGCCCCCCGTATCTGCAGGGGATAGGTTCCTGCCCCCTCCGCGGATACTGGAATCCGCAGATAGGGGGAACGCTATCCCCGCCGCCCCTCCACACCCATTTTCTTCGTTAATGGTCCAGCACTGGCATGAATCCAGTGCATCTCTTTCTTTAAACCAGGGGTGGCCAACCTTCTACCATTAGGGCCTCTGCGTTCTTAAGAAGTGTGTAGAAGACAGAATCTTGGCAGCTGCAAGTGCTGATGGTACTGCTAAAGCAGCTGCACCTGCTGAAATGCCCTCACCTATGCAACCATTTAAAAGGGCCAGCATTCATGTTGAAAGGTTGGCCACCACTGCTTTAAACAAACGCTGAGCAGGCTCCTTACACAGAGCAGGCAAGCAACCTGCATACTAGAGGCTCCCATGCAGCTACTAAGGAGGAGCAGGCTTCCTGCTTTGGGGACATGGGGTGAACCTCTCTATCTGCGGATAAGTGAATCCACGGATACGGGGTCCCCTTGTATTCCAGTTTCTATTTCAAACTAAGAAAACTGGTTTATTTTAACCAGAATTAGTTCATAAACAGTGCCAGTCCCTAGGGCAAAGCCCTGCACTAGCACCCCCCCCCCCCAAATCCTCCCACCTTCCCCATTGGCAAATAGGAACCTGCACCACTACTCAAGAAATCAGATGGGCCCTCTGATGAACCCTCTGATGGGCATGGGTCCTTAACCAGTGTCTAACCTGGTCAAACACCTGATGCTATGCCTCGATTTGATCATGATTTCAGAACCTGTATTGTTGTTAGAATAAACAGTAGTTTCAAGCATATTGGGAAACTGCTTTATTCTAAACTAAATGTAGAAGTCTTCAATCTCTTTCCCTTATGCATAAGAGCTGAGTAGGTGAGCCTGAGGGCGCAATCCAATCCTACTTATGCCACTGTTTTAACCAGCGGCGCAGTGAAAATGGGAGACCCCAGAATGGAAAGGGGATTCAAATCCCCTTTGAATTCCCCTTTTGGAGGGGATTTGAATCCCCTTTCCGTTCTGGGTCCTCCCGTTTTCGCTGCGCCGCTGATTACAACGGTGGCGTAAGTAGGATTGGATTGCTCCCTGAATCATGAATCTCTGCTAAGCTTATGCTTGTAACACAAAAACATGGTTTATCAATGCATCTGCATGCAGCTAATGAGTTTCTGGCAGTTGAAATTTTCACTGGAGACCGCATATGTCATCCTCTTACAGCACAAGCCTATGCACGTTTACTCGGAAGTCTCACTGTGTTCAATGGGGGTTACTCTCATGTAAGTGTGCCTAGGATTTCAACCTTAGTCACTATAGCATACCTGCCCCTGAGTGCCCAATGTGCTTTACAGCGCAATCCTGTGTAACTTTGTACCGGTATAACAGTAGATGCACCGGTGTACCAGCAGATGCACCGGTGTAAGTGCAATTACTGTTGTGGCGCCACAATTGTTGTGGCACCACAATTGTGGAACTCCTTGCCAGGGGACTTGAGAACTACCCCCTCCCTCATGACTTTTCGGCAAGGGCTCAAAATGTTTCTGTTTCGTCTAGTGTTTGGGTGATGGGTTGTTGTCTGACTCAAATGTCTCAAGATGTTCTGCCTTGCTGCTTCTCTGCTCCATATTGTTGCCCCCCAAATGGATTTATGTGTTTTTAATTTATTCTATGTATTGTTTTTAAATTATGTATTTTAATTTTTGTTGTAAGCCGCCTTGGGCATTTGCCTTGGCATTGGATCTTTTTAAATAAATAAATCTTTTAAATAAATAAATAACACTGGCATAAGTGCACTTACACCGGTGCAAGGTTACACAGAATTGTACTGTTAGAGTGCTTTATGGTGCTTTGACATATAAGTGTTAGCAGGCTTACTACTACCTTCTTTTATGGTGTTTTGCTACTTGGCAATATGAACAGAGAATGCTGATATTTTTCCACAATAATCTTCTATGGGCCATAGCACATCCCTGCTAACTGGACAAAGAGGCACTTTTGAAAGTAGTGTTGCTCTTATATTTAGCAGGGGGAGAGCAACTGTCCCATAGCATATTTTCTAATGGTTGTTTGCTGACGTTTCTGTTTTCTGCATCTTTTCTAGACTGTGAGCCCTTTTTGGGCAAGAAACTATTTCTTTATGTATTTTGCTCTGTATACCGCTGTGTTGAAAAGCGGTATATAAATATTCTTCACAATAATAATAATAATTTGTTAGATGACTATTCTGATGTTCAAGGACGTGAAAGGGCACGTTACCCAAACCACAACAGGATGTGGCATTGTCCAATATTTCTTGGAAATACGGCTGTTGTTAGAAGGTGTATTTTAGATGTTACAGAATTCAAGGCAATTTAGGAATTTCTCAAGATTTCTGAGATGGGCAGTGAGCAAACAATCAGACTCATAATTTTTAGGAGCAGAAGCTTACCATGACAAATCACTATGGGCCATCCATGGGCTGTAGACCCCATTCCATTAAACAGGAAAATGAAGCCCTGCATGAATAAGCAAAGTACTGTAGGAAGAAGTAATTTGTACTAATTGTACTAACCTATAACACTGCTTGCAATTTCTGTTGTTACTTCCTGTTCATCTTTAGGGCAAGCTAACTCTTGTATTTTGTACTTTGAACAGGTTATGAGGTGCATGGGATGGACAAAATACCAGAAGGACCAGGGCTTGTTGTAGTTTACCACGGAGCCTTTCCAGTTGACTATTTCTACTTTGTATGTAGACTCTATTTACAGACAGGCAGACTCTGCCACTCAGTGGTTGATTACAATTTTTCCAAAATACCAGGTAAAATGTACTTTAATGTTTGGGGGTGTGCATGCTTGCTTGTGCATTACAGGCCTTTGAAATCAGAAACCTTAATTCATACCTTAAGGAAAATGTCATGTTTCTTGCAGTCCTGAAACACTGGCGACTGGCACATCTGGAAGGCTTGGACAAGATTAGAAATGCTTGTTCTCTCTCTCGCTATCTCTATCTGTTAAGAAAATAATGCACTTGTGGTCAGGGCTAATTATGGTATTCCCAGGGGAGTTTTTAGAAACTCCCATCAAATCCCCAGATGTATTGCAATTGCCACTTTTATTTGTTGTGTTTGCTTAGACTTTTGTACACTTCTACATATCCAAATGTGCCCAAGGCAGATAAGAAGAACCTGCTGGATCATGCTGATAACCCATCTAGTCCATCATCCTGTGTCCCCCAGTGACCCAGCAGTGACCCTCTGGGAAGCCCACAAGCAGGAGAGAAAGACTCACCCCTCTTCCACTATTGCTCTCCTGCAACTGGTATTCAGAGGCATATTGCCACTGAACCTGGATGGAGCACTGAGGCTAGCCATCATAGCTAGTAGCCAATGGTAGACTTGACCTCCATGAATTTGTCTATATTTCCATTTAAGGCCATCTAAATAGTAGCCACCGCCACACCTTGTGGCAATGAATTTCACAGACTAATTATGCACCGTGTGAAGAAGTGCCTCCTTTTGTTTCTTCTAAATCTCCCACCAATCATTGGATGACCTCTGATTCTAGTGCTCTGATTGTAGCGCTGATTCTCTCTGACAAGCGAGAAGAACATTTCTTTCATCACTTCATACTATTTATGCTCATGTTTTGTCTCTAACTAGGGGTCTCTTGGTGGTTCCAGTGCCTTATATGTTATATAATTTGTATTGTGCAGTCTGAATGCTATGTGCTTCCTAGGTAATATCTTGATGTAGGCCTAGCAACAATTCTGTAAGGCGAGTATGAATTATTATCCCTTTACTGCTTCTTGCAGTCTGTGCTGGAAAGTCATTGAAGGATATGATTAGTTGTTCAGCAGACTAATTATTATATTATATCACTATCAGTGTACATGATACTTTACTTCTGAGTAGACATGTTTAGGCTTGCACTATAAAAGTCACACCTAAGGCCTGATCCTATCTGGTGATTATGCTGCCGGAACATGTGTTCCAGCGGTGTAACGTGCTTGCTGGCTGTCACAAATGCGACAATGCCGGAGAATGTGGCCTGGTTGCCGCTGGAAGTGAGGAGCAGCTGGGTCCATGCGATGAAAGGTCGGGGGTGCCCACTGCCTCAGGTAAGGCCACATAGGGGGTAGGAGAGAGGCAGGAAGGTGGTGGGACAGGGCAGGGGTGGTGATGGATGGAATGGGGAGGAGATGGAGCGGAGAGGATAAGGACAAGGAATCACTGGCGTCGCTGGAGGTGGGGCAGAAAGCTAAGTTCTGCAGCTTTCCGCCCCACCGTTACTCTCCGGTACGAGGCGCCCTGCCCCCTCGTCATAGGAGCCCGTCAGTGGAGAGAAAGCAACGCGCAGGGACTCTCCTGCACATTGCTTTCTCTCTGCTGACGGGCTCCTACGACAAGGGGGCGGGGCACCTCGTACCGGAGAGTAACGGTGGGGTGGAAAGCTGCAGAACTTAGCTTTCAGCCCCACCTCCAGCGACGCCAGTGCCAGGAATGGAGTGGGTTCGGCGGCGGCAGCACCCACCGAATCCTTATCCACTGCTAGTTTTGTACTGTACTCGGATACATTTTCCACATTTTTAAGTAGCATGTTTTCACATAATAAACTTAGATTTGCTGATATCTCCTACAGGTATCAACCTGTTTTATAATGTACATGGCCTTACGCATGATGGAAGAATGGAATGTGTGGACATTCTGAAAAAGGGGTACTTGTTAGGAGTCTTACCAGGCGGAGTCCGAGAAGCACTCTTCAGTGACGAGAACTACAGCCTCCTCTGGGGTAGCCGTTCAGGCTTTGCTCATGTAGCCAGGGTTGCAAAAGTGGTGAGTGGCCATATGCCATGCATGTAATCAATGTTTTTGTGGTCTCCAAACAGAAATCCATGTGCAGTGAGATCAGGAATAAACCATTTTATCTTTACAGGACTCTGCTCTATAATATCTGAGAACTATTTTGATGGTACTGTATTCAACCTCCATCAGTTCATTATTATTATTTTTTAAAATTATTAACTGTTTTATTGATTATTTAATTTGGTGGTGGTTTTTGTTATATTTTAATTGCGCAGGCCCTGTTAGAGCTAGAAGGTAGGGTATAAATTGCTGAATAAATAACAATAAATAAATAAATAAACTGTGCTTGCAGTTTTCTTTGGGAAGAAATAATCTTAATCAGTTTCTTATGATGAAGAACGTGTATAACCCCTACAGCTGTAAACTGTGTATAGGTATCATAATTTTATGAGGAATGTGTTATTTGGCCACAAAATCATGGCGGGGAGAAATTTTGCACTTTGCCCACACCGACTACTCGGGAGTAAGGGTAGCCGGCGCAAGGCCGGCCGCCCTCACTCCGCCACCGGGGTGTCCATGCAGCTGCCGGAGGAAGGTAAGGGATCCCCCAGCGGCTGCATGGGCGGTCTGGGCGGCGAGGGAGGGGGGCCATTGGCCGTGTTGGCCCGGAAGGGGGTGGGGATGGCATCCGCCATATCCCCATCCCCGTTCCGGCTTGCACAGTCCTTACACTGCCTTCTCTTACTTCTACGAGGCCCATGGGGCCTCCCAGCTCTACACCGGGGGAAGGGGATGAACGTCCCCTTTCCCCAAGTAGACCTCTGGGCCGCTGCAAAGCAGCTCGGAATGGGTGTAGGATCTGGCAGGTGGCCCTGGGCCGCCTGCCGGATACTTACATAGGATTGGACTGCCCATCTCCTATCCTGATCATGCTCCTGTCATGCTCTCTCTCTCTCTCTCCTCTCTCTCTCTCCTCATATATCAATTTATGCTACTTATGGCAGGAAAACAACATACAAATGAAAAAAATTAAAATAAATTTGTCTGTGCGTAGCTATTGGCAGAGGAAAAGTAACCATATTCTAAAAGTAGTTTGTGTTTAGGTCACTTCTCTTAGCTCTAGGGATATTTTCTTGTATCTTTGAAAAAGGTCTAAGACTTAAATTGTCATCTTTATGTACACAAAACCTGTGTACATTTCCTTTGGGGTTTTATTGTATTTCCAGTGTTTATGTACCATAGAATAAAAATACAGTACTGTAACTTTGAATAAAATTTATAAGTAACTGTGTAAAAATAATTTGAAATCAACTTATTTATTTATTTAATCACATTTTGATACCATCCTTGCTCCAACAGTCCTGTGAGGTAGGTGAGGCTGAGAGATAGTGGCTGGCTCAAGGTCACTTTTTTTTTTTTTTGGCAAAATGATGCTGTTTCCTGAGGCTCAGTTGCTTAGGAGCAGACATGAATTCTTAGAGTTCGTTAAGAAGAGATGTAACAGGGTCAGTGCAATAAGATAAATTAATTACCTTGGCAGGCAATGCAAATTTAGTCCCCAAAACTAATTAACAGTTTAGTTCCCAAAACCTTCCTTGCCCTGTTCAGTTATTCTGAGCAGCAGTGGAAGAGGGAGCCCCCTCCTTTTCTCAGAGTTGCAAGCAACTGCATGGTAGTCCTGGCTATGAGAACTGAACCGTAATGTTGCATGAAAAGGTTATGATTACCACATGATCACCCAATTGTGCTGTATGTTATCAATTTCAATGGCTTTCAAAGACTTGGGATGTACGAGAGTAGAAGCCATGTAAAAACAAGATCCAGCCAGAATAAAAACAATGTTCGATCCTGCTTGCGCTCTCCGAAATTCTTCAAAGTTGCAAAGCAGGCAGAAATCATTAAAAGCCAAAGCCAGTATTGGTCCGACGTTTCGTTTCTTTCAATCCAGAAACATTTTCTAGGAACAATCCGAAGATTGGTAGATGATAAAATGCAGGCGCAAAAGCTTCGTTTCTTTATAGTTCAAAAGTGCGGGAACTAAGCAATTAACAGTGGAACTGACGCGGAAGTCATTCATTAGCGCAAAGCCGGTTCTGTAAGTAGCGCACTGTGTAGTATTGTCCCTATATCCTGTAGCCCGAGTAGACCTGCTAGGAAAAAAACATTGTTTTCTTTTTATCAACCCATGGTAATCGCTGTCAGTGTAGCCCTGAGGTGCCCTCTGTGTTTCTCTGATGTTATCAATCTGTCTTCCTGGTTCTTCCTTGCGTATAATGGGAAACCAAACCTTGTTGATGAAGCTCAGGTCCTGTTGCCTATTAATTAATTTCTGAACGGGTCTTTTACTGATCTCAATTGCCTCAATTGCTTCGTTCCCGCGCTTTTGAACTATAAAGAAACGAAGCTTTTGCGCCTGCATTTTATCATCTACCAGTCTTCGGATTGTTCCTAGAAAATGTTTCTGGACTGAAAGAAACGAAACGTCGGACCAATACTGGCTTTGGCTTTGGCTTTTAATGATTTCTGCCTGCTTTGCAACTTCGAAGAATTTCGGAAAGCGCAAGCAGGATCGAACATTGTTTTTATTCTGGCTGGATCTTGTTTTTACATGGCTTCTACACTCGTACATCCCAAGTCTTTAAAAATAATTGCTGGCCATGAAAGCTTTTGATCGAAAATTTCAATGGAAATTGACTCGGCTGCAGTCGTAAGCACACTTATCTGGCAGTGGGTCCCACTGAATTCAGTGGAATGTGCTTCTAAGTAGATCTGCATAAGACTGTGTACTGGGCAGCCCAATCCTATTGGGCTCAGCCTGCTGGTGAAGCGAGTGTTCTGCCAGCACTGACTGCCATAAAGCAGTTGTAAAAGGTGCCCTGGCAGCTTGCAGAGTAGCATGCTGCAGGAACGCTGGTGGGAAGGCCAGAGCTTGGTGGACCCGCTGAGGCAGGTAAGGCGGGACAGAGTGGGGGGGAGGGCAGGATGGGGGCAGGGGGAGGGCGGATCAGGTCTGCAAAGGGGGCAGGTTTGGCAGCAGTCAAATCCTGACCCCCTTCCCAAGCCCAATCTACCATCCCATGTCAACGTGGACTTGTGTCACCGATTTCACTGGCGTAGATCTGCGTAGGCCCCCCCCCACACACACACACACTGTGCATCGCGGAGGTTTACCCCTACGTAAAGGAATGAATGTTCCCCTACCCAGAGGAGACCACTGCAACTGCCCCCCCCCCGGATGCAGTGGTAGCCTTTTTGGCGCTGCTGCATCGATGCATTGGGCTTTTAATTGCCTATGCAAGATGATGTCCCAGTTTTTATTTTGAGACAATAATCCTGATTTAAGAAAAGCAGAGCTTGAAGGATCTACTTTTCGTGGAAACTGGTTTTAAAAGTGTGGCAGCTACCAAACCAGCTCACGTTCCCTTTGCGCATGGAGTACACACTGTGATATGAATACAAGGTCTTTAGGTGGTGGCTGAAGGACTGCCCTAATTGTGGCCACTTTTCTCCCACCTTTCTCAGCCTATCATTCCTATATTTACAAAAAATCTTCGGGAAGGATACAGGACTCTTGGAAAAATATGTAAGATCAATTCTGCTTGCATCTTCCCATATGCTTCTACCCCAGTGCTAAATGCATTACATTGAAGGAAATTCCATTGATTTCTATTGGACTTCTATGTAATTGTGTTTAGGATTTTGGCTCTGGGATATTTTTGTTGTTCGTTCCTCCTCCTTTTCCCCCTCTGCTTTGGGCTTCCATAACACTGTCTTGTCCTCTTTCCTTTAGCTGCTCCTCTGTCTTTTTTGGTGATTATTTCTCTTCACTCCTGTCCAGTAGTGCTTGATCCTTGGCCAATAGTATAACAGGTTGAATCTGATGCAGATTTACTTGGGCTGCAGTCTAACACACATTTATGTACACGTTCATCCATTGAATTCAATGAAAATGTAAACAATCATAATTATGTGTTAGGTTGAAGCCCTAGTATGTATTGTGCATGCCAGTCTTTCATACATTTGTTGCACAATTATGTGTCAACTGCATGGCCTTTGTTCATTTAATACCAGGGTTTCTTTTTAAGTTCCTATGCCTATACCATACTAATAGTTGTCAAAACCTAAGCATATTTCTGATTTTACAAACAGGGCCATTGAAGTGGGTGTATGAGCGTACCCGGTGGCTAATTGTTCCTATATATGGAGGGTTTCCAGTCAAACTTTGTACATATGTTGGAGATCCCATTCCTTATGATCCAAATATAACGGTTGGCGAGCTAGCTGAAAAGGTACGTTTGGTATACTGTTGAAGCTTTTGAGATTCCTGTATTCTTACTTATAATAAAGGAGTGCAATATAATACTCATTCAACAAATTCACTCTAAGAAACGGCAGGTTTCACACTGTGTCCTAAAATAACAGTGTAAAGAAAGTTTGCCAACTTTACAATAGTTCGCTTATCCTGGGAAGATAAAAGAGAACGCAAAATATCAACCTCTAGTAATCCTGCATAGTAATACAATAAAGGGTTCAAAGAGACCGTATGCAAGTTTTCGTACTTTTCTTCTTTTCCTCCACGCAGGGTTGTTGGTGTTTCTCTGGCCACTGTGAGGGGGGAGTGGCGCAATTTAAGTTCAGAGAGGCATCAGCAGGTGGAAGTGGAGTCGGTTCTTTGTCTTGCCTTCTCGTTGGTTGGCTTCAGCTTTTGGGAGGGCCTTGGGCACATGGGTTGGTAAAACTGTAATTTAAAAAAAATGCTGGACTTGGAAATTCATAAGGCAAATGCTGCTTCACTATTCTGCTGGGTAATAATATGAAAACACAAAGATTCTTCTATTATTTTTATATCTCTTTTTCAGACAAAGACTGCAATAAAAAACCTCAGAGATAAACACCAACAAATACCAGGTAGCATACGACAAGCTCTGTTGGAACGGTTTGATAAACATCCCAAAGATGATCAGTAGGATAATATTTTTGAAAATTGATACTTTTTTTCCTAAACAGTTTACTAACTCTATGTAACAGTTTGGTTTTTTAAAATATGTCTTCATTCAGATACAACACATATTTTTCAAGCATGCAAGTAGATACCTGTTATGAGTGCATCTCAGCTAGTTTGGCTTAGCTATGAGGCTACTGCTGTTAGCGTGGAACAGAACATGAATTTTTTTTTTTTTAATATATAGCCACAACATTTCATGAATTTTTGGGAACACTTGTTTTGTACCACTGTAGTAGAATCAATGGTAGCACCTCTTTACCAGATGTTGAATAATAATAATCCAGTTGATTTGGGAGCATACTATCTTCATCATCGTCCCTTCTTATTTTTGGCACCTGTTTTAGAGTATTGATAGACATGCGGCTGCGCTTGCGACAAAAAGTTGAAAATTACGACACTGTAATATGCTGCTTTTATTAGGTAGTGTTATTTTTAATATAATATTGCTGTGGAGGATTAATTATACTGTTCTGTATTAACTGGGATGCTACTGTACCTATAATTCCTACATCCTACAATTAAAACTTCATTGATTGTGTCAGTGTTCCATCTTTGATAAATACATATGGCTAGTGTACAGTACCATAGGGATGGCACCAATCATTCAGCTGCCAAGTTAATGTTGGTGTATGATTTTACAAGTTGAGTTGCAGCTGCATTCTATCTACAGTGGAGGGGCAATATTTGGGTTTCCACTCATGGTGAGTTAATTTGACTGCAGCCAGGCTTATTGAAGTTGTCATTGCTGCCATCAGATCCACTAGAATGCACTAATTATGCAAACAGTTGCTTCATAGACTGTTGCCATAATTCTGCATGCTTATTTTAGTAAAGTTATACTGCATCATGGATTTGGAATTTTGGTATAGCAGCTTGGGTCTGTATGCAGCCCTAAAAGTACATAACCCATAATGTAGTGATGTTTGTGAATGACCTACTAATGAGTGAAAACATTCCGGGCTTATAACGAAAGTGAGCTATTGTATAGCAGAATAAACAGGTCCATCAAAAGCCAGTGGAGCAGGTGGATTTTCTACAGAACTTTGCTGCTCTGAGTAGTGAAAATAATGTTCTAAGTGGAATTTGTTGTGGGGGTGTTTGCACATCCATAGTTGTAAGTATACTGGTTAAATATATACTTAGGCTGCAGTACTATACACCCTTACTAGAGAATAAATCCCACAGCACACAGTGGAGTATTAGGGTAAACATGAGTAGGATTGCACTGCAAAACACATTTGTAAGAATATAACCTGTGATATTGTCTATCACACCTAATTTAGACCAGATTTGCTAATGTAGTAACTGGATGAATAATGAAATGAAGTTGTCTACCCATAAAAGACCGGTTGACTGCAAACAATGTTGAGAATTGGAAATAGCTGCTCATTTCTTCTTTTTGGTGAATCTACTTAGTTTGCCTCAGTATAATAAAAGCTACATCTGTTAAACTCACAAAGGTGTGTTTTGTGAAATCTGTGGCCAAGAACTTCAGCAAGGAGCAAGATTCCATGATCAGAAAGTAGAGTTTTTTCTGCATACCCCATGACCCTGGCTTCCAATTTACACATACATCTACCGTATTTCTTCGAGTCTAAGGCGCCATCGATTCTAAGGTGCACCTTTACTTTCAGTACCACCAGCAGGGGAAAAAAATCCATCGATTGTAAGACTCACCTCCCTTCATTGAATCTACCCGCTCAGCACCAACTCTCCCCAGCATGTCACCTGCAGCTGAGGATGACTGAGTGCACTGCCTTTGCATAGCATTTCTGGCCCCGTCAGAAAGTGCCATTTCCTTTGTTACCTGGGCTTGGGGGAGCTTCAGGGATGCCTGCGCAACCCTCTGCAGGCCTCCCTGATCTTCAGTTCGGCGAAAACCAGCGATTTTTGGGCATTTCTGGTTTTCGCGAAAACCGGAAATGGCTGAAAATCACCGTTTTTTGCCGAACTGAAGATCAGGGAGGCCTGCAGAGGGTTGCACAGGCCTCCCTGAAGCTCTCCCAAGCCCCAGTAAGTAAGAAGATAGCATTTTGGGGTGCTTTTTGGAGACCTTCGATTCTAAGATGCACCCCATTTTTTGAAATGCTTAATTGGGAAAAAACATGCGTCTTAGAATTGAAGAAATACAGCTGATGGGAAGGGTTGTCTGAAGTTTTGGAATGTGATGTCATCGCTACATTGATGATAGCCTGCTATACCTCTCTTCCATCAGGCTCCAGGAGTGCATTTGCCAAGCTTCGGCTGGTGTGATAGCTGCTGCCCATCCTAACGACTGCAGATCTGGCCATAGTAATCAATGCCTTAGTTGCATTATGTCTGGAGTTGTGCTCCCCTTCAAGGCAGTCCAGAAGTTAGATGGTCCTGAGCCATACAGGGCTTTAAATGTCATAACCAGCACCTTGAATTGGGCCTGGAACCGAACCAGCAGACAGCATAGTAGCTGGAGCGGTCCAATAGAGTCGAACCACTGAGCACCAGTAATGACACAGACTGCCGCATTCTTCACAAATTGCAATTTCTGGACCATCTTCAAGAACAGCCCCAGGTGGAGCCCATCACGGTAATCTAGCCAAGATATCATCAACGCATGGATCACTGTGACATTATGGGGCAACAGGTGGTGTGGAACCTCTGATACACCCGGAGGCCTTACCCTGGGCTGTACTTTAGATGAAGGGCCTCTACTTAGAGGCAAAGTAAGAGGACCCCCTAGCCAGGGTCCAGGTGAAATTAACCCAGTAAGAAGGAAGGGCACCCCGGCAGTGGCGTTTTAAGCCCTCCTGCCGCCTGGGGCTAGGAGGGCGGGGGCTGGCCAAGCGCCCCCCGGATGTCACGTGACGTGTGACGTCCAAGGATGCTGTCGCTCGAAAGCTGGAGCGCAGCGCCCGCCCGCAGCCATAACGGGCGGGCGGCGCTCCAGCCTTTGACTCCGAGAGCGTCCTCGTCGTCTAGGCAACGCGCACAGTGCGCGCCCGCAGACACAGGGTCTGAGAGCGCGCTGTGCGTTGCCTAGACGACGATGCTGTTACCTCGGACTCGAGCTTTCGAGTCCGAGGTGAGCAACAGCGTCGTCTAGGCAATGCGCAGCGCGCTCTCAGACCCTGTGTCTGCGGGCGCGTGCTGTGCGCATTGCCTAGACGACGAGGACGCTCTCCTCGAGCGTCCCCCAGTCAGCTAGGCGCCTGGGGCCCTGTATATCAGGGCCCCAAGCGTTTCTATGCTACTGCACCCCGGTTTTTCTATTAACCCTCCTTTGTCAAATAAAAGACTCAATTGCAGCCAGGTTCCTCAGCTTGATTGTTCTTGGCATTCCAAAAAACCCTGGAAGCAGAGCTCCTCCCTTGGGAGAAGGAGATGGAGATGACACCCCCTTTTCAATTTTTATACATTTGTTTTAAAAGTATTGCAACCCACTCCAAGAGTTTGGGATACCATAAGCTTGATCTTTAAACAAAGTATAAGAAGTTTCAAAGTAGAAATAAGTGGGAGGAGAAAAAAAACACACTCTGGTGAAGTAAAATACACATTTGGCCCTTAATGTCAAGATTTACTCATACCCTTTAACACTGTACTCTGATGAGCTGGAGGCAGATGTTAGTGTTTTTTTTTCCAGACAGTTGGAAGTTAGTTTGACGAAGGAGGAGTGTTTTTAGACTCATCCCACAGTTGTCTCCGGCAAACAGATATAACATTTTTTTGCATGGTGTCTTTTTCTGGATAATGCTGACAGTAACGAGAATGTTGAGAACAAAAACTAGCAAGAACTCTTAGTTTGCAGTTTGCTTGCTGCTCCATCTCTAATACTGGCTATGTTTGTAATTATGGTTTGAATAAAATTAATGCATTTATATTTTAAAATTTTCATAGATATATCAAACCATACAATGTTATGTGATAACTAGGTTATACATAATACATTTTATGTTCTTAAAAGTAGTAAAGCAAGTTTAGATCTGGAAAGAAAATAAATATTGCATATTTCTCCTTTTCCTAATTTTTTCATTTTTTTCTGAAAACTGGTAAACATCTTTTTCACATTTCTAGAAATCTTACACTTCTATTAAGTGGTTTAGACAATTTGAACCAGTTGAGATTCATTCATGTAGAGTAATCTCAAACTCTTTTGCTTCTAGTGTAACTCTATAAAATGAATACTATAATAGGTATTTTATTTGCCTTCTGAGCCCTTGCCTTTTTTAACATCTCGCTGGTACAGGTGGGGGTGCTGCTGTTTTTATGCTCCTGTTTTAATTGTAGCAATAATCTTTTTAATCGATTTTTAGATACTGTTTTTATTAATTTTCATTAGTTGTTTCTTACTATTTTAAAATGTGATTATTTTTGTATTGTATTTTTTGTATTGTTTTTTCTTTTTTTTCTGTTGTAAGCCGCCTTGGGTCCCTTCGGGGAGAAAGACGAGATAAAAATATTGCAAATAAATAAATAAATAAACTTAAAGTTGACCACTCCTGTTTTCCCTGAGACATGGGTGTGGAGAGAGAAAGCAGTTAGCATTAGGGAAAATGCAACTACTTCCAGAACATCAGGAGAGACCTGAACAGTCAGGCATCTATCGAATCAGGATATGCATGGCTTCTTACTGTATATGAAAATGCTTCTTTTCCTCCTTTTCAGCAACAAAGGGGGGGTGTTAAGGAAGATGTGGAGGAAATACCTGATCCTTATCTTCATTTGCCACCATCTACTGCTTTTCCACCATCTACTGCTAATGTAGGAAAATACAGCTTGGGAAGGGACACTTCTGCCATCTATTGGCAGAGAGAGAACTTGCAGCTTTCTGAGGATGGGATGTATAAGGCAACCCCCAGGAAAATGTTTGTGTCACTGGGCCTGAACCCCTCTGAGGCCACTCTATCACTACGTCTTTAAATAACTTTGTGTTTCTAACTTTTCTGTTTTTCTTTGGAAAATCCCAAATGACGAGTGAAGATCAGGGTCAGTGAACCGTAGGTCCACAGTAGCACATTAGGGAGATCAGCCAGGCTGCTTCCCCTAATTGGTTGCCGTGGACCCATGACCACCACTGTCAGCTGCCAGCCGCCCTTCCAAAGGTAGGGAGGAATGAGAAATGGTTCCACTCTAGGCAGCCAATCTCCACTCTGCTCCCTCTTTTCTGTCCTTCCTGCCTTTTGAAAGGACGGCAAAGTGACTACCAGATGTGAAGGGGACGATGAGTGCAGTGTGGAAATATCCTTAAGGACCTGCTAGTTCAACGAGAGACCTGTCCTTTGCTTGAAGTATTCCCAGGACATGAGCAGAGGGTGGGTTCAGTGGCATAGCCGAGGGCGTGCGGTGTTGTAAGTGTTGTCACTCGCCGTCAGAGCCATTTGGGGAGCAATGCTACATTGCAGGGAGCGCACTGCATGTTGCCATCAGATGGCTCCAACAGTGAGTGGGAGGGGCTGCTTACACACCTGTTGCAGCGGCTTGTACTACTTCCAGCACCGCACCCCTCTGGCTACACCACTGGGTGGGGTCACTCTGAAGACATAAAATGGGCAGCAGTGGATTATTATTACAGTGGATTATTATCAGATTGTGGTCATGTTGTTAAGAGCTGGAGCCCAATGCTGGAACATTCTGTCTTCTGTTATGCCCAAAGTATTATGAAATAGTGGCAGATCAGAATTCAGATAGAAACTCACTTAGCTGTGGATAGTGGATGCTCCCGCCCTCGCGACCGCACTCCTGCTCTTACTTTTCATGAATCAACTTCATGTCTTCCTTCAACAAATGCACCGTTAAGCAGCCTCTGGCTGCTTATTGTAGCAAGCAGAGCGAGTCAAAGTCCTAGATGGGCTCTGAGAGCCTGTTCTAATGACATATAACTTGGTGCATAGTTTGGCACTGCGGCAAGAAGGGTAATCTGAGCTGCTTTCAGACCAAGCGTGAAGATTACTAAGAAAAGGAGTGTGGGTGTTTGTCAACCAACTTGCCTCCTTCTGAAGTCTTGACAAACCAGAAAATAACTCTGCTACCCCACAAAAGTGAAGACTGAAACATAGGGTGGTAATGAGTCATAGGGAGAGTTGCAACAGATCCTTTCTGCAAAGAAGCTGGCTCACTATGGGTTGATGCGAAGGGATGCCACTACCCAGGTGGTATTCCACCCTGCATTCTGCTTTCAATCCAATTCCTCCTACTCTCATTGGCACTGTTTGAAAATTTACCAATTTCCTGGCTCTTTATCTGCAAAGAATAGTGCCTCATGTGTGCTTGGCCAGCAGTGGCAGTAGGTAGATGAAAGTGCCTGGTGTAAATTAATAAAGGTGATGGACCTTGTCTTCACTGATTTTTGATTAATGGCCAGCATTTGTGGATTGATGTGCCAACATGGTGTACATCTAACATGAAACTTAGAGCCCAATCCTATCCTTCCCCCTCCCCTCCCCCCCGCTGGTGCAGCTGCACCAAAAATGAGTGCGCTGTATCCAGCAGGGGTGGATTGGGAGGCTTTAGAGGTGAAGGGGGATTTAAATCCCCTTAAAACCTCTTGACATCTTGGGAATCAGCGAACTAAAATGGACGGGCATGGGCAAATTTAAGTCAGGTGACCACAGTATCTACTACTGTGGGCATGAATCCCTCAGAAGAAATGGAGTAGCCCTCATAGTCAATAAAAGAGTGGGAAAGGCAGTACTGGGGTGCAACCTCAAAAACGACAGAATGATTTCAGTTCGAATCCAAGGCAAACCATTCAACATTACAGTAATCCAAGTGTATGCCCCAACCACTGATGCCGAAGAAGATGAAGTTGACCGGTTCTATGAAGACCTACAACACCTTCTAGAACTAGCACCCAAAAAAGATGTCCTTTACATCATAGGAGACTGGAATGCTAAAGTAGGAAATCAAGAAATAAATGGAACAACAGGCAAGTTTGGCCTTGGAGCGCAAAATGAAGCAGGGCAAAGGCTAACGGAGTTCTGTCAAGAGAACACGCTGGTCATAACAAACACTCTTTTCCAACAACACAAGAGGCGACTCTACACATGGACATCACCAGATGGTCAATACCGAAACCAGATAGATTATGTGCTTTGCAGCCAAAGATGGAGAAGCTCTATACAGTCAGTAAAAACAAGACCTGGAGCTGACTGTGGCTCAGATCATGAGCTTCTTATTGCAAAATTCAGGCTTAAACTGAAGAATGTAGCGAACACCACTAGACCAGTCAGATATGACCTAAACCATATCCCTTATGAGTATACAGTGGAGGTGAAGAATAGATTTAGGGCATTAGACCTGGTAGACAGAGTGCCTGAAGAACTATGGACGGAAGTTCGTAACATTGTACAGGAGGCAGCAACGAAAACCATCCCAAAGAAAAAGAAATGCAAGAAAGCAAAGTGGCTGTCAGATGAGGCTTTACAAATAGCTGTGGAAAGAAGGAATGCGAAAAGCAAGGGTGAAAGGGAAAGATATAACCAACTGAATGCAGATTTCCAGAGAATAGCAAGGAGAGATAAGAAGGCCTTCTTAAATGAACAATTCAAGGAAATCGAGGAAAACAACAGAATGGGGAGGACTAGAGATCTCTTCAAGAAAGTTGGAGATATCAAGGGAACGTTTTGTGCAAAGATGGGCATGATAAAGGATAAAAAAGGTAGGGACGTAACAGAAGCAGAAGAGATTAAGAAGAGATGGCAAGAATACACAGAAGAACTATACAAGAAAGATCTTAATGTTCCTGATGACCACGCTGGTGTGGTCACTGACCCAGAGCCGGACATCGTAGAGAGTGAAGTCAAGTGGGCCTTAGGTAGCATTACTAACAACAAAGCTAGCGGAGATGATAATATCCCAGCTGAGCTACTTAAAATCCTAAATGATGATGCTGTTAAAGTGCTGCACTCAATATGCCAACAAATTTGGAAAACTCAGCAGCGGCCAAAGGATTGGAAAAGGTCAGTTTACGTTCCAATTCCAAAGAAGGGCAGTGCCAAAGAGTGCTCAGATTTTACAGATTTTACTTTTCTGGGCTCCAAGATCAGTGCAGATGGAGACAGCAGCCATGAAATTAAAAGACGCTTACTCCTTGGAAGGAAAGCTATGGCAAATTTAGATAGCATAATAAAAAGCAGAGATATCACCATGCCAACAAAAGTTCGCATAGTCAGGGCGATGGTGTTCCCAGTAGCAATGTATGGTTGCGAGAGTTGGACCATAAGGAAGACTGAGCGCCGAAGAATAGGTGCTTTCGAACTGTGGTGCTGGAGAAGACTCCTGAGAGTCCCTGGGACTGCTAGGAGATCAAATCAGTCAATCCTAAATGAAATCAACCCTGACTGTTCCCTGGAAGGACAGGTACTGAGGCTGAAGCTCAAATATTTTGGCCACCTAACGCGAAGAGAGGAGTCTCTGGAGAAGACTCTGATGCTGGGAAAGCTTGAAGGCAAAAGGAGAAGGGGAAGGCAAAGGATGAGATGGTTAGACAGCATCACCGATGCAACGAACATGAAAATGAGCGAACTCAGGAAGATAGTGGAGGACAGGAAGGCCTGGCGGGATATGGTTCATGGGATCACGAAGGGTCGGACACGACTTAACGACTGAACAACAACAACAAAAACCTCAGTCCCCAAGTCCCCCTAAGTCCCATAGTAGCGAACTTATATATGGAATTTCTTGAAAAGCAGGTGCTCCAGACGGCTCCATTTAAACCTGATGTCTGGTGGCGCTATATAGACGACGTCTTTTGTATATGGCCGCATGGAGAGGTAGAATTACATAACTTTTTGATACATCTAAACAACTTCTGTAAAGAGATCCAATTTACAGTAGAAAAAGAAAAGAATGGGTCCTTGGCTTTCTTAGATGTTTTGGTCACCAGGAGAGAAGACTTTACGCTTAATCACTCAGTATATAGAAAACCGACCAATACAGGAAGGTATTTGAATTTTGATTCGAATCACCATCCTGCCCAGAAAGGCTCCCTAATTAATTCATTGGCTTATAGAGCCATTAAAATCTGTGATAAAGAGTCAATAGATAAAGAGATACAGGTTGTGTTCGATACTTTGAGAGCCAATGGCTACCCGTTCGCACAAATTAACAAAGGCTGGATATCACAAAGTAAAAAAATCAAGACAGCTATGGAAGGAAGAAGCAATATTCCAATAAATACAGAAGACACCAATGAGATACAAAAAGTTGAGAAAGAACAAGAAATTTGGACTTTTTTACCATTTATTAAAGGGGTAACTGATAAAATCGCAAGAATTCTCAGGCAGGGTAACATCAGGACAATCTTTAAGCCAACCAGGAAGATTGAGCAACTTTTAAACAACCCCAAGGACAAGAGACCACCCCTTTCCAACCCAGGCGTTTACAGCATTCCCTGTGGTACATGTGGAAAGGAGTACATTGGATTGACTCAGAGGTCCATCAGCACTAGATTAAAAGAACATGAAGGTTCGGTAAGACTGGAACACCCAGAACAATCTGCGGTGGCTGAACATGTTCTTACCACAGGACACTCTATACTGTTCAAAGAAACCTGCTCTATAAGAACAGAAAACAAGGGAATGATTTTGAAGAACTTGGAAGCTCTTGAGATTAGCAAAAAACCACCTCACTTACTGATGAATAGGCAGCAAGAATTGAATCTTGCCAATCGCATTTGGCTCCCTGTCATACGTAAACATCCTATGAAGGGACAGGCTCGCAATAATATAACAACAGAAAATGCGAGTTGATACTATGTGACTGATAGACACCGGGTCTCTAAGTGAACAACAGCCCCAGGTCTAAAGGACAAAATTGCAAGCTATCACTTGCAGGAGTTTTTTGCAGGATCGATCTCTTTGATTGACAGAGGAGTTCCGGAATGGTTTCCGTTCAACTGACAGCATGTTTCCCTAACTTCTGAAGTTCAAAACAACGAAGCAAGACGCCGAGAACTATAACATCTTTCATTCCTTTTTGGATTGCCCCAGAAGATGTGTCCAGATTAGGACACGAAACGTTGGGCTCACTTGTCCAGCCGTGGTTTCTTAATAATTTCTGTTTGTCCGGGAATACATCATTAAACCCAGATAAAATAGTCATTGTTTTTAAACCTCAGTCGGATTGCTGTGTTTTTTACATAGATATGGCTGCGTTACCCGTACTACCTGTTTCTCTAACTATATCTGCTGGCCATGAAAGCTTTCGAATGAAAACAAAAACCTCGGTAAGCCTCCTGACCCGCAATGGGTCTTCTTGGACCTGTGCCAGTGAAATTGCTGGCATAATTCTAAAGAGAGAAAGGGAGAAGACAGGCTACAGGAAAGGGGAATAGTGTCAAATGTGTGCCATCACCACCGGATTCACCCCTCCTGCAGCCTACCTGCCCCCGTTTTTTCCGCTCCCCAACCAGTTTCTGCTGTCACATTAAGTTGTTAGTGTCTTAAAGATGTATACGTCTGTTTCCTCTTTCTCCCTCCATATTTTAGTGTTCATATTTTATGCTCCACACCAGCCCCACCTGGTAAGATGTGCACACTCAAGGCTTGTGCATGTCCTGGCCCCTCTCCTAGTACCCGAGTAAATTCAGGCCAGTTTCTTTACTCACATAGGAGGGCAATTTGTCCTTGCCCTTATCAGCTTAATTCTAAAGTAGGTCGATCATTGTGTGCAGAACAGAGGTGCAGCTTGATCCAAGATTACGGAACCTGTCCCACTCTGAGGGAAGTGTCCAGGATGTGTATGCGACATGAGTGATACTTTTATCACATGGAAACAGACTGAAGTTCAAAGTTTCGTCCAAATTGACAGAGGGAAAACGCACACTTTCTGTACCCTCAGATATATTGTGGCTGTTTGAGTGTCACAGGTCCATATTGGCTCCTGCTTGTGATCTCAATGGTGATGTGAAGCAGCTACTTCTGCATTGTTTTGAATACCTCCTCAATATTTTTAAGAACATATCATTCCTCCAATAGCAAACTTGTGTGGTTGAGTGGCTATCGGAAGCATGTCAGAGCTCCTGCCATAATATCAAAACATCTTCCAGGCAACGTTTTCCCACATTTTTTTAAATAGCACTCTTGCTCCAAGGAGCTCAGGGTGGTGTACAAAGTACATGGTTCCTTCCCTCCTTTTGTCCTCACAACAACCCTGTGAGTTAGGTTAGGCTGAGAGATAGTGACTGGCCCAAGGTCACCCAGGAAGCTTCATGGCTAAGCAAGGATTTGAACCTGGATCTTCCAGGTCTACGTCCAACTCCCAAACCACTACACCATCCTGGCTGGATTGCAGGACTGTTTTGCATTCCTCCCTATCCCAATATAATATTAGCGTTGTGAGTATTCTTTAAAGTTCATGTTCATTAATTGTTACTCCTTACTAACCCCCCAAATTATATCTAACTACAGCTCCAACATAGCCCTTCCAGCCTTGGAGAACCTTTTCCACAGATACCAATGACACCTGGCACTGATGATCCTGGGGGAAGAACATCCCAGAAACTGCACGTTGCCGACCTGCGCTACTTACCTATGCTACCTACTGCCTATGAAGGATACATTTGGGACTCATGAACAGGAGACCTGTGCCTGAGCTGTAGCCCGACCCTGTATATGCCAACACCTCCGCACTGCAGATGCTGCTGTAGAGGAGAAGCATAGCAGGATGCGCTCCCCACTCTTCCTCATGTGTAAATCTCATTCACATCGGAGCCATAGATGTTAGGAGAAGGCCAGTGCTAAGGGGAGAAACTACTTTCCCTTCTTTAGTTCTAGGCGGCAGTCAAAGGGAAATGATGGAAGCGATTCTGCTTCAGGTATACTGATCATGCAACTCCTCTTCCCTTTTCAGTCTGAAAAGTTGGATGAATTTAGCACAAAATGGGCAAGGTCCTTCCACGAGGCTAGGTCATGCAGGTTGCATCTGCAGCACATTGTGGGAGAGTAAGAGGGTGGCAGATTCTGGGTGCCCTTCACCCTGTCTGCTGCTGCCTCGTCCTCCAACTCTCCATAGATGTGAGCCTCAGTGATCCGCTTTTTGCCCACTGAAAGTGAGAAGAAAGTGGACCAGTCCATCTGCCTCCTTACCATGCTTCTCATGTGGTTTCTTCAACCATGGAAGTATGAGACTTTCCGTTTGATTTACAGGGGTCACATGAACAAAGGAATTCCTTCATTTGCATGGTCCCTTTAAATAAAACGGGGAGACCTGCACTTCTGCAGCTGAATAAACTACAAGACATTGGGTGCTTTTTTTAGTAGTGCAGAGGTGGCAACAGTGGAGCTGAGGTGGCATCAGGCAATGCTCTGGGTCATCATGCCACCCCTGGTGAGGGTCGTATGGGCCAAGGAGAATGATGGAAGAGTTTCGAGCTCAGATCAGGGGCGGCATCCAGGGTCAGCTAGATCAGGCACTGGCTAAATACCCAGAGGCATCAGAGGGCCCATCTGGTAGGGCTGACCCCAAATCCTCAGTACTCAAGCCACTGGTCAAATCCAATGAGTCATTGGGGCAGGAAAGAGGCACAATGGAAGCCCGGTGAAGGGTTTTGCCCCCAAAAAACCCAACCTAGTGCCAGCACTGGTTCAGGGCTACCTTGTCTACTGACCCTTGGTCCATGAAGGAGTAGCAGCAGCTTTTTCCTGCAGTTTTCACTTCAATGGTATAAGAGAAAACAGGGTGGGTGGGTCTAAAAGAAACAGAGGTTTGGCAGATGGCATGACTCTTATGATACTGGATACGGAAGGAATATGAGGAGAGCTTGGGGGGTGTAAATAGTTCAGTTTTGGACATATTGAAGTTGTGATAACAATGAAACATCCAAGCTGGAATGTCAGGTGGCAGCTGGGAATGTGGTGTCATAGGGAGGGCTGAGAAACAGAGCGGGTTGCATCAGAGCGATGTAATAGTAGGGGCATGCTACCGTCCTCCAGATCAAAAACCTGAAGGGGAACTTGAAATGAGGAAGCAAATCAGGGAGGTGTCAACGAGAGACAGGGTTGTAGTCATGGGGGACTTAAGTTTTCCTCACATCGACTGGGTCAATACATGCTCTGGTCATGAAAGAGAGACTGGATTTCTGGATATGCTAAATGACTGTCAGTCGAATTCTAATGTAAGGATCCGCCGGGTGGCCCAGGGCCGTCCGCCGGATCCTGAGGATCCTGAGCTCCGCCGCAGGCAGGCAGCCCATGGTGGAAAGTCTATTCAGGGAAGGGGACGCTCATCCCCTTACCCGGGTGTAACTGCGGCTGGGGCCGATCCGCCTCCTCAGATTTCCGCCAGCTATTTTTCTGCCAGAAGTCGGAGGAGGCCGTGTAATGGCTCAACCGATCAGTGGGGGTCAGGATACGGCCGAGGCCGATCCCCAATCCCTCCACGATCGGCTGGGCCTATTGGCTTCTACCGATTGCTCCCGAACCGCCGCCCCCCTCCGCTGGATCCTTACCTGGGTCCGGCAGTGGGTGGGAGACGGTCTGGGCAGTGGAGCAGGGCAGGCTGGCCTTGCGCCAGCCATCCCTGCTAGTGAGTCATCGCGAAAGTGTGTTTCGCTTTATGTCGCGAAAGCCTAATTTAGATCAGGATTTCGCAGTGTGCCTTAGAGCAGCTAGTCATGGAGCCGACCAGAGGACAGGTGACTGGATTTGATATTGTGTGGCACTCAAGATCTGGTCAGGGAGGTAAATGTTACCGAACCGTTGGGGAACAGTGACCATGCTGCGATCTGTTTCGCCAGGCATGTTGGGGGGACAGTGCCGAGCAAATCTGACATGGAAACCCTTGACTTCCCAAGGGCAGACTTCCCCAAAATGAGGAGACTAATTTACAAAAAGCTGAAAGGGAAAGTAAAAAGAGTCCAATCGCTCCAGAGTGCATGGAGGCTGTTTAAAACAACAGTCATAGAGGCCCAGCGGGAGTGTATCCCACAAAGGAAGAAGGACTCGACTAAGTCCAGGAGGGCAGTAATGCCATGAGTCCTCCCGGCGCCTGGACCAAGGGGGCGGGGCCTAAGGAACATGACGTTGTCGCGTCCAGCATGACTCCGAACACGCCTCCCGCCGGTTTCGGCACCGTTTTGGAGCCGAACGAGCTCCAGGAAGCGTGGGAGGGTTAGGGCTCGACCCGAAGGTGAGTTATCCGCGCGCGCCCCCGCCCACCCGAGTGCCTGAAGCTCCTGCTCCACGCGCTCCACCGACGTTCTGCCACTACAGGAGGGTGCCGGCATGGCTTACAAGCACAGTTAAAGAGGCTATAAAAGGCAAGGAAGCTTCCTTCCGTAAAAGTCTTGCCCTAATGAGGAAAATAAACAAGAGCACAAACTGTGGCAAAAGAAATGTAAAATTATGATACGGGAGGCCAAGCAAGACTTTGAGGAACGTATGGCAGGCAACATTAAAGGGAATAATAAAAGCTTCGTCAAATATGTTAGTAGCAGGAAACCTGCCAGGGAAACGGTTGGTCCGCTGGATGATGAGGGAGAGAAAGGGGTGATAAAAGGGGACTTGGAGACTGCAGATAAATTAAACGGGTTCTTTGCATTTGTCTTCATGGCAGAAGACCTCGGGCAAATACCGCTGCCTGAACGGCCTCCCCTGACTAAAGAATTAAGTCAAATAGAGGTTAAAAGAGAAGACGTCTCAGACTTGACAAATTGACAAAATAAAAGTGATCGCAAACTGTTATAACCCGCAACGATGTGAATTGAACGAACCATCTCGGGATTAGGGTTATAAAACTTCAATTTATAAATTATCAAAATGTAAAATACACCAGCAAAAATCAGTAAAAACATAAAGTAAGCACAAAGTGCTAAAAACCTCATGTAAAAATACTTTAAGATCCCAGAGTAAAATACAATAAAGACATTTAAAAACCGCAAGGGCATGACGTTTCGTTTACCAATCTGTAAACTTTTTCAAATGCTGAAAAGCCTAAGTAGGCAAGAAGATGGTGAAGATGATACATCGCAGTCTTGCTGCTTAAAAGGAAATTTGGCGCGCATTTTACTAACACAATTAGAACCGGAAATCAAACAACCTCAACACGTCCTCAGATAACCCTACTATATTGCCATCTAGTAGTTGTCTAGAGAATACCTCTAAATAACAATATTACTATTTCTATTGCTTCTGTTTATTGCAGGGATCCAAACTTTATTGATAAATGATAATTCCTGTTTCCTGTTCAATACCTGAGATCCATGTTTAAATATGGACAAAATAAAATGACAAAATAAAGATCAATAAATCACCAGGCCCAGATGGCATCAACCCAAGATTTCTAAAGAAACTCAAGAATGAAGTTGCTGACCTATTGACCAAAATATGCAACTTGTCCCTTAAAACGGCCACTGTGCCAGAGGATTGGAGGATAGCTAATGTCACACCAATCTTTAAAAAAGGAAGGAGGGGGGACCCGGGAAATTACAGGCCGTCAGCCTAACATCTGTTCCAAGGAAGATGGTGGAAAGTCTCATTAAGGATAAAATCTTAAAATACATAGAAGAACAAGCTCTGCTGAGGGAGAGTCAGCATGGCTTCTGCAAGGGGAAGTCTTGCCTCACAAACCTGTTAGAATTTTTTGAAAAGGTCAACAGGCATGTGGATGCAAGCGAACCCGTGGATATTATATATCTGGATTTTCAGAAGATGTTTGACACGGTCCCTCATGAAAGGCTCCTGAGAAAACTCCACAGTCAGGGAATAAGAGGGCACGTCCTCTTATGGATTAGGAACTGGTTGAAGACCAGGAAACAGCGAGTGGGTGTCAATGGGCAATTTTCACAATGACGAGAGGTGAAAAGAGGTGTCCCCCAAGGATCGGTCTTGGGACCGGTGCTTTTCAACTTATTCATAAATGACCTGGAGTTCGGGATAGGCAGCGAGATGGCCAAGTTTGCGGATGACACTAAACTTTCCTGGGTGGTGAAGATCAGCAGGGATTGTGAAGAGCTCCAGAAGGATCTCTCCAAACTGGGAGAATGGGCAGCAAAATGGCAGATGTGCTTCAATGTAAGTAAGTAATTTCACATTGGGGCAAGAAATCAAAACTTCACATATACGCTAACGGATTCTGTGCTGACTGTGATGGATCAGGAGAGAGATCTTGGGGTGCTGGTGGACAGGTCGATGAAAGTGTCGACCCAGTGTGCGGCGTCTGTGAAGAAGGCCAATTCCATGCACGGGATCATTAAAAAAGGGATTGGGAATAAAACGGCCAGTATCATTATGCCCTTGTACAAATCGATTATAAGGTCACATCTGGAGTATTGTGTCTATTTCTGGTTACCACACCTCAAAAAGGATATAGTTGAATTGGAAAAGGTGCAGAAAAGAGCGACTAAAATGATTCGTGGGCTGGAGCACCTCCCTTATGAGGAAAGGCTACAGCGTTTAGGGCTTTTCAGTCTAGACAAAATGCGCCTGAGGGGGGACATGATTGAGACGTATAAAATTATGCATGGGATGGAGAGAGTGGATAGAGGGAAATTCTTCTCCCTCTCACACAACACCAGAACGAGGGGACATGCATTAAAATTGAGTGGAGGGAGAGTTAGAACGGACAAAAGAAAATATTTCTTCACCCAGGGTGTGGTTCATCTGTAGAACTCCTTGCCACAGGATGTGGTGATGGCACCTGGCCTAGATGCCTTTAAAAGGGGTTTGGACAGATTCATGGAGGAAAAGACCATCACAGGTTACAAGCCATAAGCAACCTCCTGGTTTTAGAAGTAGGTTTTCTCTGTGCCAGGTGCAAGGAAGTAGTAGCAGGAAACAGGTTATCTTGTTGGCTGTGTGTGTGCTCCCTGAGGCATCTGGTGGGGCCACTGTGTGATACAGGAAGCTGGACTAGATGGGCTTTTGGCCTGATCCAGCAGGGCTCTTCTTATGTTCTTATGTTCTTAGTGTATAGGTTGTACTGAAAATTATAGGGTTTGATGAGCACACCCATGGACATCGTGCAGAGAGAGAGTAGAAAGACACCTGCGATCAGAGCCAGTACATACTTTTATATACAGTAACGCCCTGGCCAGTGAGAATGCCAACATAGTCAGTATCCTGCTGCAGATAGGGGCACAACTGTGGTTGAAAGAATGTGGTTTGCAAGATCCTGGCAATTGTCCATGGATCACATTAGCGTAGCAAGTTCAAAAAGCATGATATCGGCATTCTCCTCTCCCTCCCAGATAATTTGGCTGGGGACATTAAAGTATGGTGTTATTGCACAAAGTGATGCAAGTGAGGTAAGGTCTAATTGGCAAACTGATTTGCACAAGTATATAGATATGATGAGAAGCCCAATATTAAAACTTCAGAAAGAAACGACGACAGAGTCAAAGCTACCAGATTCAAGCCAAAGCCTCCGGAAGAGCTGCCACAGGAGAGAGGTTATTGGAGAGGACATTGGAGGTGGGTGGAGAGGGACTTTTTTGCCTCTTCTTGACATGGAGGAGGTTTTCTGTGCGTTTCTTTCTTGAGAATGGTGGACTGTTGTTTTTTAACTTAATTTTATATGCGCTTGTTATACATTCTTTAATGCTTTGATGTTGCATTTCTGTTGGGGCAGGGTGTGATTTTATTTATTTATTTTATTTCTGTATTTATATACTGCCTTTCTTATCCTCAGATTGCTCTTCAGATGTTATTCAAGGCGGTTTACATAGGCAGGCTTATCTAGTTCCAATAAGGATCTTGACAATATTGTTCTGTATAGAACCCGACAATTCCAGCTGGTTTCCTCCATGAGATAGTCATCTTCACAAGCTACTGAACACAAATCTTACCTCGAACTCTCCGTAGGATGCCACAGATCATGCTGAACAGGGAAGATTGGTTGCCTTCTCCTGACAGTGAAGCCACGCTAGTTCAAATTGCATTCTCTCTCTCTCTCTCTCTCTCTCTCTCTCTCTCTCTCTCTCCAAGAAGCAGGACATGACTGGGTCCTACCGCCTAGTTGTGACTTACGCAGTTATGAATTCAGCAGTGACAGCAAACTGCAGTTTTGAACAGAACCTTCTAAGCCAGGGTTGGGAAAATGCATAGCCACAGGCTCAGTGTGACAATGAATTAATGCTTCTACAAGGCTTTTAACAAAGGCTTAACAAGGCAAAGGCTAGTCCTACAGATGGGTGCCTTGGAGTAAGTGCCCACCAAAATAATCTGAATATAGTGCTAACGTTCAAGGCAGCAATATCAGACTGCCAGCTTAACAATGCAGATGTAGCCTATGCCCAGGGTAATCTTCCACGAGACTGGGGAGCACAGTAATAATAATAATAATAATAATAATATACAGTATTTATATACCGCCTTACTTGGTCATTGGATTTCTCCTCCGACTTTAATCCAAGGCGGTGTACATGGGCAGGCTGACCTAACCCACTTGGGGGTTTTACAATATATAAATGTCCAATCTTTCATGAATGGCTACTTTCCAGGTGGTATCCTTTTATAGTCTGACTTTTTTCTGCTGGCTGGCGCCTCCCACACTCGACCGACGCAGCTGGAAGCTCTTAATCTCTCCTTCTGGAGGCTTTCACAGCTTTTTGTCGGCAGCGTTTCTCGAACTTATCAAGTTCACCGGTCTTTGGGCTTTGAAGGCAGCAGCTTTCCCCACTACGCCAGACTCTTCTGCCCACTACACCAGACTCTTCTGTGTAGGAAGGGCTTTTTGAAATAATCATTCCTTCATGGAATACATGGGCTTTGGCTACGTGTATCATCATAAGGACCACATCTTCTCATGTTTCTTCCTGACTACGGAGTTGTCAAATAGGGGGGAGAATTGATCCATGTTGCAGCATTGGATACATCCCAGGACACTCTACCGTGATCCTCTCGATTACCCAATGTACACAAATCAGGGCACCCTCTTGTTTCAGGCATTGGCACTATTACAGTAGGGATCCCAGACTGACAGCCCAATCCTAACTAAACCTCCCCCTGCCAATGCAGCTGCGTCAACCGAGTGCGAACTGCATCCGTTGGTGGGGGGGCCGTCGTGGAGGTCACCTCTTGGTAAGGGGACTTTTGTTCCCTTACCCTGAGGCATGCCTCGACTTCCCGAATGGGTCTCCTTGGATCTGTGACAACCATTTTTCTGGCGCATTTCCGAGTAGAGTAAGGGGAAGAGTATAGGGAACAGATCAGCTTCAGGCATGTGCCGGTGGTGCTGGGATCCAGCCCTTCCCTCCCTGTCCCACCTCCCATTCCGCCTCCCGCCTGCCTGCCCCACTCTCCAACCAGACATTCTTCTCTTCTGAACTAAAGCAAAAGGTTGTTTTTCCAAGGATACTGCCATTCCCTAGGTCTAATTTGCATCATCATAACACTGTGAATCTGATCACTGTCTGTGTTTTTTTTTTTTTTTTTGACCCTCCAGCAATAAGAGTGAAGAACGGCTGTGAACGGAACGTTTCTTGGCTTGTCTTTTATACCAAAGATGACAGCAAAAGACACAAACTATACTTTAGGGGAGGAATCTACAACTTGGTTGATGTACACTTTGGAAAATGTTCTACCCTTTTTTATGCCATATCTGTTGGGATTGTTAACAACTGTGATACTATATTTTCCAATAATAGAAACAATATTACTTATCTATTGTGGTAGCATCTTCATAAACACTTGTAAAAAAATTGGTAACCTGCCAGATGATCCTGATAGCAAACAATGGAGGAAAGTACAGCAGATACATGCATTTGTGATAAGTATGCTAGGAAAGTTGTGGCATGGTACGTATGTTTTTCTTTCTTAATCTCTGTATCTCAAATAGTTCTTGTGTTACAACATCCCTCCATTTCAGAAAAAGAACGAAAATCGAGCTGCTTTTTAGCAAAAGGCAATTAAGGCTGCAATCCTATGGGGCCTTTATGACAGCGGAACTAAAATTCTGCTGTAGTAAAGGCCACTGCTGAGTGCATCAGATTCAGATCAGAGCCACTGGTGCAAATGGCCAGAGCTCCACATGCGCCAACCACCAATGGACCTGGCCTGCGCCAGAGCAGGTTAGGTGGTGGAGGAGGGGGCAAGCAGTGGGCAGTTTGTGGGAGGTTCAGAGAGGGAAGGGGGAGGGCAGGCTGGAGCAGGTGGAACTCAGTATGTGCCGGGACCCTATCCACAATTTTCCAGCCCACCCCGTCCCTTCCTCTCTCTGGACTTACACCAGCAAAATATCTTGTGTGATCAGGCAGCCTACTGAGAGGTAAGAAACAGATATTTTTTACTTACCTCTCACTGATAAGTCGGAAGCACATCCGATTGTGTCTCTACTGTAGCATGCAGCACATGTTCCGTTGGTGCAGCTTCATGCTATGCATTGGCAAGGAATAGGATTGGGCAGTGAGGCCGCAAACCTATACGCACTCACCTGAGGATAGGGTCCATTGAACTCAATAGGATTTACTTCTAAGTAAACATACATAGGATTATGCTGTAAGTGTCACTTTGCTTATTTTATTTTGTTTCTGGCATGGTCAGAAATGCAAACGTTGATTGGTTGGATCCGTTTAACGTTCCTGACTGACTGAGATTCAAGTCCTCTCCAAATTCTCTTCTGCCAACCTTCCAAATTCTATATTAAATATCCTTAAAAAATCAAATAAAATCAGTAACATATTATGTTAAAACGTGTATCCCCTAATTTTTTCTGCTGCAGAAAGTTGACCTCTACACATATGAAACTGTTCTGTGACTATATCCCAGTTGAATGAATTCATTAATTAAATAAATGCATACAGGTTGATTGGTCCTTATCTTGACTTCCAAAATGTAGACATTTTTGTCTGGCCATTACATTTTAAAAAACGTTTTCTTGCACCTGGCTGGCATAGTTCAAGGCATGCTCTGGCACAAAATCATTGAAAATATTGTGATATGATATGATAGACCTTTATTGGCATGAACAAGACAAAACAAGACACAGAACAAAACACAAAACAATACAGAACAGAAGCCAACTATCGAAAAAAAAAAGCATTGAATGTGCAACTAGACAATTAAATTATAGAAGGAAATTGCTATATATCTAAAAGTTCTATTTCAAGTGAAATACTAAAATCTAGTTAAAAATTTCTGCTCCACTGATAAAATAAATTTTGCTGTGCTCTTGAGAACTTCTAGGGGCCCTCACTAAGGAGGAAAACCAATGTTACTGAGTCAGAACCAGGTTTATTTTTCAAGATAGGGGCCAAGTAGATATTCCGAGATATCTCATGAAGAGGACAGTCAAAAACAATATGGGGTAGCAGCGTCTCCACCACATCTGGGGCACAAGGGCAACAACAGTCAGCGAATGGGATTTTGCGGTATCTTCCCAGGGTGACTTGGGAAGGAGTGACATTAAATTTGGCACTAGATACCGCCCATAGTTCCTTCAGGTCTGTTAGGAAGGACAGATAGGGGGATGGCTGACCAAAGGATAACGAAATATGGAAATAGAGGGGGGAGCAGACCTTAGAAGCCAAGGAGTGGAGAGTTTGGAGTTCAATGTCAGCCAGTCTCTGGTTAAACTGCCTGAAGGCCTCTGTCTCTAGAAGCATAGACAGAGCATCCAGAGGCGTCACTAGGACACGCGTCACCCCAAGGCGGGGGGGGGGTGCGTCACCCTAGTGACCCCCCACGCTTTTGGGGGGGGCGACCCGGCTGCACCCTGCCCCGGGTGCCCCCCTCGCCCCTTTGCGTTGCCCTCCGGATGCTCTGAGGCCGGCCCGGGAGCCGGCCTCGGAGCTTTCGGCCCGGCCGGCGCTCCAGGGCCTTCTAAAAGAAGGCCCATCAATACGCAAACTTTTACTGTTTTCGCGCATGCGCAGAGACCGTTTCTGAGGACAAGGGCCTGCCCTCTTGCCCTCAAAACGGTCTGCGCATGCGCGAAAACAGTAAAAGTTCGCATTTTGACGGGCCTTCTTTCAGAAGGCCCTGGAGCGCCAGCCAGGCCAGACGCTCCGAGGCCGGCTCCCGGGCCGGCCTCGGAGCGTCTGGAGGTGACGCGAGTCACGGATGTGCGCGCGTCACCCCTTTGCGCGCATCACCCCGTGGCGGTCCGCTCCCATCGCTTGACGGGAGTGACGCCACTGAGAGCATCCAAAGAGAAGCCCAAGGATCTAACCTTCTCCCAAACTCCATTTAGCCACCTAGGTGTCACAGGATCGGACAGCACAAGAAAGATAAGACTATCTTGGCGAGCATGAAAGCAGACTCGCAGCCAATATTTGAGGTGTACTCTCCAGAAAATATTGTATAAAATTACCTTCAGGCTATGTGTATAAGGTGTATATGTGAGACATAAATGAATTTCGTGTTTTGACTTGGGTCCCAAACCCAAGGTACACTGGTGTCGCTGTAGGTGGGGCAGGTTACTTACCTGCGCATTGCCTTTGCTCCACTGAATGGCTCCAAAGGCAAGGGGGTGTGGCCGCCTCATGCCAGTGAGGAAGGAAGGGTCAGCGCGCTGTGGAACTTAGCGTTCTGCCCCACTTACAGCGACAAAACTGCCAAGGTATCTCATATTCGTGGAAATATTCTGAAATCCAGACAAATCCGAAATCCAGACAACTTCCCGTCCCAAGAAGTCTGGATAAGGAATACTCAACCTGTACTCCATTTTGGCCAAGTTTTGCTCATGAAGCCAATTCTACAAATTAAAATTCACAAAATGTTTCAATACATGAGGAATATGAGGTGTTTATTGGCGCAATCCTGCACAACTAAGGGCTGGCGGAGCAAGAGCTCTGCCGGCCTAAGGATTCACAAACATACTGGAAAGCACGTTCGCAGCTCCTCGCGTGTAAGCGGCACCCACGCGGAGGGTGGCGGGGGAGGGGGCCATTGGCCGATTCAGGCTGGAAGGGGAAAGGGAGTTGCGTCGATAACTTGAGCCCCATTGCAGCCCAGGCCAGCCTTACACGGCCTTCTCGGTTGTGTGCCAACTAAAGAGCTAGCGTGCATCCAAAGAGGCCAATCGCGGCCCATGCCACTTACACAGGGGGAAGGGGACAAATGTCCCCGTCCCCCAAGGTGAGCCCAGGCTGTGCGCAGGCTATAATGGCCTTAGGATGCAGTGACTGGCCCCTTAGGCTGGCCACTGCATACTTGCACAGGATTAGGCTGAAAATGTCTTTTGGTCCCTGGAAGCTGATGGCAACGTCTATGTTCCAGGCTCTTTCCTCCGGGGGGGGGGGAAAGGAGTGGTGGTAGAAGGGGCTGCTAATCTGGGTGATTATTTTTAATTTAATTTTGATGGTTTGTACGACTAGACAGCCAGTCCAGCATACCACTTGCCTATAGATCTGGTAAGATCTTTTAGGGAGTTCCTGTTGCAGGTTCCACCACTGTCTGGATTCATTTGGTGGTGGCCCCCACCTCTGTGGAATTCCTTGCCTTGAGAGAGGAGTCTGGGGCCCTCTTTGCCAGCTTTTCAGCTCCACTGGAAGAGGTTTCAGTATTAAGAGGGCTTTGCTGACCTGCTATGAGTGCTCTCTCCCATCTTTAGGGTTTCTCTCTTCTGGACATGCTGCTACTGTATACTCCTGTTAATTTGTCATGTTCTATTTTATTCCATTATTTTTATGTACATATAAACTTTCCAAATACTTACAGCCCAATCCTAACTAAACCACCCTGTGCCAATGCAGCTGTGCCCACAGTGCAGAAGCAGCACCTAGAGCTTTTCTTTGTTTCATGGACAGGTTATGAGATTTGCGGCATGGACAATATTCCTAAAGGACCTGCAGTCATTGTGTTTTTCCATGGTGGCCTGCCTGCTGGTTATTACTTTTTTTTATCAACATTCTACAGAATGACAGGAAGATTGTGCCGTACAGTGACGCATCGTTCCTTCTATTGTCTACCAGGTAAAAAGAAAAACCTTGTAACTTTTGTCATTAGAAGTACAGTATTTTGAAATGGAACCCTGAAATGTCTAGATCCAGGATGTCAGGTGCTGACTAGGGTTGCCAAAGAGAAATTCCTGTCCTCTGATATACATGCTGCACTACAGGCTCAGACTGCAGGGGTCTCAGGCAGGGCAGGGTGCAAGTTAGATGGAAGACTGCTTATCCCTACTCTTTCTATAGGCCCTAGTATGGACATCTTTCTATAGGCCCAACATTTCTTCCCCAAGCTGTTTTTTCATCTGCCTTGGGTATGGAGGGGACAAGAGAATCAGAAATTAAATCCACCCTACCAGGTGAAACAGCAGTTTGGGGAAGAGTGGAAAAGGAGCAGGAAGAAAAGGCTTAAGCACTATCTCCCTGTGCACTCTTTGGTTGAGAACCACGGGCTACAGAGCCCAGACTGGGGGGAGAAAAGGAGGGAAGGGAGGAAGCTGGTAGGAAGGTGGTTGGAGAGACTATTAGCAGGAAGGGGAAGGATTAAGCATCCCTCCCCATTCCCCCTGCTGATTCTTGCCTGCAAATGCCTTGTTAGCGTTTCTCAGCACACACAAGTTTGGAACGGTGTAGTTCTGTCCTTGCATGATGGTGTGTTCTGTAGCTCATAAACAAACTGAGTCCTTTTTCTTAATGGTTGAGTACAATCAAGATCTAACATATCCCATTTTTATTCGGTCCCGTTTTTCCAGGAATAAAAACTTATTTTGCCATGCAAGGTTTTGGTACTCTGAACAGAGAAGAGTGTGTGGCTGTTCTGAAGAAAGGGCATCTGCTGGGCATTGCACCAGGTGGACTTCGAGAGCAAAACTACAGTAATAATTATAAACTCGTCTGGGGAAAACGTCAAGGATTTGCTCAAGTAGCCATAGATGCAAAAGTGGTGAGTAAGCATGATATTTGGCACATGTATGCTGTCCAAATTATAGGAAGCAGTGAGGGCTGGCTGCACCGGTTGGTTCACTGTCTGTTGTGGAGTTTGTAAAGCCACAGGGGCCTGTCTGGAACATGTAAGTCAACAACCCTGCCGAGCGTTGCTGGGCTCACACTGGTCACTGCAGGGAGCAGGCGGTGGGCTTCCCTTGGGGTCCGTACGGTATCTTTGCCTATTGGAATCTGCAGCAAGAGAAAACAGAGAGGGAAGCAAAGAACAGACAACAACATCAGTATCATTCTTGTCACAGATGTTAGGGACAAACCAGTCCATGTGGTTCATTGCCTGACCGCATGGAAAGTCAACCCCTGCCACATTGTAAACTGAACACAGTCTATAGTGAAGCTGCACCTACCACAATAAGGAGCCCAAATCCCAACTGAAGGACGAGCTGCTTTTACCATACATTACAGTATATGTTTTAGCCCAGGCACAGATGATTCAGCAGACGAAACATTCAGATGACATTCAGATACAGAGTTCATTTGTTATGAGCAAGAAACAGTTAGTTACACGCTGACTGTAGATTCAGTAGCTGCCCTTCAGTGTGTGGGGCAAGGGTGTGTGGTTTTCAGACAGCAGCATCAACATGTTTTGACATGGGATTCCCTTCCCTCTGTTGCTGTGGGGCACATGGTTCTTACTCTCCGACTGAGCTGGTGGAGTGCATGTCCACTTGGGTGTTTGTGTGTGGTGTCCTCCTGGGGCTGGTTCCCTGCAACAGGAATTCTGAGAAGACAAGTGTTAGCAGGCGATCCTTCCCTTACATGTTGTGGGGGCTACAAGTTGTTTATGCAAAGCACTCCTTTGAGTGCCCAGTGCACTTTCTCTATAGTCCTCATCACCAGTTCCTGTGTCTGTGCGCTGAGTGTGGAGAACACGAGACCAGAGAAGTATAGCTCCATCATGACACACGTCCCTCCATCTGAGTTGTGGTCTCCCTAGCAGGGGCTTCCGTACTGGGGCCAGTGTGCTATAATTGGCTGTTGTTAGGCATAGTCTGTATCCTGCGCTCCATTGTAGGAAAGTGAGGGGGGCAATAGAGATAGTTGTCATTTTCCGGATGTGTTTTGCTTCCGCATTGTGACCTCTGGGTTTTGCTCTTCTTATGTCAACTCTGTTATTGTTATTGGCGTGATGTTTTCCTGTTGTCTGGGGCCTCTATATCACCAGGACAGGGTTTAGGATATGGCACATGTGGTCTCCTCCTCATTCGGCCCACTTCCCTCCCTTGTCTCCACCCTATTTGGAGGCTTGTGCTGATGATAACTGCACCAGCAACTGTGGCATCTCCATTGCTGAACGAGGGCTACGACGGCAGGACTATTCCTGCAGTGACGTAGCTATTGGTGCATCCGTGTCCCACGGTGTCCCATTTACTATGCTGCTCTATAGGATTGCACTCTAAAAATGGAACTTTCAGGGAAACAACTTCCACTTAATTGGATTTATATCTGTATATGTATTCAGAGACCACTGTTTCTCACATGTTAGCTACTTGTGAGCCCACAAAAGGGCCATGTGGCAAGCTAGTTGTCTGGCGATAGGGTGAGGACAATTTTACCAAATCCGCATTTTTCTATGTGTCCAATAGCTTGGAATGCCTTCACACAGGGTGCAAGAGTGCAAGGAAGGTCAGCTGGTTGCAGGCACCCCGCCATCAATTTTAAAATGCCACAATATGTGTTACATTTCTCTATAGTTATGCAATGAACTGTTGTAGCCAATTTTATGTACAAGAAATTAAGGACCCAATCGTATCCCATAAGAACATAAGAACATAAGAAGAGCCCTGCTGGATCAGGCCAAAAGCCCATCTAGTCCAGCTTCCTGTATCACACAGTGGCCCCACCAGATGCCTCAGGGAGCACAAGACAACAAGATAACCTGTTTCCCGTTGACACTCCCTTGCACCTGGCACAGAGAAAACCCACTTCTAAAACCAGGAGGTTGCTTATGGCTTGTAGCCTGTGATGGTCTTTTCCTCCATGAATCTGTCCAAACCCCTTTTAAAGGCATCTAGGCCAGGTGCCATCACCACATACTGTGGCAAGGAGTTTCACAGATGAATTACATGCTGGGTAAAGAAATATTTTCTTTTGTCTGTTCTAACTCTCCCTCCACTCAATTTTAGTGCATGTCCCCTGGTTCTGGTGTTGTGCGAGAGGGAGAAGAATTTCCCTCTATCCACTCTCTCCATCCCATGCATAATTTTATACGTCTCAATCATGTCCCCCCTCAGGCGCCTTTTTTCTAGGCTGAAAAGCCCCAGACGCTGTAGCCTTTCCTCATAAGGGAGGTGCTCCAGTCCACGAATCATTCTGGTCGCTCTTTTCTGCACCTTTTCCAATTCAACTATATCCTTTTTGAGGTGAGGTGACCAGAACTGGACACAATACTCCAGATGCGGCCTTACCATCGATTTGTACAAAGGCATAATGATATTGGCCGTTTTATTCTCAATCCCTTTTTTAATGATCCCGAGCATGGAATTGGCCTTCTTCACAGCCGCCGCACACTGGGTCGACACTTTCATCGACCTGTCCACCAGCACCCCAAGATCTCTCTCTTGATCCGTCACAGACAACTCAGAACCCATTAGTGTATATGTGAAATTTTGGTTTCTTGCCCCAATGTGCATCACTTTGCACTTACTTACATTGAAGCGCATCTGCCATTTTGCTGCCCATTCTCCCAGTTTGGAGAGATCCTTCTGGAGCTCTTCACAATCCCTGCTGGTCTTCACAACCCGGAAAAGTTTAGTGTCATCTGCAAACTTGGCCACCTCACTGCCTATCCCCGACTCCAGGTCATTTATGAATAAGTTGAAAAGCACCGGTCCCAAGACCGATCCTTGGGGCACACCGCTTTTCACCTCTCGCCATTGTGAAAATTGCCCATTGACTCCCACTCACTGTTTCCTGGTCTTCAACCAGTTCCTAATCCACAAGAGGACCTGCCCTCCTATTCCCTGACTGTGGAGTTTTCTCAGGAGCCTTTCATGAGGGACTATGTCAAACGCCTTCTGAAAATCCAAATATATAATATCCACGGGTTCGCTCGCATCCACATGCCTGTTGACCTTTTCAAAAAATTCTAACAGGTTTGTGAGGCAAGACTTCCCCTTGCAGAAGCCATGCTGACTCTCCCTCAGCAGAGCTTGTTCTTCTTTGTATTTTAAGATTTTATCCTTAATGAGACTTTCCACCATCTTCCCTGGAACAGATGTTAGGCTGACCGGCCTGTAGTTTCCCGGGTCCCCCCTCCTTCCTTTTTTAAAGATTGGTGTGACATTAGCTATCCTCCAATCCTCTGGCACAGTGGCCGTTTTAAGGGACAAGTTGCATATTTTGGTTAAGAGGTCAGCAACTTCATTCTTGAGTTCCTTCAGAACTCTTGGGTGGATGCCATCCGGGCCTGGTGATTTATTGATCTTTATTTTGTCAATTAAGTCTGCAACGTCCTCTCTTTTAACCTCTATTTGACTTAATTCTTTAGTCAGGGGAGACCGTTCCGGCAGCGGTATTTGCCCAAGGTCTTCTGCCGTGAAGACAGATGCAAAGAACTCATTTAATTTCTCTGCAGTCTCCAAGTCCCCTCCGCATTCTACCAGGTTTCTGTTATACCTACTATGTCAATGTTTTCCCTAGCCACCAAACATTCCAGTTCTCCCATCTTTGCTCGTATACTTCGGGCATTTGCATAAAAGCACTTATATACCTGGTCCCCCAAGAAGGGCTGCATGTTTGCACCTTTATTCCTGCAGCCTTCTGTCCTGCTAGACTGGCTGTCATGTCCCATCACGCTACCACTCCCAATTCTTACTCTGTTATTACTTGACTGTTCCCCATCCTCTGCACCCTCATTCCCTAGGGGTGAGGAGTCCCGAACCGGATGCCCCTCGGCTCCTGTCGGCTTTCCCTCAGGAGTCAGTTTAAAAGCTGCTCTGCCACCTTCTTAATGTTACGCGCCAGCAGTCTGGTTCCGTTTTGGTTCAAGTGAAGCCCGTCCCTCTTGTACAGGCCCGGCTTGTCCCAAAACGTTCCCCAGTGCCTGACAAACCTAAACCCCTCCCCTCCTGACACCAGTGTCTCATCCACGCATTGAGACCCCTGAGCTCCGCCTGCCTAGCTGGCCCTGTGCGTGGAACTGGTAGCACTTCTGAGAACGCTACCTTTGGGGTCCTGCCAGCCATGATGATTGAGCTGCGTCAAAAAGGTGCACACTCATCTAGCGGTGGGGGCTGGTGGTGGTGACATGAGGACAAATGGGAGGCAAGTATATATGTTTTATACTTACCTCTTGGTAAGCCCTGGGGCCATCTATTGGTTTCCTCGGACATATGCCAGCATTTTGGGTTGCGTACATCCGAGGAGAGGAAATGGACAGGGAGTATTGGAACAGGCCAGGGGGGATACGACCCGGAGAGGGCCATGGTCGTTGGATCCACCCCACTGCCTTCTTCCCACCTCTGGTTCCTTCCCCCTCCCTGCCCAGTTACTCCCCTAAGTTGCCCACTCCTTCCCCCTCCCAGTTCACCCCCTATTCTCACTGACTTACCGGCTCTGGCGGGTGCAGCAGGGTACAGCAATGGACCTGCGGTGCTGCCACTTCTCACTGTGATTTCTGCTGGCGTAATGTGCTCCACCCAGCAGTGCAATCCTGAATAAGACTGGGCTGTCTGTTTCATTGCATTAAGAACATTAACGGCTGAATCATGCCTAAGATGCAAAAGTCAGCCTAAATTGCAGCATGCCAGGGGCTCACCTTGGGAGGGGGGAAGGGGTTACACCTTCCCCTGGTGTACACCCCAGCAGCCCAGCACCGATATCCCTGCCCCCTCTCAGGCCTGGTTGGACAATGGCCACCTCCCCTGCCACCCTGCCCCGCCCTCCCAACGCCCTCCTGCCTCCCAGCACAGCAATTATCGGTGTTGGACAATGGCCAACTCACTCAGTGCCACGAAAGCTCTTTACGGCAATTTTGCGATACCGAATGCCAGCAGAGTGCTCACTCCACCAGCCTATGTCTATGCTGGATTGTGCCCTAAGTTTTATAATTTCTTTTCTTTCTCATTTCTTAGCCAATCGTTCCTTTCTTCACACAGAATATTCAGGAGGGATATAGGGTATATGGAAACACAGGTAGGTTATATTTTTCCTTTTTTCTCCTTGAAGTGAGGGAAATAAGTTGGGAGGTTTCCCGCTTTATGTACAGCAAGCCTTTTATTGCCAAGGCAAGGGAATAAAAGTTCACCCTCTCTCCCCGCTTTATGTACAGCAAACACTTTGTGACGCACCGGTCCGCTTGTCTTCCCAAGCGCTCCCTCTCCCTCCTTCCTCTTAGCTCTCCACCCTCTCCTGGGTTCAGCAAACTGGGGAGCTCTCACTATTATGTTCCTCCCACACTATAACTTTGGTTCCTTTAATCTCTTTCAAACATGCTTTACTCCCTCTTGGTCAGCAAATTATAACACACAGTCAGGTTGGAAAGTTTAAAAAAATTATTCTCCAAGCAGGCATTAGTAAGTTAAGTGCATACTCTCACCTTCCACAAAGAAGGCTATTCATGGAGAGTAATACAAACATTTCACAAAGGCACATTAGCAAAACAATAGAACTAGCTATTCTCCCTAACTATTGAAGCTAAGACAGATACTTTACCAGCCCACATCGAAAGGTCTGTTGGATAGCATTTCTGGCAGCACTTTGAGTTCACAAAGCTCCCTCAGCAACTCACTTTCTCTACTTTTATTCCTTTTCACCTCATGGGGTATCTTCCAATAGGTATCGAGCCACCCCAGATAAATTATACATATAGCTTGGTTTTTGCCACCTTAGTATATTTATAGGCAAGATGATCCAAAATTAAACAATGGTCCATAGTTGTGTTCCCCAGCCTAAACCCAATTTGTTCGGCCCCCAAAATGGACTGTCTTTCAATCCACTGAGTAAGGTTACTCAAAAGATGCTTCACATACAGTTTGCCCAAAATTGACAATAAATTGATAGGTCTATAACTTTCCGGGAGTCTACGATTCCCTTTCTTATAAATGGGGACTATAACTGCTTTAGTCCAGCTCGATGGGACTATTCCATGCTTGTCTATCACAGTAAAAAGGGAAGCCAAAATCGGAGCCCACCAATCTGGGTTAGATTTAATTAGATCTGGGGGTATAGCACCAGGACCAGGGGCTTTACTAGATTTTAAACCAGCAATTAATTCTCTTATCTGTTCTATTGTTACCTGAGTCCATTCGGGAAAATCACCAATCAATAAACTAGGATTAGAAAACTGCGAACCAGAACTATCATAAAAAAGGGCAGAAAAATGCTCCTTCCATAAATGTAAAGGTACAGCTGACAAATCATGTCCTTCAAGATGTAATGTACCAGACACACTATTCCAAAATTGCCTAGAATCCCTTTGGGCCGGAAGACGTATTAGACGCAGGCCTTGATCCTTGATAAATCGTGTTATCTTATCTCTAAATAACGTTCTTAGTTGTTCCCTAGCCAAAAATATCTAGCCAGGGTTCCGGGAGAGTGAAACTTGCGAAACTGTCTAAATAGGGCCCGGACACTCGCTTTCATGGTCCTACATTCCTCATCAAACCAAGTCTTCTTAACCAAAGAAACAACAGTCTTGGATGACTTTGGTTCGCAACCTAACTCAGATACTATATGGGCAATTAGGGACTCAAACGAATTAATCACAGCGGCTGGGTTCTGTCTTGCTATAATGAGACTTCTGTAATCAAGGCATGCCTCCGAGCCCAATTCTGAATCAAATTTGGCAATAGTAGCCTTGTTCCAAGCTATTTTGGGTAGTATTTCAGAATCACTCTGGGCAGGCTCCTGTTGCCCACTCCTAGATGCCTCAAACTCACAGTGGAGAGTTAGTGGGAGATGATCACTATCCCTATGGTCTCCTATTGCAAAATCCATCACATAAGGTTTCAATGAAAGAGAAATCAACATGAGGTCAATTACACTACAGCCCCGCGTAGAAAGAAACGTAAATTCTGAGGCCTCCTTAAACTCCATTAGGCCATTTAGCCAGATGCAGTTAAACTGTAAGCTAAATTTGGCCAATAACATTCCTGCTGGGTTGGTAAGCTTATTGCAAAAGCATCTATGATGAGAATACTGGGGCAGTAGGAAAACATCCTGATCCGCGTCAATTCCCAGAGCTCTATGATAAAGGCCCTGGTCCTCCCCCACTCTTGCGTTTAGATCCCCCAATATCAGTAACTCCGTTGTCGGCAATCTGCCCTCAACATCGGCAGTGAAGATCGAAAAGCGATTCCACTGCTGTTGATGAACTAAGGTAGCTGAAAGCAGTTTGAAAGTAAAACAGGACCACCTGAAATAAGATTTTGGGGTCTTCCTTGATATGCAGCAGAAATATACATAATAATAGTAGTCATTTTTTTTTTAAAAAAGCATATTTTTAAAAGATGACCAAAATATCTGGATTCCAGCTTCCATGATTTGTGGAATGTTGAGGGCATAAATTTTTTTACATACTGGAGTGTCTTTTTTCATTGTCTTTAAGGACAACTTCCAGGTGGTGGTTATTGCGACAATGATGCCACCGATTAGCATGATGACTAAGAGCAGGGCTTCTGAAAGGAATTTTATCAGGGGGTACAAAGTCTCTTTGGGGTCCCTTTCTAAAGGGGGAGGGGAGGGGTGAAACAGGGCGGAGGAAGGTAGCAATGGGCAGGTAGCAGGCGGAACAGGGTGGGAGTGGGCGGATCAGGCTGGAAGGGGTAGGATTGGCAACCTTTAAATATGTTGTATGAAGGTTCTCATGGCTCGTCGTGATTTGCAGCGAGATCGGAAATATGGGTAAAAAAGCCATGTAATATTTTGTTGAAGAGAAATATAAAGTTTACTATTCACCAAATGTCTGAAGAAATTCCTCTTAGCACAGAAAGTCTTCAGTGTACCGAAGAGAGAAGACGCACAAGGATTTTATCTTTTATGTCTGCTTGATAATCCTTGTGTGTCTCCTCTCTTCGGTACGCTGAAGACTTTCTGCACTAAGAGGAATTTCTTCAGACATTTGGTGAATAGTAAACTTTATATTTCTCTTCAACAAAACATTACATGGCTTTTTTACCCATATTTCCGATCTCACTGCAAACCTTTAAATAAATAAATAAATAAATAAATAAATAAATACATAAAAAAGAAAAACCATAGATAACACATTTGATTTGAACTGTTTATGCTAAGAATTCACAATAGAGATAAACTTTCTATTTACCTTACAAAAAAAGAGAGAGCTATCCTGGTTTTTTTTTTGAACATCTTTGTTCATGCTAAAGAGAAAGAATTCACAATGTAATGTACAGTAATCAGTGGCGTCACTAGGGCGCGCGCTGCCCCAGAGCGGGGCGCGCGCGTCACCTAGTGACTCCTCCGCGACACCCCCCTTTACAAACCTTTGGCGCGATTTGGGGGGGCGTCCGACGGGTCGCCGCTCCGGGCGCCCGACAGGCGCCCGCTCCAGGCGCCCCCTCAATTGGGAGAGCCGGCTCGGGGACGTCTTCCCCGGCCAGCTGCCCGGGGCCTTCTGAGGAAGGCCCGCTGTGAGAACAATATTTATACCGTTCATTTTGCGCTGCCCTTTCCCCTCAGTAACAGTCTGCGCATGCGCAAAAAGAACGGTATAAATATCGTTCTCGCAGCGGGCCTTCCTCAGAAGGCCCCAGGCAGCCGGCTGGGGAAGACGTCCCCAAGCCGGCTCTCCCGATTGAGGGGGCTTCCGGAGCCGGCCTGGCGAGGCGGGCGGGAGGCCCCCAGGCGACGCACGTGCGTGCGCGCGGGGAGGCGACGCGTGTGTGCGTGCGTCACCTTTCTGCGCGCGTTTGCGCGCGCGTCACCTGGAGCCCCCCGCACACCTCGCCACGCCACAGCGACGCCTCTGTACAGTATGTTCATTAAAGGAGTGGAGCCTCCTTATTATGAGGGTAACTGTCTCCCTTTGTTCATAGTGAATGCTATCTCCCACTTGCAAACTATTTGTTTGATTGACAAATAAACCTACGCAGTCCAACCTAGCTTTTGTTAGCCCAGCCTCCTGCTCCTGTGGAAACAATGGTGAAATGATTACACAGGTAGGAAGTGAACCATTGAGGGCAGAATCATGGAGACCCAAACCTCAATCCAGTACATGCTTTCCTGGGAGTAAGCCCCATTGAATACAATGGGACTTACCTCTGAGTAGATGTGCTTCAAGTCATGAAGGAGCAAAGCAAGCAAATGTGATGAACTGTACTGAAAGCAGAGGTGAGGTCAAAAAGGATTAGGAGCAAACAGAGAGCTTTTGGTTTGTCAATGAGGAGATAACTGATTTTTATGAGGGCGGCTTCAGGGGCTTTCAGGTAGGGGGAAGCTGGATAAGAAGGCGTCAAGAGCGGAATTGGAGGAAAGTCAAGGTCACAAACACACAGAAGAAGACTAGGGACACACACTCAGTCTGAACTAACTTGACTCAATGGCCACCAGAGGGCAACCACAGGAACATAAATTACAGGATGTACAGGCTTGCCTCAGGCAACTGAGAGAATGGAACAGCTTGGAAACTCAGAAGAGGTCTTGTGATATTTCTTGAAAATTCCTTCGTTTTGGAAAATAATTAAGGACTAGGAAGCATCAAGCTACACATGTTAGTACAAAGGATTGTATTGCTGCTCCCTCTCTGCTACGATCTTGAGGAGAATCAAAGCAGAGCGCTAGTGGGTGAGAAGGCGGGATTGTGTATAGGTCCTATCATAGACTTGTAGAACATAGAAGCAAATAGAGGGGCACTTAGTGGGAAAGAAGTGAGAGGTGCCTATGAAACCCAGGATTTTTTTTATATTTATATTTTATTAATATATTAACATAAAAACAATACATATTTCATAAAATTATAGCAAGCACAAAGCAATACATCCTACTAGCATACTATTCACTATTTTCTATATATAATTTCCAACTTAGCCAAAATAACACCCACATTCTATTCATTAAATCCGCATATCATCACATCATTCCTCTCTCTCTCTCTTACAAAATCGATAAATGGTTTCCAATTATTCACGAAAAGGTTAACTGACTTTTCCTTAATTAAAATTGTAAGTTTATCCATTTCAGCATAATCCAAAACTTTCAGCCACCAATCTTCCAGCGAAGGTATCTCCGAATTCTTCCAATATTGTGCATATAAAATTCTTGCCGCAGCTATCATATATAAAAACAAAGTTTGAAATTTTTCGCCTTTGTTAAGAGAACATTGAAATTTGTTGTGCCCATGAAACCCAGGATTTTACCATACCTGTTTCTGGGCAGCAGGATCCGGTCTGCTCTTCTCCCTCTTGGTAGGACCAAAAAGCGGCTCATGCCATTTCCTTATTTAATATTTCTAAATATTTTTAAATGTTTAATTGTATTGGCGCTGCAATTTCAATTTTAACATAATCTATTTTGCTATACACAGCTCTGCCACTTTATGGATGAAGAACCTAAGCAAAGGTTATTCTACTTGCCCCTCATGCTCAGGTAAAATCTCAGGTGAAATCTAGTATTCAACGGCATGCATAAATCTTATGATCTGCTAACATCCATTCAGAGATATTAGCTTTTTAAACGCATAATCACTAAAAATCAGTCACATTTTAAACCAAGAAACATGATGTAAAATGAAAATAACATATGGTCTTGTAGCGATTGTTAAGACTTTCGTGACCACTGGAATCTTGACAATATACGTTTTCGGGTTTAAAAGCCAGATAAAAAACAGATAAAAGTTAAAACACAAAAACAAAAGCTTTTCCAAAGTTGTATAACAACAAAGTTCTCCCAATGTTATAGTATAACATAATCTCCCAGAAGAGGGAGAAAACACAATAACTTCACAAAGGAACAATAAGTTGCATCCTGAAACATGTAAGTTGTGAGTATATTCTTTTCCTAGCTCGATGGGAAAAGGGCAAAAACCACATTTTCATTGTTCCACATGTCAACAGTGGTTCCCAACCTTTTTAGCACCGGGATCCCCATTTGTAGAATGAAAATCTGTCGGGACCTCCCTAAGACCTAGGGGCAGACGTGATGTCAGTAAGCAGGAAGTGATTGTTTTTAACAAATCACGCTGTTTAATAAATCACACTTTTTAAAATAAATCACATTTTTAAAGTTGTACTCATAAGCAGGGTGTGTGTGTGACCTAATATTAACAGAGATGCTAAAAGGCAAGCAGTAAGTAACACAAGTTGAGTAAACAAGACCAGGACAGCATCAGACACTTCTTTCTCTGCAGTGGGGGGGGGGGGAGGAGTGTAGCCACCCAACTGACATCCCTCAACCCCCCAGAAACCACCTTGCGACCCCCTTGGAGGTTTCGACCCCTAGGTTGGAAACCACTGGGCTAGAACAATGCAATGAAGGGGGGGAGAAGGCTCTCCCCACTGAACAATCACAAAGAAGGCTGCCTGCATGTATTGGCACATACGTCCATTTCCAGAGCAGGTAGACACTTGTGTTCTGTTTTAAACCACTCTGCGCCGCCAATCGCGGCGCGGGGATTTTATCCTGCCCCCCCAAGGGAGGCAGGAGAGACAAGCCACGATAGGCCCGGCCTGTGATTGGCCGGGCCAGGTCACATGGGACCGGGCGTCGACTGAAGAGACGCTACAGCGTTGCTTGGCCTCAGTTGACGCCCGGGAAGCGAAGAAGAAGGACGCACTGGGCAGAGCTCTTAACGAGCGGGCCCGGCGTCCCAACGCTACCTTTCCCAGCGGCCTCGTGCTGCTGCAGCGGGCTACAGCGCGTCCTCTAGATCCCCGAGGGGATTGAAGATTTGACCGGTTCGGTTGCTCCAGCGAAAGCGACCTTCAAAGGATCTTCAAGTGGGGCTTGGGCACACAGCTGCGCCCCCCTCGCGTGGATTGCTTGTTCAGCGCAGCAGCAGCGCTGCAATTAGGGGGTTGGCCTACAGCCCTCCCCCTTGGGTATTATTGTAAAACAAGAATACACCCACTTCACACAATAATGTTAGGCAGGCATGCCTAAGAGAAATATCTTTTATGTTAAAATATAAACTCACTCCATCGCCCTCATCCCTTTCTCTCCCTGTTCCTTCTCTCAGCCTACAGGCTGTAGAGTGGCATTTTTGAGACTTACATATGAGGGTGTAGACCCAGACGAATGTGTTAGTTTTATTCCCAATCCTGGGCATGTCTACTCAGAATTAGGTCCCACATTATATTTGTGGGGCTTGTTCTCAGATGAGGGTGCATAGGACTACAACCTTAGTAAGTAAGAGCGCTTTTACAATAATCTATCGGTTTTGGTGCCCCTCCGTTAGCCTGCAGACTGTTAGCAGATGCCTGCAGTCTACATACCGTATTGGTCTGAGTATAAGACTCACTTTTTTCTCCTAATTTAAGTTATGTCATGAAAGTCGAAATCTTAAACTTTGGTTCTGTCTCCATTTTGGATTTCTAACTTCAGCTTTCTTTTCTCTCTCTGCCTGGTAGCTGAGCCTTAGTAATTGGCAGGTGGCCAGCGACCTTGGGGAGTCGTACCATCTCTGGAACTGGTGCTTGTTAGTTCCTCTTATCTGCATGGGAATATGATAATACTTTTCTTCCCTCATTATTTTGCTGCACCTGTTGGGAACCTCACGCGCTTCTCCGGTGGAGAGGGGGCCAAGGAGGAGTGAGGTCATCGGTCATGGGATGACCCACCCAGCTGTATCTTATTGGTCATCTTACCTGTGTCAATCATATGCTTTCAAATTATCTATTTAACTGACCCTTTTGGGGGAACCATTTTGTTACTTCTCTAACTTCTTTGGTTGGAGCTAGTCTCCCTGTCTCTGTTCTGATGCCCTCTCTCAGCCCTGGCAAACGGCTGAGGGCCTTGCAACATCTCTAGTCATCTTGGTGAGTGTTAGGAACCCAAATGTTTAGTGCAGGAGGTATTCTTTGTTGTTTTGTGCTTTTATTTTCCATCTGGTTTGTTATGCCTAATATGCTTGCAGTTTTACTGCTCATGTACATTCTATTCATGCTTATTTTGCATAGTCTAAAATAAACCATCATTCTTTTTAACCTGGTGTGGTTCTTGGGACCGTGAGGGGACTAAATCCAAACCGCCTAGCCTGAAGCCATAAACGCTACCGTTCTCGCATTTTGCCTGGTGCCACTGACTGCCCTTGTATGCAGGGAGTCTAGTGGCTACCAAGGTTCTCACTCTGCGGCCCTCCAGGGAGCTGAGCCCTGGGGAAGTCAAGAGGTTTTCTCAGCTGGTGGCACCTACCGTTACTGACTCTTTGGCCAAGAGCAGTTGTTCTTTCTCCTTGTTTTCAGGAGTGTTCAGGAAAGTGAAGTCTGTTTGGTGGCGTGGCCTTGCATTTGTGCCTCCCCAAAGGGTTTCAGCTTCCCTGCAAAGTGAATAGCCGGCTCACCAGTGCACGTCTGGGGGCTAGCTGTTTACTACATGGTGGCTTGCGGTGTTTCTTACCTTGTTCCATTGACCATCTAGGTTAATGTCTTGATTTGGCTGGCATAACACAGGTGTGAATTGTAAAGCAGTTTTTTTTTTCATAGACAGGGAGAACGTGTCCCTTGCGGGATACAGTTAGGTCAGTTAGTATGGCAGAAGGTGGATACCCTGGAGCGGGGGAATGCCCCGACCAGGAGGATGAGCGTCCATCTTCACAGCATGAGAGGGACATGAGAGGACTGTTGAACCGAGAGAGAGCGGATACAGACGGGCTGCCGGACGCCTCTCGTGGACATTTGACTCTTGATCAGACTGGATTTTTGGAAAATACTTCTCGGAATTGGACTGACCACTCTACAATACCGATTTCGCAGCAGCGTGCTGATGTGGACAAGTGGGAGGAGCATAAGCGGCTTTCGGATGCGCTTCTGCAGGTGGAACAACGTATGCTAAGTCACATGCTGGAAGTGGAACAATGTTCAGCGGACCTGGAAACTGCTGTGGCTAACACCTTGGCTACCCGAGAAGATTTTGTTACAACTCGGCGTGCTGAGCCAAGTGTGCGACGCAAGACAGGGGACTGTGCAAAACCCCATGTGACTTGGAGTAGACCTCCGTCAGCTGACGACGAGGATCTGTGGGGAGACTATGTGGAGCATGAAACAGCACAACGAGGAGAGGAGAAATGGCTTCTGGAAAAGGCTTAACCTGTCACTATTGTTCAGCCGGAGTTTCAGCAGGAGAGGCCGGGCTGTAAATTTCAATGCATGCCAAGCCCGACCTTCCCGGAGCCTGGGGTCGGCTTTCAACGCTTGGCTGGGCAGAGTGTTAACTCCGTTACCATGCACGACCGGCAGTTTCAAGGAGCCCCGTCTGCTCGGCGTGCTTATCGTGCAAGTCTGGGACAGACTCAGTCAGCTCATTTTGACAACTTTTGTCCCACGGTGGGCAGTACGCCGTACCCTGATGCGACTACTGGAATTTTTGCTGCTGGCATAAGGTCTACGTCTAGGCCATCTGGACAACGTGACACAGGACAATCTGGGCACACGTATGTCCCTAATAATCCAACTACAAATGACTTTCTGAACTTTGTCATAGCGCAAAATAAGATGCTGGCAGAGCACATGGATAAGAAGGAGGATCAGAAGGAGAAAAAATGGGATCGTTCCCTATTTCCAAGATACGATGGGAGGGTCCCCGCAATGGTTTTTCTACAAAATTTCGAGGACAAGTGCCTCGAAATGCATTTCTGAACAAGTGCCGGAAGACCAGATGTGCAGGATTCTACGTACTCAGCTCCAGGACTCGGTTCTACAACGGATTTTGGCTTCGATGCCTTTGGACCAGTTACATGACTACCAAGTGTTTCGTAGACAGGTCCAAATTCGACTTGCTATGACTAAAGAGACTTTACAGCAAAAGTTTAGATGCCTTCAGAAGCGTTCTAAGGACAGTTGGTCAGATGTTGCTGTGGAAATTCAACAGGTCGGTTTTGACTGGATTGAATCGGCAAGGGCTGTTTCCTTTGCTCAGTTATGTGACCTTATTTTTCTGGAGAAATTTTGTGATCTTGTACCTTCTGATTTGATTTTTTTTCTGCTGGAGAAAAGGCCTCAAAATGTGGTGGAAGCAGGCCAGTTTATGGATGAGATCTGTGCGCGCAGGCCTCACGGTGTGGACGGCTCTCAGCCTGCTCGATCCTTTAGGCATGGGAGTGAAAGCCAGCAGAAAGCAAAAGGGGGAGACCAGAAACCGCAGTGGCCGCGTCAAAATCAACAGCAGGCACAGCGTTCTCAGTCTCTGCCTGCCGAGGGAAATCGAAACCAGCCAGGCCAGCGTCTGTCTCCCTTCTCCTCAACTCAGCGTTCGCATCAGCCCTCTGGGGGCCAACAGTCTGCTGCTCAACAATCTTCAAACAGACCGGCTGGCTCTGGAATTCATTGCCATTTCTGTGGAGAACGTGGACATATTCGACGGGATTGCAATAAAGAGAAGAAATTAGCAAAGTCTAAAAGTCAAGGGGGTGAGTTGAAGACGGTACGTGCTTCGTGGCAAGATGAGGGGTCGGTGGAGCCAGAGAACTGGGAAACTGACAGTGATGGCTATGTGGCAGTGGAACATTTTTGTCAGCCTCCCCCTGATGTTTTGCCTCAGCCTGGGCCGAGTTCCGCTTCTCGTCAGCCTACTGCCCAGGGAGAGGAAGAGAGGGTGCCCCTGCATCTGGCTGTCCTCCCAGGCTCTACATCTCTTGGAAATGGGGGCAGGATTTCTCAGCTCTCAGCAAGCTTGGGAGTTGAGCAGCTGGCTCCGGTCGAGCTTGGCTCTGCTCCTCCGTGCTTGCGGGTTCCTCCATGGTCGGACAAGCCTTTGCCGGGTGCCAGAGTTGTACACATGAAGGAGATTATTCCCCCTCAGCACAGAGGCCGGGTGAGTGCGCACCGTGATGCGGAACTGTCTGTGTTTGTTAATGGAGACTTGTGGCATGTTTTGTCTGCTAGCAAAGATTCGGGTGCTGATGTTTCGGTTCTGCCAGAACAATTTCTCCCACCCGGTACTGTTGTGGATCAGTTGTGCTTGCCTGTTAATTCCTTTGTGGAGCCTAAGCGATATTTTCCATGTTGTGTTTTGGATGTCGCCTATAAAAAATTTAAAGGCAAACATCTCTTCCTAGTTAAATCTGAACGTACGGATAAGCAGCCTTTGGGTCTGATTGGACTAGACTTGACTATTAAAGCTGAGATTGCAGAGGAAGCCCAACAACAGGTTGTTTCTGAAGTGAGTGTGCTTACCAGGGCGGGATCGGCTAGGGAGAAAGCGGCTGCCCGGGTGGAGCTCCCTTTGGAGGTGAACAAAGGCAACTCTGCTGAGATATCATTGGTTATCCCAAATTGGGAAAGGTTTCTCTCGGAATCTCTTACATGTTCTTCACTGGCAGCTATTCGCAACTCTTTGACATCTACTGACAAAATCCTGAATGACACTTATGTAAAGGAGACATCAGGCCCTTTCTCATCCCCTCACTTTGGGAAACTGGTTCTCTACATTAACGTTGCTGTCCTCCATTTTAGGTGTAACCCGGTTGCCTCAGCCTTTGGCCTTAAAGGGCCAGGCTCCCCCTTTTTTGCTAGCTTTAGCACAAACGGGTTTACATTTGAGTAATGGGAAGGGTGCAGGCCAGCTACTTACTCTCAGCCTCGGTTGTTAGGGATGTAAACTAGAATAAGGAATGATGAAAGATACTGGCTTAGGTTTTTATGTCCCACTTTGTATTGCAGGTCTCCCCCACTCTCCCCCCCCCCGTAATAATCAAGCAAACACAATACAGCTGTGCCACTATGCCTGCTTGTACTCCGATGGGGGGGGGGCTGCCTCAGGCTGCCCATCGGGTATTTGGGTATCCATACTTGTTCACTTGTAGTTCACTTGTTTCCTTCATCCATTTATTATTTTAGCTGCAGTGGCCAGTTTGTTCTCAATTGGCGGCATTTAGTCTCTACTTTAGCTACACTTTGTTTAACCTGGTGGCCAATTTGTGTTCTAGGCCACTTGCTAGCTCCTTGCCTTCATGTGTTAGACCCACTTTTCCTCGGCCTACAGTCTGTGTTTTAGAAAGGGGGCTTTAAGCCTCATGATAGAGAACATTGTGGGCCCCCACCTTGCGCATCATTATAAGTGGATTGCACGCAGGGTCTCTTGCCTGCTGCCTTCTCCGTAGGGGACTGGCTCCGACAGTTAGGGGGCGGGGCTGCCTCCTCCTCGCTTGGTAAAGAGACTATGACCGCAGCGATACTTACAGCCCCGCCCCTACCGGAGCGACGCTTCTGATTGCACGGGGTGTGTGTGTCACTGGGCAGCTGCTACCTGCTGCACTGCCTTATTCTTTTAAATCTAGGTTGTGTTTCAGAAAGGGGGCTTTATGCCTCACAATAGAGAACATTGTTGGGCCCCACCTTGCGTATCATTATCTATAAGTGGATCACAGGGGGGGGGTGTCACTGGACAGCTGCTCCCTGCTGCACTGCCTTATTCTTTTAAATCTAGTCATGAGGGGTTGCCTTTCAGCAGCTGCTCCCATTCATGGCTCCTTTCACCTGGACCCCTTCCTTTTCGTTTAGGTTTTGTACCTATGCACTTTTTCACGGCTTACAGGCTGTGTAATTGGAAGGGGGGTGCTTTAAGCGGCATTGTGAAGAGTGCTCCCTCCCTTCATATCCTTATCCACACTTGATCACGGGGTGCCTATGGGCAGCTTCTCCCTGCGTTATTGCCAACTCTTTAAACTTGTCGTGGGGTGTGTGTCTGGGCAGCCACCCTTCATTTCAGCCCCCCTTTTTCCCGGTGCTCCCCCACCTATTTGCATGGCCACTTTGTTAGGTTAGGGAGTCACTTACTTTCTCATTGCCTCCAGTGGGTGCAGCCTGTTCACCTTACCTCTGGTGGTTAACAGGCATGTTTTTTCTGTCCACCTACCTATGGTGGATTTTTGCCAATGATGGGGCACTTGTGGCCTTATTTGATTCAAGATTTTCACAGGGTTCCCTGGTCCATTTATTCTTATGTTGCTGCCCTGCATCCAACCCCCTTTTACTGGTAGCTGGAGTTATCAGTTGGGGGATTTCTTATTGTTCCCCTTTACCACCCCTTAGCTTGTATTTTCTCTATACTTTCTCTGCCATTCAAGTCGCTCCATTTCTCAGCTCTGGATGATTCCAACCCTGCAAGGGGCTCCTCGGGTGTTTCCCATTGATGGGGACAGCCTATGCATTTATGGCCAGTGACATACTTGTATCAATTTGGGCCACCCCTGTAGCTTATCTCATGTTGCAAGAAGGTATCGGAACTTCACACTCCCTTTGATATGAATGGAAAGGTCCTAATGGCCTGTTTAGTACACTTAACTTATGGTTAAGATATTGGCACTTTCGGGCCTTAAATCAAGTGGTCCTCCACCATCTCGAGGGCCAGCTGTTTTAATTGTGTATTTGCCCCCCCCCCGATTAAAAATTACTCGCTCCCAGCCCGAGTGCTGGGCTGGGACTGCAGGATGTCAGCCTGTCCGGGGGTGGGCCCGCCCCGAGCCCGGAGGACACCCCAAACCCTGGGAGAGGGGAGCGCCCGGTCACGCTCCAGGACGGGCCCACCTCCGGACTCGCTCGCCCCACCGGCACGGGCTGCCCACAAGCCGCGAGGAGATCAAAAGACTCACCCGCGGCTGCTGCAAGGCGTCCCCAGGACGACGCGGACAACAGGGCATCCCCCACGGCCGAGGCCTGCCACCCGGGGGAACCCCACGTAGCCGTCTCCGCGGCAGGACCGGGAGACGGAGGTAAGGCGGCGCTCCTCCCCAGACGCTCCTCCCCAAAGCCGGAAGCCCGAATAGCCTCGGACGGCCAGGCCAAAGGGGGAGGAGACACCGGAGAGGCACTACGGACCTCCAACAGCCAAGACGCCCTTGATAGGCCGGAGGGCCTATCAGTTCAGGGAGCCTCATGGTGGGATTGGCTACAAGGGTGGGGGAAGGACCGGGGCGGGCGGGGCCAGGAGGGAACCCACAGTATAAAACAGAAGCTGGCCAGTGATGAAGGGGCTGGCGACCGGGCTGGTATCCAGGAGCGACAGCCCGAACCGAACTGCACCAGCCGGCTGGGATGAGGACCAGGTGAAGCTAACCCCCTCATTCCCAGCCTCGCCTGAGGCCTTGCTTGTAACAGCCGAACCTGGGTAGACCTGTCCTCGCTCAAGGGTATCTTCTTAATGGGTAGACCTGGCCCCAGGATTGCCTCCATAGCTAAACCCTGGGTAGACCTGTACTCCCAAGAAGACTTCAGCGGGCTATCTCTCGGATAGACCTGGCCAGCGATCGTCCCTCCATAACCCCAGATCGGGTAGACCTGGACATTGGAGCACCGTCGTTCCTAGACGTCTACAGGTGGGTTGACCTGTCCCCTGGGGAAATATCTAAGTAGGACTGCCGGACTGGAGGTGGACCCGGCCCCAGAGGAGCCCGCGGGGGCGGAAGCTGCTCTGACCACACCCTTACCGGGGTCACCCTCGCAGGTACGCTCACACAGCCCTATGCCTTTACGGCATTTGTGTGCCTATGATTCCTGTAGGAGGGTTCTGGCTTCCACCTGTTTGTCCTTTGGGCTTTTGAGTCGGTGAGGTTATGGGCATGCCCGAGATTAGGCTGGTGCTTTGCCAGTGCGGTTATTGGGGTTTTTTGCCCCTTCTGGACTGCTTAGTACTCCGGTTATAGGTGTCCAACGTTTATTATGCGTTCCTTTAAGGGTTGCTGCCACTTCCTTACCCTTGGGTCAGTTATTGTTCTTCACATTTTCGGCAGTTGAGGTTTAACCTCAGCCGGATTTTAAGGGGTTCATACTGTTAGTAGGATCATTCCCTCACCTTTCGAAGTTGGAACAGATAGCAGGGGGGGAAGCGTCCCTTAAATAGAGTAGGTAGTCTAGGGGTAGGGCATGCGGCCCACCTAGAACCTTGAGTATAGAACTCCCCCCTCCCTGCTTAGGTAATGTCCCTTAAATAATAAGAATAATAAAATAACTGAGGAAAATAAATGCAATAGTAACTAAGATTAGGAATAATAATAGTCTACTTGAATAAGATGGTTCAGGATCGGTGCAGCCTCGGCTGCCGCTGCTCTTGGGTTGTTGGTAAAGGCAATCCGAGGGAATATGAAGCCTCAAGGACATCAAAGTCCTCTGGCATAGATCGTTTTCCCCCAAATGCATAACTAACCTGGAGCGGTGGATGGGTGAGCAGGGACTCCTGCACAAGGGGTAGGAGCTGGCAGGGATGTATCTAAGTAACTAGGTCACGAGTGCGAGTGCAAGTACGAGTCATTTTTGTACGAGTGCGAGTCCGAGTGCGAGTCAGTGCCAAAAATTTTGGGCAAGTACGAGTCAAGTGCGAGTCATTTTTGCACGAGTGCGAGTCGAGTACGAGTAAGGCCAGAAACTACGAGTCACAAGTCGAGTCACTTTGGGGAAAATGGCTTTTTCCCCTGAAAATGGTGCGTGTGTGTGGTGTGTGTGTGTGGTGTGTATGGGGACCTCTGAGGCTTTTAAAGCACCCACTTGGCTTCCCCTATGACTTGGAAAATGACTTGGAAATGGCAAGTCGTTACCCCCACGAGTGCGAGTCAAGTGCGAGTCCCGTGGGTCACGAGTACGAGTGCAAGTCAGTGGGTCACGAGTATGAGTACGAGTATAAGTCAGGGAAAAAGTGGCTAAGTCACACTTGCGAGTCGAGTCATTTGACTCGAGTCCCCATCCCTGGGAGCTGGCTGCTGAGCATGCCCCGTCGAGCTGCCCAACTCACGCTGGCGAAACTGCTGAGCTCCAGTTGATCGCCGTAACCGGAGGCAGCCGCCCTCATCCTGGCCCAGAACGAATTGAGTGCCCGTGTTAAAGGACCCTCACTGGTGCAGGACAGTAGCAATCTGTAAAGAGAGGAAAAACAGGACAGAATTACCCACTAAGCCTACCCAACTGAGAAAAAAGAAAGGCTAGTATGGGTCTCAAAACCTGCTCCGCTGTCTCAGCCCTTCGGGGTTGACTGTGATAGGCTCCCCTGGGCTGTGTCTGGGGAGGCCTGGAGCCGGGGTGTTTGATGCCAAAACAAGCAGGGGGAGGAAGATGGCTAGGCCCATTTCCCCCAACCAGTGCCCGCACGACTTTGGGGGTGGGTTAGTTTACCCCCAGTGTTTGCCTCTGCAGGTTTCTTTTGTAAACTTAAATAAAGTGACAATTTCTCCATAAGTGGCTTGTCTCATGTCTTCATTGGGGGGTGGAAGGATAATGAAAGCTGGCAATCCAGGTCAGCTAGCAAGGAAAGGAGGTGAGATGCCTGAACTCCATGAAAAACGTGCTGAAGGGCAACATGCCAACACTACACAGGTACAAGCTGAAATATCAACATTGCAAGGTGTGCAGATGGCTGCTTGCATTTCCTATCTCCACTCATTCCTTTAGCTGCTGATTTCTTTTGTCCCAAATCTTTAAAGACAACAGTCCTGCTCCCCTCAAACATGACGATGATTTACAGTCTCTCAGTATTATCCTACTTTGATCTTATCTTCACATACAGGGCTAATGAGATGGCTTTATGAACGAACTCGGACAGTAGTCTTTCCGATATGTGGATCATTACCAGTAAAATTGAGGACCCATGTTGGAGAAGCCATTCCGTATGATCCAAATATAACCGTTGCAGAACTGTTTGAAAAAGTGAGCATTCTATTTATTTACTATTGAGCTAAAAGATGTAAAGGGGACATCATTTATTACTAGAGGTGTTTGAAAATGGTGATAATAAAATAAAAACACATAACACCACTTCCTGCTATTTCATTTTGGTTACACACTGAAATTAGTGAAATAATAAAACCATTTTCAAACACTTCTATTTATTACCGTTTGTGCAGTTGGTGAATGAGTTCAGGAGGGAAATGGGACCATGTCTGTTGGCCATACAAACCAACGCTAGTTGTCCTTTTGTCATGCCTGTTGGTGGCTACACATTTGCGGTTACTTTGAGTGAGCTCTACATGCATGCAGCTGAGCTGTGTGTACAAAAGACTCCTCTCTGCGATTAAGAACCTTCTTCGCTCAGGGTTCAAAATCATGTGGAGGAGAACTGTATGCTTCCGGCTTTGGTTGTGTAGGGAGCCTTTCCCATTGGGGGCATCGGCATGGGGAGCATGGCTAAGAGGTGCCATCTTGCTTCCCTTGAAGGCTTGGATTAATTGGCAAGGCCAGGCCTGCTCACTCACTTCCACTGCTGCTCCCCTTCCAATGTCCTGTATCCTTTAAGGATGTGCGGAGCAGAGTGGCAGAGAAAGTGTGGAGGAGAGGAGTCCCCCAGGGTAGAGCATTGAAACCTTCTCATCTCCCCTATGCTCCCCTTCCGCTCCTCACATCTTTTAAGAATCCTGGGAGTGAAAGGAGGATTGGCGGAGTCTGGTGTGCCCCTGGGAAAGGGCAAGTGGGATTTGGCATGACGCTTCAAGTACGGGGAGGTTTTGCTTTAGCCCTGGACTCCTGCTGCTGGTCAGTGAGACTGGTGAAAGGGGGAGGGCTCTTCAGTCATGGGGCCAGGATTATGCAACAGTCTCCCAGGAGAGATGTGCCTGGCCTTCGTTGCCTGTTTCAGTTCATGTTGGTACCATTGTGTTTCGTAGTGGCTGACTTGCAACATGAATTAATGAATGCCTTTTCCCTGCATGTTTCTCTTAACAGACCAAACTTGCAGTAGAAGCTTTAAGAGACAAACACCAAAAAATACCAGGGAGCATATTGTCTGCGCTTTGGGAACGCTTTGAGGTTCATCGCAAAGAAGAAAAGTGTGAATAATGGACTGTTTGGATATGAGCTTTGATAAGTGAGCTCTATGAGAGACTTGAAAGAAAAGTGCAGTTCTTATACAAGTTTTTGAAATAGAAAGCTGTAACAGGAAGAGAAATGCTTCTCATCGTTCTAAATATTGTACCTGCCCTCCAGGAGACCCTTCTTTTACAAAGACTTTGCAGAATTGCCCTAACCTGTGATTCATTCTGAATCAACAGCTTCTGCCTCATCCTCTGTATTCTAGTAGCCAGTTAGATACCAAATGTCACCTGGATTCTCCACCAAAGCAAAAGTGCAGATATCCAACCCACCAACTAATGGGGCATGCAAAACACAGGCCTCCCTTACTACCTGCAATGACCATCTCTGCCTGGCAAAAAGGGTGGAAGAGTAGAAGATTAAGCGTAGAGGAGAGAGGAGTGGCAGGCTGAGAGCATCAAAGATTATCCAGCCCTCCCTTCACATTTTCAAAATCCCTTCAAAATGCTTCACATTTTTTTTTAATTGTGAACATTCAAGATCAAATACTATGTTAGCAAAGGGGTTCCTCAACCTTTCCCCACCTGCATACCCCTCCCCTAGCCCCCAGTCACACCCCGATTCCCCCCAGCCCCGTGTACCCCCGCCTACCCCCTCCCCAAAAGTGCACCCACCCCAAAGTGAAGAAAATGTTTTTTTCCGTCCATGCGGCGCTTCAGAGCCCGGATTCGTCCCCCATTGCTTTCCCTTACCTTTTCCCCGGCCATGCTGTGCTTCCGATTGGGTCCTCCAGCTAGCACTGCAAGCAAGAGGACCTGATCGGCAGCGCAGCAACCCGAAATCGTCCCCAGTAGCTCTCCCTTGCCTTAGCATGCAGCCGCCGCCATGTTGAATCGCCGCCAAGTCTCGCAAGATTCAAGATTGTGGCTCCCAAATCTCAAGCCAGAGGATCTTACTAAACAAAACAAAAACAACAAAACAAAACAATACAACATATTAATAAGATTACAGCAAGAGCAAAGCAGTGAATCCTACTTGTATACTATTATATATTTTCTACTTATAATGTCTAACTAAGCCTATATCTCTAATATACTATTCATTAAATCCACATTTCATCTCTTCTTCCTCTCTCTCTCTCTCTCTCTCTCCCCCTCTCTCTCTCTCTCTCACACACACACAAAGAATCTATAAGTGGTTTCCAATTATTCACAAAAAGATTAACTAACTTTTCCTTTTTCGTCTAAAAATCTTAATTCCAGCTTCAAATATTTTAGTATATAAAGCCACCCTTTTTTCTTCCAAATTTATTAAAATAAAAACCTTCCAAATTTTTCTAAAAAAATAAATTCTATATCACTAGGCTTACCAGATTTTCTGGCACCCCGAGGGGGACGCAAGTGACATCATGGAAGGTGGGTCAATAAACCGTGATGTCACTTCCGCCGGAAGTGGGCGTGTCTGCCGGAAGTGGGCGTGTCCGTGGGCGTGTCCACCGGAAATGTCCACAGGAGCGTGTCCAGACAGCTCAACGTTAAATAATTAATTCTCAACATTAAATAAATAATAAAATCAATTTACATTTTCCCCCATGCCTCTGAGCATGTGCAGAGTTATCCACTGCACCTGTTACCAAAACGGGAGTAAAAACTAAGAAAGCGCGCACGACACCCTTTTTTGGCGCTGGGCAGCAGCCTCCCCTCGCAGCCAGGGCCGCCCAAACACAGCCGCTGCTCCACACTTCCGCTGCGCTGCGCGACCCTCAAGCAGACCTGTGTCTTCTCCATCCTCTGTCTTCTCCATCTCCTCGCGTCTCCTCTTCGTCCCGGCCAGCTGGGACTGCCCCCCTGCAGCACTAATACGCTGCTGCTGCCATTTCTTCGTCCGGACCAATCGTGGACTCTTTGCGCGCCTGCGCGAGGCTAGGAGCACTCCGGAAACGTCCGACTTCAATCGGACGTTTCCGAAGTGCTTCTACCTCGTTGCACGACTACGCGAGGCTAGGAGCACTCCGGAAACGTCCGAGTGAAGTCGGACGTTTCCGAAGTGCTTCTACCTCGTCGCGCACCAGCGCGAGGCTAGGAGCACTCCGGAAACGTCTGAGTGAAGTCGGACGTTTCCGGAGTGCTCCTAGCCTCGCGCAGGCGCGCGATGAGGTAGAAGCACTTCGGAAACGTCCGACTGAAGTCAGACGTTTTCAGAGTGCTCCTAGCCTCGCGCAGGCGCGCAAAGAGTCCACGATTGGTCCGGACGAAGAAGTGGCAGCAGCAGCGTCTTAGCGCTGCAGGGGGGCAGTCCCAGCCGGCCGGGACGAAGAGGGGGCTGGCCGGGTGCCCGGGATCTGGGCTCCCCACCGTGAATGTCCCGGTGAATACCGGGACTATGGTAAGCCTATATATCACCTTTTAATATAAGATTCTTGAAAACAAATCACATCTTATTTAAGTCTTTTCAAATAATAAAACATTCTTTTTATTTTATTCACAAAAGGGTTAACTAACCTTTCCTTTACCATCTAAAAGTCTTAATTTCCACTTCAAATATTTTAAATTAAGTCACCCCATTTTTCTTCTTCCAATTTGTTAAGGAAAAAAAAGCCTCAAATTTTTCTAAATCAAAATCTTTCCATCACTCTTTATATGAGTTTTGTAAAAACAAGTCATATCTTATTTGTTTCTTTAAATAATAAAACATTTTTCTTTTTATATAACATTATCTCCAGTAATATTCTCCACAAAAAATTATAATCCTTTTTAAATTTTGACAGTTTGCCATTACTACTTTACAGCTTGCCTTGCTACTTCTTTTGATGCATTCTGGAAGAGGGTTTCACGCTACTTTGGATTGTGCATTTATCTTCTAATGGACCAGCATGGACACCTACAGGTCTTCTCTAGGACAGAAGAAAGAAAGAATAGAAAGCAATGAAGCAATACTTTAACAGGGACCAGAGAGGGATCGTACAAGATAGCCAAGATTGTTTACAGAACGATACCAGTTATTAACAGATATTTAAAGATATGCCTGATAATAAAATCTGGAAATCCAAACTCTCCTCCATTAAATGGAAGTTGCATTCTTGGTTTGGAAGATTGCCACAAACATTTCCTAATCAACACATACAATCTATGTATATACTGTATCTATGTGGTATATATAAAGGAATTATACATAGCACATATATAATGCAAAGGAAAATATTCATTTTTAGTGTATTAACCTTGCCCCAAAAGGAAAAATTTAAAGGAGCCCATCTGTCTAAATCCAACAAAATTTCACATTACAGAGTTAAAAACGACATACTTTGGGCAAAGTAGCCTGTGAAATGAAGACAGACTTTCATGGCCAGTGATAATTAAAGACGATGAGATGTATATACCGGTTTTAGAAGCCATGACTTAGGACTGTTTATATTACATTAATTTCCTAACATCACTAACAGCGCAATTCTATCCAACTTCCACCACTGGTGTAACCAGCAGGGGAGGACAGGACGGGAGGCTTTGGAGGGTAGGGGAGATTTAAATCCTGTTTGAGTCCCCTTTGGAGGGGATTTGAATCCCCTTTCCATTCTGGGGCCTCCCATTCTCGCTGCTCTGCCGATTACACTGGTGGCGTAAGTTGGATAGGATTGCTTTGTTAATATAATAAACAGCCCTATGTAGGCTTACCAGATTTTCCTGGTTCTAAACCGGGACATCCCCCCCCCCACATTCAATTAATTAATTATTTCAATGTAATTAATTCAATAATGAAAATAAATTTTAAAATTCTTTTTGAAGGGTGTGATGTGTCCTTTTGCACCTGAAGGGCGGCTGAAATTTTTAATTATTTTTTTCATTTTTACCTAGCCAAATTAATTAACTACCCATTTTAAGGAACCCTCTCTATTATACATTAGCTTGGCACAGAATGCATGTTGGCAACCAGCTAGAGTCTGGCTAAATGTAAATAATAAAATATACCCTCTAAAAATGAAATAAATAAGAAAGCAAAATGTTTAAAAGGGAATAAAATAAAATAAATGATGGTCACTGTCACCCCCTCCTTTACATATAATATTAAGTATGATAAATAATAATTACTAAATTAAATGACTACAGTCTTCTTTCTAGCCTTCATTTCTGCAATACACCCCTTAATAAAAAAGATAACTGCACAGGAAAGCTGCACGTATTAAGGGGGGATGTAGAAAACACACAGAGACACATTTGAAGTACAACAAACACCCTCAGCAGCTGAAGACACTCCTTTGCAAAAGTGCACCCCAGCAAAAGTGCATGCTTCTTTGAAAACACTCACAGGAAAAACGGAACTAGCAGGACAGAGATCACAAAGCTCCTCCATTTCCAAGTACTATACAAGGTAGTAAGCAGTAACCTCTTCATGTTGAAAAAGAATCCTCAACTCACCTTTCTGCTGCAAGGGGGAGGGGGGAAGCACTCCGGCTGCTGGCTGAAGGCTTGCAAAAGAAAGGGCTGTGAGGTCATGCTGCTGAGGCGGAGCTAAAGAGTAAAGCTCTGTGCTTCTCCTAAGCACATGATCACAGCCAGTGAAGCCTCCTAGGCGGCCATTTTCTTTAGGGGAAAAGTTCCAGCCGCCATTTTTTCCATTTTTTTTAAAAAAATCAAAATTAATTTTAAATGGACTGGGGGGGTAACGGGGGGCAGGGGGGCTGGGACAAATCAGGGACGGGCCCTCCAAATCCCTGGCACTCCCAGAAATCATGGGACGAATGGTAAGCTATGCCCTAAGTCATGGCTTCTAAACCTGGCATATACATCTCATTGTCTTTAAAGTAGCCTGTTATTAAAAGCAGAAGAAGCCGCTTCTTCTCCTGACATTTTCTTGGACTTTACTTCCAATATCTTCAAAGGATTGCTAACTGCAAAATAAGCAGCCGGATCACTTTTAATAGCCGCTTGCTGATACAGCTGAAAGTTGTTAATGAGGTGCAAACGAGCTGGTATCTGGTATCTGTGTTCTCAAAGTCGAATCCCCTCTTCAGGTTTTCCCCATCTCAAGGTATCCCATGATTCACGTTTTCTTTATAATCGGAAGCCAACTAGTATTTACTTTCAAGGATACTTCATGTTTGTTGACAGAGTTGGGATGTTTCAAAATTGCTTGGGAATTGAATACATCCCATGCAATAGTGTCCTCAAGTCTCTTTCTATATGTCCTATCTAATTAATATGTACTGTCTCTAATACCATATTGAATTTTATTAGCATGTATGTTAGTCAGTATCTTCATTAAAGAGATAGCTGTATAATGTGCACTCCCTAGGCATTTGAGTTTTGAAATCTTCAGCATTTAAAAGGGAAAAATTAAAACGCCATGGCCGCTGTGGTGTAACCATCTATACATTGAAAAGTTAATGCAGTAGGAGCATGATCAGAAATGGCAATCACATCCATTTCACATACTCTACCTTTTGATAAAAAAGAGGTTGATATGAGAAAATAATCCAGTCCAGTGGTTCTCAAAGTGGTGGGTCAGTGGCTTTTAATTCTTTCCCCCTACAGTAGTCCCATATGAATTAGGCCTTCCCATGTGGTTATTTAGAGAAAATGTTAAGCACATCTGCTGTAATGACACATAAGTTGGTGCATAGATTGGCACTGAGGCAAGAAGTGTAATCTGAGCTGCTTTCAGACCAAGCCTGAAGATTACTAAGAAAAGGAGTGTGGGTGTTTGTCAACCAACTTGCCTCCTTCTGAAGTCTTGACAAACCAGGATGCAACACCGCTACCCCACACAAGCACAGTAAAGAATGAAGCTGTAATATAGGGTGGTAATGAGTCATGGGGAGTGTTGCAACAGATAGTTTCTGCAAGGAAGCTGGCTCATTATGGGTTGATGCGGATGCTGCTATCCAGACTTAATTCCAACCTGCATGCTGCTCTCAATTCAATTCCTCCTACTCCCACTGGCGTTGATTGAAAATTTACCAATTTCCTGGCTCTTTCTCTGCAATGAATAGTGCCTCATGTGTGCTTGCAGCAGGGGCAGTAGTTGGAGGAAAGTGCCTGGTATAAAATAACAAAGGTGATGCCAGTGGCGCAGAAATGGGGGGAGGGGGCGGTCCACCCCTGAGTGGTATGCCGGGGTGAGTGTGCAACATCACCGCTAAGAGCAGTAAATTGGCGGTGGTGGCAGCCATGCCGTTGAGTCTTATCGCACTGCGTCAGTGGCATCCGCGGCAGCTGCAAGCCTCGCAGTGCCGCTGCCGAGGCTTCCAGAGGATGGGGGAGGTGTTTCCCATGTGCCCTGATGTGTCATTTTCTGCCAGTGACAGGCCGCTGACGTCATCCCAGGGGGCGTGGCTTCTGGTCGACATCACCCCTTGGGGGCGTGGCTTCTGCAGGGGGCTATCATCGCGGCCCGCAGCCCCCAAGCGGGGGCAGTGTTACTACGCCACTGGGTGATTCATCTTGTCTTCACTGCTTTTTGATTAATGTCTAGCATTTGTGGATTGATGGCCAACATGGCGTACATATACTTATCCTGCATAATTTGTGTGGGTGATGCCGCTCCTGCACGTTGAATAGTGGAGTTTTGCTAAGCCAATAGATAAGTTCTCCTAATTGCAGATAGAACAGGGGAGGAAGGGGGGCATCAGAGGTCCATCAGGTTGAGCAGTATCCAAAGGCCCATGCCGATCAGTTGGCCATCCTTTTTGGTGTTACCTCTGAATCTTCTGTACCAGTGTGAATGCCCAATATGCCATATGAGTTCTTCCCTAGGGCCCCAAGTAACCTCATTCCAACACTGCAGAAGAGGCATCCTGCAGCCATGTGTGCTTGAGTACTGTGCACACCCCTCTCTTTTCCCTTGGAAGATGGAGAACACTGGCAACACTCCCAAAATGTCCACTGACAGAGCGCTGTGTATTCTGTTGGCGGCCATTTTGTGACAGCAGAACTCGCTTCTCGTTGCTGTGAGGGGTGTGCCAGAAGCTATGTCACAGTAGAAGTTAAGATTATACAGTATTGTTCTCCACAGACATTGTATGGGTTTCTGTAATAAGTTATCTTTTGTAACTAAAACTTTTGTAACATGGTGTCTCTGTTTTTTGGTTTGAGACTATGGTAATTAAAACAACAACGTCTTATCACTTGACATTTCACCATATCCTGCTTTGAAAGTCTTCATCAGAAGTTCCATTCTGATCTTCCTGTTCCGGATCGGTTATAAAACTGCCATCATATTAAGTTGTTAGTGTCTTAAAGACGTATATGTCTGTTTCCTCTTTCTCCCTCCATGTTTTAGTGTTCATATTAATGTGTAGCATTTGTGGATTGATGGCCAACATGGCGTACATATACTTATCCCGCATAACGTGTGTGGGTGATGCCGCTCCTGCATGTTGAATAGTGGAGTTTTGCTAAGCCAATAGATAAGTTCCCCTAATTGCAGATAGAACAGGGGAGGAAGGGAGGTCCATCAGAGGTCCATCAGGTTGAGCACTATCCAAAGGCCCATGCCAATCGGTTCAATAGGTTCTTCCCCAGGGCCCCAAGTAACCTCATGCCACCACTGCAGAAGAGGCATCCTGCAGCCATGGGTGCTTGAGTACTGCACACACCCCTCTCTTTTCCCTTGGAGGATGGAGAACACTGGCAACACTCCCAAAATGTCCACCGACAGAGCGCTGTGTAATTCTGTTGGCGGCCATTTTGTGACAGCAGAACTCGCTTCTCGTTGCTGTGAGGGGTGTGCCAGAAGCTATGTCACAGTAGAAGTTAAGATTATACAGTATTGTTTTCCACAGACATTGTATGGGTTTCTGGAATAAGTTATTTTTTGTAACTAAAACTTTTGTAACATGGTGTCTCTGTTTTTGGATTTGAGACTGTGGTAATTAAAACAACAAAGTCTTATCACTTGACATTTCGCCTTATTCTTTGGAAGAATTCATCAGAAGTTCCATTCTGATCTTCCTGTTCTGTATCAGTTATAAAACTGCCTCAACATATTAAGTTGTTAGTGTCTAAAAGACGTATACGTCCGTTTCCACTTTCTGTTAGTGTTCATATTTTATGCTCCACACCAGCCCCACCTGGTAAGATGTGCACACTCAAGGCTTGTGCATGTCCTGGCCCCTCTCCTAGTACCCGAGTAAATTCAGGCCAGTTTCTTTACTCACATAGGAGGGCAATTTGTCCAAACCGCTCATCTTCATGCCCCGATCAGCCTAATTCTAAACTAGGTCGATCATTGTGTGCAGAACAGAGGTGCAGCTTGATCTAAGATTACGGAACCTGTCCCACTGTGTGCAGGATGTGTGTAAGACATGAGTGATACTTTTATCACATGGAGACAGACTGAAGTTCAAAGTATCGTCCAAATTGACCCAAGGAAAATGCACGCTTTCTGTTCCCTCAGATATATTGTGGCTGTTTTAGTGTCACAGGTCCATATTGGCTCCTGCTTGTGATCTCAGTGGTGATGTGAAGCAACTACTTCTGCATTACCTCCTCAATACCTCCTCAATATTTTTAAGAACATATTATTCCTCCAATAGCAAACTTGTGTGGTTGAGTGGCTATTGTAAGCATGTCAGAGCTCCTGCCATAATATCAAAACATCTTCCAGGCAACATTTTTCCACATTTTTTAAAATAGCACTCTTGCTCCGAGGAGCTCAGGGAGGTGTACAAAGTACATGGTTCCTTCCCTCCTTTTGTCCTCACAACAACCCTGTGAGTTAGGTTAGGCTGAGAGATAGTGACTGGCCCAAGATCACCCAGGAGGCTTCATGGCTAAGCAAGGATTTGAACCTGGATCTTCCAGGTCTACGTCCAACTCCCAAACCACTACACCATCCTGGCTGGATTGCACAACTGTTTTGCATTCCTCCCTATCCCAATATAATATTAGCGTTGTGAGTATTCTCACATGTTCATTAATTGTTATTCCCTGCCAAACTCCAAAATTATGTCTAACTACAGCTCCAACATAGCCCTTCCAGCCTTGGAGAACCCTTTCCACAGATACCAATGACACCTGGCACTGATGATCCTGGGGGAAGAACATCCCAGAAACTGCACGTTACCGACCTGCGCTACTTACCTATGCTACCTACTGCCTATGAAGGATACATTTGGGACTCATGAACAGGAGACCTGTGCCTGAGCTATAGCCCGACCCTGTATATGCCAACACCTCCGCACTGCAGATGCTGCTGTAGAGGAGAAGCATTGCAGGATGCGCTCCCCACTCTTCCTCATGTGTAAATCTCATTCACATCGGAGCCATAGATGTTAGGAGAAGGCCAGTGCCAAGGGGAGAAACTACTTTCCCTTCTTTCGTTCTAGGCGGCAGCTAAAGGGAAATTATGCAAGCGATTCTGCTTCAGGTTTACTGATCATGCAACTCCTCTTCCCTTTTCAGTCTGAAAAGATGGATGAATTTAGCACAAAATGGGCAAGAGAGGGGTGGTCCTTCCACGAGGCTAGGTGATGCAGGTTGCATCTGCAGCACATTGTGGGAGAGTAAGAGGGTGGCAGATTCTGGGTGCCCTTCACCCTGTCTGCTGCTGCCTCGTCCTCCAACTCTCCATAGATGTGAGCCTCAGTGATCCGCTTTTTGCCCACTGAAAGTGAGAAGAAAGTGGACAAGTCCATCTGCCTCCTTACCTCCTTACCGTCCTTATACAGGGAGGCATGAATGGCCCTCCTCAGACTTCCGCCAGCTATTTAGGTGGCGTACGTTCAAGGAGGCCATGTAAAGGCCACGCCGGCCTGGAACGCGACGGTGATACGGCGACCGTCATCCCCGCCCCTTCCCGGGCTGGCTCGGCCAACCACCAGTCTCACTCGCCACCTGGTCTGCCCCCACCGGTGCTTCCCTTCCCTTCTCCGGCGGATGCAGAGACGATCTGGCTGCCAGCCTCCGCTCCGGTGGTCCTCACTCATGAGGCATCGCAAATTCTCTTGATCAGAATACATACTCAGGGTTTTTGAGGAAGTGTGTTGCTAGCTGGGTGCACATGCAGCCTGTTAGTGGGAGAGCCTCAGAGCATTCACTGTCCACCCCCTAAGGACGACTGCAGTGGAACTGTATGAGACTGTCCTTCCCCATGTGGCAATGCTGCAGTCCTGAAAAACAAAAGGGCTCCAAAGTCTTTGGCCAGCAGTGGCAATAATTGGGGCTCTTGGCATCCACCAAGAGAGAGAGCAGATACCCACTATTCGCAGTTGTTGCAAAAGGAAGGACAGTTTGACAGACATGTGGCAGTAGTTATGCGGGGAGTGGGTAGCAATACGAGGAGTGTTTTGGGGAGTGGGTAGAGATGCGAGACAGATATGCAGTGTCAATGTGATGTGCCGTGCAACTCCCCCTTCTCTCCTGCAGGGCAGTCCTAACAGCATTATAGCTCTCCAGGCAAAGCAGTGCACTGGGCCCTGCCTACACCACCACTCACAGGAATAAAAATGTAAATTATCAATAAAATAGTCTTATATTCATTGGTACCTCCAACAAAATTAGAATTCCTGGGACACAAACAGCGGAGGCTCTGATAATATTGTAACGGATTCGCGTAGGAGGCAATTAACGGCTGGGGACAACAATTACTGACAGAGCCTGCTTCTGATAATGGAAATTATCAGATTTCCAATTGTCACCAATTGTTGTACTCAACCATTAATTGCCTCCTGCACGAATCAATTACAACTGGTGTTCCATCCCAGGGGTACGGAGACCGCAGGCTGGGGTTACGCGAGCTGCAGCAAAGAGGTACCGTATTTTTCGCTCCATAAGACGCACTTCCCCCCCCCAAAATGGGGGGAAAGCGTGCGTCTTATGGAGCGAATGTTTTCCCCCCCAAAGTAAAAAGGTACTTACCGTGGCTTTTCTGAAAAACCGGAAATGGCCGAAATAGCCTTTTCTCCGAACTGAAGATCGGGGAGGCCTGCAGAGGGTCGTGCAGGCCTCCCTGAAGACTTCACAAGCCCAGGTAAGTTAAAAAAAGAAGAAGGATAATGACTAAGGGCTGGGTTTCTTGCCTTGTGCAGGGGGTGGAGGTTGGAGCAACGAAGGTCCAAGCCTCCGCAGCCTTTTCCTTGTCGGAGCTGGTGTTTCTCAGCTGCTGCTACCCAGCAGCTCGTCCGAGCTCCCAAGCAGCCTCACAGCCTCTCCTGTTGCTGGAGCTTACGCTCAGTTTCTGTGCCTGCCTGGAGGGAGAGGGGGAACTTTGGTGGAAATCATTGAGCTTTACAGCTTGTCTGTGTCTGTGTCTGTAGAGATGTTCCTGTGCCTGCTTTGCCTGCCTGCCAGGGGGCTGCAGTGATCTGTGAGTGGGGGTGTGGAGAAGGGAGAAGGAATCAGTTTTAAAATCGTTCCGGTTTTCAGAGTGCTCTGTCTTTTTGCTTTCCTGCTTTCCGGAGCTTTCCACCTGTTGCAGCTCCTCCGTTTATGTGCCTGCCATTGCTATGTGCCTGTCTGGGGGAGGGGGGACATTGGGCTGTACAGCGTTTCTGTGTCTGAAGAGGTGTTTCTGTGTTTGCTTTCAGCAGATACTGAAAGGAGTGGGTTTTACACATGGCATTTCAAGCCATTCTAAGAACATGAGAACATAAGAAGAGCCCTGCTGGATCAGGCCAAAAGCCCATCTAGTCCAGCTTCCTGTATCACACAGTGGCCCCACCAGATGCCTCAGGGAGCACACAGCCAACAAGATAACCTGTTTCCTGTTGACACTCCCTTCCACCTGGCACAGAGAAAACCCACTTCTAAAACCAGGAGGTTGCTTATGGCTTGTAGCCTGTGATGGTCTTTTCCTCCATGAATCTGTCCAAACCCCTTTTAAAGGCATCTAGGCCAGGTGCCATCACCACATCCTGTGGCAAGGAGTTCCACAGATGAATTACACGCTGGGTAAAGAAATATTTTCTTTTGTCTGTTCTAACTCTCCCTCCACTCGATTTTAGTGCATGTCCCCTGGTTCTGGTGTTGTGCGAGAGGGAGAAGAATATCCCTCTATCCACTCTCTCCATCCCATGCATGATTTTATACGTCTCAATCATGTCCCCCCTCAGGCGCCTTTTTTCTAGGCTGAAAAGCCCCAGACGCTGTAGCGTTTCCTCATAAGGGAGGTGCTCCAGCCCACAAATCATTCTGGTCGCTCTTTTCTGCACCTTTTCCTATTCAACTATATCCTTTTTGAGGTGTGGTGACCAGAACGGGACACAATACCCCAGATGTGGCCTTACCATCGATTTGTACAAAGGCATAATGATATTGGCCGTTTTATTCTCAATCCCTTTTTAAATGATCCCGAGCATGGAATTGGCCTTCTTCACAGCCGCCGCACACTGGGTCGACACTTTCATCGACCTGTCCACCAGCACCCAAGATCTCTCTCTTGATCCGTCACAGAAACCTCAGTACCCATTAGCGTATATGTGAAATTTTGGTTTCTTGCCCCAATTTGCATCACTTTGCACTTACTTACATTGAAGCGCATCTGCCATTTTGCTGCCCATTCTCCCAGTTTGGAGAGATCCTTCTGGAGCTCTTCACAATCCCTGCTGGTCTTCACCACCTGGAAAAGTTTCGTGTCATCTGCAAACTTGGCCACCTCACTGCCTATCCCTGACTCTAGCTCATTTATGAATAAGTTGAAAAGCACCAGTACCAAGACCGATCCTTGGGGCACACCGCTTTTCACCTCTCGCCATTGTGAAAATTGCCCATTGACTTCCACTCGCTGTTTCCTGATCTTCAACCAGTTCCTAATCCACAAGAGGACCTGCCCTCTTATTCCCTGACTGTGGAGTTTTCGCAGGAGCCTTTCATGAGGGACCGTGTCAAACGCCTTCTGAAAATCCAGATATATAATATCCACGGGTTCGCTCGCATCCACATGCCTGTTGACCTTTTCAAAAAATTCTAACAGGTTTGTGAGGCAAGACTTCCCCTTGCAGAAGCCATGCTGACTCTCCCTCAGCAGAGCTTGTTCTTCTATGTATTTTAAGATTTTATCCTTAATGAGACTTTCCACCATCTTCCCTGGAACAGATGTTAGGCTGACCGGCCTGTAGTTTCCCGGGTCCCCCCTCCTTCCTTTTTTAAAGATTGGCGTGACATTAGCTATCCTCCAATCCTCTGGCACAGTGGCCGTTTTAAGGGACAAGTTGCATATTGTGGTCAAGAGGTCAGCAACTTCATTCTTGAGTTCCTTCAGAACTCTTGGGTGGATGCCATCCGGGCCTGGTGATTTATTGATCTTTATTTTGTCAATTAAGTCTGAGACGGCTTCTCTTTTAACCTCTATTTGACTTAATTCTTTAGTCAGGGGAGACCGTTCCGGCAGCGGTATTTGCCCGAGGTCTTCTGCCATGAAGACAGATGCAAAGAACTCATTTAATTTCTCTGCAGTCTCCTAGTCCCCTTTTATCACTCCTTTCTCTCCCTCACCATCCAGCGGACCAACCGTTTCTCTGGCAGGTTTCCTGCTTCTAATGTATTTGAAGAAGCTTTTATCATTCCCTTTTATGTTGCCTGCTATACGTTCCTCAAAGTCTTTCTTGGCCTCCCGTATCATCTTTTTACATTTCTTTTGCCACAGTTTGTGCTCCTGTTTATTTTCCTCATTAGGGCAAGACTTCCATTTACAGAAGGAAGCTTCCTTGCCTTTTATAGCCTCCTTAACTGTGCTTGTTAGCCATGCCGACACCCTCCTGGACTTGGTCGGGCCCTTCCTCCTTTGTGGGATACACTCCCGCTGGGCCTCTATGACTGTTGTTTTAAACAGCCTCCATGCACTCTGGAGTGATTGGACTCTTTTTACCTTCCCTTTCAGCTTTTTTTTAACTAGTCTCCTCATTTTGGGGAAGTCTGCCCTTCGGAAGTCAAGGGTTTTCGTGTCAGATTTGATCAGCACGCTCCCTCCGACATGCATGGCGAAACAGATCGCAGCATGGTCACTGTTCCCCAATGGTTTGGTAACATTTACCTCCCTGACAAGATCTTGAGTGCCACACAATATCAAATCCGGAGTCACCTGTCCTCTGGTCGGTTCCGTGACAAGCTGCTCTAAGGCACAGTCATTTAGCATATCCAGAAATCCAGTCTCTCTTTCATGACCTGAGCATGAATTGACCCAGTCGATGTGAGGATAATTGAAGTCCCCCATGACTACAACCCTGTCTCTCGTTGACACCTCCCTGATTTGCTTCCTCATTTCAAGATCCCCTTCAGGTTTTTGATCTGGAGGACGGTAGCATGCCCCTACTATTACATCACTTTTTGAGCCTGGTAAGCTAACCCACAGTGATTCTATGGAGGAGTCAGAGCCCCCCTCCAGCTCTACTCTGGTGGATTCTACCCCCTCTTTGACATAGATGGCCACCCCACCTCCAACACGCCCCTCTCTGTCCCTCCTATAGAGTTTATATCCTGGAATTGCAGTATCCCACTGGTTCTCCGCATTCCACCAGGTTTCTGTTATACCTACTATGTCAATGTTTTCCCTAGCCACCAAACATTCCAGTTCTCCCATCTTTGCCTGTAGACTTCGGGCATTTGCATAAAAGCACTTATATAGCTGGTCCCCCAAGAAGGGCTGCATGTTTGCACCTTTATTCCTGCAGCCTTCTGTCCTGCTAGACTGGCTGTCATGTCCCATCACGCTACCACTCCCAATTCTTACTCTGTTATTACTTGACTGTTCCCCATCCTCTGCACCCTCATTCCCTAGGGATGAGGAGTCCCAAACCGGATGCCCCTCGGCTCCTGTCGGCTTTCCGCCAGGAGTCAGTTTAACTGCAGTCAGTTCTCTGCAGGAGAGTTTTACAACAAAGTTTGTGTCTTGGGGAGGGGAGTTAATCGGGTCAAATTTCCTTCAACGTTGCTTCTTCTGACTGTGCCGTGCTTGGCTTGGAAAGGGGAAGTGGGGGAGGTTATGTGCACTGCCTGGCTTTGCAATGTGAGTTAATTGCGCTGTTTAAAACGTTTCTTTCCCTGGGAACTGCTTTTCTGAGATCTCCAAATTGTTCTCGTTAGAAATAGGTGCTTGAGAAAGCTGGTTCCCAGAGCAGGATTACTCTACCATTGTGACTCTTTTTTTCTGTCCACCCCACTTTCTGTGTGTTTGATAGTTCCTGCTGCAAGCCCTGCAACTTGGATTTGTACCCATATTTTCACCTTTTTCTTTCTTTTTTCTCTCCACCCCACTTTCTGTGCCTTTGATAAGCTTGGATGCAGTTTGGATTTGCACCCAAATTCTCTCACACACAGACACAGAATTAAAGATCACCTCTTTCTCTTTTCTCTCCACCCTACTTTCTGTGCCTTTGATAGTTTCTGAGAGAGAGAGAGAGAGAGAGAGAGAGAGAGAGAGAGAGAGAGAGAGAGAGAGAGAGAGCGCACTGGCAGGAAGTCTATCCATAATTTAAAAAATGTTGCAGCCTGCTGAGTTCAACAGTGTTATTGGCCTAGGAGATTGCTAAGTTATTTTTGCTTTAATTAAATAAATAGGACATATCCTGTATCTCCTATTAAAAACCTTGTGAAAGTGGGGGTTGAGTGGGCCCTAAAATAATCAATAATAATCTTGATTCAGAAAGAAAATGTGTGGGTGTGTGAGTGAGTCAGAAATGAAAAAAAAATGCTGTTTTAACTAGATAGGGCAGAGACTGAACTGAAGTGACAGCTCCCAAGGTTTAGCCATTGCATATGTTTTCTGTCTCAGTGGTTTGTTTCCTCTTGTAAATTACACAGGACAGTGTTTTTTTTTTTTTCAGTGCCTTTCCTCTAAAACCCCACATTCAGTTGCCAGATTTCCACACTGTTTCATTGGATGATTTTGTGGTGGTTCTTCAAAAATAACCAGTGTGAGACCATAAGTTACTCTCTTTGGGATGTAGGTTCCACTGCAATACCTAAATCTACACCTTATTACTGCATAGGCTTTGAGGATTGTGCATCATTTGTGATCTGTGAATGACTCCATCAGGCCTCCCCGAAGCCCCCACAAGCCCCAGTAAGTTACAAATATTTTTTCCCTATTTTTAGCTCCACAAAGCACATGCGTCCTATGGTCAGCTGCGTCTTATGGAGCGAAAAATACTGTACTTTTGCGAACAAGGACTTGGGTATCACGGGCAACATAGCCGTGTATATAAAATAAACTGACTTGAATAAAAACAACATTACCAAATTGCTTGTGTCTTTCATTGTTAAGAAATACAGGCAGGCAAAATTACAAATTGCTTGCACTTTTAGTTGTTAAAATCCACAGGCAGGCAAATACTGTTAAAATCCAAAGTCCAGTCGTTAAAACTCCAATGTTTCGTTTCCTCCTTCCGGAAACATTGTCAAGGAAAACAATCTAAAAGAATGGACTGAAGAGCAGCTGAAATGTTCAATTAGCTCACTTCAAAGGCAGCAATCAGAAGCCAGCAACAGCAGGGTTCACCTCAGAACAATATTCAGCAAATACTTAGTGTTCTCTCACTAGGAGCTTCAGGCAACCACTGTGTCCTGAGTTGACCTGGCTGGTTCATCTTTCTCCTTTCGTTGCAGTCTGCCTTCCTTTTTTCGCAATATTGGCAACCAGGTCTTGTTAATAAAACTCAAGTCCTGTTGCCTGTTAATCAGGCAGGAGGTAGATTTTTTACTTATCTCTATAGCTTCTAGATTGCGTAAGGTGCTCACTTTGCTTTCTGTACGTAGACAGCTGGTCTCTTCAAATAGGATATTGTGACCTGTGGATAAGGCATGCTCAGCCACCGAGGACAATTCAGGGTGTTTCAGTCTCATGGATCTTTCGTGCTCTTTAATCCTCCTGATACTGATAGATCTTTTTGTCAGTCCAATATACTCCTTTCCACAGGCACATGGGATTCTGTATATACCTGGATTGGACAGGGGGGGGCGCTTATCCGTCAGTGCCAGATAAGTCAGTTTATTTTATATACATGGCTATGTTGCCCGTGATACCCAAATCCTTGTTCATAATTGCTGGCCATAAACGTTTCCATGCAAAAATAAGGTACTTTTGCCTTTGCCAATCAGAGCTGAAGCTCAGGTACATTCTCTTGTTCAATATGGGAGGGGGGGGGCTGGAGTCTGTGAAGAAGTACGGTACTACAGGGCAGGGGCTTCAGGCTATGGGGAGAAAGACAGAGGGCCCTTCGTGGAACTCACATGCCCCACTGCCTTACCTCCTCCCTCCACGCAGTATTTGCCAAATCCACAGCCTTCCAAAAACAGTCGCTAAGGGAGGCAGGCAGGAAAAGGCAGGCAGGCAGAGTATAGGGGGGGGGAAATAAATGAACAAATAGCAATTTTTACACCCCCCCCCCAATTTCTCGACGACGCCTTTGGCGGCGCCCGGGAGTGTAGGTAGGCCAAAACAGGGGGCGCCAATTCGAGGGTGGCCCCCCTAGATTTTGGGCTGGCAACACTTCTGCGGGTGACAATGTAGAGCAGAAAAAAACAGCAAGGCAGAACATACTGAGGCACTGGGAGCAGATAACAACCCATCACCGCCTAGCTCCAGTGACCACCCAGGCCGCCGCATTCTGCACTAGTTGCAGCTTCCGAACCATCTTCAAGGGCAGCCCCATGTAGAGCGCATTACAGTAGTCCAGTCTTGAAGTCACTAAGGCATGGACCACCATGGTCAGGTCCAATCCACTCAAGTACGGCCACAGCTGGCGCACCAGCTGAAGCTGGGCAAATGCACCCCTGGCCACAGCCGCCAGCTGGCTTTGTTATCTTTATCCTGATACTGCAGATGTGACAGTGGTTGAAAGAATGTGGTTTGCAAAAATTGATCACACCCAAATTGCAGGTTGGAAAAATTGTCAGAATGCATGTGAGCATCTCCTCTCCCTACCCTTTTGTTTGGCCAGGGACGTTAAGGTGTGGTTCTGTTTGAAGGTGCTATAAATTCTAATTAGTAAACTGGTTTGCACAAGTGTGTAGGCTGTGTGGTATATACACCTCTTCCTTACTCCACTCTCTGAAAAAGGAGGACATAAGAAGCTGAATGTTATTAAAGATTCAGAAAGAAACAAGGACAGAGTCAAAACCAGAAGGTTAAAGCCAAAGCCTCCAGAAAAGCTGCCGCCGGAGAGGGATAACTGGAGAGGATATTGGAGGTGGGTAGAGAGGGATCTTTTTGCCTCTTTTTGGAAATGGAGGAGGTTTTCTATGAGTTGAGAATTATCAATTGCTTTTTGAACGCAACCTTGTATATGCTAATATACATTCTTTAATGTTTTGATTTTGCGTTTCTGTTGGGGCAGGGTGTGATGGAAAAGATTGGTTGATTTTTCGTGATAGTGAAGCTGTGCTAGTTCAAATTGAATCCCCCCCCCCAGTTAATAGTGAAGAGGCAGGACATGGCTGGGTCCTACCATCTAGTTGTAACTTAGGCAGTTATGAATACATCAGGGACATTAAACTGCAGGTTTGAATAGAATCTCCTAAACAGCGCCGTAACTATGGCGGAGCGCATGGAGAAGGAGCTCCAGGCGCTCGATCGCGGGAGGGCGGCGAACTCACCGTGTTGAGAAGAACAGCAGCAGTAACAGAGTCGTTGTTGTTTGGGCCCGCCCACCCTCCCTGGAGCCTGTGAGCAAAACGGGCAGGGGGAGCGCATCTACGGCGCGTCGACGTGACGTGATGCTGGCCCCACCCTCTCGCGCCCGGGTGCCCTCCCGGCGCCTGACGCCTCTGCTCCTAAGCCAGGGATGGGGAAATGGATAGCCACAGGCACAGTGTGACAATGGATAAGTACTTTTATGAGTAGGGTTACCATATTTTTGGTGACCAGATCCGGGGGGGCCCTTATTTGGGGGGGCACCAAATTTTTGTTTTGTTTTTTGATCTGGCTTTCTTTGAATGTTTTTTTTAAAAAATTATTTGCCCCCTTACTGTGGCCGCCACCACTTTTCCTCCAGCTATCTCTGCTGCTGCTGCCATCAGCATTTTCCTCCCGGCATGCATTGGCTTGCCACCGCTATTCGCTAGTGCATAAACTTCCTGGGAGCGCTTATGAATGAAGGGATTCGAGGCCGCTTGCACGAATGCGCACGGCTCGGCGAGCCTCGTGCATGGCTCGGCCTGGAAGTCCTTCTTTCTTAAGGGCTCCCAGGACGCTTGTGCGCTCGCGAATGGCGGTGGAAAGCCGACGCAAGCCAGTAGGAAAATGGCAGCGGCAGTGAGAGGCTCAATCCGGGATGGCCGCCATACCTCCTGGGATGCCGAGACCAGACCCCGAAATCTGAGAGAGTCCCGGCCATTCCAGGATGTAAAAAGCCTATTGATTTGGCTAATTCTCCAAATGGCCATGGGTGCCTTGGAGTAAGTGCCCACCAAAATAAACTGAATGTATTGCTAATGTTCAAGGCAGCAATATCAGACTGCCAGGTTAACAATGCAGATTAGAGCCTATGCCTGGAAGGGCAGCCCAGGGTAAGCCTCCACCATACTGGAGATTTTTGATGTTGTTCAGTCGTTAAGTCGTGTCCGACCCTTCGTGATCTTCCTGAGTTCGCTCATTTTCATGTTCGTTGCATCGGTGATGCTGTCTAACCATCTCATCCTTTGCCTTCCCCTTCTCCTTTTGCCTTCAATCTTTCCCAGCATCAGAATCTTCTCCAGAGAGTCCTCTCTTCGCATCAGGTAGCCAAAATATTTGAGCTTTAGCCTCAGTACCTCTCCTTCCAGGGAACAGTCAGGGTTGATTTCATTTAGGATTGACTGATTTGATCTCCTAGCAGTCCAAGGGACTCTCAGGAGTCTTCTCCAGCACCACAGTTCGAAAGCATCTATTCTTCGGTGCTCAGCCTTCATTTTGGTCCAACTCTCGCAACCATACATTGCTACTGGGAACACCATGGCCCTGACTATAGTACTTTTGTTGGCATGGTGATATCTCTGCATTTTATTATGCTGTTTAGGTTTGCCATAGCTTTCCTTCCAAGGAGTAAGCATCATTTAATTTCATGGCTGCTGTCTCCATCTGCAGTGATCTTAGAGCCCAGAAAAGTAAAATCTGTTACTGCTTCCATTTCTGCCCCTTCTATTTGCCAGGAATTGATGGGACCAGATGCCATGATCTTAGTTTTATTAATGTTGAGTTTCAAGCCAACATTTGCACTCTCCTCTTTCACTCTCATCAAGAGGCTCTTTAGTTCTTCTTCACTTTCTGCCATTAGGGTGGTATCGTCTGCATATCTGATGTTGTTGATATTTCTCCCGGCAATCTTGATTCCGGCTTGCGATTCATTCAGCCCTGCATTTCTCATAATGTACTCTGCATATAAGTTAAATAAGCAGGGTGACAATATACAGCCTTGCCGTACTCCCTTCCCAATTTTGAACCAATTGGTTGTTCCATGCCCGGTTCGAACTGTTGCTTCTTGATCCTTTAACCCTTTAACCCTTCAATAACCATCACATTTGGATGGTAGTTCTAGGGCTGCATCTTATACTGTACTCATTTTCTTTATTCATCCCTGCAAATCAAGTGTGTGTGTTGGCTGGAGACCAAACACTGAAGACCCAAGGATGGCCGGAGGAGGAAAAGCTTTTTTACTAACAGCTTTATTTGCGAGCTCGCGTCTCACAGCACAATCAAAGGAGGCTGAGAGCCAAGATGCAAGCATGGTCTTAACCTTTATACCTTCAGTACGCATGGCATACACTCGAAAAGCTTTAGTTCTTCTAATTGGCTCAGCTACCCTTATGCCCTCATGCCCTTATTTGGGCACATGCCCACTTTCCTACATTCCATTCTCGAACAAAGAAAACTCTACTGCGCAAGCGTGATTACAAAAGCGGAGACTCAGCATGTTTAAAACTTTTCACCTAGAACTTTCCATTCTCCAGCCTGTGCCTCAAAACTTTCCATGACTTTTATCCTACATGTGCAGCCTCTCGTGTTTTGTTCCTGCATCTGTTGCACATTCTGTAATTAGGACTCCTTTAGGATTCTGTAATTAGGACTCCTTTAGGATTCCTTTAGGAATCTGCAAGGATTCTTTATAGCAGCGCAATCCTATCCAACTAACACCACCGGCGTAAGTAGCAGTGCAGCGAGAACAGGAGGCCCCAGAACGGAAAGGGGTTCAAATCCCCTCCAAAGGGGCATTAAAAGGGGATTTAAATCTTCTCTCCCCTCCAAAGTCTCCTGCCCTCCCCTCCCTTGCTGGTTACACTGGTGGTGTAAGTTGGATAGGATTGCGCTGTCAGTGTGCAAGGGAATATCCTGGACTTTAGTCTGTGCCAGCTGGTCAGAGGCATATTCCAGCTGCTGTCATAATTCATTCATCCCACTTTTCAATTCCTCCCACTTAGAATGGAAGAGGTAAAACCCTCAATCAATCAATCAATCAATCAATCAATCAATCAATAGGTAAAACCCTATACTAAGTACACTGCTGCAGCCCGGTTACGCTTAGCATCACACTGGTTATAATAGCTTTTACATAGTCTGCCATACTTTCCTGCATATGACCCTCCTCCATTGTAGCCTTGTTTGATAGTCAAGGAGTTTGCCCCACCGTCTCTGCCGTGGCAGTCAGCAATGAAGGCCACCACTCCAGTACAGTAGGTGGCGCAAAGTCTAGGTACCCAGCATAAAATTAAGGCAGGCAGAGTCTCCCTTGTCTCTCCTTCTCATGCTCCCCCTATTAAATGTCCAAAATCTGACTACTGTGCAGAATCAGGAGGGAGGGTTCAAATGAGATTCTGAATATCAATATATTCTTTAATGTAAAGTCACTTTGCATGTAACTTTTGTTGCATAAGCATAATCAATTCTAATTCTCCCACAAAGCTTCAACTTATATATCATTCATACTTACACAAACAGACACTACTAGGTGACCAATTTGAAGTGGAGTTGCAGGAGAACAGGAGGTGCACACACAGTCTTGGGCATATGATGTGAATGTCTTCGCTGAATTGTACAAAGAACAGATGATGATTACAGATTTCTGTTCTTCACTAGATGTTATCTATATATGGCCAAATTCCAAAGGGTACAGCCCAGCTGTACAGATTTGATCCTGCACTCACCTTCTCGTGTGAGCAATTCCTACCACTCTTGGTACATGTTCTTCTCCCAAGTTACTTATCTATTCCATGCATACTTCCAGTCTCTACCTAAACCAGTGGTTCCCAACCAGGGAGTTTGCATTCTCCTCTTTAGCACAGTAATAAGAAGGACCTTTCCCAATAATCATTCCTTCATATGCAATACATGGGCCTTGGTTAATTAAGTGTTTCAAGAGTCTCTCCTCCCTGGGATACATTTAATTTGGATGATTTCAGTGTGCTCTCTGTAAGACTGCCCTTGAGAAGCATTGAGGAACTACAGCTTGTTCCAAATTATACTGTCAATGTTTTGGGGAAAGGAGGGGAAAGGACTAGGCTTAATACTGGAGCATGTTATTCCAATTCTTTATGATGAACTATATTGGTTTTCCCTGTTTCTGGATATAGTTCAAGGTGCTGATGGTTACCCGGGGCCCCAAACCATCTTAAGTTTATAAGGACCACCTCCTCTTTTGTTTCTACCTCTCTATTGAGATTTTGGGTAGGGGGGAGAATTGACCCATGTCAGCATGTTGCAACATTGACTGAAGCTTGATTGGTATGCATATAGGATGGGGCCTTTTCTATTCTGGTGCTAGGCTTTGGAACTCATTGGAGAGGAGCTGGGATATTGCATTGAAATATTTGGGGATAAAAACCAGCATAATCAGCATGACCAGCTGAAGTAATGAGTATGTCTCAAACAGAAATAAGAAAGCAAGCAGCCATATGCACATCTTGCAATGTTGACGGTTCAACTTGTACTTGGTAGGGTTGCCACATCACCCAAACCGGCAGGTTTTCCATGGATTTCAGGCACACCACTCAGCGACTGTTTTGTAAACTAGCTGACCAGGATTGCCAGCAGCCACTAACAATAAATAAGCAACTTGTGTCTAGCAGCTCTGAATAGTTCATATTTTAAAATGTGATTTTTTAACATAGCTTCCAACATTTAAAAGTGTGATATATCTGTGTGCAAGTCAGTGGAGACACAGCTTCGTGCTAGATGTGTCCTGGGATGGACCATGAGGGGACCATTTCGATAGACTAATTTGTGTTGCAATCTGTGAGGGGTGATTTTTGGCTGGAAATGTAAACCAGCCTCAGCTCAACCGCTAACCTGCACTATTAACAATCTATTGTTTTTTATTTGAGAAATTGTTATCCTGCCCTTCTGCCCCTCTCAATAGCTATAAAAAAAATGTACGCAACCGACGTCATCTGTATAATACCAGTGATTCCAGGTCTGCCACTCCCCCATCAGGGCTTCTCTCGCCTACCAAGGAGGGCCCCCATCCTGTAGCACCCAAGGTCCAGACTACAGGCTACCTGCTAGCAGATCTATGCAGCAGTTCCCTGGAAAGTCCTCTGAGGCAAGGGAGTGGGGCTGAGCAGGTGGAACTCACTCAGACTGGGATGGAGGCAGGTCGTCCACTGCTGGCACTGGTATCTCTGTGTAGAACATTGTAGGGCTGTTGTAAACCCCTATTTCTTACCCACAGGCTCCTCAACTTGCAATCTGGGCAAAATAGATTGTATTGGTTTTGGGCATTGCAATGGCAATTTTCAAATGTTTTAAAACTAAAGCAACAACCATAATAAACCATTTTGAAATATGAACAGTCTCTGATTTTACTATTCGATATAAAAAAATCACGTTTTCAAAATCAAAAAATCAAAATCAACCCTAAACTCAAAATCAAAGCACTGCTGACTTTGCTGGTACCTTGCGGCCCAATCACAGCTATGCTAAAATCCTGGATTTCTCACTTCTGCCCAAGAGGACAACAAAAGATGTTTCAAGAGCAGGAACTCTTGGTTTTGCATCTTTGTTCCAGGAGCAGGGTAGTGCTGGCTGTGCGGAGAGATTTCCAAAGAATCTGTGTGTCGAGCTGGTAGAAATCTACGATGAAACGATTTCCTAGAGAAGCGCAGGAGTAAATCTGCACTGAGGTAGTTGTGGTGTGCCATTTGTGATAAATCTGTAATTTCCGGTGTTCCCTGCTATTTTCTCTCTGTGTTTCCTAATGCTGTTGGACAATTCAGTCATCCCCCCCCCCCCCGCAGCTTCTCTGTTAAGGAGTATTTCACAGACCTTCATTTGCATGTCTAGGAATTCAGGAATGTTTGAGTAAGGAATGAGCTGGCGGATTGGCTCAGGTTCCTGCCAGTTGTCCTCCAGGCAGAGAAAAGGTAGAGATCAAATAACAGGGTGACACCATTACAGCTGAATGATAAAAGCTCCCAAAGGCAGGGGTGTATTCAGTCTACCAAGACTTTTCCCTATTTAGCTGTGTGTTCAAACAAGGGAGAGAAGGGAGAAGGCTCTCTAGGCTTCAGCTTCAGCTGAGGGACCCTGCAGGGATAGGGGTCCGCGTTGCCCGTCAATGTCCTGGTTACGGTATGGATCACAGTCAGCGACACTGCACTAACTTCTGCCTGTTATGTCTCTATAGAGAGAGTGAGAGGAACTCTCTGTGATCCACTTAATCCCCTTATCTGTCCCATTTCTTTGGCAGTTGAGTCAACTCCTTCCTATCTCTCTAGGGCAGTGTTTCTCATACGTTGGTCAGGACCCACTTGGTGGGTCGGAACTTGATTTCTGGTGGGTCCCAGGTGATGGAAAGTTCAGATAAGTAATTGCTACAGGCCCTGAGACTATTCAAAAATCAGATTGCAGGGTAATTAGCAGCTAACAGCTGAGCTCCTGCAGTTTGCAAGCTTGTTTAAATATAGGGAGATAAATCTCATAAAGCTAGGTGGGTTCCGACAGAGTGTCATTTTAAAAAGTGGTTCCTGGTGCTAAAAGGTTTGAGAACCACTGAGGTTCCTCTCCCTCACTAAAGCTCTGTACTTGGATTACTTTCAGTTTTGATTTCTGTGTGCTGCACTAAAAAATCAAGTTGTCTGTGTTGTGTTGTGTTGTGCTGCACTGGAGGAGCTTGGAGAACCAAACAATGCTTACTGAGGGTCTTTCTCTGATTTTACTGTTCAATATAAAAAAAAATGAAAATAAAAAGGAATCAACCCTACACTGTCTAGCCTAAAAAGACAATTGAAAGATCGCATAGATTTTAAACACGTTTTTAATGTTATAAATGAAGTTTTATTCTTGTTTTTAACTTAAAGATTTGTCATCACCATGGCTTTTAATCCTGTCATTTTATCTTCTACAATTATCGCTGGCCATGAAAATCTCAACTCGTGTCCAAACTTATGTTATTTTGGGCTGTTTGTTGGTCCAGATGTTTATAAGGCGTATTCAGAATTGAAGGCAGCTGCTCTAAGTGCAGTGTCAGCTTCTGCGGTGCCTCAGGGCCATCTGCTGGCAACAGCTATTGCATGAGTTTCCCGCCAGATTTTTCTTGACTTTCTTGTTACACATTTGGTTCATCTTTTCTTGAGTAAAACTTTTATATTTAACCCTGAGTCTGCCTGGTTCCTGGTACGGAAGATACAGTGGATTATTACATCTCGTCGTTCTGTAGGTGCCACCGTGAGAGTGATTTTGATAGAAACCCCATGAGGTTCAGTATTGTTCTTGGAGTGGGGTTCTGCCCAGTGAGCCCCTCTGGCTAACGTGATCTCCTGGGCTGGTGGCAGTGGATTCAATCTACCAAGACTTTCCCCATTCACCTGGGTGTCCAAACAGGGGTGAGAAGGGAGAAGGGAGTGAGCTAACCATTAGGCTCAATTACCCTGGGTCAGTGTGCTGTTGTTGTCAGCCCTCCATTGACCCTGACACCACAGGTTTCCTGAGAAAACTGTTATCAATTGACAGCCTCCCAGAGAACCCATCCTGACAACCATGGATGTGGCGATCCTGTACATCAAAATCCTTATAAGCTATGCAAGATATCCCTGAGGACGCTGACAAAGCTTGTCCACTTTATCCTCACCCACAGCCGTTTGAAACTGTATCTGACCACTTGTATCTTCAGCTCCATGGCATTTCCCTAGGTGCTCACTTGGCTCCATGATATGCCAATATTTTTATCGCTGAAATAAAACAATGTATGCTTGGCTCCAGTCTTCAAAGACCACTCCTCTACTTAGGCTGCAGTGGTGACACCTTCATCATTTTGACCTGCAGGCATAAGAGTGTCAAGCAATCCCATCAAGTCTTTGTCAACTTCCAGCCCAGCATCAACCTGACCAATCACCATCACAGCCATTTCATTCTCCAGACACTGTAGTATAACGAATTGATGGACAGATAGGCACCACCTTAGGATGGAAACCCATTGGCCACTACACATAACTCTGTGCTTTCAGCTTCCACTTAGAACCCACCACAAAATTTGTTGTCTACATACGATTGTTCTGGCTCATCAAAGACTCACATCTGCAGAATTTACACCGGATATTGCTAAAATTACACCACCACCCAATGAAGTGAGAAGACAGAACTGCCAAGGCCAAAAATGAAAATTCCAGGAGTAACCCACCACATGACAAACTCAGAATAACTGACAGAACATGAGTAGTTGTCACCAACAACTGACTGCTAAAACGTCTGGACCAGTGTCCAGGTTGGATTGTAGATTGTTGATGTTGGGAGTGATTTTAGCATACCTCACAGGCAAGCTTAAGATAGCTCTTTGGATCCCAGTGTTGGTCAATAATCTTGTCTAAATTCATAGGGACATCAGACTTTAACAATACATTTTATCATGCCTAGGGCATGCCCAAGACCTTCCAATGCCTGAGGCAGCATGCCAAATGCTGTTCCCCTTATCTGATGACATGCCAGCCTCTGCTCCTCCCAGACTCCAATGTTCTAGCTCAGCACTCTCCTCCCCTGAACAAACTTCAGGAGACAAAGATTGAATAGACTGAATAGAGGTCATAAATGCTCCCTTCAAATGAGAGGAGAGTTTTATGAATCCATGAAGGTTTGTCTCGTTTGGAGAAAAATTGAGTTGGAGAAGTATTTGCGAATTACTCCTATCTTCATTCAAAGTCGTCACAAGGGTTTGCGTCACATGGTGCGAGAGCTCAGCGTGTTGCCCCCATGACAGACCCCAGAGGTGAATAGGGAGAAAAAAGGTTGGGCTGAGCTGGGTTCTACAAAAGATGCCCATCAGGCAGGACTATGTATTTCTACAGATGACTCCTGGTCAGTGGTGTCAATAGCGTTGGTGTCACCTGGTCCGGTAACTTATGGTGTCACCCCCATTAACTTTATTTTAGTTTAATATATGACAGTACAGGCCACCCAACAAATCAGTAACCACATTGGCGTACATTGGTCTGTTTTGAGTTAAGGAAATGTACTTTTTGTTATAGAAGGCAGTTGTGTTTTATTTTTCTGGTTGTTTGGCCCTAACATTTGATAGAATACAGATAATTTGTTTCATTGCATTCAGCATGAAATTATGCATCGATTGATATATAACTAGAGGGTATTCGTAAATACCAAGTTTTCACAATTTTGACCCCCTGAGGGTGTCACCGTGGGCGGGCCGCCCCCCGTGCCCCCTCGTGACCCCACTGTCTCCATGCCCCCTGATATCCAAGGATCTGTTCCTTTCAAAGATGTAGCAACCGGGACGGAACTGCAGAAGCGATAAACTATGAAAAGAGGGAAGGAGGCAGATCTCTTTCTCTCTTCGGAGCTAAAGCAAAACAGAGTTTCCCCAAGAGCACTGCCATTGCCTAGGTGGTCTAATTTGCATCATAACACTTGTGAGTCTGTTCACTATCTTTTGTTTTTTTCCACTCCAGGAATAAACGTGAAGGAATTGCTTGGCTGTGAACGTAACGTTTCTTGGCTGTACTTTTATACCAAAGATGACAGCAAAAGACACAAACTTTACTTTAGGAGAAGAATCTACAACTTTGCTGACGTACACTTTGGAAAATTATCTAACCTTTATGCCATATCTGTTGGGATTGTTAGTAACTCTGATAATACTATATCTTCCAGTATTCATAGGATTTTTAATTTTTTATGTTGGTGCCATCTTCATAAACTCTTGTAAAAAAATTGGCAACCTGCCAGATGATCTTGATAGCAGACAGTGGAGGAAACTATAGCAAATACATGCATTTGTGATAAGTATGATAGGAAAGTTGTGGCATGGTACGTATATTTTTTCCCTAATCTCCAAGGAGCCGTATCCTCTTCTTTGGTAGCAATAGGCAATTAAGACCGCAATCCTATAACACTTACTTAATAGTAGGGCCGATTGAACTCAATGGACTAAGTAAACATACATGGAATATGCAAAGTACTCGGAAATCTGGGTATTCCAGCCATGTAATTTTCTTGGAGAAAAATAAGGTTTAATACTATGCCAAATTGTCTGAAGAAATTCCTTTTTGACGGTAGTAGTAGCACCTCCAGCGAACCGAAGAAAGCCGCGTCCAAGGATTATCCAGACAGACAAATAAACCTCTGATCCCCCGCTGACGTTTCTCCCCACACTTGGGGTTTTCTCAAAGCAACCTGGTTGTCCACCGGTAGATGTTCCGATACCTGTGGAAAATACATAGCAAATTTAAACAGAGACAGTGCTACCAAAAGTGCGGGAAAGTCAATTGTTAATCAAACCGGAAATGTCAATCTCTGTGCTGACCGGAGGTAACTTTTGGTAGCGCTGTCTCTGTTTAAATTTGCTAAGTATTTTCCACAGGTATCAGAACATCTACCGGTGGACAACCGGGTTGCTTTGAGAAAACCCCAAGTGCGGGGAGAAACGTCAGCGGGCGATCAGAGGTTTATTTGTCTGTCTAGATAATCCTTGGATGCGGCTTTCTTCGGTTTGCTGGAGGTGCTACTACTACCGTCAAAAAGGTATTTCTTCAGACAATTTGGCATAGTATTAAACTTTATTTTTCTCCAACAAAATTACATGGCTGGACTACCCAGATTTCCGAGTACTTTGCAAATTACAACAAGTCATGAGAGTCTCCATTATACATGGAATTGTGTAGTAAAGGTTGTTTTGCTTATCTTATTTTGTTTCTGGCACGATGCCAGAAAGGCAAATGTTGATTGGTGGGTTTAGTCAGTTTAACATCACTGACTAACTTGATTCAAGTCTTCCACAGATTCTCTACTCTTGTCAGCCTTCCAAATTCTCTACCAACAGCCCAATTCTATAATCAGGCTGCAGTGCTGAAACTCACATTCCGGCAGTGCAGCCTGACTTATGGTGTTGCAAAACGCGATGCTCTATAGCTCACTGCCAGGCCGCTGCCAGAAATGGTGAGCAGCGCCGGCCACGCAGCAGCAGCTTTCCTGGATCCCTTGGCATCGGTAAATCAGTAGCAAGGTGGTTCATGGGTGGGGAGGACTGGGGCATTCCTTGGGAGGAACCAGAGGGTGGGGAAGGGTTAGGGTGGATTCAGCAGCTATGGTGCACACCATATCTTATCCCCTTTTGAAAAAACCTCCCTACTCCTTTTCCTTCCTTGGACATATGCCACCAAAATAGGTAGCTTAGGTCCAAAGGGATCCTACATGGCCCCAGAGCATAGGTGTAGGCATGTAAAAAATATGATTACTTACCGCCCATTTGCCTTTGGGTCACCCCCCCCCCAATAGCATGCAGCACACATGTTTTTAGTGCAGCTGTATTGGCGCTGGTAGTGGGGGATAGGATTGGGACCTAAATGCCCATTTTAAAAACAGTAAGATAGTATGCTGAAAATCCTAATAGTTTTCTGCTGCAGAAAATTGTCATATACACTTCAGACTGTTTCTTCTTTTACTACAGTCGGACCTTTTTATCCATGGTTTTTACATTCACGGATTTGATTCAACACTGGTGGCAAAAGGGAGTCATTACTCCATTTTTCAGCATTGTCAGGGCACTGCCAGCCACTTACCACTTCCTGCGCGCGTCCAAACCACTGGAAAAAGAAAAAGCACAATCAGGAATCTGTCGGGGACTTCCAGGCGTTTTCCATCGTATTTAAACTGCTGAAAAAAAAAGAATGCAACCAGGAGTCTCTGGCTCCATCTACAGGTTGCTTTCGGTAGCGGTTTCTCTTTTTTCAGTCAGTTTAAACAAACTCAGGAGGAGGGAAACACCGAAGATGCTGGAAAAAAGGTAATTTGGCACCCCAGTTTTCCTATAACACTGTTTTTTTTTAATCTACTGGGGTTCTAGGAACAGAAGCCCAGTGGAACAGAACCCCGTGGATAAAAAGGTCCGACTGTATATCTTAGTTGATATTTCCATTTTAATGAATTAATTGATTAAATGCATACTCCCTTTTTAGCCAAGTTTTACTGATGGAGCCAATTCGACCAAATTCACAAAAACATCCAATATTAGGAAGATGAGGAGATATTCATCTTCTGGTCATAAAGCTGGAAGCAAGCCACAAAAAGTCTGGAAGCTGATGACAAAGTCTACGTTCTAGGCTTTTTCCTTCCTTCAGTCCAGCCTACCAAATAATACTTGCCTATAGATGTGGCAAGATATTTTAGGGAGCTCCTGTTTCAGGTTCCAGCACTGTCTGGATTCATTTGGTGATGGCCCCCACCTCTGTGGAATTCCTTGCCTTGAGAGTGGAGACTGGGTCCTCTTTGCCTGAAGAGGTTCCGGTGCCAACAGGGCTTTGCTGACCAGCTATGAGTGCTCTCTCCCATCTTTAGGGAGGGAGCTTTCTAAATTTGTCTCTCTTCTGGACATGCTGTTCCAGTATGTACTCCTGTTAATCCGTCATTCTATTTCAGGGGTTCTCAACTCCTGTGTTGTCAAACTCTCCTTTCCTATCCCTTTAAGTGTTTTAGGCCCACTTGAGGCTAGTTAGTTCCCCTTTTTTAGTTCATATTTTTGAGCCAAGTCAAAGTCCAAAATCCAGTCCAAGGTCAAAAGCCAGTCAGGGTTAGCAAGTCAGTTCAAGGTCAGTCCACAAGTCCGTCAGCCTAGTCCAGGTTAGTCCACAAGTCAGTCCATTACTCCTCTCTACAACTCACACCATTCCTTCCTCCTGGTGCTCCTTTTATACTTGAGGACCTGACACCGCCACCACCGAACCTGCCCCCTTCTTGGGCCCAATCTTCCCTCCTCCCCACCCCTTCGCCTCCCCGTTCTGCTCACTCCCTGCCACATTACACCCCTCCCCACCTCCCTCCCACCCTTTGCATGTTCTTACAGTTTGTGGCGGGCATCTGTTGGCAGATGGCACGAGACGCTGTTCGCAGTGGCGTCGCTAGCCCTCCCGGCGCCCGGGGCACGGGTTGCCCAAGCGCCCCCCAGAAGGGCCCGAGCGCCCCCCCAGAAGGGCGCCCCCACCCGGCTCCCGCGCCAACCCCACCACTCTCCTTACCTTCTTCAGCCTCTTCGCCGCTGCCACTGCCGGCCCCGCGCTCACCTCGGCGCGACTCCTTTTAATATTGGCTTTTAATATATAAAGTCGCACCGAGGTGAGCGCGGGGCCATCGGCGGCGGCGAGGAGGCTGAAGAAGATAGGGAGAGCGGTGGGGATGGGGGTGGGCACTCGGTTGCCTGGTGGGAGCGCCATTGCTCTCCTTCATTCTTCGCCGCTGCCGGCCCCGCGCTCACCTTGGCGCGAGTCGGCTCCATTTAAAATTGGCTGTTCTGTACATGCAGAGGGCAAAATTGCCCTCTCTTGGCCTCTTAGGCATTCTGCGCATGTACAGAACAGCCAATTTTAAAAGGAGCCGACTCGCGCCGAGGTGAGCGCGGGGCCTTTGGCGGCCAGGAGGCTGAAGAGGCGCCCCCCTGGAAGATGGCGCCCCCCAAAGATGGCGCCTGGGGCCCGAGGCCATAGGGCCCCCCATGGAAGAACGCCACTGGCTGTTCGCTCACTGCTTCAAGCAGGGACCAGCCCGTATGCACCAACATATTCCCTGTTAGGATTAGGCTGTAAATTTCCCATCTCAAATCCACGCTTTTTCCTGCTTGCCCTTTCTTCCTGATCTACTAAAGAAGGTAGCTACGTAAATGTTTGTTCTGCAGCAGCTCCAATAAAAAATATCTAAGAATTTACCTGTTGTTCCATGGACAGGTTATGAGATTTGCGGCATGGACAATATTCCTAAACGACCCGCAGTCCTTGTGTATTACCATGGAAACTTGCCTGCTGATTATTTCTTTTTTGCAACAACGTACTACTGCATGACAGGAAGATTGTGCCGTTCAGTGGTGGATCATTTCTTCTTTTTTGTGCCAGGTAAAAGGAAAAATCCTGTAACTTTGGTCATTGGAAGTATTTTAAGATGGAACATTGAAATGTTTAGATCCAGAATTTCAGATGCTGACTAGAGGTGTTTCATCTCCTCTGAGCACCCCTCTTCCCCACCACGTTGTACTGGTCGGGGAAAGACATTGGGTTCATATAAATCTAACTAAAGGGTCCATACTCCTTTTGTGCTCGGGGTCCTTCACTTTGCAACCTCCATAGACAGATGCCCACTCTGCCCTACCGACTGCACCTGGCACCTGGCTGGGTGCCCCCTTCTATATCTCTGCTTATCACCGCCGTTCTCCTTTCTTCCTTTTGTTGTCCCTTCTTGCTGCATTTGTGGTCTCTCCACTTTCCCCTTGTTGTCCTCCTCTCTGCAACATCCACCTCTTCTGTGCTCGTTTGCCTTCAAGAATCTTGGTCTCTTTTGATCTCCTTTCTGCTGCATCTTCCCCACTTGTAACTCTCCTCCTTGCCTCTGACCTCGGCCTCCTCTTCCAGTGTTCTGCCTCCTCCTTCTCCTCCCAGGTCTCCTTCCACTTTCCCCACTTTGCCTCCTCCTCCTCCTACCTACCCAAACTGTCGTTTTCTGGCCCTCCTTTAATCCCACCCAACTCCAGGGTGGCCAAGCAGGAATTCTGGTCTTCGGATACACATGCTGCAGTAAAGGTTCAGGTTGCACAGGCGTTGGCAATTCTTCTTCTTCTTCTTCTTCTTCTTCTTCTTCTTCTTCTTCTTCTTCTTCTTCTTCTTCTTCTTCTTCTTCTCTCTCTCTCTCTCTCTCTCTCTCTCTCTCTCTCTCTCTCTCTCATTTTTTTAAACAAACGCGGCTCGAGCCAGGTGTCAATCAAGATGGAGGAGGGGAAGATGTAGGGCAGCTTACCCCTTTTGTTGATATCTATCTTCCAGGTCAACATTCTCCTCCCCAAGCTGTTTTTTCATTTACTTTGAGAGTGCTGAGGGAAAAGAGAACCAGAAAATATCTCTGTCCCACCAGGTGAAATAGCAGTTTGGGGAAGAGTGGAAAAGGAGTAGAAAGAAAAGGCTTCAGCACCTTCTCTACATGCACTCTTCCTTTGCTCAGAACCAAAGGGTAGTTTTCCCCCCTTATCGGGAGGGGAAAATTAGGGAAGGAAGGAAACGGATAGGAAATGGATTGCAGTGGAAAATCAGCAAGAAGGGGAAGGTATAAAGGTCCGCATTGTACCTGCTGATTTTTCTCCTGCAAATATTTGGTTAATGTTACTCAGCATCAACACGCACACACACACACACACACACACACACACGTTGTAGTTCTGTCCTTGCATGACATGTGTTCTGTCTAGCTCATAAATGAACTGGGTTTTCTTCTTAATGGTAGAGTACAATCATTATCTAACATGTCCCATTTTTGTTTGGTCCCATTTTACCAGGACTACAAACATATATGTTCATGGAAGGCTGTTATCATCCAAGCAGAGAAGGGTGTGTGGCTCTTCTGAAAAAAGGGCACCTGCTGAGCATTGCACCAGGTGGACTTCGAGAGCAAAACTACGGTGATAACAATTACAAACTCATCTGGGGAAAACGTCAAGGATTTGCTCAAGTAGCCATAGATGAAAAAGTGGTGAGTAAGCAAGATCTTCGGCAGATTTCTGCTATTCAAAGTGTTCAACCTGCTTTTATCCTTACAACGAGCCTGTAAATATGAGTGTTATATTGATACTGAGGGGCTGAGGCTGGAAGGGAGTAATGGCCCAATCCTATTTGGATGCCATACTGATGTTGCACGAATGCCGGTATGATGTCTGTCATATTCCAAAGCTGTCCAGGCAGCGCCAGACTAGCACAGCCCTTCCCAGCAACATCGACAGCATCCATGGATTCCCCCACTCAGCCCGTCAACCACCAATGTCATCCTGACATTGGGATATCATTGGCACGACAATGCAATGTCCGTGCTTCATCGGTCTTGCATCTGTGCTACATCAGGGTTATGTTCTGGATCATCGATGTGATGTCCAAGGAACCAATAGCTGCATTCACCCAGGCCCAACACCAATGCCCATAGAAGCACTGTCAGGGGGAAGCAAGTTGTTTATGCAAAGCACTCCTTTGAGTGCCCAGTGCACTTTCTCTATAGTCCTCATCACCAGTTCCTGTGTCTGTGCGCTGAGTGTGGAGAACACGAGACCAGAGAAGTATAGCTCCATCATGACACACGTCCCTTCATCTGAGTTGTGGTCTCCCTAGTAGGGGCTTCCGTACTGGGGCCAGTGTGCTATAATTGGCTGTTGTTAGGCATAGTCTGTATCCTGCGCTCCATTGTAGGAAAGTGAGGGGGGCAATAGAGATAGTTGTCATTTTCTGGAAGTGTTTTGCTTCCGCATTGTGACCTCTGGGTTTTGCTCTTCTTATGTCAACTCTGTTATTGTTATTGGCGTGATGTTTTGCTGTTGTCTGGGGCCTCTATATCACCAGGACAGTTTTTAGGATATGGCACATTGTGCTGATGATAACTGCACCAGCAACTGTGGCATCTCCATTGCTGAACGAGGGCTACGACGGCTGGACTATTTTTGCAGTGACGTAGCTATTGGTGCATCGGTGTCCAAGGGTGTCCCATTTACTATGCTGCTCTATAGGATTGCACTCTAAAAATGGAACTTTCAGGGAAACAACTTCCACTTAATTGGATTTATATCTGTATATGTATTCAGAGACCTCTGTTTCTCACATGTTAGCTACTTGTGAGCCCACAAAAGGGTCATGTGGCAACCTAGTTATCTGGCCATAGGGTGAGGACAATTTTACCAAATCCCCATTTTTCTATGTGTCCAATAACTTGGAATGCCTTCACACAGGTTGCGAGGGTGCAGGGAAGGTCAGCTGGTTGCAGGCACCCCGCCATGAATCTTAAAATGCCACGATATGTGTTACATTTCTTTGAAGTTGCCTAATGAAGTATTCTAATCAATTTTAGGAGCAAGAATTGGTTTCATTGCATTAAAAACATTAAGTTTCATAACCTATTTTCTTTCATATTTCTTAGCCAGTCATCCCTGTCTTTACACAAAATATTCGGGAGGGATATAGGGTATATGGAAACATAGGTAAGATATATTTAAACGTTTCTGAACAATATCTTATGTAATCCCAATATTTTAGGATTGCAATCCTATGCACCATTTTCCAGGAAGTAGTCCAATTGTAAACAGTGGGACATACTTCCTAGTACAAATGTGGACGCACAGGCTGTACATATTGTTCAATGTAGCATGTGAAAGAATTTTTGTGTGTGATTTCATTGTTAACCTTTAACGAAGGTTGTCGAGAGCCTCTCAGTTTGAAAGTAAAGCAGAGCCACCAAAAATAAGAATAGTTGAAATAAATCTGAATGGGGCCTGCTGCCCGATTGCAGCCCTTACAGGCCTCACTGGCTGCCTCAGTCGTAGTGCTCATGCGGGCAACTCCCCCTTCCAAAATAGAAAAAGGCCCCTCACCTCCTCACCTCAGTCCTTCCACAAGCGGTTCTTCTCCAAAAACAGGGAGTGCAGAAATTCCTGTGTTTTTTTTTTAAAGGGACCACTTGCAGGAGGTGCGAGGGAAGGAAGTACTCCTTCCTCACATGTAGTTTAGAGGGCTTTTACCTCACTTTAAACTCTGCACAAGAAAGGAGAAGGTAAGGAAGGAGATGACTGGAGTACAGCATTTAGCAAGAAGGAACGATCAGTGCGGATGAATGCGCCTCTGTCCGCGGTGATGGGTGGTGGTGGATTCATTTTGAAGGGCAGCCTGAATCTGCCTCTTTGCCCTCATATATTGGAAACCTGCCGGCCATTCTGGTTCCTGTAAATTGTCGTGACCCCACAAATGATGCTTCATGACCCCAAGGTTGAAGAACACTGGAGTATAGCATTTAGCAAGAGGGAAGCGATCAGTGAGGATGAATGAGCCTCTGTCCATCTCATTTTGAAGGGCAGCCTAAATCTGCCTCTTTGCCTTCATATGTAAAAAGAAAATTTGAAATGTTTCGCCTACATGACCATCCCTTTGGAGAGACTTTTTGATCAGCAGGTTTTGGATTCGCTTCTGCAGCCATGGAAACATGCCGGCCATTTTTGTTCCTGTAAATTGTCGTGACCCCACAAATGATGCTTCATGACCCCAAGGTTGAAGAACACTGGAGTATAGCATTTAGCAAGAGGGAAGCAATCAGTGCGAATGAATGTGCCTCTGTCTGTGGTGATGGGTGGTGGCAGAGTCATTTTGAAGGGTAGCCTGAATCTGCCTTTTTGCCCCACCGCTCATGCTCAGCGCAAGCTGCGCCATCCACTTTATGGATGAATAACCTCAGCAAAGGTAATTCTACAAGCCCCTCATGCTCAGGTGAAATCCCAAGTGAAATTTAGCATTCAACGGCATGCAGAAATCTTCTGTTCCACTGATAGGTTTACCAATTTCCCCCCCCTGGAACCGAGACACCCCCACAATTAATTAATTAATTAATTAATTAATTAATTAATTATCAGTTTAAAAATTAAAAATCAATTTTATTTATTTATTTATCCACGAGCTAAATAAATAAATAAATAAATAAATAAATAAATAAAGTAATGTAGGCCGCAATTTTATCTATTTATTTAAGCCACGAGCTAAATAAATAAGAAAAAGTTTAAAAAACCAGCGCAGTCGCAATTTTATTTATTTATTTAAACATTAAAATAAATAATAAATTAAATTGACATACCCCATCGCCTTTCGTCTTCGCCACCACACTGCTGCTGCTGCCTGCTGCTCTTCTGCCGGCCGGGCTGGGCTGGGCCACACTCACCCAGCTTGTCCGCTCTCGCTCCCAGAGCGGCGAGAGCAGGCGATCCGAGGGCAAGCTGCCGCTCTCAAAGGCTGTCATCGCTCCGAGCTCGCCCTCCGATCCAGATCGCCCGCTCTCGCTGGTCCGAGCTCAGAGCGGAAAGAGTCGGCGGGCCGGCTTGGAGATTGAGGCTGGCCTGCTTGCAGCCGCACTTTCTCTGTCGCCGCCACCTCCTCCTCCTCTTCTTCTTCTTCGCCCCCACCTTCTCGCCTCCGCGCTGCCCGATTGTGAGCATGAGTGTCGCTTTGAAAAGCCGAAAGCACTTACACAAACGGCCTGGGAGTGGCCAGCCATGTTTTTTACATGGCGGCCGCCATGTTTTCTTTTTTAAAATAGTATCTTTAATTTTATTTTTGCAGGGGCGCCCCAGGATCTACACGGGGCTAACCCCCAAATACCAAGATTGTCTCTGCTAATCCGGGATGAATGGTAAGACTACATACAGAGAGATTAGTCTTTTAAGTGAATAAACACTAAGCACATTTTAAACAATGAGAAAAGAACATGTGGGCCTGTCTTTCCTGGCACCTTATTGTAGCAAAAGTGTGGAGCGAGGCTGACACTGCTGGCAAATCAGTTATAGGAACATGCTGGATTTATCCCTTGTAATCTCTGGACAGCTCTCCTGTCTTCCCCAGAGGAGGGGGAAAACACAACAATTTCATAAAGGAACAGTAATTTCCATCCTGAAACATGTATGTTGTTTGTGACTATATTCTTTTCCTAGTTCGATGGGCCACATTTATAATAAAGGAAAAAAGCACGTTTTCACTGTTCCACCTGTCAATCCCAGCTCTGCATTCCTTCATTGGCCAGGACAATGGAAGGGAACAATGGAAGGGGGGGGGAGAGAAGGCTCTCCCCACTGAACAATCACACAGAAGGCTGCCTGCATGGATTGGCACATACGACCATTTTCAGAGCAGGTAGACTGTTACACTTTTGTCCTGTTTTACATGAAAGCTGGAAATCCAGGCCAGCTAGCAAGCCAAGGAGGTGAGATGCCTGAACTCCATAAAAAACGTGCTGACGGGAAATATGCCAACACTACACAGGTACAAGCTGAATAATCAACATTGCAAGGTGTGCAGATGTCTGCTTGCATTTCCGATTCCCATTCATTCCTTTAGCTGCTGATTATTTTTGTCCCAGATCTTTAAAGGCAATCTTTAAAGGCTCCCCTCAAATGATGATGATTTGCAGTCTCTCAGTGTTATCCTACTTTGATCTTATCTTCACATACAGGGCTAATGAGATGGCTTTATGAACAAACTCGGTTTGTAATCTTTCCAGTATGTGGACCATTTCCGGTAAAATTGCGAACCCATATTGGAGAACCCATTCCATATGATCCAAATATAACCGTTGCAGAACTGTTTGAAAAAGTAAGCATTTTTTTATTTGCTGCTGAGCTAAAAGATGTAAATTAGGCCAGTAGGTGGCGCAGCGGGTTAAACCGCTGAACCATAAGCTGTCGATCGAAAGGTTGGCAGTTCCAGCTCCTGCCAACCTAGCAGTTCCAAAGCATGTCAATGCGAGTAGATAAATAGGTACCGCTTGCGGGAAGGTAAACAGCGCTCCGTGTTCCAGCTGCATGCTACGCGCTGCGGCAAAGAGAGTCATGCCGGCCCCATGACCACGGAGGCGTCTTTGGACAACACTGGCTCTTCGGCTTTGAAATGGGGATGAGCACGACACCCTAGAGTCGGACACGACTGGACTTAATTGTCAGGGGATACCTTTACGTTTTGAAAAGATGTAAAGGGGACATCATTTATTACTAGAGGTGTTTGAAAATGGTGATAATAAAATAAAAACACATAACACCACTTCCTGCTATTTCATTTTGTTTACACACTGAAATTAGTGAAATAATAAAACCATTTTCAAACACTTCTATTTATTACTGTTTGTGCAGTCGGTGAATTGTGTTCAGGAGGGGAAGTGTGACCATGTCTGTTGGCCATACAAACCAATGCTAGTTGTCTTTTTGTCATGCCTGTTGGTGGACACACATTTGCGGTTACTTCGAGTGAGCTCTACATGCATGCAGCTGAGCTGTGTGTACAAAAGACTCCTCTCTGTGCTTAAGAACCTTGTTCGCTCAGGGCTCAAAATCATGTGGAGGAGAACTGTATGCTTCTGGCTTTGGTTGTGTAGGGAGCCTTTCCCATTGGGGGCGTCGGCATGGGGAGCATGGCCAAGAGGTGCCATCTTGCTTCCCTTGAAGGCTGGGATTAATTGGCAAGGCCAGGCCTGCTCACTCACTTCCACTGCTGCTCCCCTTCCAATGTCCTGTATCCTTTAAGGATGAGGGGAGCAGAGTGGCAGAGAAAGTGTGGAGGAGAGAGGAGGCCCCCAGGGTAGAGCATTGAAACCTTCTCATCTCCCCTACGCAGAGTCTGGTGTGCCCTGGGAAAGGGCAAGTGGGATTTGGCATGACGCTTCAAGTACGGGGAGGTTTTGCTTTAGCTCTGGACTCCTCCTATAAGAGCTTGCCTGGAAGCTGTGCATCCGAGGCCCTAGTCTATGGTGAAAGGGGGGGGCTCTTCAGTCATGGGGTCAGGGTTATGCAACAGTCTCCCAGGAGAGATGTGCCTGGACTTCGTTGCCTGTTTTAGTGCACGTTGGTACCATTGTGTTTCGTAGTGGCTGGCTTGCAACATGAATTAACAAATGCCTTTTCCCTGCATGTTTCTCTTAACAGACCAAACTTGCAGTAGAAGCTTTAAGAGACAAACACCAAAAAATACCAGGGAGCATATTGTCTGCGCTTTGGGAACGCTTTGAGGTTCATCGCAAAGAAGAAAAGTGTGAATAATGGACTGTTTGGATATAAGCTTTGATAAGTGAGCTCTATGAGAGACTTGAAAGTGCAGTTGTTATACAACACTGTAAGTTAAATACAAAGCTGTAACAGGAACAGAAATGCTTATCTTTGTTCTAAATATTGTCATAACCTGCCCTCCAGAAGACCCTTCTTTTAGAAAGACTTTGCAGAATTGCCCTAACCTGTGATTCATTCTGAATCAACAGCTTCTGCCTCATCCTCTGTATTCTAGTAGCCAGTTAGATACTAAATGTCACCTGCATTCTCCACCAAAGCAAAAGTGCAGATATCCAACCCACCAACTAATGGGGCATGCAAAACACAGGCCTCCCTTACTACCTGCACTGACCATCTCTGCCTGGCAAAAAGGGCGGAAGAGTAGAAGATGAAGTGTAGAGGAGAGAGGAGTGGCAGGCTGAGAGCATCAAAGATTATCTAGCCCTCCCTTTCTGCTTCACATTTTGTTTTAATTGTGAACATTCAAGATCAAATACTATGTTAGCACAGGGTTCCTCAACCTTTCCCCACCTGTGTACCCCCTCCCCTAGCCCGCAAAGCAACCCCCGATTCCCCCCAGCTCCGTGTACCCCCGCCTACCCCCTCCCCAAAAGTGCACCCACCCCAAAGTGAAGAAAATGTTTTTTTCCGTCCATGCGGTGCTTCTGAGACCGGATTCGTTCCCCATTGCTTTCCCTTACCTTTTTCCCAGCCATGCTGTGCTTACAATCGGGTTCTCCGGCTTGCGCTGCAAGCCAGAGGACCTGATTGGCAGCGCTGCAACCCGAAATTGTCCCCGGTAGCTCTCCCTTGCCTTAGCTTGCAGCCGCCGCCATGTCGGATTGCCGCCAAGTCCCGCAAGATTCAAGATTGTGGCTCCCAAATCTCAAGCCGGAGGGTCTTGCAGCACGAGCCTGAGGACCTGAATGGCAGCGCTGCATGGCCGGGAGAGCTACCGGAGACGATTTCGGGTTGCGGCATTGCTGAGCAGTTCCTCCGGCTCACGCTGCAAGCCGGAGGGAGACCGAAATCGCACTGCATGGCGATTTCGGCCATGCAGTGCGGCCGAGTGGGTCCTCCGGCTCACGCCGCAAGATGGCAGGGCTGAAGCCTCTCTTCGGTTTGCGGCGCAACCTGGAGGGCCCGCTCGGAACCGCCATATGGCTGAAAACAGAGATTCTTGCCTGTTACGTGCACCCTTAGGGGGTATGCAGGGTACGCAAAAAATAATCTCACGTACCCCCAGCCAATGGCCCGCATACCCCCAGGGGCATGCGTAAAACAGGTTGAGAACCTTTGCGTTAGCTGTTTCCAGGATAGATTTTTTTATGTTTAATCTTCCCGTTTCCCCTGTTGGACAGTCGCCTGTGGTGAGCAAGAACAACCACCACAAAACACACCACAGATAGAAAGGTAAGCCTTAGACAGCAGCAGCACCAGAAACACACATTATTCCCCCTCCCAATAGTGTAACTAGGATGGAGCGTGTGGTTCAGTCGAACCAGGCGCCCACCCTGCGGGGGCGGTGCGCGGGGTGGAGCGTGTGGTTCCGTTGGACCAGGCGCCCACCCTGCGGGAGCACCGCGCACCTGTTCCCGACTCGGACACTCGAGTCTCCGAGTCGGTCCGGCCCCCTCAATTGGGAGAGCCGGCTGGGGACACTCTCCCCGGCCGGCTGCCCGGGGCCTTCTAAGGAAGGCCCGCGCGAGAACGGTATTTACACCGTTCTTTTCGCACATGCTCAGACTGTTACTGAGAGAAAAGGGCTGCCTTTTTCCCTCAGTAACAGTCTGAGCATGCGCGAAAAGAACGGTGTAAATACCGTTCTCGCGCGGGCCTTCCTTAGAAGGCCCCGGGCAGCCGGCCGGGGAGGATGTCCCCGAGCCGGCTCTCCCAATTGAGGGGGCAATTGAGGGGGCGCCCGGAGCGGCGACCCAGGTCGCCCCCTCCGGAGCGCGGCGTCCCGCCCTCCGGAGCGCGGCGTCCCGCTATTTAATTATAGGGCCGTGGTGGCCATCCGGGGCGCCCACCCCGCCCCTTGAACCAGGCGCTAGAAGAGGCTGTTACGCCGCTGCCCCGTCCCGCATTTCTTTTGTTTATAATCTGCTGATGACTAATCTCAGAGGACCAAAAAGTGTTCTGTTTGATTCAGTACCTTGCTACTTCTTTTGAATATATATTTAATTTTTATTAGTAAACTACTTAACAAGACAAAAACAATAAAACAATATAACATACTACAAAAGATTACAGCAAGAGCGAAGCAGTAAGTCCTACCTGTATACTATTATATATTTTTTACTTATAATATCTCACTAAGCCTATATCTCTAATATACTATTCATTAAATCCACATTTCATCACTTCTTCTCTCACTCTCACGCTCTCTCTTAAATAATCTATAAGTGGTTTCCAATTATTCACAAAAGATTAACTAACTTTTCCTTTATCGTCTAATAATCTTGATTCCCACTTCAAATATTTTAATATACTGTATAAAGCCACCCCATTTTTCTCCAAATTTATTAAAATAAAAACCTTCCAAATTTTTCTGTCTAAAAAAATAAATTCTATATCCCCTTTTGTATAAGATTCTTGAAAACAAATCACACCTTATTTAAGTCTTTTCAAATAATAAAACATTCTTTTTCTTTTATTCACAAAAGGGTTATCTAACTTTTCCTTTACCATCTCAAAGTCTTAATTTCCACTTCAAATATTTTAAATTTATTAAGTCACCCCATTTTTCTTCTTCCAATTTGTTAAGGAAAAAAAAAAACCTCAAATTTTTCTAAATCAAAATCTTTCCATCACTCTTTATATGAGTTTTGTAAAAACAAGTCATATCTTATTTGTTTCTTTAAATAATAAAACATATTTCTTTTTATATAACATTAACTCCAGTAATATTCCACCCCAAAAAATTATAATTCGTTTTTAATTTTGACAGCTTGCCATTACTACTTTACAGTTTGCCTTGCTACTTCTTTCGATGCATTCTGGAAGTGGGTTTTACGCTACTTTGGATTGTGCATTTCTCTCCTAATGGACCAGCATGGACACCTACAGGTCTTCTCTAGGACAGAAGAAAGAAAGAGTAGAAAGCAATGAAGCAATACTTTAACAGGGACCAGAGAGGGATCGTACAAGATAGCCAAGATTGTTTACAGAACGATACCAGTTATTAACAGACATTTAAAGATATGCCTGATAATAAAATCTGGAAATCCAAACTCTCCTCCATTAAATGGAGGTTGCATTCTTGGTTTGGAAGATTGCCACAAACATTTCCTAATGAACACATAAAATCTATGTATATACTGTATCTATGTGGTATATATAAAGGAATTATACATAGCACATATATAATGCAAAGGAAAATATTCATTTTTAGTGTATTAACCTTGCCAAAAAGGAAAAATTTAAAGGAGCCCATCTGTCTAAATCCAACAAAATTTCAAATTACAGAGTTAAAAACGACATTCTTTGGGCAAAGTAGCCTGTGAAATGAAGATAGACTTTCATGGCCAATGATAATTAAAGACAATGAGATGTATATACCGGTTTTAAAAGCTATGACTTAGAACTGTTTATATTACATTAATTTCCTAACATCTCTAACAGCGCAATCCTATCCAACTTCCACCACTGGTGTATTCAGCAGGGGAGGGCAGGACGGGAAGCTTTGGAAGGTAGGGGAGATTTAAATCCCATTTGAGTCCCCTTTGGAGGGGATTTGAATCCCCTTTCCGTTTTGGGGCCTCCCATTCTCGCTGCTCTGCTGATTACACTGGTGGTATAAGTTGGATAGGATTGCTCTGTTAATATAATAAACAGCCCTAATGGTTCACGTTTTCTTTATAATCTGATACTTTACTTTCAAGGATACTTCATGTTTGTTGACAGTGTTGGGCTGTTTCAAGATTGCTGGGCATTGAATACATCCCATGCAATAGTGTCCTCAAGTTTCTTTCTATAACTCCTATATAATTAATATGTACTGTCTCTAATATTGAAGTTTATTAGCATGTTTGTTAGTCAACACCTCTGTATCTTCATTAAACAGATAACTCTATAATGTGCACTCCCTAGGGATTTGAGTTTTGAAATCTTCAGCATTTAAAAGGGAAACATTAAAACACCATGGCCGCTGTGGTGTAACCATCTATACATTGGAAAGTTAATGCAGTAGGAGCATGATCAGAAATGACAATCACATCCATTTCACATACTCTAACTTTTGATAAAAAAGAGGCTGATATAAGAAAATAATCCCCGGAAAGCACAATTTACCTTGGGAAGAAAGCTCCTATTTGCTGTCATAGCCCAAACCACACATTACGTTTTGCATGTGATTGAAAATAAAAGCCACAGAGGACCCAATTCAGATTATGATTATGGCATTGGGAAAGTGACTTTAATTCTTTCCCCCTACAGTAGACCCATATGAATTGGGCCTTCCCATGTGGTTATTTAGAGAAAAGATTAAGCACATCTGCTGTAATGACACATAACTTGGTGCATAGATTAGCACTGAGGCAAGAAGTGTAATCTGAGCTGCTTTCAGACCAAGCCTGAAGATTACTAAGAAAAGGAGCATGGGTGTTTGTCAACCAACTTGCCTCCTTCTGAAGTCTTGACAAACCAGGAAGCAACACTGCTAACCCACACAAGCACAGTGAAGAATGAAACATAGGGTGGTAATGAGCCATGGGGAGTGTTGAAACAGATTGTTTCTGCAACGAAGCTGGCTCATTATGGGTTGATGCGATGGGATGCTGCTATCCAGACTTAATTCCAACCAGCATGCTGCTCTCAATTCAATTCCTCCTACTCGCACTGGTGTTGTTTGAAAATTTACCAATTTCCTGGCTCTTTCTCTGCAAAGAATAGTGCCTCATGTGTGCTTGCAGCAGGGGCAGTAGTTGGAGGAAAGTGCCTGGTATAAAATAACAAAGGTGATGCCAGTGGCGCAGAAATGGGGGGAGGGGCGGTCCACCCCTGGATGGTATGTGGGGTGAGTGTGCACCATCACCGCTAAGAGCGGTAAATTGGCGGCGGTGGCAGCCATACCGTTGAGTCTTATCGCACTGCGTCAGTGGCATCCGCGGCAGCTGCAAGCCTCGCAGTGCCGCTGCCGAGGCTTCCAGAGGATGGGGGAGGTGTTTCCCATGTGCCTTGATGTGTCATTTTGTGCCAGTGACAGGCTGCTGACGTCATCCCAGGGGGCATGGCTTCTAGCCAACATCACCCCCTTGGGGGCGTGGCTTCTGCAGGGGGCTATCATCGCGGCCTGAAGCCCCCAAGCGGGGGCTGTGTTACTACGCCACTGGGTGATTCACCTTGTCTTCACTGCTTTTTGATTAATGGCCAGCATTTGTGGATTGATGGCCAACATGGCGTACATATACTTATCCCGCATAATGTGTGTGGGTGATGCCGCTCCTGCATGTTGAATAGTGGAGTTTTGCTAAGCCAATAGATAAGTTCCCCTAATTGCAGATAGAACAGGGGAGGAAGGGAGGTCCATCAGAGGTCCATCAGGTTGAGCACTATCCAAAGGCCCATGCCAATCGGTTCAATAGGTTCTTCCCCAGGGCCCCAAGTAACCTCATGCCACCACTGCAGAAGAGGCATCCTGCAGCCATGGGTGCTTGAGTACTGTGCACACCCCTCTCTTTTCCCTTGGAGGATGGAGAACACTGGCAACACTCCCAAAATGTCCACCGACAGAGCGCTGTGTAATTCTGTTGGCGGCCATTTTGTGACAGCAGAACTCGCTTCTCGTTGCTGTGAGGGGTGTGCCAGAAGCTATGTCACAGTAGAAGTTAAGATTATATAGTATTGTTTTCCACAGACATTGTATGGGTTTCTGGAATAAGTTATTTTTTCTAACTAAAACTTTTGTAACATGGTGTCTCTGTTTTTGGATTTGAGACTGTGGTAATTAAAACAACAAAGTCTTATCACTTGACATTTCGCCTTATGCTTTGGAAGAATTCATCAGAAGTTCCATTCTGATCTTCCTGTTCTGTATCAGTTATAAAACTGCCTCAACATATTAAGTTGTTAGTGTCTAAAAGACGTATACATCCGTTTCCACTTTCTGTTAGTGTTCATATTTTATGCTCCACACCAGCCCCACATGGTAAGATGTGCACACTCAAGGCTTGTGCATGTCCTGGCCCCTCTCCTAGTACCCGAGTAAATTCAGGCCAGTTTCTTTACTCACATAGGAGGGCAATTTGTCCTTGCCCTTATCAGCTTAATTCTAAAGTAGGTCGATCACTGTGTGCAGAACAGAGGTGCAGCTTGATCCAAGATTACGGAACCTGTCCCACTCTGAGGGAAGTGTCCAGGATGTGTATGCGACATGAGTGACACTTTTATCACATGGAGACAGACTGAAGTTCAAAGTATCGTCCAAATTGACCCAAGGAAAATGCACACTTTCTGTTCCCTCAGATATATTGTGGCTGTTTGAGTGTCACAGGTCCATATTGGCTCCTGCTTGTGATCTCAGTGGTGATGTGAATTAAATACTTCTGCATTGTTTTGAATACCTCCTCAATATTTTTAAGAACATATCATTCTTCCAATAGCATACTTGTGTGGTTGAGTGGCTATTGGAAGCATGTCAGAGCTCCTGCCATAATACCAAAACATCTTCCAGGCAACATTTTTCCACATTTTTAAAAATAGCACTCTTGCTCCAAGGAGCTCAGGGTGGTGTACAAAGTACATGGTTCCTTCCCTCCTTTTGTCCTCACAACAACCCTGTGAGTTAGGTTAGGCTGAGAGATAGTGACTGGCCCAAGGTCACCCAGGAAGCTTCATGGCTAAGCAAGGATTTGAACCTGGATCTTCCTGGTCTACGTCCAACTCCCAAACCACTACACCATCCTGGCTGGATTGCACAACTGTTTTGCATTCCTCCCTATCCCAATATAATATTAGCGTTGTGAGTATTCTTTAAAGTTCATGTTCATTAATTGTTACTCCCTACCAACCCCCCAAATTATATCTAACTACAGCTCCAACCTAGCCCTTCCAGCCTTGGAGAACCTTTTCCACAGATACCAATGACACCTGGCACTGATGATCCTGGGGGAAGAACATTCCAGAAACTGCACGTTATCAACCTGCGCTACTTATCTATGCTATCTACCTCCTATGAAGGATACATTTGGGACTCATGAACAGGAGAACTGTGCCTGAGCTGTAGCCTGACCCTGTATATCGTTTCCCCAGGGAGGGAAAATGGGCAGCAGCACCTTTAACGCTGAGCTGACTGCTCTTCAAGGGCAGGCAGGTTCTTGCAGTTTTGAATGATTTAGCAGCAGTTGCACCGAGGAGGGAAACAGGAAAGGAGCGACCTATCAGTCGGGGTGGGAGAGCCTGGAGAGGGAGTCTTTCTTGGAAAGAGAAGGGAGGCAAAGACTAGTCGTCACTCTGGAGAGAACCTTTGCAGTCTTGGTGCTGCTCTGACTCCAGGTTATTACAGCAGGAATCTGTGGACTCTGGAGCTCTTTTCTGAACGAGAAGTGCTTCGGGAAAGCGAGCCAGAGAGCGGTTACCATGGCGTTTAAAAAGGTACAAGCAAAGACAAGAGGATACCAGCGTAGCTATGACCATGAATAACGTCAAAGCAGCACTACAGGAAACGCAATGCCGGGGGCTTCGTGGAGAACGACGCGAAAGTCTGGCTGGCACGATGGGAACAAAAAAGGATCCAGATGCGGGCAACGCTCAGGGGACTTGTACGGGATTGTGCAGTCCCGCAAAGCTTACTCGCGAGTAGTAGGCGTGCGTTTAGGACTGCAACCAACAGGAGATGCAGAAACGCAGGGGGTGAGGCTGCTGGACCCCGAGACGCGATGGAAGAAGAGCTGGTTTGTGCTGTACACGGCCAGTCCTCACGGTGTGGCCCGCTTGGAGTTCTTCGACTGCAAGGAGGGGGCAGCTGCAGCCGCCGCCGACCGCGTCAGCACCAAGAGCCTCGACAAGAAGATTCTGCGGCTGGCCGACTGCGTGAGCGTGGCTTCCGCCCCCGACTGCAGCCCCAAGGACAGCCTCTCTGCCTTCCACCTGGAGACCAGTGAGCGCACCTACCGCTTTGCAGCCGAGCCCCAGGAGACAGCCGAATGGGTGGCAAAGATCTGCAAGGCAGCCTTTCTGCAGAGCAGTCCTGGCCAAGTGGCCAAGCCTGAAATGGAGTGTGGTGAAGAGTGGGCTCTGGAAATGGCCACAAACACCATTTACTACTCGCGAGAAGAAGTGAGCACCTTCTGGGTGACGGTGCAGAAGACGGAAGCAGCTGAGCGCTGCCAGCTGCACGGCACCTACGCACTGACAGCCTCTCACGATCGCCTCATCCTGGGAGAACCTCACTCCAAGCAGCCCCCCTACACTTGGCCCTACTGGCTGCTCCGCAGATATGGCCGGGACAAGGTGGGTGTGGTGAGGCAAGGAGAAGAGCGGGGTAGAGTGGGCTGCTGCTGCTGCTGCTGCAGGCAGTGGGGGGCCAGGACAGGCCCACAGGTGAGGTCTCGTTCTGTGTGGGAGACCGCTGGGTGCTAGAAGTTGTCATGGGGTTTGGACAGATTCATGGAGGAAAAGTCCATCACAGGTTACATGCCATAAGCAACCTCCTGGTTTTAGAAGTGGGTTTTCTCTGTGCCAGGTGCAAGGGAGTGACAACGGGAAACAGGTTATCTTGTTGGCTGTGTGCTCCCTGAGGCATCTGGTGGGGCCACTGTGTGATACAGGAAGCTGGACTAGATGGGCTTTTGGCCTGATCCAGCAGGGCTCTTCTTATGTTCTTATGTTCTTATATGTCAACACCTCCGCACTGCAGATGCTGCTGTAGAGGAGAACCATTGCAGGATGCGCTCCCCACTCTTCCTCATGTGTAAATCTCATTCACATCGGAGCCATAGATGTTAGGAGAAGGCCAGTGCTAAGGGGAGAAACTACTTTCCCTTCTTTAGTTCTAGGCGGCAGCCAAAGGGAAATGATGGAAGCGATTCTGCTTCAGGTTTACTGATCATGCAACTCCTCTTCCCTTTTCAGTCTGAAAAGATGGATGAATTGCGCACAAAATGGGTAAGAGAGGGGTGGTCCTTCCATGAGGCTAGGTGATGCAGGTTGCATCTGCAGCACATTGTGGGAGAGTAAGAGGGTGGCAGATTCTGGGTGCCCTTCACCCTGTCTGCTGCTGCCTCGTCCTCCAACTCTCCATAGATGTGAGCCTCAGTGATCCGCTTTTTGCCCACTGAAAGTGAGAAGAAAGTGGACCGGTCCATCTGCCTCCTTACCTCCTTACCATCCTTACGCGGGGAGGCATGAATGGCCCTCCTCAGACTTCCGCCAGCTATTTAGGTGGTGTAAGTTCAAGGAGGCCATGTAAAGGCCACGCCGGCCCGGAACGCAACAGGGATATGGCAACCGTCAGCTCCGCCAACCACCAGCCTCATTCGCCACCTGGTCCGCCCCCACCGGTGCTTCCCTTCCCTTCTCCGGCGGCTGCAGGGACAATCTGGCACTGAAGTGAGGGCTGCCAGCCTCCGCTCCGGTGGTCCTCACTCATGAGGCATCGCAAATGTGCTTTGCGACGGCTTAGAGTGGCAGAGCACTTGCGTTTACAGTGCAAGTTTACAGTGCAAGTTTACAGTACTAAGTTTACAGTGAATTGTGTTCCAAGTCTCTAGATCAGAATATATACTCAGGGTTTTTGAGGAAGTGTGTTGCTAGCTGGGTGCACATGCAGCCTGTTAGTGGGAGAGCCTCAGAGCATTCACTGTCCACCCCCTAAGGACGACTGCAGTGGAACTGTATGAGACTGTCCTTCCCCATGTGGCAATGCTGCAGTCCTGAAAAACAAAAGGGCTCCAAAGTCTTTGGCCAGCAGTGGCAATAATTGGGGCTCTTGGCATCCACCGAGAGAGAGCAGATACCCACTGTTCGCAGTTGTTGCAAAAGGAAGGACAGTTTAACAGACATGTGGCAGTAGTTATGTGGGGAGTGGGTAGCAATACGAGGAGTGTTGTGGGGAGTGGGTAGAGATGGGAGACAGATATGCAGTGTCAATGTGATGTGCCGTGCAACTCCCCCTTCTCTCCTGCAGGGCAGTCCTAACAGCATTATAGCTCTCCAGGCAAAGCAGTGCACTGGGCCCTGCCTACACCACCACTCACAGGAATAAAAATGTAAATTATCGATAAAATAATCTTATATTCATTGGTACCTCCAACAAAATCAGAATTCTTGGGACACAAACAGCGGAGGCTCTGCTACTATTGTAACGGATTCGCATAGGAGGCAATTAACGGCTGGGGACAACAATAACTGACAGAGCCTGCTTCTGATAATGGAAATTATCAGATTTCCAATTGTCACCAATTGTTTTACTCAACCATTAATTGCCTCCTGCACGAATCAATTACAACTGGTGTTCCATCCCAGGGGTACGGAGATCACAGGCTGGGGTTACGCGAGCTGCAGCAAAGAGTTACTTTTGCCTTTACAAATCAGAGCTGAAGCTCAGGTACATAATCTTGTTCACTATGAGGGGGGCTGGAGTCTGTGAAGAAGTACGGTACTACAGGGCAGGGGCTTCAGGCTATGGGGAGAAAGACAGAGGGCCCTTCGTGGAACTCACATGCCCCACTGCCTTACCTCCTCCCTCCCCACAGTGTTTGCCAAATCCACAGCCTTCCAAAAACAGTCGCTAAGGGAGGCAGGCAGGAAAAGGCAGGCAGGCAGAGTATGGGGGGGGGGAATAAATGAACAAATAGCGATTTGTACACCCCCCCAATTTCACGACGATGCCTTTGGCGGTGCCCGGGAGTGTAGGTGGGCCAAAACGGGGGGCGCCAATTTGAGGGCGGCCCCCCTAGATTTTGGGCTGGCTACTACTGCGGGTGACAATGTAGAGCAGAAAAAAACAGCAAGGCAGAACTTAGTGAGGCACTGGGGGCAGATAACAACCCATCACCAAAACACCAGACGAAACAAAAACGTTTTGAGCCCCCACTGAAAAGTCATGAGGGAGGGGGTTGTTCTCAAATCCCCTGGCAAGGAGTTCCACAATTGTGGCGCCACAGCAGAGAAGGCTCGCCCACGAGCTGCCATTCCCCTAACTTGAGACAGAGGTGGCACTCGTAGGAGAGCCCCCTCAGATGACCTAAGAGAGCGGGCCGGAATGTATGGGAGAAGGCAGTCACTCAGATATCCTGGACCCGAACCGTGAAGGGCTGTAAAGGTCATTACCAGCACTTTGAATTGGGCTTGGAAACAAATGGGCAGCCAGTGCAGCAGCTGAAGCAGCGGTTCAACGAAGTCAAACCGCCTAGCTCCAGTGACCACCTGCACTAGTTGCAGCTTCCGAACCGTCTTCAAGGGCAGCCCATGTAGAGCGCATTACAGTAGTCCAGTCTTGAAGTCACTAAGGCATGGACCACCGTGGTCAGGTCCGATCCACTCAAGTACGGCCGCAGCTGGCGCACCAGCTAAAGCTGGGCAAATGCACCCCTGGCCACAGCCGCCACCTGGCTTTGTTATCCTTATCCTGATACTGCAGATGTGACAGTGGTTGAAAGAACGTGGTTTGCAAAAACTGATCACACCCATATTGCAGGTTGAAAAAATTGTCAGAATGCATGTGAGCATCTCCTCTCCCGACCCCATAGTTTGGCCAGGGACGTTAAGGTGTGGTTCTGTTTGAGGGTGATGTAAATTCTAATTGGTAAACTGATTTGCACAAGTATGTACAGTAGGCTGTGTGGTATATACACCTTGTCCTCACTCCACCCTCCAAAACAGGAGGACATAAGAAGCTAAATGTTATTAAAGATTCAGAAAGAAACAAGGACAGAGTCAAAACCAGAAGGTTAAAGCCAAAGCCTCCAGAAAAGCTGCCGCCGCAGAGGGATAACTGAAGAGGATATTGGAGGTGGGTAGAGAGGGATCTTTTTGCCTCTTTTTGGAAATGGAGGAGGTTTTCTATGAGTTGAGAATTATGGATTGTTTTTTGAATGTAACCTTGTATATGCTAATATACATTCTTTCATGCTTTGATGTTGTGCTTCTGTTGGGGCAGGGTGTGATGGAAAGGATTGGTTGCTTTCTCCTGATGGTGAAGCTGTGCTAGTTCAAATTGAATCCCCCCCCCCCCCCAGTTAGTAGTGAAGAGGCAGGACATGGCTGGGTCCTACCATCTAGTTGTAACTTAGGCAGTTATGAATACATCAGGGACGTTAAACTGCAGGTTTGAATAGAATATTCCAAGCCAGGGATGGGGAAATGGATAGCCACAGGCACAGTGTGACAATGGATAAGTACTTTTATGGGTAGGGTCACCATATTTTTGGTGACCAGATCCGGGGGGGCCTTATTTTTTGGGGGGGCACCAAATTTTTGTTTTCTTTTTTGGTCTGGCTTTATTTGAATTTTTTTTTAAATTGCCCCCTTATTGTGGCTGCCACCACTTTTCCTCCAGCTGTCTCTGCTGCTGCTGCCATCAGCATTTTCCTTCTGGCTTGCGTTGGCTTGCCACCGCTATTCGCGAGTACACAAGTGTCCTGGGAACCTTTATGAATGAAAGGATTCGAGGCCGCTTGCACGAATGCGCACGGCTCGGCGAGCCTCGCGCATGGCTTGGCCTGGAAGTCCTTCTTTCTTAAGGGCTCCCAGGACGCTTGTGCACTCGCGAATGGTGATGGAAAGCCGATGCAAGCCAGTAGGAAAATGGCGGCATCAGTGAGCTGCTCAATCCGGGATGGCCGCCATACCTCCCGCGATGCCGAGACCGGACCCCGAAATCTGAGAGGGTCCCGGCCATTCCGGGATGTAAAAAGCCTATTTATGAGGCTTTTAACAGAGGCTTAACAAGGCCAAGGCTAACTCTCCAAATGGCCATGGGTGCCTTGGATTAAGTGCCCAACAAACTAAACTGAATGTACTGCTAATGTTCAAGGCTGCAATATCAGACTGCCAGGTTAACAATGCAGATTGCATGCATATATGCAATAAAACCCATTGGCCACTACACATATCACACCGGATATTGTTAAAATTACAATTTTAACAATCTGATGACGTGCCAGCCTCTGCTCCTCCCAGACTCCAATGTTCTAGCTCAGCACTCTCCTCCCCTGAACAAACTCCACTATTTATTTATTTATTTATTTAAGAAATGTATACCCCGCCTTTTCCTATGCCGAGGCAAATGCCCAAGGCGGCTTACAAGTTAAAATACATAATTTAAAAACAATACATAAGGTAAATTAAAAAAGAATAAAATCCACTGGGGGGGGGTGACCAGCAGCGTTGTTAGGTAGGGGGCCCTGGGGCCCTGGGCTCCAGGCGCCGCTTCTGGGTGGGGCGCCAAAAGGGCGCAACAGGTCTGGGATTTTTTAAAATTATTATAATTTCTGTATGTCATTTCGCCCCTGCCCCGGCTTTTTCACGCTTTTTTCGCGACAGAAGCGCGCCCCCGGGCGGCAGCTGCTACCCCCAGTCCTGGGGGGTTTATCTGCCAGGCGTGAGGGTGAAAAAAGCAAAAAAAGACAGACGTGAGGGCTAAAACAGCAGCGACTCACTCGGTTGAAGAAGAGAAAGTTCCTCTCTAGGTGCCTCCCCAGTCTCGCTGGTGACTCAGGAAGTGCCTCTCTAGGCACATCCCCGGTCTTCCTAGTGAGTACCAGCGAGACTGGGGAGGTGCCTAGAGAGGCATTTCCTGAGTCACCAACGAGACTCTTTATCCCGGCCATGCAACCTTGCTTCCTCTCCCCCACAATGGTTTTTTGCTCGCTCTCGGCACCCCTAAACCCAAGGCAGAGCTCTGTGTGACCCCAAAGCCTACAGCAACCAATCCCAACGTGGCTTGCCGGCTCTTTTCCTCGCTCCCTTCTGGCTCTGCCTTCTTGAAACGCCTTGTGCTGCTTGTCCCACCACGGGGCTCAGCCCGTCGAACCAGTGCTGGAAGGATTAAGCACCAGCCCCCCGTGTGGCTGCCGCCCTGCTGTCCTTGGCTCTGCGAAGATGAATGTGCCAAGGCTGCTGCTGCTGCTGCCCCTGTGCTGAGTGCGGCGGGGCCAGGGAGCCCGAGAGTGATGGTCAGTGATGGAGTTGCTGCCATGACAACCCCTGGAAGTCAGCCGGAATAAAGAGATGGGGGGATAAATCTTGAGTGTGTGGGCACAGACTCCACTGCCTGCTTCGAGGGCAAATGGGAAGCTCACCGGCATTAGGCAGGAGCTGCAGCAAAGAGGTACTTTTGCCTTTGCAAATCAGAGCTGAAGCTCAGGTACTTGTTCACTACGGGGGGCTGGAGTCTGTAAAGAAGTACGGTACTACAGGGCAGGGGCTTCAGGCTATGGGGAGAAAGACAGAGGGCCCTTCGTGGAACTCACATGCCCCACTGCCTTACCTCCTCCCTCCCCGCAGTGTTAGCCAAATCCACAGCCTTCCAAAAACAGTCGCTAAGGGAGGCAGGCAGGAAAAGGCAGGCAGGCAGAGTATGGGGGGGGGGAATAAATGAACAAATAGCGATTTGTACACCCCCCCCCAATTTCACGACGACGCCTTTGGCGGCGCCTGGGAGTGTAGGTGGGCCAAAACAGGGGGTGCCAATTCGAGGGTGGCCCCTCTAGATTTTGGGCTGGCTACTACTGCGGGTGACAATGTACAGCAGAAAAAAACAGCAAGGCAGAACTTAGTGAGGCACTGGGGGCAGATAACAACCCATCACCAAAACACCAGATGAAACAAAAATGTATTGAGCCCCCACTGAAAAGTCATGAGGGAGGGGGTTGTTCTCAAATCCCCTGGCAAGGAGTTCCACAATTGTGGCGCCACAGCAGAGAAGGCTCGCCCACGAGCTGCCATTCCCCTAACTTGAGACAGAGGTGGCACTCGTAGGAGAGCCCCCTCAGATGACCTAAGAGAGCGGGCCGGAATGTATGGGAGAAGGCAGTCACTCAGATATCCTGGACCCGAACCGTGAAGGGCTGTAAAGGTCATTACCAGCACCTTGAATTGGGCTTGGAAACAAATGGGCAGCCAGTGCAGCAGCTGAAGCAGCGGTTCAACGAAGTCAAACCGCCTATCTCCAGTGACCACCTGCACTAGTTGCAGCTTCCGAACCATCTTCAAGGGCAGCCCATGTAGAGCGCATTACGGTAGTCCAGTCTTTAAGTCACTAAGGCATGGACCACCGTGGTCAGGTCCGATCCACTCAAGTACGGCAAATGCTGGGCAAATGCACCCCTGGCCACAGCCGCCACCTGGCTTTGTTATCCTTATCCTGATACTGCAGATGACTTTGTTATCCTTATCCTGATACTGCAGATGTGACAGTGGTTGAAAGAACGTGGTTTGCAAAAACTGATCACACCCAAATTGCAGGTTGAAAAAAATGTCAGAATGCATGTGAACATCTCCTCTCCCGACTCCATAGTTTGGCCAGAGACGTTAAGGTGTGGTTCTGTTTGAAGGTGATGTAAATTCTAATTGGTAAACCAGTTTGCACAAGTATGGACAGTAAGCTGTGCGGTATATACACCTTGTCCTCACTCCACCCTCCCAAAAAGGAGGAAATAAGAAGCTGAATGTTATTAAAGATTCAGAAAGAAACAAGGACAGAGTCAAAACCAGAAGGTTAAAGCCAAAGCCTCCAGAAAAGCTGCCGCCGCAGAGGGATAACTGAAGAGGATATTGGAGGTGGGTAGAGAGGGATCTTTTTGCCTCTTCTTGGAAATGGAGGAGGTTTTCTATGAGTTGAGAATTATGGATTGTTTTTTTAATGTAACCTTGTATATGCTAATATACATTCTTTAATGTTTTGATGTTGCGTTTCTGTTGGGGCAGGGTGTGATGGAAAGGATTGGTTGCTTTCTCCTGATGGTGAAGCTGTGCTAGTTCAAATTGAATCCCCCCCCCCCCAGTTAATAGTGAAGAGGCAGGACATGGCTGGGTCCTACCATCTAGCTGTAACTTAGGCAGTTATGAATACATCAGGGACGTTAAACTTCAGGTTTGAATAGAATATTCCAAGCCAGGGATGGGGAAATGGATAGCCACAGGCACAGTGTGACAATGGATAAGTACTTTTATGGGTAGGGTCACCATATTTTTGGTGACCAGATCCGGGGGTGGGCTTATTTTTTGGGGGGGCGCCAAATTTTTGTTTTCTTTTTTGGTCTGTCTTTATTTGAAATTTTTTTTAATTGCCCCCTTATTGTGGCCGCCACCACTTTTCCTCCAGCCGTCTCTGCTGCTGCTGCCATCAGCATTTTCCTCCCGGCTTGCGTTGGCTTGCCACCGCTATTCGCGAGTACACAAGTGTCCTGGGAACCCTTATGAATGAAAGGATTCGAGGCTGCTTGCACGAATGCGCATGGCTCGTCCTGGAAGTCCTTCTTTCTTAAGGGCTCCCAGGACGCTTGTGCACTCGCGAATGGTGATGGAAAGCCGATGCAAGCCAGTAGGAAAATGGCGGCGTCAGTGAGCTGCTCAATCCGGGATGGCCGCCATACCTCCCAGGATGCCGAGACCGGACCCCAAAATCTGAGACGGTCCCGGCCATTCCGGGATGTAAAAAGCCTATTTATGATGCTTTTAACAGAGGCTTAACAAGGCTAAGGCTAACTCTCCAAATGGCCATGGGTGCCTTGGATTAAGTGCCCACCAAAATAAACTGAATGTACTGCTAATGTTCAAGGCAGCAATATCAGACTGCCAGGTTAACAATGCAGATTGGAGCCTATGCCTGGAAGGGCAGCCCAGGGTAATCCTCCACCAAACTGGAGATTAGCACAGTAATAAGAAGGACCTTTTCCAATAATCATTCCTTCATATGCAATACATGGGCCTTGGTTAATTAAGTGTTTCAAGAGTCTCTCCTTCCTGGGATACATTTAATTTGGATGATTTCAGTGTGCTCTCTGTAAGACTGCCCTTGAGAAGCATTGAGGAACTACAGCTTGTTCCAAATGATACTGTCAATATTTTGGGGAAAGGAGGGGAAAGGACTAGGCTTAATACTGGAGCATGTTATTCCAATTCTTTATGATGAACTATATTGGTTTTCCCTGTTTCTGGATATAGTTCAAGGTGCTGATGGTTACCCGGGGCCCAAACCATCTTAAGTTTATAAGGACCACCTCCTCTTTTGTTTCTACCTCTCTATTGAGATTTTGGGTAGGGGGGAGAATTGACCCATGTCACCATGTTGCAACAATGACTGAAGCTTGATTGGTGTGCATATAGGATGGGGCCTTTTCTATTCTGGTGCCAGGCTTTGGAACTCATTGGAGAGGAGCTGGGATATTGCATTGAAATATTTGGGGATAAAAAACAGCATAATCAGCATGACCAGCTGAAGTAATGAGTATGTCTCAAACAGAAATAAGAAAGCAAGCAGCCATATGCACATCTTGCAATGTTGACGGTTCAACTTGTACTTGGTAGGGTTGCCATACCACCCAAACCGGCAGGTTTTCCATGGATTTCAGGCACCCCTCTCAGCGACTGTTTTGTAAACTAGCTGACCAGGATTGCCAGCAGCCATTAACAATAAATAAGCAACTTGTGTCTAGCAGCTCTGAATAGTTTATATTTTAAAATGTGATTTTTTCACATAGCTTCCAACATTTAAAAGTGTGATATATCTGTGTGCAAGGCAGTGGAGACACAGCTTCGTGCTAGATGTGTCCTGGGATGGACCATGAGGGGACCATTTCGATAGACTAATTTGTGTTGCAATCTGTGAGGGGTGATTTTTGGCTGGAAATGTAAACCAGCCTCAGCTCAACCGCTAACCTGCACTATTAACAATCTATTGTTTTTTATTTGAGAAATTGTTATCCTGCCCTTCTGCCCCAGGGCAGCTCTCAGTAGCTATCAAAAAATGTACGCAATCGACGTCATCTGTACAATACCGGTGATTCCAGGTCTGCCACTCCCCCATCAGGGCTACTCTCGCCTACCAAAGGAGGGCCCCCATCCTGTAGCACCCAAGGTCCAGAGACTACAGGCTACCTGCTAGCAGATCTATGCAGCAGTTCCCTGGAAAGTCCTCTGAGGCAAGGGAGTGGGGCTGAGCAGGTGGAACTCACTCAGACTGGGATGGAGGCAGGTCGTCCACTGCTGGCACTGGTATCTCTGTGTAGAACATTGTAGGGCTGTTGTAAACCCCTATTTCTTACCCACAGGCTCCTCAACTTGCAATCTGGGCAAAATAGACTGTATTGGTTTTGGGCATTGCAATGGCAATTTTCAAATGTTTTAAAACTAAAGCAACAACCATAATAAACCATTTTGAAATATGAACAGTCTCTGATTTTACTATTCGATATAAAAAAATCACGTTTTCAAAATCAAAAAATCAAAATCAACCCTAAACTCAAAATCAAAGCACTGCTGACTTTGCTGCTACCTTGCGGCCCAATCACAGCTTTGCTAAAATCCTGGATTTCTCACTTCTGCCCAAGAGGACAACAAAAGATGTTTCAAGAGCAGGAACTCTTGGTTTTGCATCTTTGTTCCAGGAGCAGGGTAGTGCTGGCTGTGCGGAGAGATTTCCAAAGAATCTGTGTGTCGAGCTGGTAGAAATCTACGATGAAACGATTTCCTAGAGAAGCGCAGGAGTAAATCTGCACTGAGGTAGTTGTGGTGTGCCATTTGTGATAAATCTGTAATTTCCGGTGTTCCCTGCTATTTTCTCTCTGTGTTTCCTAATGCTGTTGGACATTGTAGTCATCCCCCCCCCCCCCCGCAGCTTCTCTGTTAAGGAGTACTTCACAGACCTTCATTTGCATGTCTAGGAATTCAGGAATGTTTGAGTAAGGAATGAGCTGGCAGATTGGCTCAGGTTCCTGCCAGTTGTCCTCCAGGCAGAGAAAAGGTAGAGATCAAATAACAGGGTGACGCCATTACAGCTGAATGATAAAAGCTCCCAAAGGCAGGGGTGTATTCAGTCTACCAAGACTTTTCCCTATTTAGCTGTGTGTTCAAACAAGGGAGAGAAGGGAGAAGGCTCTCTAGGCTTCAGCTTCAGCTGAGGGACCCTGCAGGGATAGGGGTCCGCGTTGCCCGTCAATGTCCTGGTTACGGTATGGATCACAGTCAGCGACACTGCACTAACTTCTGCCTGTTATGTCTCTATAGAGAGAGTGAGAGGAACTCTCTGTGATCCACTTAATCCCCTTATCTGTCCCATTTCTTTGGCAGTTGAGTCAACTCCTTCCTATCTCTCTAGGGCAGTGTTTCTCATACGTTGGTCAGGACCCACTTGGTGGGTCGGAACTTGATTTCTGGTGGGTCCCAGGTGATGGAAAGTTCAGATAAGTAATTGCTACAGGCCCTGAGACTATTCAAAAATCAGATTGCAGGGTAATTAGCAGCTAACAGCTGAGCTCCTGCAGTTTGCAAGCTTGTTTAAATATAGGGAGATAAATCTCATAAAGCTAGGTGGGTTCCGACAGAGTGTCATTTTAAAAAGTGGTTCCTGGTGCTAAAAGGTTTGAGAACCACTGAGGTTCCTCTCCCTCACTAAAGCTCTGTACTTGGATTACTTTCAGTTTTGATTTCTGTGTGCTGCACTAAAAAATCAAGTTGTCTGCGTTGTGTAGTGCTGCACTGGTGGAGCTTGGAGAACCAAACAATGCTTACTGAGCGTCTTTCTCTGATTTTACTGTTCAATATAAAAAAAAAATCACATTTTCAAAATAAAAAAGAATCAACCCTACACTGTCTAGCCTAAAAAGACAATTGAAAGATCGCATAGATTTTAAACACGTTTTTAATGTTATAAATGAAGTTTTATTCTTGTTTTTAACTTAAAGATTTGTCATCACCATGGTTTTTAATCCTGTCATTTTATCTTCTACAATTATCGCTGGCCATGAAAATCTCAACTCGTGTCCAAACTTATGTTATTTTGGGCTGTTTGTTGGTCCAGATGTTTATAAGGCGTATTCAGAATTGAAGGCAGCTGCTCTAAGTGCAGTGTCAGCTTCTGCGGTGCCTCAGGGCCATCTGCTGGCAACAGCTATTGCATGAGTTTCCCGCCAGATTTTTCTTGACTTTCTTGTTACACATTTGGTTCATCTTTTCTTGAGTAAAACTTTTATATTTAACCCTGAGTCTGCCTGGTTCCTGGTACGGAAGATACAGTGGATTGTTACATCTCGTCGTTCTGTAGGTGCTACTGTGAGAGTGATTTTGATAGAAACCCCATGAGGTTCAGTATTGTTCTTGGAGTGGGGTTCTGCCCAGTGAGCCCCTCTGGCTAACGTGATCTCCTGGGCTGGTGGCAGTGGATTCAATCTACCAAGACTTTCCCCATTCACCTGGGTGTCCAAACAGGGGTGAGAAGGGAGAAGGGAGTGAGCTAACCATTAGGCTCAATTACCCTGGGTCAGTGTGCTGTTGTTGTCAGCCCTCCATTGACCCTGACACCACTGGTTTCCTGAGAAAACTGTTATCAATTGACAGCCTCCCAGAGAACCCATCCTGACAACCATGGATGTGGCGATCCTGTACATCAAAATCCTTATAAGCTATGCAAGATATCCCTGAGGATGCTGACAAAGCTTTTCCACTTTGTCCTCACCCACAGCCGTTTGAAACTGTATCTGACCACTTGTATCTTCAGCTCCATGGCATTTCCCTAGGCTCACTTGGCTCCATGATATGCCAATATTTTTATCGCTGAAATAAAACAATGTATGCTTGGCTCCAGTCTTCAAAGACCACTCCTCTACTTAGGCTGCACTGGTGACACCTTCATCATTTTGACCTGCAGGCATAAGAGTGTCAAGCAATCCCATCAAGTCTTTGTCAACTTCCAGCCTAGCATCAACCTGACCAATCACCATCACAGCCATTTCATTCTCCAGACACTGTAGTACAATGAATTGATGGACAGATAGGCACCACCTTAGGATGGAAACTCATTGGCCACTACACATATCTCTGTGCTTTCAGTTTCCACTTAGAACCCACCACAAAATTTGTTGTCTATATACGATAGTTCTGGCTCATCAAAGACTCAAATCTGCAGAATTTACACCGGATATTGCTAAAATTACAACACCACCCAATGAAGTGAGAAGACAGAATTATCTACCAAGACTTTCCCCATTCACCTGGGTGTCCAAACAGGGGTGAGAAGGGAGAAGGGAGTGAGCTAACCATTAGGCTCAATTACCTGACAGATGACTCCTGGTCAGTGGTGTCAATCGCGTTGGTGTCACCTGGTCCGGTAACTCATGGTGTCACCCCCATTAACTTTATTTTATTTTAATATGTAACAGTACAGGCCACCCAAGAAATCAGTAACCAAATTGGCATACATTGGTCTGTTTTGAGTTAAGGAAATGCACTTTTTGTTATAGAAGGCAGTTGTGTTTTATTTTTCTGGTTGTTTGGCCCTAACATTTGATAGAATACAGATAATTTGTTTCATTGCATTCAGCAATATTCGATTGATATATAACTAGATGGTATTCGTAAATACCAAGTTTTCACAATTTTGACCGCCTGAGGGTGTCACTGTGGGCGGGCCTCCCCCGGTGCCCCCTCGTGACCCCACTGTCTCCATGCCCCCTGATATCCAAGGATCTGTTCCTTTCAAAGATGTAGCAACCGGGACGGAACTGCAGAAGCGATAAACTATGAAAAGAGGGAAGGAGGCAGATCTCTTTCTCTCTTCGGAGCTAAAGCAAAACGGAGTTTCCCCAAGGGCACTGCCATTGCTTAGGTGGTCTAATTTGCATCATCACTTGTGAGTCTGTTCACTATCTTTTGTTTTTTTTCCACTCCAGGAATAAACGTGAAGGAATTGCTTGGCTGTGAACAGAACGTTTCTTGGCTGGTCTTTTGTACCAAAGATGACAGCAAAAGACACAAACTTTACTTTAGGAGAAGAATCTACACCTTTGCTGATGTACACTTTGGAAAATTATCTAACCTTTATGCCATATCTGTTGGGATTGTTAGTAACTCTGATAATACTATACCTTCCAGTATTCATAGGATTTTTACTTTTTTATGTTGGTGCCATCTTCATAAACACTTGTAAAAAAATTGGCAACCTGCCAGATGATCCTGATAGCAGACAGTGGAGAAAACCACACCAAATACATGCATTTGTGATAAGTATGATAGGAAAGTTGTGGCATGGTACGTATATTTTTTTCCTAATCTCCAAGGAGCCGTATCCTCTTCTTTGGTAGCAATAGGCAATTAAGACAGCAATCCTACAACACTTACTTGAGAGTAGGGCCCATTGAACTCAATGGACTTACTTCTAAGTAAACATACATGGAATTGTGTAGTAAAGGTCGCTTTGCTTATCTTATTTTGTTTCTTTCACGATGCCAGAAAGGCAATCGTTGATAGGTGGGACCAGTTTAACAGCACTGACTAACTTGGATTCAAGTCTTCCACAGATTCTCTACTCTTGTCTGCCTTCCAAATTCTCTACCAACAGCCCAATTCTATCATCAGGCTGCACTGCTGAAACTCACATTCTGGCAGTGCAGCCTGACTTATGGTCGTGTTGCAAAACGCGATGCTCTATAGCACTGCCAGGCCGCTGCCAGAAATGGCGAGCAGCGCTGGCCGCGCAGCAGCAGCTTTCCTGAATCCCTTGACATCAGTAAATCAGTAGCGAGGTGGTTCATGGGTGGGAAGGATTGGGGCATTCCTTGGGAGGAACCAGAGGGTGGGGAAGGGTTAGGGTGGATTCAACAGCTATGGTGCACACCATATCTTATCCCCTTTTGAAAAAACCTCCCTACTCCTTTTCCTTCCTTGGACATATGCCACCAAAATAGGTGGCTTAGGTCCAAAGGGATCCTACATGGCCCCAGAGCATACGTGTAGGCATGTAAAAATATGATTACTTACCGCCCATTTGCCTTTGGGTCACCCCCCCATAGCATGCAGCACACATGTTTTTAGTGCAGCTGTATTGGCGCTGGTGGTGGGGGATAGGATTGGGACCTAAATGCCCATTTTAAAAACAGTAAGATAGTATGTTGAAAATCCTAATAGTTTTCTGCTGCAGAAAATTGTTATATACACTTCAGACTGTTTCTTCTTTTACTATAGTCGGACCTTTTTATCCATGGTTTTTACATTCACGGATTTGATTCAACACTGGTGGCAAAAGGGGAGTCATTACTCCATTTTTCAGCATTGTCAGGGTACTGCCAACCGCTTACCACCGCCTACGCGCGTCCAAACCGCTGGAAAAAGAAAAAACGCAATCAGGAATCTGTCGGGGGCCTGCCAGCTGTTTCCCAGCATATTTAAACTACTGAGAAAAAAAGAATCTCTTGCTCCATCTACAGGTTGCTTTTGGTAGCGGTTTCTCTTTTTTCAGTCAGTTTAAACAAACTCAGGAGGAGGGAAACACCGAAGATGCTGGAAAATAGGTAATGTGGCACCCCAGTTTTCCTATAACACTGTTATTTTTAATCTATTGGGGTTCCAGGAACAGAAGCCCAGTGGAACAGAACCCCGTGGATAAAAAGGTCCGACTGTATATCTTAGTTGATTTTTCCATTTTAATGAATTAATTGATTAAATGCATACTCCCTTTTTAGCCAAGTTTTACTAATGGAGCCAATTCGACCAAATTCACAAAAACGTCCAATATTAGGAAGACGAGGAGATATTCATCTTCTGGTCATAAAGCTGGAAGCAAGCCACAAAAAGTCTGGAAGCTGATGACAAAGTCTACGTTCCAGGCTTTTTCCTTCCTTCAGTCCAGCATACCAATTAATACTTGCCTATAGATGTGGCAAGATCTTTTAGGGAGCCCCTGTTGCAGGTTCCAGCACTGTCTGGATTCATTTGGTGATGGCCCCCACCTCTGTGGAATTCCTTGCCTTGAGAGTGGAGACTGGGTCCTCTTTGCCTGAAGAGGTTCCGGTACCAACAGGGCTTTGCTGACCAGCTATGAGTGCTCTCTCCCATCTTTAGGGAGGGAGCTTTCTAAATTTGTCTCTCTTCTGGACATGCTGTTCCAGTATGTACTCCTGTTAATCCGTCATTCTATTTCAGGGGTTCTCAACTCCTGTGTTGTCAAACTCTCCTTTCCTATCCCTTTAAGTGTTTTAGGCCCACTTGAGGCTAGTTATTTCCCCTTTTTTAGTTCACATTTTTGAGCCAAGTCAAAGTCCAAAATCCAGTCCAAGGTCAAAAGCCAGTCAGGGTTAGCAAGTCAGTTCAAGGTCAGTCCACAAGTCCGTCAGCCTAGTCCAGGTTAGTCCACAAGTCAGTCCATTACTCCTCTCTACAACTCACACCATTCCTTCCTCCTGGTGCTCCTTTTATACTTGAGGACCTGACACCGCCACCACCGAACCTGCCCCCTTCTTGGGCCCTATCTTCCCTCCTCCCCACCCCTTCGCCTCCCCGTTCTGCTCACTCCCTGCCACATTACACCCCTCCCCACCTCCCTCCCACCCTTTGCATGTTCTTACAGTTTGTGGCGGGCATCTGTTGGCAGATGGCACAAGACGCTGTTCGCTCACTGCTTCAAGCAGAGACCAGCCTGTATGCACCAACATGTTGGCTGTTAGGATTAGGCTGTAAGTTTCCCATCTCAAATCCACGCTTTTTCCTGCTTGCTCTTTCTTCCTTGTCTACTAAAGAAGGTAGATATGTAAATGTTTGTTCTGCAGCAGGTCTAATAAACAATACCTAAGAATTTACCTGTTGTTCCATGGACAGGTTATGAGATTTGCGGCATGGACAATATTCCTAAAGGACCCGCAGTCCTTGTGTATTACCATGGAAGCTTGCCTGCCGATTATTTCTTTTTTATAACAACGTACTACAGCATGACAGGAAGATTTTGCCGATCGGTGATAGATCATTTCTTCTTTCTTCTGCCAGGTAAAAGGAAAAATCCTGTAACTTTGGTCATTGGAAGTATTTTAAGATGGAACATTGAAATGTTTAGATCCAGAATTTCAGATGCTGACTAGAGGTGTTTCATCTCCTCTGAGCACCCCTCTTCCCCACCACGTTGTACTGGTCGGGGAAAGACATTGGGTTCATATAAATCTAACTAAAGGGTCCATACTCCTTTTGTGCTCGGGGTCCTTCACTTTGCAACCTCCATAGACAGATGCCCACTCTGCCCTACCGACTGCACCTGGCACCTGGCTGGGTGCCCCCTTCTATATCTCTGCTTATCACCGCTGTTCTCCTTTCTTCCTTTTGTTGTCCCTTCTTGCTGCCTTTTTGGTTTCTCCTCTTTCCCCTCGTTGTCCTCCTCTCTGCAACATCCACCTCTTCTGTGCTCGTTTGACTTCAGGAATCTTGGTCTCTTTTGATCTCCTTTCTGCTGCATCTTCCCCACTTGTAACTCTCCTCCTTGCCTCTGACCTCGGCCTCCTCTTCCAGTGTTCTGCCTCCTCCTTCTCCTCCCAGGTCTCCTTCCACTTTGCCTCCTCCTACCTACCCAAACTGTCGTTTTCTGGCGCTCCTTTAATCCCACCCAACTCCAGGGTGGCCAAGCAGGAATTCTGGTCTTCGGATACACATGCTGCAGTAAAGGTTCAGGTTGCACAGGCGTTGGCAATTCTTCGTCGTCGTCGTCGTCGTCGTCGTCGTCGTCGTCGTCGTCGTCGTCGTCGTCGTCGTCGTCGTCGTCGTCGTCGTCGTCGTCGTCGTCGTCGTCGTCGTCGTCGTCGTCGTCGTCGTCGTCGTCGTCGTCGTCGTCGTCGTCGTCGTCGTCGTCGTCGTCGTCGTCGTCGTCGTCGTCGTCGTCGTCGTCGTCGTCGTCGTCGTCGTCGTCGTCGTCGTCGTCGTCGTCGTCGTCGTCGTCGTCGTCGTCGTCGTCGTCGTCGTCGTCGTCGTCGTCGTCGTCGTCGTCGTCGTCGTCGTCGTCGTCGTCGTCGTCGTCGTCGTCGTCGTCGTCGTCGTCGTCGTCTTCTTCTTCTCTCTCTCTCTCTCTCTCTCTCTCTCATTTTTTTAAACAAACGCGGCTCGAGCCAGGTGTCAATCAAGATGGAGGAGGGGAAGATGTAGGGCAGCTTACCCCTTTTGTTGATATCTATCTTCCAGGTCAACATTCTCCTCCCCAAGCTGTTTTTTCATTTGCTTTGGGGCTGCTGAGGGAAAAGAGAACCAGAAAATATATCTGTCCCACCAGGTGAAATAGCAGTTTGGGGAAGAGTGGAAAAGGAGTAGAAAGAAAAGGCTTAAGCACCTTCTCTCCATGTACTCTTCCTTTGCTCAGAAGCAAAGGGTAGTTTTCCCCCCTTATTGGGAGGGGAAAATTAGGGAAGGAAGAAAACGGATAGGAAATGGATTGCAGTGGAAAATCAGCAAGAACGGGAAGGTATAAAGGTCCACATTGTACCTGATTTTTCTCCTGCAAATATCTGGTTAATGTTATTCAGCATCAACACACACACACATGTTGTAGTTCTGTCCTTGCATGACATGTGTTCTGTCTAGCTCATAAATGAACTGGGTTTTCTTCTTAATGGTAGAGTACAATCATTATCTAACATGTCCCATTTTTGTTTGGTCCCATTTTCCAGGACTAAGAACATATATTTACATGGAAGGCTGTGATCATCCAAGCAGAGAAGAGTGTGTGGCTCTTCTGAAAAAAGGGCACCTGCTGAGCATTGCACCAGGTGGACTTCGAGAGCAAAACTACGGTGATAACAATTACAAACTCATCTGGGGAAAACGTCAAGGATTTGCTCAAGTAGCCATAGATGCAAAAGTGGTGAGTAAGCAGATTTCTGCTGATTAAAGTGTTCAACCTGCTTTTATCCTTACAACAAGCCTGTAAATATGAGTGTTATATTGATACTGAGGGGCTGAGCCTGGAAGGGAGTAATGGCCCAATCCTATTTGGATGCCATACCGATGTTGCACAACGCCGGTATGATGTCTGTCATATTCCAAAGCTGTCCAGGCAGCGCCAGACTAGCACAGCCCTTCCCAGCAACATCCACAGCATCCATGGATTCCCCCACTCAGCCCGTCAATTACCAATGTCATCCTGACATTGGGATATCATTGGCACGACAATGAAATATCTGTGCTTCATCGGTCTTGCATCTGTGCTACATCAGGGTTATGTTCTGGATCATCGATGTGATGTCCAAGGAACCAATAGCTGCATCTACCCAGGCCCAACACCAATGCCCATAGAAGCACTGTCAGGGGGAAACACGTTGTTTATGCAAAGCACTCCTTTGAGTGCCCAAGGCACTTTCTCTATAGTCCTCATCACCAGTTCCTCTGTGTGTGCGCTCATCACCAGTTCCTCTGTGTGTGCGCTGAGTGTGGAGAACACGAGGCCAGAGAAGTATAGCTCCATCATGACACACGTCCCTTCATCTGAGTTGTGGTCTCCCTTGTAGGGGCTTCCGTACTGGGACCAGTGTGCTATAATTGGCTGTTGTTAGGCATAGTCTGTATCCTGCGCTCCATTGTAGGAAAGTGAGGGGGGCAATAGAGATAGTTGTCATTTTCTGGAAGTGTTTTGCTTCCGCATTGTGACCTCTGGGTTTTGCTCTTCTTATGTCAACTCTGTTATTGTTATTGGCTTGATGTTTTCCTGTTGTCTGGGGCCTCTATATCACCAGGACATGGTTTAGGATATGGCACATGTGGTCTCCTCCTTATTCGGCCCACTTCACTCCCATGTCTCCACCCTATTTGGAGGCTTGTGCTGATGATAACTGCACCAGCAACTGTGGCATCTCCATTGCTGAACGAGGGCTACGACGGCAGGACTATTCTTGCAGTGACGTAGCTATTGGTGTATCGGTGTCCCATTTACTATGCTGCTCTATGGGATTGCACTCCAAAAATGGAACTTTCAGGGAAACAACTTCCACTTAATTGGATTTACATCTGTATAAAGGTCTCTGTATTCAGAGACCTCTGTTTGTGACGTGTTAGCTACTTGTGAGCCCACAAAAGGGCCATGTGGCAACCTAGTTATCTGGCCATAGGGTGAGGACAATTTTACCAAATCACCATTTTTCTATGTGTCCAGTAGCTTGGAATGACTTCACACAGGGTGCAAGGGTGCAAGGAAGGTCAGCTGGTTGCAGACACCCCGCCATGAATTTTAAAATGCCACAATACGTGTTACATTTCTCTGAAGTTGCCTAATGAAGTATTCTTATAAATTTTAGAAGCAAGAAATGGTTTCATTGAATTAAAAACATTAAGTTTCATAACCTATTTTCTTTCATATTTCTTAGCCAGTCATCCCTGTCTTCACACAAAATATTCGGGAGGGATATAGGGTATATGGAAACATAGGTAAGATATATCTAAACTTTTCTGAACAATATGTTATGTAGATTGCAATCCTATGCGCTGTTTTCGAGGAAGAAGTCCAATTGTAAACAGTGGGACTCACTTCCCAGTACAAATGTGGACACAGGTTGTACATATTGTTCAATGTAGCATGTGAAAGAATTTTTGTGTGTGATTTCATTGTTACCTTTAACGAAGGTAGTCGAGAGCCTCTCAGTTTGAAAGTTAAGCAGAGCCACCAAAATTAAGAATAGTTGAAATAAATGTGAATGGGGCCTGCTGCCCGATTGCAGCCCTTACAGGCCTCATTGGATGCCTCAGTCATAGTGCTCATGCGGGGAACTCCCCCTTCCAAAATATAAAAAAGCCCCTTACCTCCTCACCTCACACCTTCCTCATGCAGCTATCCAAAAACAGGGCGTGCAGAAATTACTTTTTTTTTTTAAAGAGACGACTTGCAGGAGGTGAAGGGGAAGGAAGGAAGTACTCCTTCCTCACATGTACAGGTGGGCCCCCATATCCACTGATTCGCTATCCACGGTTTCACGGATCGTGGGGACCCCCCCATGCTTTTACTTTTTTCCCAGTAAGCTTTGTTTCTTCCTTAAACCAACAGGAGAAGCAGCCTCTGGCTGCTTATTACAAGCAAGTAGAACGAGACTAAATACTAGAGAGGCTCTGCAAGGTTAACAGAAACCTTGCAGAGCCTCTCTAGGACTTGTTGTTTGTTGTTGTTGTTGTTGTTGTTGTTCAGTCATTAAGTCGTGTCCGACCCTTCGTGATCCCATGAACCATATCCCGCTAGGCCTTCCTGTCCTCCACTCTCTTCCTGAGTTCGCTCATTTTCATGTTCGTTGCATCGGTGATGTTGTCTAACCATCTCATCCTTTGCCTTCCCCTTCTCCTTTTGCCTTCAATTTTTCCCAGCATCAGAGTCTTCTCCAGAGAGTCCTCTCTTCGCATTAGGTGGCCAAAATATTTGATATCAGTACCTGTCCTTCCAGGGAACAGTCAGGGTTGATTTCATTTAGGATTGACTGATTTGATCTCCTAGCAGTCCAAGGGACTCTCAGGAGTCTTCTCCAGCACCACAGTTCAAAAGCATCAATTCTTCGGCGCTCAGCCTTCCTTATGGTCCAGCTCTCGCAACCATACATTGCTACTGGGAACACCATCGCCCTGACTATACGAACTTTTGTTAGCATAATAAAAAGCAGAGATATCACCATGCCATCTAAATTTGCCATATCTTTCCTTCCAAGGAGTTGCTGTCTCCGTCTGCACTGATCTTGGAATCCAAAAAAGTGAAATCTGTTACTGCTTCCATTTCTGCCCCTTCTATTTGCCAGGAATTGATGGGACCAGATGCCATGATCTTAGTTTTATTAATGTTGAGTTTCAAGCCAACTTTTGCACTCTCCTCTTTCACTCTCATCAAGAGGCTCTTTAGTTCTTCTTCACTTTCTGCCATTAGGGTGGTATCATCTGCATATCTGAGGTTGTTGATATGGGATCGGTTGAGTTTACAACAGAGTAGGATTGGAAACAGCTTCCAGCTGGTTTCCTGTGCTTTTTGCATGATAAGAATGAACAGAGCAGGACGCTCGTCAGTGTAACATCCTCCAAAGTTCTTTGGAAGCCACCAGAAGATGTGTTGAGATTCCAACACGAAACGTCGGGTCCTCAACGTTCCAGGTTATGATTTCAAAGAATTTCTGTTTGCCTGTGGTATACTGTTTCAGCCTACCCAGATAAAATTGTTATTGTTTCAAATCGGCTGGTTCGCTATTTTTGTTTTTCACCTGATACTATGACCGCATTACCCGTTTTAACTTCTTACTCCAAGATTGTTGCTGGTTATAACAGTTTCCGCTCGAAAATGTTCCCTTGATATCTCCAATTTTCTTGAAGAGATCTCTAGTCCTCCCCATTCTGTTGTTTTCCTCGATTTCTTTGTATTATTCATTTAAGAAGGCCTTCTTGTCTCTCCTTGCTATTTTCTGGAAATCTGCATTCAGTTGTTTATATCTTTCCCTTTCACCTTTGCTTTTCGCATTCCTTCTTTCCACAGCTATTTGTAAAGCCTCATCTGACAGCCACTTTGCTTTCTTGCATTTCTTTTTCTTTTGGATGGTTTTCGTTGCTGCCTCCTGTACAATGTTACGAACTTCCGTCCATAGTTCTTCAGGCACTCTGTCTACCAAATCTAATGCCCTAAATCTATTCTTCACCTCCACTGTATACTCATAAGGGATAATGGTTTAGGTCATATCTGACTGGTCTAGTGGTGTTCCCTACATTCTTCAGTTTAAGCCTGAATTTTGCAATAAGAAGCTCATGATCTGAGCCACAGTCAGCTCCAGGTCTTGTTTTTACTGACTGTATAGAGCTTCTCCATCTTTGGCTGCAAAGCACATAATCTATCTGGTTTCGGTATTGACCATCTGGTGATGTCCATGTGTAGAGTCGCCTCTTGTGTTGTTGGAAAAGAGTGTTTGCTATGACCAGCGTGTTCTCTTGACAGAACTCCGTTAGCCTTTGCCCTGCTTCATTTTGCGCTCCAAGGCCAAACTTGCCTGTTCCGTTTATTTCTTGATTTCCTACTTTAGCATTCCAGTCTCCTATGATGTAAAGGACATCTTTTTTGGGTGCTAGTTCTAGAAGGTGTTGTAGGTCTTCATAGAACCGGTCAACTTCATCTTCTTTGGCATCAGTGGTTGGGGCATATACTTGGATTACTGTAATGTTGAATGGTTTGCCTCTAGGACTTATCAAATTATAAAATCGCCAAATTAAAGCTAGCAGAGAAGGGACAGTTTGCCCCGTCTGTTTGTCTCCTAGAAAGAACCCAGCCTCATTCCGATTTTTATTTTTTTGGTTTTGGTAATTATGAAAAGGGAAAAAATAAACTGAACTAAAAAAATAAAAAAAATAAATATATCTGGATTTTCAGAAGGCGTTTGACACGGTCCCTCATGAAAGGCTCCTGCGAAAACTCCACAGTCAGGGAATAAGAGGGCAGGTCCTCTTGTGGATTAGGAACTGGTTGAAGACCAGGAAACAGCGAGTGGGAGTCAATGGGCAATTTTCACAATGGCGAGAGGTGAAAAGCGGTGTGCCCCAAGGATCGGACTTGGGACCGGTGCTTTTCAACTTATTCATAAATGACCTGGAGTTGGGGATAGGCAGTGAGGTGGCCAAGTTTGCGGATGACACTAAACTTTTCCGGGTGGTAAAGACCAGCAGGGATTGTGAAGAGCTCCAGAAGGATCTCTCCAAACTGGGAGAATGGGCAGCAAAATGGCAGATGCGCTTCAATGTAAGTAAGTGCAAAGTGATGTACATTGGGGCAAGAAACCAAAATTTCACATATACGCTGATGGGTTCTGAGTTGTCTGTGACGGATCAAGAGAGAGATCTTGGGGTCCTGGTGGACAGGTCGATGAAAGTGTCGACCCAGTGTGCGGCGGCTGTGAAGAAGGCCAATTCCATGCTCGGGATCATTAAAAAGGGGATTGAGAATAAAACGGCCAATATCATTATGCCTTTGTACAAATCGATGGTAAGGCCACATCTGGAGTATTGTGTCCAGTTCTGGTCACCATACCTCAAAAAGGATATAATTGAATTGGAAAAGGTGCAGAAAAGAGCGACCAGAATGATTCGTGGGCTGGAGCACCTCCCTTACGAGGAAAGGCTACAGCGTCTGGGGCTTTTCAGCCTAGAAAAAAGGCGCCTGAGGGGGGACATGATTGAGACTTATAAAATTATGCATGGGATGGAGAGAGTGGATAGAGGGAAATTCTTTTCCCTCTCGCACAACACCAGAACCAGGGGACACACACTAAAATTGAGTGGAGGGAGAGTTAGAACAGACAAAAGAAAATATTTCTTTACCCAGCATGTAATTCATCTGTGGAACTCCTTGCCACAGGATGTGGTGATGGCACCTGGCCTAGATGCCTTTAAAAGGGGTTTGGACAAATTCATGGAGGAAAAGACCATCACAGGTTACAAGCCATAAGCAACCTCCTGGTTTTTAGAAGTGGGTTTTCTCTGTGCCAGGTGCAAGGGAGTGGCGACTGGACACAGGTATCTTGTTGTCTCGTGTACTCCCTGAGGCATGTGGTGGGGCCACTGTGTGACACAGGAAGCTGGACTAGATGGGCTTTTGGCCTGATCCAGCAGGGCTCTTCTTATGTTCTTATGTTCTTATGACAGTTCAGAAAGATAATGAAATTGAAAAAACCACAGCAGAAGAAAAGGTTTGGATTTGTCTTCCGTTTATTAAAGGGACAACTGACAAAATTGCACGTATTTTACAGCAAGGAAAAGTAAAAACAATTTTTAAACCCACTTCTAAAGTACAAGTATTAGGCAACCCAAAAGATAGAAGACCGGCATTATCCAATGCAGGCATTTACTGTGTCCCATGTGAATGCAATAAGTGCTATATTGGAATGACGTGTTCATAAACACGTGGTCCATAAACACGAGAGTGTCTGAACATGAGAGATCTCTAAGGCTCAGACACCCGGATCAGTCATCGATTACGGAGCACGAGTTGAAGGAAGGACATTCGATCCGGTTTGATAAAACCAGGTGCCTGCAAAAGGAGAACAACTTTAAAATACTACATCATCTAGAAGCATTGGAAATTAGTAAAAAGTCTGCGGGGGAGCTTCTGATCATCAGCAAGACCTAGCATTTATGAAGAGGATCTGGTTGCCTATCGTGCATAAGAAACAGAGTTTAATAACGGGGCTGAGAACGGAGACAGTAGACAGCGGAAATTCCCCGATTGACTGCTTGACAGCTGGTGTGGCATCAGGTCAGGTCATTCAATAAGGAGGAAAGAGAAAGTGAAAACAGCATGAGGAAACGATTAACAGCTGGGGCACTTTGACAGCTCTGACGGCTCTGACTAGCGCTGACTGACAGCCGGTGCGCGGTTCATGTCAGGTCACTTCCGCTTTGAACTGATTACTCCTTCCCGCGTTTTTTGGGTTTATATGGACAGGGGGTGAACTAAGGACAGTATCATCTGCAATCTCCTTAGATTGATCCTATGAAGAGGTTCCGAGCTGCCGGAACGAAACGTTGGACTAGCGACCTTGGATTTTATTGTAATTTTTACTCCGTATACGGCTGCCTGAAACGGAAACCCGCAAACGGTATTGGAGATTATTAAAGTTCAAGCTTCTTTTATCACATGGCATCGATTCCCATATTTCCTGTGCACTGTTGGTCTCTAGGACTTAGTCTCATTCTACTTGCCTGCAATGGAGGCTGCTTCTTTGTTTGTTTTAAGGAAGAAACAAAGCTTGCTGAAAGAAAAATAAGAGCTGGGGAGGGGGCAAGCATGCCTACCTGCAGGAGAGGCAGGGTGGGGGGGGCCCTCAGGAAACCATGGAGTGAGTGTTTGCTCTTATCCACGGTTGCAAGCATCCACGGAGGGGCATGGAACATATCCCCAGCGGATATGGGGGCCAACCTGTAGTTTAGAGGGATTTTACCGCACTTTAAACTCTGCACAAGAAAGGAGAAGTTTAGGAAGGAGATGACTGGAGTACAGCATTTAGCAAGAAGGAAGCGATCAGTGCGGATGAATGCGCCTCTGTCCGCGGTGATGGGTGGTGGTGGATTCATTTTGAAGGGTAGCCTGAATCTGCCTCTTTGCCCTCATATATTGGAAACCTGCCGGCCATTTTGGTTCCTGTAAATTGTCGTGACCCCACAAATGATGCTTCATGACCCCAAGGTTGAAGAACACTGGAGTTTAGCATTTAGAAAGAGGGAAGCGATCAGTGCGGATGAATGAGCCTCTGTCCATCTCATTTTGAAGGGCAGCCTAAATCTGCCTCTTTGCCTTCATATATAAAAAGAAAATTTGAAATGTTTCACCTACATGACCATCCCTTTGGAGAGACTTTTTGATCAGCAGGTTTTGGATTCGCTTCTGCAGCCATGGAAACCTGCCGGCCATTTTTGTTCCTGTAAATTGTCGTGACCCCACAAATGATGCTTCATGACCCCAAGGTTGAAGAACACTGGAGTATAGCATTTAGCAAGAGGGAAGCAATCAGTGCGAATGAATGTGCCTCTGTCTGTGGTGATGGGTGGTGGCAGAGTCATTTTGAAGGGTAGCCTGAATCTGCCTTTTTGCCCCACCGCTCATGCTCAGCGCAAGCTGCGCCATCCACTTTCTGAATGAATAACCTCAACAAAGGTAATTCTACAAGCCCCTCATGCTCAGGTGAAATCCCAGATTAAATTTAGCATTCAACGGCATGCAGAAATCTTCTGTTCCACTGATAGGTTTACCAATTTCCCCCCCCCTGGAACCGAGACACCCCCACAATTAATTAATTAAAAATCAATTTAAAAATTAAAAATCAATTTTATTTATTTATTTATCTACGAGCTACAACGAGCTCGGAGCGACAACAGCCGGTGAGAGCAGCGGCTCGCCCTCCGATCCAGATCGCCCGCTCTTGCTGGTCCGAGCTCAGAGCGGCGAGAGTCGGCGGGCCGGCTTGGAGATTGAGGCTGGCCTGCTTGCAGCCGCACTTTCTCTGTCGCCGCCACCTCCTCCTCCTCTTCTTCTTCGCCCCCACCATCTCGCCTCTGCGCTGACCGATTGTGAGCATGAGTGTTGCTTTGAAAAGCCGAAAGCACGTACACAAACGGCCTGGGAGTGGCCAGCCATGTTTTTTACATGGCAGCCGCCATGTTTTCTTTTTTAAAATAATATCTTTAATTTTATTTTTGCAGGGGTGCCCCGGGATCTACCCGGGGCGAACCCCCAAATACCGGGACTATCTCTGCTAATCCGGGATGAATGGTAAAACTACATACAGAGAGATTAGTCTTTTAAGTGAATGAACACTAAACACATTTTAAACCATGAGAAAAGAACATGTGGGCCTGTCTTTCCTGGCACCTTATTGTAGCGAAAGTGTGGAGCAAGGCTGACACTGCTGGCGAATCAGTTATAGGAACATGCTGGATTTATCCCTTGTAATCTCTGGACAGCTCTCCTGTCTTCCCCAGAGGAGGGAGAAAACACAACAACTTCATAAAGGAACAGTAATTTCCATCCTGAAACATGTATGTTGTTTGTGACTATATTCTTTTCCTAGTTCGATGGGCCACATTTATAATAAAGGAAAAAAGCACATTTTGACTGTTCCACCTGTCAATCCCAGCTCTGCATTCCTTCATTGGCCAGGACAATGGAAGGGAACAATGGAGGGGGGGGGAGAAGGCTCTCCCCACTGAACAATCACACAGAAGGCTGCCTGCATGCATTGGCACATACGACCATTTCCAGAGCAGGTAGACTGTGACACTTGTGTCCTGTTTTAAATGAAAGCTGGCAATCCAGGCCAGCTAGCAAGCCAAGGAGGTGAGATGCCTGAACTCCATAAAAAACGTGCTGACGGGCAACATGCCAACATTACATAGGTACAAGCTGAACTATCAATATTGCAAGGTGTGCAGATGGCTGCTTGCATTTCCGATTCCCATTCATTCCTTTAGCTGCTGATTATTTTTTGTCCCAGATCTTTAAAGGCAATCTTTAAAGGCTCCCCTCAAACATGATGATGATTTGCAGTCTCTCAGTGTTATCCTACTTTGATCTTATCTTCACATACAGGGCTAATGAGATGGCTTTATGAACAAACTCGGTTTGTAATCTTTCCAGTATGTGGACCATTTCCGGTAAAATTGCGGACCCATATTGGAGAACCCATTCCATATGATCCAGATATAACCGTTGCAGAACTGTTTGAAAAAGTAAGCATTTTTTTATTTGCTGCTGAGCTAAAAGATGTAAATTAGGCCAGCGGGTGGCGCAGTGGGTTAAACCGCTGAACCATAAGCTGTCGATCGAAAGGTCGGCAGTTCCAGCTCCTGCCAACCTAGCAGTTCCAAAGCATGTCAATGCGAGTAGATAAATAGGTACCGCTTGCGGGAAGGTAAACAGCGCTCCGTGTTCCAGCTGCATGCTACGCGCTGCGGCAAAGAGAGTCATGCCGGCCACATGACCACGGAGGTGTCTTTGGACAACGCTGGCTCTTCGGCTTTGAAATGGGGATGAGCACGACACCCTAGAGTCGGACACGACTGGACTTAATTGTCAGGGGATACCTTTACGTTTTGAAAAGATGTAAAGGGGACATCATTTATTACTAGAGGTGTTTGAAAATGGTGATAATAAAATAAAAACATGTAACACTGCTTTCTGCTATTTCATTTTGGTTAAACACCGAAATTTGTGGGAAAAAACCACACCACTATTTATTACCGTTTGTGCATTCGGTGAATTTTTTCAGAAGGGGAAGTGGGACCATGTCTGTTGGCCATACAAACCAATGCTAGTTGTCTTTTTGTCATGTCTGTTGGTGGACACACATTTGCGGTTACTTCGAGTGAGCTCTACATGCATGCAGCTGAGCTGTGTGTACAAAAGACTCCTCTCTGCGATTAAGAACCTTGTTCGCTCAGGGCTCAAAATCATGTGGAGGAGAACTGTATGCTTCCGGCTTTGGTTGTGTAGGGAGCCTTTCCCATTGGGGGCATCAGCATGGGGAGCATGGCCAAGAGGTGCCATCTTGCTTCCCTTGAAGGCTGGGATTAATTGGCAAGGCCAGGCCTGCTCACTCACTTCCACTGCTGCTCCCCTTCCAATGTCCTGTATCCTTTAAGGATGAGGGGAGCAGAGTGGCAGAGAAAGTGTGGAGGAGAGGAGGCCCCCAGGGTAGAGCATTGAAACCTTCTCATCTCCCCTACGCAGAGTCTAGTGTGCCCTTGGAAAGGGCAAGTGGGATTTGGCATGACGCTTCAAGTACGGGGAGGTTTTGCTTCAGCTCTGGACTCTTCCTATAAGAGCTTGCCTGGAAGCTGTGCATCCGAGGCCCTAGTCTATGGTGAAAGGGGGGGGGGCTCTTCAGTCATGGGGTCAGGGTTATGCAACAGTCTCCCAGGAGAGATGTGCCTGGCCTTTGTTGCCTGTTTCAGTGCATGTTGATACCATTGTGTTTCGTAGTGGCTGACTTGCAACATGAATTAACAAATGCCTTTTCCCTGCATGTTTCTCTTAACAGACCAAACTTGCAGTAGAAGCTTTAAGAGACAAACACCAAAAAATACCAGGGAGCATATTGTCTGCGCTTTGGGAACGCTTTGAGGTTCATCGCAAAGAAGAATAGTGTGAATAATGGACTGTTTGGATATGAGCTTTGATAAGTGAGCTCTATGAGAGACTTGAAAGAAAAGTGCAGTTGTTATACAACACTGTAAGTTACATACAAAGCTGTAACAGGAAGAGAAATTCTTATCATCGTTCTAAATATTGTACCTGCCCTCTAGAAGACCCTTCTTTTAGAAAGACTTTGCAGAATTGCCCTAACCTGTGATTCATTCTGAATCAACAGCTTCTGCCTCATCCTCTGTATTCTAGTAGCCAGTTAGATACCAAATGTCACCTGCATTCTCCACCAAAGCAAAAGTGCAGATATCCAACCCACCAACTAATGGGGCATGCAAAACACAGGCCTCCCTTACTACCTGCACTGACCATCTCTGCCTGGCAAAAAGGGTGGAAGAGTAGAAGATTAAGCGTAGAGGAGAGAGGAGTGAGTTTTGATGCATTCTGGAAGAGTGTTTTACGCTACTTTGGATTGTGCATTTATCTTCTAATGGACCAGCATGGACACCTACAGGTCTTCTTTAGGACAGAAGAAAGAAAGAATAGAAAGCAATGAAGCAATACTTTAACAGGGACCAGAGAGGGATTGTACAAGATAGCCAAGATTGTTTATAGAACGATACCAGTAATTAACAGACATTTAAAGATATGCCTGATAATAAAATCTGGAAATCCAAACTCTCCTCCATTAAATGGAAGTTGCATTCTTGGTTTGGAAGATTGCCACAAACATTTCCTAATCAACACATAAAATCTATGTATATACTGTATCTATGTGGTATATATAAAGGAATTATACATAGCACATATATAATGCAAAGGAAAATATTCATTTTTAGTGTATTAACCTTGCCCCAAAAGGAAAAATTTAAAGGAACCCATTTTTCTAAATCCAACAAAAGTTCACATTACAGAATTAAAAACGACATTCTTTGGGCAAAGTAGCCTGTGAAATGAAGACAGACTTTCATGGCCAGTGATAGTTAAAGACAATGAGATGTATATACCGGTTTTAAAAGCTATGACTTAGGACTGTTTATATTACATTAATTTCCTAACATCTCTAACAGCGCAATCCTATCCAACTTCCACCACTGGTGTAACCAGCAGGGGAGGGCAGGACGGGAGGCTTCGGAGGGTAGGGGAGGTTTAAATCCCGTTTGAGTCCCCTTTGGAGGGGATTTGAATCCCCTTTCCGTTCTGGGGCCTCCCATTCTCGCTGCTCTGCCGATTACAATGGTGGTGTAAGTTGGATAGGATTGCTCTGTTAATATAATAAACAGCCCTAAGTAGGGTTACCTGATTTTCCTGGTTCGAAACCGGGACACTCCCCCCCCAAACATACAATTAATTAATTATTTCAATGTAATTAATTCAATCATGAAATAAATTTTAAAAATCTTTTTGATGGGTGTGATGTGTCCTTTTGCCGCCTGAAGGGCGGCTGAAATTTCTAATTTTTTTTTTTATTTTTACCTAGCCAAATTAATTAATTAACTACCCATTTTAAGGAACCCTCTCTATTATACATTAGCTTGGCACAGAATGCATGTTGGCAACCAGCTAAAGTCTGGCTAAATGTAAATAATAAAATACACCCTCTAAAAATGAAATAAATAAGAAAGCAAAAATTTTAAGGGAAAAAAATAAAATTAATGATGGGCACAGTCACCCCCTCCTTTACATATAATATTAAATATGATAATTAATAATAATAATTACTGAATTATATAACTACAGTCTTCTTTCTAGTCTTCATTTCTGCAATACACTCCTTAATAAAAAAGATAACTGCACAGGAAAGCTGCACGTATTAAGGGGGGATTTAGAAAACATACAGAGACACATTTGAAGTACAACAAGCACCCTCAGCAGCTGAAGACACTCCTTTGCAAAAGTGCATTTTTATTTGAAAACACACACAGGAAAAATGGAACTAGCAGGACAGAGACCACAAAGCTCCTCCATTTCCAAGTACTGTACAAAGTAGTAAGCAGACTAACCTCTTCATGTTGCAAAAAGAATCCTCAGCTCGCCTTTCTGCTGCAAGGGGGAGGGGGGAAGCACTCCGGCTGCTGGCTGAAGGCTTGCAAAAGAAAGGGCTGTGAGGTCATGCTGCTGAGGCGGAGCTAAAGAGTAAAGCTCTGTGTTTCTCCTAAGCACATGATCACAGCCAGCGAAGCCTCCTAGGCGGCCATTTTCTTTAGGGGAAATGTTCCTGCGACCATTTTTTCCATTTTTTATATATATAAAAAATCAAAATTAATTTTAAATGGATAGGCTTACCAGATCTCCAACCGGGACACAGTGCTAGACCTTTAGGAGAAGGAATGTGGGCAGGTGTAGCTTGTTAAAACTTTAGAGCTCAATCCTAGGCATGTCTACTCAGAAGCAAGCCTCACTGAACACAATGGGGCTTGCTTCTGAGTAGCCGTGCCTAGGATTGTGCTCTAAGTTTTAACAAGCTACACCTGCCCACATTCCTTCTCCTAAAGGTCTAGCACTCTGTCCTGGTTGGAGATCTGGTAAGCCTATAAATGGACCATGGGGGAAACGGGGGGGGGGGCAGGAGGGCTGGGACAAATCAGGAACAGGCCCCCCAAATCCCTGACACTCACAAAAATTACGGGACGAATGGTAAGTTATGCCCTAAGTCATGGCTTCTAAACCTGGCATATACATCTCATCATCTTTAAAGTAGCCTGTTATTAAAAGCAGAAGAAGACGCATCTTCTCCTGATGTTTTGTTGGTCTTTACTTCCAATATCTTCAAAGGATTGCTAACAGCAAAATAAGCAGCCGGATCACTTTTAATAGCCGCCTGCTGATACAGTCGAAAGTTTTTAATGAGGTGCAAACGAGCTGGTATCTGGTATCTGTGTCCTTAAAGTTGAATCTCCTCTTCAGGTTTTCCCAATCTCAAGGTATCCCATGGTTCACGTTTTCATTATAATCGGAAACCAACTAGTATTTACTTTCAAGGATTCTTCATGTTTGTTGACAGAGTGTTTGAATGTTTCAAAATTGCTGAGCATTGAATACATCCTGTGCAATAGTGTCCTCAAGTCTCTTTCTATAAGTCCTATCTAATTAATATGTACTGTCTCTAATAACATATTGAAGTTTATTAGCACGTATGTTTGTCAATATCTCTGTATCTTCATTAAAGAGATAGCTGTATAATGTGCACTCCCTAGGCATTTGAGTTTTGAAATCTTCAGCATTTAAAAGAGAAACACTAAAACGCTGTGGCCGCTGTGGTGTAACCATCTATACATTGAAAAGCTAATGCAGTAGGAGCATGATCAAAAATGGCAATCACATCCATTTCACATACTCTACCTTTTGATAAAAAAGAGGCTGATATGAGAAAATAATCTAGTCCAGTGGTTCTCAAAGTGGTGGGTCGCGACCCACAATTGAGAACAAAAGCTGAACCCTGACCCCCAAAGGCGGCGTCAGCGGAAGGGACCTTGGGGCAGTGCCCCCCCAGGTGGAAGGATCAAGCCCCAGGTAGCAGGTGGGCGTGTGTGTGTCACGGTGGCCAGCGGAGGCGCAAATCGTCCTGTTGGTTGGGGCGAAGAGTGTCGGCGGCGTGTTTTCTCCACCCTGTGCCTCGGTATCGTGCATAGTGGCTGCAGCCGTTACGTTCAGTGACAGCTCAAAGCTGACTAGACATCAACGAACCCACACAGACCTCTGAGCTCTGGCCATCACCAGGCAAGCCCTGATACCAATTCTTACCTGCCTGTGGGAAGACCCTGCAGCCCGTCCCGGCCTTCTTCTGCAGTGGGCCCTGAGACACCCTGGCTGCCCATTCCCAGGGTTTGGAAGACAAGCCGCCTACTTAAATACCAGATTCTGGACTGTTGGACTGCTGGGATGGTGTTGACAGTGCCCCCCTTCCACGATTTTGTTTAGACTGCTGTAACACCCTTCCTGAAGTTCCCCCTCTACTCTCGTGTTTCCTCTCTTAGATGTTGTCAAAATGAACCCCTGCATTGGAGAACACTCCTCTTTCATCTCTCCTTCCTGAGCATGGCCAAAATCCCTTTGTCAGCGAGCTATTTGGTTTTGGGGAGGAAGAGGAGGCCACAAGAGGGTTGGACCCACTCACGGAGGACAGCTCTATCAATGGCGACCAATCATGATGTCTGTGTGGGATCCCTGGGTCCAGCGACAGTGTGCCTCTGAGTCCCAGGTGCAGGGGGGCAGTCCTGGAGCAAAGCCCTGCACTGGGCTCCCCAAATGTGTCCCCGGCTGACTCTGATGGCATGATGGTCCCCTGAAAGCACAATTTACCTTGGGAAGAAAGCTCCTATTTGCTGTCATAGGCCAAACCACACATTACGTTTTGCACGTGATTGAAAATAAAAGCCACAGAGGACCCAATTCAGATTATGATTATGGCATTGGGAAAGTGACTTTTCATTCTTTCCCCCTACAGTAGATCCATATGAATTGGGCCTTCCCATGTGGTTATTTAGAGAAAAGATTAAGCACATCTGCTGTAATGACACATAACTTGGTGCATAGATTGGCACTGAGGCAAGAAGTGTAATCTGAGCTGCTTTCAGACCAAGCGTGAAGATTACTAAGAAAAGGAGTGTGGGTGTTTGTCAACCAACTTGCCAAAAAAAGTACTGTCAAAAAAAATATTTCTTTACCCAGCGTGTAATTCATCTGTGGAACTCCTTGCCACAGGATGTGGTGATGGCACCCGGCCTGGATGCCTTTAAAAGGGGTTTGGACAGATTCATGGAGGAAAAGACCATTACAGGTTACAAGCCAGAAGCAACCTCCTGGTTTTAGAGGTTTTAGAAGTGGGTTTCTCTGTGCCAGGTGCAAGGGAGTGTCAACAGGAAACAGGTTACCTTGTTGCCTTGTGCTCCCTGATGCATCTGGTGGGGCCACTGTGTGATACAGGAAGCTGGACTAGATGGGCTTTTGGCCCGATCCAGCAGGGCTCTTCTTATGTTCTTATGACAGGCCGCTGATGTCATCCCAGGGGGCGTGGCTTCTGGCCGACATTACCCCCTCAGGGGCGTGGCTTCTGCAGGGGGCTATCATCGCGGCACTCGGCCCCCAAGCGGGGGCAGTGTTACTACACCACTGGGTGATTCACCTTGTCTTCACTGCTTTTTGATTAATGGCCAGCATTTGTGGACTGAAGGCCAACATGGCGTAAATATACTTATCCTGCATAATGTGTGTGGGTGATGCCGCTCCTGCATGTTGAATAGTGGAGTTTTGCTAAGCCAATAGATAAGTTCCCCTAATTGCAGATAGAACAGGGGAGCAAGGGGGGCATCAGAGGTCTATCAGGTTGAGCAGTATCCAAAGGCCCATGCCGATCAGTTGGCCATCCTTTTTGGGGTGACCCCTGAATCTTCCGTACCAGTGTGAATGCCCAATATGCTATATGAGTTCTTACCCAGGGCCCCAAGTAACCTCATTCCAACACTGCAGAAGAGGCATCCTGCAGCCATGGGTGCTTGAGTACTGTGCACACCCCTCTCTTTTCCCTTGGAGGATGGAGAACACTGGCAACACTCCCAAAATGTCCACCGACAGAGCGCTGTGTATTCTGTTGGCGGCCCTTTTGTGACAGCAGAACTCACTTCTCACTGCTGTGAGGGGTGTGCCAGAAGCTATGTCACAGTAGAAGTTAAGATTATACAGCAGGGGTGCACAACATACGGCCTGCGGCCCGCCTGACGATTTCCCGTGGCCCGCGAAGAAATCAGGGATCCCAGGGAGCGAGTGCTCTCTGGGATCCCCAAGTTCTTTGCGGGCCACGGGAAATCCTCCGTGACCCAGACGCGGCTCATTCCGCTGCGCACGCTGCTCATTTGGCTCCTGGCTGAACGCCAGGAGACTCCAGGGGGCGCTTTCATCGCCGCCAACCAGCTGAGTCTCCTGGCTTTCAGCCAAGAGCCGAATAAGCTGCGTCAGGAGCCGAAGGAGCTGAAGAACGGGTGCAGAGGCTGGGGCTCTGCCTCCCCTCTTCTCCGCCGGTGGCCGGCCGCCCCCGCACCGCTACCAGGAAGGAAGGAAACCGGCAATGCACAGCGTCCCTCTGGGTGCGATCGAGAGGGGCAATTACAAGAGGCACGAGCATGCCCGACGTGGCCGATCAGTGAAAGGAAACGCCGAAGGGAGGCGAAGGAAAGGAGGCAGGGGAGAGGCAGGAGGTGAAAGGAGCTTTCGCGGCGGCAACAGTAGGAGCTGCTGCAGCAGTTTGAGCACTGTGTGATGTTTGTTGCACCAGCAGCAGCAAAGCAGCAGCAGTTGCTTCCGCGAACAGCTCTCGTTCTCTGTCGTTCCATCCTCCCTCCCTCCCGGGTTGGGGGAAAAACAGGCAGCGATTACATTTGCGTAACAAGAAGTTGGGTCCACTTCACCTATATCTCCTCCGCCGCTGCTCCCGGACAAACCAGTTAAGGAAGAGGGCTATAAACATGGGGCTCTACTGCTCTGCTCTGCTCCTCTCTTCCCCTCCCCTTCGCTGCTGCGAGAACCGAGGGTTCACGCTCACCCCATCAACCAGCATCAACTTTTCACAAGCATGAAATTAGCAACTTCTGGCTGTGCCGTGGGCGCTCTTGCGGCGGCGGCTGTTGGGATCTTTAACAGTGTGAACATGTTTGCATTTAAATCAGCGCGCCATTGGCTTATTATTTCTCAAACACGCCACTCGCTACACCCCTTCCAAAACCAAAAAGTTGCACCAGTTCTGTTCCCCCCGCCTCCCTCCCCTCTCCCGACGCGCTCACACACATACACACACACGGGCATCGGAGGTTGGGGCTGGGGTAGAGCGAGAAGAGAGTGCGTGATTTGGAGGAGGAGGAGGAGCTACTAGCAACAGCGGCAGCCGCAGCCATGGCGGGGCTCCATTGAAGGCAGCAAGCGGCGAGGGTGGGAGGAGAGAAATCTCTGCATTCCCTCGACCCCATCCCCTAAACTCTTGAACAACTGCTCCTATTTCTTTTTTTGGCGGGGCTGGACTGGAGGGAGAAGAGATGCGACGCAAGGGAGAGAGAGGCTGCTCAGACGTGTGTGTTGTTTGTGCTTCTGTGCATGGGCGCGCACGTTCTCGCAGTGCATCTCCTGCGTTTGTATGCCTATGTAGTTGCGCAAGAAAAAGCCCGTCTGAGGCAGGCAATAAGCGCGCATTCGCTCTCTCCCTTCCTCCACAGGCAGCCTCGTCTGCCTCTGCTGTGCGCAGGGCTGGAGCGAAGTAACTTGAGCTCGGCTCCCTTGCCTGCAGCCTCCCCCTCCTCTCCCACTCACTCACTCTCTCTCTCTCTCTCTCTCTCTCTCACACACACACACACACACACACACACACACACAAACACAGAGCCAGCGCCAGCGCCAGTGCTAAGAGCCGTATTTCTGGCTCCCTTGCTTGCAGCCTCCCCCTCTTCCCCTCTCACGCTCTCGCTCACTCACACACACACACAGAGCCAGCGCCAGTGCTAAGAGCCGTAGCTAGACTACAGTAATTCCCCAGCATGGGCGGCTTGAAACTGCTCAGGCTGAATAGCATTTGCCGCCTCCTCCTGCCGCCCTTGCAAGAGCAGCTCTCTCATTCTCCTGGAAGTTGTGCTGACACAGTCTCGCTGCTGAAGTTTGTCAACATCGAAAAGGTAATTTGTTCAAACTTGTTCAAGAGAAGTTCTTGTTAGGGAAGAATCAGTGAGTTTGGCACCTTGATTAGCCATCCAACAGAAAAACTTGAACAGAATCCTTTTATTAATCCAAACAGGTCTTGTTCACATTGCAGCCAGCTACATGACTTTTAGACAAGACTTAAACTTCTGGAGTTTCTTCTTTATCAATATCTTTATTTATTTATTAATATGTTGTTTTTCATGGACACGCCCCCTGTGATGTCACTTCCTGAGGAAGTGACATCACGGTTTCTTGACACGCCCCCGTGCGGCCCCGAAGGAGTTTGGCCTATTCATTTTGGCCCCCACCTACTTCCACGTTGTGCACCCCTGTTATACAGTATTGTTTTCCACAGACATTGTATGGGTTTCTGGAATAAGTTATCTTTTGTAACAAACGTTTGTAGCATGGTGTTTCTGTTTTTGGATTTGAGACTGTGGTAATTAAAACAACAAAGTCTTATCACTTGACATTTCACCTTATTCTTTGGAAGTCTTCATCAGAAGTTCCATTCTGATCTTCCTGTTCCAGATCAGTTATAAAACTGCTGCAACATATTAAGTTGTTAGTGTCTAAAAGACGTATACGTCCATTTCCACTTTCTTTTAGTGTTCATATTTTATGCTCCACACCAGCCCCACCTGGTAAGATGTGCACACTCAAGGCTTGTGCATGTCCTGGCCCCTCTCCTAGTACCCGAGTAAATTCAGGCCAGTTTCTTTACTCACATAGGAGGGCAATTTGTCCTTGCCCTTATCAGCTTAATTCTAAAGTAGGTCGATCATTGTGTGCAGAACAGAGGTGCAGCTTGATCCAAGATTACGGAACCTGTTCCACTGTGTGCAGGATGTGTATGCAACATGAGTGATACTTTTATCACATGGAGACAGACTGAAGTTCAAAGTTTCGTCCAAACTGACAGAGGGAAAATGCACACTTTCTGTTCCCTCAGATACATTGTGGCTGTTTGAGTGTCACAGGTCCATATTGGCTCCTGCTTGTGATCTCAGTGGTGATGTGAAGCAACTACTTCTGCATTACCTCCTCAATACCTCCTCAATATTTTTAAGAACATATCATTCCTCCAATAGCAAACTTGTGTGGTTGAGTGGCTATCGGAAGCATGTAAGAGCTCCTGCCATAATATCAAAACATCTTCCAGGCAACGTTTTTCCACGTTTTTTAAAATAGCACTCTTGCTCCAAGTAGCTCAGGGAGGTGTACAAAGTACATGGTTCCTTCCCTCCTTTTGTCCTCACAACAATCCTGTGAGTTAGGTTAGGCTGAGAGATAGTGACTGGCCCAAGGTCACCCAGGAAGCTTCATGGCTAAGCAAGGATTTGAACCTGGATCTTCCAGGTCTACGTCCAACTCCCAAACCACTACACAATCCTTGCTGGATTGCAGAACTGTTTTGCATTCCTCCCTATCCCAATATAATATTAGCGTTGTGAGTATTCTTTAAAGTTCATGTTCATTAATTGTTACTCCCTACCAAACTCCAAAATAATGTCTAACTACAGCTCCGACATAGCCCTTCCAGCCTTGAAGAACCTTTTCCACAGATACCAATGACATCTGGCACTGATGATCCTGGGGGAAGAACATCCCAGAAACTGCACGTTATCGACCTGCGCTACTTACCTATGCAATCTACTGCCTATGAAGGATACATTTGGGACTCATGAACAGGAGAACTGTGCCTGAGCTGTAGCCCGACCCTGTATATGCCAACACCTCCGCACTGCAGATGCTGCTGTAGAGGAGAAGCATTGCAGGATGCGCTCCCCACTCTTCCTCATGTGTAAATCTCATTCACATCAGAGCCATAGATGTTAGGAGAAGGCCAGTGCTAAGGGGAGAAACTACTTTCCCTTCTTTAGTTCTAGGCGGCAGCTAAAGGGAAATTATGGAAGCGATTCTGCTTCAGGTTTACTGATCATGCAACTCCTCTTCCCTTTTCAGTCTGAAAAGATGGATGAATTGCGCACAAAATGGGTAAGAGAGGGGTGGTCCTTCCATGAGGCTAGGTGATGCAGGTTGCATCTGCAGCACATTGTGGGAGAGTAAGAGGGTGGCAGATTCTGGGTGCCCTTCACCCTGTCTGCTGCTGCCTCATCCTCCAACTCTCCATAGATGTGAGCCTCAGTGATCTGCTTTTTGCCCACTGAAAGTGAGAAGAAAGTGGACAAGTCCATCTGCCTCCTTACCTCCTTACCGTCCTTACACGGGGAGGCATGAATGGCCCTCCTCAGACTTCCGCCAGCTATTTAGGTGGCGTACGTTCAAGGAGGCCATGTAAAGGCCATGCCGGCCTGGAACGCGACGGGGATATGGCGACCGTCATCCCCGCCCCTTCCTGGGCTGGCTCGGCCAACCACCAGTCTCACTCGCCACCTGGTCTGCCCCCACCGGTGCTTCCCTTCCCTTCTCCGGCGGATGCAGAGACGATCTGGCTACCAGCCTCCGCTCCGGTGGTCCTCACTCATGAGGCATCACAAATTCTCTTGATCAGAATACATACTCAGGGTTTTTGAGGAAGTGTGTTGCTAGCTGGGTGCACATGCAGCCTGTTAGTGGGAGAGCCTCAGAGCATTCACTGTCCACCCCCTAAGGACGACTGCAGTGGAACTGTATGAACTGTCCTTCCCCATGTGGCAATGCTGCAGTCCTGAAAAACAAAAGGGCTCCAAAGTCTTTGGCCAGCAGTGGCAATAATTGGGGCTCTTGGCATCCACCAAGAGAGAGAGCAGATACCCACTATTCGCAGTTGTTGCAAAAGGAAGGACAGTTTGACAGACATGTGGCAGTAGTTATGCGGGGAGTGGGTAGCAATACGAGGAGTGTTGTGGGGAGTGGGTAGAGATGGGAGACAGATATGCAGTGTCAATGTGATGTGCCGTGCAACTCCCCCTTCTCTCCTGCAGGGCAGTCCTAACAGCATTATAGCTCTCCAGGCAAAGCAGTGCACTGGGCCCTGCCTACACCACCACTCACAGGAATAAAAATGTAAATTATCAATAAAATAATCTTATATTCATTGGTACCTCCAACAAAATCAGAATTCTTGGGACACAAACAGCGGAGGCTCTGATAATATTGTAACGGATTCGCGTAGGAGGCAATTAACAGCTGGGGACAACAATTACTGACAGAGCCTGCTTCTGATAATGGAAATTATCAGATTTCCAATTGTCACCAAATGTTGTACTCAACCATTAATTGCCTCCCGCACGAATCAATTACAACTGGTGTTCCATCCCAGGGGTACGGAGACCACAGGCTGGGGTTACGTGAGCTGCAGCAAAGAGTTACTTTTGCCTTTACAAATCAGAGCTGAAGCTCAGGTACATTCTCTTGTTCACTATGAGGGGGGCTGGAGTTTGTGAAGAAGTGCGGTACTACAGGGCAGGGGCTTCAGGCTATGGGGAGAAAGACAGAGGGCCCTTCGTGGAACTCACATGCCCCACTGCCTTACCTCCTCCCTCCCCACAGTGTTTGCCAAATCCACAGCCTTCCCAAAACAGTCGCTAAGGGAGGCAGGCAGGAAAAGGCAGGCAGGCAGAGTATAGGAGGGAAATAAACAAATAGCGATTTGTATACCCCCCCAATTTCACGACGACGCCTTTGGTGGCGCCTGGGAGTGTAGGTGGGCCAAAATGGGGGCGCCAATTCGACGGTACCCCCCTAGATTTTGGACTGGCAACACTTCTGCGGGTGACAATGTAGAGCAGAAAAAAAACAGCAAGGCAGAACATAGTGAGGCACTGGGGGCAGATAACAACCCATCACCAAAACACCAGATGAAACAAAAACGTTTTGAGCCCCCACTGAAAAGTCATGAGGGAGGGGGTTGTTCTCAAATCCCCTGGCAAGGAGTTCCACAATTGTGGCGCCACAGCAGAGAAGGCTCGCCCACGAGCTGCCATTCCCCTAACTTGAGACAGAGGTGGCACTCGTAGGAGAGCCCCCTCAGATGACCTAAGAGAGCGGGCCAGAATGTATGGGAGAAGGCAGTCACTCAGATATCCTGGACCCGAACCGTGAAGGGCTTTAAAGGTCATTACCAGCACCTTGAATTGGGCTTGGAAACAAATGGGCAGCCAGTGCAGCAGCTGAAGCAGCGGTTCAACGGTGTCAAACCGCCTAGCTCCAGTGACCACCTGCACTAATTGCAGCTTCCGAACCATCTTCAAGGGCAGCCCCATGTAGAACGCATTACAGTAGTCCAGTCTTGAAGTCACTATGGCGTGGACCACCGTGGTCAGGTCCGATCGACTCAAGTACGGCCGCAGCTGGCGCACCAGCTGAAGCTGGGCAAATGCACCCCTGGCCACAGCCGCCACCTGGTTTTGTTATCCTTATCCTGATACTGCAGATGGCTTTGTTATCCTTATCCTGATACTGCAGATGTGACAGTGGTTGAAAGAACGTGGTTTGCAAAAATTGATCACACCCAAATTGCAGGTTGAAAAAAATGTCAGAATGCATGTGAACATCTCCTCTCCCTACCTGATAGTTTGGCCAGGGACGTTAAGGTGTGGTTCTGTTTGAAGGTGATGTAAATTCTAATTGGTAAACCGGTTTGCACAAGTATGGACAGTAAGCTGTGTGGTATATACACCTTGTCCTCACTCCACCCTCCCAAAAAGGAGGAAATAAGAAGCTGAATGTTATTAAAGATTCAGAAAGAAACAAGGACAGAGTCAAAACCAGAAGGTTAAAGCCAAAGCCTCCAGAAAAGCTGCCGCCGGAGAGGGATAACTGGAGAGCATATTGGAGGTGGGTAGAGAGGGATCTTTTTGCATCTTCTTGGAAATGGAGGAGGTTTTCTATGAGTTGAGAATTATGGATTGTTTTTTGAACGTAACCTTGTATATGCTAATATACATTCTTTAATGTTTTGATGTTGCGTTTCTGTTGAGGCAGGGTGTGATGGAAAGGATTGGTTGCTTTCTCCTGATAGTGAAGCTGTGCTAGTTCAAATTGAATCCCCCCCCCCCAGTTAATAGTGAAGAGGCAGGACATGGCTGTCCATTACTGTGGCCGCCACCACTTTTCCTCCAGCCGACTCTGCTGCTGCTGCCGTCAGCATTTTCCTCCCGGCTTGCATTTGCTTGCCACCGCTATTCGCTAGTGCACAAGCTTCCTGGGAGCGCTTATGAATGAAGTGATTCGAGGCCGCTTGCACGAATGCGCATGGCTCGGCCTGGAAGTCCTTCTTTCTTAAGGGCTCTCAGGACGCTTGTGCGCTCACGAATGGTGGTGGAAAGCCGACGCAAGCCAGTAGGAAAATGGAGGCGTCAGTGAGCTGCTCAATCCGGGATGGCCGCCATACCTCCCGGGATGCCGTGACCGGACCCCGAAATCTGAGAGGGTCCCGGCCATTCCGGGATATATGGTAAGTCTATTTATGAGGCTTTTAACAAAGGCTTAACAAGGCCAAGGCTAATTCTCCAAATGGCCATGGGTGCCTTGGAGTAAGTGCTCACCAAAATAAACTGAATGTACTGCTAATGTTCAAGGCAGCAATATCAGACTGCCAGGTTAACAATGCAGATTGGAGCCTATGCCTGGAAGGGCAGCCCAGGGTAATCCTCCACCATACTGGAGATTAGCACAGTAATAAGTAGGGCCTTTCCCAATAATCATTCCTTCATACGGAATACATGGGCCTTGGTTAACTAAGTGAGTCTCTCCTGCCTGGGATACATTTAATTTGGATGATTTCAGTGTGCTCTCTGTGAGACTGCCCTGGAGAGGCATTGAGGAACTACAGCTTGTTCCAAATGGTGCTGTCAATATTTTGGGGGAAAGGAGGGGAAAGGACTAGGCTTAATACTGGAGCATGTTATTCCAATTCTGTATGATGAACTATATTGGTTTTCCCTGTTTCTGGATATAGTTCAAGGTGCTGATGGTTACCCGGGGCCCCAAACCATCTTAAGTTTATAAGGACCACCTCCTCTTTTGTTTCTACCTCTCTATTGAGATTTTGGGTAGGGGGGAGAATTGACCCATGTCACCATGTTGCAACAATGACTGAAGCTTGATTGGTATGCCTAAAGGATGGGGCCTTTTCTGTTCTGGTGCCAGGCTTTGGAACTCATTGGAGAGAAGCTGGGATATTGCATTGAAATATTTGGGGATAAAAACCAGCATAATCAGCATGACCAGCTGAAGTAATGAGTATGTCTCAAAGAGAAATAAGAAAGCAAGCAGCCATATGCACATCTTGCAATGTTGACGGTTCAACTTGTACTTGGTAGGGTTGCCATATCACCCAAACTGGCAGGTTTTCCATGGATTTCAGGCACCCCTCTCAGCGACTGTTTTGTAAACTAGCTGACCAGGATTGCCAGCAGCCGTTAACAATAAATAAGCAACTTATGTCTAGCTGCTCTGAGTAGTTCATATTTTAAAATGTGATTTTTTCACATAGCTTCCAACATTTAAAAGTGTGATATGTCTGTGTGCAAGTCAGTGGAGACACAGTTTTTTGGGAGATGTGACCTGGGATGGATCGTAAGGGGACCATTTCGATAGACTAATTTGTGTTGCAACCTGAAGGGCATTCTGTGAGGGGTGATTTTTGGCTGGAAATGTAAACCAGCCTCAGCTCAACCGCTAACCTGCACTATTAACAATCTATTGTTTTTTATTTGAGAAATTGTTATCCTGCCCTTCTGCCCCAGGGCAGCTCTCAGTAGCTATCAAAAAATGTACGCAATCGACGTCATCTGTACAATACCGGTGATTCCAGGTCTGCCACTCCCCCATCAGGGCTTCTCTCGCCTACCAAGGAGGGCCCCCATCCTGTAGCACCCAAGGTCCAGAGACTACAGGCTACCTGCTAGCAGATCTATGCAGCAGTTCCCTGGAAAGTCCTCTGGGGCAAGGGAGTGGGGCTGAGCAGGTGCAACTCACTCAGACTGGGATGGAGGCAGGTCGTCCACTGCTGGCACTTGTATCCCTGTGTAGAACATTGTAGGGCTGTTGTAAACCCCTATTTCTTACCCACAGGCTCCTCAACTTGCAATCTGGGCAAAATAGACTGTATTGGTTTTGGGCATTGCAATGGCAATTTTCAAATGTTTTAAAACTAAAGCAACAACCATAATAAACCATTTTGAAATATGAACAGTCTCTGATTTTACTATTCAATATAAAAAAATCACGTTTTCAAAATCAAAAAATCAAAATCAACCCTAAACTCAAAATCAAAGCACTGCTGACTTTGCTGCTACCTTGCGGCCCAATCACAGCTATGCTAAAATCCTGGATTTCTCACTTCTGCCCAAGAGGACGACAAAAGACGTTTCAAGAGCAGGAACTCTTGGTTTTGCATCTTTGTTCCAGGAGCAGGGTAGTGCTGGTTGTGGGGAGAGATTTCCAAAGAATCTGTGTGTCGAGCTGGTAGAAATCTACGATGAAACAATTTCCTAGAGAAGCGCAGGAGTAAATCTGCACTGAGGTAGTTGTGGTGTGCCATTTGTGATAAATCTGTAATTTCCTGTGTTCCCTGCTATTTTCTCTCTGTGTTTCCTAATGGTGTTGGACAATTCAGTCATCCCCCCCCCCCCCCGCAGCTTCTCTGTTAAGGAGTACTTCACAGACCTTCATTTGCATGTCTAGGAATTCAGGAATGTTTGAGTAAGGAATGAGCTGGCGGATTGGCTCAGGTTCCTGCCAGTTGTCCTCCAGGCAGAGAAAAGGTAGAGATCAAATAACAGGGTGACACCATTACAGCTGAATGATAAAAGCTCCCAAAGGCAGGGGTGTATTCAGTCTACCAAGACTTTTCCCCATTTAGCTGTGTGTTCAAACAGGGGAGAGAAGGGAGAACGCTCTCTAGGCGTCAGCTTCAGCTGAGGGACCCTTCAGGGATAGGGGTCCGCGTTGCCCGTCAATGTCCTGGTTACGGTATGGATCACAGTCAGCGACACTGCACTAACTTCTGCCTGTTATGTCTCTATAGAAAGAGAGTGAGAGGAACTCTCTGTGATCCAGTTAATCCCCTTATCTGTCCCATCTCTTTGGCAGTTGAGTCAACACCTTCCTATCTCTCTAGGGCAGTATTTCTCAAACTGTGGGTCCGGACTCACTTTTTGTTCACCTTATTTATTTATTTTATTTTATTTATTTATTTAAATAATTTTGTATCCCGCCTTTCTCCCAGCAAGAGCACTCAGGGCGGCATACAATATTAAAACAAACATGTACATTAAAATAATTAAAAACACATAATTGAAACAATTAAAATAAACAACCCCAGTGGGTCACCTGTATTTACATTTGTTAAAAGCCATTTGTTAAAAAGCCAGCATGTCAGATATCGAAAGCTAACCTAAATAAAAATGTATTAAGGTCTCTAAAGAGGGAGCCGTTCTTAATTCCACGGGGAGGGAATTCCACAATTGAGGCGCCACAGCCGAGAAGGTCCTATTCTGCTCCGCAATCCTCCTCACCTCCGTCAACGGCGGCACGGTTAACAGGGCCCCCCTGATGACCTCAGAGTATGGGTCGGATTATAAGGAAGGAGGCAGTCCTTCAAATACCCTGGACCTGAGCCGTTAAGGGCTTTAAAAGTCAAAACTAGCACTTTGAATTGTGCCCAGAAACGAACCGGCAGCCAGTGTCGCCACCGAAGCAATGGTCCGACTGAGTCAAACCGAAAGGCCTCGGCAATCACATGGGACGCCGCATTCTGCACTAGTTGCAGTTTCCGAACAGTCTTCAAAGGCAGCCCCACGTAGAGCGCACTGCAGTAATCTAGTCTAGATGTCACTAAGGCATGAGTCACTGTGGCCAGGTCTCCACGGTCAAAGTACGGTCGCAGCTGGCACACCAGCTGAAGCTGGGCAAAAGCCCCCCTGGCCAAAGCCGCCACCTGGGAATCCAGGAGCAGCTGCGTATCCAGGAGAACCCCCAAGCTGCGGACCTGCTCCTTCAGAGGGAGTACAACCCCATTCAGAGCAGGACGATGATCCAGTACCTGAGTCGTAGACTTCTGGACCAGAAGAACCTCTGTCTTATCAGGTTTTAGTTTCAGCTTGTTTGCCCCCATCCAGCTCCCAACTGCCTCCAGACAACGATTCAGGACATCGACCGCCCCCTTGGAGTTGGGTGGAAAGGAGAGAAAGAGCTGGGTGTCATCCGCATACTGATGACTCCCTACCCCAAACCCCTGGATGACCTCTCCCAGCAGCTTCATATAGATGTTAAGCAGCATGGGGGATGGAATCGACCCTTGTGGCACCCCATACCTCAAGGGCAAGGGTGCCAAACAAGCATTCCCCAGCACCACCTTCTGGGATCTATCAGCCAGGAAGGAGCGGAACCACCTCAGAACGGCACCTCCAAGCCCCAACCCAGCCAACCGACCCAGAAGGACACCATGGTCAATGGTGTCAAAAGCTGCTGAGAGGTCCAGCAGGACCAACAGGGACGCACTCCCCCTGTCCAGTCCCAGCGCAGGTCATCCACCAAGGTGACCAAGGCCATCTCTGTCCCGAACCCCGGCCTGAAGCCAGACTGGAATGGATCCAGATAATCAGCTTCCTCCAAGACCCTCTGGAGCTGAGAGACGCCACTACCTGCTCGATCACCTTGCCCAGAAACGGGATATTTGAGACTGGCCAGAGGTTGTTCAAAATAGTGGGATCCAAGGAGGGTTTCTGCAGGAGAGGGCGCACCACTGCCTGCTTCAAAGACGGTGGCACCACCCCCTCCCTTAGAGATGAATTTACCACCCTCCCCATCCACTCAGCCAGCCCCGCCCGGGCAGCCCTAATCAGCCATGCCAGACAAGGGTCAAGTGGCAAGCAGACGGTCTCACACTCCAAAGAATCCGGTCCACATCCTCAGGTTCTTCAAGCTGAAAAGAATCCCAGGAAGAAGAACAGACAGGTGCCTCAGGGACATCATTAGATACTGCTAACGCGGTGTCCAAGTCATGCCGAATCCGATCGACTTTGTCCACGAAGTGCTTTGCAAACTCATCACAGCGAGCCACTGTATGTTCTGCCCCATCTACTGGGGGGCCAGATGGAGCAGGCCCCGGACCACACGGAAAAGCTCAGCTGGACGGTTCTCCGCAGAAGCGATGATAGTCCTCTTAGCTGCCGCCACGGAATAGGCTCTGAAGTGAGCTCTGGCCTGTGCCTGGTCGGAGTCAGCACAGGTTTTCCGCCACCGTCGCTCTAGGCATCTACCCTGCCGCTTCATCGTCTGCAGCCCCTCAGTAAACCAAGGGGCCGCTCTGACTCTGCGGCTTGGTCGAGGACTCTCAGGAGCGATCAGATCCTGAGCCCTGGTCATTTCCCTATTCCAGAGGTCAGCCAGGGCGCTGGGTGAGTCGCTGACTCTGGTAACAGGAAAGACCCCCAGAGCCCTCAGGAATCCATCCGGATCCATCATGCTGTGAGGGTGGACCATAGAATGAGGTCCCCCACCACTGCGGAGGCGACAAGCCACAATAAGCCTAAATAGCACCAGGAAGTGATCTGTCCATGACAAAGGAGTGATGTTAATTATCTGCACAACCAGATCACCATCCACCTGTCCAGCAGTAAACACCAGGTCCAGCATGTGAACCGCATCGTGCGTCGGGGCAGATATTCTCTGAGACAGACCCATGGTTGCCATGGCGGCCATGAAGTCCTGAGCCGCGGCTGTCCTCGGGGCCTCAGCATGGGCATTAAAGTCCCCCAACACCAATAGGCGAGGGCACTCCAATGCCACCGCCGAGATCACCCCGGTCAGCTCAGGCAGGGAGACTGTTGGGCAGCATGGCGGGTGGTACACCAACAGAATCCCTATTCTGTCTCACCCTTCCAACACAACATGGAGGCACTCAAACCCAGTGGACAGCAGGACAGGGTACCCAGATGGATGGTATCACGATAGACTATCGCAACTCCACCTCCCCGCCCCTGTAGTTGTGGCTGCTCCAATACCCGGAAATCTGGCAGGCACATCAGGGAGAGACTTGCACCTCCCAACTCATCCAGCCAGGTCTCCGTAATACATACCAGGTCAGCGCCTTCATCCAGGATTAAATCCTGGACTAGGCAGATTTTATTGTTAACTGACCTGGCATTCAAGAGCAGCAGTTGCCCAGGGGACTGTTGCCCAGACCGTCGAGGGTTAGAGGGATGGGAGAAGGGCCAGAAAGAGGGACAGTCTGCCTGTGACTGACCCTCGTTCTCCTGAAACGGCCTGCCCAGCCCCCTCCGCCATATCTTCTGTGACCCGTCACTCTGCTAATGGTGGCCGCCTGCCCCTCCCCTAGACTCCCTCGAGGTGACAAACACATAGCCCTTCAGCGGAGCCTACTTCCTAACCACACAACCTAAGATCTCACACACTCTCACACCACTCTCAATCACTACCTCACTCCCCAGTCAATCCAGTATCTAAAAGCACTCCCTCCAAACCCCAACCACTCCTGTCCAGCAACTCCCGCCTCCCTCTCACCGAGGCTCGGGTCACTGCACCCCACACCCCTTGCCCCCCTCTCACCGAGCAGGGAGAAGGCTCTCTAGGCTTCAGCTTCAGCTGAGGGACCCTGCAGGGATAGGGGTCCGCATTGCCCATCAATGTCTTGGTTACGGTATGGATCACAGTCAGTGACACTGCACTAACTTCTGCCTGTTATGTCTCTATGAGAGAGTGAGAGGAACTCTCTGTGATCCAGTTAATCCCCTTATCTGTCCCATTTCTTTGACAGTTGAGTCAACTCCTTCCTATCTCTCTAGGGCAGTGTTTCTCAAACTTGATTTCTCGTGGGTCCCAGGTGATGGAAAGTTCAGATAATTAATTGCTACAGGCCCTGAGACTATTCAAAAATCAGATTGCAGGGTAATTAGCAGCTAACAGCTGAGCTCCTGCAGTTTGCAAGCTTGTTTAAATATAGGGAGATAAATTTCATAAAGCTAGGTGGGTCCCGACAGAGTGTCATTTTAAAAAGTGGTTCCTGGTGCTAAAAGGTTTGAGAACCACTGTTATAAGGTTCCTGTCCCTCACTAAAGCTCTGTACTTGGATTACTTTCAGTTTTGATTTCTGTGTGCTGCACTAAAAAATCAAGTTGTCTGCGTTGTGTTGTGTTGTGCTGCACTGGTGGAGCTTGGAGAGCCAAACAATGCTTACTGAGGGTCTTTCTCTGATTTTACTGTTCAATATAAAAAAAAACATTTTCAAAATAAAAAAGAATCAACCCCACACTGTCTAGCCTAAAAAGACAATTGAAAGATCACATAGATTTTAAACACGTTTTTAATGTTATAAATGAAGTTTTATTCTTGTTTTTAACTTAAAGATTTGTCATCACCATGGCTTTTAATCCTGTCATTTTATCTTCTACAATTATCCATGAAAATCTCAACTCGTGTCCAAACTTATGTTATTTTGGGCTGTTTGTTGGTCCAGATGTTTATAAGGCGTATTCAGAATTGAAGGCAGCTGCTCTAAGTGCAGTGTCAGCTTCTGCGGTGCCTCAGGGCCATCTGCTGGCAACAGCTATTGCATGAGTTTCCCGCCAGATTTTTCTTGACTTTCTTTTTACACATTTGGTTCATCTTTTCTTGAGTAAGACTGTTATATTCAACCCTGAGTCTGCCTGGTTCCTGGTACGGAAGATACAGTGGATTGTTACATCTCGTCGTTCTGTAGGTGCCACCGTGAGAGTGATTTTGATAGAAACCCCATGAGATTCAGTATTGTTCTTGGAGTGGGGTTCTGCCCAGTGAGCCCCTCTGGCTAGCATGATCTCCTGGGCTGGTGGCAGTGGATTCAATCTACCAAGACTTTCCCCATTCACCTGGGTGTCCAAACAGGGGTGAGAAGGGAGAAGGGAGTGAGCTAACCATTAGGCTCAATTACCCTGGGTCAGTGTGCTGTTTTTGTCAGCCCTCCATTGACCCTGACACCATAGGTTTCCTGAGAAAACTATTATCAGTTGACAGCCTCCCAGAGAACCCATCCTGACAACCATGGATGTGGCGATCCTATACATCAATATCCTTATAAGCTATGCAAGATATCCCTGAGGATGCTGACAAAGCTTTTCCACTTTGTCCTCACCCACAGCCGTTTGAAACTGTATCTGACCACTTGTATCTTCAGCTCCATGGCATTTCCCTAGGTGCTCACTTGGTTCCATGATATGCCAATATTTTTATCGCTGAAATAAAACAATGTATCCTTGGCTCCAGGCATCATGGACCACTCCTCTACTTAGGCTGCACTGGTGACACCTTCATTATTTTGACCTGCAGGTATAAGAGTGTCAAGCAATCCCATCAAGTCTTTGTCAACTTCCAGCCCAGCATCAACCTGACCAATCACCATCACAGTCATTTCATTCTCCAGACACTGTAGTACAACGAATTGATGGACAGATAGGCACCACCTTAGGATGGAAACCCATTGGGCACTACACATATCACACCGGATATTGTTAAAATTACTACAACACCCAATGAAGTGAAAAGCCAGAATTGCCAAGGCCAAAAATGAAAATTCCAGGAGTAACCCACCACATGACAAACTCAGAATAACTGACAGAACATGATTAGTTGTCACCAACAACTGACTGCTAAAACTTCTGGACCAGTGTCCAGGTTGGGTTGTAGATTGTTGATGTTGGGAGTGATTTTAGCATACCTCACAGGCAAGCTTAAGATAGCTCTTTGGATCCCAGTGTTGGTCAATAATCTTGTCTAAATTCATAGGGACATCAGACTTTAACAATACATTTTATCATGCCTAGGGCATGCCCAAGACCTTCCAATGCCTGAGGCAGTATGCCAAATGCTGTTCCCCTTATCTGATGACATGCCAGCCTCTGCTCCTCCCAGACTCCAATGTTCTAGCTCAGCACTCTCCTCCCCTGAACAAACTTCAGGAGACAACGATTGAATAGATTGAATAGAGCTCATAAATGCTCCCTTCAAACGAGAGGGGAGTTTCGTGAATCCATGAAGGTTTGTCTCGTTTGGAGAAAAATTCAGTTGGAGAAGCATTTGCGAATTACTCCTATCTTCATTCAAAGTCGTCACAAGGGTTTGCGTCACATGGTGCGAGAGCTCAGCGTGTTGCCCCCATGACGGACCCCAGAGGTGAATAGGGAGAAACAAGGTTGGGCTGAGCTGGGTTCTACAAAAGATGCCCACCAGGCAGCACTATGTATTTCTACAGATGACTCCTGGTCAGTGGTGTCAATAGCGTTGGTGTCACCTGGTCCGGTAACACATGGTGTCACCCCCATTAACTTTATTTTATTTTAATATATAACAGTACAGGCCACCCAACAAATCAGTAACCAAATTGGCGCACATTGGTCTGTTTTGAGTTAAGGAAATGCACTTTTTGTTATAGAAGGCAGTTGTGTTTTATTTTTCTGGTTGTTTGACTCTAACATTTGATAGAATACAGATAATTTGTTTCATTGCATTCAGCATGAAATTATGCATCAATTGATATATAACTAGATGGTATTCGTAAATACCAAGTTTTCACAATTTTGACCCCCTGAGGGTGTCACCATTGGGCGGGCCGCCCCCCCCCCCCCGTGCCCCTTGTGACCCCACTGTCTCCATGCCCCCTGATATCCAAGGATCTGTTCCTTTCAAAGATGTAGCACTGCAGAAGCGATAAACTCTGAGAAGAGGGAAGGAGGCAGATCTCTTTCTCTCTACGGAGCTAAAGCAAAACGGAGTTTCCCCAAGGGCACTGCCATTGCCCAGGTGGTCTAATTTGCATCATAACACTTGTGAGTCTGTTCACTATCTTTTGTTTTTTTCCACACCAGGAACAAATGTGAAGGAATTGCTTGGCTGTGAACGGAACGTTTCTTGGCTGGTCTTTTGTACCAAAGATGACAGCAAAAGACACAAACTCTACTTTAGGAGAAGAATGTATAACTTTGCTGACGTACACTTTGGAAAATTATCTAACCTTTATGCCATATCTGTTGGGATTGTTAGTAACTCTGATAATACTATATCCTCCAGTATTCTTAGGATTTTTACTTTTTTATGTTGGTGCCATCTTCATAAACTCTTGTAAAAAAATTGGCAACCTGCCAGATGATCCTAATAGCAGACAGTGGAGGAAACCACACCAAATATATGCATTTGTGATAAGTATGATAGGAAAGTTGTGGCATGGTACGTATATTTTTCCCTAATCTCCAAGGAGCCGTATCCTCTTCTTTGGTAGCAATAGGAAATTAAGACCGCAATCCTATAACACTTACTTAAGAGTAGGGCCGATTGAACTCAATTGACTTACTTCTAAGTAAACATACATGGAATTGTGTAGTAAAGGTCGCTTTGCTTATCTTATTTTGTTTCTGGCACGATGCCAGAAAGGCAAACGTTGATTGGTGGGTTTAGTCAGTTTAACATCACTGACTAACTTGATTCAAGTCTTCCACAGATTCTCTACTCTTGTCAGCCTTCCAAATTCTCTACCAACAGCCCAATTCTGTCATCAGGCTGCACTGCTGAAACTCACATTCTGGCAGTGCAGCCTGACTTATGGTGTTGCAAAACGCGATGCTCTATAGCGCACTACCAGGCCGCTGCCAGAAATCGTGAGCAGCGCTGGCCGCGCATCAGCAGCTTTCCTGGATCCCTTAACATCGGTAAATCAGTAGCGAGGTGGTTCATGGGTGGGAAGGACTGGGGCATTCCTTGGGAGGAACCAGAGGGTGGGGAAGGGTTAGGGTGTATTCAACAGCTATGGTGCACACCATATCTTATCCCCTTTTGAAAAAACCTCCCTACTCCTTTTCCTTCCTTGGACGTATGCCACCAAAATAGGTGGCTTAGGTCCAAAGGGATCCTACATGGCCCCAGAGCATAGGTGTAGGCATGTAAAAATATGATTACTTACCGCCCATTTGCCTTTGGGTCACCCCCCCCCCCGAATAGCATGCAGCACGCATGTTTTTAGTGCAGCTGTATTGGCGCTGGTGGTGGGGGATAGGACTGGGACCTAAATGCCCTAAAAAAACAGTAAGAGAGTATGTTAAAAATTCTAATAGTTTTCTGCTGCATAAAATTGTCATATACACTTCAGACTGTTTCTTCCTTTACTACAGTCGGACCTTTTTATCCATGGTTTTTACATTCACGGATTTGATTCAACACTGGTGGCAAAAGGGAGTCATTACTCCATTTTTCAGCATTGTCGGGGCACTGCCAGCTGCTTACCACTTCCTGCGTGTGTCCAAACCACTTGAAAAACAAAAACAAAAAACACGCAACCAGGAATCTGTCAGGGGACTGCCAGCCATTTTCCATCGTATTTAAACTGCTGAAAAAAAAGAATGCAACCAGGAGTCTTTGGCTCCATCCACAGGTTGCTTTCGGTAGCGATTTCTCTTTTTTCAGTCAGTTTAAACAAACTCAGGAGGAGGGAAACACCGAAGATGCTGGAAAAAAGGTAATGTGGCACCCCAGTTTTCCTATAACACTGGTTTTTTTTTAATCTACTGGGGTTCTAGGAACAGAAGCCCAGTGGAACAGAACCCCGTGGATAAAAAGGTCCGACTGTATATCTTAGTTGATATTTCCATTTTAATGAATTAATTGATTAAATGCATACTCCCTTTTTAGCCAAGTTTTACTGATGGAGCCAATTCGACCAAATTCACAAAAACGTCCAATATTAGGAAGACGAGGAGATATTCATCTTCTGGTCATAAAGCTGGAAGTAAGCCACAAAAAGTCTGGAAGCTGATGACAAAGTCTACGTTCCAGGCTTTTTCCTTCCTTCAGTCCAGCATACCAATTAATACTTGCCTATAGATGTGGCAAGATCTTTTAGGGAGCCCCTGTTTCAGGTTCCAGCACTTTCTGGATTCATTTGGTGATGGCCCCCACCTCTGTGGAATTCCTTGCCTTGAGAGTGGAGACTGGGTCCTCTTCGCCTGAAGAGGTTCCGGTGCCAACAGGGCTTTGCTGACCAGCTATGAGTGCTCTCTCCCATCTTTAGGGAGGGAGCTTTCTAAATTTGTCTCTCTTCTGGACATGCTGTTCCAGTATGTACTCCTGTTAATCCGTCATTCTATTTCAGGGGTTCTCAACTCCTGTGTTGTCAAACTCTCCTTTCCTATCCCTTTAAGTGTTTTAGGCCCACTTGAGGCTAGTTAGTTCCCCTTTTTTAGTTCACATTTTTGAGCCAAGTCAAAGTCCAAAATCCGGTCCAAGGTCAAAGCCACAGAGGGTTCTCAAGGCAGTCCAAGGTCAGTCCACAAGTCAGTCCACTGCTCCTCTCTACAACCCACACCCTTCCTTCCTCCTGGCGGTGTTTTTATACTTGAGGACCTGACACCACCTCCACCGAACCTGCCCCCTTCTTGGGCCCAATCTTCCCTCCTCCCCACCCCCTTTGCCTCCCCGTTCTGCTCAGCCCCTGCCACATTACACCCCCTCCCCACCTCCCTCCCACCCTGTTCATGTTCTTACAGATTGTGGCGGGCATCTGTTGGCAGATGGCACAAGACGCTGTTCGCTCACTGCTTCAAGCAGGGGCCAGCCCATATGCACCAACGTGTCGCCTTTCACGATGGCCAGAAATCAAGTCATGCCACCCGAACGCTCGTTCCGGCAGCATAATGCACTGTTAGGATTAGACTGTAAGTTTCAGGCTGTAAGTTTCCCATCTCAAATCCATGCTTTTTCCTTCTTGCTCTTTCTTCCTGGTCTACTACAGAATGTAGATATGTAAATGTTTGTACTGCAGCAGCTCCAATAAACAATACCTAAGAATTTACCTGTTGTTCCATGGACAGGTTATGAGATTTGCGGCATGGACAATATTCCTAAAGGACCCGCAGTCCTTGTGTATTACCATGGAAGCTTGCCTGCTGATTATTTCTTTTTTGTAACAACGTACTACAGCATGACAGGAAGATTGTGCCGTTCAGTGGTGGATCATTTCTTATTTCTTCTGCCAGGTAAAAGGAAAAATCCTGTAACTTTGGTCATTGGAAGTATTTTAAAATGGAACATTGAAATCCAGAATTTCAGATGCTGACTACAGGTGTTTCATCTCCTCTGTGCACCCCTCTTCCCCACCACGTTGTACAGGTCGGGGAAAGACACTGTGTTCATATAAATCTAACTTAAGGGTCTGTATTCTTTTTGCGATGTTCTTTACTTCTTTATTCCGACTTGGTCTCCATACAGTTTCCCTGTCATTTCTCGCCTCTGTCTGTACTCTCCACCCTAGGCTCAGGGTCCTTCTCTTTGCAACCTCCTTAGACAGATGCCCACCTCTGCCCTACCGACTGCAGCTGGCACCTGGCTAGGCGCCCCCTTCTATTTCTCTGCTTATCACCGCCGTTCTCCTTTCTTCCTTCTGTTGTCCCTTCTTGCTGCATTTGTGGTCTCTCCTCTTTCCCCTTGTTGTCCTCCTCTCTGCAACATCCACCTCTTCTGTACTCGTTTGACTTCTGGAATCTTGGTCTCTCTTTTGATCTCCTTTCTGCTGCATCTTCCCCACTTGTAACTCTCCTCCTTGCCTCTGACCTCGGCCTCCTCTTCCAGTGTTCTGCCTCCTCCTTCTCCTCCCAGGTCTCCTTCCACTTTCCCCACTTTGCCTCCTCCTCCTACCTACCCCAACTGTCGTTTTCTGGCCCTCCTTTAATCCCACCCAACTCCCTCTTGCTCCACCCAGCCTCCAGCTCCCTGCTACGGTGGCTCTGTCCCAGCCCCAGCCATCAACAGTGCTTGTGGGTTGGTGGCACCACTCCTTGAAGCTGTTTCCTGCTGCAGCATACAAATGGCACTGACAGGGTGGCCAAGCAGAAATTCCGGTCTTCGGATACACATGCTGCAGTAAAGGCTCAGGTTGCACAGGGCTAGGCAATTCTTCTCTCTCTCTCTCTCTCTCTCTCTATGTTTTTTTTTAAACATACTCGGCACGGGCCAGGTGTAAATCAGGATGGAGGAGGGGAAGATGTAGGGCAGCTTACCCCTTTTGTTGATATCTATCTTCCAGGTCAACATTCTCCTCCCCAAGCTGTTTTTTCATTTGCTTTGGGGCTGCTGAGGGAAAAGAGAACCAGAAAATATCTCTGTCCCACCAGGTGAAATAGCAGTTTGGGGAAGAGTGGAAAAGGAGTAGGAAGAAAAGGCTTAAGCACCTTCTCTCCATGCACTCTTCCTTGGCTCAGAAGCAAAGGGTAGTTTTTCCCCCCTTATTGGAAGAGGAAAATTAGGGAAGGAAGAAAACGGATAGGAAATGGATTGCAGTGGAAAATCAGCAAGAAGGGGAAGGTATAAAGGTCCGCATTGTACCTGCTGATTTTTCTCCTGCAAATATCTGGTTAATATTACTCAGCATCAACACACACACACACACACACACACACACACACACACACACACACACACACACACACACACACACACACACACACACATGTTGTAGTTCTGTCCTTCCATGACATGTGTTCTATCTAGCTCATAAATGAACTGGGTCTTCTTCTTAATGGTAGAGGACAATCATTATCTAACATGTCCCATTTTTGTTTGGTCCCATTTTACCAGGACTACAAACATATATGTTCATGGTAGGCTGTGATCATCCAAGCAGGGAAGAATGTGTGGCTCTTCTGAAGAAAGGGCATCTGCTGGGCATTGCACCAGGTGGACTTCGAGAGCAAAACTACAGTGATAACAATTACAAACTCATCTGGGGAAAACGTCAAGGATTTGCTCAAGTAGCAATAGATGCAAAAGTGGTGAGTAAGCAAGATCTTCGGCAGATTTCTGCTATTCAAAGTGTTCAACCTGCTTTTATCCTTACAACAAGCCTGTAAATTTATGAGTGTTATATTGATACTGAGGGGCTGAGGCTGGGAGTAATGGCCCAATCCTATTTGGATGCCATACCGATGTTGCACGAACGCCGGTATGATGTGTGTCATATTCCAAAGCTGTCCAGGCAGCGCCAGACTAGCACAGCCCTTCCCAGCAACATCGACAGCATCCATGGATTCCCCCACTCAGGCCATCAACCACCAATGTCATCCTGACATTGGGATATCATCATCAGATATCATCAGATATCCTGCCCTCTTGCCCTCAAAATGGTCTGCGCATGCACGAAAACAGTAAAAGTACCCTTATTATTGCATTGGGCCTTCTTTCAGAAGGCCCTGGAGCACCGGCCAGGCTGGACACTCCGAGGCCAGCTCCCGGGCCGGCCTTGGAGCATCCGGAGGGCGACGTGCGTCACGGAGGTGCGCGCGTCACCCCATGGCGGCCCGCTCCCGTCTGGATATCATTGGCATGACAATGCAATGTCTGTGCTTCATCGGTCTTGCATCTGTGCTGCATCAGGGTTATGTTCTAGATCATCGATGTGATGTCCAAGGAACCAATAGCTGCATTCACCCAGGCCCAACACCAATGCCCATAGAAGCACTGTCAGGGGGAAACAAGTTGTTTATGCAAAGCACTCCTTTTGAGTGCCCAATGCACTTTCTCTATAGTCCTCATCGCCACTTCCTGTGTGTGTGCGCTGAGTGTGGAGAACACGAGGCCAGAGAAGTATAGCTCCATCATGACACACATCCCTTCATCTGAGTTGTGGTCTCCCTAGCAGGGGCTTCCGTACTGGGGCCAGTGTGCTATAATTGGCTGTTGTTAGGCATAGTATGTATCCTGTGCTCCATTGTAGGAAAGTGAGGGGGGCAGTAGAGATAGTTGTCATTTTCTGGAAGTGTTTTGCTTCCGCATTGTGACCTCTGAGATTTGCTCTTCTTATGTCAACTCTGTTATTGTTATTGGCGTGATGTTTTGCTGTTGTCTGGGGCCTCTATGTCACCAGGACAGGGTTTAGGATATGGCACATGTGGTCTCCTCCTCATTCGGCCCACTTCCCTCCCTTGTCTCCACGCTATTTGGAGGCTTGTGCTGATGATAACTGCACCAGCTACTGTGGCATCTCCATTGCTGAACGAGGGCTACGACGGCTGGACTATTTTTGCAGTGACGTAGCTATTGGTGCATTGGTGTCCCAGGGTGTCCCATTTACTATGCTGCTCTATAGGATTGCACTCTAAAAATGGAACTTTCAGGGAAACATATTCCACTTAATTGGATTTATCTGTATATGTATTCAGAGACCTCTGTTTGTCACGTGTTAGCTACTTGTGAGCCCACAAAAGGATCATGTGGGAAGCTAGTTATCTGGCCATAGGATGGGGACAATTTTACCAGATTCCCATTTTTCTATGTGTCCAATAGCTTGGAATGCCTTCACACAGCGTGCAAGGGTGCAAGGAAGGTCAGCTGGTTGCAGGCACCCCGCCATGAATTTTAAAATGCCACAATATGTGTTACATTTCTCTGAAGTTGCCTAATGAAGTATTCTAATCAATTTTAGGAGCAAGAAATGGTTTCATTGCATTAAGAACATTAAGATTCATAACCTATTTTCTTTCATATTTCTTAGCCAGTCATCCCTGTCTTCACACAAAATATTCGGGAGGGATATAGGGTATATGGAAACATAGGTAAGATATATTTAAACTTTTCTTAACAATATCTTATGTAGATTGCAATCCTATGCACCGTTTTCCAGGAAGAAGTCCAATTGTAAACAGTGGGACATACTTCCCAGTACAAATGTGGACGCACAGGCTGTACATATTGTTCAATGTAGCATGTGAAAGAATTTTTGTGTGTGATTTCATTGTTACCTTTAACGAAGTTAGTCGAGAGCCTCTCAGTTTGAAAGTAAAGCAGAGCCACCAAAAATAAGAATAGTTGAAATAAATCTGAATGGGGCCTGCTGCCCGATTGCAGCCCTTACAGGCCTCATTGGCTGCCTCAGTCGTAGTGCTCATGCGGGCAACTCCCCCTTCCAAAATAGGAAAATAGCCCCTCACCTCCTTACCTCAGTCCTTCCACAAGCGGTTCTTCTCTAAAAACAGGGAGTGCAGAAATTCCTGGGTTTTTTTTTAAAGGGACCACTTGCAGGAGGTGCGAGGGAAGGAAGTACTCCTTCCTCACATGTAGTTTAGAGGGCTTTTACCTCACTTTAAACTCTGCACAAGAAAGGAGAAGGTAAGGAAGGAGATGACTGGAGTACAGCATTTAGCAAGAAGGAACGATCAGTGCGGATGAATGCGCCTCTGTCCGCGGTGATGGGTGGTGGCAGACTCATTTTGAAGGGCAGCCTGAATCTGCCTCTTTGCCCTCATATATTGGAAACCTGCCGGACATTTTGGTTTCTGTAAGTTGCCATGACCCCACAAATGAAGCTTCGTGACCCCATTGGGGTCACAACCCCAAGGTTGAAGAACACTGGAGTATAGCATTTAGCAAGAGGGAAGCAATCAGTGCGAATGAATGTGCCTCTGTCTGTGGTGATGGGTGGTGGCAGAGTCATTTTGAAGGGTAGCCTGAATCTGCCTTTTTGCCCCACCGCTCATGCTCAGCGCAAGCTGCGCCATCCACTTTATGGATGAATAACCTCAGCAAAGGTAATTCTACAAGCCCCTCATGCTCCAGTGAAATCCCAAGTGAAATCTAGCATTCAACGGCATGCACAAATCTTCTGTTCCACTAACTACCATACAGATGGTTTGATTTTTAATAATAATTAAATGATATTTAATGATAATTGATTTTTAATTAATTAATTAATTAATTAATTAATTAAAAATCAATTTACAAATTAAAAATAATTTTTATTTATTTATTTACCTAGGAGCTAATCAATGTAGGCCATAATTTTATCTATTTATTTATTTATTCAAGCCACGAGCTAAATAAATAAATAAGAAAAAGTTTAAAAAAACCAGTACAGTCGCAATTTTATTTATTTATTTAAACATTAAAATGAATAATTAATTAAATTGACTTACCCTGTCGCCTTCCGTCTTCGCCACCACACTGCAGCTGCTGCCTGCTGCTCTTCTGCCGGCCGGGCTGGGCTGGGCCACGCTCACCCAGCTCGTCCGCTCTCGCTTCCGGAGTGGCGAGAGCAGGCGATCCGAGGGCAAGCTGCCGCTCTCAAAGGCTGTCATCGCTCCGACCTCGGAGCGACGACAGCCGGTGAGAGCAGCGGCTCACCTTCTGATCCAGATCGCCCGCACTTGCTGGTCCGAGCTCAGAGCGGCGAGCATCGGCGAACTGGCTAGGAGATCAAGGGTGGCCTGCTTGCAGACGCAACCACACCTTCACTGTCGCCGCCCCCGATCGCCGCCTCCTCTTCTTCTTCTTTGCCCCCACCTCCTCGCCTCCGCGCTGCCCGATTGTGAGCATGAGTGTGGCTTGGAAAAGCCGAAAGCACGTACACAAACGGCCTGGGAGGCGGCGGCTATGTTTTTCAGATAGTGGCTGCCATGTATTCTTTTTTAAAATAATATCTTTAATTTTATTTTTGCAGGGGGGCCCCGGGATCTACCTGGGGCGAACCCCCAAATACCGGGACTGTCTCTGTGAATGCGGGACGAATGGTAAGCCTACATACAGAGAGATTAGTCTTTTAAGTAAATAAACACTAAGCACATTTTAAACCATGAGAAAAGAACGTGTGGGCCTGTCTTTGCTGGCACCCTATTGTGGTGAAAGGGTGGAGCGAGGCTGACACTGCTGGCGAATCAGTTATAGGAACATGCTGGATTTATCCCTTGTAATCTCTGGACAGCTCTCCTGTCTTCCCCAGAGGAGGGAGAAAACACAACAACCTCATAAAGAAACAGTAATTTCCATCCTGAAACATGTATGTTGTTTGTGACTATATTCTTTTCCTAGTTTGATGGGCCACATTTACAATAAAGGAAAAAAAAACATTTTCACTGTTCCGCCTGTCAATCCCAGCTCTGCATTCCTTCATTGGCCAGAACAATGGAAAGGAACAATGGAAGGGGGGGGAAGGCTCTCCCCACTGAACAATCACACAGAAGGCTGCCTGCATGGATTGGCACATACGACCATTTCCAGAGCAGGTAGACTGTGACACTTGTGTCCTGTTTTAAATGAAAGCTGGCAATCCAGGCCAGCTAGCAAGCAAAGGAGGTGAGATGCCTGAACTCCATGAAAAACGTGCTGACGGGCAACATGCCAACACTACACAGGTACAAGCTGAACAATCAACATTGCAAGGTGTGCAGCTGGGTGCTTGCTGTTCCTATTCCCACTCATTCCTTTAGCTGCTGATTTTTTTAGTCCCAGATCTTTAAAGGTAGGCTTACCATTCGTCCCGATTTGGCCGGGACTGTCAGGGTTTTGGGGGGTTCATCCCAGGATGGTTCCGGGGGTCCCCCAGCAAAAATAAATTTGATAATAATTTTTTTAAAAAAAACATGGCGGCTGCCATGTAAAAAACATGGCCGCTGCCTCCTGGGCCGCTTTTGTGCATGCGTGCGGCTTGTGAGAGCCGCACACATGCGTAAAAGCGGGCAGCGCAGAGCGGCAGAGAAGAGGAGGCTGCGGCTGCAAGCTCTGAGCGGCGAAAGCGGGCGAGCCGGTCGGCAGAGCGGAGCAGCTGCAGTAAGCAAGCGCAGCGCAGCGGCAAAGACAGCGACGGGGTAAGTAAAATTTGAATGTATTTGTTTAACTGCTTTATTTATTTATATTTAGCTCCTTGGCTAAATAAATAAATAAATAAATTTGGGACCGTGCTTCGCGCCCCCTTGGTTTATCTCAAGGGCTCCAAAATATGGTAAGCCTATTTAAAGGCAATCTTTAAAGGCTCCCCTCAAACATGATGATGATTTGCAGTCTCTCAGTGTTATCCTACTTTGATCTTATCTTCGCATACAGGGCTAATGAGATGGCTTTATGAACAAACTCGGTTTGCAATCTTTCCAGTATGTGGACCATTTCCGGTAAAATTGCGGACCCATATTGGAGAACGCATTCCATATGATCCAGATATAACCGTTGCAGAACTGTTTGAAAAAGTAAGCATTTTATTTATTTGCTGTTGAGGTAAAAGATGAAAATGGGACATCATTTATTACTAGATGTGTTTGAAAATGGTGATAATAAAATAAAAACATGTAAAACTGCTTTCTGCTATTTCATTTTGGTTAAACACCGAAATTTGTGAAAAAAAACAACAACCTCTATTTATTACCGTTTGTGAAGTCGGTGAATTGTGTTCAGGAGGGAAATGGGACCATGTCTGTTGGCCATACAAACCAATGCTAGTTGTCCTTTTGTCATGCCTGTTGGTGGCTACACATTTGCGGTTACTTCGAGTGAGCTCTACGTCTATGCAGCTGAGCTGTGTGTACAAAAGACTCCTCTCTGCGATTTAGAACCTTGTTCGCTCAGGGCTCAAAATCATGTGGAGGAGAACTGTATGCTTCCGGCTTTGGTTGTGTAGGGAGCCTTTCCCATTGGGGGCATCGGCATGGGGAGGAGCATGGCCAAGAGGTGCCATCTTGCTTCCCTTGAAGGCTGGGATTATTTGGCAAGGCCAGGCCTGCTCACTCACTTCCACTGCTGCTCCCCTTCCAATGTCCTGTATCCTTTAAGGATGAGGGGAGCAGAGTGGCAGAGAAAGTGTGGAGGAGAGGAGGCCCCCAGGGTAGAGCATTGAAACCTTTTCATCTCCCCTACACTCCCCTTCCACTCGTCACATCTTTTAAGAACCCTGGGAGTGAAAGGCGGAGTCTGGTGTGCCCCTGGGAAAGGGCAAGTGGGATTTGGCATGACGCTTCAAGTACGGGGAGGTTTTGCTTTAGCCCCGGACTCCTCCTATAAGAGCTTGCCTGGAAGCTGTGCATCTGAGGCCCTAGTCTATGGTGAAAGGGGGGGGGGCTCTTCAGTCATGGGGTCAGGGTTATGCAACAGTCTCCCAGGAGAGATGTGCCTGGCCTTCGTTGCCTGTTTCAGTGCATGTTGATACCATTGTGTTTCGTAGTGGCTGACTTGCAACATGAATTAACAAATGCCTTTTCCCTGCATGTTTCTCTTAACAGACCAAACTTGCAGTAGAAGCTTTAAGAGACAAACACCAAAAAATACCAGGGAGCATATTGTCTGCGCTTTGGGAACGCTTTGAGGTTCATCGCAAAGAAGAATAGTGTGAATAATGGACTGTTTGGATATAAGCTTTGATAAGTGAGCTCTATGAGAGACTTGAAAGTGCAGTTGTTATACAACACTGTAAGTTAAATACAAAGCTGTAACAGGAAGAGAAATTCTTATCATCGTTCTAAATATTGTACCTGCCCTCCAGAAGACCCTTCTTTTAGAAAGACTTTGCAGAATTGCCTGAACCTGTGATTCATTCTGAATCAACAGCTTCTGCTTCATCCTCTGTATTCTAGTAGCCAGTTAGACACTAAATGTCACCTGCATTCTCCACCAAAGCAAAAGTGCAGATATCCAACCCACCAACTAATGGGGCATGCAAAACACAGGCCTCCCTTACTACGTGCACTGACCATCTCTGCCTGGCAAAAAGGGTGGAAGAGTAGAAGATTAAGCGTAGAGGAGAGAGGAGTAGCAGGCTGAGAGCATCAGAGATTATCTAGCCCTCCCTTTCTGCTTCACATTTTGTTTTAATTGTGAACATTCAAGATCAAATACTATGTTAGCACAGGGTTCCTCAACCTTTCCCCACCTGTGTACCCCCTCCCCTAGCCCGCAAAGCAACCCCCGATTCCCCCCAGCTCCGTGTACCCCCGCCTACCCCCTCCCCAAAAGTGCACCCACCCCAAAGTGAAGAAAATGGTTTTTTTTTCCGTCCATGCGGCGCTTCTGAGCCCGGATTCGTTCCCCATTGCTTTCCCTTACCTTTTTCCCGGCCATGCTGTGCTTCCAATTGGGTCCTCCGGCTCGTGCTGCAAGCCGGAGGAACTGATCGGCAGCGCAGTAACCCAAAGTCGTCCCCGGTAGCTCTCCCTTTCCTTAGCTTGTATCCGCCGCCAGCTCAGATCGCCGCCTAGTCTTGCAAGATTCAAGATCGTGGCTCCCAAATCTCAAGCCGGAGGGTCTTGAAGCGCGAGCCGGTGGACCCGAACGGCAGCGCTGCATGGCCGGGAGAGCTACCGGAGACGATTTCAGGTTGCGGCATTGCTGAGCAGTTCCTCCGGCTCACGCTGCAAGCCGGAGGGACACCCTCCGGATTGCAGCCTGAGCCGGAGGGCCCACTCGGAAGTGCCGCATGGCGATTTCGGCCATGCAGTGCGGCCAAGTGGGTCCTCCGGCTCACGCCGCAAGATGGCAGGGCTGAAGCCTCTCTTCGGTTTGCGGTGCAAACCGGAGGACCCGCTCGTCTGCGCTGCATGGCCGAAAACAGAGATTCTCGCCTGGCACGTGCACCCTTAGGGGGTATGCAGGGTACGCGAAAAATAATCTCACGTACCCCCAGCCAAGGGCCTGCATACCCCCAGGGGCATGCGTAAAACAGGTTGAGAACCTTTGCGTTAGCTGTTTCCAGGATAGATTTTTTATGTTTAATCTTCCCATTTCTCCTGTTGGACAGTCGCCTGTGGTGAGCAAGAACAACAACAACCACAAAACACACCACAGTTAGAAAGGTAAGCCTTAGACAGCAGCAGCACCAGCAACACACATTATTCCCCCTCCCGCATTTCATTGCTTAAAATCTGCTGATGACTAATCTCATAGGACCCCAAAGTGTTCTGTTTGATTCAGTACCTTGCTACTTCTTTAGAATATATATTTAATTTTTATTAGTAAAATACTAAACAAGACAAAAACAATAAAACAATACAACATACTACAAAAGATTACAGCAAGAGCGAAGCAGTAAATCCTACTTGTATACTATTATATATTTTACTTATAATATCTAACTAAGCCTATATCTCTAATATACTATTCATTAAATCCACATCTCATCACTTCTTCTCTCACTGTCTCTCTTAATGAATCTGTAAGTGATTTCCAATTATTGACAAAAAGATTAACCAACTTTTCCTTTATCGTCTAATAATCTTAATTCCCACTTAAAATATTTTAATATATAAAGCCACCCCTTTTTTCTCCAAATTTATAAAAATAAAAACCTTCCAAATTTTTCTGTCTAAAAAAATAAATTCTATATCCCCTTTTTATATAAGATTCTTGAAAACAAATCACATCTTATTTCCATCTTTTCAAATAATAAAACATTATTTTTCTTTTATTCACAAAAGGGTTAACTAAATTTTCCTTTACCATCTAAAAGTCTTAATTTCCACTTCAAATATTTTAAATTTATTAAGTCACCGCATTTTTCTTCTTCAAATTTGTTAAGGAAAAAAACCCTCAGATTTTTCTAAATCAAAATTTTTCCATCACTCTTTATATGAGTTTTTTTTAAAAAAAACAAGTCATATCTTACTTGTTTCTTTAAATAATAAATCATGTTTCTAATAAAATACACCCTCTAAAAATGAAATAAATGAGAAAGCAAAATTTTTAAAAGGGAAAAAAAATAAAATTAATGATGGTCACAGTCACCCCCTCCTTTACATATAATATTAAGTATGATAATTAATAATAATAATAATTACTGAATTAAATAACTACAGTCTTCTTTCTAGCCTTCATTTCTGCAATACACCCCTTAATAAAAAAGATAACTGCACAGGAAAAGCTGCACGTATTAAGGGGGGATTTAGAAAACACACAGAGATAAATTTGAAGTACAACAAACACCCTCAGCAGCTGAAGACACTCCTTTGCAAAAGTGCACCCCAGCAAAAGTGCATTTTTATTTGAAAGCACTCACAGGAAAAACGGAACTAGCAGGACAGAGACCACAAAGCTCCTCCATTTCCAAGTACTGTACAAAGTAGTAGTAAGCAGTAACCTCTTCATGTTACAAAAAGAATCCTCAGCTCGCCTTTCTGCTGCAAGGGGGAGGGGGGAAGCACTCCGGCTGAAGGCTTGCAAAAGAAAGGGCTGTGAGGTCATGCTGCTGAGGCGGAGCTAAAGAGTAAAGCTCTGTGCTTCTCCTAAGCACATGATCACAGCCAGTGAAGCCTCCTAGGCAGCCATTTTCTCTAGGGGAAAAGTTCCGGTGGTCATTTTTCTCTCTCTCTTTTTTGGAAAAAATAAAAATTACTTTTAAATGGACCAGGGGAGTAATAGGGGGCCAGGGGGGCTGGGACAAATCAGGGACAGGCCCCCCAAATCCCTGACACTCCCAGAAATTATGGGATGAATGGTAAGCTATGTCCTAAGTCATGGCTTCTAAACCTGGCATATACATCTCATCATCTTTAAAGTAGCCTGTTATTAAAAGCAGAAGAAGACGCATCTTCTCCTGATGTTTTGTTGGTCTTTACTTCCAATATTTTCAAAGGATTGCTAACAGCAAAATAAGCAGCCGGATCACTTTTAATAGCCGCCTGCTGATAAAGCTGAAAGTTGATAATGAGGTGCAAAAGAGCTGGTATCTGGTATCTGTGTTCTCAAGGTCGAATCCCTTCTTCAGGTTTTCCCCATCTCAAGGTATCCCATGGTTCACGTTTTCTTTATAATCAGAAGCCAACTAGTATTTACTTTCAAGGATACTTCATGTTTGTTGACAGAGTTGGGATGTTTAAAAATTGCTTGAGCATTGAATACATCCCGTGCAATAGTGTCCTCAAGTCTCTTTCTATAAGTCCTATCTAATTAATATGTACTGTCTCTAATACCATATTGAAGTTTATTAGCATGTATGTTAGTCAGTATCTTCATTAAAGAGATAGCTGTATAATGTGCACTCCCTAGGCATTTGAGTTTTGAAATCTTCAGCATTCAAAGCGAAACATTAAAACGCCAATGCCGCTGTGGTGTAACCATCTATACATTGAAAAGTTAATGCAGTAGGAGCATGATCAGAAATGGCAATCACATCCATTTCACATACTCGACCTTTTGATAAAAAAGAGGTTGATATGAGAAAATAATCTATTCCAGTGGTTCTCAAAGTGGTGGGTCGCGACCCACAATTGAGAACAAAAGCTGAACCCTGACCCCCAAAGGCGGCGTCAGCGGAAGGGACCTTGGGGCAGTGCCCCCCCAGGTGGAAGGATCAAGCCCCAGGTAGCAGGTGGGCGTGTGTGTGTCACGGTGGCCAGCGGAGGCGCAAATCGTCCTGTTGGTTGGGGCGAAGAGTGTCGGCGGCGTGTTTTCTCCACCCTGTGCCTCGGTATCGTGCATAGTGGCTGCAGCCGTTACGTTCAGTGACAGCTCAAAGCTGACTAGACATCAACGAACCCACACAGACCTCTGAGCTCTGGCCATCACCAGGCAAGCCCTGACACCAACTCTTACCTGCCTGTGGGAAGACCCTGCAGCCCGTCCCGGCCTTCTTCTGCAGTGGGCCCTGAGACACCCTGGCTGCCCATTCCCAGGGTTTGGAAGACAAGCCGCCTACTTAAATACCAGATTCTGGACTGTTGGACTGCTGGGATGGTGTAGACGGTGCCCCCCTTCCACGATTTTGTTTAGACTGCTGTAACACCCTTCCTGAAGTTCCCCCTCTACTCTCGTGTTTCCTCTCTTAGATGTTGTCAAAATGAACCCCTGCATTGGAGAACACCCCTCTTTCATCTCTCGTTCCTGAGCATGGCCTGAATCCCTTTGTCAGCGAGCTATCTGGTTTTGGGGAGGAAGAGGAGGCCACAAGACGGTTGGACCCACTCACGGAGGACAGCTCTATCAATGGCGACCTGTCATGATGTCTGTGTGGGATCCCTGGGTCCAGCGACAGTGTGCCTCTGAGTCCCAGGTGCAGGGGGGCAGTCCTGGAGCAAAGCCCTGCACTGGGCTCCCCAAATGTGTCCCCGGCTGACTCTGATGGCATGATGGTCCCCTGAAAGCACAATTTACCTTGGGAAGAAAGCTCCTATTTGCTGTCATAGGCCAAACCACACATTACGTTTTGCACGTGATTGAAAATAAAAGCCACAGAGGACCCAATTCAGATTATGATTATGGCATTGGGAAAGTGGCTTTTAATTCTTTCCCCCTACAGTAGACCCATATGAATTGGGCCTTCCCATGTGGTTATTTAGAGAAAAGATTAAGCACATCTGCTGTAATGACACATAACTTGGTGCATAGATTGGCACGGAGGCAAGAAGTGTAATCTGAGCTGCTTTCAGACCAAGTGTGAAGATTACTGAGAAAAGGAGTGTGGGTGTTTGTCAACCAACTTGCCTCCTTCTGAAGTCTTGACAAACCAGGAAGCAACACCGCTATCCCACACAAGCACAGTGAAGAATGAAGCTGTAATATAGGGTGGTAATGAGCCATGGGGAGTGTTGCAACAGATAGTTTCTGCAAGGAAGCTGGCTCATTATGGGTTGATGCGATGGGATGCTGCTATCCAGACTTAATTCCAACCAGCATGCTGCTCTCAATTCAATTCCTCCTACTCCCACTGGCAGTGGTGTAACAAGGGTGGTGCGAAGGCAAATAGTGGTGCAAGACTCTGTTACACTGGAGTCAGCGGCCCCTCCCCCTTGCTGTTGGAGCCATTCCAGCAGCAACAGAGAGTGAGTGAGGGAGTGTCCTGTGTGTTGCCTTTGCTGCCAGAATGGCTCCAACAGCAAGGGGGAGGGGCCGCTGACTCCAGTGTAACCCTTGCTACACCACTGCCCACTGGGGTTGTTTGAAAATTTACCAATTTCCTGGCTCTTTCTCTGCAATGAATAGTGCCTCATGTGTGCTTGCAGCAGGGGCAGTAGTTGGAGGAACGTGCCTGGTGTAAAATAACAAAGGTGATGCCAGTGGCATAGAAATGGGCGGAGGGGGCGGTCCACCCCTGGTTGGTATGCCAGGGTGAGTGTGCACCATCACCGCTAAGAGTGGTAAATTGGCGGCGGTGGCAGCCATGCCGTCGAGTGTTATCGCACTGCTTTTTTGTATCGTCAGTTGCATCTGCAGCAGCTGCAAGCCTCGCAGTGCCGCTACCGAGGCTTCCAGAGGATGGGGGAGGTGTTCCCCACCCTCCCATGTGCCCTGAGGTGTCGTTTTCTGCCAGTGACAGGCCGCTGACGTCATCCCAGGGGGCGTGGCTTCTGGCCGACATCACCCCCTCGGGGGCGTGGCTTCTTCAGGGGGCTATCATTGCGGCCCGCAGCCCCCAAGCAGGGGCAGTGTTACTACGCCACTGGGTGATTCACCTTGTCTTCACTGCTTTTTGATTAATGGCCAGCATTTGTGGACTGAAGGCCAACATGGCGTATATATACTTATCCTGCATAATGTGTGTGGTTGATGCTGCTCCTGCATGTTGAATAGTGGAGTTTTGCTAAGCCAATAGATAAGTTCCCCTAATTGCAGATACAACAGGGGAGCAAGGGGGGCATCAGAGGTGCATCAGGTTGAGCAGTATCCAAAGGCCCATGCCGATCAGTTGGCCATCCTTTTTGGGGTGACCCCTGAATCTTCCGTACCAGTGTGAATGCCCAATATGCCATATGAGTTCTTCCCCAGGGCCCCAAGTAACCTCATTCCAACACTGCAGAAGAGGCATCCTGCAGCCATGGGTGCTTGAGTTAAGAAGTTAAGATTATACAGTATTGTTTTCCACAGACATTGTATGGTTTTCTGGAATAAGTTATCTTTTGTAACTAAAACTTTTGTAACATGGTGTCTCTGTTTTTGGGTTTGAGACTATGGTAATTAAAACAACAAAGTCTTATCATGGGATGAACATGGGATCCAACGTCTTTATTTGGACATAAAGTGTATCGCAAACCCACTCACACAGGAAGATATCTGAATCAAACTTCAAATCATCATCCCTTACAAAAAAATTCGTTGATTAATTCACTGGTATACAGGGCACTTCATGTGTGTGACAGCACGTCTCTAGCAGCTGAAAAACAGTTGCTCACGCAGTCATTGACAGCTAATGGCTACAAAAAGCAACAAATTAACAATTGTTGGGAAAAGCAGCTACAAAAGAAATTGTATGTTCCAGCTCCTGGGGAAAACAATAACTAGCAAACGGAGACTGAAGAACAACGGTGGCTATCGCTCCCCTTCGTCCAAGGTACAACGGACAAAATAGCCAGAATCTTTAGGAACCATAACGTGAAAACCATCTTTACCCCAACAATTAAATTAGGTCAATTGCTGCAGAACCCCAAAGATCCGAGACCCAGGCTGTCAAATCCCGGAGTATATCAGATTGAGTTTGAGTGTGGAAAAGTTTATATCGGAAATATGAAACGTCCAATAGAAGTAAGACTGTGGGAACATCGGAGGGCTACGGAGGCTCACTAAGAAGAGAAATCGGCGGTGGCTGCACACGTAAAGGAGACGGGACACACAGTAATGTTTGATCAAACACGTTCCCTTTTTCATGAATCTAAACACAAACAGAGACTGAATTTGGAAGCCTTAATGATTTCGCAGAAGAAACCTTCGGTTCTTATGAACCGTCAACAAGAACTTGCCTTTGCAAACAGAATTTGGCTACCCATTTTAAATAGGTCAAGAATAAGTGCTCACAGGCTCCAAGGGTTGCAAGAGGACAAGACTTCAGGTTCCAATTAAGCCCCGCCCACGCTTTAGAGGTTTGAACTGTATTTAACTGTCAACGTTCTTCTGAGGTCTTTTTCATCCAGCAGTGGTTACACTGTGTCTGCCTTGAAGAAGCTCCGTGTGAGGAGCGAAACGTCGGCTAAGAAACGAAGATCTTGTCTGTGGTTGTAACAGTTTACATCTGTGTCTCAGTGGTGACTGGCATTAAAGAAATCCATCACACAACTACGGTTTAAAGATTTTTATTTCTTCATTTGTGTCTACATGGCTGCAGAACCCATACATCCCAAAACTGTGGTAAAAGTCTTATCACTTGACATTTCGCCTTATTCTTTGGAAGTCTTCATCAGAAGTTCCATTCTGATCTTCCTGTTCCGGATCAGTTATAAAACTGCTGCAACATATTAAGTTGTTAGTGTCTAAAAGACGTATACATCCGTTTCCACTTTCTTTTAGTGTTCATATTTTATGCTCCACACCAGCCCCACCTGGTAAGATGTGTACACTCAAGGCTTGTGCATGTCCTGGCCCCTCTCCTAGTACCCGAGTAAATTCAGGCCAGTTTCTTTACTCACATAGGAGGGCAATTTGTCCTTGCCCTTATCAGCTTAATTCTAAAGTAGGTCGATCATTGTGTGCAGAACAGAGGTGCAGCTTGATCCAAGATTATGGAACCTGTCCCACTGTGTGCAGGATGTGTATGCGACATGAGTGATACTTTTATCACATGGAGACAGAATGAAGTTCAAAATATCGTCCAAATTGACCCAAGGAAAATGCACACTTTCTTTTCCCTCAGATATATTGTACCTGTGTAAATTCAGGCCAGTTTCTTTACTCACATAGGAGGGCAATTTGTCCAAACCGCTCATCTTCATGCCCCGATCAGCTTAATTCTAAAGTAGGTCGATCACTGTGTGCAGAACAGAGGTGCATTTTGATCCAAGATTACAGAACCTGTCCCATAGTGAGGGAAGTGTCCAGGATGTGTATGCAACATGAGTGACACTTTTATCACATGGAGACAGACTGAAGTTCAAAGTATCGTCCAAATTGACTGAGGGAAAATGCACACTTTCTGTTCCCTCAGATATATTGTGGCTGTTTGAGGGCTCAGTCCAGCCCAACTCAGGCACAGTTGAGGCCCAATTGTGGCACAATTGGGGCCCAAAATAGGACCGAGTTAGGCTGCAACTGTGCCTGAGTTAGGCAGGAGGCAAGAGCAGTGGGCCAGGATCGAGGCAAAACTTACCACAGAGGCAGGCAGGCACCTGTGGGGAGCTGTCTTGTGGAAGTGAAGAGCCCCCTCCTCAGCTCGTCTGTGTGCACCTACCACAGCTGCTGCAGCGTTCGCAGCAGATGGGCAGCCACAGGTGGGCCTGCAGGCACTGGGCGTGCGACAGTCAGCAGAAGGGCAGAGGTTGTGCCAGTGCCAGCTGCCCCAGGGCACCCTGGGCATTAGCCACCTGCCGCAGGGGGGAGTGCCACTGCCCTCCCTCCTGCAGAAGGCGATGCCACCCCCAAGCCACGTTGAGGCTGCACGTGGGAGTCATGGGGGGGAAGGGGGGAACGTCACACACAAGGGGGGTCTCATGAAGTCTGGAACGGCCTCTGCCAGGACATGTCCGTGCGCTGCCTGAAGCCCTGGGCCTCCAGGGCCGTGGCTATGCCCACAAATAAGGCATCCCGGCATGCCTTCTGCTCCATGCCCCGGCCAAGACCGAGAGATGCCTTGGGCTTGTCTGCTGCGAGCGTGAAAGGCTCAGGCAGCTCATCACTCCCCCAGATGGGGCAACGTCGGCGCCTCGCGGTAGGCGCTCCAGCGGGGTGGGGGATGCCAGCGTCCATCATCAGGGAGTGGGAGGGGAGGCAGGCACACAGACAGGGGGTGCTGGGGAGGGGCACGGGTGGGTCAGAAACAGGCAGACAACAAGGCTGGTGGGAGAGGGATACAGGGAGAGGGGTCTGCAGAGACCAATAGGGACACAGGGGTCACTTCGCAGATGGAGGCAATGCAGGAACGGCCGCCTCTCATGCAGACGGACCGAGGGCGGTAACGGACGCCGTTGACAGGCGGAAACGGATGCCGTTGACGGGCAGAAACGGACGCCGTTGACGGGCGGACTGAGGGCGGAAACGGACGCCGTTGACGGGCGGAAACGGACGCCGTTGACGGGCGGACCGAGGGTGGGTGAGAGCCCCGGTTACTGAAAGGGCTCTTCACGGACGTGGCGGACGTGCGCCATGTCGCCTGTCAGTGGTTGCCTGCCTGAGAGGCCCCCCAACTCCCCCCTCCCCTCTGAGCCCGGAGGGTCTGGCAGCCCCCCTGCTGTGTTCTCCCTGGGCTGGCTGTGGCAGGCCCTGGCTGGGATTCATGCAGGGCCTTGTGTGCTGGGCGCTGTCTCTCTGTGTGTGGGGGGCAGTGCTTGTGTAACATTGGGGTCAGCTGTTCAAGGGGCCTTTGCCCAAGGGGCATCTTTATTGTTCTGGAACATTGGCAGAGATGGCCAGGCGAGGCTGCCAGGGGTAGGCACAGCAGCCACTCAGAACGTAGCAGCAGCAGGCGTGCCCCATGGACCTGGAGACGCAGGCTCTTCCCCTGTGGAACCACAGCCTGCTCCATAGAAAGGGGAGTGACAGCAAGTAGGCAGCCAGGGAGGTGGAGCAGCAGCAGCAGCTGAGGAGGGTTGCAGGGCAGGCTCCCAGACCTCTGGCAGCATCGAGGCAGACGACCATGGGGCAACCAGACTGCGGGCCCAGGGGTGCTCCCCAGAAGGTAGGTGGTGGTGGACATTCCTGGGGGGACGAACAACACGGGGTGTTCCATGGCAGCTGCTGTGTGGTAGCAATCGCCATTGAAGGAATGCCAGTGTGCCGGTTGCAAAGGCCTGCAGGGAGAGAAATCAAACACAGCTGAGTGGTGTGAGACACATAGCATGGTCTGCGCTCCTTCCCTGGGTATAAGGTGAGCATGATCCTGTAAGGGAAAGGGATCAAAGAGAGAGACAACAACACAACGTGGGGGTCACAACCATGGCAATCCTAGCAATACTGAACTGTCAGTAGACTCTGTGGAGAAAAGAGGGGGGGAACAGCTGGTGTCTACATATGGGTTCCAGTTCCACACTCATGGCATTGTGTGCTCACATTAATTCAGGCAGCTATGAGACAAGACATTGGTATAGAGGCATGTATCCTACCTATATTTCTCTATGCAAAGAGGCAGAAGTCAGACCACATGTCAGCACGAACCCTGCTCTTACCTGCTGGTGTTGTTGCCTGTGGGGGGGAGAGGGGCTGGGAGAAAGACATGGGTTAGCAAACACTTGCATGGAGACAGCTGTCCAGGCACAGCAGTAAACAGTTTGGCCACAGGCAGAACAGCCCTCTTTGCCCTAGAGGGGGGCAGAGAGGAGAAGAGAGAAGTGGGGTGTTAGAAAAGTTTTCGAAGTCTCACTTTGTGGCTGCTGGGGGACAGGACCCCATGCCACATGCTCAGAGAGAGAGAGAGAGAGAGTGAGTGGAGGGCTGGGGCTGGGCTTTTGTGGGAAAGAGGCTGGGTGGGGCTGGGTGCTGATAGGGTAACTATTTGGTCCGGTTCCAGAGTTAGGCCACAACTGTTCCGTCCTAACTCAGGCACAACTCGGGCCCAGGGTGTTAGTACTTTTCAGGAGAGGGCTGGTGTGGGTAAGGTAAAATGGCTCCTATGGGTCTCCTCACATTTGGGTCCACCCTTTTTGTTGACCCAAATTTTGTGCCTGAGTTGGGCTCGAGGGGGCGTGTCAGGGGCTCTCCAGCATCTGGAACCGGAACAAATTTGTAACCGCCCCCGTCACTCCCCCAACACGCCCCCAACACGCCCAATTTTAGGCTGCAATTGTGCCTGAATTGTGCAGTTGTGCCTGAATTGTGCCGGAACCCAATTCAGTCACAATTGCAGCCCAAATTCGGCCTCTGCGGCACAATTCAGGCACAATTCGGGCCTAAAGCACTTAGGCTGCAATTGTGCCTGAATTGTGCCGCTGAGGCCTTGGGCTGTGAGTGTCACAGGTCCATATTGGCTCCTGCTTGTGATCTCAGTGGTGATGTGAAGCAGCTACTTCTGCATTGTTTTGAATACCTCCTCAATATTTTTAATAACATATCATTCCTCCAATAGCAAACTTGTGTGGTTGAGTGGCTATCGGAAGCATGTCAGAGCTCCTGCCATAATATCAAAACATCTTCCAGGCAACGTTTTTCCACATTTTTTTAAATAGCACTCTTGCTCCAAGGAGCTCAGGGTGGTGTACAAAGTACATGGTTCCTTCCCTCCTTTTGTCCTCACAACAACCCTGTGAGTTAGGTTAGGCTGAGAGATAGTGACTGGCCCAAGGTCACCCAGGAAGCTTCATGGCTAAGCAAGGATTTGAACCTGGATCTTCCAGGTCTACGTCCAACTCCCAAACCACTACACCATCTTGGCTGGATTGCAGGACTGTTTTGCATTCCTCCCTATCCCAATGTAATATTAGCGTTGTGAGTATTCTTTAAAGTTCATGTTCATTAATTGTTACTCCCTACCAACCCCCCAAATTATATCTAACTACAGCTCCAACATAGCCCTTCCAGCCTTGGAGAACCTTTTCCACAGATACCAATGACACCTGGCACTGATGATCCTGGGGGAAGAACATCCCAGAAACTGCACGTTACCGACCTGCGCTACTTACCTATGCTATCTACTGCCTTTGAAGGATACATTTGGGACTCATGAACAGGAGAACTGTGCCTGAGCTGTAGCCCGACCCTGTATATGCCAACACCTCCGCACTGCAGATGCTGCTGTAGAGGAGAAGCATTGCAGGATGCGCTCCCCACTCTTCCTCATGTGTAAATCTCATTCACATCAGAGCCATAGATGTTAGGAGAAGGCCAGTGCTAAGGGGAGAAACTACTTTCCCTTCTTTCGTTCTAGGCGGCAGTCAAAGGGAAATGATGGAAGCGATTCTGCTTCAGGTTTACTGATCATGCAACTCCTCTTCCCTTTTCAGTCTGAAAAGTTGGATGAATTTAGCACAAAATGGGCAAGAGAGGGGTGGTCCTTCCATGAGGCTAGGTGATGCAGGTTGCATCTGCAGCACATTGTGGGAGAGTAAGAGGGTGGCAGATTCTGGGTGCCCTTCACCCTGTCTGCTGCTGCCTCATCCTCCAACTCTCCATAGATGTGAGCCTCAGTGATCCGCTTTTTGCCCACTGAAAGTGAGAAGAAAGTGGACCAGTCCATCTGCCTCCTTACCTCCTTACCGTCCTTACGTGGGGAGGCATGAATGGCCCTCCTCAGACTTCCGCCAGCTATTTAGGTGGCGTACATTCAAGGAGGCCATGTAAAGGCCACGCCGGCCTGGAACGCGACGGGGATACGGCGACCGTCATCCCCGCCCCTTCCCGGGCTGGCTCGGCCAACCACCAGTCTCACTCGCCACCTGGTCTGCCCCCACCGGTGCTTCCCTTCCCTTCTCCGGCGGATGCAGAGACGATCTGGCTGCCAGCCTCCGCTCCGGTGGTCCTCACTCATGAGGCATCGCAAATTCTCTTGATCAGAATATATACTCAGGGTTTTTGAGGAAGTGTGTTGCTAGCTGGGTGCACATGCAGCCTGTTAGTGAGAGAGCCTCAGAGCATTCACTGTCCACCCCCTAAGGACGACTGCAGTGGAACTGTATGAGACTGTCCTTCCCCATGTGGCAATGCTGCAGTCCTGAAAAACAAAAGGGCTCCAAAGTCTTTGGCCAGCAGTGGCAATAATTGGAGCTCTTGGCATCCACCGAGAGAGAGAGCAGATACCCACTATTCGCAGTTGTTGCAAAAGGAAGGACAGTTTGACAGACATGTGGCAGTAGTTATGCGGGGAGTGGGTAGCAATACGAGGAGTGTTGTGGGGAGTGGGTAGAGATGGGAGACAGATATGCAGTGTCAATGTGATGTGCCGTGCAACTCCCCCTTCTCTCCTGCAGGGCAGTCCTAACAGCATTATAGCTCTCCAGGCAAAGCAGTGCACTGGGCCCTGCCTACACCACCACTCACAGGAATAAAAATGTAAATTATCGATAAAATGAACTTATGTTCATTGGTACCTCCAACAAAATCAGAATTCTTGGGACACAAACAGCGGAGGCTCTGCTACTATTGTAATGGATTTGAATAGGAGGCAATTAACGGCTGGGGACAACAATAACTGACAGAGCCTGCTTCTGATAATGGAAATTATCAGATTTCCAATTGTCACCTATTGTTGTACTGAACCATTAATTGCCTCCTGCACGAATCAGTTACAACTGGTGTTCCATCCCAGGGGTACGGAGACCACAGGCTGGGGTTATGCGAGCTGCAGCAAAGAGGTACTTTTGCGAACAAGGACTTGGGTATCACGGGCAACATAGCCATGTATATAAAATAAACTGACTTGAATAAAAACAAAATTACCAAACTGTTTGTGTCTTTCGTTGTTAAGAAATACAGGCAGGCAAAATTATAAACTGCTTGCACTTTTAGTTGTTAAAATCCACAGGCAGGCAAATACTGTTAAAATCCAAAGACCAGTAGTTAAAACTCCAAGGTTTTGTTTCCTTCTTCCGGAAACATTGTCAAGGAAAACAATCTAAAAGATTGGTAGCTGTTGAAAGGTAAGAGTAGCTACCTTTATCATCAAAAGCAGACTGAAGAGCAGTGAAATATTCAATTAGCTCACTTCAAAGGCAGCAATCAGAAGCCAGCAACAGCAGGGTTCACCTCAGAACAGTATTCAGCAAATACTTACAGCCCGGTCCAGCCTAAGGCCTAAGCGGCACAATTACGTCCTAAAAGCAGCCTAAGGGCTCAGTCCAGCCCAACTCAGGCACAGTTGAGGCCCAATTGTGGCACAATTGGGGCCCAAAATAGGACCGAGTTAGGCTGCAACTGTGCCTGAGTTAGGCAGGAGGCAAGAGCAGTGGGCCAGGATCGAGGCAAAACTTACCACAGAGGCAGGCAGGCACCTGTGGGGAGCTGTCAGTCTTGTGGAAGTGAAGAGCCCCCTCCTCAGCTCGTCTGTGTGCACCTACCACAGCTGCTGCAGTGTTCGCAGCAGATGGGCAGCCACAGGTGGGCCTGCAGGCACTGGGCGTGCGACAGTCAGCTGAAGGGCAGAGGTTGTGCCAGTGCCAGCTGCCCCAGGGCACCCTGGGCATTAGCCACCTGCCGCAGGGGGGAGTGCCACTGCCCTCCCTCCTGCAGAAGGCGATGCCACCCCCAAGCCACGTTGAGGCTGCACGTGGGAGTCATGGGGGGGAGGGGGTGGGAACGTCACACACAAGGGGGGTCTCATGAAGTCTGGAACCGCCTCTGCCAGGACATGCCCGTGCGCTGCCTGAAGCCCTGGGCCTCCAGGGCCGTGGCTATGCCCACAAAGAAGGCATCCCGGCATGCCTTCTGCTCCGTGCCCCGGCCAAGACCGAGAGATGCCTTGGGCTTGTCTGCTGCGAGCGGGAAGGGCTCACGCAGCTCATCACACCCCCAGATGAGGCAACGTCGGCGCCTCACAGCAGGCGCTACAGCGGGGTGGGGGATGCTAGCGTCCATCATCAGGGAGTGGGAGGGGAGGCAGGCACACAGACAGGGGGTGCTGGGGAGGGGCACGGGTGGGTCAGAAACAGACAGACAACAAGGCTGGTGGGAGAGGGATACAGGGAGAGGGGTCTGCAGAGACCAATAGGGACACAGGGGTCACTTCGCAGATGGAGGCAATGCAGGAACGGGCGCCTCTCATGCAGACGGACCGAGGGCGGCAACAGACGCCGTTGACGGGCGGAAACAGACACCGTTGATGGGCGGACTGAGGGTGGAAACCACCTGTCAGTGGTTGCCTGCCTGAGAGGCCCCCCAACTCCCCCCTCCCCTCTGAGCCCAGAGGGTCTGGCAGCGCCCCTGCTGTATTCTGCCTGGGCTGGCTGTGGCAGGCCCTGGCTAGGATTCATGCAGGGCCTTGTGTGCTGGGCGCTGTCTCTGTGGGTGGGGGGCAGTGCTTGTGTAACATTGGGGGCATGTTGTTCAAGGAGCCCTTTGCCCAAGGGGCATCTTTATTGTTCTAGAACATTGGCAGGGATGGCCAGGCGAGGCTGCCAGGGGTAGGGCACAGCAGCCACTCAGAACGTAGCAGCAGGCGTGCCCCATGGAGCTGGAGACGCAGGCTCTTCCCCTGTGGAACCACAGTCTGCTCCATAGAAAGGGGAGGGACAGCAAGTAGGCAGCCAGGGAGGTGGAGCAGCAGCAGCAGCTGAGGAGGGTTGCAGGGCAGGCTCCCAGACCTCTGGCAGCAGCGAGGCAGACTACCATGGGGCAACCAGATTGCGGGCGCAGGGGTGCTCCCCAGAAGGTAGGTGGTAGTGGACATTCCTGGGGAGACATAAATCACGGGGTGTTCCATGGCAGCTGGTGTGTGGTAGCAATCGCCATTGAAGGAATGCCAGTGTGCCGGTTGCAAAGGCCTGCAGGGAGAGAAATCAAACACAGCTGACAGGTGTGACACACATAGCATGGTCTGCGCTCCTTCCCTGGGTGTACGGTGAGCATGATCCTGTAAGGGAAAGGGGTCAAAGAGAGAGAACACAACAACTTGGGGGTCACAACCATGGCAATCCTAGCAATACTGACCTGTCAGTAGACCCTGTGGAGAAAAGAGGGGGGGGGGGGAACAAGCTGGTGTCTACATATGGGTTACAGTTCCACACTCATGGCATTGTGTGCTCACATTAATACAGGCAGCTATGAGACAAGACATTGGTACAGAGGCATATCATGGCAGGCATTGCAGGCAGACATGAGACAAGACATTGGTAAAGAGGCATATCATGGCAGGCATTGCAGGCAGACATGAGACAAAACATTGGTATAGAGGCATATCATGGCAGGCATTGCAGGCAGCTATGAGACAAGACATTGGTATAGAGGCATGTATCCTACCTATATTTCTCTATGCAAAGAGGCAGAAGTCAGACCACATGTCAGCACGAACCCTGCTCTTACCTGCACTTAACTGCTGGTGTTGTTGCCTGTGGGGGGGGGGAGAGGGGCTGGGAGAAAGACATGGGTTAGCAAACACTTGCATGGAGACAGCTGCCCAGGCACAGCAGTAAACAGTTTGGCCACAGGTAGAACAGCCCTCTCTGCCCTAGAGGGGGGCAGAGAGGAGAAGAGGGGTGTTAGAAAAGTTTTCAAAGTCCCACTTTGTGGCTGCTGGGGGACAGAACCCCACACCACATGCTCAGAGAGAGAGTGGAGGGCTGGGGCTGGGCTTTTGTGGGAAAGAGGCTGGGTGGGGCTGGGTGCTGATAGGGTAACTATTTGGTCCGGTTCCAGAGTTAGGCCACAACTGTTCCGTCCTAACTCAGGCACAACTCGGGCCCAGGGTGTTAGTACTTTTCAGGAGAGGGCTGGTGTGGGTAAGGTAAAATGGCTCCTATGGGTCTCCTCACATTTGGGTCCACCCTTTTTGTTGACCCAAATTTTGTGCCTGAGTTGGGCTCGAGGGAGCGTGTCAGGGGCTCTCCAGCGCCTGGAACCGGAACAAATTTGTAACCGCCCCCCCCCCCCGTCACTCCCCCAACACGCCCACTTTTAGGCTGCAATTGTGCCTGAATTGTGCAGTTGTGCCTGAATTGTGCCGGAACCCAATTCAGTCACAATTGCAGCCCAAATTCGGCCTCTGCAGCACAATTCAGGCACAACTCGGGCCTAAAACACTTAGGCTGCAATTGTGCCTGAATTGTGCCGCTGAGGCCTTGGGCTGGACTGGGCTGTCAATGCCTTAGGCTGAAGTTAGGACAGAATAGTGCTGTTTAGGCCGCTTTTAGGCTGCATTTGTGACAGACATAGGACGGGTTTAGGAAAGTTGACCAATTCCGTCCTAAGTTCGGCCTAAAAGTGGGCGTGTCAGGAGCGTGACGGGGTGGTTACGAATTTGGGTTCGGTTCCAGACACTGGAGAGCTCTGACACGCCCCCCTCGAGCTCAGAAACTGACCAAAATTTAGGACGACCAAAAAGGTGGTCTCAAATTCGAGGAGACCCATAGGTAGGCTTAACAGATCTCCAACCGGGACAGAGTGCTAGACCTTTAGGAGAAGGAATGTGGGCAGGTGTAGCTTATTAAACCTTAGAGCACAATCCTAGGCATGTCTACACAGAAGCAAGCCCCATTGTGTTAAGTGAGGCTTGCTCCCAGGAAAGTGTGTATAGGATTGTGTTCTAAGGGTTTAACAAGCTACACCTGCCCACATTCCTTCTCCTAAAGGTCCAGCACTCTGTCCCGGTTGGAGATCTGGTAAGCCTACCCATAGGTGCCATTTTACCTTACACACTCCAGCCCTCTCCTGAAAAGTTCTAACACCCCACTCCCCAGTTAGGCCAAAGTTAGGACAGAATAGCTGCAGCACAAGTCTGGACACGGACACAGATAGTTACCCTATCAGCACCCAGCCACACCCAGCCTCTTTCCCACAAAAGCCCAGCCCCAGGCCTTTATTCTCCCTCTCTCTCTAAACATGTGGCATGGGGTCATGTCCTCCAGCAGCCACAAAGTGGGACTTTGTTGGTGGAGGGCAAAATTCACAAACATCCCTCTTCTTCTCTCTGCCCCCCTTTAGGGCAGAGAGGGCTGTTCTGGCTGTGGCCAACCTGTTTACAGTTGTGCCTGGGCAGCTGTCTCCATGCAAGCATTTGCTAACCCATGTCTTTCTTCCAGCCTCCCCTCCCCCCCCCCCACAGGCAACAACACCAGCAGGTAAGAGCAGGGTCTTGGATGACATGTTATGATTTTTGTCTGTTCATGCCAATATATGTTTGACATCAGCCTGTGTATGCCATAATGTTGGACTTCTGCCTGTGTTTGCCAATATGTTGTACTTCTGCCTGTTCATGCCAATATGTATGACATCTGCCTGTGTTTGCCTTTATGTAGTACTTATGCCTGTCAGCACACATATATGATATCTGCCTCTTTTCCAATGTGTCCTCTGATAGCTGCCTGTTGCCATGTGAGCAGAAAATGTTTGTGTAAATGTGACTTGCCTGTAGTCAAAAGCGTTGTAACTCTCACACACCCTTGCCCCCCCAGCGTCTACTACAGGTGAGTGTTGATAGGCATGCCATGTTTGTAACCCTACAGTTGTGCTGTTTGTTCTCTCCTTCACTGTTGTCCTTTGCAGGATCATGCCCTCCTGATGTCCAGGTAAGCTCCTCACACTGTGACATGCTCGTTACACCTAGCAGCTATGTTTTCTTTTCTCTCCCTGCATGCTTTTGCAAGCGAAACACTGGCTTGTCTTCAATGGCGATCGCTACCACACACCAGCTGACATGTCACTTCCCCTTGTTTCTTGTCTCCCCAGGAATGTCCACTACCACCTACCTTCCTGGGAGCACCCCTGGGGCTGCAGTCTGGTTGCCCTACTTCCGCCAGCTGTGCTGCTGCCAGATGCCTAGCAGCCTGCCCTGCAACTGTCAGCTGCTGCAGCTGCTGATGTTGCTCCACCACCCTGGCTGTAGAACGTGCTGCCTCTTCCCCTTCTATGGAGTAGGCTGTGGTTCCACAGGGGAAGAGCCTGTGTCTCCAGGTCCATGGGGCATGTGTGCTGCTGCTGCTTTCAGATTGGCTGTTGAGGTACCCCTGGCAGCCTCGCCTGGCCATCTCTGCTAACATTCCAGAACAATAAAGATGCCCCTTGGGGAGAGCCCCCTTGAAACACATGTGCTCAGTGTAACAAGCATTGCCCCCACACACATAGACAGCCCCCAGCACACAAGCCCCTGCATAAATCCCACCCAGGGACTGCCACGTCCTTCCCACGGAGCACACAGCAGGGGGGCTGCCAGACCCTCAGGGCTCAGAGGGGAGGGGGGAGTTGGGGGGCCTCTCAGGCAGGCAAGCAATGACAGGCGACACGGCGCCCATACTGGATCCGCTCGTGGCCGTGGAGAGCCCTTTTGGCAACCGGGGCTCTCACCCGCCAGGGCGTCCGCCCGTCATGCAGTCCGTCCAGCCCACGGTCCGCCCATCATGCAGTCCGTCCCGCCCACGGTCCGCCCGTAACGAAGCCGCTTCCACCCAAGGTCCACCCATTTCTGTGTGGCTTCCGCCTAAAGTCCGTCTGCATAAGAGGCGCCCATTTCTGCATTGCTTTCATCTGCAAAGTGACCCCTGTGTCCCTATTGGTCTCTGCAGACCCCTCTCCTTGTATCTCTCTCCCACCAGCCTTGTTGTCTGTCTGTCTGTTTCTGACCCACCCGTGCCCCTCCACTGCACCCACTGTCTGTGTGTCTGCCTCCCCTCCCACTCCCTGATGATGGAAGCTGGCCATCCCCCACCCTGCCAGAGCGCCTGTCGCGACGCGCCGACGTCGCCCCATCTGGGGACGTGATGAGCTGCATGAGCCCTTCACACTCGCAGCAGACAAGCCCAAGGCATTTCTCGGTCTTGGCCAGGGCACAGAGCTGAAAGCACGCCAGGGTGCCTTCTTTGTGGGCATTGCCACGGCCCTGGAGGCACAGGGCTTCACGCAGTGCATGGGTGAGTCATGTCAGAGGCGGTTCCAGACATCATGAGATCCCCCTTGTGTGTGACGTTCCCACCCTCCTCTTTCCCTTCCCTCCCCTGCTCACCCCCCCCATGAATCCCACGTGCAGCCTCAACATGGCTTGGGGTGGCTACCCCATCTACAGGAGGGAGAGGACGGTCACTCTCCCCTGCAGCAGGTGGCTGATGCACAGGGTGCCCTGTGGCGGCTGGCTCGGGCACATCGCTCACCTGTCACCTGCCCTGCGCCCACCACATGACTGGCGCAACCCCCATGCCTGCGGTCGGCCCCTTTGCGACCAGGCTGCGACAGACACTGCGGCAGCTGCCATGGATGGACACTGGCACATGCAGACAGAGGCCTGCACATGTACAAGCCAGACGCCTAGCCTGGAGAGCCTGCCTGCCTGGGAGGTAAGTGTTGCCTGGATCCTGGGGTGGTGTTAGCCCACATAAACTTCAGCCTGCCTAACTCAGTCATAACTCAGGCATAACTAACGCCTACCTTATGCTGATCTTAGGCCACACTTATGCCTGACTTGCGGAGGAGTTGGGCTGGACTGGGCCCTTAGTGTTCTCTCACTAGGAGCTTCAGGCAACCACTGTCTCTTGAGTTGACCTGGCTGGTTCATCTTTCTCCTTTCGTTGCAGTCTGCCTTCCTTTTTTCGCAATATTGGCAACCAGGGCTTGTTAATAAAACTCAAGTCCTGTTGCCTGTTAATCAGGCAGGAGGTAGACTTTTTACTTATCTCTATAGCTTCTAGATTTCGTAAGGTGCTCACTTTGCTTTCTGTACGTAGACAGCTGGTCTCTTCAAATAGGATATTGTGACCTGTGGATAAGGCATGTTCAGCCACCGAGGACAATTCAGGGTGTTTCAGTCTCACGGATCTTTCGTGCTCCTTAATACTGGTACTGATAGATCAGTCCAATATACTCCTTTCCACAGGCACATGGGATTCTGTATATACCTGGATTGGACAGGGGGGTCGCTTATCCTTCAGTGCCAGATAAGTCAGTTTATTTTATATACATGGCTATGTTGCCCGTGATACCCAAGTCCTTGTTCATAATTGCTGGCCATGAAAGTTTCCAAGCAAAAATGAAGTACTTTTGCCTTTGCAAATCAGAGCTGAAGCTCAGGTACATTCTCTTGTTCACTACGGGGGGGGGGGGGGGGCTGGAGTCTATGAAGAAGTACGGTACTACAGGGCAGAGGCTTCAGGCTATGGGGAGAAAGACAGAGGGCCCTTCGTGGAACTCACATGCCCCACTGCCTTACCTCCTCCCTCCCCGCAGTGTTAGCCAAATCCACAGCCTTCCAAAAACAGTCGCTAAGGGAGGCAGGCAGGAAAAGGCAGGCAGGCAGAGTATAGGGGGGGGGGAAATAAATGAACAAATAGCGATTTGTACACCCCCCCAATTTCACGACGACGCCTTTGGACAATCTAGATTTTGGACTGGCAACACTTCTGCGGGTGACAATGTAGAGCAGAAAAAAACAGCAAGGCAGAACATAGTGAGGCACTGGGGGCAGATAACAACCCATCACCAAAACACCAGACGAAACAAAAACGTTTTGAACCCCCACTGAAAAGTCATGAGGGAGGGGGTTGTTCTCAAATCCCCTGGCAAGGAGTTCCACAATTGTGGCGTCACAGCAGAGAAGGCTCGCCCACGAGCTGCCATTCCCCTAACTTGAGACAGAGGTGGCACTCGTAGGAGAGCCCCCTCAGATGACCTAAGGGAGCGGGCCGGAATGTATGGGAGAAGGCAGTCACTCAGATATCCTGGACCCGAACCGTGAAGGGCTTTAAAGGTCATTACCAGCACCTTGAATTGGGCTCGGAAACAAATGGGCAACCAGTGCAGCAGCAGCTGAAGCAGCGGTTCAACGGAGTCAAACCGCCTAGCTCCAGTGACCACCCGGACCGCCGCATTCTGCACTAGTTGCAGCTTCCGAAATGTCTTCAAGGGCAGCCCCATGTAGAGTTCATTACAGTAGTCCAGTCTTGAAGTCACTAAGGCGTGGACCACCATGGTCACGTCCGATCGACTCAAGTACGGCCGCAGCTGGTGCACCAGCTGAAGCTGGGCAAATGCACCCCTGGCCACAGCCGCCACCTGGCTTTGTTATCCTTATCCAGATACTGCAGATGTGACAGTGGTTGAAAGAATGTGGTTTGCAAAAATTGATCACACCCAAATTGCAGGTTGGAAAAATTGTCAGAATGAATGTGAGCATCTCCTCTTCCTACCTGATAGTTTGGCCAGGGATGTTAAGGTGTGGTTCTGTTTGAAGGTGATATAAATTCTAATTGGTAAACTGGTTTGCACAAGTGTGTAGGCTGTGTGGTATATACACCTCTTCCTTACTCCACCCTCTAAAAAAGGAGGACATAAGAAGCTGAATGTTATTAAAGATTCAGAAAGAAACAAGGACAGAGTCAAAACCAGAAGGTTAAAGCCAAAGCCTCCAGAAAAGCTGCAGCCAGAGAGGGATAACTGGAGAGGATATTGGAGGTGGGTAGAGAGGGATCTTTTTGCCTCTTCTTGGAAATGGAGGAGGTTTTCTATGAGTTGAGAATTATGGATTGTTTTTTGAACGTAACATTTTATATGCTAATATACATTCTTTAAAGTTTTGATGTTGGGTTTCTGTTGGGGTAGGTTGTGATCAGGGACGTCGCCAGATAGGGGGCGGGGTGGTGGTGGGTCCCAGGGCGTAGGGCTCAGGGGGTGGGGTGGGGCTCCTTCGGTTTCGGGTTTTTTCATGTTTTTCTGTGTTTTTTTTTACTGTTTTCGGGGTTTTTAAAGTGTTAACGGGGCATCTGTTTAGGTATGTTTGCTTTTCCCCCACTTATCTTGAATAAGGAAGGCTTCCAGCGACGATCTTCTTCCTGCACCCGGGCACATCTTCTCCCTGCGCCCGGGCGCGAACTCCGTTAAGCCCCCAGCAGCGCTTTCCAGAGTTTGTGCAGGCGCAGAACATCGACTGGAAACTTTGTCATTCTGCGCTTGCGCGAACTGTGGAAGACTTGCTCATGCGCAGAACGACGAAGTTTCCAGTCGACGTTCTGCGCCTGCGCAAACTCTGGAAAGCGCTGCTGGTCGCTTTATGGAGTTCGCGCCCGGGCGCAGGGAGAAGGTGAGCCTGGGCACAGGAAGAAGATTGTCGCTGGAAGCCTTCCTTATTCAAGATAAGTGGGGGAAAAGCATACATACACGAACAGATGCCCCGTTAACACTTAAAAAACCCCAAACACATTAAAAATGTTTAAAAAACTTACGGGGTCACTGGAGGCGGGGCGGCGGGGGTCCCCGCACCAACCTGCTCCAGGTGCAGCAACGCCTCTGGGTGTGATGGAAAGGATTGGTTGCTTTCTTCTGATAGTGAAGCTGTGCTAGTTCAAATTGAATTCCCCCCCCCCCAGTTAATAGTGAAGAGGCAGGACATGGCTGTCCATTACTGTGGCCGCCACCACTTTTCCTCCAGCCGACTCTGCTGCTGCTGCCGTCAGCATTTTCCTCCCGGCTTGCATTGGCTTGCCACCGCTATTCGCTAGTTCACAAGCTTCCTGGGAGCGCTTATGAATGAAGGGATTCGAGGCCGCTTGCACGAATGCGCATGGTTCGGCAAGCCTCGCGCATGGCTCGGCCTGGAAGTCCTTCTTTCTTAAGGGCTCCCAGGACGCTTGTGCGCTCACGAATGGTGGTGGAAAGCCGACGCAACCCAGTAGGAAAATGGCGGCATCAGTGAGCTGCTCAATCCGGGATGGCCGCCATACCTCCCGGGATGCCGAGACCGGACCCCGAAATCTGAGAGGGTCCCGGCCATTCCAGGATGTAAAAAGACTATTTATGAGGCTTTTAACAAAGGCTTAACAAGGCCAAGGCTAATTCTCCAAATGGCCATGGGTGCCTTGGAGTAAGTGCTCACCAAAATAAACTGAATATACTGCTAATGTTCAAGGCAGCAATATCAGACTGCCAGGTTAACAATGCAGATTGGAGCCTATTCCTGGAAGGGCAGCCCAGGGTAATCCTCCACCATTCTGGAGATTTTTGTTGTTGTTCAGTCGTTAAGTCGTGTCCAACCCTTCGTGATCCCATGAACCATATTCTGCCAGGCCTTCCTGTCCTCCACTATCTTCCTGAGTTCGCTCATTTTCATGTTCGTTGCATCTGTGATGCTGTCTAACCATCTCATCCTTTGCCTTCCCCTTCTCCTTTTGCCTTCAATCTTTCCCAGCATCAGAGTCTTCTCCAGAGAGTCCTCTCTTCGCATTAGGTGGCCAAAATATTTTAGCTTTAGCCTCAGTACCTCTCTTTCCAGGGAACAGTCAGGGTTAATTTCATTTAGGATTGACTGATTTGATCTCCTAGCAGTCCAAGGAGTCTTCTCCAGCACCACAGTTCGAAAGCATCTATTCTTCAGTGCTCAGCCTTCCTTATGGTCCAACTCTCGCAACCATACATTGCTACTGGGAACACCATCGCCCTGACTATACGAACTTTTGTTGACATGGTGAAATCTCTGCATTTTATTATGCTGTTTAGGTTTGCCATAGCTTTCCTTCCAAGGAGTAAGCGTCTTTTAATTTCATGGCTGCTGTCTCCGTCTGCAGTGATCTTGGAACCCAAAAAGTAAAATCTGTTACTGCTTCCATTTCTGCCCCTTCTATCTGCCAGGAATTGATGGACCCAGATGCCATGATCATAGTTTTATTAATGTTGAGTTTCAAGCCAACTTTTGCACTCTCCTCTTTCCCTCTCATCAAGAGGCTCTTTAGTTCTTCTTCACTTTCTGCCATTCGGGTGGTATCGTCTGCATATCTGATGTTGTTGATATTTCTCCCGGCAATCTTGATTCCGGCTTGCGATTCATTCAGCCCTGCATTTCTCATAATGTACTCTGCATATAAGTTAAATAAGCAGGGTGACAATATACAGCCTTGCCGTACTCCCTTCCCAAATTTGAACCAATTGGTTGTTCCATGGCCGGTTCGAACTGTTGCTTCTTGACCCTTTAACCCTTTAACCCTTCAATAACCATCACATTTGGATGGTCGTTCTAGGGCTGCATCTTATACTGTAGTCATTTTCTTTATTCATCCCTGCAAATCAAGTGTGTGCAGCCTCTCGTGTTTTGTTCCTGTATCTGTTGCATGTTCTGTAATTAGGACTCCTTTAGGATTCTGTAATTAGGACTCCTTTAGGATTCCTTTAGGAATCTGCAAGGATTCTTTATAGCAGCGCAATCCTATCCAACTAACACCACCGGCGTAACTAGCAGTGCAGCGAGAACAGGAGGCCCCAGAACGGAAAGGGGTTCAAATCCCCTCCAACGGGGCATTCAAAGGGGATTTAAATCTCCCCTCCCCTCCAAAGTCTCCTGCCCTCCCCTCCCCTGCTGGTTAAACTGGTGGTGTAAGTTGGATAGGATTGTGCTGTCAGTGTGCAAGGGAATATCCTGGACTTTAGTCTGTGCCAGCTGGTCAGAGGCATATTCCAGCTGCTGTCATAATTCATTCATCCCACTTTTCAATTCCTCCCACTTAGAATGGAAGTGGTAAAACCATCAATCAATCAATCAATCAATCAATCAATCAATCAATTAATCGGTAAAACCCTATACTAAGTACACTGCCGCAGCCCGGTTACGCTTAGCATCACACTGGTTACAATAGCTTTACATAGTCTGCCACACTTTCCAGCATATGACCCTCCTCCATTGTAGCCTTGTTTGATAGTCAAGGAGCTTGCCCCACCGTCTCTGCCATGGCAGTCAGCAATGAAGGCCACCACTCCAGTACAGTAGGTGGCAAATGCACTCTGCCACACTTTTTCACAGCTGTAGTGCAAAGTCTAGGTACCCAGCATAAAATAAAGGCAGGCAGAGTCTCTCTTGTCTCTCCTTCTCATGCTCCCCCTATTAAATGTCCAAAATCTGACTACTGTGCAGAATCAGGAGGGAGGGTTCAAATGAGATTCTGAATATCAATATATTCTTTAATTTAAAGTCACTTTGCACGTAACTTTTGTTGCATAAGCAAAATCAATTCTAATTCTCCCACAAAGCTTCAACTTATATATCATTCATACTTACACAAACAGATACTACTAGGTAACCAATTTGAAGTGGAGTTGCAGGAGAACAGGCGGTGCACACACAGTCTTGGGCATATGATGTGAATGTCTTTGCTGAATTGTATAAAGAACAGATGATATTACAGATTTCTGTTCTTCACTAGATGTTATCTATATATGGCCAAATTCCAAAGGGTACAGCCCAGCTGTACAGATTTGATCCTGCACTCACCTTCTCGTGTGATGCAATTCCTACCACTCTTGGTACATGTTCTTCTCCCAAGTTACTTATCTATTCCATGCATATTTCCAGTCTCTACCTAAACCAGCGGTTCCCAACCAGGGAGTTTGCACTCTCCTCTTTAGCATGGTAATAAGAAGGACCTTTCCCAATCATCCTTCCTTCATATGCAATACATGGGCCTTGGTTAACTAAGTGTTTCAAGAGTCTCTCCTGCCTGGGATACATTTAATTTGGATGATTTCAGTGTGCTCTCTGTGAGACTGCCCTTGAGAAGCATTCAGGAACTACAGCTTGTTCCAAATGATACTGTCAGTATTTTGGGGAGAGGAGGGGGAAAGGACTGGACTTATTACTGGAGCATGTTATTCCAATTCTGTATGATGAACTATATTGGCTTTTCCCTGTTTCTGGACATAGTTCAAGGTGCTGATGGTTACCCGGGTAACCCGGGGCCCCAAACCATCTTAGGTTTATAAGGACCACCTCCTCTTATGTTTCTACCTCTCTATTGAGATTTTGGGTAGGGGGGAGAATTGACCCATGTCACCATGTTGCAACATTGACTGAAGCTTGGTCGGTATGCATATAGGATGGGGCCTTTTCTGTTCTGGTGCCAGGCTTTGGAACTCATTGGAGAGGAGCTGGGATATTGCATTGAAATATTTGGGGATAAAAACCAGCATAATCAGCATGACCAGCTGAAGTAATGAGTATGTCTCAAACAGAAATAAGAAAGCAAGCAGCCATATGCACATCTTGCAATGTTGACGGTTCAACTTGTACTTGGTAAGGTTGCCATATCACCCAAACAAGGCAGGTTTTCCATGATTTCAGGCACCCCACTCAGCGACTGTTGTGTAAACAAGCTGACGGGGATTACCAGCAGCCATTAACAATAAATATGTAACTCGTGTCTAGCTGCTCTGAATAGTTCATATTTTAAAATGTGATTTTTAAAAAATAGTTTCCAACGTTTAAAAGTGTGAAATGTCTGTGTGCAAGTCAGTGGAGACACAGCTTCGTGCTAGATGTGTCCTGGGATGGACCGTGAGGGGACCATTTCGATAGACTAATTTGTGTTGCAACCTGAAGGGCATTCTGTGAGGGGAGATTTTTGGCTGGAAATGTAAACCAGCCTCAGCTCAACCGCTAACCTGCACTATTAACAATCTATTGTTTTTTATTTGAGAAATTGTTATCCTGCCCTTCTGCCCCAGGGCAGCTCTCAATAGCTATAAAAAAATGTACGCAATCGACGTCATCTGTACAATACCGGTGATTCCAGGTCTGCCACTCCCCCATCAGGGCTTCTCTCGCCTACCAAGGAGGGCCCCCATCCTGTAGCTCCCATGGTCCAGAGACTACAGGCTACCTGCTAGCAGATCTATGCAGCAGTTCCCTGGAAAGTCCTCTGAGGCAAGGGAGTGGGGCTGAGCAGGTGCAACTCACTCAGACTGGGATGGAGGCAGGTCGTCCACTGCTGGCACTTGTATCCTTGTGTAGAACATTGTAGGGCTGTTGTAAAACCCTATTTCTTACTCACAGGCTCCTCAACTTGCAATCTGGGCACAATAGACTGTATTGGTTTTGGGCATTGCAATGGCAACCTTCAAACGTTTTAAAACTAAAGCAACAACCATAATGAACCATTTTGAAATATGAACAGTCTCTGATTTTACTATTCAATATAAAAAAATCACGTTTTCAAAATCAAAAAATCAAAATCAACCCTAAACTCAAAATCAAAGCACTGCTGACTTTGCTGCTACCTTGCGGCCCAATCACAGCTTTGCTAAAATCCTGGATTTCTCACTTCTGCCCAAGAGGACAACAAAAGATGTTTCAAGAGCAGGAACTCTTGGTTTTGCATCTTTGTTCCAGGAGCAGGGTAGTGCTGGTTGTGCGGAGAGATTTCCAAAGAATCTGTGTGTCGAGCTGGTAGAAATCTACGATGAAACGATTTCCTAGAGAAGCGCAGGAGTAAATCTGCACTGAGGTAGTTGTGGTGTGCCATTTGTGATAAATCTGTAATTTCCGGTGTTCCCTGCTATTTTCTCTCTGTGTTTCCTAATGCTGTTGGACATTGTAGTCACCCCCCCCCCCCCCCGCAGCTTCTCTGTTAAGGAGTACTTCACAGACCTTCATTTGCATGTCTAGGAATTCAGGAATGTTTGAGTAAGGAATGAGCTGGCGGATTGGCTCAGGTTCCTGCCAGTTGTCCTCCAGGCAGAGAAAAGGTAGAGATCAAATAACAGGGTGACACCATTACAGCTGAATGATAAAAGCTCCCAAAGGCAGGGGTGTATTCAGTCTACCAAGACTTTTCCCCATTTAGCTGTGTGTTCAAACCGGGGAGAGAAGGGAGAAGGCTCTCTAGGGTTCAGCTTCAGCTGAGGGACACTGCAGGGATAGGGGTCCGCATTGCCCGTCAATGTCCTGGTTATGGTATGGATTACAGTCAGCGACACTGCACTAACTTCTGCCTGTTATGTCTCTATAGAGAGAGAGTGAGAAGAACTCTCTGTGATCCAGTTAATCCCCTTATCTGTCCCATTTCTTTGGCAGTTGTCAACACCATCCTATCTCTCTAGGGCAGTACTTCTCAAACTGTGGGTCTGGACCCATTTGTTGTTCATCTTATTTATTTATTTTATTTTTTAAAAGAATTTGTATCCCACCTTTCTCCCTGTAAGAGAAGGCAGCATACAACATTAAAATAAACATGTACATTAAAATAATTAAAAACACATAATTGAAACAATTAAAATAAACAACCCCAGTGGGTCACCTGTATTTACATATGTTAAAAGCCATTTGTTAAAAAGCCACCATGTCAGACATCGAAAGCTAACCTAAATAAAAATGTCTTGAGGCCCCGCCGAAAGGTCTCTAAAGAGGGAGCCGTTCTTAATTCCAGGGGGAGGGAATTTCACAATTGGGGCACCACTGCCGAGAAGGCCCTATTCCGTGCCGCCATCCCCCTCACCTCCGTCAATGGTGGCACGGTTAACAGGGGCCCCCCCGATGACCTCAGTACAGGTCGGATTATAAGGAAGGAGGCGGTCCCTCAAATACCCTGGACCTGAGCCGTTAAGGGCTTTAAAAGTCAAAACTCGCACTTTGAATTGTGCCCGGAAACGAACCGGCAGCTAGTGTAGCCGCCGGAGCAACGGTCCAACTGAGTCAAACCGACAGGCCCCAGCAACCACTCGGGCCGCCGCATTCTGCACTAGTTGCAGTTTCCGAACAGTCTTCAAAGGCAGCCCCACGTAGAGCGCATTGCAGTAATCTAGTCTAGATATCACTAAGGCATGAGTCACTGTGGCCAGGTCTCCACGGTCCAAGTACGGTCGCAGCTGGCACACCAGCCGAAGCTGGGCAAAAGCCCCCCTGGCCACAGCCGCCACCTGGGAATCCAGGAGCAGCTGCGCATCCAGGAGAACCCCCAAGCTGCGGACCTGCTCCTTCAGAGGGAGTACAACCCCATTCAGAGCAGGACAATGATCCCGTAACTGAGTCGTAGACTTCTGGACCAGAAGAACCTCTGTGTTATCAGGTTTTAGTTTCAGCTTGTTTGCCCCCATCCGGCTCCCAACTGCCTCCAGACAACGATTCAGGACATAGACTGCCGCCTTGGAGTCCTCTCCCAGCAGCTTCATATAGATATTAAGCAGCATGGGGGATAGAATTGACCCTTGTGGCACCCCATACCTCAAGGGCAAGGGTGCCAAACAAGCATTCCACCGCACCACCTTCTGGGATCTATCAGCCAGGAAGGAGTGGAACCACCTCAGAACGGCACCTCCAAGCCCCAACCCAGCCACCCGACCCAGAAGGACACCATGGTCAATGGTGTCAAAAGCTGCTGAGAGGTCCAGCAGGACCAACAGGGACACACGCCCCCTGTCCAGTCCCCGACGCAGGTCATTCTCCAAGGCCATCTCTGTCCTAAACCCCAGCCTGAAACCACACTGGAATGGATCCAGATAACCAGTTTCCTCCAAGACCCTCTGGAGCTGAGACGCCACTACCCGCTCGATCACCTTGCCCAGAAACGGGATATTTGAGACTGGCCAGAAGTTATTCAAAATAGTGGGATCCAAGGAGGGTTTCTGCAGTTGAGGGCGCACCACTGCCTGCTTCAAAGATGGTGGCACCACCCCCTCCCTTAGAGATGAATTGACCACCCTCCCCGTCCACTCAGCCAGCCCCGCCCGGGCAACCCTAATCAGTCATGCCGGACAAGGGTCAAGCGGGCAAGCAGACGGTCTCACACTCCTAAGAATTCTGTACACATCCTCAGGTTTTACAAGCTGAAAAGAATCCCAGGAAGAAGAACAGACAGGTGCCTCAGGGACATCATTAGATACTGCTAACGCGGCGTCCAAGTCATGCCGAATCCGATCGACTTTGCAAACTCATCACAGCGAGCCACTGTGTGTTCCGCCCCATCTACTGGGGGGGGCAGATGGAGTAGGCCCCGGACCACACGGAAAAGCTCAGCTGGACGGTTCTCCGTAGAAGCGATGCTGGCAGAGAAGAAAGCCCTCTTAGCTGCCACCACGGAATAGGCTCTGAAGTGAGCTCTAGCCCGTGCCCGGTCGGAGTCAGCACAGGTTTTCTGCCACCGTCGCTCTAGGCATCTACCCTGCCGCTTCATCGTCCGCAGCCCCTCAGTAAACCAAGGGGCCGCTCTGACTCTGCGGCTTGGTCGAGGACGCTCAGGAGCGATCAGATCCTGAGCCCTGGTCATTTCCCTATTCCAGAGGTCATCCAGGGCGCTGGGTGAGTCGCCGACTCTGGCAACAGGAAAGACCCCCAGAGCCCTCAGGAATCCATCCGGATCCATCATGCTCCGGGGGTGGACCATAGAATGAGGTCCCCCACCACTGCAGAGGCGACAAGCCGCAATAAGCCTAAATCCCACCAGGAAATGATCTGTCCATGACAATGGAGTGATGTTAATTTCCTCCACAACCAGATCACCATCCACCTGTCCAGGAGTAAACACCAGGTCCAGCATGTGAACTGCATCGTTCGTCGGGGCAGATATTCTCTGAGACAGACCCATGGTTGCCATGGCGGCCATGAAGTCCTGAGCCGCGGCTGTCCTTGGGGCCTCAGCATGGGCATTAAAGTCCCCCAACACCAATAGGCGAGGGCACTCCAATGCTACCGCCGAGATCACCCCGGTCAGCTCAGGCAGGGAGACTGTTGGGCAGCATGGCGGGTGGTACACCAACAGAATCCCTATTCTGTCTCACCCTTCCAACACAACATGGAGGCACTCAAACCCAGTGGACAGTGGGACAGGGTACCCAGATGGATGGTATCACGATAGACTATCGCAACTCCACCTCCCCGCCCCTGTAGTTGTGGCTGCTCCAATACCCGGAAATCTGGCAGGCACATCAGGGAGAGACTTGCACCTCCCAACTCATCCAGCCAGGTCTCCGTAATACACACCAGGTCAGCGCCTTCATCCAGGATTAAATCCTGGACTAGGCAGATTTTATTGTTAACTGACCTGGCATACAAGAGCAGCAGTTGCCCAGGGGACTGTTGCCCAGACCGTCGAGGGTTAGAGGGATGGGAGAAGGGCCAGAAAGAGGGACAGTCTGCCTGTGACTGACCCTCGTTCTCCTGAAACGGCCTGCCCAGCCCCCACTGCCATACCTTCTGTGACCCTGTCACTCTGCTAATGGTGGCCGCCTGCCCCTCCCCTAGACTCCCTCGAGGTGACAAACACATAGCCCTTCAGCAGAGCCTACTTCCTAACCACACAACCTAAAGATCTCACACACTCTCACACCACTCTCAATCACTACCTCACTCCCCAGTCAATCCAGTATCTAAAAGCACTCCCTCCAAACCCCAACCACTCCTGTCCAGCAACCCCCGCCTCCCTCTCACCGAGGCTCAGGTCACTGCACCCCACACACCTTGCCCCCCTCTCACTGAGCAGAGTGGGCAAAGGTCCCACTCGTCCCCCCTAGGCCCCCCTCTCATCGAGACCTAGGTTAACCACTCCCCTAACCCATTCACAGAGCCCCCACACTTACCAAACCACTCCGATCCTACACACTCAACACTCACCAACATACAGATATCATTCACTCTACCTTTCTCATGATGCAGACATGGCTCCTCCAATCTCCTTAAGATGTCCTGTGCACAGCTAAGCAGTGTGCAAGGAGAAGGGAGGGGGCTGACAACTGGTGGCAAATGGTGACCCACTGGGTAACAACAGCTTGGGTGGGCTCAGGCGCAGGATGCAGTCTTCTGGCCTGCTTGGTCTTCGATCCACTGGGTGAAGAGCCACGGGCAAAGAGCCCTTCGGCTCGTGCCGAAGCGAGGCGCAGGCCCAAATACCTAGATGGTATTCGTAAATACCAGGTTTTCACAATTTTGACCCCCTGAGGGTATCACCGTGAGCGGGCTGCCCCTCGTGACCCCACTGTCTCCATGCCCCCTGATATCCAACGATCTGTTCCTTTCAAAGTTGTAGCAACCGGGACGGAACTGCAGAAGCGATAAACTCTGAAAAGAGGGAAGGAGGCAGATCTATTTCTCTCTTCGGAGCTAAAGCAAAACGGAGTTTCCCCAAGGGCACTGCCATTGCCTAGGTGGTCTAATTTGCATCATAACACTTGTGAGTCTGTTCACTATCTTTTGTTTTTTCCCACGCCAGGAATAAACTTGAAGGAATTGCTTGGCTGTGAACGGAACGTTTCTTGGCTGTTCTTTTATACCAAAGATGACAGCAAAAGACACAAACTCTACTTTAGGAGAAGAATCTACAAGTTTTCTGACGTACACTTTGGAAAATTATCTAGCCTTTATGCCATATCTGTTGGGATTGTTAATAACTCTGATAATACTATATCTTCCAGTATTCATAGGATTTTTACTTTTTTATGTTGGTGCCATCTTCATAAACACTTGTAAAAAAATTGGCAACCTGCCAGATGATCCTGATAGCAGACAGTGGAGGAAACCACACCAAATACATGCATTTGTGATAAGTATGATAGGAAAGTTGTTGCATGGTACGTATATTTTTTTCCTAATCTCCAAGGAGCCGTATCCTCTTCTTTGGTAGCAATAGGCAATTAAGACAGCAATCCTACAACACTTACTTGAGAGTAGGGCCCATTGAACTCAATGGAGTTACTTCTAAGTAAACATACATGGAATTGTGTAGTAAAGGTCGCTTTGCTTATCTTATTTTGTTTCTGTCACGATGCCAGAAAGGCAAACGTTGATAGGTGGGACCAGTTTAACAGCACTGACTAACTTGGATTCAAGTCTTCCACAGATTCTCTACTCTTGTCAGCCTTCCAAATTCTCTACCAACAGCCCAATTCTATCGTCAGGCTGCACTGCTGAAACTCACATTCTGGCAGTGCAGCCTGACTTATGGTCGTGTTGCAAAACGCGATGCTCTATAGCACTGCCAGGCCGCTGCCAGAAATGGCGAGCAGCGCTGGCCGTGCAGCAGCAGCTTTCCTGAATCCCTTGACATCGGTAAATCAGTAGCGAGGTGGTTCATGGGTGGGAAGGATTGGGGCATTCCTTGGGAGGAACCAGAGGGTGAGGAAGGGTTAGGGTGGATTCAACAGCTATCTTATCCCCTTTTAAAAAAACCTCCCTACTCCTTTTCCTTCCTTGGACGTATGCCACCAAAATAGGTGGCTTAGGTCCAAAGGGATCCTACATGGCCCCAGAGCATAGGTGTAGGCATGTAAAAAGTATGTTTACTTACCTCCCATTTGCCTTTGGGTCACCCCCCCCCCCATAGCATGCAGCACACATGTTTTTAGTGCAGTTGTATTGGCGCTGGTGGTGGGGCATAGGATTGGGACCTAAACGCCCATTTTAAAAAGAGTAAGATAGTATGCTGAAAATCCTAATAGTTTTCTGCTGCAGAAAATTGTCATATACACTTCAGACTGTTTCTTCTTTTACTACAGTCGGACCTTTTTATCCATGGTTTTTACATTCACGGATTTGATTCAACACTGGTGGCAAAAGGGAGTCATTACTCCATTTTTCAGCATTGTCAGGGTACTGCCAACCGCTTACCACCTCCTGCGCGCGTCCAAACCACTGGAAAAAGAAAAAAACGCAATCAGGAATCTGTCGGGGGCCTGCCAGCTGTTTCCCAGTGTATTTAAATTGCTGAGGAAAAAAGAATCTCTGGCTCCATCTACAGGTTGCTTTTGGTAGCGGTTTCTCTTTTTTTCAGTCAGTTTAAACAAATTCAGGAGGAGGGAAACACCGAAGATGCTGGAAAAAAGGTAATGTGGCACCCCAGTTTTCCTATAACACTGTTATTTTTAATCTATTGGGGTTCCAGGAACAGAAACCCAGTGGAACAGAACCCCGTGGATAAAAAGGTCCGACTGTATATCTTAGTTGATATTTCCATTTTAATGAATTAATTGATTAAATGCATACTCCCTTTTTAGCCAAGTTTTACTAATGGAGCCAATTCGACCAAATTCACAAAAACGTCCAATATTAGGAAGACGAGGAGATATTCATCTTCTGGTCATAAAGCTGGAAGCAAGCCACAAAAAGTCTGGAAGCTGATGACAAAGTCTACGTTCTAGGCTTTTTCCTTCCTTCAGTCCAGCATACCAATTAATACTTGCCTATAGATGTGGCAAGATCTTTTAGGGAGCCCCTGTTTCAGGTTCCAGCACTGTCTGGATTCATTTGGTGATGGCCCCCACCTCTGTGGAATTCCTTGCCTTGAGAGTGGAGACTGGGTCCTCTTTGCCTGAAGAGGTTCCGGTACCAACAGGGCTTTGCTGACCAGCTATGAGTGCTCTCTCCCATCTTTAGGGAGGGAGCTTTCTAAATTTGTCTCTCTTCTGGACATGCTGTTCCAGTATGTACTCCTGTTAATCTGTCATTCTATTTCAGGGGTTCTCAACCCCTGTGTTGTCAAACTCTCCTTTCCTATCCCTTTAAGTGTTTTAGGCCCACTTGAGGCTAATTAGTTCCCCTTTTTACTTCAAGTTTTTGAGCCAAGTCAAAGTCCAAAATCCAGTCCAAGGTCAAAGCCACAGAGGGTTCTCAAGCCAGTCCAAGGTCAGTCCACAAGTCAGTCAGCCTAGTCCAGGTTAGTCCACAAATCAATCCACTGCACCTCTCTACAACCCACACCCTTCCATCCTCCTGGTGCTGCTTTTATACTTGACGACCTGACACTACCACCACCGAATCTGCCCCTTTCCTGGGGTCAATCTTCCCTCCTCTCCATCCCCTTTGCCTCCCCGTTCTGCTCAGCCCCTGTCACATTACACCCCCTCCCCACCTCCCTCTCGCCCTGTGCATGTTCTTTCAGTTTCAGGCGGGCATCTGTTGGCAGATGGCACGAGACGCTGTTCACTCACTGCTTCAAGCAGGGGCCAGCCCATATGCACCAACTTTCACGATGGCCAGAAACGCAGTCATGCCACCCGAACGCTCGTTCCGGCAGCATAATGCACTGTTAAGATTAGGCTGTAAGTTTCCCATCTCAAAGCCACGCTTTTTCCTGCTTGTTCTTTCTTCCTGGTCTACTAAAGAAGGTAGATATATAAATGTTTGTTCTGCAGCAGCTCCATTAAGCAATACCTAAGAATTTACCTGTTGTTCCATGGACAGGTTATGAGATTTGCGGCATGGACAATATTCCTAAAGGACCCGCAGTCCTTGTCTATTTCCATGGAAGCTTGCCTGCTGATTATTTCTTTTTTGTAACTACGTACTACAGAATGACAGGAAGATTTTGCCGATCGGTGATAGATCATTTCTTCTTTCTTCTGCCAGGTAAAAGGAAAAATCCTGTAACTTTGGTCACTGGAAGTATTTTAAGTTGGAACATTGAAATGTTTAGATCCCGAATTTCAGATGCTGATTAGAGGTGTTTCATCTCTTCTGTGCACTCCTCTTCCCCACCACGTTGTACGGGTCAGGGAAAGACATTGGGTTCATATAAATCTAACTAAAGGGTCCATACTCCTTTTGTGCTCGGGGTCCTTCTCTTTGCAACCTCCTTAGACAGATGCCCACCTCTGCCCTACCGACTGCAGCTGGCACCTGGCTGGGCGCCCCCTTCTATTTCTCTGCTTTACTTCTTTATTCCGACTTGTACAGAGATTAGTGTCCCAGCTGTAAATCAGGATGGGGGAGGGGAAGATGTAGGGCAGCTTACCCCTTTAGTTGATATCTATCTTCCAGGTCAACATTCTCCTCCCCAAGCTGTTTTTTCATTTGCTTTGAGGGTGCTGAGGGAAAAGAGAACCAGAAACTATCCAGGAAGAGTGGAAAAGGAGTAGGAAGAAAAGGCTTAAGCACCTTCTCTCTATGCACTCTTCCTTGGCTCAGAACCAAAGGGTAGTTTTCCCGCCTTATCGGGAGGGGAAAATTAGGGAAGGAAGGAAACGGATAGGAAATTTGTTAGGCACTGGGGAACGTTTTGTGACAAGCCGGGCCTGTACAAGAGGGACGGGCTTCACTTGAAGCAAAACGGAACCAGACTGCTGGCGCGTAACATTAAGAAGGTGGCAGAGCAGCTTTTAAACTGACTCCTAGGGGAAAGCCGACAGGAGCCGAGGGGCATCCGGTTCGGGACTCCTTATCCCTAGGGAATGAGGGTGCAGAGGATGGGGAATAGTCAAGTAATAGCAGAGTAAAAACTGGGAGTGGTAGCAATGGGACATGACAGCCAGTCTAGCAGGACAGAAGGCTGCAGGAATAAAGGTGCAAACATGCAGCTCTTCTTGGGGGACCAGGTATATAAGTGCTTTTATGCAAATGCCCGAAGTGTACGGGCAAAGATGGGAGAACTGGAATGTTTGGTGGCTAGGGAAAACATTGACATAGTAGGTATAACAGAAACCTGGTGGAATGCAGAGAACCAGTGGGATACTGCAATTCCAGGATATAAACTCTATAGGAGGGACAGAGAGGGGCGTGTTGGAGGTGGGGGTGGCCATCTATGTCAAAGAGGGGGTAGAATCCACCAGAGTAGAGCTGGAGGGGGGCTCTGACTCCTCCGTAGAATCACTGTGGGTTGGATTACCAGGCTCAAAGAGTGATGCAATAGTAGGGGCATGCTACCGTCCTCCAGATCAAAAACCTGAAGGGGATCTTGAAATGAGGAAGCAAATCAGGGAGGTGTCAACGAGAGACAGGGTTGTAGTCATGGGGGACTTCAATTATCCTCACATCGACTTGGTCAATTCATGCTCAGGTCATGAAAGAGAGACTGGATTTCTGGATATGTTAAATGACTGTGCCTTAGAGCAGCTTGTCACGGAACCGACCAGAGGACAGGTGACTCTGGACTTGATATTGTGTGGCACTCAAGTTCTGGTCAGGGAGGTAAATGTTACCGAATCGTTGGGGTATAGTGACCATGCTGTGATCTGTTTCGCCATGCATGTCGGAGGGAGAGTGCCGAGCAAATCTGACACGAAAACCCTTGACTTCCGAAGGGCTGACTTCCCCAAAATGAGGAGACTAGTTTAAAAAAAGCTGAAAGGGAAGGTAAAAAGAGTCCAATCGCTCCAGAGTGCATGGAGGCTGTTTAAAACAACAGTCATAGAGGCCCAGCGGGAGTGTATCCCACAAAGGAGGAAGGGCTCGACCAAGTCCTGGAGGGTGCCGGCATGGCTAACAAGCACAGTTAAGGAGGCTATAAAAGGCAAGGAAGCTTCCTTCCGTAAATGGAAGTCTTGCCCTAGTGAGGAAAATAAACAGGAGCACAAACTGTGGCAAAAGAAATGTAAAAAGATGATACGGGAGGCCAAGCAAGACTTTGAGGAACGTATGGCAGGCAACATAAAAGGGAATAATAAAAGCTTCTTCAAATATGTTAGAAGCAGGAAACCTGCCAGAGAAACGGTTGGTCCGCTGGATGGTGAGGGAGAGAAAGGGGTGATAAAAGGGGACTTGGAGACTGCAGAGAAATTAAATGAGTTCTTTGCATCTGTCTTCACGGCAGAAGACCTCGGGCAAATACCGCTGCCGGAACGGTCTCCCCTGACTAAAGAATTAAGTCAAATAGAGGTTAAAAGAGAAGACGTCTCAGACTTAATTGACAAAATAAAGATCAATAAATCACCAGGCCCGGATGGCATCCACCCAAGAGTTCTGAAGGAACTCAAGAATGAAGTTGCTGACCTCTTGACCACAATATGCAACTTGTCCCTTAAAACGGCCACTGTGCCAGAGGATTGGAGGATAGCTAATGTCACGCCAATCTTTAAAAAAGGAAGGAGGGGGGACCCGGGGAACTACAGGCCGGTCAGCCTAACATCTGTTCCAGGGAAGATGGTGGAAAGTCTCATTAAGGATAAAATCTTAAAATACATAGAAGAACAAGCTCTACTGAGGGAGAGTCAGCATGGCTTCTGCAAGGGGAAGTCTTGCCTCACAAACCTGTTAGAATTTTTTGAAAAGGTCAACAGGCATGTGGATGCGAACGAACCCGTGGATATTATATATCTGGATTTTCAGAAGGCGTTTGACACGGTCCCTCATGAAAGGCTCCTGAGAAAACTCCACAGTCAGGGAATAAGAGGGCAGGTCCTCTTGTGGATTAGGAACTGGTTGAAGACCAGGAAACAGGGAGTGGGAGTCAATGGGTAATTTTCACAATGGCGAGAGGTGAAAAGCGGTGTGCCCCAAGGATCGGTCTTGGGACCGGTGCTTTTCAACTTATTCATAAATGACCTGGAGTTGGGGATAGGCAGTGAGGTGGCCAAGTTTGCAGATGACACTAAACTTTTCTGGGTGGTGAAGACCAGCAGGGATTGTGAAGAGCTCCAGAAGAACCTCTCCAAACTGGGAGAATGGGCAGCAAAATGGCAGATGCGCTTCAATGTAAGTAAGTGCAAAGTGATGCACATTGGGGCAAGAAACCAAAATTTCACATATACGCTAATGGGTTCTGAGTTGTCTATGACGGATCAAGAGAGAGATCTTGGGGTGCTGGTGGACAGGTCGATGAAAGTGTCGACCCAGTGTGCGGCGGCTGTGAAGAAGGCCAATTCCATGCTCGGGATCATTAAAAAAGGGATTGAGAATAAAACGGCCAATATCATTCTGCCCTTGTACAAATCGATGGTAAGGCCACATCTGGAGTATTGTGTCCAGTTCTGGTCACCACACCTCAAAAAGGATATAGTTGAATTGGAAAAGGTGCAGAAAAGAGCAACCAGAATGATTTGTGGGCTGGAGCACCTCCCTTATGAGGAAAGGCTACAGCGTCTGGGGCTTTTCAGTCTAGAAAAAAGGCGCCTGAGGGGGGACATGATTGAGACTTATAAAATTATGCATGGGATGGAGAGAGTGGATAGAGGGAAATTCTTCTCCCTCTCGCACAACACCAGATCCAGGGGACATGCACTAAAATTGATTGGAGGGAGAGTTAGAACAGACAAAAGAAGATATTTCTTTACCCAGTGTGTAATTCATCTGTGGAACTCCTTGCCACAGGATGTGGTGATGGCATGTGGCCTAGATGCCTTTAAAAGGGGTTTGGACAGATTCATGGAGGAAAAGACCATCACAGGTTACAAGCCATAAGCAACCTCCTGGTTTTAGAAGTGGGTTTTCTCTGTGCCAGGTGCAAGGGAGTGGCGACTGGACGCAGGTATCTTGTTGTCTTGTGTGCTCCCTGAGGCATCTGGTGGGGCCACTGTGTGATACAGGAAGCTGGACTAGATGGGCTTTTGGCCTGATCCAGCAGGGCTCTTCTTATGTTCTTATGTTCTTATGAAATGGATTGCAGTGGAAAATCAGGAAGAAGGGGAAGGTATAAAGGTCCGCATTATATCTGCTGATATTTCTCCTGCAAATATCTGGTTAATGTTACTCAGCATCAACACACACATACCGTATTGTCCTGAGTATAAGACGCACCTGATTATAAGACGCACCCTTAAAGTATGGTGCTATTAAAAAATTAATTAAATCACTGGCATTATTGCAACAGCCTGATTATAAGACGCACCCCTAGTTAAAAAACTTAAATTAGGAGAAAAAAGTGAGTCTTATACTCAGACCAATACGGTATTTGGGAAGGTGTAATTCTGTCCTTGCATGACATGTGTTCTGTCTAGCTCATAAATGAACTGGGTCTTTTTCTTAATGGTAGAGTACAATCATTATCTAACATGTCCCATTTTTGTTTGGTCCCATTTTTCCAGGACTAAGAACATATATTTACATGGAAGGCTGTGATCATCCAAGCAGAGAAGAGTGTGTGGCTCTTCTGAAGAAAGGGCATCTGCTGGGCATTGCACCAGGTGGACTTCGAGAGCAAAACTACAGTGATAACAATTACAAACTCATCTGGGGAAAACGTCAAGGATTTGCTCAAGTAGCCATAGATGCAAAAGTGGTGAGTAAGCATGATCTTCGGCAGATTTCTGCTATTCAAAGTGTTCAACCTACTTTTATCTTTACAACAAGCCTGTAAATATAAGTGTTATATTAATACTGAGGGGCTGAGGCTGGAAGGGAGTAATGGCCCAATCCTATTTGGATGCCATACCGATGTTGCACGAATGCCGGTATGATGTCTGTCATATTCCAAAGCTGTCCAGGCAGCGCCAGACTAGCACAGCCCTTCCCAGCAACATCGACAGCATCCATGGATTCCCCCACTCAGCCCGTCAATCACCAATGTCATCCTGACATTGGGATATCATTGGCACGACAATGCAATGTCCGTGCTTCATCGGTCTTGCATCTGTGCTACATCAGGGTTATGTTCTGGATCATCGATGTGATGTCCAAGGAACCAATAGCTGCATCCACCCAGGCCCAACACCAATGCCCATAGAAGCACTGTCAGGGGGAAGCAAGTTGTTTATGCAAAGCACTCCTTTGAGTGCCCAGTGCACTTTCTCTATAATCCTCATCACCAGTTCCTGTGTCTGTGCGCTGAGTGTGGAGAACACGAGACCAGAGAAGTATAGCTCCATCATGACACACGTCCCCTCATCTGAGTTGTGGTCTCCCTAGCAGGGGCTTCCATACTGGGGCCAGTGTGCTATAATTGGCTATTGTTAGGCATAGTCTGTATCCTGTGCTCCATTGTAGGAAGGTGAGGGGGGCAATATAGTGGGAGTTGTCTTTTTCTGGAAGAGTTTTGCTTCCACATTGTGACCTCTGGGTTTTGCTCCTGTTATGTCAACTCTGTTATTGGCGTGATGTTTTCCTGTTGTCTGGGGCCTCTATGTCACCAGGACAGGGTTTAGGATATGGCACATGTGGTCTCCTCCTCATTCGGTCCACTTTCCTCCCATGTCTCCACCCTATTTGGAGGCTTTTGCTGATCCATAGCATCCATGGCATCTCCTTTGTTGGAACTTGGGCTACGATGGCAGGACTATTCCTGCAGTAGCATAGCTATTGGTGCATCGGTGTCCCAGGGTGTACCATTTACTATGCTGCTGTATATGATTGCACTCTAAAAATGGAATTTTCAGGGATAGAACTTCCACTTAATTGGATTTATCTGTATATGTATTCAGAGACCTCTGTTTGTCACGTGTTAGCTACTTGTGAGCCCACAAAAGGGCCATGTGGCAAGCTAGTTATCTGGCCATTCTTTGTTGTTCAGTCGTTAAGTCGTGTCCGACCCTTCATGATCCCATGAACCATATCCCGCCAGGCCTTCCTGTCCTCCACTATCTTCCTGAGTTCGCTCATTTTCATGTTTGTTGCATCGGTGATGCAGTCTAACCATCTCATCCTTTGCCTTCCCCTTCTGCTTTTGCCTTCAATCTTTCCCCGCATCAGAGTCTTCTCCAGAGAGTCCTCTCTTCTCTAAAATATTTGAGCTTCAGCCTCGGTACCTGTCCTTCTAGGGAACAGTCAGGGTTAATTTCATTTCGGATTGACTGATTTGATCTCCTAGCAGTCGAAGGGACTCTCAGGAGTCTTCTCCAGCACCACAGTTTGAAAGCATCTATGCTTTGGCGCTCCGCCTTCCTTATGGTCAAACTCTCGCAACCATACATTGCTACTGGGAACACCATCGCCCTGACTATGCGAACTTTGGTTGGCATGGTGATATCTCTGCTTTTTATTATGCTGATTAAGTTTGCCATAGCTTTCCTTCCAAGGAGTAAGCGTATTTTAATTTCATGGCTGTTGTCTCCATGATCTTGGAACCCAAAAAAGTAAAATCTGTTACTGCTTCCATTTCTGCCTCTTCTGTTTGCCACAAGTTTACCAGATTCCCATTTTTCTATGTGTCCAATAGCTTGGAATGCCTTCACACAGGGTGCGAGGGTGCAAGGAAGATCACCTGGTTGCAGGCACCCCGCCATGAATTTTAAAATGCCACAAGTTGCCTAATGAAGTATCCTATTCAATTTTAGGAGCAAGAAATGGTTTCATTGCATTAAGAAAATTAAGTTTCATAATCTATTTTCTTTCATATTTCTTAGCCAGTCATCCCTGTCTTCACACAAAATCTTCGGGAGGGATATAGGGTATATGGAAACATAGGTAAGATATATTTAAACTTTTCTGAACAATATCTTTTGTAGATTGCAATCCTATGCGCCGTTTTCCAGGAAGAAGTCCAATTGTAAACAGTGGGACATACTTCTCAGTACAAATGTGGATACACAGGCTGTACTTATTGTTCAATGTAGCATGTGAAAGAATTTTTTGTGTGTGATTTCATTGTTACCTTTAACGAAGTTAGTCGAGAGCCTCTCAGTTTGAAAGTAAAGCAGAGCCACCAAAACTAAGAATAGTTGAAATAAATCTGAATGGGGCCTGCTGCCCGATTGCAGCCCTTACAGGCCTCGCTGGCTGCCTCAGTCGTAGTGCTCATGCGGGCAACTCCCCCTTCCAAAATAGAAAAAAGCCCCTCACCTCAGTCCTTCCACAAGCGGTTCTTCTCCAAAAACATGGAGTGCAGAAATTCCTGGGGTTTTTTTTAAAGGGACCACTTGCAGGAGGTGCGAGGGAAGGAAGTACTCCTTCCTCACATGTAGTTTAGAGGGCTTTTACCTCACTTTAAACTCTGCACAAGAAAGGAGAAGGTAAGGAAGGAGATGACTGGAGTACAGCATTTAGCAATAGGGAAGCGATCAGTGCGGGTGATGGGTGGTGGCAGACTCATTTTGAAGGGTAGCCTGAATCTGCCTCTTTGCCCCACCTCTCATGCTCAGCGCAAGCTGTACATAAGAACGTAAGAAGAGCCCTGCTGTATCAGGCCAAAAGCCCATCTACTCCAGCCTCCTGTATCACACAGTGGCCCCACCAGATGCCTCAGGGAGCACAAGATAACCTGTTTCCTGTTGTCACTCCCTTGCACCTGGCACAGAGAAAACCTACTTCGAAAACCAGGAGGTTGCTTATGGCTTGTAACCTGCGATGGTCTTTTCCTCCATGAATCTGTCCAAACCCCTTTTAAAGGCATCTAGGCCAGGTGCCATCACCATATCCTGTGGCAAGGAGTTCCACAGATAAATTACACGCTGGGTAAAGAAATATTATCTTTTGTCCGTTCTAACTCTCCCTCCACTCAATTTTAGTGCATGTCCCCTGGATCTGGTGTTGTGCGAGAGGGAGAATAATTTCCCTCTATCCACTCTCTCCATACCATGCATAATTTTATATGTCTCAATCATGTCCCCCCTCAGGCGCCTTTTTTCTAGACTGAAAAGCCCCAGACGCTGTAAACGTTCCTCAAAAGGGAGAAAACACAACAACTTCATAAAGGAACAGTAATTTCCATCCTGAAACATGTATGTTGTTTGTGACTATATTCTTTTCCTAGCTCGATGGGCTACATTTATAATAAAGGGAAAAAAAAAACATTTTCACTGTTCCACCTGTCAATCCCAGCTCTGCATTCCTTCATTGGCCAGAAAAATGGAAGGGAACAATGGAAGGGGGGGGGGAAGAAGGCTCTCCCCACTGAACAATCACACAGAAGGCTGCCTGCATGTATTGGCACATACGACCATTTCCAGAGCAGGTAGAGCATCGTCCCTTATGTGCCATCCACTTTATGGATGAATAACCTCAACCAAGGGTATTCTACATGCCCCTCATGCAGTAACGACTGCGCGCGCATCACCTGGTAGTGGGGCGCGCGTGCGTCACCCCCTGCCACCCCAACCCACCCCGCGCGTCACCTACCTTAAGCCGGGCGTCTTCGTCCTTGCCCTCGGCTTGTTGTGCACAGGTGTGGATTTTCCATGCACGTGCACTCCGTCGCTGAGGGCAAGAGCCTGCCCGGTTGCCCTCAGCTGCGGATCCGCCATTCTGGCACATGCGCAGAGTGCCGCTGAGGGTACGAGGCTGCCCGGTTGTCCTCAGTTACGGTCTGCACATGCGCAAACATGGCGGACCCGCAGCTGAGGGCAATGTGCATGCATTGAAAATCCACGCATGTGCAGAAGAAACTGCTGGCCAAAGAGGCTGAAGAGGAGGCTGGGGGTGCGCGCATCACCCTTCTGCGCGCGGCACACCACAGCGACCCACAACGACGTTAGTGCCCTCATGCTCCAGTGAAATCCCAGGTGAAATCTAACATTCAACAGCATGCAGAAATCTTCTGTTCCACTAACTTCCATACAGAGAGATTAGTCTTTTAAATGAATAAACACTAAGCAAATTTTAAACCATGAGATAAAATCAAAGTTGAAAAGAACATGTGGGCCTGTCTTTGCTGGCACCCTATTGTGGTGAAAGTGTGGAGCAAGGCTGACACTGCTGGCGAATCAGTTATAGAAACATGCTGGATTTATCCCTTGTAATCTCTGGACAGCTCTCCTGTCTTCCCCAGAGGAGGGAGAAAACACAACCACTTCATAAAGGAACAGTAATTTCCATCCTGAAAGATGTATGTTGTTTGTGACTATATTCTTTTCCTAGCTCGATGGGCCACATTTATAATAAAGGGGGGAAAAACACATTTTCACTGTTCCACCTGTCAATCCCAGCTCTGCATTCCTTCATTGGCTAGAACAATGGAAGGGAACAATGGAAGGGGGGGGAAGTCTCTCCCCACTGAACAATCACACAGAAGGCTGCCTGCATGTATTGACACATACATCCATTTCCAGAGCAGGTAGACACTTGTGTTCTTTTTTAAATGAAAGCTGGCAATCCAGGCCAGCTAGCAAGCAAAGGAGGTGAGATGCCTGAACTCCATGAAAAATGTGCTGACGGGCAACATGCCAACACTACACAGGTACAAGCTGAACAATCAACATTGCAAGGTGTGCAGATGGCTGCTTGCATTTCCTATTTCCACTCATTCCTTTAGCTGCTGATTTTTTTTGTCCCAAATCTTTAAAGGCAACAGTCCTGCTCCCTCAAACATGACGATGATTTACAGTATCTCAGTGTTATCTTACTTTGATCTTATCTTCACATACAGGACTAATGAGACGGCTTTATGAACGAACTCGGTTTATAATCTTTCCAGTATGTGGACCATTTCCGGTAAAATTGCGGACCCATATTGGAGAACCCATTCCATACGATCCAAATATAACTGCTGCAAAACTGTTTGAAAAAGTAAGCATTTAATTTATTTGCTGTTGAGTTAAAAGATATAAATGGGACATCATTTATTACTAGATATGTTTGAAAATGGTGATAATAAAATAAAAACATGTAACACTACTTTCTGCTATTTCATTTTGGTTAAACACCGAAATTTGTGGAAAAAACACACACCTCTATTTATTACCGTTTGTGCATTCCGTGAATTTGTTCAGAAGGGGAAGTGGGACCATGTCTGTTGGCCATACAAACCAATGCTAGTTGTCTTTTTGTCATGCCTGTTGGTGGACACACATTTGCGGTTACTGTGAGGGAGCTCTACATGTATGCAGCTGAGCTGTGTGTACAAAAGACTCCTCTCTGCGATTTAGAACCTTGTTCGCTCAGGGCTCAAAATCATGTGGAGGAGAACTGTATGCTTCCGGCTTTGGTTGTGTAGGGAGCCTTTCCCATTGGGGGCATCGGCATGGGGAGCATGGCCAAGAGGTGCCATCTCGCTTCCCTTGAAGGCTGGGATTAATTGGCAAGGCCAGGCCTGCTCACTCACTTCCACTGCTGCTCCCCTTCCAATGTCCTGTATCCTTTAAGGATGTGGGGAGCAGAGTGGCAGAGAAAGTGTGGAGGAGAGGAGTCCTCCAGGGTAGAACATTGAAACCTTCTCATCTCCCCTATGCTCCCCCTTCCGCTACTCACATCTTTTAAGAATCCTGGGAGTGAAAGGAGGTATGACAGAGTCTGGTGTGCCCCTGGGAAAGGGCAAGTGGGATTTGGCATGACGCTTCAAGTACGGGGAGGTTTTACGTTAGCCCTGGATTCCTCCTATAAGAGCTTGCCTGGAAGCTTTGCATCTGAGGCTCTAGTCTATGGTGAAAGGGGGGGGGGCTCTTCAGTCATGGGGTCAGGGTTATGCAACAGTCTCCCAGGAGAGATGTGCCTGGCCTTCGTTGCCTGTTTTAGTGCACGTTGGTACCATTGTGTTTCGTAGTGGCTGACTTGCAACATGAATTAACAAATGCCTTTTCCCTGCATGTTTCTCTTAACAGACCAAACTTGCAGTAGAAGCTTTAAGAGACAAACACCAAAAACTACCAGGGAGCATATTGTCTGCGCTTTGGGAACGCTTTGAGGTTCATCGCAAAGAAGAATAGTGTGAATAATGGACTGGTTGGATATGACCTTTGATAAGTGAGCTCTATGTGAGACTTGAAAGAAATGTGCAGTTATACAAAGCTTTGAGATAAATGCAACACTATAAGAAAAATGCTTATCATCATACTATATATTGTTATAACCTGCCCTCCAGGAGACCCTTCTTTTACAAAGACTTTGCAGAATTGCCCGAACCTGTGATTCATTCTGAATCAACAGCTTCTGCCGCATCCTCTGTAGCCAGTTAGACACTAAATGTCACCTGCATTCTCCACCAAAGCAAAGATGCAGATATCCAGCCCAACACCTGAGGGGGATGCAAAATGCTGGCCTCCCTTACTACTTGCACTGATCTTCTCAGTCTGGCAGAAAGGGAACAGATTGGAAGAGTAGATGATGGTGTAGAGGAGAAAGGAGCGGCTGGTTAGAGCATCAAAGATTATCCAGCTCTCCCTCTGCTCCACATTTTCTTTTGATTGTGAACATTTAAGATCAAAAACTATGTTAGGACTATGACATTCGACTCTGACATTCTTGCTTGACATTCTTGCTCTATCTAAAAGAATGTGAGCTCTTCCATGTCAGAGTTTATGGATTTTGGCAATTAATCTTTCTGTTTCACGTTGGCGACCGCAGAAGTTTTTTTTTATTGTACCTCTTTTTTTTTTTTAAGAGAAGGGGAGATTGGCACCTGGTGAAAAATTTGCAATATGACTACACAATTGGAGAATTGTTTTAAAAAATGGGAAAAGAGATTTGATGCAAAAATGGGAATTGTGCAGGAAGAACTTCAGAACATGAAAGTAGAGCTGAAAACAATAATTGTCCAAGTTAGGTAAAGTGGAAGTACAGGAAGATGAAGACATTGACTTAGAGAAAGAGATTTCAGCAGAGAAAGTATCAACAAGAGATACAGTTAAACCAAGACTTGAGATAGAGAAGCACTCTACTAAAAGAGATTTATTTATTTATTTACAGTATTTTTTTTATCCCGCCTTTCTCCCTGAAGGGACTCAAGGCGGCTTACAACACAAAAAATACAATGCCAAAATAGTACATATATTAATAGTTACTGTCAAACAATAAAAAAACAATTAACAAAAACTAATAAAAACATCTAAAATTGATTTAAAAGATTATTACAATTAAACATTTGCATCAGATTGCATCAGAGAAAGTACCAACAAAAGGTCTACAACCGCATGTTAAGAAGACTTGAGATAGAGAAGCAGAGTACTTTACTAAAAGACATTTCCTTAAGAACTATACAGAAAAAGAAGAGCTATATATTCTTCATGGAGGTGCTGAAGAAAAAGAAGATTGCCTTTCGGGGGAGGAACTTAGAAGAAGTGAATGATTCCAAGGAAAAAATTGTAAAGTGGATACAATTTAAAAAGCAAGGGACTTTCAGAGAAGATTTAAGTTTGAAGAAGAGGAGGAAGAAGAAGAGGAACAAGAAGAAGAGGAAGAAGAAGGAGGGGAGGGATGGAAGGTGGAATGGCAAACTGTCAAAATTAAAAAGGGATTATAATTTTTTGGGGGGAATATTACTGGGGCTAATGTTACGTAAAAAGAAAAAAGGTTTTATTATTTAAACAAACAAATAAGATGGGACTTGTTTTTAAGAAACTCATGTAAAGAGTGATGAAAATAATGGATTTAGAAAAAATTGGTTTTTGTTCTCCTTAACAAATCTGAAGAAAAATGGGTTGTCTTAATATACTGAAAATATTTGAAGCAGGAATTAAGACTTTTAGATGACAAAGGAAAAGTTAGTTAACCCTTTTGTGAATAAAAGAAAAATGTTTTATTATTTGAAAAGATTTAAATAAGATGTGATTTATTTTTAAGAATCTTATATAAAAAGGGGTTATAGATTTTTTTTTAGATAGAAAAATTTGGGAGTTTTTTAAAAAAATAAATTTGAAGAAAAATGGGATGGCTTTATGTATTAAAATATTTGAAGCGGGAATTAAGATTTTTAGTTGATAAAGGAAGTTAGTTAATCTTTTTGTGAATAATTGGAAACCACTTATAGATTCTTTGAGACAGTGAGAGAAGAAGTGATGAAATGTGGATTTAATGAATAGTATATTGGAGATATAGGCTTGGTTAGATATTATAAGAAGAAAATATATAATAGTATATAAGTAAGATTTACTGCTTCGCGCTTGCTGTAATCTTTCATAATATGTTGTATTGTATTGTTGTTTTGTTTTGTTTAGTAGTATATTAATAACATATATATATATATATATATATATATATATATATATATATATATATATATATATATATATATATATATATATATATATATATATATATATATATAACTACGTTAGGAGTTTCCACGACAGATTTTGAATGTTTAATCTTTCCATTTCCCCTGATGAACTGTCAACTGTGGAGAGCAGTACAACCACAAAACACATCACAGGAAGAAAGGTAAGCCATACACAGCAGCACCAGCAACACACACAACGCAATCCTGACTAAAGATTTGCTCTATCCTATCCCCGTTACATCGGATCATGATCAGTCTGGGGGTCTACTTATGGGAAAAGGACGTTTGTCCACTTCCCCCGGTGTAGTGCAGGGAGGCACGAATGCCCTTCCTCAGATTTCCACCAGCTATTTAGGTGGCGTAAGTTCGAGGAGGCCATGTAAAGGCCACGCCCGAACGGGAAGGGTATATGGCAGCCGTCATCCCCGCCCCTTCCCGGGGTGGCTCAGCCAACCTCCAGCCTCACTCACCACCCGGACCGCTCCCACCGGTGGCTGCAGGGACGATCTGGTGCTGGAGTGAGGGCTGCCGGTCTCCACTCCGGTGGCCCTTACTCAGGAGTCATCACAAACGTGCTTTACAGCTTTTAACAAATGTAAATATAGGTGACCCACTGGGGTTGTTTGTTTTAATTGTTTTAATTATCCTGTGGCTCAGTCCACCTAAGCTGCTGTTACCCAGTGGGTCACCATTTACCATTAATTGTCAGCCCTCCTCCCTTCTCCTTGCACATTGCTATCTGTGCATAGGACATCTTAAGGAGATTGGAGGAGCCATGTCAGCATCGAGAGAAAGGTAGAGTGAATGATATCTGTATGTTGGTGAGGGTTGATTGTGTAGGATTGGGGTGGTTTGATAAGTGTGGGGGTTCTGTGAATGGGTTAGTGGAGTGGTTAACGTTGGTCTCGGTGAGAGGGAGACCTAGGGGTAACGAGTGAGACCTATACCCCGGTGAGAGGGGGGCAAGGGGTGTGGGGTACAGTGACCCGCGCCTCGGTGAGAGGGAGGCGGGGGTTGCTGGACAGGAGTGGTTGGAGTTTGGAAGGAGTGCTTTTAGATACTGGATTGACTGGACAGTGACGTGGTGATTGAGAGTGGTGTGGGAGTGTGTGAGATCTTTAAGCTGTGTGGTCAGGAAGTAGGCTCCGCTGAAGGGCTATGTGTTTGACACCTCGAGGGAGCCTAGGGGAGGGGCGGCCGGCCACCATTAGCAAAGTGACAGGTCACGGAAGACATGGTGGTGGGGGCTGGGCAGGCCATTTCAGGAGAATGAGCATCAGTCACAGGCAGACTTTCCCTCTTTCTGGCCCTTCTCCCATCCCTCTGAACCTTGGCAGTCTGGGCAACAGTACCCAGAGTCTGAAACTGCTGCTCTTGAACGCCAGGTCAGTCAACAATAAAATCTGCCTAGTCCAGGATTTAATCCTGGATGAAGGTGCTGACGTGGTGTGTATTACGGAGACCTGGATGGATGAGTCAGGAGGGGTAAGTCTCTCCCTGATGTGCCCACCAGGTTTCCGGGTATTGCAGCAGCCATGACTACAGGTGCGGGGAGGTGGAGTTGCGATAGTCTATCGTGATACCATCCATCTCACTGGGTACCCTGTCCCGCAGTCCACTGGATTTGAGTGCCTCCAAGTCATGTTGGAGGTGTGGGGTGCCACAAGGGTCAATTCCACTGGCGTCGCTCTAGGTGGGATGGAACGCTAAGTGCTGCCCTACTCTGAACCTCCGTTACAGCTCTGCAAGAGGCGGCCCCGTCCCCTTGCCTTCGGAGCCATTTGAGGCAGCGAAAACAACGTGCAGGAGAATCCTGCGCATTGTTTTCCCTGCTTCAAATGACTCCAAAGGCGAGGGGGCGGGGCCGCCTCTTCCGGAGCTGTAATTTAGGTTCAGAGTAGGGCGACACTTAGCGTTCCGCCCCACCTAGAGCGACGCCAGTGGTCAATTCTATCCCCCAAGCTATTTAATATCTATATGAAACCGCTTGGAGAGGTCATCCGGGGGATTGGGGTAGGGAGTCATCAGTATGCTGAAATTAAATCCTGATAAGACAGAGGTTCTTCTGGTCCAGAAGTCTACGATTCAGGTATTGGACCATCGTCCTGCTCTGAATGGGGTTGTACTCCCTCTAAAGGAACAGGTCCGCAGCTTGGGGGTTCTCCTGGATGCGCAGCTGCTCCTGGATTCCCAGGTGGCGGCTGTGGCCAGGGGGGCTTTTGCCCAGCTTCGGCTGGTGTTCCAGCTGCGACCGTACTTGGACCGTAGAGACCTGGCCACAGTGACTCATGCCTTAGTGACATCTAGACTAGATTACTGCAATGCGCTCTATGTGGGGCTGCCTTTGAAGACTGTTCGGAAACTGCAACTAGTGCAGAATGCGGCATGCCCTGGTGGTTGCTGGGGCCTGTCAGTTTGACTCAGTTGGACCATTGCTCCGGCGTCTACACTGGCTGCCGGTTCGTTTCCGGGCACAATTCAAAGTGCTAGTTTTGACTTTTAAAGCCCTTAACGGCTCAGGTCCAGGGTATTTGAGGGACTGCCTCCTTCCTTATAATCCGACCCGTACTCTGAGGTCATCGGGGGGGGCCCCTGTTAACCATGCCACCATTGACGGAAGTGAGGGGGATGGCAGCACGGAATACGGCCTTCTCAGCAGTGGTGCCCCAATTGTGGAATTCCCTCCCCCTGGAATTAAGAACGGCTCCCTTTTAGAGACCTTTCAGCGGGGCCATAAGACATTTTTATTTAGGGTAGCATTCGATGACTGACATGGTGGGCTGGCTTTTTAACGAATGGCTTCTTAACAAATGGCTTTTAACAAAGTAAATATAGGTTGATCCACTGGGGTTGTTTGTATTCAGTTGTTGTTTTGATTGTTTTTAATTTCTTGTTGTTCAGTCGTTAAGTCGTGTCCGACCCTTCGTGATCCCATGAACCATATCCCGCCAGGCCTTCCTGTCCTCTACTATGTTCCTGAGTTCACTCATTTTCATGTTTGTTCATGTTTGTTGCATCGGTTTTTAATTACTTGTTTTTAATTTATTTTTTAATGTATATGTATTTTAATGTTTTGTAAGCCGCCTTCAGTGCCTTCGCCGGGAGAAAGGCGGAATATAAATTCTTTAAATAAATAAATAAATAAATAAATAAATACTGTATTTGCCCGAGTATAAGACTCACTTTTATCCCCTAAGGCAAGTCTTTAAAGTAGGGGGGTGCACCCTACAATCAAAGCCTAGCGTTTCTGCCTAGTGTTTTATGCAAAGCGCTTTCAAACCAAGCCTCTCTGAGTCTCTTTTCAAAGGTAAAACGGGGCTTTTTTCTCTTTCTTTTTTTAAACTGCAAAGCACTGTGTTTTCAAGCCTTTCCTTGCAGTTCTTAATCACTTGCTAAATGGCTGAATACCATGAGAGATCATTATCTCTCAGCAGCCTCTGGAAGCATTTGAAAACATTAACCCTTAAGTTTCAACCCCAGGACTCTATGGAAACTAAGATATTTATTGATCTTGCAGTTTAAAAGTTGAGAGTACAGTTTGAAAGTTGAGAGCAAGAGCTCCTGCATAGGGTTACCATATCCAAAGGGGGACAGAGTGCCTACCTTTAGGCTGCAATGCTATGCACACTTTCCTGGGAGTAAGCCCCATTGAATGCAATGGGACTTACTTCTGAGTAGATATGCATAGGATTATGCTGTTCATTGAAATTTGGGCAGGTGCAGCTCATCATCATGGAAGGGTGCAACAAGCTACACCTGCCCAAATTCCAAAGGTTAAAAGGTAGGCACTCTGTCCCCCTTTGGATCTGGGAAGGCTACTAATACTAGAGTGCCCAGATTCAATAAGGGACAGGGTGCCTATGCCTTTAACTGTACTAAAGCTGTACTGTTCTACTAATGTGTATATTTAAGTTAAAAGAAGTTAAAAATGTATTCTTTTAAAAATAGCACCAAACTTTAAGGGTGCGACTTATAATCAGGAGTGTCCTATACTCGGGACAATACGGTAATTTGTTTTTAATTATTTTAATGTATATATGTATTTTAATGTTTTTATTGTAAGCCACCTTGAGTGCCCTTGCTGGGAGAAAGGCGGGGTATAAATTCTTTAAATAAATAAATAGAGCGGCGGAGTACTTGCACTCTAGGTTTACGGTGGATTGCACTTCAAGTCTCTAGATCAGAATACATACTCAGGTTTTTTTTTAGTATATTAGCTGGGTGCACATGCAGCCTGTTAGTGGGAGAGCCTCAGAGCATTCACTGTCCACCCCCTAAGGAAGACTGCAATGGAACTGTATGAGACTATCCTTCCCCATGTGGCAATGCTGCAGTCCTGAAAAACAAAAGGGCTCCAAAGTCTTTGGCCAGCAGTGGCAATAATTGGAGCTCTTGGCATCCACCGAGAGAGAGCAGATACTCACTATTCGCAGTTGTTGCAAAAGGAAGGACAGTTTGACAGACATGTGGCAGTAGTTATGCAGGGAGTGGGTAGCGATACGAGGAGTGTTGTGGGGAGTGGGTAGAGATGGGAGACAGATATGCAGTGTCAATGTGATGTGCCGTGCAACTCCCCCTTCTCTCCTGCAGGGCAGTCCTAACAGCATTATAGCTCTCCAGGCAAAGCAGTGCACTGGGCCCTGCCTACACCACCACTCACAGGAATAAAAATGTAAATTATCGATAAAATGAACTTATGTTCATTGGTACATCCAACAAAATCAGAATTCTTGGAACACAAACAGCGGAGGCTCTGCTAATATTGTAACGGATTCGCTTAGAAGGCAATTAATGGCTGGGAACAACAATTGCTGACAGTGTCTTCTTCTGATGATGGAAATGTACACTGTCACCAATTGTTGTCCCCAGCCTTTAATTGCCTCCTGCGCGAATCCATGACGGGAGGTGTTCCCAAGTAGGGCCACTCAGAGAAATTTTATCAGGGGGTACAAAGTTCCTTTTGGGACCCTTCTCTTCATGTGAATTTGGCTCCTGGGCCCCCCTTTGTTGCTCCGGGGCCCCCTTTTGACCCCCTTAACTCCCCTCTGAGGCCCTGATCCCAGGGGTTTACGAACCGCAGGCTGGGGTTAGGCGAGATGCTGCTCGTTATCAGCTGCTGCGATCAGCAGCTGATAATGGGAAGCTGTTAATGGGTTTTTTTCCCGTGTTGCACTGCAGGCGGATCCTCCCGCTCGCACCACTACCACAAAAAAGGCTACAGCCCTGCTGATTTCCCCGGTAACTCCTCTTACCTGTTCTCCTGGGAGCCACCATCTTGGATCTCATGAAATCGCGAATTGTGGGAAGGGTTTGTAACAGGAGGGAGAGCAAAGATGGGGCGGATCAGGCCTGGGAGGTGGCAGGATCAGCAGCACTGTCGCATACCGAATCCTATGTCCCTTCCCGGGCCTTTTCTGCCTGCACAGGGCTTCTTGAATCTGCACCAGCCATTAGGCTCGCGCAGATCCGAGTAGACACATTGTGGAGACTGGGGCTTTACTCTGGCTAATGGGACTGAGGAGACCTCCAGCCTACTCCTCCCCAGTGCTGGAAACAGACCTGCGGATCCGGCACTGGTTAGGTTTGGGCTGCCTGGCACAAAAGGGAGCGAGTGAGCAACTGCACTGCTGCGATCAGGGGAAACCCCCCCCCTGGCCTTCAGGATATGGCTTGGCGCTATAGGGCAAGTGTCAGTGAAGGGGGTCTGCTACAGATAGAAAGCAGTCAACTCAGGAGCCAGAGGACAGAGACAGGGTGGAAAACAGGGATAATTTCAGGGAAGACTGAACACCATTTTTTTTTTAATCTCCTTGAGGACAGAAGTAAGAAACAAAAGAAAACAATGAAGAAATTCTGGAGAATATTTGTGACTCCTCTCTCTCTCTCTCTCTCTCTCTCTCTCTCTCTCTCTCTCTCTCTATGTACGTATGTATGTCTATCTCTACATAAAGGTAGAAGCAAAGAGAGGAGATTCTTCTCTAATTCAGGTCTTCTCTTATTCAGGTCAGGTGCAGAATATGGATTTTTGTTTTATACTTTTACACAATGTCCTTGCCAGTGAGAATGCAGTATGTAGTCCATAGTTGTTATCCTTATCCTGATATTGCAGATGGGGTGTGACAGTGGTTGAAAGAACGTGGTTTGCAAAAGTTGATCACACCCAAATTGCAGGTTGAAAAAAATGTCAGAATGCATGTGAGCATCTCCTTTCCCAACCCCATAGTTTGGCCAGGGACGTTAAGGTGTGGTTCTGTTTGAGGGTGATGTAAATTCTAATTGGTAAACCGATTTGCACAAGTATGTTGGCTCTGCTTAATTATATACATCTCGTCCTCACTCCGCCCTCCGAAAAAGGACATGAGAAGCTCTATGTTATTGAAGATTCACGGCGCAATCCTGCGTAAGAATCCACAGGGCAGTCCAGGCCACTCGCTGGATCCTGAGCTCCGCTGCACGCAGGCACCCATGCAGCGGATGGTCTACTCGGGGAAGGGGACTCTTGTCCCCCTTCCCCGAATGTAACCGGGGCCAGGCCTTATTGGCCTCCTTGGATTTCTGCCAGCTATTTTGCTGGCAGAGGTAAGGGGAGGCCGTGTAACGGCCCAGCTGCCTATCGGGGAATGGGATACGGCCAACTTAGGCAGTTATGAATACATCAGGGACGTTAAACTGCAGGTTTGAATAGAATCTCCTAAGCCAGGGATGGGAAAATGGATAGCCACAGGGTCAGTGTCACAATGGATAACTACTTCTATGAGGCTTTTAACAAGGCCAAGGCTAATTCTCCAAATGGCCATGGGTGCCTTGGAGTAAGTGCCCACCAAAATAAACTGAATGTACTGCCAATATCAGCTTAACAATGCAGTTTGGAGCCTATGCCTGGAAGAGCAGCCCATGGCAATCCTCCCCCATACTGGAGATTAGCACAGTAATAAGAAGGACCTTTCCCAATAATCATTCCTTCATACGCGATACATGGACCTTGGTTAACTAAGTGTTTCAAGAGTCTCTCCTGCCTGGGATACATTTAATTTGGATGATTTCAGTGTGCTCTCTGTGAGACTGCCCTTGAGAAGCATTCAGGAACTACAGCTTGTTCCAAATGATACTGTCAGTATTTTGGGGAGAGGAGGGGGAAACGACTGGACTTAATACTGGAGCATGTTATTCCAATTCTGTATGATGAACTATATTGGCTTTTTCCCGTTTCTGGACACAGTTCAAGGTGCTGATGGTTACCCGGGTAACCCGGGGCCCCAAACCATCTTAGGTTTATAAGGACCACCTCCTCTTATGTTTCTACCTCTCTATTGAGATTTTGGGTAGGGGGGAGAATTGACCCATGTCACCATGTTGCAACATTGACTGAAGCTTGGTTGGTATGCATATAGGATGGGGCCTTTTCTGTTCTGGTGCCAGGCTTTGGAACTCATTGGAGAGGAGCTGGGATATTGCATTGAAATATTTGGGGATAAAAACCAGCATAATCAGCATGACCAGCTGAAGTAATGAGTATGTCTCAAAGAGAAATAAGAAAGCAAGCAGCCATATGCACATCTTGCAATGTTGACGGTTCAACTTGTACTTGGTAAGGTTGCCATATCACCCAAACTGGCAGGTTTTCCATGATTTCAGGCACCCCACTCAGCGACTGTTGTGTAAACAAGCTGACAGGGATTACCAGCAGTCATTAACAATAAATAAGCAACACGTGTCTAGCTGCTCTGAACAGTTCATATTTTAAAATGTGATTTTTAAAAATAGCTTGAAAAGTTTAACATTGTGAAATGTCTGTGTGCATGTCAGTGGAGACACAAGTTTATCTAAAAGTTTATATACAGTGGAGACACAACTGTATATAAAAGTCAGTACATACTTTTATAAACAGTAACGCCCTGGCCAGTGAGAATGCCAATATAGTCAGTATCCTGCTACTGCAGATAGGGGCACAACTGTGGTTGAAAGAATGTGGTTTGCAAGATCCTGGCAATTGTCCACTGATCACATTAGCGTAGCAAGTTCAAAAAGCATGATATCGGTATTCTCCTCTCCCTCCCAGATAATTTGGCTTGGGACATTAAAGTATGGTATTATTGCACAAAGTGATGCAAGTGAGGTAAGGTCTAATTGGCAAACTGATTTTCACAAGTATATAGGCTAAGTTTCTTCAGTTTTAATAGGCACTTGCTTTTCACTCCACCCCCTGAAAAAGGTAGATATGATGAGAAGCCCAATATTAAAGCTTCAGAAAGAAACGAGGACAGAGTCAAAGCCACCAGAATAAAGCCAAAGCCTACGGAAGAGCTGCCACAGGAGAGAGGTTCTTGGAGAAGACATTGGAGGTGGGTGGAGAGGGACTTTTTTTGCCTCTTCTTGCCATGAAGGAGGTTTTCTATGCGTTTCTTTCTTGAGAATGGTGGACTGTTGCTTTTTTTAACTTAACTTTTGTTTGTGCTTGTTATACGTTCTTTAATGCTTTAATGTTACATTTCTGTTGGGGCAGGGTGTGATGGGAAGATTGGTTGCCTTCTCCTGAGAGTGAAGTTGTGCTACCGCCCCCCCCCCCCGGTTAATAATTAAGAGGCAGGACGTGACTGGGTCCTACCGCCTAGTTGTGACTTAGGCAGTTATGAATTCATCAGGGACAGCAAACTGCAGGCTTGTACAGAACCTTCTAAGCCAGGGATGGAAAAATACATAGCCACAGGGTCAGTGTCACAGTGGATAAGTACTTCTATGCAGCTTTTAACAAAGGCTTAACAAGGCCAAGGCTAATCCTACAAATGGCCTTGGGTGCCTACTTTTTCACAAACAGCGAGTGGCCTCCTGGGACCCAGTGCCTCATTGGGACAAAGTGGCAAGGTAAGAGAAGACACAGCAAGTTGAGCAGCTGTGCGAGTTCAGCAGCAGGGCAAGGAAGCCAGTCCCCAAACAGTGCCCGACACCTCCCTTGAGGAGAGGAGAGCTCCAAGTACATTAAGGTTCCTAAACGTAGATAAACACACAAAAGCTATGCAATCAGCAGAGGGGTGGGGGCTATCCAGGGTTTTGCACCGAGTATCACATATATGACTATATACCTCTTGGGCATAAGTCATGGGTGTGTGGTTGGTGAAAAGAGTTCCAGGCTCTCTGGGAATGTGTTCGCTCCCTTGAAGCCATGGTTGCTGACCTGGAGAAGCACAGACAGGTAGAGAGGGACCAGGGTGAGAATTCTAGGGACGTGGAGACGGTGTCCCACCCTCAGTTGGGCAGCTCTTCTGCTGCTAGGGAAGGGAGTCTCCAGGCTGGAGGGCGTTGCTCTGGAAAAGAGGGAAACAATCCCACAGTGGGGACCCCTTCTTCAGGTGATGGGCCCGTATCCCGTCACACTACGGATACTCCTCTGGAGGGAGGGGGCTTCTTGTAGTGGGTGACTCTATAGTCAGGAACATAGAGAGGGGGGTCTGTGATGGATGTGAGTACCACATGGTGACTTGCCTGCCTGGTGCAAAGGTAGTGGATGTCACCTCTTGTCTAGATAGGCTGGTAGAGAGTGCTGGAGAGGAGGTAGCGGTTTTGGTGCATGTTGGCACCAACGACGTGAGGAAATGTAGCTTGGCGGTCCTGGAGGCCGAATTTCGGTTGCTAGGTAAGAACCTTAAATTCAGGACCTCAAAGGTAGCGTTCTCAGAAGTGCTACCTCTTCCACACACAGGGCCAGCTAGGCAGGCGGAGCTCAGGGGTCTCAATGTGTGGATGAGACACTGGTGTCAGGAGGAGGGGTTTAGTTGTTAGGCACTGGGGAACGTTGTGGGACAAGCCGGGCCTGTACAAGAGGGACAGTGCTATTCACTTGAATAGCAATGGAACCAGCGTAACATTAAAAAGGTGTGAAACATTAAGAAAGTGGTAGAGCAGCTTTTAAACTGACCCCTGGGGGAAAGCCGTCAGAAGCCGAGGGGCATCCAGTTCGGGACTCTTCATCCCTAGGGAATGAGAGTGGAGAGGTTTGGGAACAGCCAAGTAATAACAGAGTAGGAATTAGGAGTGATAGCGTGATGGGACATGACAGCCAGTCCGGCAGGACAGAAGGCTGCAGGGATAATAGTGCAAACATGCAGCCCTTCTTTGGGAACCTGGTATACAAGTGCTTTTATGCAAATGCCCGAGTCTCCGAGCAAAGGTGGGAGAACTGGAATGTTTGGTGGCTAGGGAAAATATTTACATAGTAGGTATAACAGAAACCTGATGGAATGTGGAGAACCAGTGGGATAATGCAATCCCAGGATATAAACTCTATAGGAGGGACAGAGATGGGTGTGTTGGAGGTGGGGTGGCCATCTATGTCAAAGAAGGGGTAGAATCCACCAGAGTAGAGTTTGAGGGGGCTCTGACTCCTCCGTAGAATCACTGTGGGTTAGATTTTCAGGCTCGAGGAGCAATGTAATAGTAGGGGCATGCTACTGTCCTCCAGATCAAAAACCTGAAGGGGATCTTGAAATGAGGAAGCAAATCAGGGAGGTGTCAACGAGAGACAGGGTTGTAGTCAAGGGGGAATTCAAGTATCCTCACATCGACTGGGTCAAAGTGAGACTGGATTTCTGAATATGCTAAATGACTGTGCCTTAGAGCAGCTAGTCATGGAGCCGACTAGAGGACAGGTGACTCTGGATTTGATATTGTGTGGCACTCAAGATCAGGTCAGGGATGTAAATGTTACCGAACCTTTGGGGAACAGTGACCATGCTGCGATCTGTTTCGCCATGCATGTCGGGGGGAGAGTGCCGAGCAAATCTGACACAAAAACCCTTGACTTCCGAAGGGCAGACTTCCCCAAAATGAGGAGACTAGTTAAAAAAAAAAAAAGCTGAAAGGGAAGGTAAAAAGAGTCCAATCGCTCCAGAGTGCATGGAGGCTGTTTAAAACAACAGTCATAGAGGCCCAGCGGGAGTGTATCCCACAAAGGAGGAAGGGCTCGACTAAGTCCAGGAGGGTGCCAGCATGGCTAACAAGCACAGTTAAAGAGGCTATAAAAGGCAAGGAAGCTTCCTTCCGTAAATGGAAGTCTTGCCCTAATGAGGAAAATAAACAGGAGCACAAACTGTGGCAAAAGAAATGTAAAAAGATGATACAGGAGGCCATGCAAGACTTTGAGGAACGTATGGCAGGCAACATAAAAGGGAATAATAAAAGCTTCTTCAAATATGTTAGAAGCAGGAAACCTGCCAGGGAAACGGTTGGTCCGCTGGACGGTGAGGGAGAGAAAGGGGTGATAAAAGGGGACTTGGAGACTGCAGAGAAATTAAATGAGTTCTTTGCATCTGTCTTCACGGCAGAAGACCTCAGGCAAATACCGCTGCCGGAACGTTCTCCCCTGACTAAAGAATTAATTCAAATAGAGGTTAAAAGAGAAGACGTCTCAGACTTAATTGACAAAATAAAGATCAATAAATGCCCGGATGGCATCCACTCAATAGTTCTGAAGGAACTCAAGAATGAAGTTGCTGACCTCTTGACTAAAATATGCAACTTGTCCCTTAAAACGGCCACTGTGCCAGAGGATTGGAGGATAGCTAATGTCACGCCAATCTTTAAAAAAGAAGGAGGGGGGACCCGGGAAACTACAGGCCGGTCAGCCTAACATCTGTTCTAGGGAAGATGGTGGAAAGTCTAATTAAGGATAATATCTGAAAACATATAGAAGAACAGCCGTTGCTGAGGGAGAGTCAGCATGACCTTTTAGAATTTTTTTGAAAAGGTCAACAGGCATGTATATGTGAGCGAACCCGTGGATATTATATATCTGGATTTTCAGAAGGCGTTTGACACGGTCCCTCATGAAAGGCTCCTGAGAAAACTCCACGGTCAGGGAATAAAAGGGCAGGTCCTCTTATGCAGTGTTTCTCAAACTGTGGGTCAGGACCCACTTGGTGGGTCCCAGGTGATGGAAAGATCAGATAAGTAATTGCTACAAGCCCTGAAACTGTTCAAAAATCAGATAGCTGCTAATTGCCCTCCAAAAAGCTGAGCTCCTGTAGTTTGCAAGCTTGTTTAAATATAGGGAGATAAATGTTTGAGCATCTCGTAAAGCTAGGTGGATTCCGATAAAGTGTCATTTTAAAATGTGCGTCCTGGTGCTAAAAAGTTTGAGAACCACTGCTCTAGGGTTCCCCCCCCTTCTAAAACTCTGCTCTTGGATTACTTTCAGTTTTGATTCCGAGCTGTTGCACTAAAAATAAGTTGTGTTGTGCTGCACTGGAGGAGCTTGGTGAACCAAACAATGCTTACTGAGGTCTTTCTCTGATTTTACTTTCAATATTAAAAAATAATAATCACATTTTCAAAATAAAAGAAATCAAAATCAACCCTAAACAGTCTAGCTCTGTTGCATGTGTCTGTCCTTAGGAAAAATCGATTTCAGTCTTTTTCTGGATCAGTTTGTTGACTGAACTAACGAGGAAAGCTTTTAATTGAAGGTTGTTTTTTGTATGAGCTCATCATGAAAAGAATTTTAAAATTGACTATACTTTATCAATACATAATAATCAGTAAACATCCTTTCACTGTATATTGTTAAATTTTCTATTTGATAATAATTTGTTGTCAGCTGTAGTGGGGTGAAAGAAAGATTGAAGTGCTGGAGGGGCCCCCAAATACCTGAAAGCCTAGAGGTCCGGCCATGGGTTAATACACCCCTGCCCAAAGGGACACTCCGTGAGCTCCTGGGAGGAGAGACCTCCCTGGTGACAACGAAAAGCAAGAGGAAAGGGCAGACAGGTGGCCCTGGTAAGATAAGACAGGACTTGTTATGGACAAGATAACCCTGAGGATGCTGACAAAGCTTTTCCACTTTGTCCTCACCCACAGCTGTTTCAAACTGAATCTGACCACTTGTATCTTCAGGTCCAATGCACTTCCCTAGGCGCTTGCTTGGCTCCATGATATGCCAATATTTTTATGACTAAAATAGAATGATGTTTGCTTGTCTCCAGTCTTCAAAGGCCACTCCTCTACTTAGGCTGCACTGGTGACACCTTCATCATTTTGACCTGCAGGCATAAGAATGTCAAGCAATTCCATCAAGTCTTTGACGACTTCCACCCCAGCATCCACCTGATCCTGGACCAAGCACCATCACAGCAGTTTAATTCTCCAGACACTATAGTGCAGTGTTTCTCAAACTGTGGGTCGGGACCCACTTAGTAGGTCGCAACCTGATTTCTAGTGGGTCTCAGGTGATGAAAAGATCAGATAAGTAATTGCCAGAAGCCCGGAGGCTATTCAAAAATCAGATAGCTGCTAATTACCCTGCAAACAGCTGAGCTCCTGCAGTTTGCAAGTTCATGTAAATATAGGGAGAAAAATGCTTGAGCATATCGTAAAGCTAGGTGGGTCCCGATAGAGTGTCATTTTAAAAAGTGGGTCCCGGTGCGAAAAGTTTTGAGAACCACTGCTTAGTGCAACAAATTGATGGACAGATAGGCACCACCTTAGAATGGAAACCCGTTGATCACTACACATATCTCTGTGCTTTCAGCTTCCACTTAGAACCCACCACACAATTTGTTGTCTATATACAATTGTTCTGGCTCATTGAAGACTCACATCTGCAGAATTTACACCAGATATTGTTAAAATTACAACACCACCCAATGACGTGAGAAGACAGAATTGCCAAGGCCAAAAATGAAAATTCCAGGAGTAACCCACCACATGACAAACTCAGAATAACTGACAGAACATGACTACTTGTCACCAACAGCTTACTGGTAAAACTACTGGACCACTATCCAGGTTGGGTTGTAGATTGCTGATGTTGTTGGAGTTATTTTAGCATACCTCACAGGCAAGCCTATGATAGCTCGCCCAGGGCAGGCTCAAGACCTTCCGATGCCTGAGGCAGCATTCCAAATGCTGTTCCCTTTATCTGATGACGTGCCAGCCTCTGCTCCTCCCAGACTCCAATGTTCTAGCTCAGCACTCTCCTCCGCTGAACAAACTTCAGGAGCTATAAATGCTCACTTCAAACTAGAGGGGAGTTTTATGAATCTATGAAGGTTTGTCTCGTTTGGAGAAAAATTGAGGTGGAGAAGCATTTGTGAATTACTCCTATCTCCGCGCTAAGGTGTCACTAGGGTTTGCGGCACCTGGTGCGAGAGCTCAGCGTGTCACCCCCAAGATGGACCCCAGAAGTGAATAGGGAGAAACAAGGTTGGCCTGAGATGGGTTCTACAAAAGATGAACCCATCAGGCAGGACTATGTATTTCTTCAGGTGAGTCCTGGTCAGTGGTGTCACTAGGGTTGGTGTCACCTGGTCTGGAAACTCATGGTGTCACCCCCATTAACTTTATTTTATTTTAATATATAACAGTACAGGCCACCCAACAAATCAGTAACCAACTCGGCTCTCATTGGTCTGTTTTGCGTTAAAGAAATCCACTTTTTGTTATAGAACGCAGTTGTGTTTTATTTTTCTCGTTGTTTGACCCTAACATTTGATATAATACAGATAATTTATTTCATTGCATTCATCATGAAATTATGCATCAACTGATATATAACAAGATGGTATTCGTAAATACCAGGTTGTCACAATTTTGACCCTCTGTGGGTGTCACCTGGGGTGGTCTGCCCCCCTGCCCCCACTGTCTCCATGCCCCCTGATGTCCAAGGATCTGTTCCTTTCAAAGATGTAGCACTGCAGAAGCGATAAACTCTGGGAAGAGGGAAGGAGGCAGATCTCTTTCTCTCTTCGGAGCTAAAGCAAAACGGAGTTTCCCCAAGGGCACTGCCATTGCCTAGGTAGTCTAATTTGCATCATAACACATAGTCTGTTCACTATCTTTTGTTTTTCTCCACGCCAGGAATAAACGTGAAGGAATTGCTTGGCTGTGAACGGAACATTTCTTGGCTGGTCTTTTATACCAAAGATGACAGCAAAAGACACGAACTTTACTTTAGAAGAATCTACAACTTGGCTGACATACACTTTGGAAAATTATCTAGCCTTTATGCCATATCTATTGGGATTGTTAGTGACTCTGATAATACTATATCTTCCATTTTTCATTGCATTCTTCATTGGTTATGTGGGTGGCATCTTCCTAATCACTTGTAAAAAAATTGGTAACCTGCCAGATGATCCTGATAGCAAACAATGGAGGAAACTACAGCAAATACATGCATTTGTGATAAGTATGATAGGAAAGTTGTGGCATGGTACGTGTAATTTTTTCTTAATCTCCAAGGGGCTATCTTCTTCTTTTGTAGCAATAGGCAATTAAGGCCACAATGCTATATAACACTTATTTGAGAGTATGGACCATTGAACTCAATGGACTTACTTCTAAGTAAACATACATGGAATTGCACAGTAAAGGTCATTTTTCTTTCTAAATTTGTCTCTCTTCTGGACATGCTGTTACAGTATGTACTCCTGTTAATCTGTCATTCTATTTCAGGGGTTCTCAACCCCTGTGCTGCAAAACTCACCTTTCCTATCCCTTTAAGAGTTTTAGGCCCACTTGAGGCCAATTAGTTCTTTTCCACTCAAGGGTTAGGTAGTTAACGTTTGTAAGCCAAGTCAAAGTCCAAAAGCCAGTCCAAGGTCAAAAGCCAGTCAGGGTTAGTAAGCCAGTCCAAGGTAAGAGCCACAGCAGGGCTTTCAAGCCAGTCCAACATTAGTCCACAGGCCGACCAGTTAGCCGGCCAAGTCCAGGTTAGTCCACAAGCAGTCCATCAACCCCTCCTTCCTCCAAGCTTTGCTCCTCTCTACAACCCACCCCATTCCTCCCTCCCTCCAGGTGCTGCTTTTATACTTGAGGACCTGGCTGCCTCTAGTGGCTGCAGCTGTGTAGCATACCTACTGCTAAGCCTAGGCTTTAACACATTATTACCCAGTTTTGCCAGAGCAAGGGGCCACTGTAGACAGCTCCTCTGGGAAATCTTCCGCATTTTCCAATACAACCCCTTCATGGCCAAGTACCACCTCGGGCGCCACTCTCCTGCCAAGTACGACCAGAAGTGACTGCCAATGACATCATTGCCAGTTACTTCTGGGTTTTCAGGTTTTTGGAGGCCAAAAAATGCAGGTGGGAGGCTCTGGGAGGGTGGGAAGACCCTTCTCGGTGTGCCCCAAGGATCGGTCTTGGGACCGGTGCTTTTCAACTTATTCATAAATGACCTGGAGTTGGGGATAGGCAGTGAGGTGGCCAAGTTTGCAGATGACACGAAACTTTTCCGGGTGGTGAAGACCAGCAGGGATTGTGAAGAGCTCCAGAAGGATCTCTCCAAACTGGGAGAATGGGCAGCAAAATGGCACATGCGCTTCAATGTAAGTAAGTGCAAAGTGATGCACATTGGGGCAAGAAACCAAAATTTCACATATACGCTAATGGGTTCTGAGTTGTCTCTGACGGATCAAGAGAGAGATCTTGGGGTGCTGGTGGACAGGTCGATGAAAGTGTCGACCCAGTGTGCGGCGGCTGTGAAGAAGGCCAATTCCATGCTCGGGATCATTAAAAAAGGGATTGAGAATAAAACGGCCAATATCATTATGCCTTTGTACAAATTGATGGTAAGGCCACATCTGGAGTATTGTGTCCAGTTCTGGAGGAAAAGACCATCACAGGTTACAAGCCATAAGCAACCTCCTAGTTTTAGAAGTGGGTTTTCTCTGTGCCAGGTGCAAGGGAGTGTCAACGGGAAACAGGTTATCTTGTTGTCTTGTGTGCTCCCTGAGGCATCTGGTGGGGCCACTGTGTGATACAGGAAGCTGGACTAGATGGGCTTTTGGCCTGATCCAGCAGGGCTCTTCTTATGTTCTTATGTTCTTATGTTCTCAGCGTTACCAAGAGGCTCAGCCAAAGGCAGGAGCCTCTCGGGATCTAAAACACACTGCCAAAACTGCCACATCGGAGTGGGTTTTCGGTGGTCCAGAGGCCCAAGTACCACCATCAGTCAGTCGAAGTACTACTGGTGGTACTAATACCACTGGTGGTACTAGTACCACAAGTTGAGAACCCCTGTTCTATTTCATTTCAGTTTTATTCCATTATTTATTTATTTCCATTTCCATTTCTAATTAACCTTCCCGCGCTTTTCAGCTGTAGTCCTGGATAAAACTTCGGTGAATTCTTTACAAGGACAATGTCATCTAACAGCCTTTTGGGCTGTGCCTACTTTGACAAAATCCCGAGGGAGGGGTGAAACGTCAGCAAGAAAGACTTAAGGACCTTTTAATTGCCTGTTATTGGAAACCTTTAAGCTATATGTCCTGGATGTCTTCAATGTTCTGAACAGTACGTGTTTAAAAGAATCTCCAGACGCCGGTATAGATTTTTTTAAGTATCTTTATTTCTATGTTACAAAATTTACATGGCTACAATACCCATATTTCCAGTCTCGTTGAGAATTTATTTATTTATTTATTTACTTTATTTTTACCCCACCTTTCTCCCCGAAGGGACCCAAGGCGGCTTACAACAAAAAAGGAAATACAATACAACAAATCCAATACACAAGTCACATTTTAAAACAGTAAAAAACAGTTAACGAAATTAATAAAACAACATCTAAAATTTAATTTTAAAAGATCATCATTACAATTAAAACAAATTATGTATATGTTACCGTCAAACCGCAAAATCGCGAACTATGCATTTCAACTTGTAAAAATGCAAAAGTCCCAAGTGTCTTCAGACATTCATGTTCTATCTCATCAGAGTGCTAAAGTTTTGGTACAGTGCTTTCTAGTTCTTACTAGTCAGAACTAGAATCTCTGAAGATGCTCCAGAGCTTCGTGTTCGGACTAGTTCGATCCAATACTATCGAGACACTTGGGAGTTTTGCATTTTACTAGTTGAAACTAGTTCTGATGGATTTTACATTTTTCCTGCACCATATATAGGAACTTTTGAAATTCTTACAGCCCAATCCATTCCAACTCCCCATGCAGCGGTGCCAACATGGCTTCCCCTGCATCCTGCAGAGTGGCCTCTGGAGTTTTGGCCTCTGGAGGTCTTCTCAGGGCAAAGGAATATTTGTTGTTCCCTTGCATGGTCCGCATGGACACATGAAAGCAGTTCGGGCCTGGGAAGGGGGTGAGGATTTGGTGGACACCGCCACCACCGAACCTGCCCCCTTCCTGGGCCCAATTCCCCTCCCCACCCCCTTCACCTCCCCGTTCTGCTCACTCCCTGCCACATTACACCCCTCCCCACCTCCCTCCCACCCTGTGCATTTTCTTACAGTTTGTGGCGGGCATCTGTTGGCAGATGGCACAAGATGCTGGTCGGTCACTGCTTCCAGCAGGGGCCAGCCCATGTGCACCAACGTGTCGCCTTTCACGATGGCCAGAAAGAATGTCATGCCACCCGAACGCTCGTTCCAGCAGCATAATGCACTGTTAGGATTAGGCTGTAAGGTTCCCATCTCAAATCCATACTTTTTCCTGCTTGCTCTTTCTTCCTGGTCTACTAAAGAAGGTAGATATGTAAATGTTTGTTCTCAGCAGCTCCATTAAACAGTACCTAAGAATTTACCTGTTGTTCCATTGACAGGTTATGAGATTTGCGGCATGGACAATATTCCTAAAGGACCCGCAGTCCTTGTGTATTACCATGGAGCCTTGCCTGTTGATTATTTTTTTTTTTTGAAAACGTACTACAGAATGACAGGAAGATTTTGCCGGTCGGTGATCAATCATTTCTTCTTTCTTCTGCCAGGTAAAAGGAAAAATCCTGTAACTTTGGTCATTGGAAGTATTTTAAAATGGAACATTGAAATCCAGAATTTCAGATGCTGACTAGAGGTGTTTCATCTCCTCTGTGCACTCCTCTTCGCCACCACTTTGTACGGGTCGGGGAAAGATGTTGTGTTCATATAAATCTAACTAAAGGTTCCATACTCCTTTTGTGCTCGGGGTCCTTCGCTTTGCAACCTCCATAGACAGATGCCCACCTCTGCCCTACCGACTGCAGCTGGCACCTGGCTGGGCGCCCCCTTCTATATCTCTGCTTATCACCGCCGTTCTCCTTTCTTCCTTCTGTTGTCCCTTCTTGCTGCCTTTTTGGTTTCTCCTCTTTCCCCTCGTTGTCCTCCTCTCTGCAACATCCACCTCTTCTGTGCTCGTTTGACTTCTGGAATCCTGGTCTCTCTTTTGATCTCCTTTCTGCTGCATCTTCCCCACTTGTAACTCTCCTCCTTGCCTCTGACCTCGGCCTCCTCTTCCAGTGCTCTGCCTCCTCCTTCTCCTCCCAGGTCTCCTTCCACTTTCCCCACTTTGCCTCCTCCTCCTCCTCCTACCTACCCCAACTGTTGTTTTCTGGCCCTCCTTTGATCCCACCCAACTCCCTCTTGCTCCACCCAGCCTCCAGCTCCCTGCTACGGTGGCTCTGTCCCAGCCCCAGCCATCCACAGTGCTTGTGGGTTGGTGGCACCACTCCCTGAAGCTGTTTCCTGCTGCAGCATACAAATGGCACTGACAGGGTGGCCAAGCAGAAATTCCGGTCTTCGGATACACATGCTGCAGAAAAGGTTCAGGTTGCACAGGGCTAGGCAATTCTTCTCTCTCTGTGTTTTTTTTAAACATACTCGGCTCGGGCCAGGTGTAAATCAGGATGGAGGAGGGGAAGATGTAGGGCAGCTTACCCCTTTTGTTGATATCTATCTTCCAGGTCAACATTCTCCTCCCCAAGCTGTTTTTTCATTTGCTTTGGGGCTGCTGAGGGAAAAGAGAACCGGAAAATATATCTGTCCCACCAGGTGAAATAGCAGTTTGGGGAAGAGTGGAAAAGGAGTAGGAAGATAATGCTTAAGCACCTTCTCTCTATGCACTCTTCCTTGGCACAGAAGCAAAGGGTAGTTTTCCCCCCTTTTTAGGGAGGTTAAAATTAGGGAAGGCAGGAAGAAAACGGATAGGAAAGGGATTGTAGTGGAAAATCAGCAAGAAGGGGAAGGTATAAAGGTCCGCATTGTACCTGCTGATTTTTCTCCTGCAAATATCTGGTTAATATTACTCAGCATCAACACACACACACACACACACACACACACACACACACACACACACACACACACACACACACACACACACATGTTGTAGTTCTGTCCTTGCATGACATGTATTCTGTCTAGCTCATAAATGAACTGGGTCTTCTTCTTAATGGTAGAGTACAATCATTATCTAACATGTCCCATTTTTGTTTGGTCCCATTTTACCAGGACTACAAACATATATTTCCATGGAAGGCTGTGATCATCCAAGCAGAGAAGGGTGTGTTGCTCTTCTGAAGAAAGGGCATCTGCTGGGCATTGCACCAGGTGGACTTCGAGAGCAAAACTACGGTGATAACAATTACAAACTCATCTGGGGAAAACGTCAAGGATTTGCTCAAGTAGCCATAGATGCAAAAGTGGTGAGTAAGCATGATCTCCCGCAGATTTCTGCTGATCAAAGTGTTCAACCTGCTTTTATCCTTACAACGAGCCTGTAAATATGAGTGTTAGATTGATACTGAGGGGCTGAGGCTGGAAGGGAGTAATGGCCCAATCCTATTTGGATGCCATACCGATGTTGCACGAATGCCGGTATGATGTCTGTCATATTCCAAAGCTGTCCAGGCAGCGCCAGACTAGCACAGCCCTTCCCAGCAACATCGACAGCATCCATGGATTCCCCCACTCAGCCCGTCAATCACCAATGTCATCCTGACATTGGGATATCATTGGCACGACAATGCAATGTCTGTGCTTCATCGGTCTTGCATCTGTGCTACATCAGGGTTATGTTCTGGATCATCGATGTGATGTCCAAGGAACCAATAGCTGCATCCACCCAGGCCCAACACCAATGCCCATAGAAGCACTGTCAGGGGGAAACAAGTTGTTTATGCAAAGCACTCCTTTGAGTGCCCAAGGCACTTTCTCTATAGTCCTCATCACCAGTTCCTGTGTGTGTGCACTGAGTGTGGAGAACACGAGGCCAGAGAAGTATTGCTCCATCATGACACACGTCCCTTCATCTGAGTTGTGGTCCCCCTGGTAGGGGCTTCCGTACTGGGACCAGTGTGCTATAATTGGCTGTTGTTAGGCATAGTCTGTATCCTGCGCTCCATTGTAGGGAAGTGAGGGGGGCAATAGAGATAGTTGTCATTTTCTGGAAGTGTTTTGCTTCCGTATTGTGACCTCCAGGTTTTGCTCTTATGTCAACTCTGTTATTGGCGGGATGTTTTGCTGTTGAAAACATGCAGGTGGTTTTCATGGCTTGTAGTTATATACACAGTTTCAATATTTATGGGATTTCCAGCCATGTATTTTTTGAAAGAAGAAATAAAGTTGTTTCTTACAATTGACTGAAGACACTTCCTTTCCTGTTTCACTTGCGTTGACAAAGTAGATACGAAGGAACGGACTATCCAGAGCAGTCAAAGATGAGAAGCCTTAGATCTTCAGTTTGCTTTTACGTTTCTTCCCACTCCAGGGATTTCTTCAGAAAGCAGATAGAGAATTCAGCAAACACGCTGATAGATGTCCGTAGCCTTGGTAGGAAGCACGGAGAAAAATATAGGAACGCAGAGCGCTCGAAAAAAGCGCGGGTAGCCCTTAATTGCTTAATTGGATGCGGACACTGCTGTTTCCGGAATAACCGCTAGTAACCTTTCTCTTGCGCTGTTTCCTTGAAAGGATTTTTTCAATGAAGGGAGCCAAATACGATTCACAAAGGTCAGTTCTTGCTGACGATTTAAAAGGACACTATTTTTCCTTTGTGAAATTGAAATCGATTCCAGATTCGGACGCTGCCTATTCTTATTTTCGTTAAAGAGAGAACGTGTGTTATTAAAATCAATATTATGACCAGTTATTGCCGCATGTGCAGCGACAGCGGATTTTTCTTCTTGTAAATTTTTTACAGCTCTTGAGTGTTCCTGGATTCTTACTTTAATAGGTCGTTTGGTACTCCCTATGTAGACCCCTTGACAGTCCAAACATGGGATCTCATACACGCCAGGATTTGACAATTCTGGTCTCCTGTCTTTTGGATTCCCCAGGAGTTGTCCTAATTTGGCAGTGGGCAGAAACACTGTTTTAACATTATACTTCCTAAAGGCATATGCAATTTTGTCTGTGATTCCTTTTAGGTAGGGTAAGGTTAGCCACTTACGTTCCTTATTTTCTTATAATCCAGGAACACTCAAGAGTGTAAAAAATTTACAAGAAGAAAAATCCGCTGTCGCTGCACATGCGGCAATAACTGGTCATAATATTGATTTTAATAACACACGTTCTCTCTTTAACGAAAATAAGAATAGGCAGCGTCTGAATCTGGAATCGATTTCAATTTCACAAAGGAAAAATAGTGTCCTTTTAAATTGTCAGCAAGAACTGACCTTTGTGAATCGTATTTGGCTCCCTTCATTGAAAAAATCCTTTCAAGGAAACAGCGCAAGAGAAAGGTTACTAGCGGTTAATCCGGAAACAGCAGCTTCCGCATCCAATTAAGTAATTAAGGGCTACCCGCGATTTTTTCGAGCGCTCTGCGTTCCTATATTTTTCTCCGTTCTTCCTACCAAGGCTACGGACATCTTTCAGCGTGTTTGCTGAATTCTCTATCTGCTTTCTGAAGAAATCCCTGGAGTGGGAAGAAACGTAAAAGCAAACTGAAGATCTAAGGCTTCTCATCTTTGACTGCTCTGGATAGTCCGTTCCTTCATATCTACTTTGTCAACGCAAGTGAAACAGGAAAGGAAGTGTCTTCAGTCAATTGTAAGAAACAACTTTATTTCTTCTTTCAAAAAATACATGGCTGGAAATCCCATAAATATTGAAACTGTGTATGTTTTGCTGTTGTCTGGGGCCTCTATGTCACCAGGACATGGTTTAGGTTAATAAACCTAAGCTAGACACAGGGAAACTGTTAGAACTTGCCTCCTGGAACATTGCAGGTTGGACTCGCTGCAAAAGTCAGGATTATTCCTTTTTTCATCGGAACTATGATATAATCCTACTCTAGGTGACTTGGACAGCCAATGAACTCAGGATAGATGGTTTTAATTCCTTTAGTAAGAGGGCTACTGCTGGGGTAGGACAGGGGGAGACTGTAGGGGGATTTGGGCATTCTGGTTTCCACTTCCCTGAATGCAAGATGCAAGGAGTTACATTCTCTGGACTAAAGGGCTATGGCCGTTTGCATCAAGTTAGGTGTTGTGACATTCTTAGTAGTTAATGTTTATCTTTCTCCACAACAAGTAAGGGCCCATATATCTAAGACCTGGGTCGATTTAGAACGATACAGTGAAGACTTAATCCTGGATAATTCAGTTGATAAGGTATTTTTGGGAGGTGATTTTAATGCCCAAATAGGTTCACAAGCCCTTCTTTTGAATGGGAAGATCGAAGGACTCACTGTGGAACAGGACATTGATTACAGTCACCCTCATTTCCTGCACCTTTTAAAGGATAGCAAGGCAAATTACGCTGGCTTATGTCTGGTTGCTATGGCCAATATACTTAACTTTCGTATCTTGAATGAGGCTATAGTTGGGGACCACCCAGGGGAATTTACTTTTAGGGCAGGAGCTAGGTGTAGTACCATCGATTACCTTTTGGTTAGTGACAATCTATTCCCCTGGGTTAGAAGCCTGCACGTACTTCCTGACTTAGATAGCGATCACTTACCTCTCCTTTTGCAGATGGGGTTGCCATCTCAACAAGTCTATCTCAATTTTTTTCCTAGAATACATATTCTATTCATATGGAATATGGGGACAGGCGGTTATAGTCCCATTTTTTAATAAAGGTAGGAGGGAAGATCCAGCTAAGTATAGACCGATAAGTTTGCTAAGTATAATTAGCAAACTTTATGCAGGCCATCTGTTAGATAAACTCAAATGCTGGGTTGAGCAGGAAAATCTACTTGCCGAGGAACAAGGTGGATTTAGGGAAGGTAGGTCTACAATAGGTCATATCTTGATCATGCAAGATCTCATTGAAAAATACATTGCTAATAAATCCGGGTCTTTGCACGTGGCATTTATCGATCTAAAATCTGCCTTTGATTCAATTTCCAGAACTAAACTTTGGGAGAAATTAGAAGGTACTTCTATAGACCGTAGATTGTTGTTTTTGATAAGCACTCTGTATTCCAATACTTCCCTTAAGGTGAGATGCTCTAAAAATGGGCACCTCTCAAATTTAATTCCGACCTGCAAGGGGGTAAAACAGGGTTGTGTTTTGGCGCCCCTTTTATTTAACATCTATATAAATATCTTACCAGAGTATTTGAACCACTCTGATTTTCATCCTCTGATGTTAGCTAATCGTAAGATACCTGTGTTATTATATGCTGACAATACTGTTATTCTATCAAGAACCCCGTGGGATTGAGAAGGGCTCTAAAGAAATTCAGTCTTTTCTGTGAAGAGAACCAGCTAGTAATTAATTACCAGAAAACTAAAGTCCTATCCTTTGGTAAGAGACCCAAGATTAGGGCTTGGAGTATTAACAGCCACAGGCTAGAACAGGTGCCCACTTACAAATATCTGGGGCCTGCAATCATCTCGTGCCAGAACTGCCAATCATGAGTCTGTGGCCAAGGCAGGGCAGAAATCTGCCCGTGCAGTAACTAAGTTCTTCTACACCAAAGGTGGCCTTTATATTCCAGCAGCTATTAAACTATATCAAGCCAAAATCTTGTCCCAACTTTTATATGGAACAACCTTGGGACCTCCTTCCTCCAGTTTTGCCTCTTTGGAACGTGTTCAATCTAAGTTCCTTACATCCATATTTCAAGAGTCCAGCTATGTTTCAAATGCAAGCTTGTGTCTGGACGCTGGTTTGATAAAGTTGAGGCTAGGGTTTCCCTTGCCTCTATTCAGTGGCGTTGCTAGCCTGCCCGGCGCCCGGGGCCAGGGGTTGGTCGAGCGCCCCATAAGTAATGTTACATCATTACGCACGTCACGTGACGTGCACGCTCCACCCCTTTTTCCAAAAAAAAAATCTCGATTTATTCACTGGCGGCAACAGATCTCTCCCCCATCTTTTCCTGCTCCCTTTTGGCTCCGAAGTCCACTTTGGTCTAACTTTCCTCAGCTGCGGCACAGGCACCTGCTGCGGCTCTGCAGTTCCTCTTTCTAATCCCAGAGAAGTAACGAATAGCACGGATGGCCTCATGGCTACGGAAACTCCCATGCGCCCCCCCCCCCAAATCCTAGTAGCAGCGGCGGTTACCTGGAAGGGCAGAAGAAGCTCTGCTTGCGCTGCGCTGGACAGCAGATCTCAATGGGAATCGGAAGGAGAAGCAGCCCGGTCCCGCTCGCTCACCCCCTTCCCTCATTCACCCCTGCACAGGAGGACAGAGGAGGCACAGAAACACACACACACACACACACACACACACACACACACACACACACACACACACTCCTCCTGTCGCTGTGGCTGCTTCTCCCCTGGGTATAGGCTAATCTGCTTCCACACACACAAATCACAATAGTAGCAACTGGAAGAGAGAGGAGGGGAAAGCCTATAGGCGCACACAAACAGGAGGAGGGGAGGAAAGTTGCTGGAGTTCAGGAGGACGGAGGAGGTGCAGAAACACACACACACACACTCCTCCGTCCTGTCGCTGTGGCTGCTTCTCCCCTGGGTATAGGTTAATCTGCTGAAGAGAGGGGAGGGAAAAGCCTATAGGTGCAGACAAACAGGAGGAGGGGAGGAAAGTTGCTGGAGTTCAAAGACGCTTTGAAGCGACCAGCGGAGCAGGGAGAAGAAAAGCGCCTCATCTGCGGAGTGGTCAGCGGGGACTGCCAGTGGCGGGCCGAGGAGGGTGCCTGCGGGAGGGCGAAAAGGGGCAAAGCAGATGCCTGGGGGAGGTATTGGCCGGGCGCGGGGCACCCCTCAGATCCTGGCGCCTGTAGCCCAGGGCCATAGGGCCCCCGGTCTAACGACGCCACTGCCTCTATTAACTTTTGGCTTAATCTAAATTCCAATGTCCAGAGCTTTACATCTTTGATTTTACAAGAAAACTTTCAATCTTCTTGGCTGAAAGCTATTTATAGGAAGCTGAGGCACTTGGGGTTTTCTCCTGAAGCCATTTTGGCAATGGATCAAGATCATACAAGAACAACCATAAGGCAGAGGCTATTAGATATCGAGTGGCAGGGGGACATCGGTAGAACCACAACGTTTCTTGCTGCGGAGGATTTTAGATACATATCGGTAGTTGCGCCAGCCACCTATCTTGCATTACTTGAGTTCCCGAGGCACAGGAGGGCTTTTTTCCTATCCAGGTGGAGAATGCTCCCCTCAGCAATTGTCGAGGGTTGCTATAGGAGGATCCCTATTTCTGAAAGGGTATGCCCTTGTGGCTCAGGAGATGTAGAAACAACTGAACATGGCTTGTTTCACTGTTCATTTTATCAGGGTATCCACACCAAGTTTATTTCTCCCCTGACTACGGAATTCCCAGACTTACCTGATGTTGTGATGACTAATAAACTTCTTTTGGGAACTAATTCTCAGCTCACAATTTGGAGCGCAAGCTTCTTGGCAGATGCTTGCAAAATTCACAAGGGTATTGTTGACATTGAGGAAAAGTTCTAACATTATTCTCTGCTTCTCTGTTCCTTGTTTTTATTTGTGCTTATTTGTTAAATTTTAGCTTTGGTAACATTTAGTAATACAAGTAATGTATGTTTTTGTTTTTAACCTGGTTGTATTCTGTTCTTGTTGGTCTTTGACCGTATTAATAAATGATGATGATGTCAGGGTTTAGGATATGGCACATGTGGTCTCTTTATTCTGCTCACTTCCCTCCCATGTCTCCACCCTATTTGGAGGCTTGTGCTGATGGTACCTGCACCAGCATCCATGTCATCTCCATCGGTGGAATGGGGGCTACGACGGCAGGACTATTCCTGCAGTGACGTAGCTATTGGTGCACTGGTGTCCCATTTACTATGCTTCTCTATAGGATTGCACTCTAAAAATGGAACTTTCAGGGAAACATATTCCACTTAATTGGATTTATCTGTATATGTATTCAGAGACCTCTGTTTGTCACGTGTTAGCTACTTGTGAGCCCACAAAAGGGTCATGTGGCAAGCTAGTTATCTGGCCATAGGATGGGGACAATTTTACCAGATTCCCATTTTTCTATGTGTCCAATAGCTTGGAATGCCTTCACACAGGTTGCAAAGGTGCAGGGAAGGTCAGCTGGTTGCAGGCACCCCACCATGAATTTTAAAATGCCACAATATGTGTTACATTTCTCTGAAGTTGCCTAATGAAGTATCCTAATCAATTTTAGGAGCAAGAAATGGTTTCATTGCATTAAGAACATTAAGATTCATAACCTATTTTCTTTCATATTTCTTAGCCAGTCATCCCTGTCTTCACACAAAATATTCGGGAGGGATATAGGGTATATGGAAACATAGGTAAGATATATTTAAACTTTTCTTAACAATATCTTATGTAGATTGCAATCCTATGCGCCGTTTTCCAGGAAGAAGTCCAATTGTAAACAGTGGGACTCACTTCCCAGTACAAATGTGGACGCACAGGCTGTACATATTGTTCAATGTAGCATGTGAAAGAATTGTTCATTGTTACCTTTAACAAAGTTAGTCGAGAGCCTCTCAGTTTGAAAGTAAAGCAGAGCCACCAAAAATAAGAATAGTTGAAATAAATCTGAATGGGGCCTGCTGCCCGATTGCAGCCCTTACAGGCCTCACTGGCTGCCTCAGTCGTAGTGCTCATGCGGGCAACTCCCCCTTCCAAAATAGAAAAAAGCCCCTCACCTCCTCACCTCATTCCTTCATAATGAGGCAGCCCTAATGAATAGCCTCAAGGCTTGAGATGTTTAGTTACCGTATGTGACCCAGCCTTCACCTGCCCCCACTACCTGTCATTGACAGACTTGGGGGGGGGGAACACCAGAAAAAAGATGCTTAAACATTTATCTCCCTATATTTACACAAACTGGCAAACTGCAGGAACTCAGCTCTTTGCAGGGCAATTAGCTGCTCTCTGATTTTTGAATAGCCTCAGGGCTTGAGGCAATTACTTATCTGATCTTTCTATCACCTGGGACCCACCAGAAATCACGTCACAACCCACCAAGTGGGTTCCGACCCACAGTATGAGAAACACTGGGCTAGAACAATGGAAGGGAACAATGGAAGCAAGGGGGGGGGGAAGGCTGTCCCCACTGAACAATCACACAGAAGGCTGCCTGCATGTATTGACACATACATCCATTTCAGAGCAGGTAGACACTTGTGTTCTTTTTTAAATGAAAGCTGGCAATCCAGGCCAGCTAGCAAGCAAAGGAGGTGAGATGCCGGAACTCCATGAAAAACGTGCTGATGGGCAACATGCCAACACTACACAGGTACAAGCTGAACAATCAACATTGCAAGGTGTGCAGCTGGCTGCTTGCTTTTCCTATTCCCACTCATTCCTTTAGCTGCTTTGTCCCAGATCTTTAAAGGCAACAGTCCTGCTTCCCTCAAACATGACTATGATTTTCAGTCTCTCAGTGTTATCCTAGTTTGATCTTATCTTCGCATACAGGGCTAATGAGATGGCTTTTTGAACGAACTCAGTTAGTATTCTTTCCAGCATGTGGACCTTTTCCGGTAAAATTGCGGACCCATATTGGAGAACCTATTCCATATGATCCAAATATAACCACTGCAGAACTGTGTGATAAAGTAAGCATTTTATTTATTTACTGTTGAGCTAAAAGATGTAAAGGGGAAATGGTTTGTGCATTCCGTGAATTTGTTAAGGAGGGAAAATGGGACCATGTCTATTGGCCATACAAACCAATGCTAGTTGTCTTTTTGTCATGCCTGTTGGTGGCTACACATTTACGGTTACTGTGAGGGAGCTCTACATGTATGCAGCTGAGCTGTGTGTACATAAGACTCCTTTCTGCGATTTAGAACCTTGTTCGCTCAGGGCTCAAAATCATGTGGAGGAGAACTGTATGCTTCCGGCTTTGGTTGTGTAGGGAACCTTTCACATTGGGGGCGTCGGCATGGGGAGCATGGCCAAGAGGTGCCATCTTGCTTCCCTTGAAGGCTTGGATTAATTGGCAAGGCCAGGCCTGCTCACTCACTTCCACTGCTGCTCCCCTTCCAATGTCCTGTATCCTTTAAGGATGAGGGGAGCAGAGTGGCAGAGAAAGTGTGGAGGAGAGGAGGCCCCCAGGGTAGAGCATTGAAACCTTTTCATCTCCCCTACACTCCCCTTCCACTCGTCACATCTTTTAAGAACCCTGGGGAGTGAAAGGCGGAGTCTGGTGTGCCCCTGGGAAAATGGCAAGTGGGATTTGGCATGACGCTTCAAGTACGGGGAGGTTTTGCTTTAGCCCCGGACTCCTCCTATAAGAGCTTGCCTGGAAGCTTTGCATCCGAGGCCCTAGATTATGTTAAAAAGGGGGGGGGCTCTTCAGTCATGGGGTCAGGGTTATGCAACAGTCTCCCAGGAGAGATGTGCCTGGCCTTCGTTGCCTGTTTTAGTGCACGTTGGTAACATTGTGTTTCGTAGTGGCTGACTTGCAACATGAATTAACAAATGCCTTTTCCCTGCATGTTTCTCTTAACAGACCAAACTTGCAGTAGAAGCTTTAAGAGACAAACACCAAAAACTACCAGGGAGCATATTGTCTGCGCTTTGGGAACGCTTTGAGGTTCATCGTAAAGAAGAGAAGTGTGAATAATGGACTGTTAGGATATGACCTTTGATAATTGAGCTCTATGTGAGACTTGAAAGAAATGTGCTGTTATACAAAGCTTTGAGATAAATGCAACACTAAGAGAAATGTTTATCATTTTAAATATTGTCAAACTGTCCTGATTTTCAGATCAAGGAGAGTCGGCGGCATGTTTTGCCCTCCCACACGCCCTGCACCTTGGTATCGTGCATAACGGCTGCAGCCGTTAGGTCACTTCTGGCGCGGGGGGCAGTCATAGAATCGCCACTGCTGCCCGCCTTAAGAGGCAGGCACAGCAAGGCGGCTTCGATCCAAGAGATTACAGTGCTTGCAGCTTTTCCTTTAGTCCTCAAACCAGTGCTGGCCCTGGCTTGCTGGGGGTCCTGGAGCAAAGCCCTGATGGTGTCCCCGGCTGACTCTGATGGCATGATGGTCCCCTGAAAGCACAATTTACCTTGGGAAGAAAGCTCCTATTTGCTGCCATAGGCCAAATCACACATTACGTTTTGCATGTGATTGAAACAGACACTCTTACATGTTTTCATTAAATAAAAGCCACAGAGGAACCAATTCAGATTATGATTATGGCATTGGGAAAGTGACTTTTCATTCTTTCCCCCTACAGTAGTCCCATTTGAATTGGGCCTTCCCATGTGGTTATTTAGAGAAAAGATTAAGCACATCTGCTGACACAGAACTTGGTGCTTAGTTTGGCACTGAGACAGGAAGGGTAATTTCAGCTGCTTTCAGACCAAGCATGAAGATTACTAAGAAAAGGAGTATGGGTGTTTGTCAACCAACTTGCCTCCTTCTGAAGTCTTGACAAACCAGGATGCAACACCGCTACCCCACACAAGCACAGTGAAGAATGAAGCTGTAATATAGGGTGGTAATGAGTCATGGGGAGTGTTGCAACAGATTGTTTCTGCAAGGAAGCTGGCTCATTATGGGTTGATGCGATGGGATGCTGCTATCCAGACTTAATTCCAACCTGCATGCTGCTCTCAATTCAATTCCTCCTACTCCCACTGGGGTTGTTTGAAAATTTACCAATTTCCTGGCTCTTTATCTGCAAAGAATAGTGCCTCATGTGTGCTTGCAGCAGGGGCAGTAGGCGGAGTAAAGTATTGGATTTCTCCCTCTTACACCCAGGCGGACTGCTATAGTTAGCCAAATAAACACACAAGGCATAGGCTGGTTAAAGTTGCAGAAGAAAATGTTTACTCACGGTTCCAGTTCATATATTTTATTTTTTATTTATTTATTTTATGTATTTATATACCACTTTTCTCATCATCAGATTTCTCATCAGATTTATTCAAGGCGGTTTACATAGGCAGGCTATCTTTAGACCTGATAAGGGTCTTTACAATATTGTTCTATTCCTATACAGAACCTTCCAGGTTGGCAGTCAGTAGAAGAAGGGAGTGAGACTAGGAAGGGGAAAGAGGAAATAGGGTCAGGGGCCACACCCCTTCCAGGGATCACAGAGAGGACTGTCCAGGTGAAAGGTCTTTAGGTGACCAGACAACACACTGTCCCCAGTGTCCTGCAGCCAAACGCTGCCCATTTCCAACACATACTACGTGGGGAAGATCGCCACAAACATTTCCTAATCAACACATAAAATCTATGTATATACTGTATCTATGTGGTATATATAAAGGAATTACACGTAGCAACATATATAATGCAAGGAAAAATATTCATTTTTAGTTTACTAGCCTTACCCCAAAAGAAAAAATTAAAGGAGCCCATCTCTCTAAATCCAACAATATTTCACATTACAGAGTTAAAAATGACATAAGAACATAAGAACATATGAAGAGCCCTGCTGGATCAGGCCAAAAGCCCATCTAGTCCCGCTTCCTGTATTTATTTATTTATTTTATTTATTTAAAGAATTTATACCCCACCTTTCTCCCGAGGGCACTCAAGGCGGCTTACAACACATTAAAAATATAGATATACACAGTTAAATAATTAATTAAAACAATTTAAAATAAACACCCCAGTGGGTCACCTGAGTTTACATATGTTAAAAGCCATTTGTTAAAAGGTTAAAAGGTCAGCCCACCATGTCAGACATCAAAAGCTGTCCTAAATAAAAACATCATAAGGCCCCGCTGAAAGATCTCTAAAGAGGGAGTCGTTCTTAATTCCAGGGGGAGGGAGTTCGATAATTGGGGCCCCAAAGCCGAGAAGGCCCTATTCCGTACCGCCATCCCCCTCACTTCCTTCAACGGCGGCACGGTTAACAGGGCTCCCCCTGATGACCTCAGAGTACGGGTCGGATTATAAGGAAGGAGGCGGTCCCTCAAATACCCTGGACCCGAGCCGTTAAGGGCTTTAAAAGTCAAAACTAGCACTGTGAATTGTGCCCGGAAACGAACCGGCAGCCAGTGTAGCCACCGAAGCAACAGTCCGACTAAGTCGAACTGACAGGCCCCGGCAACCACCCGGGCCGCCGCATTCTGCAGGAGTTGCAGTTTCCGAACAGTCTTCAAAAGCAGCCCCACATAGAGCGCATTGCAGTAATCTAGTCTAGATGTCACTACGGCATGGGTCACTCTGGTCAGGTCTGCACGATCCAAATACTGTCGCAGCTGGCGCACCAGCCGAAGCTGGGCAAAAGCCCCCCTGGCCACAGCGGCCACCTGAGAATCCAGGAGCAGCTGCGCATCCAGGAGAACCCCCAAGCTGCGGACCTGCTCCTTTAGATGAAGTACAACCCCATTCAGAGCAGGACGATGATCCAGTACCTGAGTCATAGACTTCTGGACCAGAAGAACCTCTGTCTTATCACGATTTAATTTCAGCTTGTTTGCCCCCATCCACCTCCCAACTGCCTCCAGACAACGATTCAGGACATCGACCGCCCCCTTGGAGTCGGGTGGAAAGGAGAGAAAGTGCAGGGTGTCATCCGCATACTGATGACTCCCTACCCCAAACCCCCGGATGACTTCTCCCAGCGGCTTCATATAGATATTAAACAGCCTGGGGGATAGAATTGACCCTTGTGGCACCCCACACATCAAGGGTAAGGGTGCTGAACAAGCATCCCCCAGCACCACCTCCTGGAATCTATCAGCTAGGAAGGAGCGGAACGACGTCAGAATGGTGCCTCCAAGCCCCAACCCAGCGAACCGACCCAGGAGGAAACCATGGTCAATGGTGTCAAAAGCCGCCGAGAGGTCCAGCAGGACCAACAGGGATGCACTCCCCCTGTCCAGTCCCCGGCGCAGGTCATCCGCAAGGCGACCAAGGCTGTCTCTGTCCCGAACCCTGGCCTGAAGCCAGACCGGAATGGATCCAGATAATCAGCTTCCTCCAGGACCCTCTGTAGCTGGGACGCCACTACCCGCTCAATCACCTTGCCCAGAAACGGGATATTTGAGACTGGCCTAAAGTTGTTCAAAATAGTGGGATCCAGGGAGGGTTTCTTCAGGAGGGGGCATTTCTTCAAAGACGGCGGCACCACCCCCTCCCTCAGAGATGAATTTACCACCCTCCCTGTCCACTCGACCTGCCCCGCCCGGGCAGCTCTAATCAGCCATGCCGGACAAGGGTCAAGTGGGCAAGCGGACGGTCTCACACTCCAAAGAATCCTGTCCACATCCTCAGGTTCTACAAGTGTATCACACAGTGGCCCCACCAGATGCCTCAGGGAGCAGAAGACAACAAGATAACCTGTTTCCTGTTGTCACTCCCTTGCACCTGGCACAGAGAAAAACCACTTCTAAAACCAGGAGGTTGCTTATGGCTTGTAACCTGTGATGGTCTTTTCCTCCATGAATCTGTCCAAACCCCTTTTAAAAGCATCTAGGCCAGGTGCCATCACCACATCCTGTGGCAAGGAGTTCCACGGATAAATTACACGCTGGGTAAAGAAATATTTTAATTTGTCCGTTCTAACTCTCCCTCCACTCAATTTTTGTGTGTGTCCCCTGGTTCTGGTGTTGTGCGAGAGGGAGAAGAATTTCCCTCTATCCACTCTCTCCATCCCATGCATAATTTTATAAGTCTCAATCATGTCCCCCTCAGGCGCCTTTTTTCTAGACTGAAAAGCCCCAGACGCTGTAGCCTTTCCTGAAATGGGAGGTGCTCCAGCCCACGAATCATTCTGGTCGCTCTTTTCTGCACCTTTTCCAATTCAACTATATCCTTTTTGAGGTGTGGTGACCAGAACTGGACAAAATACTCCAGATGTGGCCTTACCATCGATTTGTACAAAGGCAGAATGATATTGGCCGTTTTATTCTCAATCCCTTTTTTAATGATCCCGAGCATGGAATTGGCCTTCTTCACAGCTGCCGCACACTGGGTCGACACTTTCATCGACCTGTCCACCAGCACCCCAAGATCTCTCTCTTGATCCGTCACAGACAACTCAGAACCCATTAGTGTATATGTGAAATTTTGGTTTCTTGCCCAAATGTGCATCACTTTGCACTTACTTACATTGAAGCGCATCTGCCATTTTGCTGCCCATTCTCCCAGTTTGGAGAGATCCTTCTGGAGTGCTTCACAATCCCTGCTGGTCTTCACCACCCGGAAAAGTTTCGTGTCATCTGCAAACTTGGCCACCTCACTGCCTATTCCCAACTCCAGGTCATTTATGAATAAGTTGAAAAGCACCGGTCCCAAGACCGATCCTTGGGGCACACCGCTTTTCACCTCTCGCCATTGTGAAAATTGCCCATCGACTCCCACTCACTGTTTCCTGGTCTTCAACCAGTTCCTAATCCACAAGAGGACCTGCCCTCATTCCCTGACTGTGGAGTTTTCTCAGGAGCCTTTCATGAGGGACCGTGTCAAACGCCTTCTGAAAATCCAGATATATAATATCCACGGGTTCGCTCGCATCCACATGCCTGTTGACCTTTTCAAAAAATTCTAACAGGTTTGTGAGGCAAGACTTCCCCTTGCAGAAGCCATGCTGACTCTCCCTCAGCAGAGCTTGTTCTTCTATGTATTTTAAGATTTTATCCTTAATGAGACTTTCCACCATCTTCCCTGGAACAGATGTTAGGCTGACCGGCCTGTAGTTTCCCGGGTCCCCCATCCTTCCTTTTTTAAAGATTGGCGTGACATTAGCTATCCTCCAATCCTCTGGCACAGTGGCCGTTTTAAGGGACAAGTTGCATATTTTAGTCAAGAGGTCAGCAACTTCATTCTTGAGTTCCTTCAGAACTCTTGGGTGGATGCCATCCGGGCCTGGTGATTTATTGATCTTTATTTTGTCAATTAAGTCTGAGACGTCTTCTCTTTTAACCTCTATTTGAATTAATTCTTTAGTCAGGGGAGAACGTTCCGGCAGCGGTATTTGCCTGAGGTCTTCTGCCGTGAAGACAGATGCAAAGAACTCATTTAATTTCTCTGCAGTCTCCAAGTCCCCTTTTATCACCCCTTTCTCTCCCTCACCATCCAGCGGACCAACCGTTTCTCTGGCAGGTTTCCTGCTTCTAACATATTTGAAGAAGCTTTTATTATTCCCTTTTATGTTGCCTGCCATACGTTCCTCAAAGTCTTGCTTGGCCTCCCGTATCATCTTTTTACATTTCTTTTGCCACAGTTTGTGCTCCTGTTTATTTTCCTCACTAGGGCAAGACTTCCATTTACGGAAGGAAGCTTCCTTGCCTTTTACAGCCTCTTTAACTGTGCTTGTTAGCCATGCCAGCACCCTCCTGGACTTTGTCGAGCCCTTCCTCCTTTGTGGGATACACTCCCGCTGGGCCTCTATTACTGTTGTTTTAAACAGCCTCCATGCACTCTGTAGCGATTGGACTCTTTTTACCTTCCCTTTCAGCTTTTTTTTTAACTAGTCTCCTCATTTTGGGGAAGTTAGCCCTTCAGAAGTCAAAGGTTTTTGTGTCAGATTTGCTCAGCACTCTCCCCCCGACATGCATGGTGAAACAGATTGCAGCATGGTCACTGTTCCCCAATGGTTCAGTAACATTTACCTCCGAGACCAGATCCTGAGTGCCACACAATATCAAATACAGACAGCCCATTCCAACCCAAGTGCTAAGCAGCCCAAGTCAGACCTAAAGTCAGCCTAAGTCGTTTAGGTCGAAGTTAGGTCTGGAACACGACCATTTAGGGCGAAGTTAGGTTGAAGTTAGGTCGAACTTAGGACCGACAGACTAAGAACGGACTAAGAACGGCGCACATGCGCACCACAGACGCCGGCACAACTCGGACCTAAAATCGGCCTAAAAGTGGGCGGACCGTGGGCGTAACGGGGGTGGAAACCAATTAACGTCGGATTCCAGACCCTGGCGAGCACAGACACGCCCCCTTCAACACAGAAGCTGACACAAAAGTTAGGTCGACCAAAAAGGTGGTCCCAAATTCGAGGAGACCCATAGGACCCATTTTACCTTACCCAAGCCAGCCCTCTCCTGAAAATTTCTAACACCCTACTCCTGAGTTAGGTCAGAGTTAGGACGGAGTTGGGCCTGCTAGGTCTGGAAACCGACAGAGTTATGCCTAAGATAGGGAGCCTATCAGCACCCAGCCCCACCCAGCCTCTTTCCCACAAAAGCCCAGCCCCAGACCTCCAGTCTCTCTCTCTCTCTCTCTCTGAGCACGTGGCGTGGGGTTCTGTCCCCCACAGCCACAAAGTGGGACTTTGAAAAATTTTCTAACACCCCACTTCTCTCTTCTCCTCTCTCCTCTCTGCACCCCTCTAGGGCAGAGAGGGCTGTTCTGGCTGTGGCCAACCTGTTTACAGCTGTGCCTGGGCAGCTGCCTCCATGCAAGTGTTTGCTAACCCATGTCTTTCTCCCAGCCCCTCTTCCCCCCCCCACAGGCAACAACACCAGCAGGTAAGAGCAGGTAAGAGCAAGGTTTGTGCTGACATGTGGTCTGACTGCTGCCTCTTTGCATTTAGAAATATAGGAAGGATACATGCCTCTTTACCAATGTGTTGTCTCATAGCTGTCTGCATAGCCTGCCATGACATGCCTCTCTACCAATGTCTTGTCTCATAGCTGCCTGCATAGCCTGCCACGACATGCCTCTCTACCAATGTCTTGTCTCATAGCTGCCTGCATAGCCTGCCATGATATGCCTCTTTACCAATGTCTTGTCTCATAGCTGCCTGCATAGCCTGCCATGACATGCCTCTTTATCAATGTCTTGTCTCATAGCTGCCTGCATAGCCTGCCATGATATATAGGATACATGCCTCTTTACCACTGTTGTGTCTGATTGCTGCCTGTAGTCATGTGAGCAGACAATGCCACAAGTGTGGAACTGTTAGCCTTATGTAGACACCAGCTGTTCCCCCCCACCTTTTCTACACAGGGTCTACTGACAGGTCAGTATTGCTAGGTTTGCCATGGTAGTGACCCCCAAGTTGTGTTGTTGTCTCTCTCTTTGACCCTTTCCCCTTACAGGATCATGCTCTCCTTACACCCAGGTAAGCAGCCCAGACCATGCTATGTGTGTCACACCTATCAGCTGTGTTTTATTTCTCTCCCTGCAGGCTTTTGCAACTGACACACTGGCTTGTCTTCAATGGCGACTGCTTCCACACACCAGCTGCCATGTGACTCCCCCTTGTTTTTTGTCTCCCCAGGAACGTCCACTACCACCTACCTTCCTGGGAGCACCCCTGGGGCTGCAGTCTGGTTGCCCCACTGTCGCCTCCCTCGATGCTGCCAGAGGTCAGGGAGCCAGCCCTGCAACCCTCCTCAGCTGCCAGCACTGCTGCTGCTCCACCTCCCTGGCTGCCTACTTGCTGTCCCTCCCCTTTCTATGGAGCAGGCTGTGGTTCCACAGGGGAAGAGCCTGCATGTCCAGGTCCATGGGGCAGGTGTGCTGCTGCTGCTGCTTTCAGATTGGCTGCTGTGACTACCCCTGGCAGCCTCGCCTGGCCATCTCTGCTAACGTTCCAGAACAATAAAGACGCCCCTTGGGCAGAGCGCCAGTGAAAAATATGTGCCCAGTGTTTACACAAGCATTGCCCCCACACACAGACAGCCCCCAGCACTGAAGCCCCTACATGAGTCCCAGCCAGGGACTGCCACGGCCTTCCCTGGGAGAACACAGCAGGGGCGCTGCCAGACCCCCATGGCACAGAAGGGAGGGGGGAGTTGGGGGGGCCTCTCAGGCAGGCAAACAGTGACAGCCAGGGCGTCCGCCTGTAATGCAGGTGCCTCCATCGAAGGTCCACCCATAATGCAGGCGCCTCCGTCGGTCCACCCATAATGCAGGCGCCTCCGTCGAAGGTCCACCCATAATGCAGCCGATCTCCATCGAAGGTCCACCCATAATGCAGGCGATCTCCATCGAAGGTCCACCCATAATGCAGGCGCCTCCGTCGGTCCACCCATAATGCAGGCGCCTCCGTCGAAGGTCCACCCGTAATGCAGCCGACCTCCATCGAAGGTCCACCCGTAATGCAGGTGCCTCCATCGAAGGTCCACCCATAATGCAGGCGCCTCCGTCAAAGGTCCGCCCATAATGCAGCCGACCTCCATCGAAGGTCCACCCATAATGCAGCCGACCTCCATCGAAGGTCCACCCATAATGCAGGCACCTCCGTCAGTCCACCCATAATGCAGGCGCCTCCATCGAAGGTCCACCCATAATGTAGCCGCTTCCGCCCAAAGTCTGTCTGCATAAGAGGCGCCTGTTTATGCATCACCTTCATCTGCGGAGCGCCCCCTGTGTCCCTATCGGTCTCTGCAGACCCCTCTCTCGGAATCTGTTTCCCACCAGCCTTGTTGTCTGTCTGTCTGTCTTTGACCCACCCATGCCCCTCCCCAGCACCCCCTGCCTGCCTGCCTGCCTGTGTATCTGCCTCCCCTCCCACTCCCTGATGATGGCTGCTGGCCACCCCCCACCCTGCCAGAGCGCCTGCCGCGAGGCGCCGTCGTCGCCCCATCTGGGGGTGTGATGAGCTGCGTGAGCCCTTCACGCTCGCAGCAGACAAGCCCGAGGCATCTCTCGGTCTTGGCCGGGGCACAGAGCAGCAGGCACGCCGGGATGCCTTCTTTGTGGGCATTGCCCCGGCCCTGGAGGCCCAGGGCTTCAGGCAGCGCACGGGCGAGTCATGTCAGAGGCAGTTCCAGACCTCATGAGACCCCCCTTGTATGTGACGTTCCCACCCCCCTCCTTCCCTTCCCTCCCCCGCTCACCCCCCCAGTGCAGCCTCAACGTGGCTTGGGGGTGGCATCGCCTTCTGCAGGAGGGAGGGGACGGCCACTCTCCCCTGCAGCAGGTGGCTGATGCACAGGGTGCCCTGTGGCGGCTGGGCTCAGGCACCTCGCTCACCTGTCACCTGCCCTGCGCCCACCACATGACTGGCGCAACCCCCCTGCCTGTGGTCAGCCCCTTTGCGACCGGGCTGTGACAGACCCTGCGGCAGCTGCCATGGATGGACGCTGACACATGCAGACAGAGGCCTGCACATGCCCGAGCCAGACACGGAGCCTGGAGAAGAGCCTGCCTGTCTGGGAGGTAAGTGTTGCCTGGATCCTGGGGTGGTGCTGGGCCACAGAAACTGCAGCTTGCCTAACTCAGGCATAACTCTGACCTACCTCAGGCATAACTTCTGCCTAACTTAGGCTGCACTTAGGCCACACTTATGCCTGACTTGGAGAGGAGTTGGGTTGGAATGGGCTGAGAGTCACCTGTCCTCTGGTCGGTTCCGTGACAAGCTGCTCTAAGGCACAGTCATTTAACATATCCAGAAATCCAGTCTCTCTTACATGAACTGAGCATGAATTGACCCAGTCATTGTGGGGATAATTGAAGTCCCCCATGACTACAACCCTGGCTCTCGTTGACACCTCCCTGATTTGCTTCCTCATTTCAAGATCCCCTTCAGGTTTTTGGTCTGGAGGACGGTAGCATGCCCTTACTATTACATCACTCTTTGAGCCTGGTAATCTAACCCACAGCGATTCTACAGAGTTGTCAGAGCCCCCCTCCAGCTCTACTCTGGTGGATTCTACTCCTTCTTTGACATAGATGGCCACCCCACCTCCAACACGTCCCTCTGTCCCTCCTATAGAGTTTATATCCTGCAATTGCAGTATCCCACTGGTTCTCCGCATTCCACCAGGTTTCTGTTATACCTACTATGTCAATGTTTTCCCTTGCCACCAAACATTTCAGTTCTCCCATCTTTGCCCGTAGACCTCGGGCATTTGCATAAAAGCAGTTATACACCTGGTCCCCCAAGAAGGGCTGCATGTTTGTACCTTTATCCCTGCAGCCTTCTGTCCTGGTATACTGGCTGTCATGTCCAATCGCTACCACTCCCAATTCTTACTCTGTTATTTCTTGCCTGTTCCCAATCCTCTGCACCCTCATTCCCTAGGGATGAGGAGTCCCGTACCGGACGCCCCTCAGCTTCTGTCGGCTTTTCCCCAGGGGTCAGTTTAAAAGCTGCTCTGCCACCTTCTTAATGTTACGCGCCAGCAGTCTGGTTCCGTTTTGGTTCAAGTGAAGCCCGTCCCTCTTGTACAGGCCCAGCTTGTCCCAAAATGTTCCCCAGTGCCTAACAAACCTAAACCCCTCCTCCTGACACTAGTGTCTCATCCACGCATTGAGACCCCTGAGCTCCGCCTGCCTAGCTGGCCCTGCGCATGGAACAGGTAGCACTTCTGAGAACGCTACCTTTGGGGTCCTGGATTTGAGCTTCCTACCTAGCAACCTAAATTTGGCCTCCAGGACCTCCCGGCTACATTTCCCCACGTCGTTGGTGCCAACATGCACCACAACCGCTACCTCCTCCCCAGCACTCTCTACCAGCCTATCTAGACGAGAGGTGATGTCCACAACCTTCGCACCAGGCAGGCAAGTCACCATGCAGTCCTCACATCTGTCACAGACCCCCTCTCTATGTTCCTGACTATAGAGACACCCATGACAAGAAGGCCCCTTCCCCCCTTCCCCAGAGGAGTATCCATAGTGCGACTGGATACGGGCCCATCACCTGAAGAAGGGGTCCCCACTGTGGGATTGTTTCCCTCTTTTCCAGAGTGATGTCCTCCAGCCCTGAGACTCCCTTTCCTGGCAGCTGAGGAGCTGGTCAACTGAGGATGGGATGATGCCTCCACATCCCTAGAAGTCTCACCCTGGTTCCTCTCTACCTGTCTCTGCTTCTCCAGGTCAGCAACCATGGCTTCAAGGGAGCAAACCCGTTCCCTGAGAGTCTGGAGCTCTTGGCACCAAGCACACACCCATGACTTGTGCCCAGGAGGCAGATAGTCATACATGTGACACTCAGAGCAAAACACTGGGTAGCCCCCACCTCTCTGCTGGCTGTCTGACTGCATAGCTTTTGAGTGTAAGTTATGGGTTTATCAAAGTTTGGGTACCTTAATGTAGTTGGAACTCTCCTCTCTTCAAGGGAAGTTCCGGGCTGTGTGTGGGGCCTGGCATCCTAGCCCCGCTGCTGAACTCACCCAGCTGCTTAACTCGCTGTGTCTTTTTTACCTTGGCACTTCGTCCCAGTGAGGCCACTCGCTGCTCCTGAAAGGGCTCACTCGCAAACCAGCCCCAGATTTAAACTGGGGTAAAACATACTGGGGTAAAGTAGCCAGTGATAAGAAGATAGACTTTCATGGCCAGTGATAAATAAAGACGATGAGATGTATATACTGGTTTTAGAAGCCATGACTTAGGACTGTTTATATTACATTAATTTCCTAACATCTTTTACAGCGCAATCCTAACCAACTTTCCAGCGCTGGTACAACCACAAATGTTCCCTCACCTTGAAGAGTCCTCCATGTCTGCCCCTGAACTGCAAAATGCAATGTGCGCCCTGTCATCCATGTCGCTGGAACGTGGCGGGGGGGCGGACCACAGGAGGGTGACGCGCGCAGAAGGGTGACGTGCGCACAGACGTACGTCACCTTTGCCGTGTGCGTCGCCCTCTGGAGGCTCCAAGGCCGGAAGAAGGCCTCAGACCGTCCTCCCGGGCCTGCGCTCCAGGGCCTTCTGACGAAGGCCCACTGCGTCAAAACATAATTTATAACATTCTTCGCGCATGCGCAGACCGTTCCTGAGGGAAAAGGGTAGCCCTTGGCCCTCAGAAACGGTCTGCGCATGCGCGAAAAACGTTATAAATTATGTTTTGACGCAGTGGGCCTCGTCAGAAGGCCCAGGACAGCCAGCCGGGGAAGACGTCCCCAGAGCCAGCTGTAATGAGTGGCGTGGGGACAGAATCAGGGGGCACCCAGGGCAGCATCCCGTTGGGTCGCCCCCCAAAAAATCACATTGCGGCCTCGCGGCCACGCCAAATTAACATTTAGGGGCTGGATGTGGGGGGTCATTAGGGTGACGTGCACGCCCCCGCCCTGGGGCCACGCATGCCATAGTGACACCGCTGCTCCCTGTTGGCACGGCTACACCGGCACTGGAAAGTTGGTTAGGATTGCGCTGTTAATGTAATAAACAGTCCTAAGTAATGGCTCCTAACCCGGTATATACATATCATCGTCTTTAAGAAGACAGTTATTAAAAGCAGAAGAAGACGCATCTTCTCCTGACGTTTTGTTTGATTACAGACAGCCCACTTCGGATCGCTTTAAGTAGCTGCCTGCTGATAAAGCGAAAGTTGTCAATGTGGTGCAAACTAGATGGTATCTGGTATCTGTGTTCTTAAAGTCGAATCCCCTCTTCAGGTTTTCCCCATCTCAAGGTATCCCATGGTTCATGTTTTCTTTGTAATCGGAAGCCATCTAGTATTTACTTTCAAGGATTCTTCATGTTTGTTGACAGAGTTGGGATGTTTAAAAATTGCTTGAGCATTGACTACATCCCGTGCAATAGTGTCCTCAAGTCTCTTTCTATAAATCCTATCTGATTAATATGTACTGTCTCTAATAACATATTGAAGTTTATTAGCATGTATGTTAGTCAATATCTCTGTATCAACATTCATTAAAGAGATAGCTGTATAATGTGCACTCCCTAGGCATTTGAGTTTTGAAATCTTCAGCATTCAAAGCGAAACATTAAAACGCCAATGCCGCTGTGGTGCAACCATCTATACATTGAAAAGTTAATGCAGTAGGAGCATGATCAGAAATGGCAATCACATCCATTTCACATACTCTACCTTTTGATAAAAAAAGAGGCTGATATGAGAAAATAATCTAGTCCAGTGGTTCTCAAAGTGGTGGGTCGCGACCCACAATTGAGAACAAAAGCTGTCCCCTGCCCCCCAGTGGCATCGACAGCGGAGGGGGCCTTGGGGCGATGGGCCCCTTAGGTGACAGGAAGGCGAGGGTGTGTGTCACGGTGGCCACCAGAGGCACAAATTGTCCTGTTGGTTGGGGCGTGGAGCATCTGCGGTATCGTGCATAAAGGCTGCAGTCAGGTGGGGCGGTTGTAGAATCACCACTGCTGCCCCCTTTAGGGGCAGGGACAGCATGCTCATGGTGGCAGCTATCCCAGAGATTACAGGGCTTGCAGCTTTTCCTTTAGTCCTCAAACCAGCGCTGGCCCTAGCTTGCTGGAGGTCCTGGAGCAAAGCCCTGCACTGGGCTCCCCAAATGGTGTCTCCGGCTGACTCTGATGACATGATGGTCCCCTGAAAGCACAATTTACCTTGGGAAGAAAGCTCCTATTTGCTGCCATAGGCCAAACCACACATTACGTTTTGCATGTGATTGAAACAGACACTCTTACATGTTTTTGTTAAATAAAAGCCACAGAAAACCCAATTGATATCATGACTGTGACATTGGGAAAGTGATTTTCAATTCTTTTCCCCAACCATAGCCCCGTATAAATTGGACCTTCCCATGTGGTTATTTAGAAAAAAAATTAAGCACATCTGCTGTAATGACACATAACTTGGTGCATAGTTTGGCACTGAGACAAGAAGTGTAATCTGAGCTGCTTTCAGACCAAGCCAGAAGATTACTAAGAAAAGGAGCGTGGGTGTTTTTCAACCAACTTGCCTCCTTCTGAGGTCTTGACAAACCAGGATGCAACACCGCTACCCCACACAAGCACAGTAAAGAATGAAGCTGTAATGTAGGGTGGTAATGAGTCATGGGGAGTGTTGCAACAGATTGTTTCTGCAAGGAAGCTGGCTCATTATGGGTTGATGCGATGGGATGCTGCTATCCAGACTTAATTCCAACCTGCATGCTGCTCTCAATTCAATTCCTCCTACTCCCACTGGGGTTGTTTGAAAATTTACCAATTTCCTGTCTCTTTATCTGCAAAGAATAGTGCCTCATGTGTGCTTGCAGCAGGGGCAGTAGGCGGAGGAAAGTGCCTGGTGTAAAATAACAAAGGTGATGCCAGTGGCATAGGAATGGGGGGAGGGGAGTGGTCCACCCCTGGGTGGTATGCCGGGATGAGTGTGCACCATCACCGCTAAGAGCGGTAAATTGGTGGCGGTGGCAGCCATGCCGTCGAGTCTTATCGCACTGCTTTTTTGTATCGTCAGTGGCATCCGCGGCAGCTGCAAGCCTTGCAGTGCCGCTGGCGAGGCTTTCGGAGGACGGCGGAGGCGTTTCCCACCCTCCTCTTCTCACTAAGGTGTCATTTTCGGCCAGTGACAGGCCGCTGACGTCACCCAGGGGGCGTGGCTTCTGGCCAACAACACCCCTTCAGGGTCATGGCTTCTGCCAGGGGCTGTCAGTGAGAATGCCAACATAGTATTCTGCTACTGCAGTTTTTGGCACAACTGTGGTTGAAAGAATGTGTTTTGCAAGATCCTGGCAATGGAGTCCTTGGATCACATCAGCATAGTAGGCAGTGGAGTCGCTAGCCCAAAATCTAGTGTGGGTTCAATCTCGAATTTGCGGCCGTTATATTCGTTTTTCGGGGGTGTAAAAATCGTGTTTTATTTATTTATTTCCCCCCCTATACTCCCCGGCGCTTTTCCCACACTTTTTAACCTTCTTTTTGACTTTTTCCTGCACTTTTTTGCCTTCTTTAATGGCTGCAGCATCGCCCCTCCGGCGGCAGCTGCTTCTTAATCCAAATGACCTCATTTTGCCCTGTATATTGAATAATACCTTGAGGCCAGAAATAGTGGGACATTTAGTAGATCCTAACTATTTCCCGCACACACACACCCTGAGTCCCAACAACTCATGACATATAATATCATGCACACACAGATATAATTAAAATACAAGACACAGGTTTTATGGGTGAAGTAGCCATGTAATTAAATATAAATACAACCGACGTTTCGTCTTATTTCCTAAGATATTATCTAGGTCTAAACAGCTTGGCTGTTGGGATGGTACTGAAAACCAACTGACAGAAACGGAACTTAAAGGGAAACACAGGCAGAGCTTAACATAGATCTTAAAGGAACATCAGACAGATTCTAAAGGCAAAAGGCAGAATTAACATATATTGTACCCTGTATATTTGTGCAATACTGGAAACCATATTTTGTCAATAAATGTTAATTCCAAATGTCTTCTCAATGTTAAAATGTCCTGCACAATGTCCTCACTTGAGAAGTCATCATGTACTTTCAGGAAGTCAGGCAGAAATTTCCTGAGTTGCTCCTCCCAGCATCAGGACTTTGGAAGAATCACTCTAAATGTGGTCATGATCTTTTCCATTCCTTGGCCGCGGGTCTCCAGTTCTTGGTGGAAATGGTCTATGCATTCCAGCAGTGCCCTTTTAGCTTCCTCTTTGTATGACAAGCCTGTATCTTTTGCCATTTCTCCAGGCCTTACTGGTGTTTTCCTGATTCTTCTGTCCATTTCAATATTCATCTGCTCACATGTGTTTGTTCCATAGGCTATGGCCCTCTCAACAATCTTCATGCGTTCCTGAGATTACCTCTGTTCCCCGAAGTGACGTCTTCCCTGTGACCACGGAAGGGAAGATTCTGTTTAGAAAGATATAGGATGACAGATAAAAGGCGATGAAGCACGTCTCTCCATTTTCTCCGCTCCTTTTCTTTCAAAGTTTGAGCAACCGCATCAATGTTTTTGCCTGATTCCAGGCCCCTTTCTAATGCCTTCCACTGAGAAAGCATGACATATGTTCTGCAGATAACTCGTGGTTTGCGACTCTTGGGTTCAGCTTCCACCAACGATTGAACCCTGTTATGAACAGTGAGGTCAGTTTCCTTCTGGGTTTCTTCACTGCAAAGAGTTGACAGCAGAAACAGTACAGGGAATCTTTGGACTTGGAGTACACCAGCCAGGTTCTTAGGTCTTTATCGCCATGGCTGTTCACTTTGTAGAACCATTCTGTGTTTAGGTGTGTCTGGTACACTTTTCTTGTCTGTCCTTTTCTTTTAAGACCTGGAAATGGTCCTTCCTTATTCTCTAGTTGCTCACTTCCCCTCCTCACCAGGATCTGTCTGAGGTCATCAGGCAATGGAATGGGCATGCTGCAATGTCAGTAAATGCTGGGTCCTCTGAAGGTTCATCCTGCTGTGATGTTTGTCCTTCCTCAGAGGAGGATGATTCAGTTTCAGAAAGCTCAGTCTCTTGCGCAGTGGAAGTCCCAGGTAGTGGGAAGTCTCTTGAAGTCCCAGGTAGTGGCTCCTCTGCTGCTCTGGAAGTTGCAGGTACTGACGTGGAAGTTCCAGGTGCCGATTCACAAGTGAGCTCCATGGGCTCATTCTCCTCCACAGGCTCAGGCTGATCAGATATGACACACTCAGGCTGTTCAGATTTGCTGACACTCGCACTCTCAGACTGTACAGATGTGCTGGCACTCTCAGGCTGTTTCTGTTTAGATGTACTGGCAAACTCAGACTGCTCCTCCGTAGGTGGCTCAGAAGCTGCTCTCCCCCTTACGAACTGAAGCATAGAGCCAGACATCTTCTTCAGAGCTTCTTTCTTCTTCCTAATCTTCCTATTCTGGGCTCCACTAAGTTTTGCCTTCTTCATTTTTGCTATATTGGTTTGTTACCTAAAATAAAAAACCACACAAAAAAATTAGGCTCATAGTCTTCTAAACAGAGACTGGTGAGGTATGCAAAGCAGCAGAGACCGCTCAAGGTCACCTCACCAATGGGAATTCAGTTCAATTCAAAATTACTATTAAAAGTAGCAATAGTCAAAGTACTATTAAAAGTGTGTGTGTGGGGAAACACCAGCAGAGTCAAGTTAGGTATTTTCAAATCTTTTGACACACCAAGCCTAAATGGTTCACCATCACTGCACTAGACAATACATCATGGACAAAAAGGAAAATAAACATTGAAAAGCTGCCACACAGCACACTCAGGGCCCATTCACACTTGACTGCGGATGTCCCTGCTGTGCGCTTCACGGACCCGCGCTGAGCTATTTTGCATATTCATATTGAAATAGGACACCATTCCGGAACAGCTATGCTTCCGTCGTCCCAGTTGGTTTGGGGCCATCTTTTGCGGAGCTTGTTTCATGGAGCTTGTGGGCGGGTTCGCAGAGCTACTGCAGCCACCAATCGCGTGAGAGGGGGGAGGAGAGTGGTTGCATGCCAATCAGAAGTAGCTCCAATCGCCGCGGAGGTTATTATTCCACTATTCTTCCAAGAGGGAGTCGCACTGTGGTCTTTGTGGTCGCACTGGTCGGCCGGCCGGGGATGTCTGCGATCATGCACTGGAGAGTGGAGAACTCCCTCCCGGCAGCCGGCAGATGATCAGCTGGCTGGTGCTGAACTCGGCTCGGCTTCAGTGCCAGCCAGCTGATCTGCCGGCTGCTGGGAGGGAGACATTACAACGAGGGAGGAGCGCGCCCGCAGCAGCGGGCACACGGGCAGCTGGGCCAGCGGCAGATCAGCTGGCTGGCGCGGCGCTGCTTATGTCGGAGGCTGCCGGGAGGAGGGAGACGACGAGGAGGAGTGCGCAGCAGCGGCAGTTGGCTCAGGAGCCGCTCGGCTGCACTTTTTTCCAAGAACAAGAGGCGCGAGCGGGCGCCCCCCGGAAGTAGGGTGCCCGCTCGCGCCTGGGGTGCAGCACACCAGAACCCCCTATATTTAGACGCCACTGATAGCAGGTTCAAAAAGCATGATATTGGCATTCTCCTCTCCCTCCCTGATAATTTGGCTGGGGACGTTAAAGTATGGTATTATTTCACAAAGTAATGCAAAGTGAGGTAAGGTCAATGATTTGCACAAGTATATAGGCTGAGTTTCTTATTGTGATAAGCCTCTATTTGGGAGGTTATCTAGGAGATTCTTAGCATAGTTTGTTCCCTCTTACACCCAGGCAGACTGCTATTAGCTAAATAAACACACGAGGCATAGGCTGACTTAAGTTGCAAAAAGAAGACATTTACTCATGGTTCAGCTCATATATACAGCATCTGATTTAGATCAGAGGATCACTTCTAACTTAAGATGGAGTCTCCCTAGAGCTGGAGCCCTCTGCATGAGGTATGCTTGGAAGATGGCCACTGGGCATCAGAGCCCACATGGCACACAACCTTCCTGTTTGGAGTCAGAATAGTAAGAGAGTGAGAAAGAGCATGAAGAAGGAGGAAATAGGTCAGGGGCCACACCCCTTCCTTTAGACACAGAGAGATCAAAGTAAAGAAGGTCTCTCACGTGACCAGTCTATACACTCCCCCCCTAGCGTCCAAACAGCAGAAAGCTGCCCATCTCCAACATTTCTACCGTTTTTATAATCACTTGCTTTTCACTCCTCCCTCGTTTCTTTTTTAATAGAGGCAATGGCTTGGTGCCGGCAGCCCTGAAGGATTTTAATGCTAAAATAACTGCCCAAGTGTTGTATGGTATTCCAATATGGATGAAGGCATGGGATTATTCGATAGAACAGGTTCAAGCTATATTTCTTCGGGAGATCTTAGGGTGTCCCAACTGTGTCCCATATGCCATGCTATGTCTAGAAATAGGTCGACATCAGCTAGAAACCTTAGCATGGCTTAGAGTACTTAAATTCTGGCTGTGGATTCTATACAAGCATGACTGTGACTGTTTGCTTCCTTAACTTCTGAGGGAGGCAGAGCCTCCAGTTGAGTTGTTGTTGTTCAGTCGTTAAGTCGTGTCCGACCGTTCGTGATCCCATGAACCATATCCCGCCAGGCCTTCCTGTCCTCCACTATCTTCCCGAGTTCGCTCATTTTCATGTTCGTTGCATCGGTGATGCTGTCTAACCATCTCATCCTTTGCCTTCCCCTTCTCCTTTTGCCTTCAATCTTTCCCAGCATCAGAGTCTTCTCCAGAGAGTCCTCTCTTCGCATTAGGTGGCCAAAATATTTGAGTTTCAGCCTCAGTACCTGTCCTTCCAGGGAACAGTCAGGGTTGATTTCATTTAGGATTGACTGATTTGATCTTCTAGCAGTCCAGGGGACTCTCAGGAGTCTTCTCCAGCACCACATTTCGAAAGCATCTATTCTTCGGTGCTCAGCCTTCCTTATGGTCCAAGAAAATCAGGTTAATAGGTATAGAGCCAGATCTGGCAGGGTTGTTACATCAAGCAGAAGCCTACCAAATGATAAAGCGAAGGCTCTTAGACATAGAACAACAAGAACTGATGAGTGATGTTAATAGGAAGTGTTCTCCATTATATTTTTCTATTCCCATAAAATATGGACAATTAGCCCCTTTTTTCCATTTCCTACAATACCCGCAGGACCGCAGGGCATTCACACTTGCAAGGTGTAATGTGATGCCACCAGCAGTCCTTGATGGCAGGTTTAGTGGAATTCCCTATTCTGAGAGGCTATCTTTATGTCAACTGGGGGTGGGGTGGGTGGGTCTGAAACCCAAGTACATATGATCTTATATTGTCCACTGTACCAAGATCTGCGCCTACAATATCTTGATTCTCTGTTGACAAAGATGGCCGGTTGGACTGATCATGACAAAATAGGATGCATTCTATCACTGGAGGACATTAAGTTATTAGGGATAGTTGCCATTTTTCTGAAACTAATGATTAGTCGCACAGGAATGAGCCTGACTGACCCTTTTGGCTGATGTAATAAGTTTCTATTGTGTTGTTATGTTTTTGTATGTTTGTCTTATGCCAATAAAGGTTTCTGATCTAAAATAAATTACACTGTTTAATAAATCACATCATTTAAAATAAATCACATTTTTAAACCAGCCCCATTGGGGGGGGGGGAATCTAATATTAACAGATATGCTAAAAGGCAAACAGAAAGTAACACAAAGTGAGTAAACAAGCCCAAGATAGCATCAGACACTTCTTTCTCTGCAGTGGGGTGTGTGAGCTAATATTAACAGAAATGCATTGGCCCATGACCCCCAGAAACCGCTATGCAGCCCCCTTGGGGGTCCTGACTCCCTGGTTGGGAACCACTGGTTTAGGGAGAGACTGGAAGTATGCATGGAATAGATAAGTAACTTGGGAGAAGAACATGTACCTGGTAGGAATTGCATCACACGAGAAGGTGAGTGTAGGATCAAATCTGTATAGCTGGGCTGTACCCTTTGGAATTTGGCCATATATAGATAACATCTAGTGAAGAACAGAGATCCGTAATCATCATCTGCTCTTTGTACAATTCAGCGAAGACATTCACACCATATGCCCAAGATTGTGTGTGCACCGCCTGTTCTCCTGCAACTCCACTTCAAATTGGTCACCTAGTAGTGTCTGTTTGTGTAAGTATGAATGATATATAAGTTGAAGCTTTGTGGGAGAATTAGAATTGATTATGCTTATGCAACAAAAGTTACGTGCAAAGTGACTTTAAATTAAAGAATATATTGATATTCAGAATCTCATTTGAACCCTCCCTCCTGATTCTGCACAGTAGTCAGATTTTGGACATTTAATAGGGGGAGCATGAGAAGGAGAGACAAGAGAGACTCTGCCTGCCTTAATTTTATGCTGGGTACCTAGACTTTGCACTACAACTGTGAAAAAGTGTGGCACAGTGCATTTGCCACCTACTGTACTGGAGTGGTGGCCTTCATTGCTGACTGCCACGGCAGAGACGGTGGGGCAAGCTCCTTGACTATCAAAAAAGGCTACAATGGAGGAGGGTCATATGCAGGAAAGTGTGGCAGACTATGTAAAGCTATTGTAACCAGTGTGATGCTAAGCGTAACCGGGCTGCAGCAGTGTACTTAGTATAGGGTTTTACCGATTGATTGATTGATTGATTGATTGATTGATTGATTGACTGATTGATTGAGGGTTTTACCACTTCCATTCTAAGTGGGAGGAATTGAAAAGTGGGATGAATGAATTGTGACAGCTGCTGGAATATGCCTCTGACCAGCTGGCACAGACTAAAGTCCAGGATATTCCCTTGCACACTGACAGCACAATCCTATCCAACTTACACCACCAGTTTAACCAGCAGGGGAGGGGAGGGCAGGAGACTTTGGAGGGGAGGGGAGATTTAAATCCCCTTTGAATGCCCCTTTGGAGGGGATTTGAACCCCTTTCCGTTCTGGGGCCTCCTGTTCTCGCTGCACTGCTAGTTACGCCGGTGGTGTTAGTTGGATAGGATTGCGCTGCTATAAAGAATCCTTGCAGCTGTTAAAGGAGTCCTAATTACAGAACGTGCAACAAATACAGGAACAAAACACGAGAGGCTGCACACACTTGATTTGCAGGGATGAATAAAGAAAATGACTACAGTATAAGATGCAGCCCTAGAACGACCAGCCAAATGTGATGGTTATTGAAGGGTTAAAGGGTTAAAGGATCAAGAAGCAACAGTTCGAACCGGCCATGGAACAACCGATTGGTTCAAAATTGGGAAGGGAGTATGGCAAGGCTGTATACTGTCACCCTGCTTATTTAACTTATATGCAGAGTACATTATGAGAAATGCAGGGCTGAATGAATCGCAAGCCGGAATCAAGATGGCCGGGAGAAACATCAACAACCTCAGATATGCAGACGATACCACCCTAATGGCAGAAAGTGAAGAAGAACTAAAGAGCCTCTTGATGAGAGTGAAATAGGAGAGTGCAAAGGTTGGCTTGAAACTCAACATTAATAAAACTAAGATCATGGCATCTGGTCCCATCCAGTGGCGTCACTAGGGCACGCGCTGCCCCAGAGCGGGGCGCGCGTGTCACCTAGTGACTCCTCCTCCGACACCCCCCTCGTTTTGGGGGGGAGGCACCTGACGGGTCGCCTCTCCGGGCGCCCGACAGGCGCCCCCTCAATCGGGAGAGCCGACTCGGGGACGTCCTCCCTGGCCGGCTGCCCGGGGCCTTCTGAGGCCCGCTGCGAGAACGATATTTATACCGTTCTTTTTGCGCATGCTCAGACTGTTACTGAGGGAAAAGGGCAGCCCTTTGGAAATCCCTGCCAGGGGATCTGAGAATTACCCCCTCAGTCATCATGACTTTCCGGCAAGGGCTCAAAACGTTTTTGTTTCGTCTAGCGTTTGGGTGATGGGTTGTTGTCTGTCTCCTGTGTCTCAAGATGTTCTGCTTTGCTGCTTCTCTGCTCCATACTGTTGCCCCCCCACTGGATTTTATTGTTTTTAAATTTAGTTTATGTATTATGTATTGTTTAAATTTATTTTATGTTTTTTTTAAAAACTATGTATTTTAATTCTTGTTGTAAGCTGCCTTGGGCATTTGCCTCGGCATAGGATAAAGTGGGGTATAATTTTTTAAAATAAATAAATAAATAAAATTGCTCAAAAAGAAGAAATCTCAGGTCTCAAAAACACAAGGTAAACATCATAGAAAAGGGAAGATCAGCCTGGGTCCTTCCCTGCATTGTAGCCGCTGGAGGGATCTCTCCTCCCCTTCCCTGTCTTCCTGAAAAGAACTTGGCTCAAACACGTTGCTCCAGGACTGGAGAAACAAGTTGACCCAGCTGAAGCTCAACGGCAGCCTAATTACACTGCTCTATTGTGTTTTGAGTATGTGTGTGCATGCGCACACACATGCTCCTTGCCATCCCCTCTTCTTTACTTCTTTTCTTGATAGTCCTTCAAAGCCAGACAGTATGGGGCGCATCATGCGAAACATCCTACCTGCTTCTTCAGCCTGCTTTGAAGAAGCAACAGTGGGAAAGGAGATAAGGAGGCTGATTGTGTCACTTTCCAAAGACAGCAAGAAAAAAAATGAAGTGGAAGCAGCCAGGTTTGAGGATAGCGTGGCTGGGTGTGGTCCATCAGTTTCATGCCACCCACAACCCACTGCTTGAAGCCAGCACTTTGTTGGGCCTCATGGTTAGGCATTGCAAAACTCCCAAGGGACTCCTGAGTTATTTTCTGCATGGATGGCACATCATTCAGATGACTTCCTGCTAGTATTGTAGAAGTTACTTCATATCTCAGAGGGGGCAGAGGGGTCTGGCTCAGTTGGTAGAGCTGCCGCCTTGCAAGCCCGAAGATTGGTGAATGGCATGTTCGGGACACGCCGCCGACAAAAAAGCTGTGAAAGCCTCAGTGAGGAGAGATAAGAGCTGCCAGCTGCATCGGTCGACTGCAAACGGATACCATCTGGAATGTAGTTGTTCATGAAAGATTGGACATTTATATATTGTAAAACAGGGGTGGGAAACCTATTTGGGGTGGGGGGGGCATTTTCCCAAGGGGAAAATTGGCTGCGGGCCAGCAGTAAGGGGCCCCCACCGCAAATTTGACCCCCCGCGAATTTACCACTCCCTCCCACCCACCCTCCCACCGCTCGCTCTCCCTCCCACCCACACACCCACCGGTCTCCCTCCCTCCCACCCATCGACCCACCCACCACTCGCTCGCTCGTTCGCGCAAAAAACCACCCACCCACCGCTCGCTCTCCCGCCCGCCTGCCCACCCACCCACCGCTCTCTGAACCTTATGTTAGGCTCCGGGCCACCACCTTCCCACGCCGCCTCCTTTTCAAAGCGGCCTTTCTGTACCTGCACAGATCGCCGCTGGGCTCTATTCATGAACAGAGATAGCAATCACATTTATTTCACAAGCTTTTTTTTTTTTAGGTAAGAGAGAAGCAGATATATGAAAATATCCTAATCTGCATTTTCCAAACTGTGTGCTGTGTCATCTCTGGGCGCCATGGAAACTCACAGGGGCACCATGGGATATTTTAAATTTCCAAAGGGAAACACAGCAATGGAATTATAGGGGCGCTGTGGAAAATTACTGAGAGACTCAGGGCACCGGGAACAGAAAAGGTTTGGGAATCTCTGCTCTAATGAAAAGCAATTGGGTGAACTGAGGAAATAAATGCATAATCTCTATCCTGTGGATGTAGATGCCAAGGATCACTTAAACCTAATTCTCCCACATAAGCTTTAAGTGTTGATTTCACCAGAGAGCACATATACACAGAGGGGTATTCCAAGTTAGGATCCAATATAACATTAAATAATTGCCAATCCACAAATAGACCTACAGTATATTTACCAACTCCTGCCAACCTAGCAGTTCGAAAGCAAGAAATTGCAAGTAGATAAATAGGTGGTGGGAAGGTAACAGCATTCCGTTAGTCATGCCGGCCACATGACCACGGAAGTGTCTTCGGACAGCATTGGCTCTTCGGCCTTAGGAACAGAGATGAGCACCATACCCTAGACGGACACGACTGGCTTTCGAGCAGGGGATACCTTTACCTATATTTACCAAATAGCTAAAACACTGATGAAGTATGGCTGGAGAATCAAAATTAGGACCACATTACATTAATCATAACAATAGTTATAACATCTCACCACTAAAATAATAAAATGCCCATCAATATCCGAAATAACCTGCAGAAAAGAGGCATTTATGTAGCAATATGGCCACATCTCTAGCTCGATTAGATACACCTGTAAAATAAGCATCTCGAACCCAGTCTTTACATATATAGCTCTTATCAGCCACCATTAAATGAGTTTCCTATAAAAAAACTAGATCAGCATTCACTGAGACATCAGTGTGGTCCCGCGGTCTGATTTCCCCAGAATTCCCAAATGCCACTGTGTTCAACATGTGTAAGGGACCCCCAAAGAGATATAACCACCTTCCAAAAAATTCCCAGGTTTTCCATACACCTAGAGCAGAGGCGTTGCAATTGCCACTAATTGGATTTTAAGGTTAAGCAAATTAGTCCATTCATTCCTATGTAAAGCATGGACCTGACAACACAAGATTTCAAACAAACACATAGTTGTGTTTTACACACAGCTTCTGTGCTTTAGGGGTGTTTAGGGGTATGTCTCAGCTAAGTGTACCACAAGTTACAAGTCCCTTCCTTCAAGGGTTTTTTTTATTGCCCTTCAAATTCTTGAAATACGCAGCTTTAGTTGTGAGTTCAGCATGAAAATGCTCGAAGATCACGATGTTGTGCTTTACACACAGCTCCTGTGCTTTAGGGATGTTTAGGGGCATGTCTCAGCTAAGTGTACCCCAAGTTACTAGTCCTTTCCTTCAAGGGTTTTTGTTGTTGTTGTTGTTGTTGTTCAGTCGTTAAGTCATGTCCGACCCTTTGTGATCCCATGAACCATATCCCGCCAGGCCTTCCTATCCTCCACTATCTTCCTGAGTTCGCTCATTTTCATGTTCGTTGCATCGGTGATGCTGTCTAACCATCTCATCCTTTGCCTTCCCCTTCTCCTGTTGCCTTCAGTCTTTCCCAGCATCAGAGTTTTCTCCAGAGAGTCCTCTCCTCACATTAGGTGGCCAAAATATTTGAGTTTCAGCCTCAGTACCTGTCCTTCCAGGGAACAGTCAGGGTTTTATGACCCTTCAAATCCTTGACATACTGCAGCTTTAGTTGTGAGCTCAGCACGAAAATGCTCGAAGATCACAATGTTGTGCTTTACACACAGCTCCTGTGCTTTAGGGGTGTTTAGGGGCATGTCTCAGCTAAGTGTACCCCAAGTTACAAGTCCTTTCCTTCAAGGGTTTTTTTATGACCCTTCAAATCCTTGACATACTGCAGCTTTAGTTGTGAGTTCAGCACGAAAATGATCAACAAACACATAGTTGTGTTTTACACACAGCTCCTGCGCTTTAGGGGTGTTTAGGGGTACGTCTCAGCTACATTTACCACAAGTTTCAAGTCCGTTCCTCCAAGGTTTTTTTTTAAAAAATAATTTTTAATAGGTCTTGACAGTTTGTTTCGAAAGACAGTTTGTGCTTGTGGGCTTTAAACTTTAAATAGCCACTCAGAGACGCTAGCAAGAAACGCTGTTACTCCACCCTCCCCCACATAGCTGGAGGCTATTTCCTGACCCTTGAATGCCCTTGTTGCTGGAAAAATACCATGTCTCCAGGGTGGGCTCAGCCAGGAGTGGGGAAAGAACCCCCCCCCCAGAAATAAGCAGAGCTGAGCTCCCTGCAGAAGTCAGTATATAATGAAAGACCTTGCAGTTTCTTGTAATCAGTCAGTTGAAGCTGGAGACAGAATTCTTAGTGCCCCAACCTTCACCCCCTGCCCACATAAACTAGGCTCAGCCTGTTGAAGGGGGGAAGGAACCCCCCCCCATACATTTACATTGAGCTGCCTGCAAAAATCCTGCAGAGAGTCATTATAACACAGGTACCTGGGAGAAGACTGCAAAATTCAGTTTGAGGCTGGAGACAGAATTCTTAGTGTCCCAATCTTCACCCCCTGCCCACATAAACTAGGCTCAGCCTGAGGGGGGGGATAGAAAACCCTCCAGTAACAAACAGCCAACTTACAGGAACAGCATTAGAGTTCCCTTTAAGCGCCAATGAGTGTTTTGAGCAAAGCCTGATGCTGCTCCTGTTTACAGCTGTGTACAGCTGCTCCCCTGCACCTGAGGTGCTCCAAACAAGGTGGATTCAAAAGCCAGGGCCCTGGCCATGAAAAAAAAAGCCAGAGTTTCATTTCTAATTTCAGTGAGGAGGGGGTACCCTGCAACCAATTCCTGTGCCTCATTTTCCCTAAAAACAGTGATCTTTGCTCTTCTGGGGGGGGGGTCAGTGGGGTGACCCTAGAACTCTGAAAAAATCTTTGAAAAATAGGTTCTCCTGTCTAATTTCCATAAAAAAGATCCAGAAAAATTGGGGGAAGCCTTGTTTTTTTTAACTATTTACTTTCGGACGTTGCTCAAAACACTCATTGGGACCAAATGGGTTTTATGGAATCATCATGATAGATGCCAAAAGGCAGTAATATTTTCAACATGCTAAATTCTATATTATCCACTGTAAAATTACTTTGCAAATTGTTCTCCATATGCAATCTTTATGTTGTGGTAGGGAGGGGGAGCACTTTTGATTGTTGGCAATCAAATAATATGGAAGTATACAGAGCAATAGATGCCAGAATGCTCTGTCATGGTGAGGTAGGGAAAGACTGAAATCACTTTCCTCATCACTTCTGCTGAATCTTTTCCTTGGTTTCTTTTCACAGGCACATCTACAATGATAGCGACAACTGCACTTGATGCTTCTGGGCAGGAAGACACCATGGCCTGGTTCACTCCCATGCTGAGGAACTGGATTGGTCTTAATTACCTTGGAGAATACCTGAGCTATGGGATTCATGTGTTCTGGTTCTTATTAGTGCCTCTCATATTGGCATATTCTGTCATATTACCCTTCTATTCTTTTATGTGTATTTCCAACCTTCTGCTATATATTTACAAGAAAAAGAACAACCTACAAGGAGACGCATCTAGCAAGTCATGGGACAAGGCCAGAAAAGTTCTTTCATACATTATGAGTTCATTTGCAAAGATCTGGCATGGTAAGCAAGGTCTTCCTTAAACAGCAATTGTCCCAGTGCTTTGAGTCATTGTAATTCCGAGAACTGAAGTTCAGAATCTCAGTGCTGATGTAGGGGCCGCTGTGTAGCCACTGTCACTGGGTGTGCTTTTAAACATGTGGTAACATGTGTACATGGGGTGGGGTGGGGAACTATCTTGTGTGCTGGGATCTTGTGTTGTGGCCAGTGACATAGCTCAAACGAAAGGCGAGGGTGAAATGTGCCACAAAGAAACTTTCACGTGGAGATACATTAATAACTAAAGGCAGAGGAAATCAAAAGCCGCCTTGGGTCCCTTCAAGGAGAAAGGTGGGGTAAAAATACTGTAAAATAAATAAAATGAAGCAATTCATTTATATAAAGAAAAAATGGCAGGAGCACTAAGAGTGTCGTCAATAGCGCAGTCCTATCCAACTTACACCACCGGTGTAACCAGTGGGGGAGGGCAGGGCGGGATGCTTTGGAGGGGAGGGGAGATTTAAATTCCCTTTGGAGAGGATTTGAATCCCCTTTCCATTCTGGGGCCTCCCATTCTCGCTGCACCACTGGTTACACTGGTGGTGTAAGTTGGATAGGATTTGCACTGTGAATGGGAGAAAGCAACAAGGAAAGATAGAGGGGAAATTGTTGGTCAATGGTAAGGTTGTGGCAAGGATTATCAGCCTGTTTCTGCTGGACGGGGTGGGATGCATTGCAGGAGTCGAGGGGCAAGAGTTCCAAGACAGAGTGATTCTCCTGAATTTATGGTGCAATCCAGTGTAAGGATACATGGCCAGCCTAAAGGGCCGGCCGCTGTATCCTATGGCTATCCTGGGCTACTCCGGGGTAGCCCGGGAGCACCTTGGGACAAGGGGACCCCAGCTCCTGATATCCCCACACCCTCCCAGCCTAGGCCAGCCAATGCCCCCCTCCCTCCATGCCCTTGCCCACCCTCTCCCCATCTTCTGCCGGTGGGTGCTCGGTCCTTAGGACAGCAAAGCCTGTGCGCTGGCAGCCCTTAATCTAAAGCACCATATCTCAAAGTTCTCCCCGTGAGGCTTGCAGGGTTGGGGCCAGCGACGGCAGCAATCCCAGGGATCACTACCACCAATGGGAAAAACACCCGAAAATGTTTTTCGGGGCATTTTTTACTCCCTGGGGGTGGGGAGGCCTGCGTGACCCTCCACAAGCCTCCCGGATGTTTAGATCGCCGAAAATGTTGATTTTAGACCACTTCTGGTCTTCACAAAAATTAGAAGTGGTCTAAAACCACCATTTTCCTGGTGATCTAAACATCGGGGAGGCCTGCAGAGGGTCACGTAGGCCTCTCCACCCCACCCCCAAATTCCCGGTAAATAAAAATCCATAAGTGGGGTGCTTTTTTCCCGCTGGTGGCAGCAATACTCGGGATCACCATCAGCAGTAGCATGCTTCCCCGCCCCTTAAGGGGGCAAGGGAAACATCCGGTTCTCCTAGTGTGTCGCAACCCACCAATTTGAGAGCCACTGATCTAGAGTTTGCAAACATGCTTTCCGGCATGTTTGTGACACTTTAGAGCGGCAGAGAGCGTGGTCTGCTGCTCTAAACTTAGTGAGGATTGCGCTGTTAAACAGAATTTTCAAAAGGCATAAAGAAGGCTCTGAACAAGGGGCCAGGAGTTAGGCAGAAGCAACTTCTGGCATAGTGGGTGTGGTTGCACTCGGGGAGAGAAGTAGGAGAATGGCTGGAAGGAAGAAGGCAGTGTGGGATTACTGATCCTGGCTGCCAGCTTGGCATGGTGGTCCTTGGATTATGACTGGAATGGATGTGGCTTAATGCAGCACCAGTGGGTCAATGCACAGCCCAACTGAAAGCAAGGCAGCAAGAGGGAATTAATGTGGGATTTGAGACCCAGCTTTTTATATCTTTTACTCTCATAAGATTCTAACCTGTTCTGAAATCTATCCTGTCTTCTTCCTCTACCATGTGTAGAAATCTGTGTTAAATCTGCATGTGGAAATATTAATCTTTTGCATTTCATCCTCTTTCCAGGTTATGAGATTATTGGCATGGAAAATCTACCAGAAGGACCAGGGATGATTATTTTTTATCATGGAGTTCTTGCTATTGACTATGGCTACTTTGTAGCTACACTATACTGGCTAAAAGAGAGAGTATGCCATTCTGTGACTGAATATTTACTGTTGCTGACACCAGGTAAAGTATTAATGCTTTTAGGACTGGGATTCTGACAATAAATCTACTGTGAAGGGCCATAAAGGGCTGGTCTAAGGCAGAATTTTTCTACACATTTTTCTTAAATGTCCAAGTATGAGCACCTGATAAAATTAGTATAAGACATTTTTATTCAGGGAGGTAGTTCTCCGTTTTAGTTGCCAAAAGCCCACTTCATTCATTATCTCCCCATGTTCATTGAACACAGGTATTGGGGGAGTAACAGCCACTGTGTCAATGGTCTCCCCGGCTGCTCCTCCTGAATGTTCCCATGTTCAATGTTGTGTGCAGGGGCAAGTGCTGAATGTAAAGTGAGTTCTCCATCACAGGAAATTGCACTATTCCACAAATCGTATTTATATACAAATATTCTGTCCTGGGCATATTTTTACAGGAGTACAATTGTATCGTGAGGTGGTCAATTGGGAAGTTCTCAACAAAGCGGAGTGTGTGGAACTTCTGAAGAAAGGCAATTTATTGGGAATCGCACCTGGTGGGCTTAGAGAACAAAACTTTAGCGATAACAACTACAACCTGATCTGGGGAAATCGTACAGGTTTTGCGCAAGTGGCTTTAGAGGCCAAAGTGGTGAGTGATTTCTCAAGGTTATGTACTTGTGACTATGTCCTTGTGTCCTTGTGACTATGCAAGACAGTATGAATGTGTTTTATGTACAGTTGGACCTTTTTATCCACTGGGGTTCTATCAGTGTTACATGAAAAGTGGGGAGTGGTGCCACATTACCTTTTTTCCAGCATCTTCGGTGCTTCCCTCCTCCTGAACTTGTTTAACCCATTAGACCCTAATAAGTGCTTCGAGCAACTCCTGAAACAAAATAGTTTTTTTTTTTTTAAAGGGGCTTCCGCCAATTTTTCTGGAATTTTTTTGTGGAAATTAGATAGGTGAAACTATTTTTTAAAACAATTTTCAGACTTCTAGGGTCACCCCACTGACCCGCCCCAGAATAGCAAAGATCACTGTTTTTCGGGAAAATGAGGTGCAGGAATTGGTTGCAGAGTACTCCCTCCTCACTGAAATTAGAAATGAAACTTTGGATTTTTTTTTTCCATGGCCAGGGCCCTGGCTTTTGAATCCACTTTGCTTGGAGCACCTCAGGTGCAGGTGATCAGCTGTACATAGCTGTAAACAGGAGCAACACCTGGTGTTGCTCAAAGCATTCATTGGGGTTATATGGGTAACTGAATAGACCTATGCAGCCATTTTCATCATATTGCATCATTTCCTATACTTTGTGAGTGGATTTCTGGCTTTTTTTCTCATGGCCAGGGCCCTGGCTTTTGAATCCACTTTGTTTCCAGCACCTCAGGAGCAGGTGATCAGTTTTACAGAGCTGTAAGTAGAGCAAAACAAGGCGTTGCTCAAAACACTAATTGGTCCCTTACAGGGTAATCTAATGTTCCTGTAAGTTGGCTGTTTGTTTCTGGGGTTTTTTTCTATTCCCCCCTCAGGCTGAGCCTAGCAGGGGGTGAAGGTTGGGGCACTAAGAATTCTGTCTCCAGCCTCAAACTGACTGTTTGCAGGGATCTGCCAGGTGGCTGTGTTATACTGATTTTCAGCAGGATCTTTGCATGCAGCTCAATGTAGATGTTTATCTCTAGGGTTTTTTTCTTTCCCCCCTCATCAGGCTGAGCCTATCAGGGCAGGGCTGAAGGCTGGACTACTCAGAATTATGTCTCCAGCCTCAACTGAGTGTTTGCATGTACCTTGCAGGTAGCTGTCGTTATATACTGATTTTTAGCTGGATTGTTGTAGGGAGCTCAGTTTAGCTGTTTATTTCTGGGGGGGGGTGTCTTTCCCCCCCAGGCTGAGCCCAGGGCATGCTGAGGACAGGGGATGAAGGTTGGAGTAATCAGAATTCTGTCTCCAGCCTCATGCAACTACTGCAAGGTGCCTGTTGCTTTTGAGCAATACAGCTATCGTGAGCTCATTGCTAAGATGTATATCATTGTAAAACATAGTAATTTTGAACTGACATTCTTCTACTAAGAAGTGCATTCAAAGGTCAGGAACTAGCCTGCAGCTAAATGGGGAACAGCTGCCTCTTTGTGTAACTGATAGCTGTCATTACGTTTGATGGCTGAAGCATTTAAATTTCTCTTAAAAAAAATTAAAGGGCTAGAACCAAGACGATCTTGCAAAAACTAACTCTAAGAGCTATAAAAAAAACCCTGGCAGGTAGTGACTTGTAACGTGGGGTGCACAGTGCTGAGACATACCCCTACAGACCCCTAAAGCACAGAAGTTGTGCACAGAACACAACTATTTTTTTTAGCGTTTTTGTGCTGAACTCACAACTAAAGCTGCAGCATTTCAAGGATTTGAAGGGTCATAAAAAACCCTGGCAGGTAATGACTTGTAACTTGGGGTACACTGTGATGAGACATACCACTGCAGACTCCTAAAGCACAGAAGTTGTGTACAGAACACAACTATGTTTTTTGAGCGTTTTTGTGCTGAACTCACAACTTCAGCTGCAGCAATTAAAGGGTTCAAATGGCCATAAAAAACCCTGGCAGGCAGGAACTTGTAACTTGGGGTGCACTATGCTGGGACATTCCCCTACACAACCCTAAAGTACAGAAGCTGTGTGTACAGCACAACTATGTTTGTTTGAGATCTTGTGTTATCAGTTCTATGTCAGGTCTATGATTTACATAGGAATGAATGGAAAACATCCCTTTAAACCTCAATTACTGGCTGCTAGCTTTAAACCCAATGAGTGGTGTTTACAACATCCATGCTACAGGTATATGGCACACCTGGGAATTTTTTGCAGGTGGTTGTCTCTATTTGGGGGTATCTTAAACATGTGACAAAAAACTGGCATTTGGAAGTTCTGGGGAAATATGGCCTCGGGTCGAAATGGGTTTAAACTGACTGGAAAAAAGAAAAATCACTACCGGAAGCAACCTGTAGATGGCGCCAGAGACTTCGGGCTGCATTTTTTCTAATTTCAGCAGTAGGGAAGTGTCTGGCAGCCCCCCCCCCCCCGCAGATTCCCAGTTGCATTTTTTCTTTTTTCAGTGATTTGGATGCAGGCAGGAGGTGGAGGAAGTGGCTGGTACGCACCCGATAATGCTGAAAAAAGAGTTAATGTGGTGCAGACGGACTCCCTCTTCCACAATTTTGCCACCCATGTTGAGTCAAATCTGTAGATGGAAAAAACTTGGATAAAACGGTCCGACTGTACAAACACAGTTGGTTAACTGAAAAAATAGGAACCAGAAAACTGCAACATAACTGGGACTAAAAACCTAAGGAACAGTACAGAGTTCAGGCTACAGGAGAAACCGTAAATACCTCAACTTCATGTTAGGTTAAATTGTGCAGGCTGGGCATTACTGTACATGCTTGTTTTTGCAATGGAAGTAGCAGCCCTGGGGGCTTGATTCAGATTGGGATTGTGGCATGATATGCTGAGTTTAAGATACCCCTGAACCTCTCTCTCTCTTTCCCTAACTAACCACCTCGACTTAGAAAAAGAAAGTGGAAATGCAGGAAAAAACACTGAGCCTTGCCAAACATTTTCAAGCTTCCATGATCAGCAAGTATGATAGAATTTAAAATTCCCATATTCCAGGTTCTCAGATCGGTATAATATTAAAACAATTCAAACAGTTAAAAACATTTAAAAGTTTAATCCTTTACGTTTCACCAGCCTTACTGTAACACCTTCAGAAGGTGTTACTTGTGCAGAAACCTGTAACAAGTCGTCTTGTGCAAACCACTGTAACTGATCTTATATACTCTAAGGTGATCTTCATCCCAAACTAACCACTTGATTACCATGTGATTAACACATTCTGGCAAGATCCTAGCCCTGGACTAAAACTAAGTACCGTATTGGTCTGAGTATAAGACTCACTTTTTTCTCCTAATCTAAGTTTTTAAACTAGGGGTGCGTCTTATAATCAGGCTGTTGCAATTTAATGCCAGTGATTTAATTAATTTTTTTTAATAGCACCAAACTTTAAGGGTGCGTCTTATACTCGGGACAATACGGTAAAACCATCTGTTCTCCATCCCCTCACAATCAAACCTTGCTTTTTAAATTATTTTTCTTGCTTTTTATTCTTTTCTGCCCCTGCCTATCTCCCTCCTTCCTTCCCCTCCTTGTGGCCAAAGAACCAACTTCTGGAAAGCTTGCATTCACTTGCCCCCTCCTAACCCTGCCCCCAATCCCTCCCTCCCACTACCTCCTGTGTTCCTTCCTTGCCTGTGCCTGCCTCATCTTCTTTCGAGCATTGCTGCATTTTTCCAGGTTCCAGCAAGTACTGAACTACCTAGATACGGACTTGAAAATGTGACTTGGCCAAAAGGGGCCGAGTCGCAAGTTGAATGGGGGGGGGGGAATTCAAAACCATCGAGTCTTGAGTCGAATTGGAACTGCCCAGAACAGCGACTTAAGTCCGAGTCCACGGTGAGTTGCGAGTCCCCATCCCTGTTACTGGCTAATGAAAGCTTTACAACTAAGCAAAAGCAGGATAGTAAGCAGCTAGCAAAAACTCTTACAATAAACACAGTCACTTTACCTGATAGCCAGCCAGAAAATATGTCCTCTGCAGAACATATTAGGAAAAACGTGATGAGAGAAAGATGCACGTGTGCTGGCCAGGAGGCCATCTTAACTGGAAGTTGGTTGTAGGTGAAGAGACAGGTCCTTAATAACAGATAACAGCAGGAAGAGACAGAGCTAAAATAGTCTCCAGCATTCATTCTTTGTTTCATCTTTTTCAGCCCATCATCCCAATGTTTACACAAAACATTCGTGAAGGATACTGGACAGTCGGAAATACACGTGAGCGACATTTCCTAATTTTCCTTCATATACAACAAGTCCTCACTTAAAGTTGTTTCGTTGAAAGTTATTCCATTTTAAAGTTGATGGGGAAATGCCATAGGAACGTTTACATTTACCAATCAGCCTATGGTAAAATTGGTTTCATAAGTCGTTTCGCTTAACGTCACAGTTTCCAAGAAGAACCTATCGACAACTTGAAGTGAGGACTTGCTGTACTGTACTTTATGAATGGATCAGTTTAAATGATACCGTGTGATTGGTGAATAGATAGAAGTGAGGGCAGGGCACATAGGCCCACCTAGCACACCATTCCATCCTGCATATTCAAGGGGGGGGGGACAAAATGTCAAAACCACCCCTAACCTTGTGACATTCCACTCACCATGCAAGTTTGCAGGGCAGAATAGCACCATGTGTGGAGCAGAGATGTGTGTGGGTGAATTTTATCATCCAAAAGTGTCCGGGGTCTTCCTTAATGTTATTTCCACAATGTACTTTAGAGACCTCATCGATCTGTACTCGATCTCTTTCATGGTAACTGTGTGCGAACAGCTCCTGCAATTTTATTATCTCTTTGTTGATTATCTCTTTGTAATGTCATGCATGATTCTCTGCCCAATCCTGTGTAAGACGTGGCGACTGGCCTAAAGGGCCTTCCTATCCCGTTCAGCCTGGGAGCACACCCAGGTGCAAGCAGGATGAGACCCTATGGGCCTACTCGAGTGCACGCCAGCTCTGGAGCTCACATACATTTGAGCCTGGTGTGTAACGCCCAACCAGCCTGGGAGAAGACTTTGGATTTCGACGGAGTTCACCACCGATATCACCGTGTGTGTGTGTGTGTGTGTGTGTGTGTGTGTGTGCGCGCGCGCACGCGCACGTCTGCATGTATGTGTATAAAACATCCACATAGAACTGTTTTCCCCTGGTGGCAGACTTTATTCCAGGGGTGGCGAAACTTACTTCATGTAGGAGCCACATACGATAAACACATACACAGAGCAGATAAAATCACATACACAGAGCAGGCTCTGCAAATCCATGCACAAAAGACTAATCTGCAACAAGCTGCAGAATGATGTACTGTGGGACATTGTAGAGTAGGGTCTCTATTCAAGAACTCCCAGGAGTTCAGACAATGGTTCCCAACCTGGGATATGCTTATCACCAGGGGTATGTGCCAAGATGTTTAGGAGTAAGTGAAATATATATATATACATCATTCTGCAGCTTGTTGCAGATTAGTCTTTTGTGCATGGATTTGCAGAGCCTGCTCTGTGTATGTGTTTATCGTATGTGGCTCCTACATGAAGTAAGTTTCGCCACCCCTGGAATGTGTGTATGATTTTTCCCACAGCTGCTGCCAGAGTAGATGCATAACTTTACAATAGGTTACATGATGTGGTTGGCACGCCTACCTGCGTTCTCCCATCCCATCCTGGATCTCCCAGGTAAGATTTTTTTTTAATCTAATGGGTAATATGCAATCACAAGTTCCCACAATACTAAAGGAGACTGCAAAATGCAGAAATGAATTCTTCCAATTTACTTTAATCTTGAATGGAATAAAGCAGGGGTGGCCAAACTGTGGCTCCTGAGCCACATGCGGCTCTTTGACCAATAATATGCGGCTCTCAGACCTATGTTGGCTGAGTTCCTTTTTGCATCACAATTTAATTAACATAAAAGGGAAAACTGTAAATAAGACATTTTCAAGCTTTGTAATTATTTCCTAGGTATAAACTGAGAGTCCACTGGATTAAAACACACCTAATATATATAAGAATTTAAATGCTTCTTATACTGCGGCTCTCAAATATCTCTCTGAGTCTTGCAGCTCTCAAACATCTGAAGTTTATCGTATGTGGCTCCTACATGAAGCAAGTTTCGCCACCCCTGGAATAAAGTCTGCCACCAGGGGAAAACAGTTCTATGTGGATGTTTTATACACATACATGAGGATGTGTGCGCGCACACACACACATGCACACACACATACACACTCACACACACGGTGATACCGGTGGCGAACCCCATCGAAATCCAAAGTCCTCTCCCAGGCCGGTTGGGCGTTACACACCAGGCTCAAATGTATGTGAGCTCCAGAGCTGGCGTGCACTCGAGTAGGCCCATAAGGTCTCATCCTGCTTGCACCCGGGTGTGCGCCCAGGCTGAACGGGCTGAATATATATATATATGATACAGGTCAAAAGTCGTGAAATTAATTAAATGTTCGGATGAGTGGCAACACGGGTTTTCTTAATTATTTAACCTCGAGAAAAGCCTGCGTTCCCACGCTTTATTTTGGTGAATAGTGGGGAGTCTCTCACTAAACGACATGTTGCTAACATGCCACTGCAGTGTGTATGCTTGGGGGTGCGCCCCTTCACAGGCTCAGCTCTTACTCTCCTCTGTTTCAAGAACATTTGAGTGCCGTTGCGCACGTTACATTGTACAGAGGCGTTGCACCGGTAGGGGCGGTACCGTAAGTTTTGCGGTGTCCTAGTCCCGTTTACTAAGCTGATAGGAGGCGGCCCCGCCCCCTCACTGTCGGAGCCATTCCCGAAAGCAATGGGCAGGGAGTCTCTTGCCTGCTGCTTTCTCTGCATGGAATAACTCCGACGCGAGGGGGCGGGGCCGCCTCCTGCCGGCTTGGTTAACGGTACTAGGATGCTGCGAAACTTATGGTACCACCCCTACCGGAGTGACGCCTCTGACAGTGTACATATAAGTGGGCACCTCAGTCAGTCCAGCGAGCAGTGTTCAATGAGTGAGTTCTTCCAGGTCTTCTTTACATATGAAAGTTTTAGTCAACCTTTATGAATATGCACTGTTTGCTCACCTTATTATTCAATTGCGTTTTAAACCCATTACTGCGTCGTTTATTTACAGTTTCAACAGATAAATAACAGCAACTATATTAATTACAGACATTTTGCGAATATGAAGGATATTTATTTATTTATTTATTTATTTAAAAAATTTATATCCCGCCTTATCCCATGCCGAGGCAAATGCCCAAGGCGGCTTACAACAAAAATTAAAAACAGTTTAAAATACAGAAAGTTTAAATACATAATTTAAAAACAATAAAAACAATAATATCAATTTTTAACATAACATAAATACATAACAATAAACTGTTATGTATTTCCATATAATTTATGGAAATGGGCTGCCAAGTTGTATGCAAGTGAAAACAGGTTTGGAACTACTGAGTTAAGGCATCTGGTTGAATTATTTGCAATGGTCAAAAGTTCAAGCTGTCAGTTCATTTCAAGTCTGCTGTCAGACAGTTGTGAGTTAAAATGTGATTCCGTTTCACACACAGGGCTGTTGAGATGGGTATATGAGCGAACTCGGTGGCTAGTCCTTCCTGTGTGTGGAGGGCTCCCAGTCAAACTTCGTACCTATATTGGAGAACCCATTCCATATGATCCAAATATCACCGCTAAGGAGCTGGCTGAAAAAGTAAGTTAACTGTATACTTGGAAATATCGAAGCAGACTGAAAGTCCACATTTATTGGTTTCTTGGGAAGGACAAGTTTAGTTTTTGAATCATACTCTGCATATAACTCCTTTTTACATGAGACTAGAAATAAGGTTCATTTATTGTGCACGATATTCATCATTCAACCGTCATCCCACTTCATTTGAGATTCCACTGTGAGAAATGCAAATATCTGCGTACAGAAATATATCCATGTGGGTCACTCACATATTATTCACTGTAGCTTTCCTTAAAAAGGTAAAGGTAAAGGTATCCCCTGACAATTAAGTCCAGTCGTGTCCGACTCTAGGGTGTGGTTGGTGCTCATCTCCATTTCAAAGCCGAAGAGCCAGCCAGTTTAACCTGCTGCGCCACTCGCTGGCCCACTTAAGCTTTCCTTAAGCATGGGGTAATTATTCAAAGCAAGATGGTTTAAAAGTAGAAGTACACCATCAAATGATGTGAGTGGTCCCATTTGAAGATGGACCAGCTCTTCAAATTTGCCCCTAACTCAGATTTGGACTTGCACAATTTTTCCACTTGGAAATTTGCCACAATCTCTGGCTGTAAACCACGCCAGGGCTTCTTCTGGATGCATGGTGTTTATTTACTGCTGGGGATTGTAACGCTGTAAGATTAGAGACTGTACTGTCAGCTCTCTACTGCACGCAGAAGATGCTGCTGACAATGGAGCTGTGCTCTGTGAGAAGCCAGGCTACAACCCAGACAGTAATAATCCAATTCTATGGGCCTTTAATCAGTGGCGTAGCTAGCCTTTGCAGGCTATGATGACACCCCCATAATGTCACAAGCCCTGCCTCCTCTCTCGTGACATCACAAGCCCCACCCCGCCAGCAGCTTTTCTGGCGAATAAATAACCCCTAGCGTATTTTTTGCCAAAAAAACAGGAGGTTTTTCGCCCCAAAACAGGGAGCCAGGCAGGTGGGTGGGGGGACTCGATTCCCCCCATTGGCGCCAAAAAAGCCTCTTTTTCTGCCGCTGCTGCAGAATTGCCGCCAAAGCGGCGGCTTTTGCACCCCTGCTTGCCGCCCGGGGGCGACCCCCCCCCCATTCCTACGCCACTGCCTTTTATGACAGTGTATCGGGAGATATGCTGTTGTAAATGTCCTGACGACAGTGTGAACATTGGACTGCTGCTGGGCCATTCAGATGCCTGCCACTACAGAGCCTGGGCTGCACTGACCCCACATTGGAGGCAGGGGTGTGTCATGGTCTCCTTTCTCCCAGTCCTTACAACCCCGTTCTTCTCCTCAGTCTTACACCAGCTACATAGCTGACATTCTCATTGCCCCCCACTGGATGTTGCATGTGGTCTATCAGTGCCTGCGTGGGGAATAGAATTGGTGGGGGGATAGAATTGGGTGTTTAAAAAACCCAACAAGATTCTTGAAGTGCTTGATTAGCCAAACTGATTTTTGGACTGAGCAAGGACTGCTTTCCCTTGCTTAGTTTTCCTTCTTGAGTAGAAGTGGAAAGTATTGAGCAAATCTTCTCTTCTGTGAAGAAGCATAATAGCCACAATTCTATCCTTCCCGCCCTGGCGTGCTATATCTAGCGAGGGGTGAATCGGGATGATTTGGAGCAGAAACGGGATTTAATTCCCTGTACCCCTGCGTAAGCCTCCCACTCCACAACGAGTCTCCTCGGACCTAGTGAAATCACTAGTGCAAGTCTGAGGAGAGAAAGGGGGTGAGGAGGGTGCTGCTGGAGGGGATAGGATCTGGCACGCACCATCGCTGCCAGATCCACCATCTCCCGCAGCCTCCCTGCCCCCATTCCTCCCCCTCCCCACCCAGTTTCACCCCTCACTCCATTCCATCCTCCCCCGCCCCATCCCCAGCCATCTTACCTTCCTTGGTGGGCTGCTGGCATTCCAGCGACACATGCAGGAAGTCTTCAGCCTTCTCGCTGTTGCCCCAGTAGTGCGCTACTCAGTGCTGCTTTATGGCTGCTTTTCAGCAGCTGCTGCCAGGGGAATGTGCGCTCCATCGGTGGCTTAAGCCTATAAGATTGGGCTGTAAGTCGCATATGCATTCGTGGTTGTTTAGTGTCATCAAAGATTACCTTTTCTGAAAATGATTTCAGTGGGAAAAGTGTGCCTGGAATAAAAAGGTTTACTCATCAGAAGCAGAAGTGCTTCTGCAGCTAAAACATGGGCTTCTGTTATTATAAGTGGAATCTCACACCTTTTTTAAATAGTTTGTGAAATTATAGACATTAATGTTATGTATTTTTTTCATTCTAACAGACAAAGACTGCAATTGAAAATCTTATAAAGCAGCACCAAAAAAGACCAGGGAATAAAATGAGAGCTTTATGGGAACGATTTGAGAAGCATCAGAAAGATAATTAATTTTAATGTACGTTACAAACTAATCTTTTATGTCGTATGTATTGTCCATAATGTGTTTGTGGTAGGACACTTTCATCATAATTATGTCACTTTAAATGCTTTAACTATGGATTCTTCTCTTGACTATGGAGTTGTATGAAACCTGCAGTGAAACCCTATCCATGTGATCTTCCTGAGAACCTTCTTTTTAGATAGACATTACTTTGATATTGTAAGGAAAGTTATGACAAGGTCTCCCCGTGCTATTCATACCGTGCCAGAAAGAAGTTATAGCATTTACATTGCCGCATTAAACATTAAAGAACTCGAGAAACATTTCCACTTGCAACAGCCAGAAAAATCGGTGATTGCATAACACGTCCTGGAAACTGGACATCGAATGGAACTTGAGCACACACAAGTGCTGTCCACTATCAAACCTTATCATCCAAGCATTTACAGAGAAGCAATTGAAATCCAGAAGCAAAAAGCAACATGAGTACCACAAAAAGACACAGATTGTTGAACAGTAAACCTGTTAGTTTCCCTTTAAACTAACACATTTACTCAGCACAACAAAGACCAGGTGGGCATATAAGAGTTTCAAGGAAACAAGCAGGGGATGGTAGATATATTTCAGTTAGAGAGAGAGAGAGAGAGATTTGCCTTTCACACGGCGCCTCTCACTTCTCATTCACAATCAAACACTTATTTTTTAATGAAATAGAATAGATGGGTTTATCAGCCATGTCCAAAAAAATTCTTTAAAACTAAAGAAATGTTCCACGTACGTTAAAACACACAGGAATAAAAACACGACAAAACATCCAAAAAGCATTAAACGAAAAAAATCACTGACATTTCGTCCATCATCTCTGGACCTTATCAAAGTGAACAACTGCACTATGAGCTGTCTAGATGTTCATGCCTTCGAAAGCCAAAGTCAGTGTTTAAAGCGCGCGAAGGAACTGTCAAGTTAACTGTCACTTAGCACCGGAAGAGGCAACTGCCAGCTGCCCGAAGCTGACCTCTAGGCTGTCAGTGCTTCAGAGAATGACTGTATCTTTAATTGCTTGTGGAGTTGATCTTGCTTGTGAGGTGCTTTTATTTGTGAAGTTATCCTTGCTTAAAATAGGGAACCATATTTTCTCCACGATCTATAATTCTTCCTGTCTCTGTGTTATTGCCACTGCTTCCAGATTCATTCTCTGTCTGTGATTACTCTCATTAAATAAACTTTTGGTGTTTTCAAACGAAATCTTGTGTCTTGTGGTAATTACATGTTCAGCAAGAGCTGCCGAATCTGGGTGAGGTAATTTGACAGATCTTTCATGTTCGGAGACTCTTGTACTTGTCGCTCTCTTCGTGGTTCCGATATAACATCTGCCACATTCGCAAGGTTGTCATAAACTCCAGGGTTAGTAAGTGGAGCTCTGGGGTCTTTGGGATTACGTAACAGCTGCTCTATTTTATTAATAGGTTTAAAAATAGTTCTAACATTAAAATGCCTAAAAACCGGTGCTATTATGTCAGTGGTACCCTTGATAAAGGGCAATATTAGCCAGCTCATATCTTTCCCCTCACAACCCCCATAATAACCACGCACAGACAGAGGCATTGGATGAGCGGGCTGCTTCATTAATCATACAACAAAGACTGCAAGTAGCAGCCATAACTGTAGCAGGGGGAAACCATTAAACTTACTAGCCTTGTGGAGCTCTCTGCTTGAGGAAACGGGCGTATCAACTGGCTCCAGGTTGAACTTGGGCGAGGCACAAGTTAACCTTTCACGGCCAACCCCGCAGGGTCAAGGCAGCAGGACCGCTTTGAGTGCCCCGGCTACGCCGGCTGCTATCTCGCCAATCCAGTTACAGGGGCACAGCCAGCCAGCCTCGTCGAGCCAGAGAAGCATCATCAGTATTGACTGCTCCCCTAAACCTTGCTAACGTCAGCTGGACACCAAGATTTCCAATCTGCGTATTCCTCCGCATGACTTATGCCAATGGCCCACAATGGGGGCTGTGGACTGACCATTGACTAAGCCAACCCTGGCCAGTCTGGGGTAGGTGAAAAAACTGTCTTTCAGAATGACAGCAACAAATTCCTACCCGGCCCTGTTAACCAGCGACCAGCTAGTCTCAGACTGTAACCTAGGGTGGGCGGGTGGGCAATGCTGTCCAAGTTCGACTGAGGAACGCGTTAAATGCCGCGCAGCCTCAGTATCGCTCGGCCATCCCCCCCCCCGAAGGACAGCTCAAGCACCTGTCCTGCAGCATCTGTCCGCATGCGGCAGGGAAGGTCGTGGGGCAAACGGGGCCAGCGCGCAGCTGCGCGTCAGCTCCGTTCTCTGTAGTTGTATCTGTATTTACTGTATCAACGTTCTTTTTCTTCGTATATTGTTTATCCCAACTCTTATGAATTTGTGTTGCACTATAGCCATTAGCCCTCAGGGAATCATCTGTATTACGTGGTTTTTTTTGCGCCAGTGAAGAAGCATCACAAAAACATTAAACACGCTGTATATTAGTGAGTTAATAAGTGAGTTCTTTTGTGCAGGGTGATGATTAGAAGATTGGTGCAAGTAACGTCCAGTGTGTGTAAGTTTCCTATATACAGAATGTCCACAGGTAAAGTCTTTTTTTCTGGTAACTAACACATCGAGGAAAGGGAGGGAGTCCTTACTTTCCTGTAAAATAGAAAATTGAATTTCAGGGAAAAAATTATTGAGATGCTCTAGGAAATTAACCAACTCAGCATCTCCATATTCCCGAAGCAAAACACGTCTTCGACATGTGTTTTAACATACGTGGAACATTTCATCAGTTTTAAATAATTTTCTTGGACATGGCTGATAAACCCATATATCCTATTACATTGCACATTGTGCCAAGCCATGAGAGTTTCCAGTCTACACTTATTTTTTACTTTTTCTTCAGGGGGTTCCTACCTAATGTCTACTAAAAGGGTGTGAAGTATGGAGCAGCCTGGGGATCCCCCCCTGGTCTCTTCAGTGAAGGTGTAGCATTCTAAAAACTTCTGCAGCCCTTTTCTAATCTCCCTAAGAAAGAGCTAGTGTTTTCAGGCCAGGGCACTGGATGTCCAACACTATTTATTTATTTATTTAAAGAATTTGTATCCCGCCTTTCTCCCAGCAAGGGCACTCAAGGCGGCTTACAACATTAAAATAAACATGTACCTTAAAATAATTAAAAACACATAATTAAAATAAACAACCCCAGTGGGTCACCTGTATTTACATTTGTTAAAAGCCATTTGTTAAAAAGCCACCGTGTCAGACATCGAAAGCTAACCTAAATAAAAACGTCTTAAGGCCCCGCCGAAAGGTCTCTAAGGAGGGAGCTGTTCTTAATTCCAGGGGGAGGGAATTCCACAATTGGGGCGCCACAGCTGAGAAGGCCCTATTCCGCGCCACCATCCTCCTCACCTCCGTCCACGGGCGTCACTGGAGCGTGGCGGGGGAGCGGGCTGCCTGGGGGGTGACGCGCGTCATGGGGTGACGCGCGCACTGCATCACCTTCCGGACCCTCCGAGGCCAGCCCGGGAGCCGGCCTCAGAGTGTCCGACCCCGTCGGCGCTCCAGGGCCTTCTGAAAGAAGGCCCAAGCAGCACGTCCATCCGGGTATTTTCCGGATTTTCGTGCATGCGCAGACCCGTTTTGAGGGCTATTTGCCCTCAAAACGGGCAAATAGCCCGTTTTGAAGCCCACAAAAACGGGGTCGGCCGCTCCGAGGCCGGCTCGCGGGCCTGCCTCGGAGCGTCCGAAGGGCGACACAACGCGACACAGGGGGGAGCCGTGTCGCCCCCACCCCCCTGCGCCGCGATGACAGAGCGTCACTAGGGTGACGTGCACCCCCCACCCCCGGTTGACGTGCGTCCTAGTGATGCTACTGCCTCCGTCAATGGTGGCACGGTTAACAGGGGCCCCCCGATGACCTCAGAGTACGGATCGGATTATAAGGAAGGAGGCAGTCCCTCAAATACCCTGGACCCAAGCCGTTAAGGGCTTTAAAAGTCAAAACTAGCACTTTGAATTATGCCCGGAAACGAACCGGCAGCCAGTGTAGCCGCTGAACCAACAGTCCGACTGAGTCAAACCGAAAGGCCCTGGCAACCACCCGGGCCACTGCATTCTGCACTAGTTGCAGTTTCAGAACAGTCTTCAAAGGCAGCCCCAAGTAGAGAGCATTGCAGTAATCTAATCTAGATGTCACAAGGGCTTGGGTCACTGTGGCCAGGTCTGCACAATCCAAGTACGGTCGCAACTGGCGCACCAGCCGAAGCTGGGCAAAAGCCCCCCTGGCCACAGCCATCACCTGGGAATCCAGGAGCAGCTGCGCATCCAGGAGAACCTGCAAGCTGCGGACCTGCTCCTTCAGAGAGAGTACAACCCCATTCAGAGCAGGACGATGATCCAGTACGTGAGTCGTAGACCGCTTTCGTACCGCTTCCAGTTCTGGTTCCGGCTCTGGCCGCAGCAGACAGACAATACAGTAACTCCACAGTTTTTCAAGGTTGGAAGCTTTGAAATATGTCCAAACTGTTTTGAATTCTTTATCTGACTAAGAAGCTCTAGTTGTTTTCATAGTAACAACAAATTCTGGGAGTTTGGCTACAATTGATAGGACAGCTGTGCCTACAGCTAATTTTTACTAATTGAGGCATAGCTGAAGAAAATGCTATGTAGCCATTTTAACTCCCAAGTGGAATGCGGGCAGCAAAGCCTGTAGTTTTTTTTTTCTTTTTTAAGCTTTAAGTCAGCTACAGTTTTAAGGATTTTTGTGGGCTTTAACAGCTCTTGGACTGCTGCTCTAAAGACATTCGGACAAGCCGAAGGAACTGGGATGACCTTGTTTTAAGAATAGCAGAGATAACAGAGATAGTGTCTTGCGGTTGGCTATAATTACAAGAAGCTTTAGCAGTAGATAAATGAAAATTGAAAGCCATTGAACTGCCAATTATTGAGATAAAATTAACATGGGACGCAAAAGGACTTACTCACTGGAGGGCGAGAAACTTGTCTCCGGTATCCAAACAGTCTAGGCTCGATGATTTTTTTGCGCCAATAGAAACATCACTAAAGACGCAGAACAGCCTTGCTCGTTTAGAGGCTGCTTTTGAGGAGATTGAGTGTCTGCTGTCCCCCAAGGAAACTCAGAAGGCTAATGGTTTACTCCATCTGAGAGATGATAACAAACTTGAGGGAAATAAGGATACTGATTTCCTAGTACAACAGACATTTCTGGTGGCCGAGACTTTACAAAAAATATTCACCCAGCTGGAGCGTATAACAGGACTGCTTCAGGAGAAGGATAAAAGTACCCAGCCAGTGAATTTACAGAAACCATCTGCATATACTGGAGAGACTGAATTTTTAACTAGAAGGGTTGCATCTGACCAACAGTCAACTGGCAATAATATCCACACAGCTTATGGGAGTATTCCTGCTACTGTAATTTACGACCCAAAGGGTATAGCCATCACTGTTTCTCCTTTTGGAGGGAGACATATTGATTGGTCTACCAAATGGAGGGCCAGACAGCATTTAGCATTTATTCTTACGATGGCCCCTGCTACTATAGACATGTTAAAGCTGGAAAGGCTGCCTAGTGCAAGAAGTCAAGAATATTTTTTACTCCACTTTCGCACAAATAGTATCCCAAAGCAGCTTTTTGCGCAAGCCACTGAGTTAATGGGCCTTGGGATTAGGTTTCAACGGCATTTCCGAGATCCCTCTGTACAAAGGCTGGTTTCTTGAAGTGTAAAGAGGAAATATATGGTAGGCAAGGAGGCTACTTAAGATTTGATGTGGACACTAGATCCAATTTTAGTCGAGATCCCTTGGAAAACTGCAACCTTGCGGAATATATTAGATCAAACTGCACCATTAGATCTACCTGTGCCTATGGAATTGACTAAAGTAAAAACTTCTAAACTTCCTGTCATTTTGGAACAGCCAGTTTTACCAAACTCCCAATTCCATCTGGATATGATTGATCTTAATTCAGGCCTTACAGAAGATGAAATGAATGATAAACTTTTGTCCTCGTTTGGATATTTGCCACTTGGTGAACAAGACATCATGATCAAGAGATTGGAAGCTCTAGTTTGCTCCTTAAAAGATAAGCAGTCAACCATTGCTATTGATCTGCAGGTCACTTCTAGACCCTGTGTCCACAATGCGTCGATAGAGACACCAAAGTGTGTAGGCCTCCCCTTTTGTGAGGGGAAAGAACCCCCATTGGAACCAACTGTCACCATTAAAAAAAGGATCCTGAATTCTAATGTGATTGTCCCTTCTGATGACCCCAGACTGTGTGCGATAATTGGCGACTGTAGCCCAATGCTACAGCAAGGAAATACGGACCCAGTATGACTGTGCAATAATAAACTTGAGCCAGGCACAGGGAAATTGTTAGAACTTGCCTCCTGGAACATTGCAGGCTGGACTTGCTGCAAAAGTCAGGACTATTCCTTATTTCATCGGAATTATGATATAATCTTGCTCCAGGAGACTTGGACAGCCAATGAACTCAGGATAGATGGTTTTAATTCCTTTAGTAAGGGGGCTACTGTTGGGGTAGGACTGGGGAGGCTGAAGGGGGGGGGTTGGGTATTCTGGTTTCTACTTCCCTGAATGCAAGATGCAAAGAGTTATGTTCTCTGGACCAGAGGGCTATGGCTGTTCGCATTGAGTTAGGTGCTGTGACAGTTCTAGTAGTCAATGTTTATCTTTCTCCTCAACAAGTAAATGCCCATATAACTAAGACCTGGGCCGATTTAGAACGATACATTGAAAATCTAACCCTTGATAATCCAGTTGATAAGGTATTTTGGGGAGGTGATTTTAATGCCCGAACTGGTTCACAAGCCCCTCCTCTGAATGGGAAGATCGAAGGGCTTACTGTGGAACAGGGCACTGATTATAGTCACCCTCATTTTCCGCGTCTTTTAAAGGATAGTAAGACAAATTATGCTGGCTCCTGTCTGGTTGCTATGGCCAATAGACTTAACTTCCATATCTTGAATGGCGCTATAGTCGGGGACTACCCAGGGGAATTTACTTTCATGGCAGGAGCTAGGTGTAGAACTATCAATTACCTTTTGGTTAGTGACAATCTATTCCCCTGGGTTAGAAGCCTGCATGTACTTCCTGACTTAGATAGCGACCAATTACCTCTCCTTTTGCAGACGGAGTTGCCATCTCAACAAGTCTATCTCAAAAATCTCCCTAGATTACATATTAAGCCCTCAAAATGGGAGGGTTGCCATGTTAAGGGGACTTCCCGGCTAGAACTAAAAGCAAAAACATTCTTGGCGGGTGAGAGTATTGTAGCTTGTCGAAGGGCCATTATGAATAATGCTGGGGACAATGATTTCTTGTCTCCCTATGAGCAAATTATTCGGGGACTGAAATCTTTACTGGTACAGGAGACCTGCCCACAAGTTAGTCAAACACACAGGTATTCTAAAAGGTGGTTTGATGGAGATTGCGTTAAAGCCAAACAGGAGCTTAACTCCGCTTATCAATTATATAGAGCAGTCCCTGGTGCCGATACTCTGGCCTCTCGCCAACATATTTTACAACTTAAAAAAAAATATAAGAACATAGTGGCTAAGAAGAAGAAGGCAGATGTAATGGCGAAATGGAAGCATTTAATACAAGCAGCTAAGGAGAAAAACTCAGTCCACTTTTGGAAAATTATATCCAATTACTCCTTTGAAGATTCTTCTCCCTTAGATTCTCTCATTTCGGAAAGTACCTGGGAAATTTATTTCCAAAAGTTATATTCAGATCCATCGTGCAAAGGGCCTGTGCAAAAGCCAGATGACCTACCTCAATGGCCCCCAGTTTCAATAGAAGTGGTGACATCTTTAATTAACCAACTCAAAAAAAGTAAAGCTCCTGGCATTGACAGCATCCCTCCAGAGCTGATAAAAAATCACGTTGACTGGTGGGCCCCACTTTTAGCCTCCCTTTTTACGAACATCGATGCAACGGGACGTATACCAGAGGAGTGGGGGCAGGCGTTTGTAGTCCCATTTTTCAAGAAAGGTAGGAGGGAAGATCCAGCTAACTATAGACCAATAAATTTGCTAAGCATAATTAGCAAACTTTATGCAGGCCATTTGTTAGAGAAACTCAAATGCTGGGTTGAGCAGGAATATCCACTCGCCGAGGAACAAGGTGGATTTAGGGAAGGTAGGTCTACAATAGGTCATATTTTGATCATGCAACATCTCATTGAAAAATATGTTGCCAACAAATCCGGCTCTTTGCACGTGGCATTTATCGATTTAAAATCAGCCTTTGATTCAATTTCCAGAACTAAACTTTGGGAGAAATTAGAGGGTACTTCCATAGACCGTAGATTGTTGTTTCTGATAAGCACTCTGTATTCCAACACTTCCCTTAAGGTGAGATGCTCTAAAAATGGGCACCTCTCAAATCTAATTCCAACCTGTAAGGGGGTAAAACAGGGTTGTGTTTTGGCGCCTCTTCTATTTAACATCTATATGAATAGTTTACCAGAGTACAATATTTGAATAATTGGTTCCCAATAGAAGTTTTTTAGTCATCACAGCATCAGGTAAGTCTGGGAATTCCCTAATCAGGGGAGAAATGAACTTGGAATGGATACCCTGATAGAATCAACAGTGAAGCAGGACATGTTCAGTTGTTTCTACATCTCCTGAGCCACAAGGGCATACCCTTTCAGAAATAGGGATCCTCCTATAGCGAGCCTCAACAATTGCTGAGGGGAGCGCTCCCCATCTGGCTAGGAAAAAAGCCCTCCTATGCTTTGGGAACTCAAGTAATGCAAGATAGGTGGATGGCACAACTATATATCTAACTTCCTCCGCAGCAAGAAAGGTTGGGGTTCTACCAATGTCCCCCTGCCACTCGATATCTAATACCCTTTGCCTTTTGATCAATCTTGCATGATCTTGATCCATTGCCAAATGGCCTCTGGAGAAAACCCCAAGTGGCTCAGTTTCCTATGTACAGCTTTGAGCCAAGACGATTGAAAATTGTCTTGTAAGATCAAAGATGTATAGCTCTGGACATTGGAATTTAGATTAAGCCAAAAGTTAATAGAGGCAAGGGAAACCCTAGCCTCGACTTTTATCAATCCAGCGTCCAGACGCAAGCTTGCATTTGAAATATAGCTGGCCACTTGAAATATGGATCTAAGGAACTTAGATTGAACACGTTCCAAAGAGGCAAAACTGGAGGAAGGAGGTCCCAAAGTTGTTCCATATAGAAGTTGGGACAAGATTTTCGCTTGGTATAGTTTAATAGTTGCTGGAATATAAAGGCCACCTTTGTTGTAAAAGAACTTAATTACAACACAGGCAGATTTCTGCCCTGCCTCGGCCATAGATTCATGATGGGCACTTCTAGCTCCAGATGATTGCAGCACTACCCCCAGATATTTGTAAGTGGGCACCTGTTCTAACCTGTGGTTGTTAATACTCCAAGCCCTAATCTTGGGTCTCTTGCCAAAGGATAGAACTTTAGTTTTCTGGTAATTAATTACCAGCTGGTTCTCTTCACAGAAAAGGCTAAATTTATTTAGAGCCCTTCTCAGTCCCACGGGGGTTCTCGAAAGAATAACGGTATCGTCAGCATATAACAACACAGGTATCTTACGATTGGCTAACGTCGGAGGATGAAAATCAGAGTTCTCGGCTCACAATTTGGAGTGCAAGCTTCTTGGCAGCTGCTTGCAAGATTCGCAAGGGTATTGTTGACATTGCGGAAAAGTTTTAACATTATTCTCTGTTCCTTGTTTGATAATATTTGATAATACGAGTAATGTTTGCTCACTGTTTTTAACTTGGTTGTACTATGTTCTTGTTGGTCTTTGACCGTATTAATAAATGATGATGATGACTTCTGGACCAGAAGAACCTCTGTCTTATCAGGATTTAATTTCAGCTTGTTTGCCCCCATCCAGCTCCCAACTGCCTCCAGACAATGATTCAGGACATCGACTGCCCCCTTGGAGTCGGGTGGAAAGGAGAGAAAGAGCTGGGTGTCATCAGCATACTGATGACTCCCTACCCCAAACCCCCGGATGACCTCTCCCAGTGGCTTCATATAGATATTAATTAAATCTGCATATCACCACATTGTTCTTCTCCCTCTCTCTTAAAAAATCAATAAATGGTTTCCAATTATTCACAAAAAGGTTAACTGACTTTTCCTTAATTAAAATTGTAAGTTTATCCATTTCAGCATAATCCAAAACTTTCAACCACCAATCTTCTAGCAAAGGTATCTCTGAATTCTTCCAATATTGTGCGTATAAAAATCTTGCCGCACTGATCATATATAAAAACAAAGTTTGAAATTTATCGCCTACATGATCATCCCTCATACCCAACAAAAATGTTTCCAGTTTCATTTGAACCTTAATCTTTAAAAATCAACTGTATCTGTATATGAATCTGAATCCAATACTTCTTTGCTTGAGAACATGTCCATCACATATGATAAAAAGTTTCCTCTTGCTTTTTACATTTCCAACAGCTATTTTACACCTTCTCATACATCCTCACTAATTTGTTTGGAGTTATATACCATCTATACATCGTTTTATACATATTTTCCTTAATATTAACATTTAATGTACATTTCAACTGTTTTAACCATAATTTTTCCCATTGCTCCATTAAAATAACATGACCTACATTTTTTGCCCAATGAATCATATATTCTTTAACCTGTTCTTCTTGTGTCTGAAACTTCAGAAGCAATTCATACATTTTTGAAATTACCTGGTCTTCAGATTTTAATTGTACCTCCAGTTTTGATTCTTTTTCAACAAATTCATATGCCTTCTTATCCACTTTAAATCTCTCCAAAATTTGAGCATATACAAACCATTGGCAATTAAAGTCTTCTTCCGTTAATTTTTCTCTTGACTTGATAAAGTCAAGATTTTGTTTTTACTGATTAATAAAAGTCAAGGTCAATTTTACTGCGTAAAAATAATAAATTTCTGTATAATAGTCCTTCCTCTTTCGGCAAGTTACTTACTCGCACCAAAATACGCTTCATATGGTGCAACCCATAATGGTATTTTCTCTTAAAACCTCATAATACCTGAAATCTGACATTATTCTTGTAATTTCAGCAAAAGCAATTAAGTTTGCTCCCCAATTTTAGGGACTTTTCATTTTAAGAAATGGTTAAACCTCTGATTCATTATAATCATAACTTGTGCGAATACTAGCAGTTACAATCAATACTAGTAATTTCTGCCAATACTAGCAATATTAGCAGTTACAATGACTAGTAAATGTCGAAATTTGAGCTGTTCTGACCTCCTCTTCTCTGTTTGTTGACAGTTGGAAAAGGAAGAACAGCAAACAGACTTTGTTATAGCAAATATACTTTGTTTAGCTTTTGTTTAGTGAGCAGAGAGCATTGGTTAATAAATCAATAAATCCCTCATCAAAGGCTCCTGAAAAAAATCCATAATGAGGGGCAGTGGCGTCGCGACGATGCGCGGCACCCCTGAGCGGGGGCGCGCGTCGCCCTTAAGGGGGAGGCTCCGCCCCCGCGCGTGACGTCACGCGCAGGAGCGGAGCGCCCTCCCCGCTCCGTTTTCGGCTCATTTTGGAGCCAAACGGAGACAAGGGAGGGCGGGCGGGCCCAGCTCAACGCGAAATTGTAAGTTAGGGGCGTCGCGCGTCACCCCTGTACGCGCGACGCCCCCCGGCGGCCCGCCCCCCCGCTTCCCCCTGTCGACGCCAGTGATGAGGGGGCAGGTCCTCCTATGTATTAGGAACTGGTTGAAGACTAGGAAACACAGAGTGGGTGTCAATGGGCAATTTTCACAATGGCGAGAGGTGAACAGCGGTGTGCCCCAAGGATGGGTCTTGGGACCAGTGCTTTTCAACTTGTTCATAAATGACCTGGAGCAGCTGAATAAGGCCAATACAACCAGTTCTCCACTGCATCCATGTATTCCGACCAGGATTGGCCAAATGGTAGCATATTTTTCTATACTGGAAGAACTGCAAGAGCGGAGGGCCTTTTCAATGGCAAGATGCAATGCCATGCCATCTGCTCTAATGACTGATTGATTAAAGGGGGTGCCATATTCTCAAAGGCCGTCTCAGTGCTGGCAGGGGGTGGAATCAGTAGTGCATGTGCTTCTTGATTGTCCTGTTCTTGAGGAGCTGCGTTCAAAGTATCTGGCCTGAATTTTGGCGAATATGAGAGATCATAACATGAGAGATCATAAGAGCCAGGATGGTGTAGTGGTTTGGGAGTCGGACTTAGACCTGGAAGATCCAGGTTCAAATCCCCACTCAGCCACGAAGCTTCCTGGGTGACCTTGGGCCAGTCACTATCTCTCAGCCCCACCTACCTCACAGGGTTGTTGTGAGGACAAAAAGGAGGGGCGGAAATATGTACACCACTCTGAGCTCCTTGGAGGAAGGGTGGTATAAAAATGTGAAAAATAAATAAAAATAAATAAAAATAATCAGATCAGGAGACAGTTAGATTTGTTCTATCTTCAGAGAAGTCAGATATAGTGGAGAGAATAGCGATCTTTTTGTTCGAAATTGTCAAGAGGAAGGAGACTGATGACAAGTGACACTGGGTCATAGAATGGAAGGACATGTATTAGTTGTAAATTTGTATTGTATATGTTTTATGTTTGTATTGTCCATGCCAATAAAGGTTTTTGTATTGTATTGTATTGCATTGATTATACTATCTCAATTGTACTTTTCTTCTTTCAGCATTTTCCTAGCTTGACGCCTATAGAATTGCAAGAAGCCTGAAGACCCTAGGGGCTCTTCCACTTCAGGTGTCATCCCCTCAATGGGTGTCACCTGGTGCAGGCCACACCCACCGCACCTCCATTACAACGCCCCTGCAAACCACCCTATGGTCCACGTAGGAACTCGTCAAAGATGATGAAAAAGGGCATGCTTGTCCCTCTATCCGCTGATCCGCTATCCACGGTTTAAATGATTGGATGGCCAATGCTTCATTTCTTCTTCAAATGGAACGCAGGCACATTCCTTTTGAAGAAGAAACGAAGCTTCTGACCTAAAAGTAAGAGCCTGAGGGATCACAGGGGAGGGGGGCACGTGACCCCCCACGGGCTCCCGGGACTCCCGCAGACCCCCACGACCCACCCAGGCACATATTTTAAAGGTCGGAGGGTTCCTTTTTCTGCAACACGAACATGATGAACAGGCCTGCAACTTCCTTGCAGGCCAAGGAGACTAGGTGCCTAGAGAATCTCCTCTCTAGGCACCTAGTCTCTGTGGCCTGAAGGAAGTTGCAGGTCTGTTCATCGCGTTTGTGTTGAAGCTTCCAAAGTTAAAAGTAAGTGCCTGGGGGTGGGGGTTTGCAGGGGGTCGCGTGAGCCTGTGGGGATCACATGCCCCCCTCCCCCTGCGATCCCCCACCAATACATATCCCGCCAGAACGTATCCCCCGCTGATACGGCGGCCCCCTGTACTTACCTTGTGATGTTGGTAGGGGGCCTCCACTGATGCTGACTGCCATAAAGCAGTCAGTGGCAGTCACAAAAGGTGCTCTGACAGCATGCTACACAGCACGTTGCTAGGAGTGTTGCTGGGAAGGCCTGCTCCTACCTGCTTGCGTCGTTGGTTCATCCGCTCGTTAGAGCAGGTAAGATAGTGGGAGAGGCGGAAGGGGGTACTGGGAGGGTGGAATGGGGTTGGGGGAAGGCGGTGATGGGGAGGGGTCAATCAGGTCCAGGAAGGGGGTAGAATCAGCAGCAATGGCATGTGCTGTATCCTATCCCCCTTCCTGTACCCGATCCTGTAGCATGGGGCTATACAGACCTGCGCCAGCTAGGGGATGGGCTGATCAGGTCCTCTGCATCGGCGGGGGGAGGGGGGAGGGAGAGGATAGAATTGGGCTGTTATTTAACTTTGTACTTTATACTTCCATCTTTATACTTCCATACTTGCATGGGCTCTGCAAATGAAGGCATGTGAAGCATCTGTTAGTGAGGGTGGTGCCATCTGAATGCACCTCAGTAGTGCCTTGTCGGTGTGGAGGATGTGATGCTTGGACCACAATGGATGAGGTGATAGTTGTTCTGCCCCAGTGAGGGGGTGTCCAGTGGAGCTCTGTGGGTGATGACTGCTGTTCCCTGTGTGGCACTCTTGAAAAACAAATGGATCAGGACGAGTGTTTCCTTGAGCAGCAATGGTTAGAGTACCTGGTCATCACCAAGAGAGGGCAGACACTCACTGCTATTGGTTATTGTAAAAGGAAGAAATGATTAGGCAACACAATTTATGTTACAGAGACATTTGGCAATACGAAAATGAGAGGAAGGTGGATACAGGAGATAGATATGCAGTATCCATATGCTCCCCTCCCTTGATTTCCTGTGTGGGTTTGTCGGAGTTAAATTCTTAGGTGTTTATAATCTCCTATTTGGCAGGTTGGGTTGTCAGGGAGGCAAGCCCCACAAACAAGAGACTCAAATCACAGTCTTTTATTAAGCTATTTCCTTCCAAGCAAGAGCGCCAGTTGCATGGGAGGTGCACAGGCACAAAAGAGCCTGCATTGCGAGCTTTTTCGCTACACCAGGCTTATATAGACAGAGGTTACATTACATAAGATGTTTTCAAACAAACTTTCCCGAACTCTGACGACACATGCTCTTTTACCAAATATGTTATTCATAAGACATTATGTTAAGCTGACCTTTCAGACAATGTTCTGTGTACAATGAATATGTGCTAGAGCTTATGGCTCTCTATAAGAAAGGAAATGGCTAATTGTGAAGGCTCATGGCTATTAGCCAAGGCGCTTGTTCTTGCAGTTCGCAGCCAAAAGCTATTTTGTAATGTTTAAGTATAGATGTGCCGGGAATGCTACAAGGGTCCGACAGTTCACATATTAAGTTCACTCCTGCGAGTGCCACCTCTGTCTCACGTTAGGGGAATGGCAGCTTGTGGGCGAGTCTTCTCTGCTGTGGCGCCACAATTATGGAACTCCTTGCCAGGAGATTTGAGAACAACTCCCTCCCTCATGATTTTTCAGCGGGGGCTCAAAACGTTTCTGTTTGTCTTGTGTTTGGGTGATGGGTTGTTGTCTGCCTCCAGTGCCTCAGTATGTTCTGCCTTGCTGTTTTTCTGCTCCACGTTGTCACCCCCAGTGGATTTTATTGTTTTTTTTAATTTACTTTATGTATTGTTTTTAAATTATGTATTTTAACTTGTTGTAAGCCGCCTTGGGCATTTGCCTCAGCATAGGAAAAGGCGGGGTATAATTTTTTTTAATTAATTAATTAAATAAATAATTATTAAAGATACATTGACAAGAGTGTCTCCATGTTAGTCTGATTTTTTTCCCTCAGGTTTATTGCTCTCTCTGTTGGGACAATGGAGCAGAGGTTCCATTTGGGTGTTTGTGTGTGGAGTTCTCCTGGGGCAGAGTACAGTACATGTAATGAGAATTCTTAGAAGATGAGCGTTAACCAAGTTTTGGGCTATGCATATTTGGAGAAGTAGCTGGTTTGTGCAAGGTGCCCTTTCTCCACAAAGTGCCTTTCTCCACAACTATGGAACTGCCTTCCAGGGGAGCTAAGAATTGCCCCTTCTGTGAGGGCGCTAAACATTTTTGTATTGTCAAGCAGTTGGGTGACATATGTTTGGATGTGTTGGTGGTTGCCTCCTGTGCTTCTTTATGATGCTTGCTGCTATTCCCCTATAGATACTATAGGTCATCCGGGGGTTTCGGAGTTGGGTGCTATCAATATGCTGATGACACCCAGCTCCATCTCTCCTTTCCACCTGATGTGGGGACCTGGATGAGGGCTAACAAGCTGAAACTAAACCCAGACAGAGGTTCTCCTGGTCCAGAAATCCACGATGCACATATTTCAAAGCTTCCAACATTGAAAAACTGTGGAGTTACTGTATCGTCTGTCTGCTGCGGCCAGAGCCAGAACCGGAAGCGGTCTACGACTCAGGTACTGGATCATCGTCCTGCTCTGAATGGGGTTGTACTCCCTCTGAAGGAGCAGGTCTGCAGATTGGGGGTCCGCCTGGATCCGCAGCTGCTCCTGGATTCCCAGGTGGCGGCTGTGGCCAGGGGGCCTTTGCCCAGCTCCGGCTGGTGCGCCAGCTGTGATCGTACTTGGATCGTGCCGACCTGACCACGGTGATCCATGCCACGGTGACATCACGACTAGATTATTGTAACACGCTCTACGTGGGGCTGCTTTGAAGATGGTTTGGAAACTGCAATTAGTGCAGAATGCGGCGGCCCGTGTGGTCACTGGAGGTACGGCTGCACTGGCTGCCAATTCGTTTCTGGGCCAAATTAAAAGTGCTGGTTTTGACCTTTAAAGCACTATACGGCTTGGGGCCAGGATATTTGAGAGACCGCCTACTTCTATATAGTCCGGCTCGTCTCCTTAGATCATCAAAGAAGGCCCTTTTGTGGGTGCCGTCGCCCAAGGAGGTGCGAGGGGCAGCGGCCAGAAACAGGGCCTTCTCAGTAGTGGCACCAACCTTATGGAATTCCCTCCCCTTTGACCTTCCCTTTGACTGCTCCCTCCTTGGACACTTTCCGGCGAGGCCTGAAAACCTTCTTGTTCAAAGAAGCCTTCTGAGCCCCTGCCTTTTTTAACATCTTGCTGGTACAGGTGGGGGTGCTGCTGTTTTTATGCTCCTGCTTTGATTGTAGCCATGATCTTTTTAATCGTTTTTTAGACACTGTTTTTTTTATTATTTTTCATATACTGTTTTTTACTGTTTTAAAACGTGATATTTTTATATTGTATTTTTTGTATGTATTTTTTTAGGCGGGATAAAAATACTGTAAATAAATAAATAAATAAATAAATAAATAAATAAATAAATAAATACTGCTTTTTTAAAAAAACAAATCCGCCCCAAACTGCTTTTATTAATTGTTTTGTATATTGTTGCATTTATTGTTTTATTTATTGTAAGCCTCATTATTTTTTTATGAAAGTCGTAAGCCGCTTTGGGCATTTGCCTTACAGGTGGGATAGAAATGTCTTAAATAAATAATAATAAAGAATGTGATGGTGTGGGATTGCACCAGTGTCCAGGACACTTCTGCCAACAGGACTGGGGCTGTACTGGTGAGATTGTGGTGCCAGTACCATGGCAGTAGTTGTGCAGGGGTCCAGGGCAACGCAATATCCTGTGTGGGAAACAATGTTTCCTAAGAATAAGAATCGGCAGTAAAGAAATAATCCAAAAGCAAAGTTCTGTGCATCCAATCAATAATGCTAGACTGAAGTAGTTAACTGGGAACACAGTCTTATTTCTCCAAAAACCTGTCATACTATCAATAAGGCAGATTAAATACAACCGGCCAAGGTGTCAGAACTAAGTTAACAACAAAATCATGCAGGTCAAACCAAGTATACGATTTAAGATTTTCCCAAAAGCAAGATCACATAAATTCAGCCAAGATGTGAGATTGACAGCCCAATCCTAGCTACCCCCCTACCAATGCACCTGTGCCAAAAGAGAGCATGCTGCATCCCATGGGGGGGGGGCATTGGAGAGGTCTCCTTGGGGTAAGTGAAATTTTGTTCACTTGCCCCAGGGAAAGCCTCCATCACTGCCATGGGACTCCTTGGTTCTATACCTGCAGGCATAAATCTGAGGCTTGTAATGGTGGCAGAAAGAGAGAAGGAAGGGGCTGGGGTATGAGGACACATGAGTGCTGCCGATCCCACCCCCTACCCTCTCCGGTCTGCCTCCCTCCCCACCCCCTGCCTGAGAACTCCCTGTTCCTTCCCCTCCTTGCCCACCCCTCCCTCACCGTTAACTTACCTGGTCAGGCCAGCACAGCTGCAACGCTGCTCTCTCTTGCGGCAGGGCTCGCACAATGACCTCCGACACAGCATTGTATGAGCCATTGGCAGCCATTTTATGACAGCAGAAGACTCTTCTGTTGAATATCCCTCCTCCGGACAGTCCAGTCCTAGTTAGGACTGGGCTGTGAAATTACTCCTTGGATGTGACCGTCTGTGTGAATGGAATAAGGGGACGTGAACCCTCAGCACTTGGGTTCCTAGCAGGTCTTTTCTTTTTGCCCCTTCTTTGCTGATGCTACTGAAGCTCCTGGTGGGGCTTGGTGGGGGTGGCGAGGCATCCTTCTGTCAAGTTATTTGTATGTGTGTTTGTATGTGGTGCCTTAGGGACAGGTCCCCATGGTTAGTAGACGTGCCTGTTGCTGTTTAGAAAGGTGCACTTTCAACCTATTACAAAAGCAGATGTGACATGGAGGCAAAATTTCCTTCAAGTGATCTGCAAATAATTGCGGATATGCTCTGCCTCATCATGGCACCCATCAAAAGTGTACCTAGTGGGAGTAAATCCTTTAAAACTAAGTACTGCAACTCACCTAATCCATGATTTCTTCATAAGGGTGGCACAGTCCTGTGAGACTCTCCTCCCATCTTGGTATTATAAAGGGAATTATCTCTACAGGGAGCAGAAAGTAGCTGAGAAAAACTGGACTTCATTGAAGATATATCCTTCTGTGCTGCTTCCACAACAAGGTGACTGGAACAAAAGGGAGTTTTCTGGGCAAGTACCAAGTTAGAAGTAAGTAACACCATATATTGGAGTCTAGGATTCTTTCCTGTAGGTGAAAGCAACAAAGAATGTTATGGCACTTGACAAATTCACAGATTTATTGTGGCATAAATTTTGCTGGATGAGAGCCAACTTTGTAAACTGGTAGATTTTTATAGAGTGTGAGTGTGTGTTTACCTACATCTATTTCTATGAAGTGAAAAAGAAGAAGGAGAGAAAGAGAGAGATGCTGTAAACAGTGGATCACAATGTCCATGATATTCAAAAGATGTACTGCGTAATCCTGCGCAACTAAACAGCGACGGAACAAGTGTTCCGTCACTGGGAGATGTCGTAAACGTACCATAAAGCACATTCGCGACAATTATCAAGCAAGGGAGGCCTGTCTCCTTTGCTCCATTGACAGAGCGTCCGAGCGGCCACCGAACCAGGTAAGTCAGGATCTGGCGGGCACGGGGGCGGTTTGCCAGGCACGGGAGGGGGCCATTGGCATAGCTGGCCCGGGAGGGGGAGGGGATGGCCTCGGCCTTACTCTAGCCTCCCCTGGGCGGCTAGGCCAATACACAGCCTTCTCCGAATTCTGCCAGCTGGTAGCTGGTAGAAATCTGAGGAGGCCAATAGGACCTGCCCCAGTTTACACTCGGGGATGGGGATGAGCATCCCCATCCCCGAGGAGTCCTCCAGCCTGGCGGCAAGATGGCCAATGGTGCACAGGATCCATTGGGCGGCACTCTGCCGCTGGCTGGATCCTTACGGTGTATTGCGCTACAGCACTGGATACTACTGTGCAAATCCAAATGTTTTCAAGAGAAGTACCATCACTATGCACATAAATATCACAGACTATACTTCTGGTCTTTCGTTACCCTTGGGACCGACTGCTTACAATTTATCCTGGTGAGCGTATGCATAAATCTGTTGTCTTATTTGCAACAAACTAACACAGCTACCTTATTTCTCTGCTAGTAGAAGAGTAGTATTGCCTATTCCTTAAGAGATGAAAGAGTCAAAGAGTCTAGAGACACTGGAATAGGCATCAAGAGCCCTGCAACCCTGACTTGAAAGTGCTCCTAAAGTTTTCATTGCTGAACAGGAAGGACACTTTCAACATATGATTCTTTTGCTCTTGTCATCATAGCATTGTGATGAGTGAAGCCAGGGTAGTTTTTTCTTTACCCGTGCACCCCCCAAATAAGCACGCAAGACAGAGGCTTGGGTAAAAGGGCCAAATTTATTAAATAAAACTGAACCTGCAGGATAAAAAAACATCTCCTCAGCCAAGTCCCGCCTCCACGCAGCCCAGCAGCCAATTGCTGCTCTCCACTTTCGTGCCTCTGCACAGCGCACAGGGGAAGGGGCTGGGTAATGGCGGCAACGGGGTACTCCCGTCACCAGCCTTCCATATTGGACAACTATTGTAAGTGCCAAAGCTTTCTGTGAGTCAAATGATGATATTCTGATGATAACTGAAGCGTAATATGATTGATGCTATGGTTTCTACATGACTGTATATAAATGTAATGAAAATCACATTATTAGAAGCTCCCTTCACATTATCCCATTATTAGAAATTGTCGCAATCAGGCTTGACATTATAACATGAACAACAGATAAACATGAAACTGAGAGAGAGAGAGAGAGAGAGAGAGAGAGAGAGAGAGAGAGAGAGAGAGAGAGAGAGAGATCAAGGGAAGAGATAGACAGAAAATTGAAATGAGCAAATCCTTAGTGCTCCAATGATATGACTCCAACGATTTGACTGAATTTTAACCAGTTTATACCTGGCTTTAAAAGTTTTTTGAAAGTGGTTTACAATCAACACAAAATAGTGAAATAATAAAATGCAAATGATTTCAGTACAAACAATAAAATATAGCAGCAAGCAACCCTGTGCAACTAGGCTCATAACATTTTGATGCCTGCAGAGGAACATCAGGTGTTATTTCCCTCTCCCACTTTCTATTCAAACCACATTCCAATTCCTTCTTTCAAATCTTTCCCGCTTTCTTCCTCTTCCTATTCAAAAGGGAAGAGGAGAAGCACTGCCATGTCATTTCCGCTCCCATCCACTTTGGGCGTTGGGTAGATGGCTGGGCTGCCCCTGAGTACTGGCCCACAGTCTCTTGTCTGAAGTAGCTCTGCTTCATGGTAGGGCTTGTCCTGAGACAAACACACTGGCAACAAATAAAAGCAGCATAAAATTAGTAAGCAGAGCAAACAAAACTTGTACTTGCTTAGGGGATCCTATTCGTCAAGATATTCTGTGCAACTGTTGAGGGGAAGCTGTCTGCTGAGCCATTCAGCCTAGGTATATATTACCTTGAACATGTCCTGCAGTCGCTCATGATTGTTTGGTAGAATTCTTGAATTCCAGGGCATCAATACTATGTTGTTGCTGTTCTTGTTTCTATATCTCAGTCTACGTACCTGAAAGTATACAGAACAATAGATGCCAGAAAGCCATGCTCTGTCTTGGTGAGCTAGGGAAAGACTGAAATCACTTTCCTCATCACTTCTGCTGAATCTTTTCCTTGGTTTCTTTTCACAGGCACATCTACAATGATAGCGACAACTGCACTTGATGCTTCTGGGCAGGAAGACACCATGGCCTGGTTTACTCCCACGCTGAGAAGCTGGATTGATTTTGCTTACCTTGGAGAATACTCGAGCTATAGGATTCTTGTGTTGTTATTATTGACTCCCGCAGTGATATACCCTGTCTCACAGCTTGTTTATTTTATATCCTGTATTGCCAACTTTCTGCTATATATTTATAAGAAAATGAACAACATACAAGGAGACACATCTAGCAAATCATGGGACAAGGCAAAACAAGCTATTGCATACAGTGTGAGTTCATTCGCAAAGATTTGGCATGGTAAGCAAGCATTTCCTTAAACAGCAATAGTTCCAAAGGAGCTCTGGGTCATTGTAATTCTGAGGATTGTTGTTCAGTGCTAACGTAGAGGCTACTGTGCTTCCATTGTTACTGAGTGGAACAATTCCAAGGGGGAGGCAGCAGCTTCAGCCGGCCCACAGGAGGAAAGTAGGACAAGAGAGCTGGAGCGGCTTTCCCAGGAAAAGGGGTATGTTGCAAGATGACCCACATGGATCATGACCAGTCCCCACTGGCATAATGAATTTGGTTGTGCTCAAGGAGAGCAGTGGGAGGAAGGTTGGAAGGAAGAAGGCAGTACGGGATTACTGATCCTGGCTGCCAGTTTGGCGCAATGGTTCTTAGATGGGGCTGGAATGGAGGTGGCGTAATGCAGCACCAGTGGGTCAATGCACAACACAACTGAGAGCAACAGGGGGAATGAAGGATGAAGACATGGGCTCTGGGACCTTGCTTTTTGTATCTTTTTCTCTTTTAGGATACTATGGGATGTTTTGTGGAGTGAGCTCATCAGGGAACCTTCTTTCGTGACTTGCTGGTCCTTGATGGCTTATTCCTGGTCCTAAATGTGTCCTCCCATTGTTCTCACACCTGTCTGAGGGTGTGGTAGCTAACTCAGGCAGCCAGTTGTTCCATCAGCATGGCTCCTTGATTGAATTTGGCCCAGTTCACAGTGTGAACACATGTGCTGTGCAAGCAAAGTGAGGATGCCAAGGGAATTTTCCAAGGATCAGGCAAGGCTCTATCCAAGCCAGTCTGAAAATGTGTGTGTGTTTGTGTTTGTGTTTGTGTTTGTGTTTGTGTTTGTGTTTGTGTGTGTGTGTGTGTGTGTGTGTGTGTGTGTGTGTGTGTGTGTGTGTGCTGTCAGTAAAAAATGTAATCCTCCTCTTTCCATTGTGAGGACTCTTGCCAAAAGTCACGCTTCTCAAACCAAGTCACTGGCTTGGGTCGTGCTTTCTTCGCAGGCACCCACTGCCACAATTGCATGAATGCACATGTGTTTCTCTACATGCGTCAAATCAGAAAAGTTTCTGCCAAGCAACAGCATAGTCAGCATGAAGACGTGACGTGGAGACTCGAAGCTGAGATTGGCAACACAGCCACGAGCCATGGTTGACTCCACTAGGTTCAACAGGAAGGCATTATCCTTCGGGAATGACACATCACTTGGGAAGAAAAGCTATGTCATTATTTCTAAATGTTTTAAAAACAGATTAGAAGACTTGCCTGGTTACTCAGAATCAGTATAAAATCCCTACACCTAGGCTTTTAGCTCCTATTGCTCTTTTAGGTTTGCCCTTTTCAGTAGCCCTTTTCAGACATTCCATTCCTGCAGTCAGTCAACATGGGAAGAAAGGTAGAAAGAACACGCCAGGTAGCTCTATAACTCTGGACTGACTGATGATAAAATAGTTCTTATCGAGTATGGCAACTGTGCACCTAGAATGGATGGTTCCTATAGTGGGGCCTCTTTGGCTGTTCCTGAAACTATCCCGTCTTCTTCCTCTACCATGACTGAGTAAAATCTGCATGTCACCGACATGAAATATTAATCTTTTCTATTTCATCCTCTTTTCAGGTTATGAGGTTATTGGCATGGAAAATCTACCAGAAGGAGCAGGGCTTATTATTTATTATCATGGGGTTCTTACTATCGACTATGGCTGCTTTATAGCGACACTGTATAGGGAAAAAAGGAGAACTTGCTATTCTGTGTCTGATCGTTTAATGTTTTGGATACCAGGTAAAGTACTGATGCTCTACTTTTAGGATTTGAATTCTGACAATAACTCTACTGTGAAGAGTCATCCGCGCCGGCCGGCTGTCCGAGGCCTAATGATGAAGCCCAATGCGGCGATACGTAATTTGTAATGTTTTTCGTGCATGTGCACAACGAGAACCATTCTGTGCATGCGTGAAAAATGTTATAAATAACGTATCACCGCATTGGGAATTCGTCAGAAGGCCCTGGAGCGTCGGCCGGGGAGATTGCTCCGAGGCCTTCTCCCTGTTCTCGGAGCCTCCGGAGGGCGACGGGTGCAGTGGAGGTGATGCGCGCGTCACCCTCCAGCGGTCCACCCCCTGCGCCTTGCTCTAGCGGCGCCTGCATGTTCCCATGTTCAATGCTGCATGAAGAGGCAAATGCTGAATCCAGGAAGAGTTCTAAATCATAGGGAAATTCACTATTTCATAAGTTATATTTATATAAATGTATTATTCTGTTCCGGACATATTTTTACAGGAGTACAATTGCTTCTTGATCTGATCGGTTGTGCAGCTCGCGACAAAGCTAATTGTGTGGAACTTCTGAAGAAAGACGTATTATTGGGAATTGCACCAGGTGGACTTAGAGAACAAAACTTTAGCGATAACAACTACAGCCTGGTCTGGGGTAACCGTACAGGTTTTGCCCAAGTGGCTTTAGAGGCGAAAGTGGTGAGTGATTTCTCCAGTCCTTTGTCTTTGTGACTATGCAAGATATTATGAATGTGTTTATGTACAAACACATTTGGTTGAATGAAGGAATATAAACTAGGAAACTGCAACATGACTGAGACTAAATACCTGTGGATCATTGCAGGGTTCAGGCTGCAGGAGAAACCATAAATACCTCAGCTACATGTTATGTTAAATGTGCAGTTTGGGCATCAGATTCTTGCTTTGTTTAATGGAAGTAGCAGCCCTGGAGAGCAGGTACAGAGTGGAACTATGGCACAATGCAGGGAGTGGGGCTTTCATAGTTTTCCTCTGTTGTGGTCCTGTCACTGGCGTCACTGCAGGGGGGTCGGAGCTCTAAGTTTCTCCGTGATCGGAGCCTCCGTTACACGGAGGAACAAAGCACCCCGCCCCCGCGCCTTCCAATGTTTTCAACATTGAAAACAATGTTGTTTTCACTGCTTTGACTGGTTCGGAAGGTGCGGGGACGGGGCGCTTCGTTCCTCCATGTAACGGAGGCTCCGATCACGGAGGAACTTAGAGCTCCGCCCCCCTGCAGTGACGCCAGTGGTTGTGGTCCTGTCAGGGAAGAGGTACCTGTAGAGAAAGCAGGCTGACCAAGGTGAGTAGGGCCTAGTGGTTAGCGCACATGCATCCTTTCCTTCTCCCCACTTCCCCTTTACTGCACCAACAGCTGAACGGGGGGGGGGGGGAGGGACCTTGATAGTTTGTATCTGCTGTCACAGTCCCAGACTATGGAGTACAGGCAAAAGATGGGCAATCTGGGAAAAGTTCCCCTCCCCAAATCCCAGGTGTTGTTTTTGAAAATCAAATCCACTGTAGCATCTGCGAGGCAAAGAGACAAGATAGCCCACTAAATTACATGCAGACATGGACTAGGCAGTCAAGGGTTCAAAACATAACTAGTTTATTAGAATCCCAAAACAAAATGAGTTAAATAAAAGGGGAGAAAAGACTGGGTAGAAAAAGTTTAAGCAGTACATGCCTGAACTTGTCTAAATGAGTACAAAGGAATGGTTTGTTCAAATGTGTGCAGTAACCATTAGCCCCCAGCAGATGGACATGGAATGCTACTCAAATACACAACCCACAGGACCCCCCCCCCCCGCGCTCACGTGTAGGATACGTTAAACCAGGGGAAGTAGCAAGCTGCCAAATTGGCAAGGCAGGTATATCTCTAAGCATAAAGGTTACTCTAGACTAGAGTCAGGAATTGTCGGAATTCACAAAACTATGTGCCTGTGAGTAATGCAGCTTTGAATAGACAAGGGAAAAGGCTGTTTGCCAGCAGCTTTTTAGGTTGCTGGACCTGAACAGGAGCTTCTTGGGAGCTAGAAGGTTCCAAAAATAAGGGAAAATAGACAATAAGTGAGGGGAGAAAAAAGGGCAATCATCCCTGGTCATCATCTGGTCTTCCCTTGGCTACTTGGCTTCCCTTCTCCAGGAGTAGCTCAAATCAAAACCAGTGGAAACTGCATCTGCAGGATGTGTGTGTAATCAGGCCTGCTGTGGAGGGGAAGGGTTAAACCTCTCCACATGCTTTGGTCCTGATCGAAATCAGGGACCAGTTGACTGCCATTTTGTTTTGAATACAAGCACACAAGGGTCAAAATACCCAGTCCTCATGTGCTACTAATCTGTAGACTATTCAAAAGAAAGGCTGCAATCTAATTCCTGGGAGTAAGCCCCATTGAATGCAATGAGACTTACTTCTGAGTAGACATGCATAAGATTGTACTGTAAATCACTTAAAGCATACATTGTGGGCCCAATCCTATTGTGCTACTGTGCTGCCAGAACACAAGTTCAACAGCACAGGGTGCTTTACAGCCATCACAAAGCAGCCTCTGGAAAAGTCCCAGCTCCAATTAACAAGGAATGGATGTCAGTTATGGGTTCAAAAGCCATGGTGTTCAACCGATTTGTTACTGATTAAAACACAGTTCAGAAAAAATATTTTAAGGCAATAAAATGATGTTAAAAGTTCATAATAATAGCTACGTTTTGTTCAGAGTTTCCCAAACTTCTTCAGGCAAGTGGGTAGTTGGCTCCACGGATGTTACTAACAGAGCCGCAAAGCGCTAGGTTTAAAATAGCCGTGTGACCGCAGATCAGCTGGAGTTAATTAGCTTCGGAAGCCCTGGATTCCATCTGTTTAACTGACAGTGAACTCAAGGCAAGCATCAACCAATAGAAGACTGAAATGACTCAAGTGGGACAAGCTGATGGATTAACTTTACGAAGGGAAGGAGCCCAGATTTAGTCCACAAGATGCGATCTCCATCAGCTCCTCCCACTTGAGTCATTTCCAGCAAAACCATTGGCACAGTTCTGAGTAGACACAGCAGGGCAGCCAAGGCTTACCCCAGGGCAAGAGAACAAATGTTCCCTTACTTTGAGGAGGACAGCATGACTTGAAAGTCCCCTGCAGGATGCAGTGCGCAACATGTGGGCATGGCTGCATTGGCGCTGGGTGGGTTGCTCTGTATTGGGCTGCTAGAAAAATTTCACAAAGCTTAACCCCATTTCCCCGAGGCCATATTTCCCCAGAACTTCCAAATGCCAGTTTTTGTCACATGTTTAAGGTACCCCCAAATAGAGAAAACCACCTGCAAAAAAAATCCCAGGTGTGCCATATACCTGTAGCATGGGTGTTGCAAATGCCACTCATTGGGGTTTAAGGCATAACAAATTTGTCCATTCATTCCTATGTAAAGCATGGATCTGACAACACAAGATCTCAAACACACACATAGTTGTGTTGTGCACACAGCTTCTGTGCTTTAGGATTGTGTAGGGGGATGACCCAGCACAGTGTACCCCAAGTTACAAGTCACTACATACCAGGGTTTTTTATGGCAATTTGAACCCTTTAATTGCTGCAGCTGAAGTTGTGAATTCACCAATACAACGCTATAAAAAAATAGCTGTGTTCTGCACACAACTTTGGTGCTTCAGGGTTCTTTAGGGGCATCTTTCAGCACAGTGTGTATGAAGTTGCAAGTCCATGCCTGCAAGAGTTTTGCTGTTATAGCTCTTAAGAGTTCGTTTTTGCAAGATGTCTTGCAAAGATAGTTTTTGATGGGTATTTAAAAATTTAATTTCCTGGCTCGCCTTTTGTTATACAGCCAGCCTTATAACAAAGGCTGTTATTCCACCCACCCCCACATAGATGGAGGCTAGTTCCTGACCCTTGTATGCACTTGTTACTGAAAAAATACCATGTCACCAGGCTGGGCTCAGCCTGGGGGGTAAAGAACCCCTCCCCCAAGAAATAAACAGCTAAACTGAGCTCCCTTGCAACAATCCAGCTAAAAATCAGTATATAATGACAGCTGCCTGCAAGGTTGTTGCAATCACTCAGTTGAGGCTGGAGACATAATTCTGAGTAGCCCAGCCTTCAACCCTGTTGTGATAGGCTCAGCCTGATGAGGGGGAAAAGAAAAAAAAACCCTAGAGATAAACATCTACATTGAGCTGCATGCAAAAATCCTGCTGAAAATCAGTATAACACAGCAACCTGGCAGATCCCTGCAAACAGTCAGTTTGAGGGTGGAGACAGAATTCTTAGTACCCTAACCTTCACCCCCTCCTAGGCTCAGCCTGAGGGGGGACTAGAAAAACCCCCCAGAAACAAACAGCCAACTTACAGGAATAGCATTAGATTACCCTCTAAGGCCCAATTAGTGTTTTGAGCAACGCCTTGTGTTTCTCCTTCTTATAGCTCTGTAAAAATGATCACCTGCACCTGAGGTGTTGGAAACAAAGTGGATTCAAAAGCCAGGGCCCTGGCCATGAGAAAAAAGCCAGAACACTCACAAAGTATAGGAAATGATGCAATATGATGAAAATGGCTGCATAGGTCTATTCAGTTACCCATATAACCCCAATGAGGGCTTTGAGCAACGCCTGGTGTTGCTCCCGTTTACAGCTATGTACAGCTGATCACCTGCACCTGAGGTGCTCAAAACAAAGTGGATTCAAAAGCCAGGGCCCTGGCCATGAAAAAAAAGCCAAAGTTTCATTTCTAATTTCAGTGGGGAGGGGGTACCCTTCAACCAATTCCTGCACCTCATTTTTCCTAAAAATAGTGATCTTTGCTCTTCTGAGGGGGTCAGTGGGGTGACCCTAGAACTCTGAAAATTGTTTTAAAAAATAGTTTCACCTGTCTAATTTCCACAAAAAAATCCAGAAAAATTGGGGGAAGCCCTTTAAAAACAAACAAACTATTTTCTTTCAGGTGTTGCTCAAAGCACTCATTGGGGCAAAATGGGTTTTAACTAACAATCCAGGGATTATGTAGCTTTTACTATTGTAAGAAGTTATAGGATTCCCAGCTGTTTGGTGCATATATACTGTTGTCATTGTAGTATGTAATGGAGCAGTAGAAAGACACAGAGTCACATGAGGGAACCACACCAACTTACAATTGTCATTGACAGCAGAACTGAAACCATTTTTGGGAAGGTGGTGCTTTTCTGTGTGCAGAGGAAACAAAAGTAAATTCTGTTCCTGCTGATGCAAACCTCCCATTTTATTTTCGTAATAATGCAGCTCCTGCCCCCTTTCTTGCCAGTGGAAGCAGTTTTGCCCTGTCTCTGCTATAACATGAGGTAGGGGAGCCAATCTCTGCACCGTATTGAGTGCTTTGTCCAAGGGAGCAGGGCTTAATGGCTGCTGTCAATACCCTCCATCTTCTGGGTTTAGTATGCCTCAGGTCCCGTGTCCTCCCCCCCCCCCCCATGTGCAGGCTGAGACTAGCTTGTTGCCTTTTGGAGCTGGATAGTAATCTTTTACTGCTCACCTTATCGGCCTTGGTGGGTGGTTTTTTCACCTACTCAAGAACGGACCCATTTTTACTTTCTTTATATTAGAATGAATGAGAAACGACGTGGCTACAAATCACAATGTTCCGTCCCAGCTACCTCAAAAGGGCTAGAATCCTGTCTGACAGCCTAATCCTTTCTAAACCTCCTCCCCCTGCTGATGCAGCTGCACCACAGGAGTGAGTTCTGCGTCCTGAGTGGGTACAATCCTGGACGTCTCTTCTGGATAAGGGAACATTTGTTCCCTTGCCCAGGGGTAAGCTTCCACTCCTCAAATGGGTCTACTCGAACCTGCGCCCATGGCATAGTAAGGGGGATAGTGGGGTGGGATACCCCAGGGCGACAGGCCACCCAGCCAGAGGAGGGAGAACAGAGGAGGGTGGTTGGTGCTGCGGCGGCAGCAGCAGCAGCCCCATTTCTGTTTTCTTTAAGCGGCAGGGGGGCGTCAGCTGGATGATCGGGGAAGAGAAGCTGGAGACATGGCCGCCCCACTCTGCTGGTCACCGTGTCTTCAGCTTCTCTGCTCTGAGCACAGGGAAGAGAAGCCAAAGACCCGGCCACCCGGAGATTTCCTGGGGCTGCTGGCCTGCAGCCACAGCCTCATACCGCTTGTGGTGGTGGCCCGGCAGTGCTGAATGACTCGTTGCTGTTTGCGAGCACTGTAAAGCACACTGCATTGCATGCCCATAGGATTGGGCCCAAATTATTCACTTTACATCCTTGCTTGAAAGTAATGCTTTTGAAATATCTGTGGTTCTTTTCTTGATCCTCCCTCTTGTTTCTTAATAAATTACAGCAAGAAGAGGGAGCACTAAAATAATCTCCAGTTTTCATACTTTTTCCCATCTTTTTCAGCCCATCATCCCAATGTTTACACAAAATCTTCGTGAAGGATACTGCACATTTGGAAATACATGTAAGCTACCTTTCCTAAGTCCTTTCATATACTTACGGCCCAATCCTGTCTAGTCTTGGAACGGCAGAGCAATCACTCCACTGGTCCAGGGTTTTGCAAACCTGCCGTAAGGCACGCTTGCATCACCCTAAAAGTAAGGGACGCTCGCGGAGAGGCTTGCGCCATTCCTCCGATGTCGCAAAATGGTGGAGCGCCAAATTGGAGAGACGAGTCTGTGACAGAGGGGAATGGGGAGGGCAGAACAGGACTTTCCAGGGGTGGGTGAGATTGATTGGCCGGGCCCGGGAAAGGGGAGAGATCGGCTGTGGCCTCTTCTGCTGAATTCTACCCCCCTTCCAAGGCCTGTCCTCCGTTATATGGCCAGCTCGAATGTGCACCAGCAAAATAGCTGGCGCACATTTGAGTAGATCTGTTGGGGCAGCTGGGGCTCTTCTCGGGATAAGGGAATGAATGCCCCCTTCCTCTGTGGAGAGCTCCCATCACGCTGGTGCTGGGTCCTATCTGGATAGGATGCAGCGCGGACTCTACACCTATGCTGCGACCTAGCTAGACAGGAATTGGCTGTTAATTAATGGATCAGTTCAAACAATATGGTGTGATTGGCTCACAATTGCATAGTTAGAAATGAGGACAAATATGTTCTGCCCCCCGTACACCATTCCATTCTGCTTATTCAAGGGGAGGGAACAGAAAATCCAAACCACCCCCACTTGTATGACATTCCACCCTCCATGTACATTTGCAGGACAGAAAGGCAGGTTATGTGGAGCAGAGACTTGTGTGCGTGAACCATATCATCCAAAGTAGTCCAATATCGCAATCTAACACAATATAAATTGCATTATAATCACAATCTACTTAAGCATCTTCATCCATTTGTACCAGATCTCTTCCACGAAAACTGTGTGCAAATAGTTTCTACAATCTTATTATTTATGTTGAAATAGGTGTTGATGTCATGCATGATTAGATTTTATTTCTGACGTTGATCAAGAAATAGGATTTGAGTAGATTCAGCCCTGCAGACTGCCTAGGGCAATTCTTAAAGTATGAGTTCATCATTGCTTGATGATGACCAGATGAAGCAAATGTTTTAAGTGGTTCACCCACAACACCTTTGCTAACAATGTCTAGGGAACAGCTTAGATGACAATGGAGATTGTGTTTGCCTGTCTGCAGAAGTATCACTAGGGTTTGCATCACCCATTGGGGTAACTCATGGTGTCACCCCCATTAACTCTATTTATTTTAATATATAGCAGTACAAGTCACCCAACAAATCAGTAACCAACAAAAAACTAGTGGCCAATTTGAGGACAGTCACACAACTGAATAAGAGTTCTAGTACTGTATTAGCTCTGATACATAGAAATGAGAGCTGGCGCCTACTGAAACCTTATCGGTTCCATGCTGTGTCATAACAACACCTCATTGGCTCTCAGACCAGTCTCATTGGTCAGTTTTGAGTTAAGGAAATCCACTTTTTGTTACATAAGAAAGTTGTTTTCTTTTTCTGGTTATTTGGCCATAACATTTCATAGAGTACAGATAATTCAACACAGTTGTTTCATTACATTCTGCGTTAAATTACCTTTCCAATGATATATAACATTACAGTATTATTCGTAAATACAAATTTTCCAAAAGTTTTCCACAATTTTGGCCACTAGTGGTGTCACACACACCCCGGCTGTCACCCGTTGTGGTCCGCACCCCCTAGTGACACCACTGCTGTTTGTACCACAAATGTTTCTCTTAATACTTGATATAATTAAATAAAACAGTAAATATAATGGGGTAAACCCAAATTTTGTCATCTTGATTCTGAAGTGTGGTTGTATTTCATTTGCCTTTAAATCTTCCTGCATTCTTAGCTATACCTTTTTGGTTTGTTACAAGAGAACAGGGTATAGATCAGTGGTGGCCAACCCGCGGCATGCGTGCCACAGAGTGGCACGGGAAGGTCTGTCGGGTGGCACGCCGCCCGCCCACCTGCTGCCTCCCTCCCGGCTTCTCCCTCCGGGTCCGCGCAGCTCCGGAGGCCGGGAGAGAGCATCCTGCCCTCAGGCCGGCTCGGGCTATACTGCCCAGGCCTGAGCTGGCGATTTCGCACATGCGTACAACGCATCGGACCGTCCTCCCGGGCCTGCGCTCCTGGGCCTTCTGAGGAAGGCCCGCAGCGCGAACGTTATTTATAACGTGTTTAACGCATGCGCAGACCATTCCTGAGGGAAAAGGGCTGCCCTGAGCCGACGTCCCCGAGCCGGCTGCAGCGATTGAGTGGACGCCCGGAGCGGCGCCCATCGGCCGCCCCCCCAAATCGCGGCACGGCCTATGGCTGCGCCGAAGATTAGTAAAGGGGGTGTGTCGGGGGAGGGGTCACTAGGGTGACGCGCGCGCCCAGCCCTGGGGCAGCGCGCGCCCTAGTGACGTCTCTGGCGCTGTGAGTCACAAACAGAGTCAGTGCTGGCTTTGCAAATCCATCCACAATGATGGATTTGCAACAAGCTGCAGACTGATGTACTGTAGGAAATTGTAGAGTTGGGTCTCTCTTCAAGCACTCACATAAACAGAAGGCATCTGGTTGGATTATTTGCAATGGTCAAATATTCAAGCTTTCATTTTATTTCAAGTCTGCTATCAGGTAGTTGTGAATCAAAATGTTATTCCATTTCATGCACAGGGCTGACAAGATGGCTGTATGAGCGTATTCGGATTATAACCCTTCCTGTATACGGAGGCTTCCCAGTCAAGCTTCGTACTTATATTGGAGAACCCATTCCATATGATCCAAATATCACTGCTAAGGAACTGGCTGAAAAAGTAAGTTAACTCTACACTTGGAAATATCAAAGCAGTGGGTCAAAGTCAAATATCAAAGAATCAAATTCCACATCTATTGGTTTCTTGGGAAGGACAAGTTTAGTTTTTGAATCACACTCTGCATCTATAGCGCCTCCTTACATGAGAACAGGAATGGTGGGGTTCATTTTTTGTGAATCATATTAATCACTCATCCTTACTCCCCTTTTGTTTGAGTTTACACCAGGAGTTTCCAACCTTTCACCATTAGGGCCTCTGTATTCTTAAGAGTTGTGTAGCTGCCAAGACAGAATCTTGGCAGCTGCAATTGCTGGTGTTGCTGCTAAAACAGCTACACCTGCTGAAATGTCCTCATCTATACAACCATTAAAGGGCCAGGAGCATTCATGTTGAAAGGTTGGCTATCCCTGGTTTACACTGTGAGAAATGCATATATCTGAATAGAGAGGTATACCTGCTTGTGTTACTCACGTGCTGACTGTAGTTTTCCTTAAGCATAGGGCAACTATTCAAAGAAAGAGCATTCAAAAATGTAAGTACCCCATCAAATGATTTGAGTAGTCCCAATCTGAAGATGGCACAGCTCTTCACACTTGCCCCTAACCCAGCGGTTCTCAAATAGTGGGGCGCGCCCCCCAGGGGGGCGCAAGGCTCCGTAAAGGGGGGCTCGTTGCAATAGTGTGTATGCTTTGCGCCACTTATCTTGATTGTAGGAGCCTCCAGTGACGATCTAGTTCACCGACGATCTCTTCCGGGGAGCAGATCGTTCCTCTGCTCCCCGGTGCGAACTCTGTAACGCGCCTAGGAGCGCTCTGCAGAGTTCACGCTGTGAATCACGCATGCGCAAGACGACGATTGGCAACATCGTCGTCTTGCGCATGCGTGAACTCTGCAAAGCGCTCCTAGGCGCGTTACAGAGTTCGTGCCGGGGAGCAGAGGAACGATCTGCTCCCCGGAAGAGATCGTCGGTGAACTAGATCGTCGCTGGAGGCTCCTACAATCAAGATAAGTGGCGCAAAGCATACACACTAACTATTGCAACGAGCCCCCCTTTACATTAGTTACATTGCATTAGTTATATTAGGGGGGGCGCAAAAAATTTTCTTCATAGGGGGGGCATGAGAAAAAAATTGAGAAGCACTGCCCTAACCCAACCTAGGTCTTGCACATTGCTTCCACATAGAAAGTTGCCACAATCTTTCGCTGTAAATGATACCAGGGCTTCTTCTGGCTGTATGGAATGTATTTGCTGCTGGGGATCATAAGGTTGTAAGATTGCTTGAGATTGTAGTCTTCTTCTGCAATCATAATTTGCTGCTGGTGATAATGGAGCTGTGCTCTGTGCAAAGCCAGGCTACAACCCAGATACTTAGAATTCCATTAAGATTTTTCAGTTCAACTAACTTGAACAGTTCAGTAGCCAAATTGATTTTTGGGCTGGGCACGTGGCTGCTTTCCCATGTTTAATTTTCATTCAGGAGTAGAAGTGGAAAGTATCTAGGAACCTTTTTGTCTGTAAAGCTGCCTGAGGCCCATATGTGTCAGTGCCTGTTTATCATCCTCAAAGACAAGCTTTTCTGAAAACGAATTCAGCAGGAAATATCCCCCTGGAAGAAACAGGCTGACTTCTTAGAAACACAAGTGCTTCTGCAGCCGAAAAATGGGCTTTTGCCAATTTAGGTTGGATAACAATAACAATCTCACACCTTTCCTTATTCATTTGTGAAAATATAGACAGTAATGTTATGCTTTCCTTTTTCATTAATTACAGACAAAGACTGCGCTTGAAAATCTTATAAACCGACACCAAAAGAAACCAGGGAATATAATGAGAGCTTTAATGGAACGATTTGATAAGCATCACAAAGATGATTAATTTTAAGTTACCTTATGAACTGAACTGATCTTTTATGTCATTTATTGTCCATGGTGTGTTTGTAGTGGAACTATTCCATCCTGGTTATGTCACTTTAAATGCTTTAGATATGTATACATTTTTTGAGTTGTATGAATCATGGAATGACTGCTCATTCATTGTATCTTCCTGAAAACTTTCTATTTGAGATAATGTTTTGACATTGTAATGAAAATTATGACAAAGTTTATCTCTGTTTTTCATGCCGTATCACAAGGGGGTTAAGGTGTTGCCTTTTGCGGACTACTTATCATGTTCTGAAAAATGGGTCAAGTATAATCTCTGAATAAAGCAAAGGATGGTAATGGGTTCTTCTTCTGTTATGGAAGTATACATTTATTTATTTACCCAATTTTTATCCCACTTTTCTCCCCGAAGGTCAACCAAAGTGGCTTACAAAAAACATAAAACCACATTTAGAAACAGTCATTACAAAATACCATTAAAATGTCCTAAAACATTAAAGCAACCTTAAAACAACAGTAAAATGTAAAATACAAAATTACAAAACCAGCAACAGACACCTTTTCAAAAAGGACAAAACCTGCAGGATTAATCAGCATGGAATAATTTATATTCATTATTAAAATGGTGGGTACTCAGAAGGCTTGTTTGAAAAGAAACTTCTTTAGGCCCTGCTGGAAAGCTTCTAAGAGGGAGCAGTTCTTTAAGAGGGAGGGAGTTCCATAAGGTTGGTGCCACTACTCAGAAGGCCCCATTTCTTGCTACCATCCCTCCCACTTCCATGGGCAATGGCATTTGTAGAAGGGCCTTCTCTGATGACCAGAGGGGATGAGCCAAATTATACAGAAGTAGGTGGTCTCTCAAATACCCTGGCCCCAAGGCATATAGGGCTTTAAAGGTCAAAACCAGCAACTTGAATTGGGCCTAGAAACAAATTGGCAGCCATTGCAGCTGCTGGAGCAGTGGCCAGACATGATCAATACCTGGAGTTGTATAGAGTCCACATAGAGCATGTTACAATGGTCTAAACTTGACGTTACCATGACATGAGTCTCCGTGGCCAAATCTGCACGATCCAGGTATGGTCGCAGCTGGTGCACCAGCTGAAGCTGGGCAGAGGCGCCACAGCCACCACCTAGGACTCTAGGAGCAGCTACAAATCCAGGTAAACCCTCAAGCTAAGACCTACTTCAGAGGGAGTGGAACCCCATTCAGAGCAGGATGATATCCTAATCTAGCACACATGTGTCCAGAGGATAAAAGACCGTCACTCTCTACGGCTGGCATGTACTGCATTCCCTGTGAGTGTGGAAGAGTCTATATAGGGACCACTAAAATGAGCATGATCACCAGAGTGAAGGAGCATGAGCGCCACTGTCATCTAGAACAAAGTGAAAAATCAGCGGTGGTAGAACATGCTATGAGAACTGGTCACCAAAAAAACCTTAATCAAACTCAGGTCCTCTCCACAGTGTAACAATACCATACGAGAATCCATAGGGAGACAATAGAAATTCAAAAACAATATAAACAGAAAAGAAGATACTCTCAGCATAAGCAATGCCTGACTCCCAGTGCTTAAACATACCACAATACAAAACTTTGGAAGTGAAAATTGCTTTTAAAAAAACTGTGGCAATGATGCACAGGCAAAGGAAAGTGTGAGTGTGCCTTTAAAAATCCAAGTGAAACTAGCAATTAAGCCTGTGGCTAACTTGCAGGTGATGCTATTTAGATACTCACCTGTGCTATCTTCAAAAGAATGCTGCCTAGATGAATATTGAGGATGCAAACTTCTTGCAACTCTTGAAGATGCTTTCCACAGCTGCAAGTGAAATGTTGGGAACAAATCATATGTGAGCCTGTGATGTGAAAACATGAGCAATGCTTTTAATCGAGTGTGGAGATTCCCATGGCATGTAAGAACTTTATTTCTTCATTCCAACTTTACATGGCTGAAAATCCCATGACTCTCAAATGCTTTTAATGTTTTTAAAGAGATTAGATTTTTTTAAAACTGGCAAGATTTTCTTAAAATGTCACTGCTTTGTTACCTGTTAGTAAACATTCAGAAATAAATTTTAAACAGTGTGTTTACTACATTTCAATGCAAGAATAGGTCATTACAAATGCACACAAACCTGCTGCTTACCAGTGCAACAGCTTTTCACAAATGCACATAAAGTAAGGCATTCCTTTGTAACAACAAGTAATTGCAACCATAGCTATTGACAAATGCACAAAACATGAATGCAGGCTAATGGGTCCATAGAACGGGAGGGGGGGGGATTTGTACACCTTGTCCAAGTCTTGCTGTTAGTTGGCCCTTTCTCTCAGGGCAGCATGGTACAGGAATTTTCCAGATGCTCAAAATGGTTCCTGACCTGTGAAAATGGAGTTTTAACACAAAAATGAATTTCTAGCTTTCTTGACAGGAGTCAACTGCATTGAATGCAGTGGGTCTTACTTTTGAGGAAATGTACATAGAGTTGCACTATATCATAATCAATACTCTTACTGAGAAATATATCCTATCATCTATATTATTCAATAAGAACCTGGTGTTTCATGGATCAATAAAGTTCCACATCTGAGCAATTATGAGCCCTATACATGCTCACCAGTCTGGAACTACAAGACAAAACCACTGGAAATGTTTAAAGTTATTTCAATTTATTTAAACTAACTTTAAGATATTTGAAGTTCATTTTCAAAATCTCAGTTCAGTACTACAATAAATCCTGATCATGTGCCAATGACACAGGATCTTAAGATCTATGATCACATGATCTTCATGACAGGTCCAACATACAGATGATTTCCTGACATTGTTGCAGAGGCTACTCCATGTCTCTGCAGACAATTCTAAACCAAATCTGTCTGCCAGGCAATTTTATCAAAATTTTGTTTGTCCACCAATCCCCATACGTCTACAGTGCTTAGAGTTAATCATTTTAATAAAGTTCCATCCCTTAACAGGAATTCCTAGTTTGTTAAGGCCCACAACGCAGAAGTATTATTAGTCATCCTCTGTACGAATGCCTCCCCTGCAGATATCGAATCTGTGCTGGTTCCCTCCCTGAATTTCTTCCGCTCATTTCTTCACATGGTATAAAACCTAAATCCTATGAAGACCTATGAAGTCTCTTCTTCCTCAAATTTGTAAATTCCCTGTTATTTTCATTAGACTCCCTGAGTAATATTATTAATAGGAAATGAAAAACAATCGAAAGTTCTCTTCATGGCTCGTTACAATTTAGAGGGATCTCGGATATCTGGTTCTAAAAGCCATGTAACAAACAGTACAAACACGTAAAAAACACAAGTCCAAAACACTGACGTTTAAAAATGATTTAAAAATTAAAAAAAAAAAACAGTCTTAAAAGCAGTCTTTTAAAACCAGTCACGTATTTACACAGATCACTACATTTCCTCCGCAAAGCTGCAGACCTCTTCAGGTGGCAGCAAAAGCTGTAAGGTGTTGCTACGGAGGCTGGATGAGTTCTTTCTTTAAACACCAAAAAGCCTTTAAAACTATGCGCACAGAACTTCAAAGACCAGCTGAGTAACTACAGTCAATGTCTTGGAGTAACCTTTAAAACATGTTATGTCAATAAAGGTATTTTAATTGATTGACCTTAAAACAGTGCCATCTACAGGTGACTGGTGGTAATGTCCTGTAGAATTTATTTTATTCAAAATTGGGAACCAAATCTTATCTACAAAGGATCATTCCTGTTGCCTGTTAATTCCTGATAATTCTTTTGGGAATTCTTAAAGAATTCACCCCGTTGTTTGAGCATTGCTTAACGTCCACATATTTTGTTTGGGATGGGGTGTTCCGGGAATAAAAAGAAGGGGTGGCAAATGGGCAACCCACTAAGCCTGGTGGTTGCCTAACTTTTTATGGAAAGTTTTGAAGAACAGGCATTACAAACGGCTGTACTACGTCCCAAAGTGTGTCTCAGATATGTGGACGATGTATTTTGTGTATGGGAACATGGAGAAATTGAACTGTTACATTTTTTGGAACATCTGAATAGTTTATGTCCGGCCATTCATTTTACTGTGGAACAGGAGAACAATGGCATGCTGCCTTTTCTGGACGTATTGATCACTAGAAAAGAGGATTTGACATGTGGCCACACAGTACGGGTGGGCCTCCATATCCACGGATCCGCTATCCATGGTTTCAGTTATCCACGGATCACAGGGACACCCCCCCCCCCCAGGCTTTTACATTTTTCCCAGTAAGCTTCGTTTCTTCTTTAAACAGGAGAAGCAGCCTCTGGCTGTTTATTGCAGGCAAGTAGAATGAGACCAAGTCCTAGAGAGGCTCTGCAAGGTTCCTGTTAACCTTGCAGAGCCTCTCTAGGACTTGGTCTCATTCTAGTTGCCTGCAATGGAGGATACTTCTCTGTTTGTATTAAGGAAGAAACAAAGCTTGCTGAAAGAAAAGTAAGAGCTGGGGGGCGCATGCATGCCTGCCCACAGGGGAGGCAGGCCGGGGGGGCCCTCAGAAAACCATGGAGGGGGTGTTCGCTCTTATCCACGTTCTACTTGCCTGCAATGGAGGCTGCTTCTCTGTTTGTATTAAGGAAGAAACAAAGATTGCTGAAAGAAAAGTAAGAGCTGGGGGGCGCATGCATGCCTGCCCACAGGGGAGGCAGGCCGGGGGGCCCTCAGAAAACCATGGAGGGGGTGTTCGCTCTTATCCACGGTTTCAAGTATATCCCCATATCCCCAGCGGATATGGGGGGGGGGAGTACTGTATACCAAAAACCCACGGTTTCAAGTATCCATGGAGGGGCTTGGAACATATCCCCAGCGGATATGGGGGGGGGAGTACTGTATACCAAAAACCCACGCACAGGGGACGTTACCTACATTATTATTTATTTATTTTAAAAAATTATATCCCGCCTTATCCTATGCCGAGGCAAATGCCCAAGGCGGCTTACAACAAAAATTAAAAAACATAGTTTAAAATACAGAAAAGTTTAACACAATACATTCTTAATTTAAAAACAATAAAATCCACGGGAGGGGGGACAATATGGAGCACAAAAGCAGAATGGCAGAGCATCTTGAGACACAGGAGGCAGACGACAACCCATCACCCAAACGCTAGACGAAACAAAAACGTTTTGAGCCCTCGCCGAAAAGTCATGAGGGAGGGGGTGGTTCTCAGATCCCCTGGCAGGGAGTTCCACAGTTGTGGCGCCACAGCAGAGAAGGCTCGCCCACATGTTGCCACTTCCCTAACTTGCGATAGAGGTGGTACACGCAGGAGAGCCCCCTCAGATGACCTAAGAGAGCAGGCCGGAATGTATGGGAGAAGGCGGTCCCTCAGATATCCTGGACCCAAACCGTGAAGGGCTTTAAAGGTCATTACCAGCACCTTGAATTGGGCTCAGAAATGAATGGGCAGCCAGTGCAGCTGCTGAAGCAGTGGCTCAACAGAGTCAAACCGCCTAGCTCCAGCGACCACCCGGGCCGCCGCATTCTGCACTAATTGCAGCTTCCGAACCATCTTCAAGGGCAGCCCCACGTAGAGCACGTTACAGTAATCCAGTCTTGAAGTCACTAAGGCATGGATCACCGTGGTCAGGTCCGATCCACTTAAGTACGGCCGCAGCTGGCGCACCAGCCGAAGCTGGCCAAACACACCCCTGGCCACAGCCGCCACCTGGCTTTCCAGGGAGAGCTGTGAATCCAGAAGTACTCCCAGGCTGCGCACCCGTTCCTGCAGGGGGAGTGCAACCCCATTCAGAACGGGCAGGAGACTCAGTACCTGTATCGAAGCTTTCCTGACCAGTAGGACCTCTGTCTTTTCTGGATTCAATCTTAACCTATTTGCCCTCATCCAGACCCCAAACGCCTCCAGGCAGCGCTCCAGGACTTCCACAGCCTCCCTGGAGCGAGATGGCAAGGAGAGATAGAGTTGGGTGTCGTCAGCATATTGGTGACACCCAACACCAAATCCCCGGATGATCTCTCCCAACGGTTTCATGTAGATGTTGAAAAGCATGGGAGACATAATAGAACCCTGTGGCACCCCACACTTTAAAGGGCAGGGCGCCGAACAGACATCTCCCAGCATCACCACCTGGAACCTGTCAGCCAAGTAGGAACGGAACCACTGCAACGCAGTGCCCCCTAGTCCCAACTCAGCCAGCCGGCCCAGAAAGATACCATGGTCGATGGTATCGAAAGCCGCCGAGAGGTCCAAAAGGACCAGCAGGGATGCACTCCCCCTGTCCAGTCCTCGGCGAAGATCATCCAGCAGGGCGACCAAGGCTGTCTCCGTCCCAAAGCCCCGCCTGAAGCCAGACTGAAAAGAGTCCAGATACTCCGTTTCATCTAGTATCCCCTGGAGCTGAGACGCCACCACCCGCTCAATCACCTTACCCAAAAAAGGCAAATTGGAAACTGGCTGATAGTTATTTAAATTGAAGGAATCCAAAGATGATTTTTTTCAGGAGGGGACGCACAATTGCGGTCTTCAAGATGCTAGGCATCACTCCCTCTCGCAAAGATGAATTTACAATAGGTTCCACCCAGTCGGCCAGCCCAACCCGCGCAGATCGTATTAGCCAAGCTAGGCAAGGGTGAAGCGGGCAGGAAGACGATCTCAAACTACAGAGGACCCTATCCACATCCTCAGGCTGTATAAGGTGAAAAGAATCCAAAACGATGGAATTGACAGATGCCGTAGGGACAACTTCTGGAACTGTTAAACCAGAGTCCAAGTCAGGGCAAATCTGAGCGATTTTATCTGCAAAGTGCCGTGCGATCTCATTGCAGCAGTCCGTCGAACACTCCAGCTCACTCGCTACAGGAACAGAGTGGAGCAGATCCCGGACAACTCGAAAGAGCTCCGCTGGTTGGCTACACACAGACGCAATGGTGGCAGAGAAAAGCGCCTTCTTCGCTGCCATCACCACCACAGAGTAGGCCCTGAAATGGGCTCTAGCCCGTGTTCGGTCAGATTCATCACAAGTTTTCCTCCACCGTCGCTCTAGGCGTTGGCCCAGTCATTTCACTGCCCGCAGCTCCTCAGTGAACCAAGGAGCCGCCTTGGCTCGACGACAAGGCCGTGGCCGTTCGGGAGCGATCTGAACCAATGCTCTAGCTGCCTCCCCATACCACAGGGCAGCCAGAGCATCAGATGAATCACTGACCCGGGAAGCTGCGAATTCCCCCAGAGCACTCAGTAAGCCATCCGGATCCATCAGTCTCCGGGGGCGGACCATACAATTCGGTCTCCCAGCTCTGCAGGGGTGATTAAACGTTGCCAGTCTAAAACTCACCAGATAGTGATCCGTCCAAGACAGAGGAGTGATCTGTCCAAGACAGAGGAGTGATCTTAATCTCCTCCATGGGCAGATCACCATCCCTGTACCCACCAGTGAACACCAAGTCCAATGTGTGCCCCGCACCATGCATTGGGGCCGTGATCCATTGAGACAGGCCCATGGTCGCCATGGCGGCCATGAAGTCCTGAGCCACTGCTGTCACAGGGGCCTCGGTATGAACATTGAAGTCCCCCAGCACTAACAGGCGTGGGGACTCCAGTGCCACGGCCGAGATCACCCTGGTCAGCTCAGGTAGGGAAGCTGATGGGCAACCAGGTGGACGGTACACCAACAGCAATCCCATCCTGTCTCGCCCCTGTAGCACGATGCGGAGACACTCAAACCCGGTACACTGTGCGACAGGGTATCCGGTGAGGGAGATGTAATCCTGATAGACCACAGCAACACCATCCCAGCAACACCATCCCCTCGCCCCTGTAGCCGCGGCTGCTGCATTACCCGGTATCCCGGTGGACGCAGCTGGGAAAGGTTCACACCACCAGCCGCATCCAACCAGGTCTCTGTGATGCAAGCCAGGTCGGCACCCTCCTCCAGGATTAAATCCCGAATTAGGGAGATCTTGTTATTAACCGACCTGGCATTTAATAGCAGCAGTTTAAGGCCACAGGGGTTTGTCCCAGACACTCCCCAGGCTCCAGGGTTGGGGGAAGACCTAGAAAGAGGGATGGTCTGCCTATGACCATCCCACCTTCTCCTGGAACGGCCAGGCCAGCCCCCACCACCATATCGCCCCCGGCCCGTTACACTTTTTATGGTGGCGCCACTACTCCCTCGAACATCCCAACACATCTTCCCGGAAGGGCTCACACAAACACAGACACACACTTAGACAAATACAACCCCAACACAAAACGTTCCTCTAACCAGCACAGAAGAATGCTGTCATCAACTCCCTAGTATACTGAGCCTTGAGAGTGTGTGACACCAGTTCCATATTACAAGAAAAGCGTACTATTATAGAAACCTTGGTAGCAAACAGCTACAGTGCACCACAAATTCAGAAGTGCTGGACCATTCAAGAAAAAAGATGGCAAAATCAAAGGAATAATGCACCCGAGGCAAGTGAAAAGGACAGGATTTGGTTAACCTTTATTAAAGGAACAACTGACAAGATTGCACGGGTTTTACGGGGATTTGATATTAAAACCATTTTTAAACCAGCTACTAAATTATCACAATTGTTGGGTAACCCCAAAGCAGAGGCATAACAAGGGTGGAGCGAAGGAAAGTAGTTCTGCAAGACTCCGTTACACTGGAGTCAGCGGAGTCAGCGGCCCCTCCCCCTTGCTGTTGGAGCCATTCTGGCAGCAAAGGCAACACGCAGGACACTCCCCTGTTACTGCTGGAATGGCTCCAACAGCAAGGGGGAGGGGCCGCTGACTCCAGTGTAATGGAGTCTTGCAGAACTACTTGCCTTCGCTCCACCCTTGTTTCACCTCTGCCCCAAAGATTCCAGACCTCCTGATGAACCCTGGTGTATACAGTGTACCTTGTGAATGTGGGAAAGTGTACATAGGTACCACCAAAAGACCTATTAGCACTAGAATTAAGGAACATTCATGAGCAGTAAGATTAAACCACCCTGACCAATCAGTTTTGGCATCGCATGCGATGACTACAGGTCACTCCATTAAATTTGAAGAATCTAGAAGCCTCGTGCAGGAGACAAATTTGAGACAGCACCTTAATTATGAAACTATTGAAATAAGCAAATGTAGGAAACAGGGATTTATAGATAAGATTTGGTTCCCGATTTTGACAGCCCACTCCAACGCAATGCCTAAAAGACGCAACTCCGACATAAAGTCTACATAAGGCGTTTAGGGGAAAGTTATGTTGGAGTTGCGGTTGTTAGGTCGAGTTTATGTTGAAGTTGTGATGGAGATACGATGGGTTTAGGACAGTTGGCCCATTCCACCGTAAGTTCTCCCTAAGAGCTATTCCATCCTAAATTCAAGTGGGTGTGTCAGGGGTGTAACGTGGGCGTAACGGGTGCGGTTCTATATTTACGTCTGGATCCAGACCCTGGTGAGCACAGACATGCCCCCTCCAGCTCAGAAAGAGACACAAAAGCTATGTTGACCAAAAAGGTGAACGTAAATTAGAGGAGACCCATAGGCGCCATTTTAACTTACCCACTCCAGCCCTCTCCTGAAAATTTCTAACACACTACTCCTGAGTTATGTCAGAGTTGCGGAGGAGTTATGCCAAAGATAGGGAGCCAATCCTCACCCAGCACCACCCAGCCTCTTTCCCACAAAAGCCCAGCCCCAGACCTCCAGTCTCTCTCTCTCTCTCTCTGAGCACGTGGCGTGTGGCCCTGTCCCCCAGCAGCCACAAAGTGGGACTTTGTTGGTGAAGGGCAAAATTCACAAACACCCTACTTCTCTCTTCTCCTCTCTGCCCCCCTCAAGGGCAGAGAGGGCTGTTCTGGCTGTGGCCAAACTGTTTACAGCTGTGCCTGGGCAGCTGCCTCCATGCAAGCACTTACTAACCCATGTCTTTCTCCCAGCCTCTCCCCCCCCACACACACACAGGCAACAACACCAGCAGGTAAGAGCAGGGTCTGGGATGACATGTGTTCTGACTTCTGCTTGTTCATGCCAATATGTATGACTTCTGCCTGTTCATGCCAATATGTATGACTTCTGCCTGTTCATGCCAATATGTAGGACTTCTGCCTGTTCATGCCAATATGTAGGACTTCTGCCTGTTAGCACACACATATACGATAGCAGCCTCTTTACCAATGTGTCCTCTGATAGCTGCCTGTCGCCATGTGAGCAGAAAACTCTGTTTGTGTTAATGTGACTTACCTGTAGACAAAAGCGTTTTAACGCTCTCGCACCCTTGCCCCCCACAGGGTTTACTACAGGTGAGTGTTGATAGGCTTGCCTTGTTTGTAACCCTACAGTTGTGCTGTTTTTTCTCTCCTTCACTGTTGTCCTTTGCCGACACACTGGCTTGTCTTCAATGGCAATTGCTACCACACACCAGCTGACATGTAACTCCGCCTTGTTTTTTGTCTCCCCAGGAACGTCCACTACCACCTACCTTCCTGGGAGCACCCCTGGGGCTGCAGGCAGGGAGCCCCACTGTCGTCTGCCTCGATGCTGCCAGAGGTCAGGGAGCCAGCCCTGCAACCCTCCTCAGCTGCCGCCGCTGCTGCTGCTCCACTTCCCTGGCTGTCCTACTTGCTTCTCTCCCCTTTCTATGGAGCAGGCTGTGGTTCCACAGGGGAAGAGCTTGCGTCTCCAGGTCCATGGGGCACGTATGCTGCTGCTGCTTTCAGATTGGCTGCTGTGACTACCCCTGGCAGCCTTGCCTGGCCATCTCTGCTAATGTTCCAGAACAATAAAGACGCCCCTCGGGCAGAGCCCCTTGAAACACATGTGCCCAGTGTTACACAAGCATTGCCCCCCACACAAAGACAGTCTCCAGCACTGACGCCCCTGCATGAATCCCAACCAGGGAATGCCACTTCCTTCCCAGGGAGAACACAGCATGGGGACTGCCAGACCCCCCATGGCACAGAGGGGAGGGGGAGTTAGGGGGCCTGTCAGGCAGGCAAACAGTGAGAGGCACCACGGCGCCCGTAGCGAGTCCGCTCGCGGCTGCTGTGTCCATGTAGTGCCCACTCGGCAACCGGGGATCTCACCCGCCAGGGCGTCCGCCTGTCATGGAGTCCGTCCCGCCCAAGGTCTGCCCGTCACAAAGCCACGTCCGCCCAAGGTCCGCCCGTTTCAGTGTGGCTTCCGCCCACAGTTTGCCCGTGTCGGTGTGGTTTCCGCCCACAGTCCGTCTGCATAAGAGGCGCCTGTTCCTGCATCGCCTTAATCTGCGGAGCGCCCCCTGTGTCCCTATCAGTCTCTGCAGACCCCTCTCCCTGTATCTCTCTCCCACCAGCCTTGTTGTCTGTCTGTCTGTCTCTGACCCACCCGTGCCCCTCCCCAGCACCCACTGTCTGCCTGTCTGTGTGTGTGCCTCCCCTCCCAATCCCTGATGATGGAAGCTGGCAACCCCCCACCCCGCCAGAGCGCCTGCCACGAGGCACCGACGTCACCCCATCTGGGGGCGTGATGAGCTGCGTGAGCCCTTCACGCTCACAGCAGACAAGCCCAAGGCATCTCTCGGTCTTGGCCGGGGCACGGAGCAGAAGGCATGCCGGGATACCTTCTTGGTGGGCATTGCCATGGCCCTGGAGGCCCAGGACTTCAGGCAGCGCATGGGCGAGTCATGTCAGAGGCAGTTCCAGACATCATGAGACCCCCCCTTGTGTGTGACATTCCCACCCCCTCCTTCCCTCCCCTGCCCCCCATGAATCCCATGTGCAGCCTCAACGTGGCTTGGGGGTGGCATCGCCTTCTGCAGGAGGGAGGGGACGGCCACTCTCCCCTGCAGCAGGTAGCTAATGCACAGGGTGCCCTGTGGCAGCTGGCTCAGGCACATCGCTCACCTGTCACCTGCCCTGCACCTGCCACATGACTGGCGCAACCCCCATGCCTGTGGCCGGCCCCTTTGCGACCAGGCTGCAACAGACACTGCGGTAGCTGCCATAGATGGATACTGGCACATGCAGACACAGGTCTGCACATGCATGAGCCAGACACCGAGCCTGGAGAGCCTGCCTGCCTGGGAGGTAAGTGTTGCCTGGATCCTGGGGTGGTGTTGGCCCACATGAGCTTCAGCCTGCCTAACTCAGACATAACTCAGGCATAATGTACGCCAAACTTATACTGAACTTAGGCCACACTTATACCCGACTTGCGGGGGAGTTGGGTTGGAGCGAGCCCTGAATAAAATAAATTCTACAGGACATTACCACCAGTCATCTGTAGATGGCACTGTTTTAAAAGTTACTCCAGGACATTGACTGTAGTTACTCAGCTGGTCTTTGAAGTTCCACACAAGTACACACACACACACACAACATGACACTAGAATGCCAAACTACCTCATCTCCCTCCCCAGCAGGAGCTACAATGTCATCAGTAAAAGGGGGCAAAGGCATAAAGACCTGTTGAAACCTCTGCACCCAGGGTTCAGGTTCCCTAATTCCACCCACACAAACACATATACAACAAATAACATTTTGATCACAGCACAGGAAGTACAGAAAGACAGCTCCCTTGGAAGAGAGCAGCTATGTGCAATGAACATACATGTCTCTCCATGGCGAGGATTTGAGTGCCTGTGGGGGTACACACCACCTGGAATGAATCTGCATAGAGAAGTAATATTTATGGGGTTTTTTGCCATGTGAAATCAGCTCTTAAACTAGAAGAAATAAAGCGAGTTCTTACACTAGTCTGTTGAGATTCCTGTAGCTTTGATCCTACCAGTATGGAAAGCGGGCGATCCAAGCAGACTCTCCAAAGCAGACAAAGTGATAAAAACAAAGTCCTTTTTTCTTCTTGGCTTGCTTGACGTTTCATCCAGAACCTTTGGATTTTCTCAAAAGCAGCAAGAACTCAGCTAATGCTCAGATGTTGTTCCTGACCTTGTTCTGAACACACAGGGCTTTAAATACAGCAAAGGTTGAAAGTGATGGAAGCTGTTAATTGCCTCATTGAAAGCAGATGCGGTGAGTTCCTTGATGACTCCATGTAACCCCTGTGCTGCGCTCCGTGCCGGTTTGTTGTTTAAGGCTTGTAAAACGGAGAGGGGGAGGAAAACTATGTTTATTGGTGAAAGCAGACATTTGTTGATAGATTTTTGTTGCGAGGAAACGAATGGGTTTCCAGATGACCGCTTATGACCTCTCTGATGTATTTCGTTCTTCCGGACCGTTTCCTTGCTCATTACGTTGCTGGAAGGCTTTATTTATGAATGGGACCCAAATCCTGTTGATGTAGGACATTTCCTGTTGGCGATTCATGAGCAATTTTGGTTTTCTCTGAGAAACTGAAATAGCTTCAAGATGGAGACGCTGTTTGTTTCTTTGTTCATGAAATAGAGATCTTGTTTTTTGGAAATCAATAAAATGTCCTGTCTCTTTAACATGTAGGGCTACAGCAGATTTTTCTTCTTGTCCATTTTTGACAGCCCTTTGATGTTCTTGTAATCTAGTACTGATAGCTCTTTTTGTATTGCCTATGTAGGAAACAGGGCATTCTGCACATTTTATTTCATAGACCCCTGGGTTAGACAATGTGGGTCTCCTATCTTTGGGGTTTCCTAGTAATTGTTCAATTTTAATCGTGGGCAAAAATATAGTTTTAACTTCATGTTGTCTAAAAACATGGGCAATCCTATCAGTGACTCCCTGTATATAGGGCAGAGACAGCCACTTGGGTTCTTTATTTTGCCTTTCTAGCCTTAATTCTTCATTTTTCTTATTTATTTCCTCAGGTGTGGGGATGTGATTAAATTTGGTCAATTGCTTTTCCCATATCTGTTCAATCTGTTGTGTTCTGTAGCCGTTTGCCTGTAAGGTTTCTTTGATGGTTAGTTTCTCCTCTGCTAGGGATTCCTTATCACAGACATGTAAAGCCCTGTATATTAGTGAATTCATTAACGAGTTCTTTTGAGCTGGGTGGTGATTGGAAGAGTGATGTAAATATCTCCCCGTAAAAGTAGGCTTCCTGTAGACAGTATGCCCAAATGATAGATCTTTTTTCCTGGTCACTTTTACATCTAAGAAAGGCAGAACTCCCTCCTTCTCTATCTCCATTGTAAATTGAATTTCTGGGATCAGGCTGTTTAAATGTTCTAAGAAGGGGATCAGTTCTTCTGTTCCATGATCCCAGATACAAAAAACATCATCCACATAGCAAAGCCATGTGGATGGTTTCAATTTTGCAGAGGATAGGGCTCTTTCTTCAAAGAATTCCATGAAGAGGTCCGCGACGATGGGACTCAGAGGATTTCCCATCGCCACCCCCTCTTTCTGCTCCCTAAAGACATTATTCCAAAGGAAATATGTGGAGGTTAGGCAATGTTGATATAAGGGTATTAGATCTCGTGGTAGAGTGAGATCACTAATGAGGTTCATGACTTCTACCAGGGGGACTCTAGTAAATAAGGAGACAACATCAAAACTGACCAGTATGGAATTTTGTGTCAGTCTGGATGTTGCTAACAGGTCAATAAAATGATACGTGTTTTTCACGTGGTGGAATGTATTGCCTGTGAAGGGTTGTAGAATTTTTGCCAGATGTTGTGACAACCCATGTGTGGGTGCCCCTATATTGCTAACTATTGGGCGGAGTGGAATGTCTTTTTTGTGAATTTTGGGTAAGCCGTATAATCTAGGGGGCAAGGCAGTGGACTTTGTTATTTTGTTTTTTATTTCTAGGCTTAAAGAAGAATTTTTAATTAAAATATTGGTTTCTTTTAAAATTTTATTAGTAGGGTCCTTTTTAAGGACTTTATAGGTATCTGGATCTAATAGGTCAGACACCTTGTTAAAATAATCTGTGGTATTTAAAATTACGGTTGCATTCCCCTTATCAGCTGGTAAAACAAATATATCAGGATTGTTTTTTAATTGTTTAATAGCTCTGATTTCTTGTGTGATATATTACTTCTAGGAGGTTTGGCTTTGAGGAGAATGTTGGCCGTTTTAATCCTTATCTCTTCTGCTGTGTCGGGATCAAATTCTGTCAATGTAGAATCTATGTTGGCAATTATTTGCTCCGTGGGAATGGATTTGGGGACTACTGCAAAGTAGCTTTTGAGAAAATCCAAAGGGTCTGGATGAAACGTCAAGCAAGCCAAGAAGAAAAAAGGACTTTGTTTTTATCATTTTGTCTGCTTTGGAGAGTCCGCTTGGATCGCCCGCTTTCCATACCGGTAGGATCAAAGCTACAGGAATCTCAACAGACTAGTGTAAGAACTCGCTTTATTTCTTCTAGTTTAAGAGCTGATTTCACATGGCAAAACCCCCCATAAATATTACTTCTCTATGCATAGCAACGTGCCATGAAAATCTACACATGTATCTGGAATGAATCTTTTTGCCAGAGGAGAAACAGGCACATCACAAGGGAGTCTCAGCAACATGCAGGCAAAAAAGTGGTGTCTGTCTAGCAGCCAAACCCATGTAGCCATCCACCGCACCCACCCCTATTATGAAAGCAGATGTGACATGGAGGCTCAATTCCTTTCATGTGATCTGCAATGAATTGTGATCTGATCTGCCTCATCAAAGGTGTACACCGTGGGAGTAAATCCTCTATAACCAAGTACAACTGGTGAAATCCACCAAGCAATATCCTACTAAGACTGCAACTGTTCTCACTTAATCCATGATTTCTTCATAAGAGTGGTGCATTCCTCTGAGCCCCTCCTAATCTTGGTTTTATAAAGGGAATTATCTCTACAGGGAGCAGAAAGTAGCTGAGAAAAACTGGACTTCATTGAAGATATATCCTTCTGTGCTGCTTCCACAGCAAGGTGACTGGAGAAAAAGGGAGTTTTGTGGACAAGTACCAAATTAGAAGTAAGTAACAGAAATATGCACCATGTATTGGAGTCTGGGATTCTTTCCTGTACGTGAAAGCAACAAAGAGTCTTACGACACTTGGCCCACTCACAGATTTATTGTGGCATAAAATTTGCTGGACGAGAACCAACTTTGTAAACTGGTAGATTTTACATTTCTCTGTCTCTGTCTGTCTGTGTGTTCTGTTCTGTTCTGTTCCCTGTTCTGGATCTGTTCTGAATAATGCAGAACTGTGGATGGTGGGGTCCGCGTTTAAATGTGAACTCAGTATTTGTGGCCATCAGCGATGGTCAAATCTATGCATACAGAGAACACGTATAACTCGGGCCCACTGTATATGAAGTGAAAGAGAGGAGGGAGAGAAAGACAGAGAAACTGTAAATAGAGGGTCTTAATTTCCGTGATATTCATAAGATTAACAGTGCAATCCTATCCTGTTCCTCCACCGGTGCAGTGAGAACTGGAGGCCCTGGAAAGGAAAGGGGATCCAAATCCTCTCTAAATGGGGATTCAAAGGAGATTTAAGTTCTCTTTCAGCTCCAAAGACTCCCATTTGGCCCTTCTCTGCTGGTTGCACTGGTGGAGGAGTTGGGTAGGATTGCACTGTTACACAGTGATACTTCTATGCAAATCCCAATGTATACAAGAGAAGTACCATCACTATGCACATAATAAATATCACAGAATGTACTTCTGGCCTTTCATGACCCTTGGAACTGACTGCTTAATTTAATCTGTTGGTGTCTTGATTGCAACAGACTACACAGCTACCTTATTTCTCTGCTAGTAGCAGAGTAGTATTGCCTATTCCTTTGAAAGAGATGAAAGAGTCTAGAGACACTGGAATAAACGTCAAGAGCCCTGCAACCCATGTTTTTGATGTTAATTGTTATTTGTTATTTGTTATTTGTTATTTGTTGTTTTTTAAAATAAAAAATACTATATATAAAAAAAAAAAGAGCCCTGCAACCCAGACTTGAAAGTGCTCCATCGCTGCATGGGAGGGACACTTTATGATTCTTTTCCCTCTTGTCATTGCATTGTGATGAGAGAAGCCAAGCTAGTTTTTTCTTTCCATATCAGACAACTATTGTAAGGGCAAAGCATTCTGTGAGTCTGTTGCGCAGACCCCCACCTCACAGGCTCAATAATCCACAATATGGTGGAGGTCCAGTTCTCAGGGCCTAGCCCTATTGTGGTAGGTGCCAACACCCTTTTTAACAGCCAGTCTTTCAGCCAAGGGGAAGCTGAAGACCTACAGGCTAACTCCCAAGCTCTTGTAAACTCTGAGACCCCCAAATTACAGGGGCTCAAGTCTCATGGCTCTGGTTCATTTTGATAGTATGACACATGTTTCCCTTGAACTTGTCCTGCAGCCACTCACAACTGTTTGGTAGAATTCTTGAATTCCAGGTCATTAATACTATGTTGTTGCTGTTCTTTTTTCTATATCTCAGTCTACGTACCTGGAAGTATACAGAACAATAGATGCCAGAAAGCCATGCTCTGTCATGGTGAGCTAGGGAAAGACTGAAATCACTTTCCTCATCACTTCTGCTGAACCTTTTCCTTGGTTTCTTTTCATAGGCACATCTACAATGATAGCGACAACTGCACTTGATGCTTTTGGGCAGGAAGACACCATGGCCTGGTTTATTCCAATGCTGAGGAACTGGATTGGCTTTACTTACCTTGGAGAATACCTGAGCTATGGGATTCATGTGTTGTGGCTATTAGTGCCTCTCATATTGGCATATCCTCTCCCATTAGCCACGTTCCTTTTTGGCTTTGTTGTCAACTTTCTGCTATATATTTACATGAAAAGGAACAACCTACAAGGAGACACAACTAACAAATCATGGGACAAGGCCAGAAAAGTTCTTTCATACGTTGTGAGTTCATTTGGAAAGATCTGGCATGGTAAGCAAGGTCTTCCTTAAACAGCAATCGTCCCAGTGCTTTGAATCATTGTAATTCCGAGGACTGAGGTTCAGAATCTCAGTGCTGATGTAGGGGCCACTGTGTTGCCACTGTCACTGAGCGGGCTTTTAAACAGGCATTTATAGGCAAAAGGGGGATCTATCTTGTGTGCTGGGAACCTGTGTAGTGGCCAGGGCACAGCTCAAATGCTGGGGAATGAAGAGGGAGGTAAGGGTGAAACATGTGACAAAAAACTTTCATTGTGGGGATGTGTTAATAATAGGAAACGGGAATCAAAATGCAGTAAAACAATTCATTTATACAAAGAATGAAAATGGTGGGAACACTTGCAGCCTAATCCTATCAAACAAGCCCTGACGATGCAGCCATGCTACTGGAGCATGCACTGCATCCTATGGGGGGGGGGGAATTCTGTAATTCCCTTGCCTGGGGCTAAGCCTCCACCGCCTGAATGGATGTACTTGGCAATTTCAGGAAGGGGGATTGAGGCCAGGAAGGGGGATAGGATGTTGGCAGTGCAACTGCCATCGATACTGCCCCCTTTCCAGCCTCAATCTGCCCTCCTCCCTGCCCCATTCTCCACCGTGTTCATCTCCCTCCCTACCCTATTCTTCCTAGTCCCTGCACCTTCCATCCCTCTTGCTGACTCACCAGTGCTGGGGCTTGTTGGAAGGCTGCTGGAGGATGTCCACCGCTGCTTACCACTTGTGGCAGCAGCCCAGCTGTGCAAAGTGGTGTGTCGTCTTTGGTGATGGGCATAAAAGACCTTGAGCTGCCAGAACACTAGTTCTGGCAGTGCGAGCCCCCCACCAGGATTGGACCATCAGTGTAGCCAATTTGACTATACAGGAGAAAACCAGGAAAGATAGAGGGGAGTTTGTTGGTCAGTGGTAAGGTTGTGGCAAGGATTACTAGCCTGCTTCTGCTGGATGGGGTGGGATGCATTCCAGGAGTCATGGGAAAGGCTTCCAAGGCCGAGCAATTCTCCTGAGTTTAAAGCAAGGCTTAAAAAGGCATAAAGAAGGGAAGGCTCTGGATCAAGCCCAGGAGTGAAGCAGTAGCCTTAGCTGGTTCACAGGAGGGAAGCAGGGCAAGAGAGCTGGATGGGTTTCCCAGCAACAGGGTGGTTCTTGGTTTGTGGCTGGAATGGAGCAGCAGCAGGACTGCACATGACATAAAGGACAGCAAGGCAGCGACAGGGGGAATGAAGGATGAAGACATGCGGGGTCTTTCATCCAGCTTTTCATATTATTTTCTCCCATTGGATCCTATGGGACGTTTTGTGTGACTTTCTGCCTTATTCCTGGTCCTAAATGTGTCCTTCCATTGTTCTCACACCTGGGCTGAGAGTGCAGTAGCCAGTTCAGGGGGCCAGTTGCTCTATCAGCATGGCTCCTTGATTGAATTTGGCCATGGAATTTGTGAGGACAACCAGGGTTGGGATCCTCCTTTTGTGTTGCTAACAACTTCTTTGGTGCCACAAAGAAAGTGCCTGAAACATGGGTTTTGTTTCCAGGGTGATATGCACTGTGCAAGCAAGGTGACCGCCCAGGGAATTTTCCAAGAGAGAGGAAAATAACTAGCTCTGTGTGAAATTGTGCTGTCAATAAAACGTGTGGCCCTCCTCTAGCCATTGTGAGGCCCCTTGCCAAGCATCCTGCTCCTGAAACCAGGGTCTCTAAGGGGGGTTAGCGGGGTACAATCATGCCCAGGATCATGAAGGGGGTCCAGGAGCAATAAGGGGGGCCCAGGAGCCAAATTTAAATGAAGACAAGGGGCCCAAACTTTGTACCCCCTGATAAAATCCCTCTGAATGGCCCTGCCTGAAACCATGTCACTGGCCTGGGTCATGCTTTCTTAGCAGGCATCCACTGCCACACATGCATGCACACGTGTTTCCCTACGTGCTTGAGATAAAAAGAGTTCTCAGACAACACCACAGTGCATGAAGACGTGAAGTTGAGACTTGACGCTCAGACTGGCAACAAAAACACAGACCATGGTTGACTTTACTAGGTTCAGAAGGAAGTCATTATCCTTTGGAAATAACACATGGCTTGGGAAGGAAAGCCATGTCATTGTTTGCACAAGTTAGGAGACTTGCCTGCTTAGTCCAAATGAATGTGTCAGATCCCTACAAGTAGTTTTTGGTATTGTAGCAGGGCCACAATAGCCCTCTTCAGACATTCTGTTCCCACAGTCCGTCACCATGGGAAGAAAGAAGGGGGAAAGCTACAGCTAGCCACATTCTCTGTGCTGATGTACACCCCTTGACCACTCCCAGTTGTGTCCACATTCCCTGATCTCAAGGGAGGATGTTCCATAACTCTGGAGCTACCACAGAAAAATATTTCTAAAGCAATCTTGGATATCCAGGTTTAAAAGCCACGTAAAAAGCAGTTGCAACAACACGCAAAAAACAAGTCCAAAATCACTGACATTTTAAAAATGATTTAAAGTTAAAAACAGTCTTAAAAGCAGTCTTTTAGAAACAAGTCATGCATTAACAGAGTTCATTACATTTCCCTCTGCAAATCTGCGGACGGACCTGTTCAGATGAGCAGCGAAGCTGTAAGATGTTGCTATGGAGGCTGGAAGAGATTGTTCTTTAAACAGTAAAAAGGTGAGCTCGCTACTTCAGAAGCCAGCTGTATAATTACAGTCAATGTCCTAAAGTAACCTTTAAACATCGCCATCTACAGGTGATTGGTGGTAATGTCCTGCGGAATTTATTTACATTACCACCAGCTAATGCGTGACTTGTTTTTAAAAGACTGCTTTTAAGACTCTTTTTAACTTTAAATCATTTTTAAAATGTCAGTGTTTTTGGACTTGTTTTTTATGTGTTGTAACTGCTTTTTACATGGCTTTTAAACCTGGATATCCAAGATCGCTTTACATTGTAACAAACCATGAAGAAAACTTTCAATTGTTTTTAAAAATCTTTCTTATAGAGAATGGCAACTGAGTATCTGGGAAGAATTGGTCCTATGGTAGGGCATCTTTTGCCAACCTGTTCTGAAAACCATCCTGACTTCTTATTTTATCGTGAATTTGTTAAATCAGCATGTCACTGACATGAACCCAATATTAATATTTTGTATTTCATATTCTTTTCAGGTTTTGAGATTATTGGCTTGGAACATCTACCAGAAGGACCAGGGCTTATTATTTATTATCATGGAGCTCTTGCTGTTGATTATTCCTGCTTTGTATCTACACTGTATACGCAAACAGGGAGATCTTGCTATTCTGTGTCTGATCATTTTATGTTTAGGATACCAGGTAAAGTACTGATGCTCTCCATTCAGGATTTGAATACTGAAAATAGTCCTACTATGAGGAGTCATAAAGGGCAGCTCTAAGGCTGATTTTTTTTCTATAGGATCCCAAGTCTGAGCACCTGCTAAAAGGAGTATAAGACATTTTTACTAGGGGAGGTAGTTCTTTATTTTATAGCCCATTCCTATTGGGCTGCCCCGACAGTGGAACACGTGTTCCGTTGGCGCTGGCTGCTGCAAAGCAGGTGTAAATTGCGCTCCAGCAGCGCTGGCTGCCAGAGTGCTGGTGGGAAGGCCAGAGCTTTCTTGCATGCGCCCGCGGATCCCGAAGGACCCGTCAAGGCAGGTAAGATGGCATGGAGGTGGGAAGGGGTGGGGGAGGGCAGAATGGGGGTGAGAGGAGGATGAAACAAGGAGGCGATGGGAGCAGGGGTTGGGCGGATCAAGCCCCAGAGGGACTTGTGGCTCAATGTGGACTTGTGCCAGAGATACTGCTGGCTCAGGTCTGAGTTGCTCCATAGCGGCTGCTGGGGCTTGCCCTGCGGCAAGGAGACAAGTGTTCCTTTACCCCAAGGATACCTCCAGCAGCCAAAACTCCCCCATGGGAAACAGTGAAGGCTGAGTTGCTGCTTCTGAATCTCTGCACTGGGAGTTAGGATTGGGCAGTTAGGTGATAAAAGCCCCCTTCATTATCTCACCATGTTCACTGAACACAAGGAACGGGGGAGTGGGAACATGCATGTTCCTTATTCCTGTGTTTAAATGAACATGGAGAGTCAATGAATGAAGAGTGCTTTTGTCAACTAAAATTGAGAACTACTCCCCTAGTAAAAATTTCTTTTTTTGATTTTAAATGTTATAGTTATGATCTGTAAATGTATAGTTACATGTATGTATATACATACATACTGTATATTTATGCATATGTGTTTAGTTATACATACCATAATACCAATGCTCTTCCTGGCTGCTCCTCTTGAACATTCCCATTAACGATGCAGTCCTAAACCACAACAGAAAGCATAAGTCATATTTACCGTATTTTTCGCTCCATAAGACGCACTCTTCCCCCCCAAAAAACAGGGGGAAATGTCTGTGCATCTTATGGACCGAATGCTGTAAAACTGGGTAAAATTAAAATGTCTTGCTTTAACAATACATTTTAATGGAGCTTGGCCACTTACCGCGTTGCTGTAGCACCTCCGATCTTCGTCAGCAGCTCCAAAATGTGAGGCTCCCAGGCGCTGGATGCGACCAGGGAGACCTACGCAAACATCGCAGCTGCTGCGATGTTTGCGCAGGGCTCCCTGGTCAAGTCCAGTGCCGAGCCTCGCATTTTGGAGCTGCTGACAAAGATCGGAGGTGCTACAGCAACGTGGTAAGTGGCCAAGCACCGTTAAAATTTATTGTTAAAGCAAGACATTTATTACCCTATTTTTTGCTCCAAAATACACGTGCGTCTAATGGTCTGGTGCATGTTATGGAGCAAAAAATACGGTGCCTAAATGTATTATTCTGTGCTGGGCATATTTTTACAGGAATACAATTGGTTCTTGGACTGACTGGTTGTGGAGATCTCAACAAAGCTGATTGTGTAGAACTTTTGAAGAAAGGAGAGTTATTGGGAATTGCACCTGGTGGACTTAGAGAACAAAGCTTTAGTGATGGAAGCTACAACCTGATCTGGGGAAATCGTACAGGTTTTGCCGAAGTTGCATTAGAGGCCAAAGTGGTGAGTGAGTTCTTTGGGGTATTTTCTTTGTCCTCATGACTAAGCAACACAGTATGGAATATGCTCGTGTATGTCTGGCTGTGCACTCACTTGGTCCTGGTAATCTGGAGGGAGCAGCTAGTTCCACCCTCTGCCATGCTTCAGGCCTGGTAGCAGCTGTGGTGGAATCAAGCCCTGAGGAAGGTGAAGGAGGTGATACCCCAGCAATAGGCACTGGGAACTTCCGGGCAGACCAAAAGGAAGCTGGAGGTGGTCTTGGTGGTTCTTGCCTTGGCAGAGGAGATTCCAGCAAAACCCAATGCTGCGATAGAGGAGAGTGGTTTGGCCTTGCCGGACCTGGTGGAAACACCAGCACCTTTCCTTGCATCAGGAAATTTGGCTTCACTGGAGGGGAAAGAGAGAAATGTGGGAATCCTGATCCCCATTCAAGGTTCTGAGGGAAGTGCAGTAGGTAGGGCAATTTATGGCTCTGGGTTTGGACTTTCAAATGGATAAAAAACATCTAGGCTCATGATGAAGGGGTGGTCAGAGTGAGTTTTGGAGACACCTGGAGTACATCTGAGGAGGCCCATAAGGCCCCGGCCGGCTTACACCTGGGGAAGGGGACAAATGTCCCTTTCTCCCAAGGTGCTCCTGGGCTGCCATGGGGTAGCCTGGGATGGCCATAGGATAAAGCGGCCAGCCCTTTAGGCCAGCCATGTATCTTTAGGCAGGATTGCGCCCTCAAACATGTCCCCCCTCATGCGCTTTCTTTCTAGACTGAACAGCCTCAAACACTGTAGCTTTTCTTCATAAGGAAAGTGTCCCAGTCCACTAATCATTTTGATTGCTCCCTGTACCATTTCCAGTTCCACTATATCATTTTTGTGATGTGGCAACCAGAACTGGACATAATATCCCAGATGTGGCCTTACCATCAGTTTGTACAATGGCATAATAATATTGGCCATTTTATTCTCAGTCCTTCTTTAATGATCCTTAGCATGGCGTTGGCCTTATTCACACCCACTGCACACTGGGTCAACACTCCTCACAGACTGCTCAGAACCCCTCAGCATATATGTGAAATTTTGACTTTTTTGCCCCATATGTGCATCACTTTAAATTTACTTACATTGAAGCACATCTGCCATTTTGCTGCCCATTCCCCCAGTTTAGAGAGATCACTGGTCCCATGATCGATTTTTCGGGCACACCGCTTTTCATCTCTTTCCATTGTGAAAATTGCCCATTTGTCCCACTCTGTTTCCTGTGTCCCATGCCTTCAGGTATATATCAACAGGTTCTCCTACATGCACATGCCTGTTGACCTTTTCAAAGAATTCTAAAAGATTCATGAGACAAAACTTACCTTTTCAGAAGCCATGCTGTTTCTCCCTCAGCAAAGCTTGTTCTTCTATATGCTCCAAGATTTTATCCTTGATTAGGCTTTCCACCATCTTACTTGGAACAAATATTAGAAATTTCCCCTCCTCACCTAATTGGCCTTGGTGAGTAGAATTTCTCCTACCCCAGAATATTTTATTTGGTTGGGTTTCATTTTAACTAGGGTAGTCACATCTGGCAGGTAAATTGGGCCAGGAACTAGGTATAGGGATTTTTGGTGTGCACCCTAAGAAAAGCATAGTCAGAAGGGACACACACACAAGTACTGATCCCTAGATGTTGTCTGGCTCAGGGAGGCTGGCTGGTTGTCCCTTGGCATTGGATTGCAAAGCTAACCTCAAATGGTTTCTGGCCTGCCTGGAATGTTATACAGTTCAGCTTCCTCAACACCTTGGAATTGGCATTGATAAGTTTGGGCTGACTGTTGATGGCCTGCAGCTTGGAGAAGAATGAGACTTTTTTGCTGTCTCATCTAGGTTAGATGCACACACTAAAAGAGTGGAGTGTGAGGAAGCACCTTCTGATTGTGTTAATTCATAATTTAGCTTATCAAAAACTGTGGTCCTGTTCTGACATCACTTGTCTCGCGTATTTATTGGGGGGCATAAGGGCAATGTGATATCTCTGCACCATTCTCAACTATGTATGTAGGGATGTTAGATAAAAAAGTGTAAAAATATCAAATTTGTCGATGATAAAATTATTTCCTTAACATTTCAAAGTTATCCCTTCAATAATGCATCAAAATAAAATATTCCAAATGTTGTTTTCTTCTAGTTTTTAAAGCACAGGGTCATTTTAACTGTCTTTAAATCAAAATGAACTAGGAAAGACATTGAGTCACAATGTTCCATCCCAGATAACTGAGAAGGGCTAGAGTCCTGTCTTGGCCAAAGAGAAAGTATTACGTTTATGCCCTTGCTTGAAAGTAATGCTTTTGAAATATTGAAATATTTGTGATTCTTTTTTCTTGAGCCTGTTCCATAATAACAGATAACAGCAAGAAGAGACAGGACTAAAATAGTCTCCTGCATTCATAATTTTTCCCATCTTTTTCAGCCCATCATCCCAATATTTATACAAAACACTCGTGAAGCATACTGGACAGTTGGAAACACACGTGAGCTACATTTCCTAATTTTCCTTCATATACTTAATAAGCTGACCAGGTCAAATGAAATGATGTGATTGGCTCACCAGTGCACAGTTAGAAATGAGGGCCCATGTGTCCTGTCTCCCACCCAGTATACCATTCCTTCTCACATATTCAAGGGTGCGTGCGTGCGTGCGTGTGTGTGTGTGTGTGTGTGTGTGTGTGAGAGAGAGAGAGAGAGCGAATATCTAAACCATAAGAACATAAGAAGAGCCCTGCTGGATCAGGCCAAAAGCCAGCCTTAATTGTGTGACATTCCACCTTCCATACACATTTGCAGGACAGAATAGCAGATTTTATGGAACAGAAATGTGTGTGGTTGAAGATGCTCTGGAAACTGCAACTGGTACAGAATGTGGCAGCCCGTGTGGTTGTGGGAGCGGAGCTCAGTGATTTGACTGTCTTGTACCATTGCACCAGCGGCGACATTGACTGCTGGTTTGTTTCTACGCCCAATTCAAGGTGCTGGTTTTAAACTTTAAAGCCCTTCAAAGATTGGGGTCAGAGTATATGAAGGCCTGCCTTTTCCCATATAGACTGGCTCATCCCCCAAATTCTTCAGAGGGAGGACCTTCTTTGTGTGCCTCCCCTTGACTGAAGCAAGGGGGGGCACAAGCAATTGCAAGCCGCCTTGCATGCCTTTATTGGGAGAAACGCAGGGTAAAAACTCCTTAAATGAGCAAGGGGGTAGTGGTGAGAGGAAGAGTCTTCTCGGTAGTGACTCCCTGAATGTGGAATTCCCTCCCAGGTGAATTACGATCAGCCCCCCCCCCCACACACACATACACTTTCTGACAGGGCTTATATACTTTTCTATTTCAAATGGGTTTGGGTAGTGGGTAGTGTGGGGGGAAGTTTTGACAGTTGAGGATATTGGGGGATCTGCTTTTTATCTGCTGTTTGCCTGGTGCTTTAATATTTTAATCTGCAGTTTTTAGGCCAGTGTGGTTTTAAGTATTTTTTTTGTATGTTTTATTATTTATGTTACCTGTGCACCCCCCCCCCCCAAATAAAGCACGCCACACCGAGGTCTGGGTTAAGGGCCACTTTTTATTAAAGCTATTTAACATAAACAACAATAATACCTGCAGCAAAAATATATAACTGATTTCTATCACAGCGTGCAGGTTTCTATAATGAGGGAAACGGCCCTAGCCGTCTACTTCCCCCGCAATCTGATAGTGGGCATGACATCCTGGCTCAAGGCCAGCTCGGTGCAAGACCGTGCTGGCCTATCACTGTTACAGGTTTAGCCAGGGGGGCTATCTACTGCCAATGCCCAGCCCCTCTGCCAATACCCACAAACCAACGTAACCCCAATTTCAAAGCTGCCACCACCTGGAGTAAGCCACAATCTCCTGCCCCCAGGCACAGGAGGTGTATTGGCAAAGATTAAAGAATATATAATTGCCCTCTCTAGAGGGTATTTTGATACAGCTCTGGTTGTTATAACATCACAGAACGGCTTAGGCTGGATTCAGGCTACCCCAAATTCCCAGTAAGACTCCAACAATGGAGAAAGGAAATTTATTGAAAAAACAACTTAGAATCTCAGTTACATTAAAAGAAGATAATCAAAAAGAAGGCTTAGCATTTATCTGAATACACACAGGACTTAAAATAACAAACTAATCTCCTAAACATTACTAACAGGCCTCTGGGCCTAGAAGTCAAGGGACTAAACCAGACTCACCAACCCAACCGGGGAAGGCAGTCATCCACCACAGAAGTTCAGGATGAAAACAAGATACATTCAAGACAACAAACAAACAAGAGAGAAATCATACCCTGATTGTCAGCTTAAATAGCCTTTTCTGGTATCTGTGATTGACAGATCCTCTAGACCAATGAATGATGGAAAGCCTGACCTCTTCCTGCCAACCCCTTCCCAGGTGGCCCTTATTAGATGTTAATATGGCCTTAAAGTGCTAGTTATCTTATCACATGCCTAAATGACCAGCACCATTAGAAAGAAAAGGTCTGGCACATAGGCCACATAGGTTTTTACAAGAGTCTGATGTTACTTATACTTCACAATCACTGCCAACCCCTAAGGGTTGAGGCGGCTGGGTAGCGCAGGCCTCCCCAGGAACTCCTGAAGGTGGTCTTCGCTACCCAACCCAAGGGTTTGCCAGCCAGCCTCACCGACCCGGAAGGCATCCTATGAGTGGTCCTGGCTCACCCTTTGGCCTTGCCCACCTCATGATGTATACCAAGGTTCCTCCCTGGCTACCCTACCCGCACGCTTACCTGCCAAAAGTGACCGGGTTAAGTAAGTGAAATACCTCTCCAATCTTGGCGCAGTATGGGGTAGGCGAAAAACCCACAGCCAAAAGCCAATCAGGCTGAGGGAAAAAAATCCTACCCGGTCCCCCGAAGGGCGGCCAGCTAATCCCATACTGACACTGGGTTGGAGGGTTGGGGCTTCGGCTCCTCGGCGCGACTGATGGGAGAGCCGTTGCGTATCGGCTCTTTCCCCTCAGTCCCGCCCCGGCCCTGCCCTGCAGCCAATCGGCTGCCAGGCCCCAGACCTCGCTCCGGCGAGCATGGGCGGGGCCAGGCAACCTCGCCGACCCGCTGACGGGCGGGTCAGCGTTATTTTAATATTTTGATGTAAACTGCCTTGAGTGCCAGGCTTGTTGCCTGGGGAAAGGTGGTATAGAAATCGCCTAAATAAATACAGTAAATAATAAATACAGTAAATAATCTGGCAGCAATAGGAAAAATCATATATGGCGAAAGTGCAGGTTCTGCAATCCATCCACAAAAGACTGATGCAGTTGCAGAGTGATGTACTGTAGGAAATTGTAGAGTTGGGTTTCTCTTCAAGCACTCCCATGAGTTATGTTTCCCACCCCGTGACCCACTTTCTGCACGGAGCTTAGCAACCCTAAAGTTAGGCGGTGAGGTGATGACGTCATGACGTGATGACCTCATCACGTTGACGCCAAAACATCCGGGTTTCTGGCTGTTCATGGATCTTTTGCTAACAGCTGACCACCCGAGCCTCTTCAAGCCACTCTGGGCCAAGTTGCATTGTGTTCTCATGATGTGACTCATCCCGGAGCATGCCAAATAGAATCGAGGTGGCTGGCTGTGCATAAGAAAAAAAAATGTGAACAGCCAGCAAGCTGGAAGTTTTGGCAGTGACGTGATGCAAGTCACCACCAAAACTTCCAGGTTGCCGGCTGTTTGCGGCCCACCAAAAATCAGGTTGTGACCCGCTTGTGGGTTATAACCCACAATTTGAGAAATGCTGACTTAAGGCATCTGGTTGGATTATTTGCAGTGGCCAAAAATTCAAGCTATCAGTTCATTACAAGCCTACCATTAGGTAGTAGTGAATAAAAATGTTATTCCATTTCACACACAGGGCTGACAAGATGGCTCTATGAGCATATTCGGTGGGTATTCCTTCCTGTATATGGAGGGCTCCCAGTCAAACTTCGCACCTATATTGGAGAACCTATCCCATATGATCCAAATATCACTGCTAAGGAGCTGGTTGAAAAAGTAAGTTAACTCTACACTTGGAAATATCAAAGCAGAATCAGATTCCACATCTACAGGTTTATTCGGAAGAAGTTTAGCTTTTGAATCCTTCTTACATGAGACCAGGAATGGAATTCATTGTATGTGCATGACATTCATCACTCATCCATTCCTCCACCATTTGAGATCACACTCCATGCATATGGAGAAAATGATCCACCTGTGTCACTCGTATATTGACTGTAGTTTTCCTTAGGCATTGGGCAATAAGTCAAAACAAGAGAATTCAAAATGCAAGTACCCCATCAAATGATCTGAGTAGTCCCAATCTGAAGACGGCATAGCTCTTCAAACTTGCCCCTAACTCAACCTGGGCCTTGCACATTGCTTCCACATGGAAAGTTGACACAATCTCTGGTTTCAAATGACACCAGGGGCTTCTACTGGATGAATGGAATTTATTTGCTGCTGGGGATAGTAAAGTTGTGAGATTGATGGAGACTGTACTGTCAACTCTCCTTCTGCATGCAGAAGTTGCTGCTGACAATGAAGCTGTACTCTGTGCAAAGCCAAGCTGCAAACCAGATACTTAAAAACCCCCAAATAAGATTTCTCAAGTGTTCAACTTGAACACGTGAGTAGACAAATTGATTTTTGGACTGAGCAAGGGGCTGCTTTCCCATGCTTAATTTTCCTGCATGAGTAGAACAGGATGGGAAACTTTCTTTTCTGTAAGGCCCATAGGAACTTTTCTCTTCTGTAAGGCTGTAATGCCCTTCTGTAAGGCCCTGAGGTCCATATCGGCTTCTGCCATTTTAGGTTGGATCTCACACCTTTTCCTAATAGTTTGTGAAAACATAGACTGTTATACTTTCCTTCTTCATTTTAACAGGCAAAGACTGCAATTGAAAATCTTCGAGACCGTCACCAAACAATACCAGGGAGTATAATGAGAGCTTTAATGGAACGATTTGATAAACATCACAAAGATTAATAATAATAATAATAATAATAATAATAATAATAATAATAATAATAATAATGCCTTATGAACTAATATTTTGTTTCTTACATATGTTGTGTTTGAAGTAGGACTATTCCATTAAAATTCTGTCTCTTTCAACACTTTAAATATGTATACCTCTCCTTCCTTTTGGAGTTATATGTGTCATGGAATGACTACTCATCCACGTGATCTTCCTCAAAACTTTCTGTTTTAGAGAGATATTACTTTAATGTTGTAATGAACATTATGACAATCTATGTTACTCAAGCTGTATTACAAAGAAGGTAAGGTGTTGGCTTTTATGGACATTTTCTCTTCAACAATAAGGATAATCTATGATTAGTGCAAAGGATGGTAAAGTGGATCCTCTCTATCCGCGAATCTGGAATCCATAGACTTGTCTCATGGCGGATCCGCTTTGTGAACTTTTTGTTGAAAAGCGGTATATAAATACTGTTAATAATTAATAATAATAATCCTGGATCCATGGGGTCCACATTAGGAAAGTTGTAGAAAAAAAAGCCCCCAAATCCCTGTTTTTACCTTTGCACTGGCAAACCACTTGGTTTCCGAGCCTCTGGAATTACCCCCATGGATACTGAAGTCCCACTGCAATGGGTTCTTCTTCTGCTATGAAGCCACATACGTGTCATATGTAACAATAACCTGAAGATGAGGCCATTCATTGGCCTGGGTCAATGTCAATGTCGATGGGTCAACTAAGTGGGCTGGATGAAGGCAAACAATCAGGTTTGGCGCTGGGGGCAAACAGGTTGGTAGGCAGGCTAATTCAACAGGGTGAAGAGGGAGTGAGGGAGACAGGGTGAAGAGGGAGTGAGGGAGACAATGTCCAGATGTGCTATTTCTGAGACCAAACCCAGGTCTGTCCTGAAAGTATTTCTATTAGAACCAGAATTGTGTCATGGGGGCCCTATGCATACTGGGACCTCAACAATGGAAAGCTTAACATGTTCCCTTGTGCCCCAGAGGAGCTATTTCCTTTGGCACTGAAATGGCACATAAAGAGAAATTTTCAGTGAAGTCTAGAATTCCTCCCAAGATGAAACTTCCAAGAATTTCTGAGGGAAGCCAAATTAGTTTCAAACCACTTTGACAATGTTGTTGTTGTTGTTGAAAAACAGTGTACAATGTTCTATATATAAGACAAGTAAAAGAGCTTCAGGGAGGGGAAATTCTTTCTAACATTTGGTCCTGTTGAGTGCCTATTGCAACGCCTGAAATTAAATAGTGGGAAAAAAGGGTTTCCCCCCAATTTTTCTGGAATTTTTTTGTGGAAATTAGACAGGTGAACCTATTTTTCAAAGATTTTTTCAGAGTTTTAGGGTCAGAAGAGCAAAGATCACTGTTTTTATGGAAAAGAGGCGCAGGAATTGGTTGCAGGGCACCCCCTCCTCACTGAAATTAAAAATGAAACTCTGGTGTTGTTGTTTTTTCATGGCCAGGGCCCTGGCTTTTGAATCCACCTTGTTTGGAGCACCTCAGGTGCAGGGGAGCAGCTGCACACAGCTGTAAACAGGAGCAGCATCAGGCATTGCTCAAACCCCTCATTGGATCTTTATGGGTAGCAGAATAGACCTACATGCAGCCATTTTCATCATATTGCATCATTTCCTAAACTTTGTGAGTGGATTTCTGGCTTTTTCTCATGGCCAGGGCCCTGGCTTTTGAATCCACTTTCTTTCCAACAGCACATTTGCAGGTGATCAGTTTTGCAGAGCTGTAAACAGGACCAACACCTAGGCGTTGCTTTAGGCACTCATTGACACTTAAAGGGAACTCTAATGCTGTTACTGTAAGTTGGCTTTTTGTTACTGGGTTTTTTCTATCCCCCCCCCCTCAGGCTGAGCCTAGTTTATGTGGGCAGGGGGTAAAGGTTGGGCCACTAAGAATTCTGTCTCCAGTCTCAAACTGCCTGTTTGTAGGCTTCTCCCACATAGCTCTGTTATACTTACTCTCTGCAGGATTTTTGCAAGCAGCAACAAGGGCATTCAAGGGTCAGGAACTAGCCTCCAGCTATGTGGGGGAGGGTGGAGTAACAGCCTTTGCTGATAGCGACTATGCTGAGTGGGGATTTAAATATTAAAGCCCAGAAGCACAAACTGCCTTTGCAAACGAACTGTCAGGAACTATAACAAAATTATAAAAAAAAAACCTTGGAGGAACAGACTTGAAACTAGGGGTGCATTTAGCTGAGACGTACCCCTAAACACCTCCAAAGCCCAGGAGCTGGGTGTGAAACACAACATTGTGTTTGTTGAGCATTTTCGTGCTGAACTCACAAATAAAGCTGCAGGATGTCAAGGATCTGAAGGGTCATACAAAAAAACCTTGGAGGAACAGACTTGAAACTTGGGGTGCACCTAGCTGAGACATACCCCTAAACACCTCCAAAGCCCAGGAGCTGGGTGTAAAGCACAACATTGTGATCTTCGAGCATTTTCGTGCTGAACTCACAACTAAAGGTGCCATGTGTCAAGGATTTGAAGGGTCATAAAAAAAACCTTGGAGGAACGGACTTGTAACTTGGGGTACACTTAGCTGAGACATCCCCCTAAACACCCCTGAAGCACAGAAGCTGTGTGTAAAACACAACTATGTGTTTGTTTGAAATCTTTTGTTGTCAGGTCTATGCTTTACATAGGAGTGAATGGACTAATTTGCTTAACCTTAAAATCCAATGAGTGGCCAATGCAACGCCTCTGCCCCAGGTGTACAGAACACCTGGGAATGTTTTGGAAGGTGGTTATATCTCTTTGGGGATCCCTTAGACATGTTGAACACAGTGGCATTTGGGAATTCTGGATAAATCATACCGCGGGACCAGATTTAAGGCCTATTTCTGACCTATTGTAAGGATACACTAAGCTACATTACTCTGAATGTCAAGTCATTTCTCGGAGTGTAGCAGCAGTTTAGATTCCTTTAGCTTTATTGAGGGTGCAGGGTTGAGAGAACAATAATCCTGATGTGATCTAAATGTTCAGTTATACCAACACCAAATCAATGAGCTTGTGTTCAGTTAGCAAGAAAAGTATCAGTTGCCCAACACAATTTCTAGCAAGGTAATGTAGATATTCTAAAATATTATGTAAAATTTGAGTCCAACCACAATAAATTCATTCTTAGAGACTTTTGACTAAATATCTTGTTGTAAGCACCCTATGGGTACAGGTGACTTTAGTTCATGTGATTCGGTGAGTAGACACCAGGCTCCAAAAGATGGAGAGGTTACCCAAAAAATAAGAGAGAAAAGGTGGGAGAAAGATGGAAAGGAGTCTGCGAGTTGCAGAGGCGCCAAAAAGGAGCTCAGATAGACCAACGTTGGATTGGAAAGAAAGATCTTTTACTCAGCCAGCCAAGGACACAATTGCGGGGCAATATGTGTGTCATACAAATCATTACAAAAAGGTATTATACATTTCATTATTTCAGGTGGAATCATGGAATACATTGTTTGACAAAGTACATAACAAAGGAGAACCAGTAAGGGAGAGGATCCAAGAAGTTGCACGTTGATACAGCCAATGGAAGGTCAGATTGAAGTTTTGCACCAATGAGAGCAGCAGCAGCAGATGTGAAATGTTTAACCAATAAAAGGATAAACTTTATTGAAGAACCAATGGAAGTGTAGTGTTTTGTGCTACTGGGGCCAATGGGGACTGGACCGGATAGCCAATGGGAGGAAGGGTGGGGGTGCTGGGTGGTTGGGGTGATGGGATTAGGTCCCCATCCCAGGTGAGTGAGGTGTTCCGGAGTTTTGATGAATGGAGTCTTTTGTGTAGCCTGTTGACACAAAAGACTGGATTTTCCAATAGATAGGCAAAAGGTGCCCGTGCAATAGGTCCCTGCCCCCTTGGCACCAGGTATATAATGGGAGGCATTCAGATGAATACTGTCAGCCAGGAAGGAGTGAAGGAGTGATTGAATTAAATGTAGCAAGCCAGATCAGGAACTATGTAAATGGGAAAAGGTATTTGAATAATAGTACCAAGGCAGCTAGATTACATTGGTTGAGGAGATGGTGGTAGTTGTGATAGAACATGCACAGAGAGACAGGCTTGAGCCCAAGGAAATGACAATGGGAGATAGGCATTTGGGTTGCAGGATGAGAGAAAAGATGGTGGATTAGATAGAGGGAGAAGAGACACCCAAAGAAAGAGCAAGGGCTTCCCCCGGGAGCAGTGGCACTAACCCAAGATTTCCCTGTTCCTGGAGACCCCCTTTTCCCTGCCCCCGCATGGCCTCTCAGGTAGAAAGAAGCCATTCAAGAGCATCACAGAGTGGAAGCTATTGTTGTCCAGATTATGGTTTTAAAATGGTTTCCCTGGACTCCTGGTTATGCAGGACTCTTGGCAGGAGGCCCCACTCCCAATGCCGTCAGCATTCCCAGCGCCTGGCCTTCGGTCAACCTCCTGTGCCCAGGCCGAGGGTGGTGAAGGGGCTATACCTCACACTCACCAGCCCTCTCCTGGACCCCAGAAGGACGCTTGGGGAAGACCCCCAAGCCTTTTACAAGCTGCAAGAATATGTGCACTGTACCAGGAGTCTCTGAACTCCACTGAAGATTAACTCCACCAAAGTCTCAGGATGGGGACCCTTCTGTGGAGGGACCCCTCCCCAGGGACGCCCCGTTGGTCTCTGATGGAGATCCGGTGCCATAACCATGGAGGGAATTCAGGAAAACATTATTTTCTACAGGATAATGCACTGCTTTGAATTAAAGGAATACCGCTTTTTAGAAACTTCCAAAGACAGAGAAGGTTATGAGGATTAAATAGGTACAGAGTGAACTTTTGCTACTGCTGCTTCACTCGCTGCTCTGGAGGGCTCGTGGAATGCGCGTGCCTCCCCGGCGGGCACGCGCCAGCTGTCAAATGTTGTGAATAGTGCAGAAAAGCCGGATTTAAAAGGAGCTTGTCTTTAAATGGCTGTATCTCAGTGAATCCTGGACGAATTTTGATGGGGTAAAAAGGTGGGGGTCCAGTGGAGCATGGGGGATGGAATAAAAATATTCGTGGGGGGGGTAAGACCCTCACTACAATCTATCACAGCTCATAGTGCACTGACACAGGAGCCAGCTGACACAGGAGCCCTCTGGTTTTGAAGAGGAGATGGTAATGAATATTGGTATTGAGTTCACGAATACAGAAGCTGATAGTTTGAACTGATTTGCAGCAGTACAATGGCAATAAATCATAGCATTGGGCTGCATTAGACTTCCTTGCTACCATACCTGAACTAGCACTGCCCCCTGCTGGCTCATACTAGTACAGCAGAGCTACGTTTTGGTTGCCCTTCCACTCATACAATGTCAGATTCTTCTGTACATCTTTTATATCCAGTTATGACACAGATATATCTAGTACATCTTCCAACAGATTGTAAGACTTGAAGCCTTCTTTGAATTCCTTATTGAAAAGAGGCAGCAGCATCTGCATAAAAAGACAACATGTTGTTTATGGGGCAGAACTAGGGTGGGTCCTGAGGGGCAGCTGCCTCGGATGCAATGCCAGGGCTGCCCTCATGTCCAGCTCGGAACACTCCAAGCCGAAAGCAGCCATTTGCCTGCTGCCTCCACGCGGCACACCTTCCCCTCATGACTGTGAAGAGAAGGGGCAGCGCATGGAGGCCGCCGGCATTCGGCAGCCCTCGCGTTCCGCTCAGAGTGGAACGCGATGGCTGCCAAGTTCTCCTGCCTCCGCCCCTTCTCACATTCGTAAAGAGAAGGGGTGGCGCGCAGAGGTGGGAGGACTCTGCAGCCGTCGCGTTCTGCTTGGAGAGCTCTGAGTGGAACGTGAGGGCTGCCGATTGCGCCCAAACCCGGAAGTGACATCACGTGTTGTCACTTCTGGGGTGCATCATACTTCCTTGCTTCAGATGGCACTGGAGCTTGTTACGCTTCTGATCATGTCTCTCCCCTGTATGCTGCCTTCGCTGCATAATTCTATGGCAATTGTTTCTACAGATACATTAAAATATAGGGAACAATGAACAATTTTGTATTACTTCTGTGTTTAAGTCTGTTGTACTGACAAATTACCATTCACCATGAATTTAGCTGCTAGGTGGAGAGACTGTGCTACAGATCAGGACTTCTCAAGTTCTTGTGTGGTTGAAAGAGTGGGTGTATTTACAAAATAGAAGATTATTGGAGTTAGAAGGCTCTGACTTGAGATTTGGTTGGCATGGGTATTTGTGGTATGATAAAGTAAAAGCAAATTTAGAATTTAAAAATCATTATGTTAGACATGCATTATGGAGAATTTGGAATAGATATAAAATGAGATTTTATGAGAAAGTACCATTATGGGTTGCACCATATGAAACACACTTTGGTGGAAGTAGCGTGCCAAAAGAGAAAGGACTACTGTACAGAAATTTATTAATTTTTTCACAAGGAGACTGTATAATGAAGTCAAGAGAAAAACTAATGGAAGAAGACTTTAATTGTCAATGGTTTGTATATGCTCAAATTTTGGAGAGATTTAAAGTGGACAAGAAGGCATATGGATTTGTAGAAGAAGAATCAATATTGGAGGCACAATTAAAATCAGAAGACCAGATAATTTCAAAAATGTATAAATTGCTTTTGAAGTTTGAAACAGAAGAAGAACAGGTTAAAGAATGTACGATTCATTGGGCGAAAAATGTAGGTCATGTTATTTTAATGGACCAATGGGAACAACTATGGTTAAAACAGTTGAAATTTACGTTAAATGTTAATATTAAAGAAAATATGTATAAAATGATATATAGATGGTATATAACCCCAAGCAAATTAGCAAAAATGTATGAGAAGGTGACGAATAGATGTTGGAAATGTAAAATGCAAGAAGGAACTTTTTACCATATGTGGTGGACATGCCCTCAAGCAAAGAAGTATTGGACTCAGATTCACAAACAGATTGAGTTGATTTTAAAGATTAAGATCCAAATGAAACCGGAAACATTTTTGTTGGGTATGTGGGAGGATCATGTAGGCGAAAAATTTCAAACTTTGTTTTTATATATGACAGCTGCAGCAAGAATTTTATATGCACAATATTGGAAGAATTCGGAGATACCTTCGCTGGAAGATTGGTGGCTGAAAGTTTTGGACTATGCTGAAATGGATAAACTTACAATTTTAATTAAGGAAAAGTCAGTTAACTTTTTCGTGAATAATTGGAAACCATTTATTGACTTTTTAAGAGAGAGAGAGAGGAATGATGTGATGATATGCGGATTTAATGAATAGAATGTGGGGGTTGTTTTGGCTTAGTTGGAAATTGTATGTAGAAAATAGTGAATAGTATGCTAGTAGGATGTATTGCTTTGCGCTTGCTATAACTATGAAATATGTATTGTTTTTTTATGTTTTAATATATCAATAAAATATAAATATATACAGAAAAAAAGGATTTCTCAAGTTCAAATTTCATCTCTACTATGAAATCACCAAGACCCTTAGACAAGCCATTTCCTCTCCGCTTCAGCTCTGCAGCTGACATAGGGTGATAATAAGAATTACAGTGCAATCCAGTTTAGCGCTGGGACTGACAGAGAGTGTTGTTGTTGTTATTATTATTATTATTATTAACAGTATTTTTATACCGCTTTTCAACAAAAAGTTCACAAAGCGGTTTACAGACAAAATCAAATGATTTAGGGCTCAGTCCAGCCCAACTCAGGCACAGTTGAGGCCCAATTGTGGCACAATTGGGGCCCAAAATAGGACCGAGTTAGGCTGCAACTGTGCCTGACTTAGGCAGGAGGCAAGAGCAGTGGGCCAGGATCGAGGCAAAACTTACCGCAGAGGCAGGCAGGCCCCTGTGGGGAGCTGTCAGTCTTGTGGAAGCGAAGAGCCCCCTCCTCAGCCCGTCTGCGTGCACCTACCACAGCTGCTGCAGCGGTCGCAGCAGATGGGCAGCCACAGGTGGGCCTGCAGGCACTGGGCGTGCGACAGTCAGCTGAAGGGCAGAGGTTGTGCCTGTGCCAGCTGCCCCAGGGCACCCTGGGCATTAGCCACCTGCCGCAGGGGGGAGTGCCACTGCCCTCCCTCCTGCAGACTGCGATGCCACCCCCAAGCCACGGTGAGGCTGCACGTGGGAGTCATGGGGGGGTGAGCGGGGGAGAGAAGGGAAGGAGGGGGTGGGAACGGCACGCACAAGGGGGGTCTCATGAGGTCTGGAACCGCCTCCGCCATGACATGCCCGTGCGCTGCCTGAAGCCCTGGGCCACCAGGGCCGTGGCTATGCCCACAAAGAAGGCATCCTGGTATGCCTTCTGATCCGTGCCCCGGTCAAGACCAAGAGATGCCTTGGGCTTGTCTGCTGTGAGCGGGAAGGGCTCACGCAGCTCATCACTCCCCAGATGGGGCAACGTAGGCGCCTTGCGGCAGGCACTCTGGCGGGGTGGGGGGTGCCAGTGTCCATCATCAGGGAGTGGGAGGGGAGGCAGGCACACAGGCAGGCGGACAGGGGGTGCTGGGGAGGGACACGGGTGGGTCAGAAACAGACAGACAACAAGGCTGGTGGGAGAGGGATACAGGGAGAGGGGTCTGCAGAGACCAATAGGGACACAGGGGTCACTTCGCAGATGGAGGCAATGCAGGAACGGGCGCCTCTCATGCAGACGGACCGAGGGTGGAAACGGACGCTGTTGACGGGCGGACTGAGGGCGGAAACGGACGCTGTTGACAGGCGGACTGAGGGCAGAAACGGACACCGTTGACGGGCGGACACGGACGCCGTTGACGGGCGGACCGAGGGTGGGTGAGAGCCCCGGTTGCTGAAAGGGCTCTTCACGGACGTGGCGGACGTGCGCCATGTCGCCTGTCACTGTTTGCCTGCCTGAGAGGCCCCCCAACTCCCTCCTCCCCTCTGAGCCCTGAGGGTCTGGCAGCCCCACTGCTGTGTTCTCCCTGGGCTGGCTGTGGCAGGCCCTGGCTGGGATTCATGCAGGGCCTTGTGTGCTGGGCGCTGTCTCTGTGTGTGTGGGGCAGTGCTTGTGTAACATTGGGGTCATGGTGTTCAAGGGGCCTTTGCCCAAGGGGCATCTTTATTGTTCTGGAACATTGTCAGGGATGGCCAGGCGAGGCTGCCAGGGGTAGGCACAGCAGCCACTCAGAATGTAGCAGCAGCAGCAGCAGTTGAGGAGGGTTGCAGGGCAGGCTCCCAGACCTCTGGCAGCATCGAGGCAGACGACCATGGGGCAACCAGACTGCGGGCTGTCAGTAGACCCTGTGGAGATAAGAGGGGGGGGGGGAACAGCTGGTGTCTACATATGGGTTACAGTTCCACACCCATGGCATTGTGTGCTCACATTAATACAGGCAGCTATGAGACAAGACATTGGTACAGAGACATTTCATGACAGGCATTGCAGGCAGCTATGAGACATGACATTGGTAAAGAGGCATATCATGGCAGGCTATGCAGGCAGCTATGAGACAAGACATTGGTAAAGAGGCATATCATGGCAGGCATTGCAGGCAGCTATGAGACATGACATTGGTAAAGAGGCATATCATGGCAGGCATTGCAGGCAGCTATGAGACATGACATTGGTAAAGAGGCATATCATGGCAGGCATTGCAGGCAGACATTGGTAAAGAGGCATATCATGGCAGGCTATGCAGGCAGCTATGAGACAAGACATTGGTAAAGAGGCATATCATGGCAGGCATTGCAGGCAGCTATGAGACATGACATTGGTAAAGAGGCATATCATGGCAGGCATTGCAGGCAGACATTGGTAAAGAGGCATATCATGGCAGGCATTGCAGGCAGACATTGGTAAAGAGGCATATCATGGCAGGCATTGCAGGCAGACATGAGACAAGACATTGGTAAAGAGGCATATCATGGCAGGCTATGCAGGCAGCTATGAGACATGACATTGGTATAGAGGCATGTATCCTACCTATATTTCTCTATGCTAAGAGGCAGAAGTCAGACCACATGTCAGCACAAACCCTGCTCTTACCTGCACTTACCTGCTGGTGTTGTTGCCTGTGGGGGGGGGGAGAGGGGCTGGGAGAAAGATATGGGTTAGCAAACACTTGCATGGAGAGAGCTGCCCAGGCACAGGAGTAAACAGTTTGGCCACAGGCAGAACAGCCCTCTCTGCCCTAGAGGGGGCAGAGAGGAGAGAGGAGAAGAGAAGAGAGAAGTGGGGTGTTAGAAAAGTTTTCAAAGTCCCACTTTGTGGCTTCTGGGGGACAGAACCCCACGCCACGTGCTCCGAGAGAGAAAGAGAGAGAGTGAGTGGAGGGCTGGGGCTGGGCTTTTGTGGGAAAGAGGCTGGGTGGGGCTGGGTGCTGATAGGGTAACTATTTGGGTCCGTGTCCAGAGTTAGGCCACAACTGTTCGGTCCTAACTCAGGCCCAACTCGGGCCCAGGGTGTTAGAACTTTTCAGGAGAGGGCTGGTGTGGGTAAGGTAAAATGGCTCCTATGGGTCTCCTCACATTTGGGTCCACCCTTTTTGCTGGCCCAAATTTTGTGCCTGAGTTGGGCTCAAGGGGGCGTGTCAGGGGCTCTCCAGCGTCTGGAACCGGACCAAATTTCGTAACCGCCCCCGACACGCCCCCGACACGCCCACTTTTAGGCTGCAATTGTGCCTGAATTGTGCAGTTGTGCCTGAATTGTGCCTGAACCCAATTCAGTCACAATTGCAGCCCAACTCAGGCACAATTCAGGCACAACTCGGGCCTAAAGCACTTGGGCTGCAATTGTGCCTGAATTGTACCGCAGTTGCCTTGGGCTGGACCGGGCTGTAAATGGCTCCCTGTCCCCAAAGGGCTCACAATCTAAAAAAGATGCAGAAGACCACCAGCAAACAGCCACCAGAACAGACACTGTGCTGGGGTGAAAGGGGAGCAGTTACTCTCCCCCTGCTAAATATAAGAGGAGCACCAATTGAAAAAGTGCCTCTGGCCCAGTTAGCAGGGGTGACTGGTTAGCACAGGGGCGGGGAACCTTTTCCCTGGCGAGGGCCATTTTAAATATTAGAAATTTGTTTGAGGGCTGGCCGTAAGGCCGGCCGCCATTTTTATTTATTTAATTAATTTTTGCCCCCGCCCCCCCCATCGGCCTCCGCGCTCACTGTCCGAAGCCGCCACCGGGTCTGCGCGTCACCTCCGGCGTACCATGCCGATGAGGGCAAGAGGCCTCATTGGCGTGGTACGCATGTGCAAAATGGCCAACGGCCTGGTGAGAAGGGGTCAAGGCGGCGGCCGGGGAGGACATGCAAAGGCCCTCTCCCGGCCTCTGGAGGTGACGCGCGGACCCGGCAGAGCCTCCAGGGGCCGGTTGGGCTGCCTCCCGGCAATCTCCGGGGACCGGACCGGATGGCCTCGGGGGCCTGATCCGGCCCTGGGGCCGGAGTTTCCCCACCGCTGGGTTAGCAGGAGTGTTATGTGCAGTAAGGCACATTTTTGACACCCAGTGAGAAAGGTAGACTGGCGGAGTGGCCTGCGTTGCTCGAGGTGGTCTGATCTAAGAGTGCCAGCCACCGGGGCAGGTAATTTCCCCACAGCGCAGTGCAGGGACAGGGAAGGGCAGAGAGGGGGTGTTCCAGGGGGCTGGATCGCTATGCTGAATCCTATCTGCCTGGCCAGCATTACACAGGCCTCCCAGATTTATGCCGGCCATTTTGCCAGCGCACATCCGAAGAGACCCATTGGGGCGGCTGACCTCTTAAGGAGTTCAGCAGACCTCTTCCCCTTAAAGGCAAGAGAGGCAGAGACAGGCCCCTGAGAGAGAGAGAGAGAGAGAGAGAGAGAGAGAGAGAGAGAGAGAGAGAGCAATCCGCCTGCGTTTGCAGGAACACCAGCCTTTGTAGGCTAAAGAGAGGAAAGCTGGCATGGAATTAAACATTCCATTGCATTGCAAAAGCATCAAGCTTAATTGTACAGGGGGGGGGCCGTATCCACGGGGGATACGTTCCAGCCCCCACCGTGGATACCTGAAACCACGGAAATGGGTGAACGCCCCCCGTGGTTTTCAGAGGGCCCCCTGTGGGCCAGTGCGGCCCCCCGCGGGCCTGCACCCCCTCTCCGCATACTCCACAGCCCCCCCAGGGACTTACTTTTAGCAGAAACCTCGTTAAAAAACCTCTGTTTTTTCTTCAAATTCCAAGTCTGCAGCTTTCAGTTTTAGGCCTGATGAAGAAGACTTAGGTGATAGCTAGAGTCTCAGCAAGGTTGAGACTCTAAGTCTCTTTTGTCAGGCCTACAATTGGAAGCTGCAAGCTTGGAACTTTGAAGAAAAAAAACAGAGGTTTCTGCTAAAAGTAAGTGCCGGGGGGGGGGCTGTGGAGGGTGCGGGGGGGATTCCTCAACCATGGATAACTGAAACCGTGGTTGAGGAATCAGTGGATACGGGGGCTCCCTGAACTTTGTTTGGAATTCTGATGCTAATCAAACCTGGAATTCTGATGCTAATCTCACACACACACACACACACACACACACACACACACACACCTGTTTACAGTGGCATTAGCAAAGAAAGGGGAAAAGCAAAGAACTGCTAGGAGCCCCTGCACCCTGGATTCAAGTTCCTTTATTCCATCAAAAGGTAAAGGTATCCCCTGCTCGAAAGCCAGTCATGTCCAACTCTTGGATGCGGTGCTCATCTCCGTTTCTAAGACTGAAGAACCAGCGCTGGCCAAAGACTCTTCTGTGGTCATGTGGCTGGCATGACTAATGGAACGTTGTTACCTTCCTGCTGCAGCGGTACCTATTTATCTACTTGCAATGTCTTGCTATCGAACTGCTAGGTTGGCAGGAGCAGGGAAAGGAGATGGGAGCTCACTCCATCACACGACACACGGGTCTCGAACTGCTGTCCTACCAACGTTCCGGTCTGCAGTTCAGCGTCTTAACCACTAAGCCACCGCGGCTTAGTTCCATCCATACAAACACACATCGACACACATATTGAAGGAAAAATCTTTTGATCACAGCACAGGAAGGGCAGAAAGATAGCAGACATATGCAACATATGCAAAACCCTCCCTGGCAAGGGCTTGAGTTTCTGTAGGAACACTCAGAACACTACTAAATTAACACTCAGAACTCGGAGTTTCTGTATGAACACTCGGCACCTGGAATGAACCTTATTGATTGGGACGGGTCACATGGGGAGCCTGAGCTGCTTGAACGCAATGCAAGATTATGGTAGGTCATTGCACCAGAATGTAGGCTGGGAGCCAGGTGAAATGGGTTTCAGCCCAGCCAAAGGACTTGCCCTAACCAGCAGGACAGTTACATTTTGCATGACAGACCAGAAGGACCAGTGGCACAGGGACAAAAGACGAGGGAGAGGCAGGTCTAGAACTCACAGCAATTCGGCAACCGCCACTGCCGCTGAACCTGCCCCCTTCTTGGATCTAATCTGCCCTTCCCCTGTCCCTGTCGCTGCCCCTTTCCACCATCCGCTTCCCCTCCCCATCCCCGCCTCATTCTGTCCTCCCCTGCCCCTGTTCCGCCCTCACCCCACCCTGTCCCACCCCCCTGCCATCGTGTCTGCCTCAGTAGGTGGCTGGTGGTCCTCTGACATGTAGGGGAAGGCTCCAGCCTTCCCACTGGTGCTACGGCTATGTGTGAATTTGACTGCCATAAGGAAGTCATCGCCAGCATTACAGCATTCCGCTCGCAGCAGGCCTAGATAGGATTGGGCCATGAAGCTAGAAAGAACTTGCTAGTGATTAAGTAACTGAAAAATAGAGACATGCCAGAAAAGATGTATTTAATTTTCTCCTTTTCTGCTTTGTTTGATGACATGATTCTTCTTGTTGGCTTGTTTCAACCGTTTGGAGTGTTACTTTCGTTCAATTTATATCATATTTGGATTGTATCACATTCATTTCAATGGACAAAATTAATTACATGTATTTGCATCCTGTGCTCATTCCACAATCCAAATCTGTTCAGACTTCAACATGCTTCAAGCTCTATAATTTTGGATTAGGAATTTCTTGACAGTTTCCAAAAGCTGTCACTATAGATTCAAAATTACATCCAAAAGCAATTCGGCAACCGCCACTGCCGCTGAACCTGCCCCCTTCTTGGATCTAATCTGCCTTTTCCCTGTCCCTGTCGCTGCCCCTTTCCACCATCCCCATCCCCATCGCTGCCTCATTCTGCCCTCCCCTGCCCCTGTTATGCCCACACCCCACCCTGTCATAAGAACATAAGAACATAAGAAGAGCCCTGCTGGATCAGGCCAAAAGCCCATCTAGTCCAGCTTCCTGTGTCACACAGTGGCCCCACCAGATGCTTCAGGGAGCACACAAGACAACGAGATACCTGTGTCCAGTCTCCACTCCCTTGCACCTGGCACAGAGAAAACCCACTTCTAAAACCAGGAGGTTGCTTATGGCTTGTAACCTGTGATGGTCTTTTCCTCCATGAATCTGTCCAAACCCCTTTTAAAGGCATCTAGGCCAGATGCCATCACCACATCCTGTGGCACCACATCCTGTCCCACCTCCCCTGCCATCGTGTCTGCCTCAGTAAGTGGCTGGTGGTCCTCTGGCATATAGGGGAAGGCTCCAGCCTTCCCACTGGTGCTACGGCTATATGTGAATTTGACTGCCATAAGGGAGTCATCGCCAGCGTTCCGCTCGCAGCAGGCCCAAATAGGATTGGGCCATGAAGCCAGAAAGAACTTGCTAGTGATTAAGTAACTGAAAAATAGACACGTCAGAAATTTCATTTTCTCATTTTCTTCTTTGTTTGATGACTTGATTCTTCTTGTTGGCTTGTTTCAACCATTTGGAGTGTTACTTTGGTTCAATTTATATTCACTTTTGAATTGTATCACATTGATTACAATGGACAAAATTAATTACATGTACCATATTGTCCCGAGTATAAGACGCACCTGATTATAAGACGCACCCTTAAAGTTTGGTGCTATTAAAAAAAATAATTAAATCACTGGCATTAAATTGCAACAGCCTGATTATAAGACGCACCCCTAGTTTAAAAACTTAAATAGGAGAAAAAAGTGAGTCTTATACTCAGACCAATACGGTATTTACATCCTGTGCTCATTCCACAATCCAAATCTGTTCAAACTTGAACCTGCTTCAGTCTCTATAATTTTGGATTAGGAAGTTCTGGACAGTTTCCAAAAGCTGCCACTGGTGGAGGGGGAAATCAGGGCATAACTTGGGGGATAGGGACAATCCTAAACCTTTCCCCCAAGGTTTGCCACAGCTCAGCTGGCATGGGCCCAATCCTGTGAAGGATCTGGCGCAGCACACTTAGCATGCTGCGGCAGATCTAACACAGGATTGGGCTGCCCATCTGGTATTAAAATAAGAATTATCCTAGATTCCAACCACAATGCAGAAATAAAATATCTTCATTCTGAGCCAGCCCTGAAATAACCCTTCCAAACCCTTCCAAATATGATTGTATTGGAAAATGCGGAACACTTCTGAGATAGTATATGGCAGGGGTGGACAACCTTCCACCATTAGGGACTCTTAATATTTTAAGAGCATTAGGCATTCTTAAGATTTTTGTAAAAGACAGAATTTTGGCAGCTGCAATTGCTGATGGTGCAGCTAAAATACCTTGCAGAGCCCCCTGGTATATGGTGTCAGCAGTGATTCCTCCTCCCTTTGACAGGTCTGGGGAATATAGGGTTAACCTCAGGGCCTGTGCTTACCATGGGTGTGGCACACAGTTGTAGCTGAGAATGGATAATGAATGCCATGAGTAGAGAACCAGTGCCCAGTGGTGTGGGTTGAACATGTAAGTTTAGAGAGGAGGTGGTGGCGGCTAGCTAAAGGACTGCTGCCAGAGACTGGTGTGTGGCTGCCTCGAGCAGGAGCTCCTGGGAACCACGGTGTGGCTGCTATAGTCTGGAGGAGGAAGACAACCCCCTGCAACGTGAACAGGCAAGCTACCCACCTGCTGGAGTCCAGTGGGGTGCTCTGCAGAACTAGGGTTATTGGGAAGACTAGTCAGCCTAAAGTGGGCATATGCCTTCTAGTATTTGCAACAAGGGGTTTTCCTGGACAATGATCCTTAAATAGTTTGAAGAATTCTTCCTTGGGTCCTGGTGATGTTTTATTTGGGAGAGTGTGAGTCTCTATCTCTTTTCTGTCTCCCCTTTAGTAATAGGATAATTTAATAATTGTCTATGAACAAATGAAATTACTGTATAAGAACATAAGAAAAGCCTTGCTGGATCAGGCCAAAGGCCCACCTAGTCCAGCTTCCTGTATCTCACAGTGGCCCCACCAGATGCCTCCGAGAGCACACAGCTAACAAGATTTCCTGTTGTCCCTCTCTTGCACCTGGCACAGAGAAAACGTATTTCTAAGTCCAAGAACTTGCTTATGGGTTGTAACCTGTGATGGTCTTTTCCTCCATGAATCTATCCAAATGCCTTTTAAAGGCATCTAGGCCAGGTGCCATCACCACATCCTGTGGCAAGGAGTTCCACAGATGAATTACACGCTGGGTGAAGAAATATTTTCTTTTGTCCATTCTAACTCTCCCTCCACTCAATTTAAATGCATGTCCCCTGGTTCTGGTGTTGTGCGAGAGGGAGAACATGTGAGAGGCAGTAGTAATACTGTCAAAGAACTGAGTTATTTATTCTTGATATGGATTGGAGACTATACAGAATTATAGTAGGCAACCTTCTCATATTCCCATGATCAGCCTTTCAACCCTGATTGGTTCTTTCTTGGCTTAAAGATAGATTGAAAAGGGATAGGGAGGCAAGCAACTTATCTGTCCGCATGTTTCCGAACACATCTGTTAGAAATGATCTTTTTTTTAGAAAGTCTTCCTCTTTCTGAAAGAGAGCCAAAAATCAGCAGCCATGATGTAGAAAAGAGAGCAAAAAAGCCGTCTAGCATACACTCTTTACACTATTTGTACACTCTGTACACTCATACCCTATTTCCCCCCAAATAAGACCGGGTCTTAATTTTTGCACCAAAAGATGCATTGGGGCTTATTTTTAGGGGATGTCTTATTTATTCACGTACAACAAATTACATTTATTTATGTATAACAATCTCGGCTCATGCCCACCGCCACCTCTGCGCAGCAGCCACAACCAGGATGCTCTGCTCTGTGCCTGACATGGGCATGATCCGTCAGCCCTCCCCTCCCTCCCATAGGCTTGCATGTTTTCCAATCCAGCAAGCTGAATGTAGCCCAAGAGCCATATTGCCACAAATATATGGCTTCATCACTCTGTAATTAAGGAAGGTTTCATGCACTTGTCATGGCGAACGGTGATAAAATTGAATTTTGCAGAAGACCACTGTATCTTCAAGTCAAAACAAGCGCAATCAAATTCGCTTGGGGTGGCGGGCGCATGAAGAAAGGAGGACTCAATGGCAGCTGTCACGCAGTGGCTGCTGGTTGCCTGCTGCCTCGGTGCATCCACCTGCTCTCCTGCATGATCGTGCAGAGTGGTTATGAGCGAGCAGGGAACGAGCAGGCATTGCGAGACTGCCATTGGATCCTCCTGTCTCCGCACACATGCCCACCTCCGCACAATTGTGCAGAGAGTGGGCCGCGGCTCACAGAGATGGCAGGTAGGCAACCAGCAGCCGTCGCCCTGGAATTTGATTGAGCTACCTGCTTGTTTTGACTTGGAGGTACAGTGATCTTCTGCAAAATCCCATTTTATCTCTGTTTGCCATGACAAGGGCATGACTATGGAGCCTTTAACTACGGAGCCTTTAAGTATGGAGCAAATTGTGGAGCCTGAGCGTTGCGCCCTCACCCTAGTGCTGCTCCTGGAGCAGCTGCTCCTCATTACAGCTCTACTCCCACCCAGGTAATCCGCACTCGGATGGCGGGCTAAAATGTTTTATTTAATTAATTATTTTGCTGTTTGCCGCCTCATGACATTGCCGCCATTATAAAAAAAAACTTAAGCATCTGTGCACCTTGCTCAGAGCTCAGGAGCCCCTGGAGGCACCTGGCACGGCTCACAAGAGTACCGGTGGCCGCACTGAGCAGTCGGCTGCAGGACACGGGGGGTAGTTCCGACAAGCCACAAAGAGCAGCCGGCCAGGGCGAAGAGTGATCTGTGTGGCTCAGTCACCATCGAAGAACTCTTAACTAGGAATTATTTGGGGGGTAGGGCTTATATTACGAGCATCCCCAAAAATCATGCAAGGCCTTATTTTCCAGTTAGGTCTTATTTTTGGTGAAACAGGGCATAGGCAGTCAAACCAACCCTTTTCCTTAGTTCTCCTACAGTATACTCTACTTAGGTAAGCATTTCAGCAATAGCTGTAATGCAAGTGAAACCTGAATTGTGAGTCTGCTCCACGCTTCTCTACTATGAGACCTGATGGAATCCCTATTCCCTACTGATATAACTCCCTACTGTTGCCCCCCAGTGGTTTTTATTGATATTATTGTTTTTATTGTTTTTAAATTATGTATTTAAACTGTTTGTATTTTAAACTGTTTTTAATTTTTGTTGTAAGCCGCCTTGGGCATTTGCCTCGGCATGGGATAAGGCGGGATATAAATTTTTTAAATAAAATAAATCTTGCCTACCCCAACGTCTGGTGGGTAAGGCCCCAGACTCTCCGTGGGCGGGGGGGGGGGACTACTCTTGGTGAGACTTAGGAACAGTTAGTTTTAGGAGTTTAGTTTTATTATTTTGTTCCTGTACGTCTGTAACATATACAGTACTCCCCCCATATCTGCTGGGGATATGTTCCAGGCCCCTCCATGGATACTTGAAACTGTGGATAGCAGTGTGACCACCCCCTCCATAGTTTCCTGAGGCCCCTCCACCCTGCCTCCCCTGTGGGCAGGTGTGCGCGTGCCACCCCAGCCCTTATTTTTCTTTCAGCAAGCTTTGTTCCTTCCTTAAAACAAACAGAGAAGCAGACTCCATTGCAGGCAAGTAGAATGAGACTCAAGGCCGAACCACACTGCACGATTTCCGGCGCGTCCCAGACGCGCACACAGATGTGTGGAGCTCTCTGTTCACCACTGAGGAAGCAAGAGGAGCAGATGCGATTTCCCGATTTCTGGCGCATATATAAAGTTTTTGGCCCATCTTTTGAGGGGGCGGGTTCACGGAGCTATTGCAGCCAACCAGTTGGATGAGAGGACGGAATGAAAGGGGCTGTCAATCAATCAGAACTCACTTGAGTCTCCGATTTCTCATGGATCCATTTCTCCTTCTCACAAAAGTTAGCAAGATGAATTCTATTCCTGGTACAAATTGTTTTGTTAGTTTTCGCTCCTTCCTGCCCCCCTCTCTGTTCTCTCGTGTAACGGACCGCACTTGTGCTTAACCAATCACCGCTGCACTTTCTAAGAAGGTGGGACAACAGGAGGGACTATTCACTGGAAGACACTCGGGGAGACGGGTTCAGCGCACGGAGGCAAGAGGCCAGGCACCTACGCTCGCTCGCCTCCGTGCCGGAAATCGTGTGGTGTGCATCGGCCTTAAGTCCTAGAGAGGCTCTGCAAGGTTTCTGTTAACCTTGCAGAGCCACTTTAGGACTTAGTCTCGTTCTACTTGCCTGCAATAAGCAGCTAGGTTTGTTTAAGGAACCAACAAAGCTTACTAGGAAAAAACGTAAAAGCCTGCCCCCCCCACGATCCGTGGATAACTGGAACCATGGATAGCAGATCAGTGGATATGGGGGTCCACCTGTATGTCAAGTCTGCAGCATTATCTGCCTTCTGAATCTATGCACGCATATTCTTAAAACGGGTGGCCAACCTTTCAACGTGAATGCTCCTGGCGCTTTAATGGCTGTATAGTTGAGGGCATTACAGTGTTTTATCAACACCATCAGCAAATGCAGCTGCCAAGATTCTGTCTCTTATACAACTCTTAAGAATGCAGAGTCCCTAATGGTGTAAGGTTGGCCACACCTGTCTTAAAATATATCTTAGAAAATATCGCTATATTACCAAAGTGTGCTTATTGAGTTCTGGGAAATGAGTGGGCTAAATCCTCGCCTGAGACGCTGTGCCATTACTACCCCATCGTACGCTGTTTGCCACCTTGTGGCCTGGCTCCCTTGTTCAGGGAGGCCAGTTCCCCACAACATCTGCTCTCCTATAGCCTGGGGGCTGAGTGATCTGGTGTAACCCCAGGTGGTGGCAGTTACCCTCTCCTTGTTCAGGAGTGAATGAAGGTGGGAACCAGGGTGCCTTGGGCTTGTTCAGGCAGGGGACTGGAACCCATCTTCTCTACAGGGCAAAGAGACCGAAACATTCCAGAGATGTTATAATCACTTATGCTTATTAGTTAAAGGGTAGATGGGCACTTTTGAAACTGTTTGGTGAAAACTAGTGAAAGCTTGCAAAACAACTGAAAGGGAAACCTTGAAACTGCTGGGGGGAAGAGAACCTGAGTCTAGACACTAGATAAAGGAAACACAAGAGAGGCTACATATACCTGGTGTGTTGAGATTAATGAAGAAAATAACTACAGTAAAGTATAACTAAAGTTGCAGCCTTGGCACTACCATGCAAATGTGGCAAGTTATGAAAGTGTTAAGAAAAGAAATTGCTCCAAGTAATCTCAGGTTTCAAAGACGCCTCTCAAGGTGAGATATCATAGCAAAGGCAATATGGCTATAGGCTATAGCAATCATAAATATCATGTTGGGTATGGCCCGCCCCATTGGCCATAGACTGTAGCAGCCCCAGGGAGCTCTCCTCCCAATGTCTGCCTGCCTGCCAGAAAAGCAATTGGCTCAAACTTGCATGTTCAGAGACTGGACAAACAAGTGGAGGCAGGCAGGCTGTAACCCAATGGCAGCCCGTTTCCACTGTTCTTTTTGGAAGTGTGTGTGCCCACACTGCTTGCCACCCCCACTTCCTTACTGCCTTTCCTGAGAGTCCATCTTCAAAGAACTACTGTGAGGGCATCGTAAGAAAAATCCTACCTGCTTCTGCCTCTTTAAAAGAATCGCCAGTGGGTAAAGAGGTAAGGAGGCTGATCAACCTGTTCTTGTTCACATCCCAAGACGAGTGAGAGAAATGAGGATGGGGTGGCAGCCAGGTTGGGGGATGTAGCGGCTTGGCATGGGATGTCAGGTTCCATGCCTCATCTGACCCACTACTCATAGTCAGTACTTTTGTGGGCCTCATGGTTGGGCTGCCTCTGAATGGAGGTGTTGGCCAGAGGGCGAAGGGGTTCCTGGGTTATTTTCTATTGATACTATAAGCCACCTTAGGGATCAGTTTTAGCAAAAGATGTGGTATAAATCTCTAAACAAACGTGTCCATTAAAGGGACTGCTCTAACCTTTTCCTCCTTATGATATTATTGGTTAAGCTGTCTGCAATGACTTGGCATTTAATCAATGTCAGGTACAGTCTGTTTCTTTTAGTGCCATGAGGAAGTGATTTTTGCAGCAACTACTTGATTAACAGCTCAATCCTGTGCAAGTTGCAGCGGCCGGCCACTGCATCCTGCACAGAATGCGGGCCACGCTGGCACGGCATTGGATCACCTTGGGGGAAGGATACATTTGTCCCCTTCCTCCGGTGTAAGTGCCAGAGGCCCCTCAGACACGCGCCAGCCATATAAGGGCAACCTGGCCTGGAAGACACATTGATATCGGCGCAACATAGTATAAGGGAGTCATCGTCCATAGTGGCAGTCCCAAATAGGATTGGGCCATGAAACCAGTACGAACTTGCTAGTCCACCATGATTCAGTCTCTATAATTTTGGATTAGGAATTTCTTGACAGTTTCCAAAAGCTGTCACTATAGATTCAAAATTACATGTATTTTCCAGCAGTCTTCTAAATTGCTGGTAGGATTCTTCTGGTGTGTGTGTGTGTGTGTGTGGGGGGAATCAGGGCAGATTGGGACGGGGCTTGGGACGGGTCTGGTTGGCACTGATGTCCACCATATCCCATGTCCCAGCCTTGGGCCTGACATGCCCCTAATGAACATGTGAACTAATGAAATTACTGCATAAGAACATAAGAAGAGCCTTGCTGGATCAGGCCAAGGGCCCATCTAGTCCAACATCCTTCAGATCTACGCAAGCAAAAGAACTGGCTAGATCTAAGGTGTCCCATAGACGACAACACAGATGCGGGAGAGGTAACGTTTTTCTTAGCTCTTCCAGATGGCCTGGTCCGATTAGCTGGCCGGGTCAGGGGTGGGGAGAGAGATATGGGCGGTGCAGTCCGCTGATATCCTAACGCCCTTCCTGAGCCTGGCCGGCCTTACATGGCCTCCCTGGATTTGTGCCGGTCATTTTGCCAGCGCACATCCAAAGAGCCCCTAGGGGTCACTGGGGCTCTCCCCTGAGAGATAGGGACAAATGTCCCTTTTCCTCAAGGTGTGCCACAGCTCAGCTGGCATGGGCCCAATCCTATGAAGGATCTGGCGCAGCACACTTAGCATGCTGCAGCAGATCTAACACAGGATTGGGCTGCCCATCTGGTATTAAAATAAGAATTAGTCTAGATTCTAACCAGAATGCAGAAATATCTTCATTCTGAGCCAGCCTGAAATATCCCTTCCAAAGCTGACACTTGATGATTGTATTGGAAAATGCCAAAGACTTCCCCGAAGAGATAGTATCTATAGGGCAGGGGTGGCCAACCTTCCATCAGGGACTTTGTGTTCCCACAGGGACTCCACCATTAGGGACACTGCGTTCTTAAGAGTTGTGTAAAAGACAGAATCTTGGCAGCTGCAATTGCTGATGGTGCTGCTAAAACAGCTTCACCCGCTGAAATGTCCTCACCTATACAGCCATTAAAGAGCCAGGAGCATTCATGTTGAAAGGTTGGCCACCCCTGTTTTAAGACTATGCGTGTATAGATTCAGAAGGCAGATAATGCTGCAGACTTGACATATATGTTACAGACATACAGGAATAAAACAATAAAACTAAACTCCTAAAATTAACTGTTCCTAAATCTCACCAAGAGTAGTCCCCCCACAGCCCACAGAGGGTCTGGGGCCTTACCCACCAGATGTTGGGGTAGGCAAGATTCCATCAGGTCTCATAGTAGAGAAGCGTTGAGCAGACCCACAATCCAGGTTTCACTTGCATTACAGCTATTGATGAGCACCACACCCTAGAGTCGGACACGACTGGACTTAATTGTCAGGGGATACCTCTTTGCGGCTGGCCAGAACTGCCCCCCATGTCCTGCGGCCGACTGCTCAGTGCAGCTGCCGGCACACTTGTGAGCCTTGCCAGTTCCTTCCACCTTGCCAGCTTTTTGCCCTCAAAACAGGTCTGCACATGCGCGAAAATCCGGAAAATACCCGGATGGATGCACTGCCTGGGCCTTCTTTCAGAAGGCCCTGGAGCGCCGACAGGGTCGGACACTCCAAGGCCGGCTCCCGGGCTGGCCTCGGAGCGTCCAAAGGGTGTCGCGCGTCACAGAGGTGGCGCTCGTGGCCCCGCCCACCCCGCCACATTCCAGCGACGCCCCTGCACAGAGGTGTAGCTGAGAAAGGATAATGAAAGCCATGAGAATAAAAAGGAGAGAGCCAGCACCACATGGTGTGGGTTGAATAGGTTTACCAGATCGTCGACCGGGACGGAGCGATCTCCCCTTAAGGGGGGGTGGAGTGCGGGGGGGGGCCAGAACGCATCTGCCTCCTTAAGGGGAGATTGCTCCATCCTGGTCAACGATCTAGTAAGCATGGGTTGAAGGAGTAAGTTTAGAGAGGAGGTGGCTAAACAGACAAACTGCTTACCTGACAAGGACTGCTGCCAGAGACTGGTGTGTGGCTGCCTCGACCAGGAGCTCCTGGGAACCACGGTGTGGCTGCTATAGTCTGGAGGAGGAAGACAACCCCCTGCAACGTGAACAGGCAAGCTACCCACCTGCTGGAGTCCAGTGGGGTGCTCTGCAGAACTAGGGTTATTGGGAAGACTAGTCAGCCTAAAGTGGGCATATGCCTTCTAGTATTTGCAACAAGGGGTTTTCCTGGACAATGATCCTTAAATAGTTTGAAGAATTCTTCCTTGGGTCCTGGCGATGTTTTATTTGGGAGAGTGTGAGTCTCTATCTCTTTTCTGTCTCCCCTTTAGTAATAGGATAACTTAATAATTGTCTGTGATCTAATGAAATTACTGCAGTATTAATACTGTCAAAGAACTGAGTTATTTCCTCTTGATATGGATTGAAGACTGTACAGAATTATAGTAGGCAACCTTCTCATCTTCCCATGATCACCCTGATGGCATCTTTTTTTACTTAAGGAGAGATTGAAAATGGGTAGGGAGGCAAGCTTTCCCTCTCTGAAAGAGAGCCCAAAATCAGCAACCATGATGTTGAAAAGAGAGCAAAAAATCCTTCCAGCATACACTCTGAACTATATCATATTTCCCCAAAAATAAGACCGGGTCTTAATTTTTGCACAAAAAGATGCACTGGGGCTTATTTTCAGGGGTTGCCTTATTTTTTCATGCACAACAATCTCCACTCAAGCCCACCGCCACCTCTGTGCAGCAGCCACAGGCAGGATGCTCTGTTCTTGTCACGTTATTATAACCTGGGAATTCACAAGCATGAACAGAAAAACCATGCAGGGCAGAAAAATGCTGTGTCATACTGATTAAACAAAAGATGATATCATGCTTAAGCTAAATGGTTAACAGGGTAGTAGAAAAAAGGTGCTGTGTCATGCTGACTAGAATGTAATGTTCAAATCTGATTGGTTAGCAGCAATATAAAAGTAAAGCACCCAGGGCCAGTATTTGAGGCTTCACTTCTCTGTGCTATTGCTCTGTTACTCTGTATGAGGTTGCTGATGAAAAACTGCTATGCTTATCTGCTGTACATATTTGTGAGTAATGTAAATAGACTTTGGTGGTGGAAACTACCGTGTCTGTGTTATTCTTCGTTGCGGACAAGGACTGGAAGGCTGCACGCCATAAATTTTCTGCGCACTCTGACTGTTCTGTGCTTAGCGCAAACATGATCCGTCAGCCCTCCCCTCCCTCCCACAGGCTTGCATGTTTTCCAATCCAGCAAGCTGAACGTAGCAAAAGAGCCATATCACGACAAATATATGGCTTCATCACTCTGTAATTCAAGAACAATTCATGCACTTGTCATGGCGAACAGAGGTAAAATGGGATTTTGCACAAGACAAAATGGGATTTTGCACAAGACCTCTGTACCTCCAAGCCAAAACAAGCAGGTAGCTCAATCAAATTCCAGGGCGATGAATTCTAGTTGCCTGCCTGCTGCCTCTGTGAGCTGTGGCCTGCTCCCTCTCTGCACGATTGTGCGGAGGGGTGTGTGCGCATGAAGACAGATGGACTCGACGGCAGCTGTCACGGAATGGCTGCTGGTTGCCTGCTGCCTCAGTGCGTCTGCCTGCTCTCCTGCATAATCGTGCAGAGAGGGTTTGAGCGAGCAGAGGCTGAAGGCAACCAGCAGCCATCGCGAGAATGCTGCCCTCGAATCCTCCTTGTCTCTGCACGTGCGCCCACCTCTGCACAATCGTGCAGAGAGTGGGCTGCAATGCACAGAGATGGTAGGTAGGCAACCAGCAGCCGTCGCCCTGGAATTTGATTGAGCTACCTGCTTGTTTTGACTTGGAGGTATAGTGGTCTTGTGCAAAATCCCATTTTATCTCTGTTCATCAGGCCCTATGCATGAAACCTTATTTAACTACGAAGCCTTTAATTATGGAGCAAATGGTGGAGCCTGAGGGTTGTGGTCCCACCCCAGTTCTGCGCCCGGAACAGCTGCTCCTCATTACGGCTCTACTCCCACCCAGGTAATCTGTCCTCGGGCGGCATGCTGAAATGTTTTATTTAAGTAATTGTTTTGCCGCTTGCCACCGCCTGACGCTGCCGCCATTATAAAAAAAATTAAGCACCTATGTGCCTCGCTCAGAGTGCAGGCGCTCCTGGAAGCACCCGGCAAAGGTCACAAGAGTGCTGGCGGCCGCACTAAGCAGTTGGCCGCAGGACAGACAGTTCTGGCCAGTTGCAAAGAGCAGCTGGCCGGGGCGAAGAGTGATCTGTGTGGCTCAGTCACCATCGAAGAGCTCTTAACTAGGGCTTATTTTTGGGGTAGGGCTTATATTACGAGCATCCAAAAAAATCATGCTAGGGCTTATTTTCCAGTTAGGTATTATTTTCGGGAAAACAGGGCATAAGCAGTCAAAACAATCCTTTTACTTTCTTCTACTGTAGTTAGGTAACCAATAGCTGTAATGCAAGTGAAACCTGTAATGCAAGTGAAACCTGGATTGTGAGTCTGCTCCACGCTTCTCTACTATGAGACCTGATGGAATCTTGCCTACCCCAACGTCTGGTGGGTAAGGCCCCAGACCCTCTGTGGGCTGGGGGGGGGACTACTCTTGGTGAGAGTTAGGAACAGTTAGTTTTAGGAGTTTAGTTTTATTGTTTTATTCCTGTATGTCTTTAAAATATATGTCAAGTCTGCAGTATTATCTGAATCTATGCACACAGAGTCTTAAAATATTTATTTATTTATTTATTTACAGTATTTCTATCCCGCCTTTCTCCCCGAAGGGACCCAAGGCGGCTCACAACAGAAAACAATACAAAAAATACCCTATAAAAACAATCACACTTTAAAACAGTGAAAACAATTAATAACAATTAATAAAAACAATATCTAAAAATCAATTAAAAAGATCAGGGCGACAGTCACAACAGGAGCATAAAAACAGCAGCACCCCCACCTGTACCAGTGAGATGTTAAAAAGGCAAGGGCTCAGAAGGCTTCTTGGAACAAGAAGGTTTTTAGGCCTCGCCAGAAAGTGTCCAAAGAGGGAGCAGTTCGTAAATCAAAGGGGAGGGAATTCCATAAGGTTGGTGCCACTACTAAGAAGACCCTGTTTCTGTCCGCCGCCCCTTGCACCTCCCTGGGCGACAGCACCCGCAAAAGGGCCTTCTCTGATGACCTAAGGAGACGAGCTGGACTATATAGAAGTAGGCGGTCTCTCAAAATCCTGCCCCAAGCCATATAGGGCTTTAAAGGTCAAAACCAGCACTTTGAATTGGGCACGGAAACGAATCGGCAGCCAGTGCAGCCGTCAGAGGAGCGGCCCGACTGAGTCGAACCGCCTACCTCCAGTGACCACACAGGCCGCCGCATTCTGCACTAATTGCAGTTTCCGAACAGTCTTCAAAGGCAGCCCCACGTAGAGCGCATTACAATAATCTAGTCGCGATGTCACCGTGGCATTGATCACCATGGTCAGGTCTGCACGATCCAAGTACGGTCGCAGCTGGCGCACCAGCCGAAGCTGGGCAAAGGCCCCCCCTGGCCACAGCCGCCACCTGGGAATCCAGGAGCAGCTGCGGATCCAGGCGGACCCCCAAGCTGCGGACCTGCTCCTTCAGAGGGAGTGCAACCCCCTTTAGAGCAGGACGATACTCTAGTACCTGCATCGTGGATTTCCGGACCAGGACAACCTCTGTCTTGTCCGGGTTTAGTTTCAGCTTATTAGCCCTCATCCAGGTCCCCACCGCCTCCAGGCAGCACTCCAGAACCTCAACAGCCACCCTAGAATCAGGTGGAAAGGAGAGGTGGAGCTGGGTGTCATCAGCATATTGATAGCACCCAACTCCAAATCCCCGGATGACCTCTCCCAGCGGTTTCATGTAGATGTTAAATAGCATGGGGGACAAGATGGAACCCTGTGGCACCCCACACCTCAAGGGCCAGGATGCCGAACAGGCGTCCCCCAGCACCACCATCTGGGACCTATCTGCCAAGTAGGAGCGGAACCACTGCAGAACAGTGCCCCCGACCCCCAGCTTGGCCAGTTGGCCCAGAAGGACACCATGGTCAATGGTGTCGAAAGCCGCTGAGAGGTCCAGCAGAACCAACAGGGACGCACTCCCCCTGTCCAGTCCTCGGCGTAGATAATCCACCAAGGCGACCAAGGCCGTTTCCGTCCCAAAGCCCGGCCTGAAGCCAGACTGAAAGGGATCCAGATAATCTGCTTCATCCAGGACCCTCTGAAGTTGAGACGCCACCACCCGCTCAATTACCTTGCCCAAAAACGGGAGGTTTGAAACTGGCCGGTAGTTGTCCATTATTGTGGAATCAAGGGAGGGCTTCTTCAGAAGGGGTCGAACCACCGCCCGCCTCAAAGCGAGCGGCAGCACCCCCTCCGCCAACAAAGAGTTGACCACCCTCCCCGTCCACTCGGCCAGCCCCTCCCGGGCAGATCTGATTAGCCAAGCCGGGCAAGGGTCAAGCAGGCAGGCAGTCGGCCTCACACTCCAGAGGAGCCTGTCCACATCCTCAGGCTGTACAAGCTGAAAAGAATCCCACAACACCGGACCGGCAGGTGCCAAGGGGACATCCTCAGATATCGTCAATGAGGCATCTAAGTCATGGTGAATCCAATCGATTTTATCTGCGAAATGTTTCGCAAACATGTCACAGCGGGCCACCGTGTGTTCCTCCTGATCCATTGGAGGGGCCTGATGGAGTAGGCCTTGCACCACACGGTACAGCTCCGCTGGACGATTGCCTGCAGACGCAATGGTAGCAGAGAAGAAATTTCTCTTCGCTGCTACCACCGCCACGGAGTAGGCTCTATAATGGACCCTACTCCGTGTCCGGTCGGACTCAGCACGAGTTTTCCGCCACCGTCGCTCAAGACATCTACCCCGTCGCTTCATCGTTTGCAGCTCCTCAGTAAACCAAGGAGCCGCTCTGAGTCTGCGGCGTGGCAAAGGTCGCTCAGGAGCTATCTCATCCACTGCCCTGGCCATTTCCCCATTCCAGAGGTCAACCAGGGCCTCAGACGAGTCACCAGTCTTGGCAGAGGGAAAGTCCGCCAGAGCCCTCAGGAAGCCTTCTGGATCCATCAGCCTCCGGGGGCGGACAATAGAATGCGGTCCCCCGCCTTTGCGGAGGAAGGAGGCTGCAACAAGCCTAAACCTTACCAGAAAATGATCTGTCCATGACAACGGAGTGATGTCAATCTCCTCCACATCCAGATCACCGCCCCCTTGTTCAGCTGTAAACACCAGGTCCAGTACATGTCCCGCCTCATGTGTCGGGGCCAAGATCTTCTGGGACAGGCCCATGGTTGTCATGGCGGCCATGAAGTCCTGAGCCACACCAACCTTGGGCGCCTCGGCATGAACATTGAAGTCCCCCAGCACTAATAGGCAGGGGGACTCCAACGCCACCGCCGAGATCATCCCAGTCAGCTCAGGCAGGGAGACTGTTGGGCAGCAAGGCGGGCGGTACACCAACAGAATCCCCATCCTGTCCGGCCCTCTCAACACAACATGGAGACATTCAAACCCAGTGAACTGCTGAACGGGGCACCTGGTAAGGGAGATGGATTCACGATAGACCATCGCAACTCCTCCTCCCCGTCCCTGCAACCGTGGCTGCTGCACCACCTGGAAACCTGGGGGACAAAGCTGGGAGAGGCCTACCCCTCCCGCCTCATCCAGCCAGGCTTCCGTGATACATACCAGGTCGGCATTCTCATCCAGGACCAAGTCCTGGATGAGGTTGGTTTTATTATTTACCGACCTGGCATTCAAGAGCAGCAGCTTCAGATTCAGGGAATCACTGCCAAGAGTACCAGTCATCCAAGAGTTGGGGGGAAGGACCAGAAGGAGAGACAATCTGTCTATGATGGACCCTCCTTCTCCTGGAATGGCTTTTCTGACCCCCACCACCATATCTTCCATGGCCTGTCACTGCCTTGATAGTGGCACCCTTCCCTTCCCCCAAGCTCCCTCCCAAGATGAAACACATAACTTACCCGGCAAGGCCACCCTTCTGAGCCCAGCCTCTCAGCTCAGTCATCGAGGAAGGCCAGCAACAAAGATGAAGACTGGCTGACCCTAATGCTGAGCAAACAGCTGGTATGGCATATATAAAATCTTGTCAGTCCGTTGTGCTGTTGTGAGTGCAGTGCTACTCTTCTCTCCCCACATGTGAATAAAAAAGGGGGGTAGATGGTCTGATGTCCGAATGCCCAGGTTGTTGAGTCTGCCGAGAAGAGCTTTTCTGGTCTTCTGGGCGCGATCCACAGGGCGAAGAGCCACGGGCAAAGAGCCCTTAGGCTCGCGCCAAAGGCTCACGCCTCTGGCAAGCCAGAGGCTTTCTGCCGGCTCACCTGGGGAAGAGATCCAATCAAGCCTTGAGTGCTGAGACCCAGCCCCCAGAGGCTCAGGTGTTTCCAGTTACAGGGTCCTCTTCCCAGCCCCACAGAGTTGCAGCCCCACAGAGAAGCCAAACAAGCAGACTGCCTTCCAGAGGCTTTCTGCCGGCTCTTATATCTTAATAAACATCACTATATTACCAAAGTGTGCTTATTGAGTTCTGGGAAATGAGTGGGCTAAATCCTCGCCTGAGACGCTGTGCCATTACTACCCCATCGTACGCTGTTTGCTACCTTGTGGCCTGGCTCCCTTGTTCAGGGAGGCCAGTTCCCCACAACATCTGCTCTCCTATAGCCTGGGGGCTGAGTGATCTGGTGTAACCCCAGGTGGTGGCAGTTACCCTCTCCTTGTTCAGGAGTGAATGAAGGTGGGAACCAGGGTGCCTTGGGCTTGTTCAGGCAGGGGACTGGAACCCATCTTCTCTACAGGGCAAAGAGACCGAAACATTCCAGAGACGTTATAATCACTTATGCTTATTAGTTAAAGGGTAGATGGGCACTTTTGAAACTGTTTGGTGAAAACTAGTGAAAGCTTGCAAAACAACTGAAAGGGAAACCTTGAAACTGCTGGGGGGAAGGGAACCTGAGTCTAGACACTAGATAAAGGAAACACAAGAGAGGCTACATACAGAAGCGTTGCAGAGTGGGGGCGGGGGGCCAGGGCCCCTGGGCGTAGGGCACTGAGGCTGGGAGTGGGGCATTGAGGCTGGGAGTGCTCCGGTACTTTTTTGGGGGGGGTTCGGTTTTTAATTTCACAGGCAGCTGACGCCCCCCCCCACTGCATCCCTGGGTGACAGCTGCTTCATGTGCACCCCCCAGCATGTTTTCGGGGCACGCAGGTACTTAACTTGCCTGCAGTTACTTAACTCAGCAGCATTTTTCCATCCGGGAGGCATCCATTTTGAAAGAACGATACTCTCTAGGAGTATCTCGCTGGTCGCACGCCGTCTCTAGGGCGCACGTCTTCTTGGTCTCGCTGGTTGGTCCTCCAGAGCTTCCTAGAGAGGCCTGGAGGACTGACGGACCAGCGAGAGTAGTAAGAGAGTCCTAGAGAGTCTTGCCCATTCAAAATGGATGCCTCCCGGACGGAAAAATGCTGCAGATTTAAGTAACTGCCAGCAGGTTAAGTACCTGCGCACCCTGAAAACATGCTGGACATTGTTGCAAGGTGGGGAGGGAGGTAAAAGGACATTGTTGCAGGGTGGGGAGGGGGAAACAAGGACATTGTTGCAGGGTGGGGAGGGGGAAAAAGGACATTGTTGCAGGGTGGGGAGGGGGAGAAAAGGACAATTTTGCAGGGTGGGGAGGGGGGGAAAGACAGATTTGCACAGACACCCCAAAATTTTGCAGCACGGCCTTATGGCCACGTCAGACATTGTTTGGGGGGCATTACAGGGGGTGTAAAGGTGGGGCACCGGGGCGTAAAATGGCTGGCTCCTCCTCTGGCTACATATACCTGGTTTGCAGAGATTAATGAAGAAAATAACTACAGTACAGTATAAAGTTGCAGCCTTGGCACTACCATGCAAATGTGGCAAGTTATTAAAGGGTTAAGAAATGAAATTGCTCGAAGAAGAAATCTCAGGTTTCAAAGATGGCTCTCAAGCTGAGATATCTTAGGAAAGGCGATGTGGCTATAGACTATTGCAGTGGTTCCCAAACATTTTAGACTCGCAGCTCCCTTGACCTCTCTCGCCGTTAGCCATGGCTCCCCATTACAGTGCACTGAAGAGACGGGCACTCTTTACATGCTCAGAGGCACCCTTTCTTACATGTATGTGTATATTCCCAAAACGAGCCCTAAAGTGGATTTTCCACGCTTTTGCTGAGCAGCAGCTATGCCAGGAGTGTACAGGGTGGGATTGGGATCCCTTCCCTCTGTCGGCAGGCCTGGGGTGCCTACATGGTAGAGGGCACTGATGTCATCTGCGTTAGTCCTATTCATGGCAAGAGAAACATCAAAGCATGGGAGAGAGGTCATTTCTTTTCACTGGTCATGCCCCACCCCAGTTGCAAGAGAGAAAGCTCCTTTAGGCATCTTTACAAGATGAAAAAAGATGTACGGTAGCCATCTTTGCAAGATGAAAAATAGATCCTTATACTGCCCAGCAGTGTCTCCAATGGAGGGGGGGGTTGTCCCAGCAAATAGAGTGGGGAACTAACGTAAAGGTGGGTCAACAAGCAGCAAAGGAGGAAGGAGAGAGATCCTAATAATTAACCAAACAAACATAGCAGGTGCCTCCTCTTCCTCTGGCTTAAACAAGGGAAACATCTCTACAGCTCAGTCAACAGCAAGCAACTTATGTATGCCTCTTCCACCTCTCTTAATCACAGAGTGAGAAATCAAAGACTTTAAAGCAGGACCTCCTCAGCTTTCACCATTTTCAATTGAAGGTCTTGCATGAGGGTTATTTCGCTGCCTTTAAATGATCCTTTTTGTTTTTGTGTTTGCTTTCTTAAAAACATTCCAAAGCAAGAAAATATTTTACCAATTTCCAAACCTGCCATGTCTCCGGATTTGGGGAGAAATGGGATGCTGTCTCCAGCACTTGCTTCAGTTTGAAATTTCCTGCAGCTTGAGGCTCCATGCAAAGTGCTTAGCTTATCCATTGAGTTGTTAAGTGTTCTTTGACTAAGATAAGCATCGGCTCTTCTCACTGCTGTAAAAAAAAAATGTGGAAGAACTGACTGCAAACCTGAAGTCCTTTGAAGTGAACTTTGAGTGATCTGATGTGAAGAGGCAGCTTTTCCGGGTCTTTGTTTTTGCCTAAATTTCTCTCTTGCAAGCAAGAATATATGGTAATTAAAAGACTAACACTACGCCCCTGGCTGCTTTCCAGGATACACTTGGGTACACTTGGGAGTCACAATGCACACTTTGGGAACCTCTGGACTATAGCAATCATAAATATCAAATCAGATATAGCCCGCCCCATTGGCCATTGACTGTAGAAGCCGCAGGGAGCTCTCCTCCCAATGTCTGCCTGCCTGCCAGAAAAGCAATCGGCTCTAACTTGCATGTTCAGGGACTGGAGAAACAAGTGGAGGAAGCCAATGGCAGCCCGTTTCCACTGTTCTTTTTGGAAGTGTTTGTGCCCACACTGCTTGCCACCCCCACTTCCTTACTGCCTTTCCTGAGAGTCTTTCTTCAAAGAACTACTGTGAGGGCATCGTAAGAAAAATCCTACCTGTTTCCACCTCTTTTAAAGAATCACCAGTGAGTAAAGAGATAAGGAGGCTGATCAACCCCTACATTCTGCTTCACATCCCAAGACGAGTGAGAGAAATGAGGATGGGGTGGCAGCCAGGTTGGGGGATGTAGCGGCTTGGCATGGGATGTCAGGTTCCATGCCTCATCTGACCCACTACTCATAGTCAGTACTTTTGTGGGCCTCATGGTTGGGCTGCCTCTGAATGGAGGTGTTGGCCAGAGGGCGAAGGGGTTCCTGGGTTATTTTCTATTGATACTATAAGCCACCTTAGGGATCAGTTTTAGCAAAAGATGTGGTATAAATTTCTAAATGATCAAATGTGTCCATTAAAGGGACTGCTCTAACCTTTTCCTCCTTATGATATGATTAGTTAAGCTGTCTGTAATGTCTTGGCATTTAATCAATGTCAGGTACAGTCAGTTTCTTCTAGTGTCATGAGAAAGTGACGATTAACAGCTCAATCCTGTGCAAGTTGCAGCGGCTGTCCGCTGCATCTTACACAGACTGCGGGCCACGCTGACACGGCATGGGCTCACCTTGGGGGAAGAAGACATTTTTCCCCTTCCCTCGGTGTAAGGGCCAGAGGCCCCAATCGGCCTCCTTAGACACGCACCAGCTCTTTAAGGGCAGCCCAGCCTGGGAAGAGATGTTGGATATCGGCGCAACACAGCATAAGGGAGTCACCGCCAGTAGTGGCAGTCCCAAATAGGATTGGGCCATGAAACCAGTAAGAACTTGCTAGTCCACTGTGATTAGCAGCAGAATCCTCCATAACTATCAAACGGTGAGGACATGCTTTGCCATTTGAAAGTGTCTTAAACATGCCGTGAAGCACATTTGGAACACCTTGAGAGTAAGGGGCAAAGGTCGGCAGCTCTCACTCTGCTGCCGAAGCAACCACAGCCTCCGCTGGGGAAGGTAAGTCTCCGGCTGGCTGGTGCAAGCATGGGCCGGGTGGTGAGTGAGGGCGTCTGTTGGCCGAGCCGGCCCAGGAGGTGGCGAGGATGGTGGCCACCGCATCCCTGTCCCATTCCCAGGCCAGATCCACCATTACACGGCCTGCAGAGAGGCCAAGAACGAGAATAGGATCCGGCCCGAATCTTTGCACAGGATTGCACAGTTGGTAACTGAAAAATAGGGACATGCAAGAAAAAAAATGTTTCAACAATTTGGAGGGTTACTTTGGTTCAATTTATGTTCACTTTGGAAAAAAAAATATGTATTTGCATCCTGCACGCATTCCACAATCCAAATCTGTTAAATCTTCAACATGCTTCAGTCTCTATAATTTTGAATTAAGAAGTTCTGAACAGTTTCCAAAACTTATGAGAAAATGGCTGCCCACTATAGGTTCAAAATTAGTTATTTTCCTGCAGTCTTCTAAATTTCTGATTGACCAGTAGAAATAGATAATTGGAGCTGGAACACTTATGTATTTTCACTTGGAGCTGAATATCTACTTAAAATCAGGGGGGGGGGGGAGAGGTAGGCTGCTATTACATGCAATGAAATTGGTACTAATTGGTCCCGCAGTATGATTTTCCCAGAATTCCCAAATGTCAGTGTGATCCACATGTCTAAGGGACCCCCATGTAGAAAAAATCACCTGCAGAAAATTTCCCAGGTGTACCTTGCACCTGGTGCACAGGTGGTGCTTTCGGGACTCAACGGGACTTAAGGTGAACTCAACTCGTCCATTTACTCCTATGTTAAGCATGGACCTGACAACACAAGATTTCAAACAAAAACATAGTTGTGTTTTACACACAGCTCCAGGGCTTTAGGGGTGTTTAGGGGGATGTCTCACCTAAGTGTACCTCAAGTTTCAAGTCCCTTCCTTCAAGGGTTTTTTTATGGCCCTTTAAATTCTTGAAATACGCAGATTTTGTTGTGAGTTCAGCACGAAAGTGCTCAAACAAACATAGGTGTGTTTTACACACAGGTCCAGGGCTTTAGGGGTGTTTAGGGGGATGTCACAGCTAAGTGTACCTCATGTTTCAAGTCCCTACCTTCAAGGGATTTTTTTAATGGCCCTTCAAATCCTTGAAATCCTGCAGCTTTAGTTGAGAGTGCAGATCTATATAGGCCAAATTCAGAGAATTTGGGGAAGCCATTTTTTTTAACTATTTAGTTTCGGTCGTACTACAAAGGACTCAACGGGACTATATGGGCTAATATGGAACCAATGTGCAGGATGAAGATACAATAGGTGTTCTTTGTTTCCTAGGGAAAGGTTGAAATCACTTTTGCAGAAAATGATCCCTATTTTCTTTGTTTCATAGGCATACCTAAAATGACAGTGACAGCTGCACTGGATGCTTCTGGGCAGGAAGACACCATGACCTGGTTTAATCCCATACTGAGGAACTGGATTGGTTTCACTTACCATGGAGAATACCTGAGCTATTTGATTCATGCATTGTGGTTGTTATTAGTGCCTCTTATATTGGCATATTCTGTCCTATTGACCAATCATGTTTTTTTATGGGTTGTCAACATTCTACTGTATATTTACAAGAAAAAGAACAACATACAAGATGTATCTAGCAAATCATGGGACAAGGCAAGACAAGTTTATGCATACCTTGTGAGTTCATTCTCAAAGATGTGGCATGGTAAGCAAGCATTTTGAGAAATAGCAATAGCCCCAATCCTATGAATCATTGTAGCTTCAGAATCTCAGTGCTGATGTAGGGGCCACAACGTTGCCACTGTTACCGGGTGTGTTTTTAAACAGGTAATAACATTTTTCGGGGGGGGGGACAATTGTGTGTGCTGGGATTCTGTGTAGTGGCAATTGACACAGCTTAAATGCAGAGGAATGAAGAGGGACACAAGGGTGAGATTTTTAACAAAGAGACTTTTTAATAAAGAAGTACACTTTATGGGTTTTCCAGCCATGTATATTTAAAATTGAAGAAATACAGGTAGATATTCACAAAAACGTGCCAGAAGAAAATCCTTTTCCCAGCCGCAAATACTGTCGAAGATATCAGCGTTGCGTTCTTTAAAAGACTATCCAGTACTGACAAGCAATATTTCTAAAACAAACACGGCAAACGAGCCGGTAGCTGTCATTGACATTGTCTATAAAAATAATAGTGATCTTTTCAATGGAGCCTTGTGTATACAGAATTCATTCAAAACAGCTAAGGTGGCTTGCAGCAACACTTTGTCATCTTCAGATTTCCATCCAGCTCTTGTAAATAAATATTTAATGCCAGAAAAGCACCCTGAACTAAAGTAAGATGCTATTTTGTCATTTTTAAAATGACCCACTTAGAGGTATTTAAACGTCATTTCCACCAATTTGCAATTACAAAAACAACCGCAGTCACATTCAAAAGGAAGTCATTATCCTCTGGAAATAACAAAATGACTTGGGAAGGAAAGTCATGTCATTATTTGCAAATGTTATAAACACAGGTTAGAAGACTTGCCTGCTTAGTCCAAATGAGTGTGTCAGATCCCTACAAGAAGGTTTCTGTAGATCCCTACAAAAGAGAGTCTTGCCGGCCACATGACCACGGAGGCGTCTTCGGACAACGCTGGCTCTTTGGCTTTGAAATGGGGATGAGCACCACACCCTAGAGTCGCTCACGACTGGACTTAATTGTCAGGGGTCACCTTTTCCTTTACAGGTTCCTACAAATAGGTACAACCAGGGCCACAATAGCCCTCTTCAGACATTCTGTCCCCAAAGTCCGTCACCATGGGAAGAAAGAAGGGGGAAAGCTATAGCTAGTCACATTCTCTGTGCTGATGTAGTCACATTCTCTGCCCTTGCCACACCCAGTTGTGTCCACATTCCCTGATCTCAAGGGAGCATGTTCCATAACTCTGGAGCTACCACAGAAAAATCTTTCTTATAGAGAATGGCAACTGGAAATGATGGGTCCGATGGTTGGGCTTCTTTTGCCAACCTGTTCTGAAAACCATCCTGGCTTCTTCCATCACCGTGATTTTGTTAAATCTGCATGTCACTGACATGAATATAATATTAATCTTTTGCATTTCATATTCTTTTTCAGGTTGTGAGGTAATTGGCTTGGAACATATACCAGAAGGACCAGCACTTATTATTTTTTATCATGGAGCTATTGGTGTTGACTATTTAAACCTAGTATCTATACTGTACAGGCAAACAGGGAGGCTTTGCTATACTTTGTGTGACCATATAATACCACAAACAGGTAAAGTACTTATGCTCTACATTTAGTGTTGCAATGCTGACAATAACCCTACTGTGAAGGGTCATAAACGGCAACAGAATTCTAAATGTTCAACAGAATCTCTAAATTTCAGAGTTAGAGCACCTGCTAAAATGAATATAAAGTGTTTTTACTATGGGTGGTAATTCTTAGCTGGGTAGCGCAATCCTGCGTAAGGATTCACCGGACGGCCCAGGCCGCACGTCGGATCCTAATTCCCATCGCGGGCAGGCACCCGCGTGGCGGAAAGTCTACTTGTGGAAGGGGATGCTCTTCCCCTTTCCCGGGTGTAACTGGCGCTGGGGCCGATCAGTCTCCTCGGAATTCCACCAGTGAAAACGCTGGCGGAAGTCAGAGGAGGCTGTATAATGGCCTAGCCAATTGGCTGGCGATAGGATATGGCCGAAGCCATACCCCACCCCCGCCCTCGACTGGCTGGGCCTGTGGCCAGCCTCCCTTCCCACCCAAACCGCCCCCTCCCCATTGGCTGGATCCTTATTGGGCTACTCTGGCAGGCGGGCGAAGGTCCTTACGGCACTTTTGCGACGTCTTCGGCCGGTGGAACGCTCGGTCTGCTGGCCATATTTACCTCCGGATAGGGCTGTTGAGTCTTACAAAAGCCTTCTTCACTCATTATCCACCCGTGTTCATTGAACATAGGGAGAGGGGTGTAAGAACATTCTACTTAGGAACATGCTACCTTGGCAGTGCTCTGCCTAGCCGCTCCTCCTGAACATTCCTATGTTCATTATTCTGAGCAGAGGCAAGTGCTAAATGCAGAGAGAGTTCTAGATCAGAGAAACATGCATTATTCCATATCATATTTACATGTCCTGTTCTGTTCTATTTTTGCAGGAATTAAATCGTTTCTTGACTTGATCGGTTGTGCAGATTACAACAAAGCTGAGTGTGTGGAACTTCTGAGGGCAGGCAAATTATTGGGAATATCACCTGGAGGACTTAGAGAAGTAAACTTTAGCGGTAGCAACTACACCCTGGTCTGGGGTAACCGTACAGGTTTTGCCCAAGTGGCTTTAGAGACCAAAGTGGTAAGTAATTCCTCCAGGGTACATATTTTTCCTTCACAATTATGTAAGACATTATGGAATGCATTTTATGTAGAAACATAATTTGTCGACTCAAGAAATATGAGCTAGGAAACTGCAACAAAACTGAGACTAACAGCCCAACCCTACCTAAACTCCTGTGCAGTGATGTAGCAGCACCAGCACAGCCTCTACTGCATCCTGTGGATGAGTTTTTGCCACTGGAGGTCTCCTCAGGGTAAGGGGACATTTGGCCCCTTGGGCCAGTATAACCTCCAACAGCAGCCATGGATCAACTCAGACTTGCACCAGCGATATTTCCGGAGCATGTTCACATTGTTCAGGCGGATTAGGCCCAGGAAGGGTTTGAATTCGGATCAGGCCCAGGTGGGTTTGAATTCGGCAGGCGCTGCTGCACCTGAAACAGCCCCCTCTCATACTCGATCCACCCAACTCGCTACTGTTCCGCCCCTGCCCCATTCATGCTTTTTTAATATATAATGGAAGTAGCAGCACTGGAGCAGTGGCGTTACTGTTGCGTGGCGGGGGTGGAAAGCACAGTGTGAAGCACCCGAATGGTGTGATGCGCTGGGGGTGACACGCTGGGAATCTCATCACGTCACACACACACACACACACACCGCTAAACTCATCCCCATCCCAGCACATCACTCCCGGATCCGGCAAGCCGAGCCGCATCTTCCTCAGCGGCTTAGCTCGTTCTGAATAGGCTCGGCAAGACTTCAAACGGCATGCGCACAACGCAGCTCAACGCAGTCAAACAAAGACCCAATCAGGGCAAGGCATTGAGCAGCGTTGTGTGCATGCGCCACTCGAAGCCTTGTTGGGTCTATTCAGAAACAGCCGAGCCGCTGAGGAAGACGCGGCTCAGCTTACCAGTTCTAGGGGTGAATACGGGGGGTGAGGGGTTGATGCGGCCCTGGGGTGGGTGGTTAATGAACCTGGGGTGGGTGGTAATGCCTGGGGGCTGACACGCCAGTGGGGGGATGGGGGTGACATGCCGAGCCGGCTGACCGTGCTGACCCCACGCCGACTCGTGACGCCACTGCCCTGGATTCCGGAGGCTCCGAGGCCAGGGAGCCAGCCTTGGAGCGTCCGACCCCGCTGGCGCTCCAAGGCCTTCTGAAGGCCCGCTGGCTCAAAACGTAAAGTTTTACGTTTTCGCGCATGTGCATTGCTTTTCTGAGGGCAAATGGGCAGCCCTTTGCCCTCAGAAAATGTACTGTGCATGCGCGAAAAACGTAAAACTTTACGTTTTGAGCCAGCGGGCCTTCAGAAGGCCCTGTAGCGCCGGCAGAGCCGGACGTTCCGAGGTCGGCTCCCCGGCCTCCAGTTCGGCGGGGGGGGGATGACACCCTAGGGCGGGGGGGTGACGCGCACACCCCAGACCTAGGGTGTCGAGCGTCTAGCGACGCTACTGCATGATCCTGTCAGGGCATAGGTGTCAAGGAAAGAGCAGGCTGACCAACGTGAATCACATCTTGTAGTTAGTGCACATGCATCCTTTCCTGCTCCCTGCTTCCCCTTTACTGGCCCAGCAGTTGAATGAGGAACAAACCTTGGTAGATTGTATTCACTGACACAATTCCAGTCTACAGAGAACAGACAGGGGGTGGCTATCTGGGAAAACGCCTCCTCCCAGGAGAACACTGAACTCCAAGAGTTCTTATTAAAATTCAAAGCCACAGTAGTGTCTGCAGGGTGACGAAATGAGGCAACACACTCACAGTCCAATCCTATGCATGTCTGCTCAGAAGTAAATTCCATTGAGTTGGGGCTTAACCCTAGGAAAGTGTGTATAGATTTCTGCCTGAATTACCTATGAATATGGACTAGGCTGACAAGGAGCTCAATTATAACTAGTTTTAATAAAAGTCCAAAGGAAAATGAATTAAATGGGGGAGGGGGAGGTAAAAAAAGTACAAGGAGGCTGATGAATAATGCCTAATCTTGGCTGGTTGAGCATAAAGAAAAGGTTATATGGAATTGATGCTGTAATGCCCAGCAGATGGAGCTGGGATGCTACTCAAAAACACTTCCCACAGGAACTCCATGCAACAGTATGTTAATCCTGCCAAATTTGGCAGATGCTCAGTTGGCAAGGGAGACTTATTGCTAAGCAGAAAAGATACTGTACAGCGTCAGGAATTTTCTGAATCCAGAAAACCATCTGCTTGCTATTAATAAAGCTTTGAACATAGTATGAAGGCTGCTTGCCAGCAGCTTTTTAGGCGGTTCAACATGCACAGGAGCTTCTGGGGAGCCAGAAGTGTCAAAAAATAAGGGGAAACGGGCCAAAAAGAGGGGGGCAATAATAGGGTATTCATCACAGGTCCCGATCTTGATCAAGTCCTCCCTTGGTACCTTTTTTCTCAATGGAGAACTCAATTTTCATTCTATATGGAAATGGTAACTGCAGGGTCTCTGTGTTATTTATTCCCAACAATAGATGGTGGATATAGGGATGTTTGTTAAAAATGTTGAAAAAAAAAGGTGTAAAAAATCAAACTTGTCAAGTTGATAATAACAATATTGCCTTACCATTTCAAAGTTATGCATCAAAATAAAATTTTCCAAAAGTTATTGTTTCCACTTTTGAAGCAACAGGACCATTTCAACTCTATTGATGCAATAATCCAAATGAACTAGGAAAGAAATGTCTATGAGACACATGGCCCAATTCTATCCAAGGAAGTTTATATCCTTGCTGGAAAGTAATGCTTTTGAAATACAGCAAGTCTTAACTTAGTAGTTTTGTTTACAGTCGTTTCGTTTTAAGGTTGATGGTCAAATGCCATAGGAACATTTACATTTATCAATTAATCTATGGAAAATTGGTTTCATTATAAGTTGTTTCTCTTAAAGTCACAGTTTCCAAGAAGAACCTATCAACAACTTTGAGTGAGGACTTGCTGTATTTATTTTTCTGGAGCGTGCCTCCTGTTCCTTAATAACAGAGCAGCAAGAAGAGTAAGGACTAAAATAGTCTCCAATATTCATACTTCTTTTCATGTTTTTCAGCCCATCATCCCAATGTTTACGCAAAATATTCGTGAAGCATTCAGGACGTTTGGAAATACACGTGAGTCACATTTCCTAAATTCCTTCATATATGACCAGCCCAATCCTAATTAGGATTGCACTACACATTACGACAACCAAACATGGTTCGCCATATGACCATTTATACAGTTCCAGTGTCGTAACTGGTCAAATGGCAGCGGGTGCAGCATGCCACTGGCTGCCATTTTAGGTCCACCACCATAAAAGGAGGCAGTGCTGGAAGGCCACTGCTGCAGCTGGCTAGCTCCGGCAGCAGAGAGATGCCAGTGGTACGGACGGGGGTTGGTTGGATATGGGTGGAACAGGGCGAGGAGCGGAAGGAACAGAGGAGTTTCTGGGCAGGGAGGAGGTGGACAGGAGGCAGAACAAGAGAGGCAGGGGGTTGATCTCTGCGGCACTGGCACGTGCCATATGCTAACCCCATTCCCTGTCCTCTGATCCAAGGAGACCCAGGGTAAGGGAATGAAATCTTCCTACCTCAAGGAGGCCTCCAGACAGCCCCCCCTGCCAGGAAACAGTGTGCGCTCAATTTAGTCATTTAGTTAGGATTTGGCTGTTAATTAATGGAACACTTCAAATCATACCATGTGTTTCGCCCCCCTGCAAAAGAAATGAGAGAACACATATTCTGTTCATCACCCAGTAGCCATTCCGTCCTACATATTCAAGTGGTGGACACAATGTGCGAACAATCCATAATCGTGTGACATTCCACCCTCCATGTACATTTGGAGGTCAAAGTAGCACACTTTATGGATCAGAGATGGGTGTAGGTGAATCATGTTATCCAATCTAGTTCAATGTCATCTTTAATGTTTTCACTGCCTACATTGGATGGGGCCCATGAGAGGGGGGGTAAATTGTACCTGGGCCCAGAGTCAAAAAGGGGGCTCAGGAGTCAAAGGAGGGCCCCCCAGAAATTTCCTGGGATTTCAGATAGTCTCATAGAGAGTAAAAGACAGTGGCCAGGCCAGGTCTACCGAGCATGTTGACCTGGGAGCTACATTGGGACGTCTGGTAGACCAGGGCTCTGTTGACCTTTCCGGCTATCGCTGCCCCTCCACGCTGTTTTGCCCCCTCCCTTTGAGAAGGGGCCCAAATTAAACTTTGTACCCCCTGATAAAATTCCTCTCAGGCTCTGACATTAGAGACCTCATGAATTTGTACCAGGTCTCTTTCATGGAAACCCATTGCGAATAGGTTCTACAATCTTATTACCAGTGGCTCATTTTTTAAATACCGTAAGTCTAATGATGTCGTAAATGATTATGTTTCATTTCTGATGGTGATCAAGAAATATGATTTGAGTAGATTGGACCCTGTAGACTGCCTAGGGCCCTTATACTAGGAGATGATCATTGCTTGGTGATGGCTGGACAAAACAAATGCTTCCAGCAGTTGAACTATAGCATATTTGCTGACAATGTGTAGAGAACATCTAAGATGTCAATGGAGGCTGCATTTGCCTATTTATGCCACAAATGTTCTTCATAAGACATGATACAATTAAATAAACTAGTGTAGAAATAATATGGGGAAAACTGACATGTAGCCATCATGACTCTGAATTGGCTTAAATTCCTAGGATTTGGCTTTAGGTCTTCCTGCGTCCTTCTGTGCCCCTTTTTTTTTAGTTGCTATGAGAGGTCAGGATATGGATAATTTGATTCAATGAAATATGTATTATTAATAAATGCAGTGAGTCTGTTGTCCACCTATTGGCATAGTTAGAGGTTCCCAACCTTGTCGGCAAGTTTACCACCTGTCATGGTCAAATTTTTTTAAGGTACTACCTACGCTAATTAATTAGTATTAATTATTAAAATGAATTGTAAGTCAGGACTACTTGAGTATTAGGTTTACTTATGTGCCACCAATGGCACCTCACTCACTCACTCACTCACTCACTCACTCACTCACTCACTCACTCTGGTTTTCTTCTATTTTGGCTGCCAACGCTCTCTTTTTAGGACTGTGACTGATTAGCTTACTAACTTAGTTAGAGGCTGATTATTCTTATCAGATCGCTGATAAGATATGGGAGTGCATTGTGGGGCGATCTTGGGGAAGGGAGGGGGAAATTGAGCAACCTGGAAGTGACTGCAAGCAGAGATGATCCCGCCGATGCTGTCTAACCATCTCATCCTTTGCCTTCCCCTTCTCCTTTTGCCTTCAATCTTTCCCAGCATCAGAGTCTTCTCCAGAGAGTCCTCTCTTCGCATTAGGTGGCCAAAACATTTGAGCTTCAGCCTCAGTACCTGTCCTTCCAGGGAACAGTCAGGGTTGATTTCATTTAGGATTGACTGATTTGATCTCCTAGCAGTCCAAGGGACTCTCAGGAGTCTTCTCCAGCACCACAGTTCGAAAGCATCTATTCTTCGGCGTTCAGCCTTCCTTATGGTCCAACTCTCACAACCATACATTGCTACTGGGAACACCATCGCCCTGACTATACGAACTTTTGTTGGCATGGTGATATCTCTGCTTTTTATTATGCTGTCTAAGTTTGCCATAGCTTTCCTTCCAAGGAGTAAGCGTCTTTTAATTTCCTGGCTGCTGTCTCCGTCTGCAGTGATCTTGGAGCCCAGAAAAGTAAAATCTGTTACTGCTTCCATTTCTGCCCCTTCTATTTGCCAGGAATTGATGGGCCCAGATGCCATGATCTTAGTTTTATTAATGTTGAGTTTCAAGCCAACTTTTGCACTCTCCTCTTTCACCCTCATCAAGAGGCTCTTTAGTTCTTCTTCACTTTCTGCCATTAGGGTGGTATCGTCTGCATATCTGAGGTTGTTGATGTTTCTCCCGGCAATCTTGATTCCGGCTTGCGATTCATTCAGCCCTGCATTTCTCATAATGTACTCTGCATATAAGTTAAATAGGCAGGGTGACAATGTACAGCCTTGCCATACTCCCTTCCCAATTTTGAACCAGTCGGTTGTTCCATGGCCGGTCCGAACTGTTGCTTCTTGACCCGCATACAGGTTTCTCAGGAGACAGGTAAGGTGGTCTGGTACCCCCATCTCTTTGAGAATTTGCCACAGTTACATATTACCCATTGCATATTACCCATTAGATTTAGAATACAATGATAATCTATGCTGGGATATTATGGGGAGAAGACGAGTGTGGAAGCCCAACCAAATTCTGTAACGTGTTATAGAGTTATGCATTTATTCTGGCAGCAATGGGAAAAGTCGTATACATGGGCAGTGCAGGCTGTGCGACAGACTGATTTGCAACAAGCTGCATAGTGATGTACTGTGGAAGATTATAGGGTAGAATAGAGTGCTGTTAGCCAAAATGCCAGTTAATTTGGGGAATAGCTTTAAATAAGGCAAGTTGGCATGTTTTGGGATCTTTACCTGTGTATACCAGAGTCCAGCTTCACAGAATTCCGTTTTAAATAATATTGAGAACACACGTGGTTGCTTTCTAATATTTACTAAATAGTTCAGGCAAGAATCATACAAAAAGAAAATACAGTTCAATATGCATCACTTCAATCATACTTCCAAAGCATACAAGATCTAGGAACATAGGTAGAAGTAGAGATTTAGAAGGGATCTTGATTCACTGGGGTCATAGTCACCTAACAATCCTGGAGAATTCACCTCTGATGCTGCAAATGCAGTGAATGAAAAAGGAGGAAGAAACAAATTGGGTCTGAACTGCAGTTCAGAACTAGCAGTCTGTAGGATGACTGAGAGCGAAGTCAAGTCAAGGGGGGGGAGGGAAGGGGGAAAATGGAGGGAAGCAGAGAGAGAGAAGCCAAGAGCTCACCCTTGTGCCTGTGTAAGAAAGAAGAGAGAGAGGGGCTGCCAGGCTGGCAGCCTGCGTTTTAAGCGTACACACAGGGGAGGAGTTTGGGGGTCTTACGCTGCAAAAAGAAATACCTTTTTGGGCTGTAGGTAGATCTGTGGGAGGAGACAGGGTAGGATGAGGGGGCAGGGAAGAGGAAGAGGGCAGATGGCTTCATTGACCCTGGATTCATTGTGGATTGAGCCTGCTTGGGAGCCAGACAGTTGCTGTTAGTGTATAGTTTGCTAGAATGTGCACATGTGGAGCCTCTTGGGAGGATGGTGAGGAGATCTGGCTTGATGGTCGGTTCTAAAAAGTGACAAAAGCAAAGGCTGGGTGGAGTCATCTCAGGTAGCAAGGTATTTGTCTTCTGTCTGGAAGATATTTAGCATCACAGTGGGAGGGAATGCAGAGTTGTTTGTGAGAGCTTTTTGGCCACATGGAGGCTGCTCAGGCTTTTCAGCTTGGACACATGTTAAAATGGAGGCAGGCAGCTGGTCAGGTTTTTCCCTCATGCTTCTTGGGGAGACCTTTCTTCAGCATTGCTCATGGCAGGAACACAAGCGGCATTGTGTCATAATATAGTCCAGTCTGACACATGTTCATCCAAAGTCACAGCTCACAGGTCATCTCCAAAAGGTCTCATGGCAGCAAACATTTTCCTTTTTGGCCACAGTTCTCATTTTAACAGGACACTGGGTATCAGTGCTCTATTCAAGCAATCCCGTAAATTGAGACATCTGTTTCGATTATTTGCAAAGGTCAAAAATTCAAACAATTAGTTCATTTCAAATCTGATATCAAGTAGTTGTGAATCAAAACATTGTTCCATTTTACACACAGGGTTGTCGAGATGGGTCTATGAGCGAAATCGGTGGCTATTCCTTCCTGTGTATGGAGGCTTCCCAGTTAAACTTCGTACGTATATTGGAGAACCCATCCCATATGATCCAAACATCACTGCTAAGGAGCTGGCTGAAAAAGTATGTTAACTCTACACTTATATCAAAGCAGAATCAAATTCCGCATCTATTGGTATCTTGGGAAGGACAAGTTTCCTTTTTTCTTTTCTTTTCTAATCACACTTGGCAGATGTAGCTCTTCCTTACATGAGACCAGGAATGGGGTTCATTATTTGTGTATGATGTTCATCACTCATTCTTTCTCCCACTTTAATTTAGATTACACTGTGAGAAATGCGTGTGTGTGTGTGTGTGTGTGTGTGTGTGTGTATATATATATATATATATATATATATATATGTCATTCAGATGTTGACTGTAGCTTTCCTTAGTCATGGGGCAATTATTCAAAGCAAGACTGTTCACAAATACAAGCACTCCATCGAGTTATGTCAATCAATCAATATCTTTATTACGGTCAAAGAGCAGCCCCATTGAGTTATGTGAATGGTCCCAATTCAAAGAGGCTACAGCTCTTCAAACCTGTCCCTAACTCAAACTGGGATTTGCACCCTATTTCCACTTGGAAAGTTCCCACAAGCTCGGGCTGCAAATCACATCAGGGCTTCTGAATGCACAGAGTTTATCTGCTGCTGGGGACTGTAAGGCTGTAAGATTGCTGGAAATGGTACATTCGGCTCTCCTTCTGCAAGCAGAAGTTGCTGCTGACAATGGAGCTCTGTGCTGTGTGAAGCCAGACTGCAACCCAGACATGCATGCTTCAATCCTATCCCTCTCTTCTTACACTGATGCAGCCACATTCTGGAGGCACATACTGCATCTCATGATGCTTGGGGGGGGGGGGTGTCAGGCAGCCTCCTCAAGGTAAGGGAGCTTTTGTTCCCTTACCTCCAGGTAAGCTTTGCTATTGCCCTATGGTTCTACTCGGATATGCACCAGATTGTTGGCTGACACAAGTCTGAGATAACCCAAGGGGGAGTAATAAGACCAGTGGCATAGCTATAGGGTCCCCTGGGGACTAGGGCCCTGGTTGCCAGTATTCAGGGTGGGGGAGGTTGACTCCACTAGTGGCCAAAATTGTTTAAATGTTGGTTCTGTATATCATTTGATTCCACTGCAGAACGTAATGGAAAAAGCATATCAAATTATCTGTGTACTATCAAAAGTTATAGAAAAAGATTTATGGGCCACGAGTATCAAATGACCTAACTACGCCTCTGAAGACCATGCAGGGTGCATAGGAAATTGGTGGCTCCTTTCCCACCAATAACCACCCCTCTGCAAACCCTGACACACCTTCCGGCAGCCCCAATCCCCACCCTGATCTTCCTCCTCCTCACCCACCACCCACTCCCTGCACCAACGTACTGGTTTGGGAGGAGCCACACAAGCCACTTCCGCACCACTGGTGCTGCTCGCCATTTGTGACAGTGGTCTGATAGCATGCAAAAGCACATCATGTTCTGAGACATTGCTAATCACACTGCACTGCCAGAAAACGAGTATCGGAAAGGAAACACAGATGGCGGATAGGATTGGGCAGTTTGTATCCCAACAAGATTTTGCATGTATTAAACTTCAACACTTAAGTAGCCGAACTGACTTTTGGCCTGAACAAATGGCTGCTTTCCATTTTTAGTTTTCCTTCATGAGTAGAGGTCAGAAGCGTCATCAGGGTAGGGGCAGGGGGCACACGGGGGATGTACCTGGATCCTGGATGATGTCTTTAGCTGCATCCGTTCGTGAGTTGGGCCTTTCCGTGCACCCTGGAGCCGTTTGGTTACGAAAAGCCTTCCAAAATGGTGTGTGTGTGTGTGTGTGTTCCAAGCTGCGCCGCAGTGCACGATAATGATGTCACACCCCCAGGGGGCGTAGCTTGTGGTGTGACGTGGGGGGCGTCGCATTGGCGGCCACCCACTGGGGTTGTAACGTCGCCACTGGTAGAGGTGGAAAGTACCTAGGTGCCTTCTCTTCCGTAAGGCCCATATGTGTCAATACCTGACTCCTCAAGGATGATCTATTCTGAAAATGATTTCGGTGGAAAAAGTGCATCTGGAAGGAATAGACTGAGATCAGAAACACAAGTGCTTCCGCAGTCAAAAAGTGGCCGTCTGTCACTTTAGTTGGGATCTCTCACCTTATAGACAATAATGTTATGCTTTCCTTCTTCATTTTAACAGACAAAAACTGCAATTGAAGATCTTCGAGACCGGCACCAAAAAAGACCAGGGAATATAAGGAGAGCTTTATTGGAACGATTTGATAAGCATCACAAAGATGAATAATATTGCCTTACGAACTAATCTTTTCTGTTGTATTGATTGTCCAAGGTGTGCTTGTAGTGGTTCTATTCCATCATCATTCTGTCACTTTCAACGCTTTAAATATGTATACCTCTCCTTCCTTTGGAGTTGTATGAGTCATGGAATGACTACTCATCCAGGAGAACTTCCTCAAAACGTTCTGGTTTAGAGAGAGACTACTTTGATTTTCTAAAGCACAATTTGACAGGCAGTCTGATCCTACCTACTCTAACTTTCCATGCAGTGAGGCCAGTGCAGGCTTTATATTCCTTTTTACAGCTTTTAGATTCCTTTTTATACCTTTTTAGTACTGCCTTCCTTTTAAAGAAACTGGCTTGACCTTCATAAATACATGTTCCTCTCACATTATTCATTTGTGCACTTAAAATTGAAGTCAAAATCCTATATTGTATTCTAAATTTGAGAAGGACATAGATCTATATGAACTATCTCAGAGGTGTCAAACTCATTTCATACAGCTGGTCAAACAGGATTCATGGTGCCTGCTGCGTGCCAGAAGTGACGTCATTAAGCAGTCAACTGGCCTCCTTCTGTCTGCTTTTCCTTCTCCTGGGATCCTTTATTTCTTTCTCATTCTTCCTTTCTCCCTGCTTCTTGACTTGAGTGGCTGACCCACCGCCTCCACTCACCTTCCACTAGCCCACCATACCTTGTCCCGCTGCTTTTCAATCTGTGCATCTTGCTCCTGCTGGCTCTCTCCATCCTCCCTCTTCTGCTCTTTAACTCCCATCTGCTGCTGGTGCTCTCCTTTTATTCCCTCCACACACACTAACTATGGCATCCTCCATACCTCCTCCGCTGGCATTGCCACCTTCAACTTTACTTCCAAGTAAGTTCAATCAGTGTTTCTGAGTCTCATGCCAAAGCTTGCAACCATTGTTCTCCACTGTTCTCGTGAGTTTGGTTGCCCCAAAGCATGTTGGTCATAGTGTCTCCCTGCCAGCGCCCTCCTTACAAACTCCTCCATGATCATGACAGTGCAGGATAAATAGCTTCCATGGGCTGGATACAGCCCATGGCTGTATGTTTGATGTCCCTGGCGCAATCCTGTGTATCTTCGCACCAGCGAGCGCTCCACCAGCACAGGGTGTCGCAAAGGTGCCATAAGGCATGTTTGCAGCACCCGTGGAGTAAGCAGCACTGGTAATGAGCTGGCGTAGCTCACTCCACTGGCAGAAGAGGACCCAGCTGTGGGCCGGGGTGGTGGGGAAGGGGCAATTGGCCGGTCAGGGGGGGCGGGAATATCGGCAGCACACTCTGCTGATATCCAACCCCCCTTCCCTGGCCTGGCCTACTTATATAGCCTCCCCGGATTTGTGCTGGCCATTTTGCCAGCGCACATCCAAGAAGGCCGATAGGAGCCTCTTGGGCTTTCCCCCATGATGTGCCCCAGTTCTGCCGGTGTGGGCCCAATCCCACACAGGATCCAGTGCAGCGTGCTTAGCCCGCTGCAACAGATCGTGCAATAGAATGGGCTGCCCGTCTGGTATTAAACATTATTCTAGATTCTAACTGCAATGCAGAAATATCTTTATCCTGAGCAAGCCCTGAAATAACTCTTCCAAACCTGATACTTGATGATCCTACAATATTTTGAAAAATTCTTCCTTGGGCCTTTGTAATATTTGAGAGTGTGAGTTTCTATCTCTTTTCTGTCTCCCCTTTAGTAATAGGATAATTTAATACTTGTATGTGACCTAATGAAATTTACTGAAGTATTAATACTGTCAAAGAACTGAGTTATTTCCTCTTGAGATGGATTGGAGACTATACAGAATTATAGTAGGCAACCTTCTTATCTTCCCATGATCAGCCTTTCAACCCTGATTTCATCCTTCTTGGCTTAAAGGGAGATTGAAAGGGGATAGGGAGGCAACCAGCTCATCTCCCCTCGTGTTTCCTGACACATTTGTTGTTAGAAAGGATTTTTCAGAAAGTCTCTGAAAGAGCAAAAAAAAAAAAAGATCTTGAAAAGAGAGCAAAAAGCATACACTCTTGAGTCTGTACCATATTGTAGCTCTCATGGGCCGTCAAAACAACCCTTTTCCTTTTCTTCTACGTTATATCTAGGTAAGCAATAAAGCAATAGTTGTAAAACAAGTGAACCCTGGACAAGAAGGGCAAATAAACTCAGACATTCTAAAGATGTTATAATCACTTAGCTTATGCTTATTAGGTAATGGGTAGGTGGGTACTTTGAAATTGTTTAGTGAAGACTAATGAAAGCTTGGAAAACAACTAAAAGGGAAACCTTGAAACTGCAGGGGGCAAGTGAACCTCAAGAAATTAGAATATGAGATTTATACCCCGGAGATTCTTAGGTATAGTATGCACATATGGTAGATTTGTTAGGTCGAGTATGGAGGACATCTGTATGTGCGTAAGCTTAGAAAAATGCATGTTGTTGACATATGCTTTAGCTTCATAACCTAAAATGTGCATGATTTCAGCAAAGCCCTGTACATCAATTATTTGTTTGCAAATAAATTATCTTCTCTCCATGAGTGGCTTCTTTGACCATGCGCCAGGAAAGCTAACCTAACTACAGGTATGTAGGAACTAAGGCTTTTGTTATCGGGGTTAGTCTAAGGTAAAAAATTATTTTTGGTTTTTTGACCACATTCACTGAGTTTAGGTCCTCCTAAAGTTTCGCCCTCAATTGTGCATGGCAGCGGTTTTCAACCTGTGGTACGCGTACCCCCAGGGCTACGTGTACCGCAGGTTGGGGGTACACGAAATGCTCCCCGTTATCAGCTGCTGCAATCAGTAGCTGATAATGGGCAGTGGAAAAATGGGGAAAACTGTTTTTTTCCACTGCCTGCGGCCGAGCGAGTCCTCCAGTGTGCACAACAAGCCGGAGGGAAAGGCTACAGCCCAGCCAAATTGGCAGAGCTGTAGCCTTTCCCACCGGCTTGTGGTGTGAGCCAGAGGACCCACTCAGCCAAGCTGCAGGCCCAAAATCTTATTCACTCCCAGGTCTCCCAAATCTTATGCTGCAATCTTGGATCCCGCGAGATTTCAGGAGATCCAACATGGCAGCGTCTGTGAAGAAAGGTAGGGAGTGCTACGGGGGACAATTTAAAACTGGTTCTGGCCTGCGGCACGGCCAAACAGGTCCTCCGGCTCACGCCACAAGCCGGAGGGAAAGGTTACAGCCCTGCCGATTTGGCAGGGCTGTACCCTTTTCCTCTGGCTTGCAGCACGGGCCAGATAATCTGCTCGGTTGTGCCGCAGTCTGGAAAAAACACTTTGGGTGCACTTTTGGGGGGTATGTGGGACTTAGGGGGTCCGGTGTATGGCAAGCTTTTGGGGGCCCGCCTAGCATGTACGCGGATCCCAAAAGGTTGAGGATCCGTGGTGTATGACATTATAAAAGGACTAAAAAACTAAAACAGAACACCTAAAATACTGTTAAAAGCTTAAAAGTGAAGTATAAAACACTGCAATTGCACTTAAAAGCTAAGATAAAATACTGGTAAAAGACTTAAAACTTAAAACAAACTGAAGCTAAAAGTCTGCTAAAACCCTAGACAGTTAAAGTTTAAAGTCCTGGCTTCTAAAACTAGGAAGCCCATTCCAGTTTGATGCCAGAGGGAAAAGGAGTAGTTATAGCTAGAGACCCAGGAAGTCTCCACCAATCCGCTCACTGATTGAGGCCCACCACACCTGTTCAGAGAAAGAGGAGAGGGAGAAGACGAGTGAGGGGCAGGCTGGCTAAAGGCAGAAAATGGAACGCTCCTATTGCAATAGCATGTTTGCAGTTTGTTTGTTTGGAATTGATGCTAATCAAACCAGCGTAATCCACTGAAATGGCCTCCATGGTGGCAAGAAGCTCCCCCAAACTCTACTTATCCACCGGTCATTGGAAATGTCTGGGTATTTTGCTCCAGACTTGCTCACAACTTATCCACTGGTTTGACTTATACACGAGTATATAAACTATAACCTTCACAAGATCAGAACAGGGGTTCCACTGTCACAAGTGGCCATATGGCAGTACAGTAAGGCCCTGATATCCATGGGGGATCAGTTCCTGGCCCCCCACGGATACAAAGAACCCATGGATAGGGGGAACGCTATCCCCACGGCCCCCCATGTCCATTATCTTTTTTATTTATAGAGCTGGTGACAAGCCCCTGCATTTCTTGTTTACTAAAACACTATAAGAGATGAAGCATTAAGGCTTCCTGTTAACAGAGCCTCTCTAGCATGCAGGCTGTGCTTGCCTGCTTCGTCGCTATAAGCAGCATTCTATTTATATCACGTTTCTTGCTTAACCAAACGCTATAAGCAGCATGCTGCATATAGCATTTAAGCAAGAAACAGGGGCTTGGAGCCAGGTCTATAAAAGTAAAGGTAATAGGCATGGTGGACCCCTACCAACCACAGATAAGCAGATCTGCGAATACGGACCCCCAGCATGCCACCAGCTGCCATTTTGTAGCCACCACTGCAAAAGGTGGTGAGTTCTGATGAAGGTCACTGCTGCAGCAGGTTACCCACAGGAGTGCAGGTAAGCCAGCACAGGGGGTGAGCAGCAGGAGGAACTGGGTGGGGAGGGACAGGAACAGGGGAGTGTCTGGGAGGTGAGGCGGATTGAGGAGGGAGGGGGTTGATCCCAGTGACAACGACCTGCGCTGGCATCCTAAGGGAACAAAAATGTTGTTACCTTGCAGAGACCTCTCTGACTGTCCCCCACCACAGGATGCAGTGCACATCCCGTTGGCGTGGCTGGACTGGGCTCTTAAGTTTATAAGAAATGATGTCTCAGTAATCTAATCCAAATACCGGTATGTTTTCACTTTTCATCATAAATGACATCACAAGAACAAAGTTCTATGTAAAGAAATTTAATTGCAAAGCCAATTCCAGAAAATAACGCATGGGAGCCATTCCTATTCCTAGTCCCCTTCTCCCCTCATTGTCTGAAAGATTGAGGCCCACACTAGTTAGCAAGTGCCTCTGATAGAAAAAAAAATTAATTTTAGATGAATACCCATTTTGAATTCTCACTTTTGGGATTTTATTTTCTTTTGTATGCTTCTGTGCTTCCTGTTTTGCAGATATATTGCTGATTCAGAGAGCAGACTACCATGCAAAAAAGCTTAGGGAGAAAATGGAAGTATGCATTGAATTAATATGTAGCTTGGCATAACAACATGTTCTGAGTCTCGGCACAATATAAACACCAGAAAATGTGAAGTGCAAGATACAGACTATAAAGGTTGGGCATACTTTAAGGCAGTGGTGCGGAACCTCCGGCCCCTGGGCCGGATCCAGCCCTTGAGGCCGTCTGGCCCCCGGAGAGATTGCTTGGAGGCCGCCCAACCAGCCCCCGGAGGCTCCGCCAGGTCTGCGCATCACCTCCGGAGTCCGGGAGAGGGCCTCTGCACGTCCTCACCGGCAGCCTCCTCAATCCCTTCTCACCAGGCCATCATCGGCCATTTCGCACAAGCGTACCACGTCCTCTTGCCCTCATCAGCGTGGTACGCCCTCATCGACGTGCGGAGGCCCTCTCCCGGTCTCCGGAGGTGACCCGCAGACCTGGCGGCGGCTTCGGACGGTGAACGCGGAGCCTCCAGAGGCCGATGGGGGGCGAGGGCCAAAAATTAATTAATTAAATAAAAATGGTGACCGGCCTTACAGCCAGCCCACAAGCAAATTTCTAATATTTAAACAGCCCTCGCCAGTGAAAAGGTTCCCCGCCCCAGCTTTAAGACATATGACCAGGGATAACATCTAGTGAGGAATACCAAAGCATATGCAGTGTGTATGTGTATATATATATACACACACACACACACACACACACACACATCACCCTATACCCAAGACTGTGTGCGCACCACCTGTTCTTCAGTGACTTCCTCCAACTCCACTTTGGGTTGCTCATCCAGTAGTGTAAACATCAATGATATATAGGGTGAACTGTGTGTGTGTGTGTGTGTGTGTGTGTGTGTGTGTGTGTGTGTGTGTGTGTGTGTGTGTTTACCGCTCCTGATCCTAAGAACATAAGAAGAGCCCTGCTGGATCAGGCCAAACGTCCACCTTCCTGTATCACACAGTGGCCCCACCAGATGCCTCAGGGAGCACACAGCCAACAAGATAACCTGTTTCCTGCTGCCACTCCCCTGCACCTGGCACAGAGAAAACCTAATTCTAAAACCAGGAGGTTGCTTATGGCTTGTAACCTGTGATGGTCTTTTCCTCCATGAATCTGTCCAAACCCCTTTTAAAGGCATCTGGGCCAGGTGCCATCACCACATCCTGTGGCAAGGAGTTCCACAGATGAATTACACGCTGGGTAAAGAAATATTTTCTTTTGTCCGTTCTAACTTTCCCTCCACTCAATTTTAGTGCATGTCCCCTGGTTCTGGTGTTGTGCGAGAGGAAGAAGAATTTCCCTCTATCCACTCTCTCCATCCCATGCATAATTTTATACGTCTCAATCATGTCTCCCCCCTCAGGCGCCTTTTTTCTAGGCTGAAAAGCCCCAGACGCTGTAGCCTTTCCTCATAAGGAAGGTGCTCCAGCCCACAAATCATTCTGGTCGCTCTTTTCTGCACCTTTTCCAGTTTAACGATATCCTTTTTGAGGTGTGGTGACCAGAACTGGACACAATACTCCAGATGTGGCCTTACCATCGATTTGTACAAAGGCAGAATGATATTGGCCGTTTTATTCTCAATCCCTTTTTAAATTCTTTTTAAGATGATTATAAATCTACTTGGACTCAGTCAATTGAGCTAAAATTGCCCTCTGCGGGATTTTCTCTGATGAGCTTGCTTAGCATGGGCCTGGACCAGGTGAAGGCAATGATACAGCAGCGTGTTCTTGAAACTGAGCGACAGAAAGATCTTCATAATGTAACAGAATTTTGTATTAGTGAGGAACTTAAATATATTGTGGTTCCGGTATCTTATCTTACCCAGTTGGAGATCCCGAAATATAGATGGGCATTTACACTGGCTTGCTGCAGTGGATTGCCCTCAGCAGTGCTAGAGGGTCGCTACAGAAAGATCCATTTTGCAGAGCGGCTATGTCCTTGTGGGGTGGAGCAAATAGAAACTACTGAACATGTTCTGCTGGACTGTATGTTATATAGAGATATATGTACCACCCTTTTGTCTCCATTGCTGGTTAAGCTACTGGGCCGTACGAGCCAGTTCTATAGATTTTTGCTTCTATCAGACTCCAACTCTACTGTTACATACAGTGTTGCTCAATTCTTTGCGGCTGCAATAAGTATCCGAAGAAAGATGGTAAATTGTGGACTTTCTACCTTGGTATAGGAGACCTCTGATGGGATGTGTAATTAATCGTTTCTTATGATAGTTGACTCTTATTTCTGTTCATTTTTATTAGTAGTATAGATTATAGATTTATAGATATACCATATTGGTCTGAGTATAAGACTCACTTTTTTCTTCTAATTTAAGTTTTTAAAATAGGGGTGCGTCTTATAATCAGGCTGTTGCAATTCGGGTTTGCAGCCGCCCTTCCCCCAGGCTCAGCAGAGAAAGGGAAGCAAAATACTCACTGCTGCTGCTCAGCTGTGCAGTGAGGGCCTTTGAATGGCATGGGACATTGCTGGAAGAAGCAGTGAGGCTAAGAGGAGATTTTGGAGCACATGTTTGTTTTTAGTGAAGATAATGGCAGAGATACAGTGGGCTCCTTCTCTGCCCTGCAGGGCTTATGGTATGTCCTTTTTCTTTGTTAAAACAAGAGCACACATACCTCTCCCCTTTCCAGGCTGTAATCAGTTGTTAATTTTCGTTCTCTGGTCTGCTGGGTTTTGTATCCTTTTGTAAAGCAACATCACATACGCTTTCATCCCCCCTCCCCAGGCAATCAATGGTTTAGGCTGCAATCCTGTGCACACTTTCCTGAGAGTAAGCTTCATTGAGAACAGTGGGACATGCTTCTGAGTAGACATGCACATGATTGCACTGTTCGTTAAATCACTGGCATAAATTTAATGCCAGTGATTTAATTAATTTTTTTTAATAGCACCAAACTTTAAGGGTGCATCTTATAATCAGGTGTGTCTTATACTCGGGACAACACAGTATTTAGTATTCTAATTCAGAGCAAACTTTTTATCTCAGATTTTATAGCATTAAGTATGGGTTGATTGGTGGCTGGGGGGGTTGTCTATTTTATTTTAATCTCTTGTCTTAATTGATGTTCATGAAGTTTCTTTTGGTTCTGTATTGGAAATTTTTAAGCTGGTCTGTGACTTCAATAAAGATTATGTATATGTATGACATGCAACAGTGATATCGCTGGTGCAGGTTCACGTTGACCCATAGCAGCTGCTGGGGCTTATCCTGGGTTAAGGGGTTACCCTGAGGAGACCTCCAACATCGAAAACTCCTCCACAGGAGGTAGCAGAGGCTGCGCTGGTGCTGCTGCATCACCGCACGGGAGTTTAGGTAGGGTTGGGCTGTTAGTCTTAGTTTTGTTGCAGTTTCCTAGTTCATATTTCTTCAGTCAACAAATTACGTTTGTACATAAAATGCATTCCATACTGCCTTACATAATTGTGAAGGAAAAATATGTACCCTGGAGGAATTACTCACCACTTTGGCCTCTAAAGCCACTTGGGCAAAACCTGTACCGTTACCACACACCAGGGTGTAGTTGCCATCACTAAAGTTTACTTCTCTAAGTCCACCAGGTGAAATTCCCAATAATTTGCCTGCCTTCAGAAGTTCCACACACTCAGCTTTGTTGTAATCTGCACAACCGATCAAGTCAAGAAACGATTTAATTCCTGTGAAAACAGAACAGGACATTTAAATATGACATGGAATAGTTCATTTTCCTCTGATTTAGAACTCTCCCTGCATTTAGCACTTGCCTCTGCAGAGAAAAATGAACATAGGAATGTTCAGGAGGAGCAGCTAGGCAGAGCATTGCCAAGGTAGCATGTTCCTAACTAACATGTTCTTGCACCCCTCTCCCTATGTTCAATGAACACGGGTGGATAATGATTGAAGAATCAGGCTTCAATCAGGCTTACAAGGCTTTTGTAAGACTAAAGCTGGGAACTATCTCCCCATTGTAATAATGCCCTATATTCATTTTAGCAGGTGCTCTTACTCCGAAATTTAGAGATTCTTTTGCCGTTTATGACCCTTCACAGTAAGGTTATTGTCAGTATTGCAATACTAAATGTAGAGCATCAGTACATTACCTGGTATGCAACGTACTGAATGATCACACAAAGTATAGCAAAATCTCCCTGTCTGCCTGTACAGTATAGATACTAGGTTGAAATAGTCAACAGCAACAGGTCCATGATAAAAAATAATAAGCGCTGGTCCTTCTGGTATATGTTCCAAGCCAATTATCTCACAACCTGAAAAGAATATGAAATGCAAAAGATGAATGTTATGTTCATATCCGTGACATGCAGATTTAACAAAATCACGGTGATGGAAGAAGCCAGGATGGTTTTCAGAACAGGTTGGCAAAACATGCCGTACAATAGGACCTATTCTTTCGAGCTGCCATTCTCTATATAAGAAAGATTTTTCTGTGGTAGCTCCAGAGGATGTTATGGAACATCCTCCCTTGAGATCAGGGAATGTGGACACAACTGGAGGTAGTCAAGGGGTGTACATCAGCACAGAGAATGTGGCTAGCTGTAGCTTTCCCCTTCTTTCTTCCCATGGTGACGGACTGTGGGAACAGAATGTCTGAAGAGGGCTATTGTGGCCCTGCTACAATACCAAAAAACCTACTTGTAGGGATCTGACACATTCATTTGGACTAAGCAGGCAAGTTTTCTAACCTGTGTTTAAAACATTTGCAAATAATGACATGACTTTCCTTCCCAAGTCATTTTGTTATTTCCAAAGGATAATGACTTCCTTTTGAATGTGGCTGTGTTTGTTTTTCTAATAGCATGTTGGAGGAAGTAACTAATGTTTAGATTCCTCTAAGCGGGTCATTTTAAAAATTATTTACTTACTTTAGTTGAGGGTGCTTTTGTGGCGTTGAATATTTATTCACAAGAAATCTGAAGATGACAAAGTGTTGCTGCAAGCCACCTTAGCTGTTTTGAATGAATTCTGACACAAGGCTCCATTGAAAAGATCACTCTTATTTTCTGGTCCCTCCTACTACATCTCCCAAGATTCTTTGCAGCCAAACAGCCTTCTTATTGGTGCACGAGGCCGCCATCTTTTCTACCTCCCCACCTTGTTCCTCCTGCTGCCCACCCCCTGTGCTGGCTTACCTGCACTCCTTTGGGTAACCTGCTGCAGCAGTGACCTTCATCAGAACTCACCACCTTTTGCAGTGGTGGCTACAAAATGGCAGCTGGTGGCATGCTAGGGGGTCCGTATTCACGAATCTGCTTATCTGCGGTTGGTAGGGGTCCACCATGCCTATTACCTTTATTTTTATAGACCTGGCTCTATAAAAATTCTATAGACCTGGCTCCAAGCCCCTGTGTTTCTTGCTTAATCAAAATGCTATATGCAGTATGCTGCTTATAGCGTTTGGCAAGAAACGTGATATAAATAGAATGCTGCTTATAGCGACGAAGCAGGCAAGCACAGCCTGCATGCTAGAGAGGCTCTGTTAACAGGAAGCCTTAATGCTTCATCTCTTATAGTGTTTTAGTAAACAAGAAATGCAGGGGCTTGTCACCAGCTCTATAAATAAAAAAGATAATGGACATGGGGGGCCGTGGGGATAGCGTCCCCCCCTATCCATGGGTTCTTTGTATCCGTGGGGGGCCAGGAACTGATCCCCCATGGATATCAGGGCCTTACTGTACTGCCATATGGCCACTTGTGACAGTGGAACCTCTGTTCTGATCTTGTGAAGGTTATAGTTTATATACTCGTGTATAAGTCAAACCAGTGGATAAGTTGTGAGCAAGTCTGGAGCAAAAAACCCAGACATTTCCAATGACCCATGGATAAGTAGAGTTTGGGGGAGCTTCTTGCCACCATGGAGGCCATTTCAGTGGTTTACGCTGGTTTGATTAGCATCAATTCCAAACAAACAAACTGCAAACATGCTATTGCAATAGGAGTGTTCAATTTCCTGCCATTAGCCAGCCTGCCAGCTTCCCTTCCTTTAGCCACCCTGCCCCTCACTCTTCTTCTCCCTCTCCCTCCCCCAGGCACATCACTAAGGTGTGCGCCGCCCCAAAGCTGGGCAAGCGCGCCACCCTAGTGACCCCCCCATTCCTCCTCCTTAAAAAAAAGACCTACCCCCCCACCGATGCCGGCTCCCCACATCCGCGCCGGACGGCTGTCCGAGGCCTAATGATGAGGCCCAATACGTTAATACGTGATTTATTACATTTTTTGCGTATGCGCACAACGAGAAATGTTCTGCACATGCACAAATAACGTAATAAAGCACGTATTGCTGCATTGGGCCTCCTCAAAAAGCCCCGTACAGCCGGACGGGGCGGACGCTCCGAGGCCTTCTCCCGGCCTCGGACCCTCCGGAGGGCGACGCGCAGTCCGCCCCCGCGTCACTCTAAAGTGACGTCCATGCCCTCCCCTCTTTCTCTGAAGAGGTGTGGTGGGCCTCAATCAGTGAGCGGATTGCTGGATACTGGCTGGGTCTCTGGCTATAACTACTCCTTTTCCCTCTGGCATCAAATTGGAGTGGGCTTTCTAGTTTTAGAAGCCAGGACTTTAAACTTTAACTGCCTAGGGTTTTAGCAGACTTTTAGCTGCAGTTTGTTTTAAGTTTTAAGTCTTTTACCAGTATTTTATCTTAGCTTTTAAGTGCAATTGCAGTGTTTTATACTCCGCTTTTAACAGTATTTTAGGTGTTCTGTTTTAGTTTTTTAGTCCTTTGATAATGCCATACACCACGGTTCCTCAACCTTTTGGGATCCACGTACATGCTAGGCGGGCCCCCAAAGCTTGCCATACACCGGACCCCCCAAGTCCCACATACCCCCCAAAAGTGCACCCCAAAGTGTTTTTTCCAGACTGTGGCACAACCGAGCAGATTATCTGGCCCGTTCTGCAAGCCAGAGGAAAAGGATACAGCCCTGCCAAATCGGCAGGGCTGTAACCTTTCCCTCCGGCTTGTGGCGCGAGCCGGAGGACCTGTTCGGCCATGCCGCAGGCCAGAAACAGTTTTAAATTGTCCCTCGTAGCACTCCCTACCTTTCTTCACAGACGCTGCCATGTTGGATCTCCTGAAATCTCGCGGGATCCAAGATTGCAGCATAAGATTTGGGAGACCTGGGAGCGAATTATCTGCAGCTTGACTGAGTGGGTCCTCCGGCTCGCGCCACAAGCCGGAGGGAAAGGCTACAGCTCTGCCGATTTGGCAGGGCTGTAGCCTTTCCCTTCGGCTTGTTGTGCGCGCTGGAGGACTCGCTCGGCCGCACCGCAGGCAGTGGAAAAATACAGTTTCCCCCATTTTTCCACTGCCCGTTATCAGCTACTGAGCGCGGCAGCTGCTAACGGGGAGCATCTCAGGTACCCCCAACCTGCGGTACACGTACCCCTGGGGGTACGTCATGCACAATTGAGGGCGAAACGTTAGGAGGACCTAAACTCAGTGAATGTGGTCAACAAACCCGAAATAATTTTTTACCTCAGACTAACCCCGATAACAAAAGCCTTAGTTCCTACATACCTGTAGTTAGGTTAGCTTTCCTGGCGCATGGTCAAAGAAGCCACTCATGGAGAGAAGATAATTTGTTTGCAAACAAATAATTGATGTACAGGGCTTTGCTGAAATCATGCACATTTTAGGTTATGAAGCTAAAGCATATGTCAACAACATGCATTTTTCTAAGATTGCACACATACAGATGTCCTCCATACTCGACCTAACAAATCTACCATATGTGCATACTATACCTAAGAATCTCAGGGATATCAATCTCATATTCTAATTTCTAGAGCAATGGTGGCCAACCTTTTTATGACATGTGCCACTTTTAGTTTTTTTGTATCTTGGGCGTGCCACAAAAATAAATATATAAAGTAAATAAATAAATAATAAATAACCGTGTTTTTATTTTATTAAATAAATTATACTTTTAGCCTCACAAATTGCGTGTTTAGTTTGTGTAGTTTGACCCTTAATTTTGCACTCCTTAGGATCCTGGCCAGTCAGAAAAGATAGGAGGGGAAAAAACAGTATAGGAGGGGAAAAAATGTATATGAGAAGCCTAGCATGTGGAAGAATATTAAGATTTGCAGTTTTTTTAAATCATCAAAGTAGTTTTGTGAGAATCAACACAGCCCCCAAAGTTGCAAGCTGTCAATTCTACATTCTTCATCAATAAAAAAACGGATTCTACACTGTCACTGTGCTGGTGTTTCAGAACTACAAGGCTAAGAAGAGGTTTCCCCAAGCTGATCCACTTCACAAAATAGTGCCAAGCAGTCACATTTTAGCCTCATTTGAGGCTGAGAAATACAGTAGTAACCTTGCCAAATGTGGTTTCATGAATGACTGAGAAGGGATTTGAACCTGGATTTCCCTAATCCAAGCTCAGTCTAATCATTACTGCACTAGTTCTGAAGGAACAACCTGTTTTCCACCAGTTGTTTGGGTTCACACCCTGTTATTCTACTAATTACAACTGGGTCTGCCCTCAGGCAGCTTCACACATTATTTATTGGCAAGATTTTTAGGTGTGGACTCAAAATGTAGAGCACGGAATATGACACACACACATGCCACAGTAACATACTCAGAAGCAAACACATTACAGGCAAACGTGCCTAACTCAGCCCTCATGCAGTTTTTGCAAAAAAAGTTAAGAAAAACTCTTCAGGAACGAGTTTAGAGAAGGGCATCCTCTGTGCACTCCAGTCCACAAACATTCATCAATACAGGATTTCTACGCACAACCCAGTTGTGAATACAACTGGGCAGTTGCAAGGAGACTCAGCCAAGCTAAATTGATATTCAGAAATGTCTAGAGCCCGAGAATATCCAGAGGGGTGGCCATGTCAGTCTGTTATAGCAAAGGGGGGGGGGAAGGAGTCCTATTGTGGTAGGTACTATTGACAACGCAAGCGTATGGTATGCATGTTGTTTACTCTGAAGTAGGTCCTACTATATTCAATGGGCTTACTCGTACTCCTCCTAAGTTGTGAGCATATGACTGCGCTGTACTGTATATTATGGCATAAACTTTTGTGCCCACTTCGTCACAGGCATGAGGTGTTTGTGTAGCATGCGCACGACACCTCGCGAGGAAGGGGGAGTAGTCCAAGGGGGGGAGAGACCATAAAAATAAAAGGCAAAGTTGGTACGACGGCACCGCTTCCCCTCAGCCAGCCAGGGCTGGGCCTCCGCAAGTGCCTTCACCTCTCCCAGGCCCGGATTACCCAGCGGGCCTCTCTCCGGCACAGGCGCGCTGAGGCGGCAGCTCAGGAAGAGGAAAATGGAACAAACAACCCCACCGTTGCTGCTGCCGGGATCATTAACCAGCCTGGCCGAGCTCCCTTCCCGTCACTGCCTCTCTCCTCACCTCGGCAGGCTCATTCGACCCCCTCCAGAGAAGCACAAGCTCCATCCCTCCCCCCCTACAGTCTCACCGCTTCGGATCCGGAGGGAGAAGCCGAGGCTCCGCCAGGTCCGCGCAGCTCCGGAGGCCGGGAGAGAGCGTCCTCTCGTCACGCCGGCTCGGCCTATACTGCCCAGGCCTGAGCCGGCGATTTCGCACATGCGTACAACGCATCGGCATTGTACGCATGTGCGAAATCGCCGGCTCAGGCCTGGGCAGTATAGGCCAAGCCGGCGTGACGAGAGGACGCTCTCTCCCGGCCTCTGGAGTCGCGTGGACCCGGAGGGAGAAGCCGGGAGGGAGGGAGGCGGCGGGCAGGCGGCGTGCCACCCGACTGACCTTCCCATGCCACTCTGTGGCACACGTGCCACGGGTTGGCCACCACTGTTCTAGAGGGTCACTTGCCCCCTTCAGTTTCAAGGTTTCCCTTTTAGTTGTTTTCCAAGCTTTCATTAGTTACCCGTGCATCCCCCCCAAATAAGCATGCGAGACAAAGCCTTGGATTAAAGTCCACTTTTATTAATTCTTAAATAGGTGAACTGCAGCAGAGGAGAGGGGTTTATCATTCAAATTCTAAACCATGAGCTTTATTTAACATAACTTAAATCCCCCAAAGCGTGCGAGATCTAATTTGGGGGAAAACGGCCCTAGCCGTCTGCCTCCCCCAATTTAACGGGCATCACAGCCGGGCTCAACCCTAACTTGGCCCCTGGCCAAGCTCGCCTATCATTGCCAACCCCCAAAGGGGTTGAGACAGCTGGACAGCACAGACCCACCTCAGGAAACCCTGAAGGTGGTCTACCCTTCCAGCCATGGTGTTTGCCAGCCAGCCTCTCCGATCCAGGTCAGTACCGTGTGAGCGGTTCTGGCTCGCCCCTTAGCTTTGCTTACCTCCAGATGTATGCCAAGTATCTGCAACCCTGGCTACCCCCCCCCCCAACGCTACCTACCTAAAGAAAAGTGACCAGTGAAAACCTATTTAGAGGAACCCACCGAAAACCGCAGTCCGGGGTAGGCGAAAAACCCATATCCACTGGCCAATCAGGCTATGAGAAAAAATTCCTAATGGCCCCCTCGGGCGGCCAGCTAACCTCGGACTGAAGGCAAGGGCAGGTGGGCAGCTCCGGGGCGTGACTGACAAGCGCCGCGTGAAGCGTTCGCTTTGGCCCCGTCACTCCTGCCCCCCATGTGATAATAGCAGCCAATCAACTGCTAATAGCCTCCCGACTTTAGCCCAGCGAGCTCGGGCTGGTGCCGGGCACTTGGCGCCAACCACCAAAGAGGGAGTCAGCGCTTTTTTCACTAAACAGTTTCAAAGTACCCATCTACCCATTACCTAATAAGCTAAACTAAGTATAAGTGATTATAACATCTTTAGAATGTCTGAGTTTCTTTACCCTTCTTGTCCAGGGTTCACTTGTGTTACAACTATTGCTTTATTGCTTACCTAGATATGACGTAGAAGAAAAGGAAAGGGATTGTTTTGACTGTCCATCAGGGCTACAATACGGTACAGACTCAAGAGTGTATGCCGAGAGGCTTTTTGCTCTCTTTTCAAGATCATGGCTGCTTTTTTTTTTTTTTTTTGCTCTTTCAGAGACTTTCTAAAAAATCCTTTCTAACAACAAATGTGTCAGGAAACACGAGGGGAGATGAGCCGGTTGCCTCCCTATGCCCTTTCAATCTCCCTTTAAGCCAAGAAGGATGAAATCAGGGTTGAAAGGCTGATCATGGGAAGATGAGAAGGTTGCCTACTATAATTCTGTATAGTCTCCAATCCATCTCAAGAGGAAATAACTCAGTTCTTTGACAGTATTAATACTGCAGTAAATTTCATTAGGTCACATACAAGTATTAAATTATCCTATTACTAAAGGGGAGACAGAAAAGAGATAGAAACTCACACTCTCAAACTCACACTCTCAAATATTACAAAGGCCCAAGGACGAATTTTTCAAAATATTGTAGTATCATCAAGTGTCAGGTTTGGAAGGGTTATTTCAGGGCTTGCTCAGGATAAAGGTATTTCTGCATTGCAGTTAGAATCTAGAATAATGTTTAATACCAGACGGGCAGCCCAATCTAGTGTAAGATCTGCTGCTGCGTGCTAAGCATGCTGCACTGGATCCTGCGTGGGATTGGGCCCACGCCAGCAGAACTGGGGCAGAACATGGGGGAAAGCCCAAGCGGCTCCGATGGGCCTTCCTGGATGTGCACTGGCAAAATGGCTGGCAAAAATCCGGGGAGGCTATATAAGTAGGCCAGGCCGGGGAAGGGGGTTCGGATATCAGCAGAGTGTGCTGCCGATATTCCCGCCCCCATCCGTGGCCTGACCGTCAAATTCCCCCTTCCCCACCACCCCGGCCCACCCTCCCACCGCCTGGCACAGGACCTACTTGCATCAGGCAGCTGGGTCCTCTTCTGCCAGTGGAGTGAGCTACGCCAGCTCGGTGCCGGTGCTGCTTGCTCCACGGGTGCTGCAAACACCCTGTGCTGGCGGAGCCCTCGCTGGTGTGAAGATACGCAGGATTCCGCCATACGGATTGTCAATGATTTGGCCAGGGACATCAAACATACAGCCATGGGCTGTATCCAGCCCATGGAAGCTATTTATCCTTTATTGTCATGATCATGGAGGAGTTTGTAAGGAGGAGTTAGAATCTAGAATAATGTTTAATACCAGACGGGCAGCCCATTCTATTGCACGATCTATTGCAGCGGGCTAAGCACGCTGCACTGGATCCTGTGTGGGATTGGGCCCACACCGGCAGAACTGGGGCACATCATGGGGGAAAGCCCAAGAGGCTCCTATCGGCCTTCTTGGATGTGCGCTGGCAAAATGGCCGGCACAAATCCGGGGAGGCTGTATAAGTAGGCCAGGCCAGGAAGGGGGTTTGGATATCAGCAGAGTGTGCTGCCGATATTCCCTCCCCCTGTATCCAGCCCATGGAAGCTATTTATCCTGCACTGTCATGATCATGGAGGAGTTTGTAAGGAGGGCACTGGCACGGATACACTATGACCAGCATGATTTGGGGCAACCAAACTCACGAGAACAGTGGAGAACAATGGTTGCAAGCTTTGGCATGAGACTCAGAAACACTGATTGAACTTACTTGGAAGTAAAGTTGAAGGTGGCAATGCCAGCGGAGGAGGTATGGAGGATGCCATAGTTAGTGTGTGTGGAGGGAATAAAAGGAGAGCACCAGCAGCAGATGGGAGTTAAAGAGCAGAAGAGGGAGGATGGAGAGAGCCAACAGGAGCAAAATGCACAGATTGAAAAGCAGCGGGACAAGGTATGGTGGGCTAGTGGAAGGTGAGTGGAGGCAGTGGGTCAGCCACTCAAGTCAAGAAGCAGGGAGAAAGGAAGAATGAGAAAGAAATAAAGGATCCCAGGAGAAGGAAAAGCAGACAGAAGGAGGCCAGTTGACTGCTTAATGACGTCACTTCTGGCACGCAGCAGGCACCATGAATCCTGTTTGACCAGCTGTATGAAATGAGTTTGACACCTCTGAGCTAGTTCATATAGATCTATGTCCTTCTCAAATTTAGAATACAATATAGGATTTTGACTTCAATTTTAAGTGCACAAATGAATAATGTAAGAGGAACATGTATTTATGAAGGTCAAGCCAGTTTCTTTAAAAGGAAGGCAGTACTAAAAAGGTATAAAAAGGAATCTAAAAGCTGTAAAAAGGAATATAAAGCCTGCACTGGCCTTGCTGCATGGAAAGTTAGAGTAGGTAGGATTAGACTGCCTGTCAAATTGTGCTTTACAAAATCAAAGTAGTCTCTCTCTAAACCAGAACGTTCTGAGGAAGATCTCCTGGATGAGTAGTCATTCCATGACTCATACAACTCCAAAGAAGGAGAGGTATACATATTGAAAGCGTTGAAAATGACAGAATGATGATGGAATAGAACCACTACAAGCACACCTTGGACAAACAATACAACATAAAAGATTAGTTCGTAAGGCAATATTATTCATCTTTGTGATGCTTATCAAATCGTTCCAATAAAGCTCTCCTTATATTCCCTGGTCTTTTTTGGTGCCGGTCTCGAAGATCTTCAATTGCAGTTTTTGTCTGTTAAAATGAAGAAGGAAAGCATAACATTATTGTCTATATAAGGTGAGAGATCCCAACTAAAGTGACAGACGGCCACTTTTTGACTGAGGAAGCACTTGTGTTTCTGATCTCAGTCTATTCCTTCCAGATGCACTTTTTCCACCGAAATCATTTTCAGAATAGATCATCCTTGAGGAGTCAGGTATTGACACATATGGGCCTTACGGAAGAGAAGGCACCTAGGTACTTTCCACCTCTACCAGTGGCGACGTTACAACCCCAGTGGGTGGCCGCCAATGCGACGCCCCCCACGTCACACCACAGGCTACGCCCCCTGGGGGTGTGACATCATTATCGTGCACTGCGGCACAGCTTGGAACACACACACACCATTTTGGAAGGCTTTTCGTAACCAAACGTCTCCAGGGTGCACGGAAGGGCCCAACTCACGAACGGACGCAGCTGCACACATCATCCAGGATCCAGGTACATCCCCCGTGCGCCCCCTGCCCCTACCCTGATGACGCTTCTGACCTCTACTCATGAAGGAAAACTAAAAATGGAAAGCAGCCATTTGTTCAGGCCAAAAGTCAGTTTGGCTACTTAAGTGTTGAAGTTTAATACATGCAAAATCTTGTTGGGATACGAACTGCCCAATCCTATCCGTCATCTGTGTTTCCTTTCTGATACTCGTTTTCTGGCAGTGCAGTGTGATTAGCAATGTTCCAGAACATGATGTGCTTTTGCATGCTATCAGACCACTGTCACAAATGGCAAGCAGCACCAGTGGTGCGGAAGTGGCTTGTGTGGCTCTTCCCAAACCAGTACGTTGGTGCAGGGAGTGGGTGGTGGGTGAGGAGGAGGAGGAAGATCAGGGTGGGGATTGGGGCTGCTGGAAGGTGTGTCAGGGTTTGCAGGGGGGTGGTTATTGGTGGGAAAGGAGCCATGGTCTTCAGAGGCGTAGGTAGGTCATTTGATACTCGCGGCCCATAAATCTTTTTCTATAACTTTTGATAGTACACAGATAATTTGATATGGTAGTGGCCAATTTTGGCCACTAGTGGAGTCAACCTCCCCCACCCCGAAGACTGGCAACCGAGGCTTTATTCCCCCGGGGACCCTCTAGCTATGCCACTGGTCTTATTACTCCCCCTTGGGTTATCTCGGACTTGTGTCAGCCAGCAATCTGGTGCATATCCGAGTAGAACCATAGGGCAATAGCAAAGCTTACCTGGAGGTAAGGGAACAAAAGCTCCCTTACCTTGAGGAGGCTGCCTGACACCCCCCCCCAAAGCATCATGAGATGCAGTATGTGCCTCCAGAATGTGGCTGCATCAGTGTAAGAAGAGAGGGATAGGATTGAAGCATACATGTCTGGGTTGCAGTCTGGCTTCACACAGCACAGAGCTCCATTGTCAGCAGCAACTTCTGCTTGCAGAAGGAGAGCCGAATGTACCATTTCCAGCAATCTTACAGCCTTACAGTCCCCAGCAGCAGATAAACTCTGTGCATTCAGAAGCCCTGATGTGATTTGCAGCCCGAGATTGTGGGAACTTTCCAAGTGGAAATAGGGTGCAAATCCCAGTTTGAGTTAGGGGCAGGTTTGAAGAGCTGTAGCCTCTTTGAATTGGGACCATTCACATAACTCGATATCACTAGAGAATGAAGTCAAGTAGGCCTTAGGTAGCATTACTAACAACAAAGCAAGCGGAAATTATAATGTCCGAGCTGAGCTACTTAAAATCCTAAATGATGATGCTTTTAAAGTGCTGCACTCAATATTCCAACAAATTTGGAAAACTCAGCAATGGCCAAAGGATTGGAAAAGGTCAGTTTATGTTCCAATTCCAAAGAAGGGCAGTGCCAAATAGTGCATTCAGAAGAAGCCCTGATGTGATTTGCAGCCCGAGCTTGTGGGAACTTTCCAAGTGGAAATAGGGTGCAAATCCCAGTTTGAGTTAGGGACAGGTTTGAAGAGCTGTAGCCTCTTTGAATTGGGACCATTCACATAACTCAATGGGGCTGCTCTTTGACCGTAATAAAGATATTGATTGATTGACATAACTCGATGGAGTGCTTGTATTTGTGAACAGTCTTGCTTTGAATAATTGCCCCGTGACTAAGGAAAGCTACAGTCAACATCTGAATGACACATGGATATCTCTGTGTATGTGGAGAGAGAGAGAGAGAGAGAGAGAGATCTATGCATTTCTCACAGTGTAATGTAAATTAAAGTGGGAGAAAGAATGAGTGATGAACATCATACACAAATAATGAACCCCATTCCTGGTCTCATGTAAGGAAGAGCTACATCTGCCAAGTGTGATTAGAAAAGAAAAAAAGGAAATTTGTCCTTCAAGATACCAATAGATGCGGAATTTGATTCTGCTTTGATATAAGTGTAGAGTTAACATACTTTTTCAGCCAGCTCCTTAGCAGTGATGTTTGGATCATACGGGATGGGTTCTCCAATATACGTACGAAGTTTAACTGGGAAGCCTCCATACATAGGAAGGAATAGCCACCGATTTCGCTCATAGACCCATCTCGACAACCCTGTGTGTAAAATGGAACAATGTTTTGATTCACAACTACTTGATATCAGATTTGAAATGAACTGATTGTTTGAATTTTTGACCTTTGCAAATAATCGAAACAGATGTCTCAATTTACGGGATTGCTTGAATAGAGCACTGATACCCAGTGTCCTGTTAAAATGAGAACTGTGGCCAAAAAGGAAAATGTTTGCTGCCATGAGACCTTTTGGAGATGACCTGTGAGCTGTGACTTTGGATGAACATGTGTCAGACTGGACTGTATTATGACACAATGCCGCTTGTGTTCCTGCCATGAGCAATGCTGAAGAAAGGTCTCCCCAAGAAGCATGAGGGAAAAACCTGACCAGCTGCCTGCCTCCATTTTAACATGTGTCCAAGGTGAAAAGCCTGAGCAGCCTCCATGTGGTCAAAAAGCTCTCACAAACAACTCTGCATTCCCCCCCACTGTGATGCTAAATATCTTCCAGACAGAAGACAAATACCTTGCTACCTGAGATGACTCCACTCAGCCTTTGCTTTTGTCTCTTTTAAGTACCGACCATCAAGCCAGATCTCCTCACCATCCTCCCAAGAGGCTCCACATGTGCACATTCTAGCAAACTATACACTAACAGCAACTGTCTGGCTCCCAAGCAGGCTCAATCCACAATGAATCCAGGGTCAACGAAGCCATCTGCCCTCTTCCCTGCCCCCTCACCCTACCCTGTCTCCTCCCACAGATCTACCTCCAGCCCAAACAAAGTATTTCTTTTTGCAGCGTAAGACCCCAAAACTCCTCCCCTGTGTGTAGGCTTAAAACGCAGGCTGCCAACCTGGCAGCCCCCCTCTCTCTTCTTTCTTACACAGGCACAAGGGTGAGCTCTTGGCTTCTCTCTCTGCTTCCCTCCATTTTCCCCCTTCCCTCCCCCCCCTTGACTTGACTTCGCTCTCAGTCATCCTACAGACTGCTAGTTCTGAACTGCAGTTCAGACCCAATTTGTTTCTTCCTCCTTTTTCATTCACTGTTGTGCCAGAATTACAGCATTTGCAGCATCAGAGGTGAATTCTCCAGGATTATTAGGTGACTATGACCCCAGTGAATCAAGATCCCTTCTAAATCTCTACTTCTACCTAAGTTCCTAGATCTCGTATGCTTTGGAAGTATGATTGAAGTGATGCATATTGAACTGTATTTTTTTTGTATGATTCTTGCCTGAACTATTTAGTAAATATTGGAAAGCAACCACGTGTGTTCTCAATAATATTTAAAAAGGAATTCTGTGAAGCTGGACTCTGGTATACACAGGTAAAGATCCCAAAACATGCCAACTTGCCTTATTTAAAGCTATTCCCCAAATTAACTGGCATTTTGGCTAACAGCACTCTATTCTACCCTACAATCTTCCACAGTACATCACTATGCAGCTTGTTGCAAATCAGTCTGTCGCACGGCCTGCACTGCCCATGTATACAACTTTTCCCATTGCTGCCAGAATAGATGAATAACTCTATAACACGTTACAGAATTTGGTTGGGCTTCCACACTCGTCTTCTCCCCATAATATCCCAGCATAGATTATCATTGTATTCTAAATCTAATGGGTAATATGCAATGGGTAATATGTAACTGTGGCAAATTCTTAAAGAGATGGGGGTACCAGACCACCTTACCTGTCTCCTGAGAAACCTGTATGCGGGTCAAGAAGCAACAGTTCAGACCGGCTATGGAACAACCGACTGGTTCAAAATTGGGAAGGGAGTACGGCAAGGCTGTACATTGTCACCCTGCTTATTTAACTTATATGCAGAGTACATTATGAGAAATGCAGGGCTGAATGAATCGCAAGCCGGAATCAAGATTGCCGGGAGAAACGTCAACAACCTCAGATATGCAGACGATACCACCCTAATGGCAGAAAGTGAAGAAGAACTAAAGAGCCTCTTGATGAGGGTGAAAGAAGAGAGTGCAAAAGTTGGCTTGAAACTCAACATTAATAAAACTAAGATCATGGCATCTGGTCCCATCAATTCCTGGCAAATAGAAGGGGCAGAAATGGAAGCAGTAACAGATTTTACTTTTCTGGGCTCCAAGATCACTGCAGACGGAGACAGCAGCCATGAAATTAAAAGACGCTTACTCCTTGGAAGGAAAGCTATGGCAAACTTAGACAGCATAATAAAAAGCAGAGATATCACCATGCCAACAAAAGTTCGCATAGTCAGGGCGATGGTGTTCCCAGTAGCAATGTATGGTTGCGAGAGTTGGACCATAAGGAAGGCTGAGCGTCGAAGAATAGATGCTTTCGAACTGTGGTGCTGGAGACGACTCCTGAGAGTCCCTTGGACTGCTAGGAGATCAAATCAGCCAATCCTAAATGAAATCAACCCTGACTGTTCCCTGGAAGGACAGATACTAAAGCTGAAACTCAAATATTTTGATCACCTAATACGAAGAGAGGACTCTCTGGAGAAGACTCTGATGCTGGGAAAGATTGAAGGCAAAAGGAGAAGGGGAAGGCAAAGGATGAGATGGTTAGACAGCATCACCAATGCAACGAACATGAAAATGAGCGAGCTCAGGAAGATAGTGGAGGACAGGAAGGCCTGGTGGGATATGGTTCATGGGATCACGAAGGGTCAGACATGACTTAACGATTGAACAACAACAATATGCAATCATCACACATTATCACAATACTAAACGGGACAGCAAAAAGCAGAAAATGAGTCCTTCCAATTTAGCTAACCTTGAATGCAATAAACTATACCAGAGTTTTCCAACCTATGGTATGCATACCACCGATGGTACACAGAAAAACCTCTAATAGTACGCAACAGGCTGGACCTTATCAGCTGCTGCAATCAGCAGCTGAGTTTGTCATCGGCTGTGAGTGTCTGTTTTAAAAGTTCTCATGAGTCTCCTGCCCTCCGTCTCCTGTCCACCGAGTAAGCTTCCCTGGTGAGTCAGCTTCTCTCTTCCTGTCATGGAGTGTTGCATTGTAAAACAAACAGAGGAGGAAGTGCTTTGAAGTGCCGGAAAACAGAGTGGGTACGAGGGGAGCAACATGCATAGACTATGCTGTGACTGACTAGCTTACTCACTTAGAAGATAGAGGCTAATTAGTCTTATCAGATCGCTGTTTCACCTTTAAGAAGCAAAAACGCTCAGTTTTCAGATCTGTAGAGATCGAAATCACGCTGCTTTCTGTCACTTCCTGGTTGCTCAGTTTCCCCCCTCCCTTCCCCAAGATAGCCCCAGATTGCACTCAGATATCTTATCAGTGATCTGACTAATTAACCTCTATCTAATCTAAGTTAGTAAGCTAATCAGTCACAGTCCTAAAAACAGAGCGTTTCGCAGCCAAAAGGTAAGAAAACCAGAGTGAGCGGGTACGAGGGGAGCGGCATGCATAGACTCTATGCTGTGACTGCCTAGCTTACTCACTTAGATGATAGAGGCTAATAAGTGTTATCGGATCACTGTTTCACCTTTAAAAAGCAAAAATGCTCAGTTTTCAGGACTGTAGAGATCGAAATCACGCAACTTTCAGTCAGAAGCATTGTGGGGGTGATGCGGTGGGCCCCAGGGTGGGGACCGGACGTGGCGGTGAAGGGGCACACTTACCTACGGGGTGCATTCTCTCTGCCGGGTTTGTCCTGGAGCTGGGCTCTCCCACCCGCCCTGGAACTGCTTCGGCTCCAAAATAGGGAGAAAAATGGCGGGGGTGTGTGATTGGAGTCGCGCTGGGCGCACGCGCATCGTCACGCTGGCCGCGCACCGACAACTTTCATGGGGGCGTGGCGTCGGCGCCCCCCCCAGGATCATCTCTGCTTGCAGTCACTTCCAGGTTGCTCAATTTCCCCCTCCCTTCCCCAAGATCACCCCACAATGCACTCCCATATCTTATCAGCGATCTGATAAGAATAATCAGCCTCTAACTAAGTTACTAAGCTAATCAGTCACAGTCCTAAAAAGAGAGCGTTGGCAGCCAAAATAGAAGAAAACCAGAGTGAGTGAGTGAGTGAGTGAGTGAGTGAGTGAGTGAGTGAGTGAGGTGCCATTGGTGGCACATAAGTAAACCTAATACTCAAGTAGTCCTGACTTACAATTCATTTTAATAATTAATAATAATTAATTAGCATAGGTAGTACCTTAAAAAAATTGACCATGACAGGTGGTAAACTTGCCAACAAGGTTGGGAACTTCTAACTACGCCACTACACTAGGTGGACAGACTCACGGCATTTATTAATAATACATATTTCATTGAATCAAATTATCCATATCCTGACCTCTCATAGCAACTAAAAAAAAGGGGCACCGAAGGACGCAGGAAGACCTAAAGCCAAATCCTAGGAATTGAAGCCAATTCAGAGTCATGATGGCTACATGTCAGTTTTCCCCATATTATTTCTACACTGGTTTATTTAATTGTATCATGTCTTATGAAGAACATTTGTGGCATAAATAGGCAAATGCAGCCTCCATTGACATCTTAGATGTTCTCTACACATTGTCAGCAAATATGCTATAGTTCAACTGCTGGAAGCATTTGTTTTGTCCAGCCATCACCAAGCAATGATCATCTCCTAGTATAAGGGCCCTAGGCAGTCTACAGTGTCCAATCTACTCAAATCATATTTCTTGATCACCATCAGAAATGAAACATAATCATGCACGACATCATTAGACTTACGGTATTTAAAAAATGAGCCACTGGTAATAAGATTGTAGAACCTATTTGCAAAGGGTTTCCATAAAAGAGACCTGGTACAAATTCATGAGGTCTCTAATGTCAGAGCCTGAGAGGAATTTTATCAGGGGGTACAAAGTTTAATTTGGGCCCCTTCTCAAAGGGAGGGGGCAAAACAGCGTGGAGGGGCAGCGATATCTGGAAAAGTTAACAGAGCCCTGGTCTACCAGACGTCCCGATGTAGCTCCCAGGTCAACATGCTCGGTAGACCTGGCCTGGCCACTGTCTTACTCTCTATGAGGCTATCTGAAATCCCAGGAAATTTCTGGGGGCCCCTCCTTTGACTCCTGAGCCCCCTTTTTGACTCTGGGCCCAGGTACAATTTACCCCCCCTCTCATGGGCCCCATCCAATGTAGGCAGTGAAAACATTAAAGATGACATTGAACTAGATTGGATAACACGATTCACCTACACCCATCTCTGATCCATAAAGTGTGCTACTTTGCCCTCCAAACGTACATGGAGGGTGGAATGTCACACGATTATGGATTGTTCGCACATTGTGTCCACCACTTGAATATGTAGGATGGAATGGCTACTGGGTGATGAACAGAATATGTGTTCCCTCATTTCTTTTGCAGGGGGGCGAATCATATGGTATGATTTGAAGTGTTCCATTAATTAACAGCCAAATCCTAACTAAATGACTAAATTGAGCGCACACTGTTTCCTGGCAGGGGGGGCTGTCTGGAGGCCTCCTTGAGGTAGGAAGATTTCATTCCCTTACCCTGGGTCTCCTTGGATCAGAGGACAGGGAATGGGGTTAGCATATGGCGCATGCCAGTGCCGCAGAGATCAACCCCCTGCCTCTCTTGTTCTGCCTCCTGTCCACCTCCTCCCTGCCCAGAAACTCCTCTGTTCCTTCCGCTCCTCGCCCTGTTCCACCCATATCCAACCAACCCCCGTCCGTACCACTGGCATCTCTCTGCTGCCGGAGCTAGCCAGCTGCAGCAGTGGCCTTCCAGCACTGCCTCCTTTTATGGTGGTGGACCTAAAATGGCAGCCAGTGGCATGCTGCACCCGCTGCCATTTGACCAGTTACGACACTGGAACTGTATAAATGGTCATATGGCGAACCATGTTTGGTTGTCGTAATGTGTAGTGCAATCCTAATTAGGATTGGGTTGGCCATATATGAAGGAATTTAGGAAATGTGACTCACGTGTATTTCCAAACGTCCTGAATGCTTCACGAATATTTTGCGTAAACATTGGGATGATGGGCTGAAAAACATGAAAAGAAGTATGAATATTGGAGACTATTTTAGTCCTTACTCTTCTTGCTGTTCTATTAAGGAACAGGAGGCACGCTCCAGAAAAATAAATACAACAAGTCCTCACTCAAAGTTGTTGATAGGTTCTTCTTGGAAACTGTGACTTTAAGAGAAACAACTTATAATGAAACCAATTTTCCATAGATTAATTGATAAATGTAAATGTTCCTATGGCATTTGACCATCAACCTTAAAACAAAACGACTGTAAACAAAACTACTAAGTTAAGACTTGCTGTATTTCAAAAGCATTACTTTCCAGCAAGGATATAAACTTCCTTGGATAGAATTGGGCCATGTGTCTCATAGACATTTCTTTCCTAGTTCATTTGGATTATTGCATCAATAGAGTTGAAATAGTCCTGTTGCTTCAAAAGTGGAAACAATAACTTTTGGAAAATTTTATTTTGATGCATGACTTTGAAATGGTAAGGCAATATTTTTATTATCAACTTGACAAGTTTGATTTTTTACACTTCTTTTTTCAACATTTTTAACAAACATCCCTATATCCACCATCTATTGTTGGGAATAAATAACACAGAGACCCTGCAGTTACCATTTCCATATAGAATGAAAATTGAGCTCTCCATTGAGAAAAAAGGTACCAAGGGAGGACTTGATCAAGATCAGGACCTGTGATGAATACCCTGTTATTGCTCCCCTCTTTTTGGCCCGTTTCCCCTTATTTTTTTGACACTTCTGGCTCCCCAGAAGCTCCTGTGCATGTTGAACAGCCTAAAAAGCTGCTGGCAAGCAGCCTTCATACTATGTTCAAAGCTTCATTAATAGGAAGCAGATGGTTTTCTGGATTCAGAAAATTCCTGATGCTGTACAGTATCTTTTCTGCTTAGCAATAAGTCTCCCTTGCCAACTGAGCATCTGCCAAATTTGGCAGGATTAACATACTGTTGCATGGAGTTCCTGTGGGAAGTGTTTTTGAGTAGCATCCCAGCTCCATCTGCTGGGCATTACAGCATCAATTCCATATAACCTTTTCTTTATGCTCAACCAGCCAAGATTAGGCATTTCCCATCAGCCTCCTTGTACTTTTTCTACCTTCCCCCCCCCCCCATTTAATTCATTTTCTTTTGGACTTTTATTAAAACTAGTTATAATTGAGCTCCTTGTCAGCCTAGCCCATGTTCATAGGTAATTCAGGCAGAAATCTATACACACTTTCCTAGGGTTAAGCCCCAACTCAATGGAATTTACTTCTGAGCAGACATGCAAGTGTGTTGTCTCATTTCGTCACCCTGCAGACACTACTGTGGCTTTGAATTTTAATAAGAACTCTTGGAGTTCAGTGTTCTCCTGGGAGGAGGCGTTTTCCCAGATAGCCACCCCCTGTCTGTTCTCTGTAGACTGGGATTGTGGCAGTGAATACAATCTACCAAGGTTTGTTCCTCATTCAATTGCTGGGCCAGTAAAGGGGAAGCAGGGAGCAGGAAAGGATGCATATGCACTAACTACAAGATGTGATTCACCTTGGTCAGCCTGCACTTTCCTTGGCACCTATTCACTGACGGGATCATGACTGAGGGAAAATATGACAGCCCATCTTCCTGCATCATGCCACAATTCCAATCTGAATCGAAGCTCCAGAGCAGTGGCGGCATGAGCTGGCGTGGGTTCAGCACAGTCAGCCGGCTCGGCATGTCACCCCCATCCCCCACTGGCCTGTTAGCCCCCAGGCACGTCTACCACCCACCCCAGGTTCAGTAACCACCCATCCCAGGGCCGCGTCACCCCCCCCCATACTCACCCCTGGAACTGGTAAGCTGAGCCGTGTCTTCCTTGCCGGCTCGACTGCTTCTGAATAAGCTCAAAAAGGCTTCGAGTTGCGCATGTGCATACCACTTCTCAAAGCCTTGCCCTCAGAAGGGTCGAACAAAGACCCAATTGGGTCTTGAAGTTTGCCCTCAGAAGGGCTGAACCAAGACCCAGTCGGGTCTTTGTTCGACCCTTTCGAGGGCAAGGCTTTGAGCAGCGTTGTGCGCATGTGCCGCTCGAAGCCTTGTTGGGCCTATTCAGAAGCCGCCGAGCCGCCGAGCCAGATGCGGCTTGGCTTCCCGGCTCCAGGATTGACACGCCGGGATGAGGATGAATGTAGTGGTGGGTGTTGCACTGGGATTGCCAGCGCGTCACCCCCCTGGCGCATCACACACTCTGGTTGCTTCACCCCGGACGTTCGATCCCCCCCGCATCATGCACCAATAACGTCACTGCTTCAGTACTGCTACTTCCATTATAAAAACAAGCATGAATGGGGGTGGGGGGAACGGGAGGGAGTGGGGTGGATCAAGTCTGACAGGGGGCAGTTTCAGGTGCAGCAGCGCCTGCCGAATCCAACCCCCTTACTGGGCCTGATCTACCTGAACAATGTGGACTTGTACCAGAGATATTGCTGGTGCAGGTCCGAGTTGACCCATAGCTCCTGTTGGAGCTTATCCTGAACAAAGGGGACAAATGTCCTCTTACCCTGAGGAGACCTCCAGTGGCGAAAATTCACCCACAGGATGCAGTAGAGTCTGCACTAGTGCTTCTGCATCAGAGCAAGGTAGTTTAGGTAGGGTTGGGCTGTTAGTTTCAGTTTCAGTTTTGTTGCAGTTTCCTAGCTCATATTTCTTGAGTCGACAAATTACGTTTGTACATAAAACGCATTTCATACTGCCTTACATAATTGTGAAGGAAAAAATATGTACCCTGTAGGAATTACTCACCACTTTGGCCTCTAAAGCCACTTGGGCAAAACCTGTACAGTTACCCCACACCAGGGTGTATTTTCTGTCACTAAAGTTTAATTCTCTAAGTCCACCAGGTGGGTTTCCCAATTCCGCTGAGGAAGATGCGGCTCGGCTTGCCGGATCCGGGAGTGATGTGCTGGGATGGGGATGAGTGTAGCGGGGGGGGGGGTGACGTGATGAGATTCCCAGCGTGTCACCCCCAGCGCATCACACCATTCGGGTGCTTCACACTGTGCTTTCCGCCCCCGCCACGCAACAGTAACGCCACTGCTCCAGTGCTGCTACTTCCATTATATATTAAAAAAGCATGAATGGGGCAGGGGCGGAACAGTAGCGAGTGGGGTGGATCGAGCATGAGAGGGGGCTGTTTCAGGTGCAGCAGCGCCTGCCGAATTCAAACCCACTTCCTGGGCCTGATCCGCCTGAACAATGTGAACATGCACCGGAGATATCGCTGGTGCAGGTCTGAGTTGATCCATGGCTGCTGTTGGAGGTTATACTGGCCCAAGGGGCCAAATGTCCCCTTACCCTGAGGAGACCTCCAGTGGCAAAAACTCATCCACAGGATGCAGTAGAGGCTGCGCTGGTGCTGCTACATCACTGCACAGGAATTTAGGTAGGGTTGGGCTGTTAGTCTCAGTTTTGTTGCAGTTTCCTAGCTCATATTTCTTGAGTCGACAAATCACGTTTCTACATAAAACGCATTCCATAATGTCTTACATAATTGTGAAGGAAAAATATGTACCCTGGAGGAATTACTTACCACTTTGGCCTCTAAAGCCACTTCGGCAAAACCTGTACGGTTACCCCAGAGCAGGGTGTAGTTGCTATCGCTAAAGTTTAATTCTCTAAGTCCTCCAGGTGATATTCCCAATAATTTGCCTGCCTTCAGAAGTTCCACACACTCAGCTTTGTTGTAATCTGCACAACCGATCAAGTCAAGAAACGATTTAATTCCTGCGAAAACAGAACAGGACATGTAAATATGACATGGAATAGTTCATTCTCCAGTGGTTCCTAGGTCTGGCCCAGTGTAGCGTTGGGTAGCTCCTCCCATTCCGGTAGGCAGGGTCAGATGAATAAGTCCTTATAGGAGGGGAGGGACTCCCGTCCTCCCCAGTCTGACCTTTCCTTCGCCAGTACAGGGTACTTTGCATGCTGGAAAGATGCCTCACAAAACTAAGTCTACTGAGGAGCCGCCTCGGAGCCACAGCGGTAGAACGGCGGCATCCTCGGACGAGTGAGTAGCGGTGGCCCGGCACAGACCCCCCCTCCGCAACCGATAGGTGGCCATCTAACAGTCGAGCCTACCGGCTGGTTCAGGAACCACGGGGCTGGGTTTTCTCCCCAGCTGCGGGCTAGGGTGGGCGGCGGGAGACCAGCGGCAGCCGAAAAATCCCCCCCCCTCTCGACGACCTAACCTGACGAGGGTAGCAGCGGGACTGCGGGAGACAAGCCCGGACTGGCTCCAGTGGATGCTGACAGCCCCTGGTCTGACCTGGTGGCAGCCAGAAGATCACGCTACTCCCTCACGAATGGGAGGACTGCGACTCAGAGGAAGACGATCAGCTCTCGGACGAGGCAGCTGAAGCCGACTCACAAGGGCTGCGCCTTTTTCCGCCGGAACTCTTCCACCAGATGTGTCGCAAGGTAATGAGGTTACTAGAGCTTCAGCCTCACCAGGAGGGGGACGCTGCTGCCTCAACCTCCACAGAACCCTGGGATGCTGCTGCAGCCTTCCTGGCTAGGAGGGAGGAATCTTCGGGTTTCCCTCTCCCCCAGCCGTTCCGGCTCCTGCGAGATTGTGAATGGGCCGCTCTGGCCAAGTATAAAGACACTCCTAAGACTGCTGCGAGGTGGTACACCGTCGCCCCTCAGGAAATGGAGCTTCTGCGATCTCCCCTCGTGGACACGCCTGTTGCTGCCCTGGGTTCGGCATCAGTGCTACCGGTCAAGGGTGATGGCCTGCCCAAGGACCCGGCCGATGGGAGAATAGAGGTGGCTGCCAAGAAGACCTTTGAGGCAGCAGCAGGTTCCTTCCAAGCTTCAGTGGTTTGCTCCTTGTTCGCCAGGGCTGCCTTTATGTGGGTCACTAATCTGATGGAGCAATATGAGGTCCCGAGGGCAATTCGCTATGAGCTGAGGAAAATATCCCTGGCTCTGGCCTTCACAGCCGATGGCACCTCGGACGCCCTACAGATGGCGGCAAGGGCTATGGCCTCGGTAAGGAGGAACACCTGGCTACGGAATTGGGATGTGGACGCTGCTTCGGTAGCCAGGGTTGTGGGGATACCCTTCAAGGGAGGCAAACTTTTCGGGGAGGCCCTAGACCCCCTACTGGTCGAAACACGGGGTAAGAAGAAAGTGCTGCCCGTGAGGGAAAGGGCCCCACGCCAGACAGGCCGGCAGTCCCAGCGGCCTTTTCGGCCCTTTCGATCCTCACCCAGACCTCCACTGGGCCGGTCATCTGGGCCTTCTCGATCAGCCTGGACCCCTCGCGGATCGGGACCTGGACAACGTTCGTCTCAACGCCACCCCAGGTCTCCCAGTTCCAACAAGCCCTCGACAGCCTGACGCCGCCGGGGCTCCCATGGTATGGGTCGGGGCCCGTCTGTTGGAGTTCGCGGACAGATGGGACCTGATCACCTCGGACCAGTGGGTACTCCGACTGGTAAGGCAGGTGTACTCCCTGGAATTTCGTTCCCTCCCCGGACACAGATTCCTGGAGGTCCGTCGGCCTTCCAGTGACCTCAAGCATTCCCAAACGCTCCATGCCATCGGGCACCTGGTCGATATTGGAGCACTGAAAGGGGTGCCCCGGGATCAACAGGGGCTGGGGGTGTATTCGCACTTATTTTCTGTGCCCAAAATTTCAGGCGGCCGGCGGGCCATCATTAATTTGAGGTGGCTGAATTCGTGGCTGGTTCACCGCAGATTCAAGATGGAGATGTTGCGCTCCATTCTGCTCACAATCCGGAGGAACGATTACCTGGCCTCTATAGATCTGCAGGACGCTTACCTCCACATCCCCATCCACCCCAACCATAGACAATTTCTCCGCTTCTGTTACCAGGGCCGTCACCTACAATTTACCTGTCTTCCCTTTGGCCTTGCTAGTTCGCCCAGGGTGTTTTCCAAGGTCCTGGTGGTGGTTCTGGCATACCTGTGGCTCCAGGGCATGGCCGTCTATGCCTATTTGGACGATCTACTCATCAGGGCAGGGACGCTCCCCTTGGTCTGTCAACAGGTCCAGAGGCTCCTATCCTGTCTCCAGCACCTGGGGTTCCTGGTGAACTTTGGAAGAGCCACCTGTCCCCGGCCCAGAGTATCCTCCACTTGGCGGTACGCATCGACACTGCTCGGTACCGGGTGTGTCTGTCTACCGAGAGGCAATCCAACATCCGGCGACTTGTGGGGATGGCCCTCGGCGGAGGGACGCTGGACGTTATGTTCCTGGCTCAGCTTGTGGGCACTCTGACCTCCTGCCAGGATGCTGTTTGCTGGGCCCAATTTCGAACCCGGGCCCTTCAACATCTCTTGCTCCCCTTTCAGGACCTGATCACCAGACGGCGTCACAAGCAAGTGCGGTTGGACCCTGGCTCGCGAGACCTCGTCTGGTGGCTGCACCCCTCACGGCTGGCTGGAGGGGTCCCCATGCAGGACCCAGTTCGAGTACCTGTTCACACGGATGCAAGTCTGTGGGGGTGGGGGGTGCTGTCCCAGGGTTGCACAGCACAGGGCCGCTGGTCCCCATGGGAGGCACGCATGGGCATCAACTGGCTGGAGTTGCGTGCCGCCCTTCTGGCCTTGAGGGCCTTCCTGCCCTCCCTTCAACATCGGCATGTCCTTTATACGGACAATGTCGCCACCAAGGCCTACGTAAACAGGCAAGGTGGCACGAGGTCCCGCATGCTGTACATGCTTGCAAGGACTCTATTCACCTGGGCGGAGTCCCGGATCACCTCCATCAGGGCGGAACATGTTCTGGGTGTCGGCAACGCCGAAGCAAACTGGCTGAGCCGTCAGACCTTGGATGAGACGGAATGGTGCTTACTCCCGGATGTGTTTCGCCTTCTGGAAGTCGAGTTCGGATGCATGTCTCTGGACCTCTTTGCTTCCGGTCAGAGCCATCAACTATCTCGGTACTTCTCCAGGTGCCAGGACAGGGACGCGGAGGGAGTGGACGCATTGCAGCAGACGTGGCCCAGGGGGCTTCTATACGCCTTCCCCCCCTTTCACCTGATTCATCGGGTGCTCTGCAAGCTCCAGTTGGAACGGGCGGAGGTGGTTCTCATAGCCCCGTTCTGGCCCAGACGTCCCTGGTACCCGGATCTCCTGCAACTGTCGATTGCCCCTCAGTTCCGGCTTCTGTTACAACCAGACTTGCTGACCCAGGGACCGATCCGACACCCGCGGCCCGATCGATTGCTCTTGACTGCCTGGAGGATGAGAGGAGGGGCCTAGAGGACTTCGGATACTCGGACGCAGTGCTGGCCACACTGCTTTTGGACAGGCGAGCCTCCACCAATCGCATCTATGGGTCCACATGGCGCAAGTTCACAGCCTGGTGTGCACAGAGGGGGATCCTCCCAGGGGCTCCTAGGGTTCAGCATGTCCTACAGTTCCTAAAGGATGGCTTGGATAGGGGCCTTAGCACGGCCACCCTCAAGCAGCACGTCTCCACGATAGCCTCCATCCTGGGGTACCCCAAGGGGCCATCCCCATGTCCGTAAGTTCCTTAGGGCAACGTCACTCATCAACCCTCCCCCGGTCCGTCGGGCACCCACCTGGGATCTGGACCTGGTCCTCCATGCCCTGACGGGGGCTCCTTTCGAGCCATTGTCCTCTTGCCCCCTCAGGGTCTTGTCCCTTAAGACGGTCTTTCTTGTGGGCATTACCTCCGCACGGAGGGTCTCTGAACTCGCGGCTTTCTCTAGCAATGGCGACCTCTGTGTTTTTCACGAGGATCGGGTCGTCCTCAGGATTGACCCTGCCTTTGTCCCCAAGGTGAACACTGCGTTCTATAGGCCACAGGAGATCATCCTCCCCTCTTTCTACCCCGATCCCACTTGTCACGAGGAACTGGGTTGGCATTCCCTGGATGTAAGACAGGCCCTTAGTATCTATCTCGCTAGTACTGAAGGTTTCCACAAGACGGACTCGCTGTTTGTGGCTTACGGTCACCGCACGAAGCGGGAAAAGGTCGGCCCTGTCACCTTGTCCCACTGGGTGCGTGAGGCGATTGGGATGGCCTATGACAGCATGGGCCTCCCGCCACCATGGGGTTTGGTGGCACACTCACTACGGGGAGCATCCACGTCTGCGGCCTACCGTGCCTTCCCCTCCTTGGAGGAGGTCTGTCGGGCCGCCACATGGACCTCTCCGCTCACGTTTGTCAAGCATTTTCGGATTGACACACAGGCCTCGGAGGCTACGGCCTTTGGCAGACGCATTCTCCTGACCGCTGTCCCTTCTGCCTCGACTGACGCCCACCCTTGAGGTCCGGCTTGGGTATATCCCAACGCTACACTGGGCCAGGCCTAGGAACCACTGGAGAATGGGGAGATTGTTACTTACGTGAATTCCCCTTCTCGGTGGTTCCGGTCTGGGCCAGTGTACCTGCCCAGGGTCTCGGTCGAGGTCACTGGACCTTCGTTACTGTGTGCCTCATGTTCATGATCTCAGTTTCTTCACAGGCCTTCGGCCACATCCCTGCGGGGACCACGGAGACCTTGTGCTCCGTGACTTCTGTGGTTGCATTGGCTTTGTCATCTGGGGAGGACGGGAGCCCCTCCCCTCCTATAAGGACTTAATCATCTGACCCTGCCTACCGGAAGGGGAGGAGCTACCCAACGCTACACTGGCCCAGACCGGAACCACCGAGAAGGGGAATTCACGTAAGTAACAATCTCCCCATTTTCCTCTGATTTAGAACTCCCTGCATTTAGCACTTGCCTCTGCAGAGAAAAATGAACATAGAAATGTTCAGGAGGAGCAGCTAGGCAGAGCATTGCCAAGGTAGCATGTTCCTAACTAGCATGTTCTTACTCCCCTCTCCCTACGTTCAATGAACACGGGTGGTGAAGTAGGCTTTTGTAAGACTAAAGCTGGGAACTATCTCCCCATTGTAATAATGCCCTATATTCATTTTAGCAGGTGCTCTTACTCCAAAATTTAGAGATTCTTTTGCCGTTTATGACCCTTCACAGTAAGGTTATTGTCAGTATTGCAATACTAAATGTAGAGCATCAGTACATTACCTGGTATGCGACGTACTGAATGATCACACAAAGTATAGCAAAGCCTCCCTGTTTGCCTGTACAGTACAGATACTAGGTTGAAAAAGTCAACAGTAACAGGTCCATGATAAAAAATAATAAGCGCTGGTCCTTCTGGTATATGTTCCAACCCAATTATCTCACAACCTGAAAAGAATATGAAATGCAAAAGATTAATATTATGTTCATGTCCGTGACATGCAGATTTAACAAAATCACGGTGATGGAAGAAGCCAGGATGGTTTTCAGAACAGGTTGGCAAAAGAAGCCCAACCATCGGACCCATCCTTTCCAGTTGCTCAGTTGCCATTCTCAATATAAGAAAGATTTTTCTGTGGTAGCTCCAGAGTTATGGAACATCCTCCCTTGAGATCAGGGAATGTGAACACAACTGGGGGTAGTCAAGGGGGGTACATCAGCACAGAGAATGTGGCTAGCTGTAGCTTTCCCCCTTCTTTCTTCCCATGGTGACGGATTGTGGGAACAGAATGTCTGAAGAGCGCTATTGTGGCCCTGCTACGATACCAAAAACCTACTTGTAGGGATCTGTCACATTCATTTGGACTAAGCAGGCAAATCTTCTAACCTGTGTTTAAAACATTTGCAAATAATGACATGACTTTCCTTCCCAAGTCATTTTGTTATTTCCAAAGGATAATGACTTCCTTTTGAAGGTGGCTGCGTTTGTTTTTCTAATAGCAAATTGGAGGAAGTGACATTTAAATACCTCTAAGCGGTTCATTTTAAAAATGACAAAATGGCACCTTACTTTAGTTCAGGGTGTTTTTGTGGCATATTTATTTACAAGAGCTGGATGGAAATCTGAAGATGATGAAGTGTTGCTGCAAGCCACCTTAGCTGTTTTGAATGTATTCTTTAGACACAATGCTCCATTGAAAAGAAAGCTCTTATTTTCTGGTCCCTCCTACTACATCTCCCAAGCTCCTTTGCAGCCAGCCTTCTTTTCTAGCTTTCAGCTCGCAGCTCAAATTGATAGCGTGGTGAGCATTCTAGGAGCTGAAAAAATACCCAACCTGAGCATGCTAGTATTAGAATAAACCTAACAGCTGTCTAGCGCTTCTAGTTCATTCCAGACTTTAACATAATTTGAAATAGTGTACACTTCATATTCGTTAATACAATTCCCAGATATTTAACTCCCTCCCACCTTAAATCCTGCTTTCTTCATCAATTTTAATTGATCTTAGACCTTCATATTTTAATCAATATTTTCATCTTCTATATATTAATTTTAAACCCTGCAAGGGATCCAAATTCTTTTAATTTACTGATCAACAACTTTATATCCTTTAATGCAGCATTTCTCACAGTCTCACGGGGAGAACTTTCAGTGTTTGCGGGGGCGGGGCCTGCACCGGCAGCGATCCAAGGAATCACCACTGCCACCACCTAAACGCGCCCGAAACTGCAGTTGCTGCACTTACTGGGTCATGGAGGAGCTTCAGGGAGGCCTGTGTGACCCTCTGCAGGCCTCTCTGATCCTCAGATCTTCAAAAAATGGCAATCAACAGGCACTTCCAGTTTTCACAAAAACCGGAAGTGCCCAAAGATCTCTGTTTTCCGATGATTCAAAGATCGGGGAGGCCTTCAGAGGGTTGCGCAGGCCTCCCCAAAGCTCCCCCTAGCCCCAGTAAGTTCAGCAACGGTGGTTTCGGACAACTTGGCTGCATCGACAACCCCCGGACCGCCAACGTCATGCTGTCCCCATCCCTTAAGGGAGCAGGGGGCAGCTAAGATTCTCAATGGTGGGTAGCAACCCACAGTTTGAGAACTGCTGCTTTAATGGATTTTTCAGTGTTAATACCAAATCATCTGCAAAGGCTCTTAAATGTTTCCTTCGTAATCTTCACACCATGAATTGTTTCATCTTGTCTAATGTCTCTGGTCAAAACTTCCAATGCCAATATAAAGTGATAACGGGCATCCTTGTCTTGTTCCTTTTTGAATTTTATTTTTTTATTTTTTTATTTTTTATTTTTCACAATTTTTATACCGCCCTTCCTCCAAGGAGCTCAGAGTGGTGTACATATTTCCTCCCCTCCTTTTTGTCCTCACAACAACCCTGTGAGGTAGGTGGGGCTGAGAGATAGGGACTGGCCCAAGGTCACCCAGGAAGCTTCGTGGCTGAGCGGGGATTTGAACCTGGATCTTCCAGGTCTAAGTCCGAATCCCAAACCACTACACCATCCTGCCCCTCAATTTCAAATACCTTGGTCAATTCACCATTCACTAATACTCGTACAGTTTGCGACATATAAATTGAGTTTCTGTTAAGTTTTTTTCCTCCAAAGTCCATTTCTTGTAATACCTCAAGTAAAAAAGAGCTGTTCAAATTATCAAAAGCTTTTTCAGTATCCAAAAAAAATAATGCTAATTGTTTATCAAATTGTTCCAACATGTCCACAACAATTCTTACATCATCACTCAAATGTCTTTTTGGTTAAAAACAAACAAACATATGATCTTCATGTATAAAAATTGATGTAAAAATCTTATTAAGTAACAATATAGTTCTATAGTTCTTTATACTATTTAAATCTTATCCTTTGGGTATCAAAGTTATATTTTCCTCTTTCCAAGAACCTGGCATTTTTCTATGTTGTAAAATATCATTCATTGGCTGTTGTAATGGAAGGGTTATTACTTCTTCTAAACATTTATAAAATATCCCAGTCAAACCATCTGGACCGGGTGCCTTATTCAACTTGACTCTCTTTATTGCATCAGCCACTTCTCTAGACACAATCCTTTCATTTAACATCAGTTTCTATTCAACATCAGTTTCTATTCCTCTAATACACGGGTCTCCAAACTACAACCAGCGTGCCGAATCCGACCCACGGACAGATTTTATCTGGCCCGCAGCAGGCTGGTGAGTGTGGCCCACGGCACCTCTAGCCCCCCCGCCAGCTTCCCGTGCCTATTGTGAAGGCTGCAGCCGCTGGAAAGCAGCTGCAGTGGCCAGCAAGCAGCTCCCCATCGGCTGCAGCAGCTGGCAATCAGCTCTCCGCTGGCTGCTGCGGCCAACAATTAACTCCCCACCAGCTGCTCCTGTTTCTCTGAAGGACCCAGAAGGGGCGGGGCTGCAAGCTAGATGAGCCATTTTCATTAGGTCCATGGCTAGAAAACTTTGGAGACCCCTGCTCTAATACTTTTGGTAAGTTTTGTTTTGCCAAGTATTCTTTTATTCTTACTGTTCCCCCCTTCTTCCTTTATATACATTTGTATAGTAATTTGCAATTAATTTTTGTTTGTCTTCCTGTTCTGTTTACGTTTTCTCTGACTCTTGTAACTTAGAGATCATTCTCTTCTCCCTCTCTTTCCTCAATGTATAAGCTAATTTTTCCTGGTTTATTAGCATGTTTAAAGTACTTTTGTTTTGAATACTTCGACTTCTATTTCTCTCGTTATCAATGATAACTGATTCTGTAAAATTTAATTTGTTGTAAGAATTTTTATCACCAGGTGTTATCTTCAAATCTTGTTCTTCGAAATTTTCTGTCTCATTTTAATCCATTCTCCATTTTTTGGTATAAAATAACCTCTTATAATTACCCTGAAGAGCGTATAGCGCTTCAGAGGTTTTGCACTGCCCCCCCCGGAGCGCTCAGGGCAACATGCATCGGTCGAGCCATTTGATTGGCTCGGCGAGTCATGTGGCTCAGGAGGGGGCTGAGGAATGAGCCGTATTGCTCGGCTTCTGGAGCTCAACCCCCTCCCCCGGCATAGTCTGCAGAGACGTTGCCTGATAGGGGGCGGGGGCAGTGGGCCCTAGGGGGTGGGGCGGGGCTCCTTAGGTTTCGGGGTTTTTTTGTATTATTCTGGGGTTTTTTTACTGTTTTCGGGGTTTTTTAAAGTGTTAACGGGCATGTGTTTATGTACGTTTGCTTTTCCTCCACTTATCTTGAATACAGAAGGCTTCCACCGGGGGGGGGGTTATTTGGGGGCACCGGGGGCCCCGCCGCCCAAGCCGCACCGGGCGCAGCGACGCCTCTGATAGTCTGGGATTAACTGGTCACCCTTTGTGGGCCAGGTAGGAATGTTTGGCCTTCAATCAATTGGCAAAGGAATTGGGGAGGTTTTCGCCTACCTCAAACTGTGTCCTTGGGCACGGCTTTTGAGTCAATTGGTCACATGGCAGGTGGCATGGTTCTCAGCGTGCATTGTGAGGCCGGCAAGGTCAGGAGGCATGCCAAGACCGCTCATAACGATGCTTACCCGGGGCGGTGAGGCTGGTTTATTTATTTATTTATTTTAAAAAATTATATCCCTCCTTTTCCTATGCCCCTGATGGTGAACCTATGACATGTGTGTCACTGGTGACAGCGAGGTCATTTTGGGTGACACGCCTGTGTTTTTCGCAAACACAGGGCCCCGACACACCTTACATTATCGCAAAAGTTTTACAGGCTTGTCTTAAACATTTAGGGCAGAGATTTTTTGCAGACCAAACTCAGCAACAAAAAAAATCACTAATTGATGTTAAATAAAATGCAATATGTTCTATAGTTGTTTTCAGTTCAGTTTAATTCAAAATTACTATTAAATGTAGCAATAGTCAAAGCACCGTATTTTTCGGCGTATAAGACGCACTTTTTTGTCTAAATTTGTGACCCAAAATAGTAGGGTGCGTCTTATACGCCGATAACTAAAAAAATCCAGAGAGCTCCCTTGTGCTTTCTTCCCTGACAGCTGTTTGTCGGGTTAATTTATGCATGTGCATGAGTTGAGCTTCTCAGCAGCAAGTAGAGGGCACTGTGCTCCTCAGTTCATTTCAACTGAGCTGCAGAGGACGTGGTCCTTCCAGCTCTCCTCCGATGGTAAATGAATGCAGCTTGGGTAAGCTTCTGAACTGGGCCTAGTTGGGGAGACTTTGGAAACTGTGCATGGGTGGGGTGGGGGAAAAGAGTTGAGCCTGGGGGCTTTTGTACTTGGGATTTATGTTGTTTACTTTGGAAACTGTGCATGGGTGGGTTGAGGGGAAAGAGTTGAGTCTGGGTTTTTTTTTGTACTTGGGATTTATGTTCTGGTGCATTTTGTTCATGTGTCTTATTGCTGTATGTTTTAAAAGAGATCCTGGTATTTTTGTGCAATTTATGTAAATTAGCTAATTAAGCGGCCAAGCAGTAAGTGGCCAAGTGGCCCAAAAATGCTTTAAATCTTTTTTCTTGAAACCCAGGGCCAAAAAGAAGGTGCGTCTTATATGCCGATAAATACGGTAGTTGGAAGATTAGAGGCAACAAAATAGAACTAGTGAAACATTTCAAGTACCTAGGAGTCACTTTCCATTATAAGCATTCTTGGATCCCACAGCATAACACAATTAAAAATAATGCCAAGATCACTACCCAAGCCATAATCCACTTTTTCTACAGCAGAGGATACTCATATATCCCTGCGGCGCTTGAGGTTTATAGGGCCAAAATGATCTCCCAATCATTACATGGAGCCCCTATTTGGATGGGCGCATGGGATCGCTCCTTGGAGCAGAAAAAGGCCTCTTTTCTTCGGAAAATATTTGGGCTCCCGAGGTGTGTAGCATATGCGGTACTCTGCCTAGAGGCAGGGCTTTCTAGGCTACAGATCATGGCATGGTTAAAATTTGGTAAGTTTTGGCTTAGATTTTATTATAACTCAACCCAGGATAGATTACTCCATCATCTTTTGCAAGAAACAGAGTGCCCCAGAGGTGATGTGCCTGTTTGAAAGGAAAATCCAATCTATAGGCTTGGACCTAGAGATATGCTTACCAGATCTCCAACCGGGACAGAGTGCTAGACCTTTAGGAGCAGGAATGTGGGCAGGTGTAGCTTGTTAAACCCTTAGAGCACAATCCTAGGCATGGCTACTCAGAAGCAACATTCCTTCTCCTAAAGGTCTAGCACTCTGTCCCGTTTGGAGATCTGGTAAGCCTACCTAGAGACATTTGGCTCGCTTAGATTTGAGCAAGTATATAGGCAGATTAAAAGCAGATTTCTGGATATCGACCAACAAGAGCTAATGAGTGCTGCTAATAAGAAGTGTTCACCTTTATATTTGCAGCTATCAATAAGGTGTGGCCAGTCAGCTGAATACCTTCATTGTTTGACATGCCCAAATGATCACAGAGCATTCTCTCTAGCAAGGAGCAATGCAATGCCTTCAGAATTATTGTACCAAAGATTCAGAGCAATTCCTTATGAAGAGAGAAGCTGTGCATGTTCATTAGGTGGGGTAGAATCCACTCATCATATGCTGTTGTATTGTCCCTTTCATAAAGATTTGAAAAGAGAGTTTTGAGGAGCCCTTACGCAATAAGAGGGATGGGATGATGAGGAGAAAATCCGGTATTTACTAGCAGGTGTAAATATGGCTCTTTCAGAGAAAGTGGCAATCTTTTTGAAGCGGATTGTCATTAGTAGAAGGACATCATCTAATGCACCCGCAACTTCAGGATAGCTGGTTTTTATGTTCTGTCGTTTATGTGTGTGTGTGTGTGTGTGTGTGTGTGTGTGTGTGTGTGTGTGTGTGTGTGTGTGTGTGGATTTTAATATGCCAATAAAGGTACAGATTGATTGATTGAAAAGTGTGTGAATTCCTTAAGAGTTCTCATTTTTCTATCTCCAAATGTCCAGAATCCCCAACGTCTCTACAATCTCAACAAAGCTTTTGGGTAGTTTCCCTTGATTACTCTATTTCTTTTTTTCTGAACACTTATTGTGCAATGGGGAAACCACTTCATTCCTATCACCCAACAAGCAAAACTGCTGTAATTTGCCAGAAAATATATCTAAAAAATCCCACTTTTTGTTGATGTGGTTTGTACACCCCCAGTATTAGAGTGTTTATCCCATCTAATGTTACATCCACTGCCTCCCCCCTTCCTTTATCATCTGAGAAAATTAATTCCAGACTCAAATATTTAACATATAGAACCACCCCATTCTTCAAATTTGTTGAAAAAAAAATCTGAATCAAACTTTTGTACCCCCTTTTTTACATGAGTTGAAGGCAAATCACACCTTGTGCAAGTTTTTTCAAATAATGAAATATTCTTTTTCTGTTTTGTGGAGCACTAATTCCATTAATTGTAATCCATCTTTAATGTTCATGGCTTGCCATTGCTCCTTCCATCCCCTCTTCTCCTCTTTCCTTGAATCTTCCAAAAATCTCTTGCTTACTGAACTGTACCCAGTTCATGGAGTTTAACAATCACACCTTCTAGCGTTCCCTACCTAAAAACAATCTTCTTTTTCTTTAGCACCTCCTCCACAAGTGCATAACATTTCCTTTTCTGTAAAATTCTTAACGAAATCACAAAATGCAAAAGGACATCTCTTGGCACTTTCTTTACTACTGCATAACTTGTATTAATTTGATATACCTTATCCAAGTCCAAATCTAACTCCTCCCTTTCTATTTGTAAAAATTCTGCCAAGATATGTAACCGTAATAGATATCTGGAAGATATTAGGAACAGCAAGATGTTCAGTTTCCTCTCCTGTTCAGTCAGCGCAAGCATGTCTTGGATCTTGCTACTACTCTCTACCTCTATATTGTCTACTTTATCTTCCTGTACTTTCATCTTGATATTAATCGCTTGTAATCCGCCCTTCATTTCTTTCACCACTTTGTCTAACTTGGACAATGCTTGTTTCACCTCTACATTCATCTTCTGAAATTCTTCCTGCAGAGCTCCCACTTTTGCATCAAATTTCCGTTCCCATCTTTGGAAAAAATCTTCCCAGATGCTTCATTAGGGGGAGGGGTGGTGGGCCGCCAGGCAAAGGGGGAGCCACGTGGAGGGCCCCCCAATTTGGCGGCAATTCAGCAATGGTGAGACCAAAAACCAACTCCTTTGTTTTCCAGCCTCTTTTAGGCCGTCTGCAGGGTGGATTCTGCAAATGGTGGCCTAAAAGCAGCCTGGGGGTGCTTTGTTGCTTTTTACACCAATTGGAGGTGCATGAGCCGGGCAACAGCTTTCGTGCACCCCAGGCACGAATGCAGCACTAGCTTCTCTTCGTGTGCACCCCCCAGGCACGGCAGCAGTCAGGGGTGCACCACAGGGGACAACAACTGTTATCTTCATTCTATCTTCTTTCCTGCAGGCACAGCAGCAGCATGCGTCTCTGCCTGCCATCATGCTGAGGGTCAGTGAAACTAGGTGCCTCTCTAGCATGTATGCACCTCACTAGTTGGTCCTCCAGGGTCTTACTGATCCTCTCTAGGCTCTGGAGGACCAGCAAGACTCTGGAAGACCAGCCAGCGAGACTAGGTGTGTGTGTGCGCTAGATAGGCATCTAGTTTTGCTGGCCCTTATTATGGTGGCTGGCCGGCAGGCTGCTGCCTTGCCTGCAGGAAAGAAGATAGAACGAACAGTTAAGTCGCCCCCACTTCACCCAAATGGCTTGCCGTTGTGCAACCCCGGCTGCTGCCATGCCTGGGGGTTGTACATGAAGAGAAGCTGCTGCCGCGTGCATGCCTGGGGATGCAAGAAAGCAGTTGCCCAAATCGTGCACCCCCCACACGTCACCCCTGCGCTGCCCAAATTTCTCCCTTGGTGCACCCCCATGGATTTTTTCAGGGGGGTTCTGGGGCCTTTAAAAAGTTTTGTGTGGAGGCAGGACTTGTGACGTCACGTCCCATGAGCAGGGCTTGTGATGTCATGTGGGCGACCTAGCCGCCCCAGCAGAAGCTAGCTACGCTTCTGAATCTTAAGGCTGCTCTACACCAACTCCCTTTGAGTTTGGAGGCTCGCGAACGTAGGGGACAGGATGTCCCGAGACTTTGCCCTGGGCACCACCAGTTTCTTCCACGAGTTTTTTACCCGCTTGTCCCCCCTGATTGGTAGCTTGCTGCCCCCGTGATGGGTTCGCTCCAGGTCCAACCCTCAATTTCTTCTGATTGGCTAATAATGGTTAAACATGAGCATGGTCCACGACCGATTGCACCGGAACTCGGGAGAGCACAGCTCTCCAGCATTCCATGGTGATTGACAACTACACTTTCCCATTGTGTTTAATCTTCTTCTTGTGGCCAATTTCCTTATTTTCACGAGATGGCAGTCTTACACTTATTCACTTTCAACTCACTTTACGTTGATGCGGCTCTCAAATATCAAACAAAGTATTTTATTGCTACAGTCCTTTACTACAGAAACAATTCCTTATCTTCTGCATAGCTTCAGAAACCAAAAAAAAAAAAAATGAAAACGGGAAAGCAGCTCTCTCTCACTGAAACAGTCTATCAAGAACTTTAAATCTTTCCTTCGCTTCATTGCTTTGACTTTCCGCAAGTATAGAAAAATACATAAAACTTTACTAGTTCTTAAATTAGTTATTTCAGCTTCTTTCTTCAGTTCATAATCTAGGGGGCTGAAGTAGGAGTGATTCAAAGAAGTGTGGTTTATCTTGATGTTCACCATTTCAACCCATGGGTACAGGCGTACTCCATTGGTGCAGATCAATTGACAGAGTCAGGCAGCCATTCCTTCCCAACCAGAAATCCTTCTTTTATTATTAATTTATCTCCACAATAAAAGTTTCGTTGTTAAACGTCTCACCCTTGTGTCCCTCTTCATTCCTCAGCATTTAAACTGTGTCATTTACCACTACAGAGAATCCCAGCACACAAGATTGTCGTCCCACCGTACAAAAGTTAATGCTCATTTAAAAACACACCCGGTAACAATGGCAACATTGTGGCCCCTACATCAGCACTGAGATTCAGAAGCTACAATGATTCATAGGATTGGGACAATTGCTATTTCACAAAATGCTTGCTTACCATGCCACATCTTTGAGAATGAACTCACAAAGTATGTAAAAGCTTTTCGTGCCTTGTCCCATGATTTCCTAGATGCATCTTCTTGTATGTTGTTCTTTTTCTTGTAAATATATAATAGAACGTTGGCAACACAAAAAAACCCATAAATGGTCAATAGGACAGAATATGCCAATATAAGCGGCACTAATAAGAACCAGAACACATGAATCCCATAGCTCAGGTATTCTCCAAGGTAAGTAAGACCAATCCAGTTCCTCAGCATGGGATTAAACCAGGTCATGGTGTCTTCCTGCCCAGAAGCATCAAGTGCAGTTGTCGCTATCATTTTAGGTATGCCTAAGAATTGAAGAAAATAGGAATCGTTTTCAGCAAAAGTGATTTCAAACTTTCCCTAGGAAACAGAGGACATCTTTAGTATCTTCATCCTGCACATTGGTTCCATATTAGTACTAATTCCATAGCATGTAATAGCAGCCTACCTCCCCCCCCCCCCGATTTTAAGTAGATATTCAGCTCCAAGTGAAAATACATAAGTGTTCCAGCTCCAATTATCTATTTCTACTGGTCAATCAGAAATTTAGAAGACTGCAGGAAAATAACTAATTTTGAACCTATAGTGGGCAGCCATTTTCTCATAAGTTTTGGAAACTGTTCAGAACTTCTTAATTCAAAATTATAGAGACTGAAGCATGTTGAAGATTTAACAGATTTGGATTGTGGAATGCGTGCAGGATGCAAATACATATTTTTTTTTCCAAAGTGAACATAAATTGAACCAAAGTAACCCTCCAAATTGTTGAAACATTTTTTTTCTTGCATGTCCCTATTTTTCAGTTACCAACTGTGCAATCCTGTGCAAAGATTCGGGCCGGATCCTATTCCCGTTCTTGGCCTCTCTGCAGTTTTTTTATCGCATGTTCGGCCATGAAAGATCCGTCAGGCTCAACCATCCAGAACAATCTGCTCTGGCCGAACATGCGATAAAACCACTCCATCCGGTTCGATAAAGTAAGATGTCTACAGAAGGAAGATAACTTCAAAGTCTTGAAACATCTGGAGGCGTTGGAAATAAGTAAAATGCCATTAGGACAGTTGGTCAATCGTCAACAAGACCTGTCCTTTGCGAACAGGATTTGGGGACCAATAATACATGGAAATGATATGTTGAAAAGAACGCATGAGAAACTGAGCGAAAATGTGAATATGAGCCTATTAACAGAGACAGCTGTAAATGAGACTACTCGAGATACAATTACAAAAGTGTCCACTCAGGAGACAGCAAAGACTAAAAATGGTTTACCCACGAGCAAGTCAAAGCCGATACAACCTCCGTAGCACAGCTGTGGATAGTTCTCAGAACGGAACAGCTGATTTGTTGTCAGATTAGTTACTTCCGCATCGTTGACCCAGCGCGATTCCCGCGCTTTCGAGGATTTAAACCTATGTGTCATCTAAGGACAAGGTCATCAAATCTTTGTGGATTTTTTCCCCAGAAGAGGGTCCTAGCTAAGGACCGAAACGTTGGGATATTCTTGGATTTTAATGTTTATGCTCTGCAGCGACTGCCGCTTAGGAAACCCGCTGCGGTTGTAAGAATATTAAAGGCACGAGAAGTATTTTTTGAACTCATGGCGTCTTCACCCGTATTTGTACAACATTTGTGGATAATCGCGGGCCATGAAAGCTACAGAAAAAGATTGAAGCTCCTTTACGGGGAGGCTACCTTCTGGAAACTAAAAGCAATGGAAAAACGACATCTCCAAAAAATGAAACTAAAGAACATGTTGACCTTCCTGCTACGTTGCAGGGATGAGGGAGTAATCCCAAACTTTTTAAAACATCGTCGAAAGTACAACAGACAAAAAGTGGAAAACATCTGAGAATGGAAAAGGCGCTGCTCCGGGAAGAAATACGGAAAACAAGATACCAAGTAAGCGAAATGGACCCGCAGTTATACAGACTACACTTACAAGTAAGCAATGAACTTACAGGTAGAGATTGGCAAGAATGGGAGAAGGTTACTATGGACTGGATAAATAAACAAGAATTAAAAATAAAAAATAAACATCGGAACAAATTGGACAGGCTGATGAGTAAGAAAGAAACAGCTGCAGCAACGCTAAACGCTGATAAAATACTTTTAAACTTGTCGAACCAACCGCTGACAGCAGCCCAACAATCGATTTTATTGAAAGGGGGCAATTTTGCAGTTGTACCAAAAGTAATTCCTAAAGAACAAATTATAGCAAATTTTGAGTCAACATTAGCTATATTTGATAAAGATTCAGCTGAAACATTAAGAATCCAGGTGGCCAATGTACTGTTGAAGGCTAAACCTCCCACCAGTAATATTAGTAGGGTAGAAGTCTTAGCCATGAGGCAGTTGAGAGAAAACCAGGACATAGTAATATTGCCAGCGGACAAAGTCAATGCTACAGTGGTCCTGGATTCCAAGGATTATTGTAAAAAAGTTAGGGATCTACTTGATCCCGAGACATACATGGTAATAAAAAAAGACCCCACAAGTAAAATTTTAAAAGAAACCAATAAATTAATTAAAAACTCAAATTTTAACGAAGCTCTTAAGCATAGACTCACCAAATCGGAAGCGTTACCACCTAGATTTTATGGGCTACCTAAAATCCATAAGGAGGGATGCCCCTTGAGACCCATTGTAAGTAACATTGGGGCTCCCACCTATGGACTATCACAGCACTTAGCAAAGATCCTGCAACCCTACATTGGCAATACCACCAGCTTTGTTAAGAACACATACCATTTTATTGAGTTATTGCAACTCATAATTCTAAAACCAGAATCAAGACTAATAAGTTTTGATGTGGTGTCATTGTTTACCAAAGTACCCCTGAACAAGGCAATAGAACTAATAGGTAAATTGGCTATCCCCAAAGATCTAATCCCACTATACCATCATTGTCTAACGTCAACTTATTTTCTTTGGAACGGGGAGTTCAGGAAACAAAAAGAAGGGGTGGCGATGGGGAATCCCCTGAGCCCAGGAATTGCTAATTTATTCATGGAGAATTTTGAAAAACAGGCTTTAGAAACAGCACACCTTAAACCAAATTATTGGATACGTTACATTGATGATGTTTTTTGTGTGTGGAATCATGGAGATGAAGAACTGGACAAATTCTTGCTACACTTAAATAATCAATGCAAAGAAATCCAGTTTACTATGGAAAAGGAAAAAAACCAACTCCCTCCCCTTTTTAGATGTGATGGTGACACGCAAGGAAGATCTATCAATAGGACACAAAGTCTACCGTAAACCCACACATACGGGGAGATATCTAAATCAGAGTTCCAACCACCATCCTGCACAAAAAAATTCATTAATTAATTCATTGGTGTATAGGGCAATCAAAGTGTGCGACAAGGAGTCAGTGGAAACAGAAAAAAGTATTATTTTTGATTCCTTAAAGGCTAATGGGTATTCCATAAATCAAATAGATAAATGCTGGAAAAAACAGCTCCAACACATTAAAGCAAAAAGGGAAGGAACACTACAAACAGACAATAAAATAGAAAAAACAACAACAGAAGAAAAGGTATGGGTTTGCCTCCCATTTATTAAAGGGGTAACAGACAAGATCGCACGAATATTACAGCAGGGGAACATAAAGACAATTTTTAAATCCACCATAAAAATACAGCAAATCATTAGCAACCCCAAAGATAAAAGACCGCATCTTGCCAACCCAGGAGTGTACTGTATCCCTTGCCAATGTGACAGATGTTATATAGGTATGACATCTAGGCACATAAAAACTAGAGTATCCGAACATGAAAGATCCGTCAGGCTCAACCATCCAGAACAATCTGCTCTGGCTGAACATGCGATAAAAGAAAACCACTCCATCCGGTTCGATAAAGTAAGATGTCTACAGAAGGAAGATAACTTCAAAGTCTTGAAACATCTGGAGGCGTTGGAAATAAGTAAAATGCCATTAGGACAGTTGGTCAATCGTCAACAAGACCTGTCCTTTGCGAACAGGATTTGGGGACCAATAATACATGGAAATGATATGTTGAAAAGAACGCATGAGAAACTGAGCGAAAATGTGAATATGAGCCTATTAACAGAGACAGCTGTAAATGAGACTACTCGAGATACAATTACAAAAGTGTCCACTCAGGAGACAGCAAAGACTAAAATGGTTTACCCACGAGCAAGTCAAAGCCGATACAACCTCCGTAGCACAGCTGTGGATAGTTCTCAGAACGGAACAGCTGATTTGTTGTCAGATTAGTTACTTCCGCATCGTTGACCCAGCGTGATTCCCGCGCTTTCGAGGATTTAAACCTACGTGTCATCTAAGGACAAGGTCATCAAATCTTTGTGGATTTTTTCCCCAGAAGAGGGTCCTAGCTAAGGACCGAAACGTTGGGATATTCTTGGATTTTAATGTTTATGCTCTGCAGCGACTGCCGCTTAGGAAACCCGCTGCGGTTGTAAGAATATTAAAGGCACGAGAAGTATTTTTTGAACTCATGGCGTCTTCACCCGTATTTGTACAACATTTGTGGATTATAATATCTCTGGAATGTTTCGGTCTCTTTGCCCTGTAGAGAAGATGGGTTCCAGTCCCCTGCCTGAACAAGCCCAAGGCACCCTGGTTCCCACCTTCATTCACTCCTGAACAAGGAGAGGGTAACTGCCACCACCTGGGGTTACACCAGATCACTCAGCCCCCAGGCTCTGAGTATCTATAGGAAAGCAGATGTTGTGGGGAACTGGCCTCCCTGAACAAGGGAGCCAGGCCACAAGGTGGCAAACAGCGTACGATGGGGTAGTAATGGCACAGCGTCTCAGGCGAGGATTTAGCCCACTTATTTCCCAGAACTCAATAAGCACTCTTTGGTAATATAGCGATATTTTCTAAGATATATTTTAAGACAGGTGTGGCCAACCTTACACCATTAGGGACTCTGCATTCTTAAGAGTTGTGTAAGAGACAGAATCTTGGCAGCTGCATTTGCTGATGGTGTTGATAAAACACTGTAATGCCCTCAACTATACAGCCATTAAAGCGCCAGGAGCATTCACGTTGAAAGGTTGGCCACCCGTTTTAAGAATATGCGTGCATAGATTCAGAAGGCAGATAATGCTGCAGACTTGACATACAGGTGGACCCCCATATCCACTGATCTGCTATCCATGGTTCCAGTTATCCACGGATAGCGGGGGGGGCAGGCTTTTACGTTTTTTCCTAGTAAGCTTTGTTGCTTCCTTAAACAAACCTAGCTGCTTATTGCAGGCAAGTAGAACGAGACTAAGTCCTAAAATGGCTCTGCAAGGTTAACAGAAACCTTGCAGAGCCTCTCTAGGACTTAAGGCCGATGCACACCACACGATTTCCGGTACAGAGGCGAGCGAGCGTAGGTGCCTGGCCTCTTGCCTCCGTGCGCTGAACCCATCTCCCCGAGTGTCTTCCAGTGAATAGTCCCTCCTGTTGTCCCACCTTCTTAGAAAGTGCAGCGGTGATTGGTTAAGCACAAGTGTGGTCCGTTACACGAGAGAACAGAGAGGGGGGCAGGAAGGAGCGAAAACTAACAAAACAATTTGTACCAGGAATAGAATTCATCTTGCTAACTTTTGTGAGAAGGAGAAATGGATCCATGAGAAATCGGTGACTCAAGTGAGTTCTGATTGATTGACAGCCCCTTTCATTCCATCCTCTCATCCGACTGGTTGGCTGCAGTAGCTCCGTGAACCCGCCCCCTCAAAAGATGGGCCAAAAACTTTATATACGCGCCAGAAATCGGGAGATCGCAGCTGCTCCTCTTGCTTCCTCAATGGTGAACAGAGAGCTCCACACATCTCCGTGCGCGTCTGGGACGCGCCGGAAATCGTGCAGTGTGGTTCGGCCTTCTACTCATTCTACTTGCCTGCAATGGAGTCTGCTTCTCTGTTTGTTTTAAGGAAGGAACAAAGCTTGCTGAAAGAAAAATAAGGGCTGGGGTGGCACGCGCACACGTGCCCACAGGGGAGGCAGGGTGGAGGGGCTTCAGGAAACTATGGAGGGGGTGGTCACACTGCTATCCACAGTTTCAAGTATCCATGGAGGGGCCTGGAACATATCCCCAGCAGATATGGGGGGAGTACTGTATATGTTACAGACGTACAGGAACAAAACAATAAAACTAAACTCCTAAAACTAACTGTTCCTAAGTCTCACCAAGAGTAGTCCGTCCCCCCCAGCCCACGGAGAGTCTGGGGCCTTACCCACCAGACGTTGGGGTAGGCAAGATTCCATCAGGTCTCATAGTAGAGAAGCGTGGAGCAGACTCACAATTCAGGTTTCACTTGCATTACAGCTATTGCTGAAATGCTTACCTAAGTAGAGTATACTGTAGAAGAACTAAGGAAAAGGGTTGTTTTGACTGCCTATGCCCTGTTTCACCAAAAATAAGACCTAACTGGAAAATAAGGCCTTGCATGATTTTTTTGGATGCTCGTAATATAAGCCCTACCCCCAAAATAATTCCTAGTTAAGAGTTCTTTGATGACTGCCAAACCACACAGATCACTCTTCACCCTGGCCGGCTGCTCTTTGTGGCTTGTCGGAACTACCCCCCGTGTCCTGCAGCCGACTGCTCAGTGCGGCCACCGGTACTCTTGTGAGCCATGCCAGGTGCCTCCAGGGGCTCCTGAGCTCTGAGCAAGGTGCACAGATGCTTAAGTTTTTTTTTATAATGGCAGCAATGTCATGAGGCAGCAAACAGCAAAACAATTAATTAAATAAAACATTTTAGCCTGCCATCCGAGTGCGGATTACCTGGGTGGGAGTAGAGCTGTAATGAGGAGCAGCTGCTCCAGGCGCAGCACTAGGGTGAGGGCGCAACGCTTAGGCTCCACAATTTGCTCCATACTTAAAGGCTCCGTAGTTAAAGGCTCCATAGTCATGCCCTTGTCATGGCGAACAGAGATAAAATGGGATTTTGCAGAAGATCACTGTACCTCCCAGTCAAAACAAGCAGGTAACTCAATCAAATTCCTGGGCGACGGCTGATGGTTGCCTGCCTACTGTCTCTGTGAGCCGCGGCCCACTCTCTGCACAATTGTGCGGAGGTAGGCGTGCGTGCGGAGACAGGAGGATCCAATGGCAGTCTCGCAATGCCTGCTCGTTCCCTGCTCGCTCATAACCACTCTGCACGATCAAGCAGGAGAGCAGGCGGATGCACCGAGGCAGCAGGCAACCAGCAGCCACTGCGTGACAGCTGCCATTGAGTCCTCCTTTCTTCATGCGCCCGCCACCCCTCCACACAATCATGCAGAGAGGGAGCGGGCCACAGTGCGCAGAGGCAGCAGGCAGGCAACTAGAAGCCATCACTCAGGAACTTGATTGCGCTTGTTTTGACTTGGAGATACAGTGGTCTTCCGCAAAATCCAATTTTATCACCGTTCGCCATGACAAGTGCATGAAACCTTCCTTAATTACAGAGTGATGAAGCCATATATTTGTGGCAATATGGCTCTTGGGCTACATTCAGCTTGCTGGATTGGAAAACATGCAAGCCTATGGGAGGGAGGGGAGGGCTGACGGATCATGCCCATGTCAGGCACAGAGCAGAGCATCCTGGTTGTGGCTGCTGCGCAGAGGTGGCAGTGGGCATGAGCCGAGATTGTTATACATAAATAAATGTAATTTGTTGTACATGAATAAATAAGACATCCCCTAAAAATAAGCCCCAATGCATCTTTTGGTGCAAAAATTAGGACCCGGTCTTATTTGGGGGGAAATAGGGTATGAGTGTACAGAGTGTACAAATAGTGTACAGAGTGTATGCTGGACGGCTTTTTTGCTCTCTTTTCTACATCATGGCTGCTGATTTTTGGCTCTCTTTCAGAAAGAGGAAGACTTTCTAAAAAAAAAAATCATTTCTAACAGATGTGTTCAGAAACATGTGGACAGATAAGTTGCTTGCCTCCCTACCCCTTTTCAATCTATCTTTAAGCCCAGAAAGAAGAAGACTTTCTAAAAAAAAAAAAAAATCATTTCTAACAGATGTGTTCAGAAACATGCGGACAGATAAGTTGCTTGCCTCCCTACCCCTTTTCAATCTATCTTTAAGCCAAGAAAGAACCAATCAGGGTTGAAAGGCTGATCATGGGAATATGAGAAGGTTGCCTACTATAATTCTGTATAGTCTCCAATCCATATCAAGAATAAATAACTCAGTTCTTTGACAGTATTACTACTGCCTCTCACATGTTCTCCTTCTCGCACAACACCAGAACCAGGGGACATGCATTTAAATTGAGTGGAGGGAGAGTTAGAATGGACAAAAGAAAATATTTCTTCACCCAGCGTGTAATTCATCTGTGGAACTCCTTGCCACAGGATGTGGTGATGGCACCTGGCCTAGATGCCTTTAAAAGGCATTTGGATAGATTCATGGAGGAAAAGACCATCACAGGTTACAACCCATAAGCAAGTTCTTGAACTTAGAAGTACGTTTTCTCTGTGCCAGGTGCAAGAGAGGGACAACAGGAAATCTTCTTAGCTGTGTGCTCTCGGAGGCATCTGGTGGGGCCACAGTGAGATACAGGAAGCTGGACTAGATGGGCCTTTGGCCTGATCCAGCAAGGCTTTTCTTATGTTCTTATACAGTAATTTCATTTGTTCATAGACAATTATTAAATTATCCTATTACTAAAGGGGAGACAGAAAAGAGATAGAGACTCACACTCTCCCAAATAAAACATCACCAGGACCCAAGGAAGAATTCTTCAAACTATTTAAGGATCATTGTCCAGGAAAACCCCTTGTTGCAAATACTAGAAGGCATATGCCCACTTTAGGCTGACTAGTATTCCCAATAACCCTAGTTCTGCAGAGCACCCCACTGGACTCCAGCAGGTGGGTAGCTTGCCTGTTCACGTTGCAGGGTGTTGTCTTCCTTCTCCAGACTATAGCAGCCACACCGTGGTTCCCAGGAGCTCCTGGTCGAGGCAGATACACACCATTCTCTGGCAGCAGTCCTTCTTTAGCTAGCCACCACCTCCTCTCTAAACGTACACGTTCAACCCACACCACTGGGTGCTGGTTCTCTACTCATGGCATTCATTATCCATTCTCAGCTACAACTGTGTGCCACACCCATGGTAAGCACAGGCCCTGAGGTTAACCCTATATTCCCCAGACCTGTCAAAGGGAGGAGGAATCACTGCTGACACCATATACCAGGGGGCTCTGCAAGGTATTTTAGCTGCACCATCAGCAATTGCAGCTGCCAAAATTCTGTCCTTTACAAAAATCTTAAGAATGCCTAATGCTCTTAAAATATTTACAGCCCATTCCAACCCAACTCCTCTCCAAGTCAGGCATAAGTGTGGCCTAAGTGCAGCCTAAGTTAGGCAGAAGTTATGCCTGAGGTAGGTCTGAGTTAGGCAAGCTGCAGTTTCTGTGGCCCAGCACCACCCCAGGATCCAGGCAACACTTACCTCCCAGGCAGGCAGGCTCTTCTCCAGGCTCCGTGTCTGGCTCGGGCATGTGCAGGCCTCTGTCTGCATGTGTCAGCGTCCATCCATGGCAGCTGCCGCAGGGTCTGTCGCAGCCCGGTCGCAAAGGGGCTGACCGCAGGCAGGGGGGTTGCGCCAGTCATGTGGTGGGCGCAGGGCAGGTGACAGGTGAGCGAGGTGCCTGAGCCCAGCCGCCACAGGGCACCCTGTGCATCAGCCACCTGCTGCAGGGGAGAGTGGCCGTCCCCTCCCTCCTGCAGAAGGCGATGCCACCCCCAAGCCACATTGAGGCTGCACTGGGGGGTGAGCGGGGGAGGGAAGGGAAGGAGGGGGGTGGGAACGTCACACACAAGGGGGTTCTCATGAGGTCTGGAACTGCCTCTGACATGACTTGCCCGTGCGCTGCCTGAAGCCCAGGGCTTCCAGGGCCGGGGCAATGCCCACAAAGAAGGCATCCCGGCGTGCCTGCTGCTCTGTGCCCCGGCCAAGACCGAGAGATGCCTTGGGCTTGTCTGCTGCGAGCGTGAAGGGCTCACGCAGCTCATCACACCCCCAGATGGGGCGACGACGGCGCCTCGCGGCAGGCGCTCTGGCAGGGTGGGGGGTGGCCAGCAGCCATCATCAGGGAGTGGGAGGGGAGGCAGATACACAGGCAGGCAGGCAGGCAGGGGGTGCTGGGGAGGGGCATGGGTGGGTCAGAAACAGACAGACAGACAACAAGGCTGGTGGGAGACAGATTCCGAGAGAGGGGTCTGCAGAGACCGATAGGGACACAGGGGGCGCTCCGCATATGAAGGTGATGCATAAACAGGCGCCTCTTACGCAGACAGACTTTGGGCGGAAGCGGCTGCATTATGGGTGGACCTTTGATGGAGGCGCCTGCATTATGGGTGGACCTTCGATGGAGGTCGGCTGCATTATGGGTGGACCTTCGATGGAGGTCGGCTGCATTATGGGTGGACCGACGGAGGCGCCTGCATTATGGGTGGACCTTCGATGGAGGTCGGCTGCATTATGGGCGGACCTTCGACGGAGGTCGGCTGCATTGTGGGAGGACCTTCGACGGAGGCGCCTGCATTATGGGTGGACCGACGGAGGCGCCTGCATTATGGGTGGACCTTCGATGGAGGTCGGCTGCATTATGGGTGGACCTTCGATGGAGGTCGGCTGCATTATGGGTGGACCGACGGAGGCGCCTGCATTATGGGTGGACCTTCGATGGAGGTCGGCTGCATTATGGGCGGACCTTCGACGGAGGCGCCTGCATTATGGGTGGACCTTCGATGGAGGCACCTGCATTACGGGCGGACGCCCTGGCTGTCACTGTTTGCCTGCCTGAGAGGCCCCCCCCACTCCCCACTCCCTTCTGTGCCATGGGGGTGTGGCAGCGCCCCTGCTGTGTTCTCCCAGGGAAGGCCGTGGCAGTCCCTAGCTGGGACTCATGTAGGGGCTTCAGTGCTGGGGGCTGTCTGTGTGTGGGGGGCAATGCTTGTGTAAACACTGGGCACATATGTTTCACTGGCGCTCTGCCCAAGGGGCGTCTTTATTGTTCTGGAACGTTAGCAGAGATGGCCAGGCGAGGCTGCCAGGGGTAGTCACAGCAGCCAATCTGAAAGCAGCAGCAGCAGCACACCTGCCCCATGGACCTGGAGACGCAGGCTCTTCCCCTGTGGAACCACAGCCTGCTCCATAGAAAGGGGAGGGACAGCAAGTAGGCAGCCAGGGAGGTGGAGCAGCAGCAGCGCTGGCAGCTGAGGAGGGTTGCAGGGCTGGCTCCCTGACCTCTGGCAGCATCGAGGGAGGCGACAGTGGGGCAACCAGACTGCAGCCCCAGGGGTGTTCCCAGGAAGGTAGGTGGTAGTGGACGTTCCTGGGGAGACAAAAAACAAGGGGGAGTCACATGGCAGCTGGTGTGTGGAAGCAGTCACCATTGAAGACAAGCCAGTGTGTCAGTTGCAAAAGCCTGCAGGGAGAGAAATAAAACACAGCTGATAGGTGTGACACACATAGCATGGTCTGGGCTGCTTACCTGGGTGTAAGGAGAGCATGATCCTGTAAGGGGAAAGGGTCAAAGAGAGAGACAACAACACAACTTGGGGGTCACTACCATGGCAAACCTAGCAATACTGACCTGTCAGTAGACCCTGTGTAGAAAAGGTGGGGGGGAACAGCTGGTGTCTACGTAAGGCTAACAGTTCCACACTTGTGGCATTGTCTGCTCACATGACTACAGGCAGCAATCAGACACAACAGTGGTAAAGAGGCATGTATCCTATATATCATGGCAGGCTATGCAGGCAGCTATGAGACAACACATTGGTAGAGAGGCATGTCATGGCAGGCTATGCAGGCAGCTATGAGACAAGACATTGGTAAAGAGGCATATCATGGCAGGCTATGCAGACAGCTATGAGACAACACATTGGTAAAGAGGCATGTCATGGCAGGCTATGCAGGCAGCTATGAGACAACACATTGGTAGAGAGGCATGTATCCTTCCTATATTTCTAAATGCAAAGAGGCAGCAGTCAGACCACATGTCAGCACAAACCCTGCTCTTACCTGCTGGTGTTGTTGCCTGTGGGGGGGGGAAGAGGGGCTGGGAGAAAGACATGGGTTAGCAAACACTTGCATGGAGGCAGCTGCCCAGGCACAGCTGTAAACAGGTTGGCCACAGCCAGAACAGCCCTCTCTGCCCTAGAGGGGTGCAGAGAGGAGAAGAGAAGAGAGAAGTGGGGTGTTTGAAAATTTTTCAAAGTCCCACTTTGTGGCTGTGGGGGACAGAACCCCACGCCACGTGCTCAGAGAGAGAGAGAGAGACTGGAGGTCTGGGGCTGGGCTTTTGTGGGAAAGAGGCTGGGTGGGGCTGGGTGCTGATAGGCTCCCTATCTTAGGCATAACTCTGTCGGTTTCCAGACCTAGCAGGCCCAACTCTGTCCTAACTCTGACCTAACTCAGGAGTAGGGTGTTAGAAATTTTCAGGAGAGGGCTGGCTTGGGTAAGGTAAAATGGGTCCTATGGGTCTCCTCGAATTTGGGACCACCTTTTTGGTCGACCTAACTTTTGTGTCAGCTTTTGTGTTGAAGGGGGCGTGTCTGTGCTCGCCAGGGTCTGGAATCCGACATTAATTGGTTTCCACCCCCGTTACGCCCATGGTCCGCCCATGGTCCGCCCCGCTTTTAGGCCGATTTTAGGTCCGAGTTGTGCCGGCGTCTGTGGTGCGCATGTGCGCCGTTCTTAGTCCGTTCTTAGTCCGTCGGTCCTAAGTTCGACCTAACTTTGACCTAACCGCCCTAAATGGTTGTGTTCCAGACCTAACTTCGACCTAAACGACTTAGGCTGACTTTAGGTCTGACTTGGGCTGCTTAGCACTTGGGTTGGAATGGGCTGTAAGAGTCCCGAATGGTGGAAGGTTGTCCACCCCTGCCATATACTATCTCAGAAGTGTTCCGCATTTTCCAATACAATCATATTTGGAAGGGTTTGGAAGGGTTATTTCAGGGCTGGCTCAGAATGAAGATATTTTATTTCTGCATTGTGGTTGGAATCTAGGATAATTCTTATTTTAATACCAGATGGGCAGCCCAATCCTGTGTTAGATCTGCCGCAGCATGCTAAGTGTGCTGCGCCAGATCCTTCACAGGATTGGGCCCATGCCAGCTGAGCTGTGGCAAACCTTGGGGGAAAGGTTTAGGATTGTCCCTATCCCCTAAGTTATGCCCTGATTTCCCCCTCCACCAGTGGCAGCTTTTGGAAACTGTCCAGAACTTCCTAATCCAAAATTATAGAGACTGAAGCAGGTTCAAGTTTGAACAGATTTGGATTGTGGAATGAGCACAGGATGCAAATACCGTATTGGTCTGAGTATAAGACTCACTTTTTTCTCCTAATTTAAGTTTTTAAACTAGGGGTGCGTCTTATAATCAGGCAGTTGCAATTTAATGCCAGTGATTTAATTAAAAAAATTTAATAGCACCAAACTTTAAGGGTGCGTCTTATAATCAGGTGCGTCTTATACTCGGGACAATATGGTACATGTAATTAATTTTGTCCATTGTAATCAATGTGATACAATTCAAAAGTGAATATAAATTGAACCAAAGTAACACTCCAAATGGTTGAAACAAGCCAACAAGAAGAATCAAGTCATCAAACAAAGCAGAAAATGAGAAAATGAAATTTCTGACATGTGTCTATTTTTCAGTTACTTAATCACTAGCAAGTTCTTTCTGGCTTCATGGCCCAATCCTATCTAGGCCTGCTGCGAGCGGAATGCTGTAATGCTGACGATGACTTCCTTATGGCAGTCAAATTCACACATAGCCGTAGCACCAGTGGGAAGGCTGGAGCCTTCCCCTATATGCCAGAGGACCACCAGCCACTTACTGAGGCAGACACGATGGCAGGGGAGGTGGGACAGGGTGGGGTGTGGGCATAACAGGGGCAGGGGAGGGCAGAATGAGGCAGTGATGGGGAATGGGGATGGTGGAAAGGGGCAGCGACAGGGACAGGGGAAGGGCAGATTAGATCCAAGAAGGGGGCAGGTTCAGCGGCAGTGGCGGTTGCCAAATTGGTGTGAGTTCTAGACCTGCCTCTCCCTCGTCTTTTGTCCCTGTGCCACTGGTCCTTCTGGTCTGTCATGCAAAATGTAACTGTCCTGCTGGTTAGGGCAAGTCCTTTGGCTGGGCTGAAGCCCATTTCGCCTGTCTCCCAGCCTACATGTTGGTGCAATGACCAACCAGAATTCTGCATTGCGTTCAAGCAGCTCAGGCTCCCCATGTGACCCGTCCCAATCAATAAGGTTCATTTCAGGTGCCGAGTGTTCATACAGAAACTCCGGGTTCCAAAGAAAATTGCAGTTTGCTTCATCCACGATTGTGAGTGTGTTTCTTCTACCATGACAGGTGAGATCCTGCTTACCCCTTACAGCACAGGGACTGGCCATTCCTGTGATGGGACAGGGAAGCCTAAGCCCCTCCCTGGCCCCAGGGCCCAGTTTCTATATTTATCCCCCCAGTGCAGTATCTCTTCTACCAGTGATGTAGACTTGAGTCTATTGACTCGGACTCAAGTCGCGTCAATGACTTGACTCGGACTTGACTTGGCGATTGTAAAAGACTTGAAAGACTCGACTTGAGACTTGGAGCCCTTTACGACAAGTCATATTTTATTGACTTGGGGGCAAAGACTTTGGACTTGACTTGGGAATTGGACCCAGAGACTTGGGACTTGACTCGAATCTTGGAGCCAGAGACTTGATCCACATCCCTGTCTTCTACTGACTGATTGCTGATGTTTCTTCTGCTTCTTTTGTGTCCTTTTGGGACAGGGCTCTTCACAGCAAGAAGAAGGCTCTTCCCTACTTCTGTTACGTGCGGATAGGATATTTGCAGTGTTCGAGAAATGTTGGGTGGCTTCCTCATACAACCCATCATTATGGGTGGTTTCATAACCCACAGTTGTGTCATTTTTCCTAGAGCAGGAGAGGAGAGTGAACTGGAGGTGTTTTGATGCCTTGATTGAGCAAGCATGACTCCATGATTGAGCATGACTCAATCAATTACACATGCACTTTCCCCTCGTGCTCCTCTGTTTGGCTAACTTGGTTGAGGATGGACGATGCCACCTCTCCCTATTCTTCCCTCCACTGCTCTGGAGCAGGATAGGAAAGAGCAGGACTTGACTGCACTAGCAGAGCCATCCAGGGAGGTTCTACTGAGCACAGCCAAAGTCTACTTGCTACCCCCACCAAAGGGTGCCAATATACTTGCCACAGTGAAGGTGGCAACCAAAATTATAAAAGCATGGATATTTTTGCTACTGGCAAATAATGGGGCTAGGTCACATAAAAACAGCAGGCTTCTCCCCCTGCTGCCTTTTTTTTGGAATGGAAATGAGGTGTGTCAAAAGCTTACTCTTTCAGTGAGTTCACCAGCACTTATGTTTGGTTCATAAGCTATGGGCTCTCCTAGAAATGTGCAAAATTGGACAGGAAATGGTCCATACAGAGGAATAATTGGCAATCTAGTGTCTGAGTGGCCCTATGACAAGAATGACAAGTGGAGTCACATTTTGAGAGATGGAGATAAATAAAGCAAGAAGAAGAAAAGGAAGGAAATATCCTAAGAGCAGTGGAGGTATGTCAACATCTATGACTGTCAGAATTTTCTTCCCACACAAATACCACCTGTGTGGGAAGTAATATAAGAACATAAACATAAGAAGAGCCCTGCTGGATCAGGTCAAAAGCCCATCTAGTCCAGCTTCCTCTATCACACAGTGGCCCCACCAGATGCCTCAGGGAGCACAAGAAAACAAGATAACCTGTTTCCCGTTGACACTCCCTTGCACCTGGCACAGAGAAAACCCACTTCTAAAACCAGGAGGTTGCTTATGGCTTGTAACCTGTAATGGTCTTTTCCTCCATGAATCTGTCCAAACCCCTTTTAAAGGCATCTAGGCCAGGTGCCATCACCACATCCTGTGGCAAGGAGTTCCACAGATGAATTACACGCTGGGTAAAGAAATATTCTCTTTTGTCTGTTCTAACTCTCCCTCCACTCAATTTTAGTGCATGTCCCCTGGTTCTGGTGTTGTGATCAGCATATAGGGAGACTTTTAGAGATGTTAATATCCAATGGTTGCCTGTCAGGGACGTTGCCTGTCATTGACATGTACACCCTGCAAGCAAGATGGCGTCCAATTCTCTCTTTGGCAATTGGCCTTCAACCACTGACAGTTGTCCATTGCAGCCAGAAAAGGTTGTTGCAGTCCTATCTGCTGACGCAGGAGAAGCACTTAGGGAAAGAGTTGTAACCTGAACTCAGAGCCACCCTGCCTTCCTGCTTATATTGTCAGCACCTTCTGCAGTAGGAGGGATGTTGGTGTAGTTTTATGTGTTTTGATTAACTGCCATTTTAAAGCTTTTTGCATAGTTGAGGTACAGTATATGGGGACCTTGACAGGTTCCATTTGCAACATATTTTATTTGCTGCTCCAGGGAGAGGGATGTGCTGAAAAAAAGTCTTACCCTTCTCTTCCTGGACTACACGTAGTGTGGCTTCAGAGCTAGATTCTGACCTAATTGTGGCTGATCAGCAGCCACCCTGGCATGCTGAGAAGGAAGAGGGGCAGAGAGCGAAAGGGATGCAATCTTCAGTGGTTAGTGATAGCCCTTTGTCCTGGCTCTCTGCCTCACTCTTTACTGGTCAGACAGGGATTTACTCAGAAATTGGTGGGTTTCCTGCAGCCATCAGAGAAAACTATGTGGCTTCGTCCTATGGGACCCCTATTAGTGCTAGTGCCATGGTTTGGGATATAAGAACATAAGAAGAGCCCTGCTGGATCAGGCCAAAGGCCCATCCAGTCCAGCTTCCTTTATCTCACAGTGGCCCCACCAGATGCCTCAGGGAGCACACAGACAACAAGATAACCTGTTTCCTTCTGCCACTCCCCTGCACCTGGCACAGAGAAAACCTACTTCTAAAACCAGGAGGTTGCTTATGGCTTGTAACCTGTGATGGTCTTTTCCTCCATGAATCTGTCCAAACCCCTTTTAAAGGCATCTAGGCCAGGTGCCATCACCACATCCTGTGGCAAGGAGTTCCACAGATTAATTACACGTTGGGTAAAGAAATATTTTCTTTTATCCATTCTAACTCTCCCTCCACTCAATTTTAGTGCATGTCCCCTGGTTCTGGTGTTGTGCGAGAGGGAGAAGAATTTCCCTCTATCCACTCTCTCCATCCCATGCATAATTTTATACGTCTGAATCATATCCCCCCTCAGGAGCCTTTTTCTAGACTGAAAAGCCGCAAACGCTGTAGCCTTTCCTCATAAGGGAGGTGCTCCAGCCCACGAATCATTCTGGTCGCTCTTTTCTGCACCTTTTCCAGTTCAACGATATCCTTTTTGAGGTGTGGTGACCAGAACTGGACACAATACTCCAGATCTGGCCTTACCATCGATTTGTACAAGGGCATAATGATATTGGCCGTTTTATTCTCAATCCCTTTTTTAATGATCCTGAGTATGGAATTGGCCTTCTTCACAGCCGCCGCACACTGGGTTGACACTTTCATCGACCTGTCCACCAGTACCCCCAGATCTCTCTCTTGATCCGTCACAGACAACTCAGAACCCATTAGCATATACCGTATTGTCCCGAGTATAAGACACACCTGATTATAAGTCGCACCCTTAAAGTTTGGTGCTATTAAAAAAACTTTAATTAAATCACTCGCATTAAATATATGCCAGTGATTTAAACAAACAGTGCAATCTTGTGCATGTCTACTCAGAAGCAAGTCCCACGTTTCTCAATGGAGCTTACTCTCAGGAAAGTGTGCACAGGATTGCAGCCTAATCCAGGGTTTCTCAACCTTATTACCCAGCTATACCCCCTGTCATTGTCTGTGTGATCAACTGTACCCCCATCAAATTAACATAATTATCTAATTAAATTATGCAAATTATTTTATGTAAATTAATTTCATTTCAAAAATTAAATGTTTAAAATGCAGCTCCTCCCTCCACCACTCCACCTCCCTCGCCCATTCCAAAATAGTGTGTGTGTGTTTATGCAAAAAGCTTTAAAATGGCAGTTAACCAGGGATGCATTCTCCAGGGATGACCCCCTCCCCCTAAATTCAGCTTGCCTTCTTTGTGTTTGGCGAGGAGGTGGGCGAAAGTGGCAGGAAACAGAGCGTGTGCTGCTGATGCACTCGAGGAGAGAGAGAAAGAGAGAGAGAGCAGAGCGCTGTGCGGCCCAATCCGATGCATGCTTACTCAGAAGCAAGCTCAGTTGAACAGAACGGGCTTCCTCCCAAGAAAGCATGCATAAGACTGTGACCTGAAAGTCTCCTTTTCCGATCAACGTTTCTGGAGGTTGCTGGATTTGACAAGATTTGGGAGACAGTTCCAAGTTCCAAGCCAGCTGCGCTGAGGCTTCTGCAATCTTTCTTCTGCAATCAATCAATCACGCAGTTGCTACCAGGCAGATATCTTATCACACAGTTGCTACCAGGCAGATATCCTATCACACATTTGCTTACAGGCAGATATCCTATCACACATTTGCTTACAGGCAGATATCAGATAACATTTCAGCACAGACCCCCCCCTGCTCTTACCTGCTGGTGTTGTGGCCATAGCCAGGGGTTGCCTGGGGGGGGAGAAGCTGGGAGAGAGACATTGGTTAGCAAGAGCTTACATGGAAACAGCTGCCCAGGCACAGCTCCCCGCAGCCAGAGAAGCTCTCTTGAGGGGAGCAGAGAAGAGAAGTCCAGAGAAAACAGAGAAGAGAAGAGAAGAGAGAAGTGCTCCCCTGCACCAAAGTCCCACTTTGTGGCTGTGGGGGACAGAGCCCCTCGACACGTGCTCTGAGAGAGAGGGAGAATGGAGGTCTGGGGCTGGGCTTTTGTGGGAAAGAGGCTGGGTGCGGCTGGGTGCTGATTGGGTACCTATCTTCGGCCGTATCCAGACATTGCTGTTGCTATTCTGGCCTAACTGTGGCCCAACTCGGGAGTGGGGTGTTTGAAATTTTCGGGAAAGGGCTGGAGTGTGTAAGGTAAAATGGAACCTATGGGTCTCCTCAAATTTAGGACCACCTTTTTGGTCGACCTAAATTTTAGGAACTTCTTGGAGCTCGAGGGGGCGTGTCGGAGCTTGCCAATGTCTGGATACGGCCCTAAAAGCTGACACGCCCCTGTTACGCTCCCAACACGCCCCTGACATGCCCCTGACACACCTACTCTTAGGTCAAACATAGGCAGGCCTACACACTTAGGCCACCAGTCCTAAACTCTTCCTATGCCCGTCACAAAGTCGGCGTAAATTCAGCCTAAACGGTTCTATTCCGTCCTAAATCGCCCTAGGCTGATTTTAGGACGGAATAGTGCCATTTAGGCCAGAATAAGACTTAGATTGGATTGGGCTGCCCGTCTGTCTTTGTTAAGTTAAAAGGGAAGCTCTGCGTTACGCTGATCTGTATCTAGTCTAAAGATCCCTTTTTCCAAATTGGGCTGCGCTAATTTCCCCTAAGAACCAGCTCTTTTGGTAACAGCGCATGGTTAGAAATGAGGGAACACAAGTTCTGTCCACCACCTGGTAACCATATCGCCTATTCAAGCTCTCCCGTGAGTTAAGCCATCTGGATTATTTGCAATGGTCAAAAGTTCATTTCAAAACTGATATCAGGTAGTTGTTCAATCAATATCTTTATTACGGTCAAAGACCAACCCCATCGAGTTATGTGGATGGTCCCAATTCAAAGAGGGTACAGCTCTTCAAACTTGCCCCTATCTCATTGTGGGATTTGCACCCTGCTTCCACTTGGAAAGTTCCCACAAACTCTAGCTGCAAATGGCAGGGCTTCTTCTGAATGCACAGAGTTTATCTGCTGCTGGGGACTGTAAGGCTGTAACAGCCCATTCCAACCCAAGGGCTAAGCAGCCCAAGTCAGACCTAAAGTCAGCCTAAGTCGTTTAGGTCGAAGTTAGGTCTGGAATGCAACCATTTAGGGCAAAGTTAGGTCAAAGTTACGACCAATGGACTAAGAACAGCCCATTGCAACCCAAGGGCTAAGCAGCACAAGTCAGACCTAAAGTTGACCTAAAAGTGGGCGGAACATGGGCGGACCGTGGGTGTAACGGGGGGGGGCAGCAACCAATTAACGTTGGATTCCAGACCCTGGCAAGCACAGACACGCCCCCTCCAACACAAATGCTGACACAAAGTTTAGGTCGACCAAAAAGGTGGACCCAAATTCGAGGAGACCCATAGGAGCCATTTTACCTTACCTAAGCCAGCCCTCTCCTGAAAATTTCTAACACCCTACTCCTGAGTTAGGTCAGAGTTAGGACGGAGTTGGGCCTGCTAAGTCTGGAAACCGACAGAGTTATGCCTAAGATAGGGAGCCTATCAGCACCCAGCCCCACCCAGCCTCATTCCCACAAAAGCCCAGCCCCAGACCTCCAGTCACTCTCTCTCTCTCTCTCTCTCTGAGCGCGTGGCGTGGGGTTCTGTCCCTCACAGCCACAAAGTGGGACTTGTCGGTGGAGGGCAAAATTCACAAACACCCCACTTCTCTCTTCTCCTCTCTGCCTCCCTCTAGGGCAGAGAGGGCTGTTCTGGCTGAGGCCAACCTGTTTACAGCTGTGCCTGGGCAGCTGCCTCCATGCAAGTGTTTGCTAACCCATGTCTTTCTCCCAGCCCCTCTTCCCCCCCCACAGGCAACAACACCAGCAGGTAAGAGCAGGTAAGAGCAGGGTTTGTGCTGACATGTGGTCTGACTGCTGCCTCTTTGCATTTAGAAATACAGGAAGGATACATGCCTCTTTACCAATGTGTTGTCTCATAGCTGTCTGCATAGCCTGCCATGACATGCCTCTCTACCAATGTGTTGTCTCATAGCTGTCTGCATAGCCTGCCATGATATGCCTCTCTACCAATGTCTTGTCTCATAGCTGCCTGCATAGCCTACTATGATATGCCTCTTTACCAATGTGTTGTCTCATAGCTGCCTGCTTTGCCTGCTATGATATATAGGATACATGCCTCTTTACTACTGTTGTGTCTGATTGCTGCCTGTAGTCATGTGAGCAGACAATGCCACAAGTGTGGAACTGTTTGCCTTATGTAGACACCAGCTGTTCCCCCCCCCCTTTTTCTCCATAGGGTCTACTGACAGGTCAGTATTGCTAGGTTTGCCATGGTTGTGACCCCCAAGTTGTGTTGTTGTCTCTCTCTTTGACCCTTTCCCCTTACAGGATCATGCTCTCCTTACACCCAGGTAAGCAGCTCAGACCATGCTATGTGTGTCACACCTATCAGCTGTGTTTTATTTCTCTCCCTGCAGGCTTTTGCAACCAACACACTGGCATTTCTTCACTGGCGATTGCTTCCACATACCAGCTGACATGTAACTCCCCCTTCTTTTTTGTCTCCCTGTGCACCTGGAGGGAATACAGCTTATTCCCGAGTCATTAAGCAGGGGACATCTGTAGACTGACATCAGAAACACACGTGCTTCCTCAGCCCCCCCCCCCCCCCAATGGCCTTCTGTTATTTTAGTTGAATCTCACACCTTTTCCTAATAGTTTGGGAAAATATAGAGATTAATGTTATGCTTTTCTTCCTCATTTTAACAGGCAAAGACTGGAATTGAAAATCTCCACTAATACCGCCAACAATACTGCCCCCGCGGTACTTACCGGGGCTTGGGGTCTTCAGGGAGACCTGCACAACCTTCTGCAGGCCTGCCCGATCTTTGGATCGTCGTTTTGCGGCGATCTTTGGACGCTTCCGGTTTTCACGTAACCTGGAAGTACCCGAAGATGATTCCAAAACAGCGATCCAAAGATCGGGCAGGCCTGCAGAAGGTCGCCCAGGCCTCCCCGAAGCTCTCAAAGCCCCGGTAAATACAGCGGGGGTGATTTCAGGCACTTTGGCAGTGGCGGCGGCAATCCCTGGGCTCGCTGCCTTGCTGTACCCATCCCTTAAGGGGGCAGGGGACAGCAGCGGTTCTCAATTGTGGGTCACGACACACAGTTTGAGGACCACTGGACTATTTCATCATAAATCTGTCTTTTTAAAGGATTTAAATGGATTATTGTCCCATATTTTGGGACACCAACATGTGGAGAGGTTTAACACATTCCCCTGTGCCATTCTCCCCACAAATGCTTCCCCAGGGTGATTACATGCTTTGGCACTAACATTTCACATGAAGTGAAGTTTTCAGTGAAGTCTAGGATTCCTCCCAAGAGGAAACTTCTGAGAATTTCCGAGGGAAGCCAAACCAGTTTCAAAGCACATTGAGAGAGTTTTTGTTGCTGAAAAGTAGTATGCAATATTCTATATGTAAGGAAAGTGAATGAGCAGCAGGTGCTAGAGAAGACTCGCTTAACGATGGTTTCAGTTCACGACGGGGATTTCAGAGCGTATCCCCGTCATTAAGCAGGGGACACTTGTAGACTGACATCAGAAACACATGAGCTCTTTTTAACCTATCTAACAGCGCAATCCTATACAAACCCACGCTGGCGGAGCAAGGGCTCTGCCGGCGCCAGGTGTCATAAACATGCCATAAGGCATGTTTTCGACAACCGGCAAATAAGCAGCATTGGTGGAGAGGCTGGCGCCTGGGGCCAGAGATACCGCCACCGGATGTAGGTAAGTCCTGCGCCAGGCTGCAGAAGGGCATACGGAGTTTCCGCCAGGCTGCGGAAGGGCATAGGGCATAGGGTAGCAGAAGAAAGACACTGGCCCGTCAGTACAGGGAAAGGGGCAGGGATTATCAGCGACAGTAATGTTATGCTTTCCTTCTTCATTTTAACAGGCAAAGACTGCAATCGAAAATCTTCGAGACCGGCACCAAAAAAGACCAGGGAATATAATGAGAGCTGTATTGGAATGATTTGATAAGCATCACAAAGATGATTAATATTAAGATACCTTATGACCTAATCTTCTATGTTATAATTATTTTCCATAGTGTATTTGATGTGGGACTATTCCATCATAATTCTGTCGCTTTAAATACTTTAAATATGTATACTTCTCCTTCCTTTGGAGCTGTATGAGTCATGGAATGACTGCTCATTCAGGATATCTTCCTCAAAACGTTCTGGTTTAGAGAGACATTACTTTGATGTTGTAAAGCAAGTTTTGATGTCAGGCAGCCCAATCCAACCTATGGTACCTTTCCATGCACGCCGATGCAGCGAGGCCAGTGCAGGCTGCGCTGAATCTTGCGCAGAAATTTAGGAGGTGGGTGGGAAGTCTCCTTGAGGTGAAGGGACATTTGTCCCCTTGCCCCAGGGAAAGCCCCAGCCTACGCAATGGGTCTACTTAGATATGCGCAACCAAATAGCTGGCATAAGTCCAAGTGGATTGATGTTGCGGACACAGGATGTGGTGCATGCTGCTGCTCTCCCCGATCCTACCCCCTCCCAGGCCTGATTCACCCACCCACTCCACGCCCTCACCCTGCCCTCACCTCGCCCCGTCCCACCCTCATGCCACTTGGTGTGAAACTCACCTTCCTCAGTGTGCTGGTGCAGAGGCGTTCCTACACCCCCACAAAGTTTGGGCGCCCCCTTGATGCCCCCCAATAAAACTGTCAAAAATTTTAGGTTTCTGTTTCGGGTTTTTTTCCGCTTTTTTTTACTGTTTTCCGGATTTTTTTTAGTGTTAACGGGGCATCTGTGTGTGTGTGTGTGTGTGTGTGCGCTTTTTCCCCACTTAGCTTGTATATAGGAGCCGAATCGGAAGCTTCCAGCGACGTTCTTCTGCCTGCGCCCAGAGCGAACTCCGTAAAGTGCCCAGCACCGCTTTCCACAGTTCGCACAGGCACAGAAGTCGATTAGAAACTTTGTCTTTTAGCGCATGCGCGAACTGTGGAAGACTTGGAACTTGGAAATCGATTGGAAATTTCGTCGTTCTGCGCCTGCGCAAGTCTTCCACAGTTCGCGCATGCGCTAAAAGACAAAGTTTCCAATCGACGTTCTGTGCCTGCGCGAACTGTGGAAAGCGCTGCTGGGCGCTTTACGGAGTTCGTGCCTGGCGCAGGCAGAAGAACATCACTGGAAGCTTCCGATTCGGCTCCTATATACAAGCTAAGTGGGGAAAAAGCACACAAACACACAGATGCCCTGTTAACACTAAAAAACCCCGGAAAACAGCAAAAAAAAACCCGAAAAAGGGGAAAACAAAAACGAAACCCAGGGAGCCCCACCCCGCTCCCAGGGCCCTGCGCCCTGAGCCCGGGGGTACCCCACCCCACCCCCCATCAGCCGATGCCTCTGTGCTGGTGGCAGCACGCGCAAGCCAGTGTGGGCCTTTGGCCCAAGCAACTGCTTTGCTATTGCAAAGCACTTTACAGGGCTTTTGCGATGGCAAGCACTGGTGTAGTGTGTGCTCTACCAATGCTTGGGGGTGGGAGTAAGGATTGTGCCAAACGTCTCCCTCTGTTATTTATAAGAAAAAGGAGATAAGGTGTTTGCCTTTTATGGACCTTTCCATGCACCCTTTTCCGGGTGGTGAAGACCAGCAGGGATTGCGAAGCGCTCCAGAAAGATCTCTCCAAACTGGGAGAATGGGCAGCAAAATGGCACATGTGCTTCAATGTAAGTAAGTGCAAAGTGATGCACATTGGGGCAAGAAACCAAAATTTCACATATATGCTAATGGGTTCTGAGTTGTCTGTGATGGATCAAGAGAGAGATGTAAGTAAGTGTAAAGTGATGCATATTGGGGCAAGATATCTAAACCACATACACGCTCATGGGTTCTGAGGTGTCTGTGACGGATCAGGAGAGAGATCTTGGGGTGCTGGTGGACAGGTCAATGAAAGTGTCGACCCAGTGTGCGGCGGCTGTGAAGAAGGCCAATTCCATGCTCGGGATCATTATAAAAGGGATAATAAGATGGCCAATATTATTATGCCTTTGTACAAATCGATGGTAAGGCCGCATCTGGAGTATTGTGTCCAGTTCTGGTTCGCCGCATCTCAAAAAGGATATAGTGGAACTAGAAAAGGTGCAGAGGAGAGCGACCAAAATGATTAGTGGGCTGGGGCATCTACCTTATGAGGAAAGGCTACAGCGTTTGGGGCTCTTCAGTCTAGAAAAAAGGCAGTTGAGGGGGGACATGATTAACAGCCCATTCCAACCCAACTCCTCTCCAAGTCAGGCATAAGTGTGGCCTAAGTGCAGCCTAAGTTCGACATAAGTTATGCCTGAGGTAGGTCAGAGTTATGCCTGAGTTAGGCAGGCTGCAGTTTCTGTGGCCCAGCACCACCCCAGGATCCAGGCAACACTTACCTCCCAGGCAGGCAGGCTCTCCAGGCTCCGTGTCTGGCTCGGGCATGTGCAGACCTCTGTCTGCATGTGTCAGTGTCCATCCATGGCAGCTGCCGCAGTGTCTGTCGCAGCCCGGTCGCAAAGGGGCTGACCGCAGGAATGGGGGTTGCGCCAGTCATGTGGTGGGCGCAGGGCAGGTGACAGGTGAGCGAGGTGCCTGAGCCAGCCGCCACAGGGCACCCTGTGCATCAGCCACCTGCTGCAGGGGAGAGTGGCCGTCCCCCCTCCTGCAGAAGGCGATGCCACCCCCAAGCCACGTTGAGGCTGCAAGTGGGAGTCATGGGGGTGAGCGGGGGAGGGAAGGGAAGGAGGGGGGTGGAAACGTCACACACAAGGGGGGTCTCATGAGGTCTGGAACTGCCTCTGACATGACTTGCCCGTGCGCTACCTGAAGCCCAGGGCCTCCAGGGCCGGGGCAATGCCCACAAAGAAGGCATTCCGGCGTGCGTTCTGCGCTGTGCCCCGGCCAAGACCGAGAGATGCCTCGGGCTTGTCTGCTGCGAGCGTGAAGGGCTCACGCAGCTTATCACGCCCCCAGATGGGGCGACAACGGCGCAGTTTTTTTGCAGGGTGGGGGGTGGCCAGCTTCCATCATCAGGGAGTGGGAGGGGAGGCAGACACACAGGCAGGCAGACAGTGGGTGCTGGGGAGGGGCACGGGTGGTTCAGAGACAGACAGACAGACAACAAGGCTGGTGGGAGAGAGATTCCGAGAGAGGGGTCTGCAGAGACCAATAGGGACACAGGGGGCGCTCCGCAGATGAAGGCAATGCAGAAACAGGCGACTCTTATGCAGACGGACTTTGGGCGGAAGCGGCTGCATTACGTGCGGACCTTCGATGGAAGCGGCTGCATTACGGGCAGACCTTCGACGGAAGCGCCTTCATTACCGGCAGACCTTCGACAGAAGTGCCTTCATTACGGGTGGACCTTCGACGGAAGCGCCTTCATTACGGGCAGACCTTCGGCGGATGCGCCTTCATTATGGGCGGACGCCCTGGCTGTCACTGTTTGCCTGCCTGAGAGGCCCCCCAACTCCCCCCTCCCCTCTGTGCCATGGGGGTCCGGCAGCCCCCCTGCTGTGTTCTCCCAGGGAAGGCTGTGGCAGTCCCTGGATGGGGCTCATGTAGGGGCTTCAGTGCTGGGGGCTGTCTGTGTGTGTGGGGCAATGCTTGTGTAAACACTGGGCACATATGTTTCACTGGGGCTCTGCCCGAGGGCCATCTTTATTGTTCTGGAACGTTAGCAGAGATGGCCAGGCGAGGCTGCCAGGGGTAATCACAGCAGCCAATCTGAAAGCAGCAGCAGCAGCAGCACACCTGCCCCATGGACCTGGAGATGCAGGCTCTTTCCCTGTGGAACCACAGTCTGCTCCATAGAAAGGGGAGGGGTAGCAAGTACGACACCCAGGGAGGTGGAGCAGCAGCAGCAGTGCCGGCAGCTGAGGAGGGTTGCAGGGCTGGCTCCCTGACCTCTGCCAGCTGAGGAGGGTTGCAGGGCTGGCTCCCTGACCTCTGGCAGCATCGAGGCAGACAACAGTGGGGCAACCAGACTGCAGGCCCAGGGGTGCTCCCAGGAAGGTAGGTGGTAGTGGACGTTCCTGGGGAGACAAAAAACAAGGGGAAGTTACATGTTAGCTGGTGTGTGGAAGCAGTCACCATTGAAGACAAGCCAGTGTGCCGGTTCCAAAAGCCTGCAGGGAGAGAAATAAAACACAGCTGATAGGTGTGACACACATAGCATGGTCTGAGCTGCTTACCTGGGTGTAAGGAGAGCATGATCCTGTAAGGGGAAAGGGTCAAAGAGAGAGACAACAACACAACTTGGGGGTCACAACCATGGCAAACCTAGCACTACTGACCTGTCAGTAGACCCTGTGGAGAAAAGGGGGGGGGGACAGCTGGTGTCTACATAAGGCAAACAGTTCCACACTTGTGGCATTGTCTGCTCACATGACTACAGGCAGCAATCAGACACAACAGTGGTACAGAGGCATGTATCCTATATATCATAGCAGGCAAAGCAGGCAGTTATCAGACAACACATTGGTAAAGAGGCATATCATAGCAGGCATTTCAGAGAAGGCAATGCAGGCAGACATGAGAGGGCACATTGGTAAAGAGGCATGTATCATATATTTCTATATGCAATGAGGCAGAAGTCAGACCACATGTCAGCACAATCCCTGCTCTTACCTGCACTTACTTGCTGGTGTTGTTGCCTGTGGGGGGGGGGGAGGCTGGGAGAAAGACATGGGTTAGCAAATGGTAGCATGGAGGCAGCTGCCCAGGCACGGCTGTAAACAGGTTGGCCAAAGCCAGAAGAGCCCTCTCTGCCCTTGAGGGGGGCAGAGAGGAGAGAGGAGAAGAGAAGAGAGAAGTGGGGTGTTTGTGAAGTTTGTCCTCCACCGACAAAGTCCCACTTTGTGGCTGTGGGGGACAGAGCCCTACACCACGTGCTCTGAGAGAGAGAGAGAGAGAGAGACTGGAGGTCTGGGGCTGGGCTTTTGTGGGAAAGAGGCTGGGTGGGGCTGGGTGCTGATAGGCTCCCTATCTTAGGCATAACTCTGTCGGTTTCCAGACCGTGCTGACACAACTTTGACATAACTCTGACCTAACTCAGGAGTAGGGTGTTAGAAATTTTCAGGAGAGGGCTGGAGTGGATAAGGTAAAATGGCTCCTATGGGTCTCCTCGAATTTATGTCAACCTTTTTGGTCGACATAAAATTTGTGTCAGCATTTGTGTTGGAGGGGGCGTGTCTGTGCTCGCCAGGGTCTGGAATCCGATGATAATTGGTTTCCGCCCCTGTTAGGCCCATGGTCCACCCATGGTCCGCCCACTTTTATGTCGACTTTAGGTCCGACTTATGCCTGCGTCGGTGATGCGCATGCGTGTCCGTTCTTAGTCCGTCGGTCGTAACTTCGACATAACTTCGACGTAAATGTTCGCATTCTAGACATAACTTCGACATAAGCGACTTATGCTGAGTTTATGCCTGACTTGTGCTGCTTAGCCCTTGGGTTGGAATGGGCTGTGAGACATATAAAATTATGCATGGGATGAAGTGGATAGAGAGAAGTTCTTTTCCCTCTCACACAACACTAGAACTAGGGGACATCCACTCAAATTGAGTGGAGGGAGGATTAAAACAGACAAAAGAAAATATTTCTTTACCCAGCGTGTAATTGGTTTGTGGAACTCCTTGCCACAGGAGGTGGTGATGGCACCTGGCCTGGATGCCATTAATAGGGGATTGGACAGATTTATGGAGGAAAAGTCCATCACAGCTTACAAGCCATGATGGGGATAAGCAACCTCCTGGTTTTAGAAGTGGTTTTTCTCTGTGCCAGGTGCAAGGGAGTGACAACGGGAAACAGGTTATCTTGTTGGCTGTGTGCTCCCTGAGGCATCTGGTGGGGCCACTGTGTGATACAGGAAGCTGGACTAGATGGGCTTTTGGCCTGATCCAGCAGGGCTCTTCTTATGTTCTTATGTGTTTTTGCAAAAAAAAAAAAAAAGCAAATAAATAAATAAATAAAATATTAGTAGTGAATAAAAATTTAGCCTCTTAAAGCTAGGTGGGTCCCGATAGAGTGTTGTTTTAAAAAGTGGGTCCCAGTGCTAAGTTTGGGAACCACTGTCAGCAGATATGGCCCACTCCATTGGTCGTAGACTGTAGCAGTCGCAGGGAGCTCTCCTCCCACTGCCTGCCTGCCTGAAAAGCAATCAGCTCAAACTACATGTTTTTCTGGGACTGGAGAAACAAGTGGAGGCAGGCCCATCTGTAACTCAATGGTAGGCTTGCCATCCGTCCGGGAGAATCCGGGATGGTCATGGAATCTGGGCTCTGATCCTAGAGTCGTCCCGGCCCGGGAAACCGAGACGAACGGCTGCCTGCAAAAAAGAGGACAAAATGGTGTCGCCGCATTTCGTTGCCGCCGGGAACCTATTGAGCCTGGCCAGCTACCATCTGGCTGGCCAGGTCTCCTTGCATGCCTGCAGGTGTTGTGCGCCTGCGCAAGTCCCGGCCGGCCAGAAGGCATGCGCAAAACACCTGGGAGCCCTTCGAAAGAGAGAGCTGCCAAGCGGGACGACGAAGAAAAGCGGCGGGATAGCAGGAAGTAAAAAGGCAAGGGGCGGGGGCGACAAGGAGGAGGAATCGACATGTTCACACTGGGAACAGAAGGCGGCGAGGGAACAGGCAGGGGGGGGAATTAAAAAACGGCGATTTTCCGGGGGACAGCCGCTTCGCGTCCAGGAACAAGAAGAAATGTGCTTGTTTTCCAGGTAGGCAGGCAACCACTTTGTGGGCAAGAAAAAAAAGGAAAAGCCAGTTTTCCCGGTGCCTGGGTAAAAAAAAAAAAAAAAGAATTTTGTGGCAAGAACAGCAGCTACCAGCAGTCCCCTGCGCACCACATTACTTTCTCTCTCTCCCCACCAGCAGTCCTGCAGCGAGCTGAGAAATGTCTCACCAGCCGCCACCGCTGCTTTGTTTCTTAATCTTTCCCATTTTTAAGTATGATGAATCTTGTTGCTCAGTTTCAATCTTGTTTCCCATTTTTCTTTCCTTCCCATTTTGTTCTGGATGACAGGGGTGGAGAAGCATTTCGATAGCCAGCCACAGAGCTCCACTTCTAAGTACTGCTCAGTCAGTTTGTTTGGCCATTCAGAAAGAATGCTTCGTTCGTTCTACAACTATGCTTTAACTTTTTACACTTCAGATCATCCTGGGTTTTTTTCCTGCTTCACTGTATCATCCTGTTGGCTCCTCACTTCCTGGTTTGTTTTCCCCATGTGACCCGCACTGGCCCATTCAGAGCTCCCCTGCATGGCTTCTCTCAGATTGCAATCATTCAACAGGGAGCTGAGCGCTGCTGTGAAGAGACTGAAGAGTGAGTAAATTCCTGGTGATTTATTGGTATTTATACATACATTGCACTGTGGGCTTACACAGGTCCTACACAGCAAAACTTCCCTGTAGATTGTGGTCAGAAACAGAATCTCCTGCCCCCCCCCCCCCTTTTTTTAGTATTTACAAGAGGCATGATGATGATGATCAGGTCTTAATTTTTCTCCACATTTGTGACTGGCTTTCCTTCAGTTTTGCTTTCTTATTAGGGGGTGTATTGTATTGTAAGGGTCTGGGGGTGTCCTCAGCTGCTGAGGTTGTTGCACTTCAAATTTGCCCCTGTGTGTTTTCTAAAGTGGCTTTTCCCACGTTTTTATTTTCCTCCCCCCCCCCCATATGTGACTTGTGACTTTCCTGTGCAGTATTCTTTTTATCAGGGGGTATTGCAGGAATGAAGGCTAGAAAGAAGAAACTAGTCATTTAATTCAGTAATTATTAGTATTATTAATTATTATCATACTTAATACTACACATAAAGGAGAGGGGTGACCGTGACCATCATTTCTTTTACTTTCCTCCCTTTTAAAATTTGCTTGTTCATTTCATTTTTAGGGGGTGTATTCTATTATTTACATTTAGCCAGACTCTGGCTGTTTGCCGGTATGCATTCTGTGCCAAGTTAACATATAATGGAGAGGGTTTCTTAAAATGGGTAATTAATTAATTAAGCTAACAAAAAATAAATTAAAAATTTTGGGCACCCCAAAAATAATTTCACCATTTATTTTGATTATTAATTAAAATAAATAAATAAATAAATAAATTAAATAAATTGTTGGGGGGGGGTTGTCCCAGTTTAGAACCGGGAAAATCTGGTAAGCCTAATGGCAGCCCATTTCCACTGCTTTGTTGTGTGTGTGCCTACATTACTTCCCACCACCCCCACTTCCTTACTAACTTTCCTGATAGTCCAGCTTCAGACGACTATTGTGAGGGCATCATAGCAAAGAATCTACCTGCTTCCACCTACTTTGAAGAAGCACCAATGTGTAGCCGTCCATGTTTAAGTGGAAACTCCCCCCCCCCTTTTCTTTTTCAAAAACTGTCTTCTGTTCAAGGTGATTGCAGCCATTAAAGGAATTGGGTGGAACCTATTGTGAATTCATCTTTGCGGGAGGCTGTGATGCCTAGCATCTTCAAGACCGCAATTGTGCGTCCCCTCCTGAAAAAAACATCTTTGGATTCCTCCAATTTAAATAACTATCAGCTGCGGCCATACTTGAGTCGATCGGACCTGACCATGGTGGTCCATGCCTTAGTGATTTCAAGACTGGATTACTGTAACACGCTCTACGTGGGGCTGCCCTTGAAGACGGTTCAGAAACTGCAATTAGTGCAGAATGTGACGGCCCGGATGGTCACTGGAGCTAGGTGGTTTGACTCTGTTGAACCGCTGCTTCAGCGGCTGCACTGGCTGCCCATTCGTTTCCGAGTCCAATTCTAGTTGCTGGTAATGACCTTTAAAGCCCTCCACGGTTTGGGTCCAGGATATCTGAGGGACCGCCTTCTCCCATACATTCCGACCCACTCTCTTAGGTCATCTGAAAGGGCTCTCCTGCGGTTTCCACCTCTATTGCAAGTTAGGGGAGTGGCAACACGTGGGCGAGCCTTCTCTGCTGTGGCGCCACAACTGTGGAACTCCCTGCCAGGGGATCTGAGAACCATCCCCTCCCTCATGACTTTTCGGCGAGGGCTCAAAACGTTTTTGTTTCGTCTATCGTTTGGGTGATGGGTTGTGATCTGCCTCCTGTGTTTCAAGATGCTCTGCCATGCTGCTTCTCTGCTCCATACTGTCGCCCCCCCCCCCAGTGGATTGTATTGTTTTTAAATTTAGTTATGTACTGTTTAAACTTATTTTATCTATTTTAAATTATGTATTTTAATTTTTATTGTAAGCCGCCTTGGGCATTTGCCTAAGGCATAGGATAAGATGGGATATAATTTTTAAATAAATAAAATAAATAGCCAGAGCGAGGGGGAGAGGGAGAGGAGATGTTTTCCCGAAAGGGGCCCACTTCCTCCCTTTTGCACTTTACTCATCCCCCTCTGAGAAAGATACAGAGATAAGACAACTAGCTCTCTCTCTCTCTCTCTCTCTGCAGCTTCAAAGTACACATTCCAAGGGAGGGAGGGAGCGAGCCTGCTTGCCTGGGCTCCTGGTTACTATTTAGCTTTTAGCTTCATTTCTCTCTGATTGTAACTTGAACTGTGCCCACCCCTCATGAATATGTAAACAAATGTATAGGTATAAGAAAGTCCTCACTCCTTTGTCTCTTGCTCAGCTACCCCATTTGCAGAGCTGGGCCTGTGTCACGCTAAATATAAAGAAGCTCCTTGTACCTCTTTCTCCCAAGACTACCTTCCGGCAAAATCTCAGCCACCTGGTCACTGTTCAAAACGTTTCACAGGAACAAATGGGTGAAGAGATAAGAAAGAGGCTGATCAATCCCAACATTCTTGTTCACATCTCAAGGAGAGTAAGGGAAAGGAGGATTGGGCAGCAACTCTGTTGGGGGGATGTAGCGGCTTGGCATGGGATGTCAGGATTTATACCTCCTCCAACCCACTGCTCATAGCCAGCACTTTTGTGGGCCTCATGGTTGGGCTGCCTCCGAATGGAGGCATTTGCCAGAGGGTGAAGGGGCTCCTGGGTTATTATCTATTGATACTATAAGCCACCTTAGGGATCAGTTTTAGCAAAAGATGTGGTATAAATCTCTAAACAAACAAGGAAGCAAGCAAACAAACAAGAACATGTGTCCATTAAAAGGACTGCTCTAACCTTTTCCTCCTTCTGATATTATTGGTTAAGATGTCTGAAATGTCTTGGCATTTAATCAACCCTTTTTCAATGTCAGGTATAGTCGGTTTCTTCTAGTGTCTCTTCTAGTGTTTCTTCTTTAGTGTTTCTTCTAAAGTGATTTTTGCAGTAACTACTTGATTGAAAGCACAATCCTGTGCAAGTTGTGGCAGGAGGGCGGCCAAAATAGCTAGCCGCTGCTTCCTGCACAGGATGCGGGCTGCGCTGGCATGACCTGGGCGTACCTTGGCTTCTGGGGAGGCCGTGTAAGGTCAGCCTGGTCTGGGAAAAGGTGTTGCATATCTGTACAAATCCCCAGCGGAAGATTTGATTCCCCCGGAGGCGATCAAAAATAAGTTACATTGGTGGTCATCGGTTTTGACATCCCTCTTTTCATATATTGACATGACTGGACAAATTCCAGAAGATTGGGGGTCTGCTATTATTTGTTCCCATTTTTAAGAAAGGCAAGAGAGATGATCCTGCAAATTACAGGCCTATTAGCCTATTAAATGTTATTAGTAAATTATATGCCAGGCACCTGTATGGGAAGTTTAAGGATTGGTTGGAGGGAGCAAAATAAGCTACTGGCAGAAGAACAAGCAGCTTTCAGGGAGGGACGCACTATCATTGACCAATGCTTAGTGTTACAACATCTTATTGAGAAATACACTTCTAATAATTCGACCTCTCTCTACGCAGTCTTTATTGACCTTAAGGCAGCCTTTGATTCCATTTCAAGGGTCAAATTATGGGAGAAACTAGAGGCTTCTAACATCGATTGGCGCCTATTATTTCTTATTCAGGCATTGCATGGAAATATTTCGTTTAAGAAGAGGTGTAGTCCACAGGGTCACCTTACAAATGCTGTTCCAACACAAAAAGGAGTCAAAAAAGGATGTATTCTGGCCCAACTCTTATTTAATTTCTACATCAATTCATTGGTGGGCCATTTGAATACTATTGACTTCCATCCCCCGAAGATTGCGGGGAGACAGATAGCTAGCTATTCTGCTATATGCTGATGATGCAGCCATCCTTTCAAGGACATCTAATTGGGCTCAGAAGAGCTTTACGGAAGTTGACCGCATGCTGTGAAGAGAACTGGTTGGAGATCAACTATTAGAAAACTAAGATCATGGCATTTGCCAGAAGGCCAAAGATCCATTCGTGGACGATTGACAAACATAAGATTGAGCAGGTGACCCATTTCAAATACCTAGGTGTAGTCTTGCATGCAAGCAGCTCTAGGGAAGCCCATGGAGAAGTGCAGTTGGGTCGCGGCTACCTCTTCTTTGCAACCTCCTCCTTGAGGCGCGCCCTGAAGAGGCGTTTGAGGAGGAGGCAGCCACGGCCTGATTGCGACACCTTCTAATAATGGGATAATGTGAGGGGAGCTTCTAATAATGTGATTATCATTACATTTATACAGTCATGTAGAAATAGGCTTACCATCCGTACCGGAAAAACCGGAACAGTCCCGGGAATTGGCCACGATTCCCGGTTTTGTCCCAGCCCGGTTTCCGGAAGGGATGGCCGCTGCCACCGCCACCGCCATCTTCTTTTTTGTAAACTTACCCGGGCGCCGGCAGCATCTTGGATCACGAAATCTCGCGAGATCCAAGATGTCGGCACCCAAATCTCGTGAGGGCATGATGCCCTCATGAGATTTGGGCGCCGACATCTTGGATCATGGCACCTACAATAGTTGTCCAATATGGAAAGAAAAAAATAGCTTGGGGACAGGTCAAATTAATATTGAAGCCAGAGTCTGGATTGCTATTCTCTTATACTGGTTTGACTCCTTTTTCTGCCAGCTGGCCTTGCTCCATTAAGATTACAAGATGACTATAAATCTACCTGGATTCGGTCAAATGAGCAGAAAATAACTTTGCTGGGCTTTTCTTTGCCGATGTTGCTATAACGGAACATGTGTTATTGAACTGTTTGTTCTATAGGGATATTCGGGCTGCACATATACTTCCACTGTTGTATCGCTTCCCGGGTCGCACTTGCCATCAATATACCTGTTTGCTTTTATCTGATTTTAATCCCGCAATTACATATAGTGTTGCTAAGTTCTTTGCGGCCGTGATAAGTGTGCGGGAAAAAAAAGATGGTGGAGTGTGGAGCTATTGTTTCTGATTATAGACATTGTATGTCTATACAATGCCGCATACCTAGGCTTACCAGATTTCCCCGGTCTTCAACCAGGAGAAACCCCCCCACACACAAATAATCAAATAAATAAATAATTTTCAGCTTTTTATTCCTTTTTGGGGTGTGAAGTGCCCCTCTTGCCGCGTGTAGCGCGCCCGCATTTCTAATTATTAATTTATTTAAACCGAGACTCAAATAAACAAATAATCAAATAAATAAAATAAATTTTAACATATCTAGGGGGCGCGAAACGCGCTCTCATTTTTCATTATTAATTTATTTTTACTTACTTATTTAATTAATTAAATTAATATGACTTGCTGTGCTCCGCGCCGCCATGCCAAGCCTCTGTGCCATGCCGCACCACCGTGCCAAGCCTCCGTGCCGCGCTGCCATGCCAAGCTGCCGTGCCATGCTGCGCCGCCGGTGCCAAGCCTCTGTGCCATGCAGCGCCACCATGTGCCAAGCCTCTGTGAGCCGCTGTGTGCCAAACCTCCGTGAGCCGCTGTTTGCCAAGCTTCCGTCGAGCCCCCAATGCTGCCGCCACCGAGCCCCCCCAAAGCGAATAAACTTACATTTTTCCAACATGGCAGTGCCCAAATCTCGAGAGGGCATGAGGCTGCCTCATGCCCTCACGAGATTTGGGTGCCGCCATGTTGGATCTCGCGAGATTTCACGAGATCTATCATGGTGGCACAGGGAAAAAGGTAAGTTTATTTTCTAAAAAGAGGCGGCGGCGGAGACTTGAATCCTGCCCAGAATGGTCCAGGACATTTCCGGGAACCAAGGCTGGTTTCCGGGACTGTCCCGGATTTTCCGAGATGAATGGTAAGTCTATGTATACCAATTTGTAATTTATGACTTGATGTGCTTCTGTAGATCATTGTTTGAGTGGCTGTTTTCCTGGGCTGATGATAATTTTAAATGTAATTTTAATTTTAACTGTCAAAAATCTTTATTTCATTTGCTCACCTATGCTGTTCGTATCATTTTTGTTTTGGACTGGTCCTTGACCATAATAAAGATATTGATTGACTGTACAAAGCAGCAGCATAAAGGAGTAACCTCCAGCAGAACATGCATTCCGCTGGTGGCAGGCCCAAATCGGATTGTGCCATGAAGCCAGTAAGAACTTACTAGTCCTCAGCGATTAGGTAACTGAAAAATAGGGACATGCAAGAAGATATATATTTCATTTTCTGCTTTGTTTGATGACTTGATTCTTCTTGTTTGCTTGTTTAAACTATTTGGAGGGTTACTTTGGTTTCATTCACTTTTGAATTGTATCACATTGATTACAATGGAAAAAATTAGTTATATGTATTTGCATCCTGTGCTCATTCCACAATCAACATCTGTTAAAACTCCAACATGCTTCAGTCTCTATTATTAATTTTGGATTAAGAAGTTCTGGACAGTTTCCAAAAGTTATGAGAAAATGACTGCCCACTATAAGTTCAAAATTACAATTATTTTCCAGCAGTCTTCTAAATTTCTGATTGATCAGTAGAAATAGGTAATTGGAGCTGGAACACTTATTGGAGCTGAATATCTACTTAAAAGTGGGGGGGGGGGAGGTAGGCTGTTATTACATGCAATGAAATTTGTACTAATATGAAACCAATGTGCAGGATGGTTATACAAGTAGATGTCCGTTGTTTGCTAGGGAAAGACGGAAATCACTTTCCTCATCACTTCTGCTGAATCTTTTCCTTGGTTTCTTTTCACAGGCACATCTACAATGATAGCGACAACTGCACTTGATGCTTCTGGGCAGGAAGACACCATGGCCTGGTTCACTCCCATGCTGAGGAACTGGATTGGTCTTACTTACCTTGGAGAATACCTGAGCTATGGGATTCATGTGTTCTGGTTCTTATTAGTGCCTCTTATATTGGCATATTCTGCCCAATTGGCCATATATTGTTTTTTCTGTGTTGTCAATATTCTGCTATATATTTTCAAGAAAAAGAACAACCTACAAGAAGATACATCTAGCAAATCATGGGACAAGGCAAAAAAAGCTCTTGCATACTTTCTAAGTTCATTCACAAAGTTATGGCATGGTAAGCAAGCATTTTGTGAAATAGCAATAGCCCCAATCATTGTAGGTTCAGAATCTCAGTGCTGATGTAGGGGCCCAATGTTGCCACTGTTACCGGGTGTGTTTTTAAACAGGCATTAACATGTGTACATGTGGGGAGGGGGAGAACTATCTTGTGTGCTGGGATCCTGTGTAGTGGCAAACGGCACAGCTTAAATGCTGAGGAATGAAGAGGGACGTGAGCGTGAGATGTGCAGCAAAGAATATTTTATCGTGGAGAAGGAGATGCATTAATAATAACAGAGAAGGGGAATTAAAACAAAGCAATTCATTAATGCAAAGAAGGAAAATGGTAAGAGTATTAGGGATGTCGTCAATTTGACAGTATGAGAGAAAGATAGGGGGAGTTTATGGGTCAGTGGCAAGGCTGTGCCACGGACCAAGGTTATCAGTCCGCTTCTGCTGGATGGGGTACGATGCATGGCAGGAGTCGCGGGGCAAGAGTGCCAAGAAAAAGTGATTCTCCTGAATTCAAGCAGGGTTATAAAAGGCATAAACGCTCTGGAACAAGCCCAGGAGTGAGGTGGTGAACCAACGCATGACAAAACCAACAGCAAGGCAGCAACAAGGGGAATAAAAGATGAAGACATGGCGACCCAGCTTTTTAAATCCTTTTCTCTCATAGGATTCTAAGGAATGTTTTGTGGGGTGAGCTCATCCAAAAATCTTCTTTTGTGACTTGATGTCCCTTGATTGATGGCTTATTTATTTAAAAATGTATATCCCGCCTTTTCCTACGCCGAAGGCAAATGCCCAAGGCGGCTAATTTCCATTTCCACTATTATAACTTCGCACAAGTTTGCACAAGTTAGAAGACTTGCCTGCTTAGTCCAAATGAATGTGTCAGATCCCTACAAGTAGGTTTTTTGGTATTGTAGCAGGGCCACAATAGCCCTCTTCAGACATTCTGTTCCCACAGTCCGTCACCATGGGAAGAAAGAAGGGGGAAAGCTACAGCTAGCCACATTCTCTGTGCTGATGTACACCCCTTGACCACTCCCAGTTGTGTCCACATTCCCTGATCTCAAGGGAGGATGTTACATAACTCTGGAGCTACCACAGAACATTTTTTTTTCTTATATAGAGTAAGGCAACTGAAAGGATAGGTCCCAGAGGCGTTGCTATGGTGGGGACAGTATTGTAAGTTCCGCACCATCCTAGTCCCCATTTACTCCCTGGTACGAGGTGGCCACGCCCCCTCACCTTTGGAGCCATTCAGTGCGGCTAAGGCAACAGGCAAGGAGCCTCCTGCCCGTTGCCTTCGCCGCACTGAATGGCTCCGAAGGTGAGGGGGCGGGGCCACCTCCTACCAGGGAGTAAATGGGGACTAGGACGGTGCGGAACTTACAGTACTGCCCCCACCGTTGCGACGTCTCTGATAGGTCCTGTGGTAGGTCATCATTTGCCAGCCTTTTCTGAGAAACTTCCTGCCTTCTTCCATCACCGTGAATTTGTTAATCTGCATGTCACGGACATGAACTTAATATTAATCTTTTGCATTTCATATTCTTTTCAGGTTGTGAGATTATTGGCTTGGAACATATACCAGAAGGACCAGCGCTTATTATTTTTTATCATGGACCTGTTGCTGTTGACTATATGAACCTTATATCTATACTGTACAGGCAAACAGGAAGACTTTGCTATTCTTTGTGTGACCAGTCAATACGTCGCATATCAGGTAAAATACTGATGCTCATCATTTAGTATTGCAATACTGACAATAACCCTACTGTGAAGGCAGCTCAAAGGAAGATACAGCATTTCCTACAGGATCTCTAAATTTCAGAGTAAGAGCACCTGCTAAAATGAACACAAGGCCTTCTTCACTCATTATCTCCCCATGTTTATTGAACATAGGGAGAGGGTTGTAAGAACATGCTAGTTAGGAACAAGCTACCATGGCAATGCTCTGCCTAGCTGCTCCTTCTGAACATTCCTGTGTTCAATGTTCTCTGCAGAGGCAAATTGCAGGGAGAGTTCTAAATCAGAGGAAAATGCACAATTCCATTTCATATTTACGTACATCTTATTTGGTTCTGTTTTTACAGGAATTAAATTGTTTCTTGACTTGATCGGTTGTGCAGATTACAACAAAGCTGAGTGTGTGGAACTTCTGAAGGCAGGCAAATTATTGGGAATTGCGCCTGGTGGATTTAGAGAAGTAAACTTTAGTGATGACAACTACACCCTGGTCTGGGGTAACCGTACAGGTTTTGCCCAAGTGGCTTTAGAGGCCAAAGTGGTGAGTAATTCCTCCAGGATACATATTTTTCATTCACAACTATGCAAGACAGTATGGAATGTCAAAGAAATACGATATTTGGGTTCTGTAGCCATGTCAAAGGATTAAAACTAGAAAAATGATCCAGAATACCCCCAGAATATGTTAATATTAATCTTTTGCATTTCAAAAGAACAGAAAAATGTTCCAGAATAATGTCAAGTGCTGACAGCCTGGAGGTCACAGGTGGTCATCACTGAAGATCGTCTTCCAGTGTTAATTGTCAGTTTCTTCGCACGCTTTTTGGATCTTTTAAATGCTGACTCAACCACACTAAGGCAATGCCATATTGATGGCTCGATGCTGTCATTTCACTTAGAAAAAGTCCACAGAGGGGGACAAAATGTTGTGATTTTAATTTTTGTTTTAAAACCAGTGGATGTTTTAATTGTGCTTTTAACTTGTGTTTTACAGTTTTAAACGTATTCTGGAACATTTTTCTAGTTTTAATCCTTTGACATGGCTACAGAACCCATATATCCTATTTCGTTGAAAATCGTATTGGGCCATGATAGCTTCCATTCCACAGTATGGAATGTGTTTGTACACAAACGTAATTTGTCGACTGAAGAAATATGAGCTAGGAAACTGCAACAAAACTGAGACTAACAGCCCAACCCTACCTAAACCTGTGCAGTGATGCAGCAGCACCAGCGCAGCCTCTGCTGCCTCCTGTGGGGGAGTTTTCGCTGCTGGAGGTCTCCTCAGGGTAACCCCTTAACACAGGATAAGCCCCAGCAGCTGCTATGGGTCAACGTGGACATGCACCAGCGATATCTCTGATGCACAGAGCATCAGAGAGTGGGGGGTGCTGCCTGCGCCCTGCCGAGAATGCCCCCGCCCTAGCCCTAGCCTAACATTTAAGAAAAACACCGAAAAAGGTGTTTTTTGCCCCGGAAATGTTTATCCACACATTTGAGGCCCACTGGGGCCGCTGGGTTTGACACCGAGTTGTGCCCCAGCTCTGCCGACACAGCACTGATTCTGCACAGGATCCAGCGCAGCACGCTTTGCGCGCTGCGGTAGATGTTACACAGGATAGGGCTGCCCGTTTGGATTCGGCTGACAATGTTCCATCCCAGAAAAGTGTAAAGGGCTAGAATCCGGTCTTTGCCAATGATAAAGACAAAGTATTAAGTTTTATATCCTTGCTGGAAAGTAATGCTTTTGAAACACAACAAGTCCTCACTCAAAGTCATTTCGTTTAAAGTCTTTCCTTTTTTTTTCTTTTTTTTTTTTAGTTGATGGGAAAATGTCATAAGAACGTTTACATTTATCAATTAGTCTATGGTAAAATTGGTTTCATTATAAGTCGTTTCTCGTAAAGTCAGTTTCCAAGAAGAACCTATCAACAACTTTAAATGAGGACTTGCTGTATTTGTTTTTCTGGAGCGTGCCTCCTGTTCCTTAATAACAGAGCAGCAAGAAAAGTCAGGACTAAGATAGTCTCCAATATTCATACTTCTTTTCATGTTTTTCAGCCCATCATCCCAATGTTTACGCAAAATATTCGTGAAGCATTCAGGACGTTTGGAAATACACGTGAGTCACATTTCCTAAATTCCTTCATATAGGGCCAGCCCAGTCCTAATTAGGATTGCACTACACATTACGACAACCAAACATGGTTCGCCATATGACCATTTATACAGTTCCACTGTCGTAAACGGTCAAATGGCAGCGGGTGCAGCATGCCACTAGCTGCCATTTTAGGTCCACCACCATAAAAGGAGGCAGTGCTGGAAGGCCACTGCTGCAGCTGGCTAGCTCCGGCAGCAGAGAGATGCCAGTGGTACGGATGGGGGTTGGTTGGAGATGGGTGGAACAGGGCAAGGAGCGGAAGGAACAGAGGAGTTTCTGGGCAGGGAGGAGGTGGACAGGAGGCAGAACAAGAGAGGCAGGGGGTTGATCTCAGCGGCACTGGCATGCGCCATATGCTAACCCCATTCCCTGTCCTCTGATCCAAGGAGACTCATTCGGGCAGCAGAGGCTTGCCCCAGGGTATGCAAATGAAACATTCCTACCTCAAGGAGCAGGGCCATTCAGAAGAATTTTATCAGGGGGTACAAAGTTTCTTTTGGGTCCCTTCCGTACATATGAATTTGGCTCCTGGGCCCCCTTTTTTGCTCCAGGGCCAACATTTTAACCCATTTTTTGCCATGGGGCCAGGTTCAAATTACCCCCTTAACCCCCCTCTCAGAGGCCCTGTCAAGAAGGCCTCCAGACAGCCCCCCTCCCAAGAAACAGTGTGCGCTCCATTGCTACTGTTGCTTTTGCAGGGGGGCATTTAGTTAGGATTCAGCTGTTAATTAATGGACCAGTTCAAATCATACCATGTGATTCGCTCACCAGTGCATGGTTAGAAATGAGGGAACACAAGTTCTGTCCACCACCTGGTAACCATATTGCCTATTTAAGCTCTCCCGTGTGTTAAGGCAGCAGCGTCACTGCAGGGGGGGCGGAGCTCCACGTTCCGTCGGGCTCTGACCCTCTGTTACACGACGGGAGAAAGCAGCCCCGCCCCCTCACCTTTGGAGCCATTCCGGCCGACAAAAGCAAGTGCTTTCGTCGGCCAGAATGCCTCCAAAGGCGAGGGAGCGGGGCCGCTTTCTCCCGTCGTGTAACGGAGGGTCAGAGCCCGACGGAACTTGGAGCTCCACCCCCTCTGCAGTGATGCTGCTGAGTTAAGGCATCTGGATTATTTGCAGTGGTCAAAAGTTCATTTCAAATCTGATATCAGGTAGCTGTGAATCAAAATGTTATTTCATTTTACACACAGGGCTGTCAAGATGGGTCTATGAGCGTACTCGGTGGTTAAATCTTCCTCTGTATGGAGGCTTCCCAGTCAAACTTCGTACTTATATTGGAGAACCCATCCCATATGATCCAGATATCACTGCTAAGGAGCTGACTGAAAAAGTAAGTTGACTCTACACTTGGAAATATTAAAGCAGAATCAAATTACCCATCAGTTGGTTTCTTGGGAAGGACAGGGTGTGTGTGTGTGTGTGTGTGTGTGTGTTTTAATCACACTTAGCATATGTAGCTCTTGGAGCACATTTCTATGCTTGTCTATTCAGAAGTAAGTCCCACTGTCTTCAATAGGGCTTACTCTCAGGAAAGTGTGCATAGGATTGCAGCCTTACTTCCATGATACCAGGAATGGGGTTCATTATTTGTACATGATATTAATCCATCATTCTTTCTCCCACTTCATTTCAGATTACACTGTGAGAAATGCACAGATCTGTATAGATATATATATCCATTCAGTGTCACACAGATGTTGATTCTAGCTGTCCATAGGCTTGCGACAATTATTCAAAGCAAGACTGTTCAAAAATACAAGCACTCTATCGAGTTATGTTAATCAATCAATATCTTTATTACGGTCAAAGACCAGCCCCATCGAGTTATGTGGATTGTCCCAATTCAAAGAGGGTACAGCTTTTCAAACTTGCCCCTATCTCAACGTGGGATTTGCACCCTGCTTCCACTTGGAAAGTTCCCACAAACTCTAGCTGCAAATGGCAGGGCTTCTTCTGAATGCACAGAGTTTATCTGCTGCTGGGGACTGTAAGGCTGTAAGACTGCTGGAGATGTTACTTTTGGCTCTCCTTCTGCAAGCAGCAGTTGCTGCTGACAATGGAGCTCTTGTGCTGTGTGAAGCCAGACTGCAACCCAGACATTTATCCCTGAATCCTCTTGTACTGATGCAGTCAGATTCTGGAATCACATACTGCATCCTGGGGTGGGGTCAGGCAACCTCAAGGTAAGAGAGCTTTTGTTCCCTTACCTCCAGGTAAGTCTTGCTATTGCCCTATGGTTCCACTCAGATATGCACCAGCTTGTTGGCTGGCACAAGTCCGAGATAACCCAAGGGGGAGTAGTAAGACCAGGCGGGGTGCATAGGATATTGGTGACTCCATTGCCACTGATATCCACCCCCTGCATGCCCTGACACACCTTCTGGCAGCCCCAATCCCCACCCTGACCGTCCTCTTCCCCACCCACCACCCACTCCCTGCGCCAGCTTACCGGTGTTGGGGGGGGGGGGGAAGCCAGACGAGCCACTCCTGCCATTTTCGGCAGTGGTCCAATAACATGCAATAGCACAGTGGTTCTCAAACCTTTTAGCCCCAGGACCCACTTTTTAAAGAGACACTCTATCAGGACCCACCTAGCTTTATGAAATGCTCAAACACTTATCTCCTTATATTTATACAAGCTTGCAAACTGCAGGAGCTCAGCTCCTTGCAAACTGTAGGAGCTCAGCACTTTGAAGGGCAATTAGAAGCTATCAGATTTTTGAATAGCCTCAGGGCTTGTAGCACTTATCTGATCTTTCCATCACCTGGGACCCACCAGAAATCAGGTTGCGACCCACCAAGTGGGTCCTGAACCACAGTTTGAGAAACACTGCAGGAGCACATCATGTTTTTATTGTTGTTCAGTCGTTAAGTCGTGTCCGACCCTTCGTGATCCCATGAAACATATCCCGCCAGGCCTTCCTGTCCTCCACTATCTTCCTGTGTTCGCTCATTTTCATGTTCATTGCATCGATGATGCTGTCTAACCATCTCATCCTTTACCTTCCCCTTCTCCTTTTGCCTTCATTCTTTCCCAGCATCAGAGTCTTCTCCAGAGAGTCCTCTCTTCGCATTAGGTGGCCAAATATTTGAGCTTCAGCCTCAGTACCTGTCCTTCCAGGGAACAGTCAGGGTTGATTTCATATAGGATTGACTGATTTGATCTCCTAGCAGTCCAAGGGACTCTCAGGGGTCTTCTCCAGCACCACAGTTCGAAAGCATCTATTCTTCGGCACTCAGCCTTCCTTATGGTCCAACTCTCGCAACCATACATTGCTACTGGGAACACCATCGCCCTGACTATACGAACTTTTGTTGGCATGGTGATATCTCTGCTTTTTATTATGCTGTCTAAGTTTGCCATAGCTTTCCTTCCAAGGAGTAAGTGTCTTTTAATTTCATGGCTGCTGTCTCCGTCTGCAGTGATCTTGGAGCCCAAAAAAGTAAAATCTGTTACTGCTTCCATTTCTGCCCTTCTATTTGCCAGGAATTGATGGGCCCAGATGCCATGATCTTAGTTTTATTAATGTTGAGTTTCAAGCCAACATTTGCACTCTCCTCTTTCACCCTCATCAAGAGGCTCTTTAGTTCTTCTTCACTTTCTGCCATTAGGGTGGTATTGTCTACATATCTGAGGTTGTTGATATTTCTCCCAGCAATCTTGATTCCGGCTTGCGATTCATTCAGCCCTGCATTTCTCATAACGTACTCTGCATATAAGTTAAATAAGCAGGATGACAATATACAGCCTTGCCGTACTCCCTTCCCAATTTGAACCAATCGGTTGTTCCATGGCCAGTTCGAACTGTTGCTTCTTGACCCGCATACAGGTTTCTCAGGAGACAGGTAAGGTGGTTTGGTACCCCCATGTCTTTAAGAATTTGCCACAGTTTGTTGTGATCCACACAATCAAAGGCTTTTGCGTAGTCAATGAAGCGGAAGTAGATGTTTTTTTGGAACTCTCGTGCTTTCTCCATGATCCAGCGCATGTTGGCAATTTGATCTCTAGTTCCTCTGCCTCTTCGAAACCCAGCTTGTACTTCCGGTAGTTCTCCATCCACGTACTGCTGAAGCCTAGCTTGTAGGATTTTGAGCATAACCTTGCTAGCATGTGAAATGAGTGCAATTGGAATTGGAACGTAAACTGACCTTTTCCAATCCTTTGGCCACTGCTGAGTTTTCCAAATTTGTTGGCATATTGAGTGCAGCACTTTCACAGCATCATCATTTAGGATTTTAAGTAGCTCAGCTGGGATATTATCATCTCTGCTAGCATTGTTGTTATTAATGCTACCTAAGGCCCACTTGACTTCACTCTCTAGGATGTCCGGCTCTGGGTCAGTGACCACACCAGCGTGGTCATCAGGAACATTATGATTATACAAGAAAGATCATAATGTTCCTGATGACCACGCTGGTGTGGTCACTGACTATACGTTTTTTCTGTGTATTCTTGCCATCTCTTCTTAATCTCTTCTGCTTCTGTTAGGTCCCTGCCTTTTTTGTCCTTTATCATGCCCATCTTTGCACAAAACGTTCCCTTGATATCTCCAATTTTCTTGAAGAGATCTCTAGTGCTCCTCATTCTGTTGTTTTCCTCGATTTCTTTGCATTGTTCATTTAAGAAGGCCTTCTTATCTCTCCTTGCTATTCTCTGGAAATCTGCATTCAGTTGGTTATATCTTTCCCTTTCACCCTTGCTTTTCGCATTCCTTCTTTCCACAGCTATTTGTAAAGCCTCATCTGACAGCCACTAATGGCAAGATAAGGGCTTCAATGTTAACCTCAAGAGAAGACTCACTTAATGATGGTTTCAGTTCATGAGGGGGATTTCAGAGCGTATCCCCGTTGTTAAGCGGGGGACACCTGTAGAGTGACATCAGAAACACAAGTGCTTCCGCAGCCAAAAAAATGGCCTTCTGTACAGCGCAATCCTGTACAATCCCATGCTGGTGGAGCAAGGGTTCTGCCGGTGTCAGGTGTCGTAAGGCATGTTTTCAACACTAGACGAGTAAGCGGCATTGGTGGAGAGTCTGGTGCCTGGGGCCAGAGACGCCACTACCGGATGTAGGTAAGTCCTGTGCCAGGCAGCGAAAGAGCATAGGGAGTTTTGGGCCAGGGTGGCAGAAGAGGGGCATTGGCCGGTCAGTACAGGGAAAGGGGCGGGGATATCAGCGACAGTAATGTTATGCTTTCCTTCTTCATTTTAACAGGCAAAGACTGCAATTGAAAATCTTCGAGACCGGCACCAAAAAAAACCAGGGAATATAATGAGAGCTGTATTGGAACGATTTAATAAGTATCACAAAGATGATTAATATTAAGATACCCAGAGGAGTAGCCAGGGTTTTTTTTACCTGGGGCCCAGAGCAGTACGCCTTTCGCCCTACCGCAACCAAACACCCCGCAAATGTGAAAATAAGGAGTGAACAACTAGAGGTTAATTTAGCACTATAATACTTTTTGGTGTTTAGGCAGAATAACGTTTTATTTTAGGTATTCTTCAGGACACATTCTAAATGTTGATTTGATAACTGTGCAAATGTGCATAATTCCAAATGGAGGTTTGGTGATCTGTTTGGATGATAAAACATTTCCACAAGTCACCAGAGGAACATAATTTTTCTAAATAGACTCAGGAAGGAGGACAGAGAATAGGGAGTGAGGGTAGCAGTAATAAGAAATAACCGGTGCTAAAAGCCAGATGTAAGAACGTTACACATTCTTTATTGCTTTGTTTTATGGGTTAAAGAATTTTAGCTTGGAATTCAATATTGCTTGTCTGTAACAAGACACTAGGTTTTGGCTTTCCCAAACATTACATAAATATTTGGCTAGAACGATTTGGATTTGGTATTACGTGAGAATCTTTGGGTCTCTGCTTTTCTCCACCACCCTTCAAGTCTGCAAAGGTAGAAAAACCTACTTATTCATACAAGTTGTTTTCTTTCGGTATTTGCTACAGCTCGAGCTCGCTGATCTCTAGAATCCACACCACATATAGTATATATGCGAAGGGTGGCCAAACTGTGACTCCTGATCCTCCTAGGACGTAGCTGCGCGCTGAGAGTAGCCCTGCTGAGAGTCAATGTGTAAGGCAAGGCAGTGAGTCACCACACACTGAAATGGCAGAGGGAAAAAAGCTTTGCCGCCAAAATAAAGAAAAAAAAGGACCGTTGCGGTTTGCTCTTAAAGCGCCAGCAGCTTTAACCAGGAAGAACCAGACGTTCTGCGCCTGCGCGAAGTGTAGAAAGCAATGCTGGGCGCTTTAAGAACGAGGCTGAGGAACGATCTCTTTGCGCAGGCGCAGAACGTCATCGTCGTTAAGATTCAGGAGCCTCGGTTAAGAGCCTCGGTTTGCCGCCGAAATTTGGCGGCAAACCGCAACGGTCCCTCCGTGGGTTTTTTTTCTTCATTTGGTTTTTTTTTTCTTCATTTTTTCTTCATTTCTTCGAATCGTTGCTCCGCGCGCCCCCGTCCAGCCTCCCCGCCCCCCGCCCTGGGGCCCATCGCCCCAGGCCAGACGACGCCTCTGAAGATACCTTATGACCTAATCTTATATGTTATATTTATTTTCCATAGTGTATTTGATGTGGGACTATTCCATCATAATTCTGTCGCTTTAAATACTTTAAATATGTATACTTCTCCTTCCTTTGGAGCTGTATGAGTCATGGAATGACTGCTCATTCAGGAGATCTTCCTCAAAACGTTCTGGTTTAGAGAGACATTACTTTGATGTTGTAAAGCAAGTTTTGATGTCAGGCAGCCCAATCCAACCTATGGTACCTTTCCATGCACGCCGATGCAGCGAGGCCAGTGCAGGCTGCGCTGAATCCTGCGCAGAAATTTAGGAGGTGGGTGGGAAGTCTCCTTGAGGTGAAGGGACATTTGTCCCCTTGCCCCAGGGAAAGCCCCAGCCTATGCAATGGGTCTACTTAAATTTGCGCAACCAAATAGCTGGCATAAGTCCAAGTGGATTGATGTTGCGGACACAGGATGTGGTGCATGCTGCTGCTCTCCCCGATCCTACCCCCTCCTAGGCCTGATTCACCCACCCACTCCACGCCCTCACCCTGCTCTCCCCTTGCCCCGTCCCACCCTCGTGCCACTTGGTGTGAAACTCACCTTCCTCAGTGTGCTGGTCCTTCTGGCAGCATGTGCAGGCCGGTGTTGGCCTTCAGCCCAAGCAACTGCTTTGCTGTTGCAAAGCGCTTTACAGGGGTTTTGCGATGGCACGTACTGGTGTAGTGTGTGCTCTACCGATGCTGGGGGGGGGCAGGGGGGAGTAAGGATTGTGCCAAAAGTCTCCCTCTGTTATTTATAAGAAAAAGGTAGATAAGGTGTTTGTCTTTTGTTGTCAAATTCTCTTGTTCACAAAATTGGGGTAATGATAACCTCAGATTAAAGCAAAGGATGGTTATGGGTTTTTCTTATGCTATGAAACCACATGTGTAGTACTATATTTTGTTTCTGAAAATGGACCTGTTGATATAAAGCAATTACGGTGATTGAATGGGAATATAAAATTGATTATTGAATATGTTAGGATCCTTATGGACTTAGATCCTGATGCGGCTTCCCATGAGGAACCGTAGGAGCAGGTCCCAAACCACTGGCGTCGCTATCGTGTAGCGACGATAGCGGGCCGCTACGAGGTGACACGCGCATAGGGGTGACGTGCGCACGCACGTGACGAACATCACCTCCCCTGCGCGCATCGCCTCCGACGTCCCTGTAGCTGGCTCCCGGGCTCGGAGGGGCGCTCCGAGGCCGGGAGCTGGCACCGGAGACGTCTTCCCCGGCCGACGCGCCAGGGCCTTCTGAGGAAGGCCCGCTGTGCTGAACGTTATTTATAACGTTTTTTGCGTATGCACAGACCGTCCCTGAGGGAAAATAATGTTCGGCGCAGCGGGCCTTCCTCAGAAGGCCCAGAACAGCCAGCCAGGGAAGACTTCCCCGAGCCGGCTGCAATGCTTAAAGGGGGCGCCCGGGGCGGCGGCCCGTCAGGTGCCCCCCAAAATCACGGCCAAGATGAAGATTTATAAAAGGGGATGTATCTGGGGGAGGCGTCCCTTGGGTGACGCGCGTGCCCCGCCCTGGGGCAGCACGCACCCTAGTGACGCCATTGTCCCAAACCATGGGGCTTCCTAGCACTAACTGGGGTCCCACAGGACTGAGCCACATAGTAGTATGGAGATTTTCATGACTTGTTGCAGTTAGAAAAGAAGTACTTCTTATGGGTATTTCACCCATGTATAGGTTTTTAGAATTGAAGAAATAGATGAAATTACAATAACTTGCCAGAAGAAAATCCTCTGTTGCAACCGCAAGGCGCTGTCAAAGTAGCAGAGTTGCGATCTTCAAAGGGCTATCCGATACTGACAAGCAATAGTTCCCAATCTTCCGCTTATGTTTCGTTCCACCTTGGAACCTTGTCAAAGCAAGTATAACAGACCCGGCAGCAAGCCGGTAGCTGACATTACCTAGGAAAAAACATCGCTCTGTTTTTCTAGTCTGAAATGCAACGAAAAGCGCAGGAAGTGCTAAATTGAACAATTAGAGCGGAAGTGGCTTGTTAACATTGGAACTACACACAGTCAGTCTGTCCTATTAGCCTAAATTGACCTCTTAAGGGGGTACCATTCATTTGTTGCAAACACATATCGATTGCCTGACCGCTGTATACTAGTTGGAAACGGAAGCAAGTCGTTCGGGGTTGACCGCATGTAACCTTTCCGCCGTAGCGTGTGTCTTATATTGCCCAAAGGACCTATTTAATAGCAGAAACCACACTTTATCCACAAATGACAGCTCTTGCTGTCGGTTAAGAAGGTTCACTGATCTTATCTGCATTATTGCAATCGCTTCCAGATTGAGTCTGTCTGTTATTAACCTCGTTAAAAAGAGAGTGGGTTGCATGGAACGCAATCTTATGTCCAGACTCTGCTGCATGTAGAGCAATGGCAGATTCTTGAAGCGCCTTGGTGGCTCTCACATGCTCTTGCACCCTCATACTTATAGGTCTCCTTGTGTTTCCCACATAGACACGTGCACATTCACAGGGTACTTGGTACACCCCTGCATTAGAGAGTACAGGTCTTTTGTCTTTTGGATTTCCCAACATTTGTTGTATTTTTTGCGTTGGTGTAAACATTGTCTTAACATCATGTTGCCTAAAGATGCGTGCTATCTTGTCCGTAACCCCTTTGACAAACGGAAGAGATAACCACCTCAGTTCTTTTTTCCCCTCCGGCGGCTCGCCTTCATTTTCCTTATTATTGATTTCTTCTGGAGATGGAATATAGTTCTTTTTCTTCACCTGTTGTTCCCACACTGTCTCAATTTGTTGTGCCTTATAGCCATTTGCCTTTAATTAATCAAAAATAATTGATTTTTCCATTAAAAGTGGTCAAAGTAAGTGCCGGGGGGGGGGTCGTGCCACAGGTTGGGAAAAAAGACCTCCCTGAAAATAAGACTTACTGCGTTTTTTGGAGCTAAAATTAATATAAGACACTGTCTTATTTTGGGGGGAACAGGGTAGCTTATGAACCAAACATAAGTGCTGGTGAACTCACTGAAAGAGTAAGCTTTTGACACACCTCATTTCCATTCCAAAAAAAGGCGGCAGGGGGAGAAGCCTGCTGTTTTTATGTGACCTAGCCCCATTATTTGCCAGTAGCAAAAATGCCACCTTCACTGTGGCAAGTATATTGGCACCCTTTGGTGGGGGTAGCAAGCAGACTTTGGCTGTGCTCAGTAGAAGCTCCCTGGATGGCTCTGCTAGTGCAGTCAAGTCCTGCTCTTTCTTATCCTGCTCCAGAGCAGTGGAGGGAAGAATAGGGAGAGGTGGCATCGTCCATCCTCAACCAAGTTAGCCAAACAGATGAGCACGAGGGGAAAGTGCATGTGTAATTGATTGAGTCATGCTCAATCATGGAGTCATGCTTGCTCAATCAAGGCATCAAAACACCTCCAGTTCACTCTCCTGCTCTAGGAAAAATGACACAACTGTGGGTTATGAAACCACCCATAATTATGGGTTGTATGAGGAAGCCACCCAACATTTCTCGAACACTGCAAATATCCTATCCGCACGTAACAGAAGTAGGGAAGAGCCTTCTTCTTGCTGTGAAGAGCCCTGTCCCAAAAGGACACAGAAGAAGCAGAAGAAACATCAGCAATCAGTCAGTAGAAGACAGGGATGTGGATCAAGTCTCTGGCTCCAAGATTCGAGTCAAGTCCCAAGTCTCTGGGTCCAATTCCCAAGTCAAGTCCAAAGTCTTTGCCACCAAGTCCCGAATCTTTGGTCGCGAGTTGCAAGTCCCTATCTATTTAATGGGGGAAATGGATTTAAACCTTAATAAAATTCGACTTGTAATAAAAGGCTCCAAGTCTTGAGTCGAGTCTTTCAAGTCTTTTACAATCGCCAAGTCAAGTCCGAGTCAAGTCATTGACGCGACTTGAGTCCGAGTCAATAGACTCAAGTCTACATCACTGGTAGAAGAGATACTGCACTGGAGGGATTAATATAGAAACTGGGCCCTGGGGCCAGGGAGGGGCTTAGGCTTCCCTGTCCCATCACAGGAATGGCCAGTCCCTGTGCTGCAGGAGGTAAGCAATATCTCACCTGTCTTGGTGGAAAAAAATACACTCAGAATGAAGCAAACTGCAATTTTTCTTCTATCCCAGCCTCTTATTCATTCCTCCTCCCTTCTGGGTTACTATTGGGCTTTCGCTGGGTGATCAGTGGGCATAGTGGGTGTGACTGCCAGGCCTGGAGTCATCTTCCAAACTGGTACCAACCAGCTGGAATAGAAAGTCCTGACTATCTTTATTGTTCTGGTTTCCCTGTTATCTTTCCTCAGCCTCGGAGAATTGAAACACTGCGGCTGCAGATGCCAGCCTTGCCTAGTCTCCACTGCCTTCCCTTCATACTTGATACGCTAATTGACAGATGTTCCAAAACTAGCAGATCGGTGCTTTTTGAAAGAGCACATAAACTCCCAAACTGGCAGAACTTTGGCTAAGTAAGTCGAGGACCCAATGTTGGCTTCTAACAACAGTTGTTCTCCCCCTGCTAAAGATAACAGATCCACCATTTTAAAAGGTGCCTCTTTGCCCAGTTAGCAGTTCATTTAGAGTTGTAGCTAGCCTAGTGGGGAGGGACCACTTGACACCCCCTATGATGTCACAAGCCCTGCCCTGCACATGTGACATCACAAGCCCTGCCCCCACACCCAAAAAATTGAAAATGCCCCCCCCCGACGTTTTTTCCACCCAAAAATAACAGTAGTGGCAAAGGCGGATGAGCAAATCTTTATATATACTTTACCAGAAGAGCATGGTACGTGGTATACCCCTGCTTGAACCAAGGGATCTCTTTTATTTTTAACTGGCCATAAAGCCTGTTGGATTTTTGTTGTTGGTCTATAAATAGGTTTAATGTTCACTTTTCTTAATGTTCTTCAAATTCTGTCTGTCACATTTTGAATATATGGCAAGTATGCCGAGCCTCTGAATGTTGGTTGCTCTTTGTTTACTGCTTTATTGTTCCCCTTTGATTTTATCACCCTTTCACTCATCTGTCTCAAGTAGCCATTCATTTGGAGCGTTGATGTTAACTGTTCCATTTCTTCCTGCCAATATTGTGGTTTCTATAGAATGCTGCGATTGTACTATAAACAGGCCTGAAGAGTGAGTCATGTAGTCACGCTTTGGGGTTACAGCATGTTGGCCAATCAGCGGGGGTGGCTGATCAGTAAATCATGTGGTAGGCCTATGATACCGGTTGCACTTAGATAGGTTTAACACATTGCATGCAAACACCCTAATCTGGTGCACTGCTGATTATCAGTACTCATAATCCCCAACCACCCTTCAACCACAGGGTGTTGGCTTGGAGTGCCAATTGGGGTTCACTAAACCCTTGTGTCAGTTGTCCTCTTGGAAAAGAAACCCTTAGATTTTCTATCAGCACTGGAGATTACTGGGGTGAGTGGAATTTGGGTAGGCGGTATCTGCTATAGTGAAAGGGTGGAATTGACCCATGCAGTGATGACAAGGACGCAGCTGGAACATCTGGGATTGGTGTTGCACTAATGTGTCTAAAGCCATTTCAGCTCTAAAACCAGGTTGAAACTTGGACTGAAATGTTTCAAGATAATAAGTGTCATTCAGGAATCTCTGGAGCTGAGTTGCCACCACATGCTTGAGCACCTTTCCCTTAAATGGAAGGCTGGAGGAGACAGGCCAGTAATTATTCAATATGGTGGGATCCAGGGAGAGTTTCTTCAACAGTGGGAGCATCACCACTGTCTTAAGGCAGGAGAGCAATGAGCTACCTGTGACCAATGACTTTGCTATCCTCACTGCTCACCTCGTCAGTCTTCATTTGATAGATTTTATAAGCCAGAAAAGGAAGGGATTGAGAATGCAGGTGAACAATCTCACGCTACCAAGGATCTTATCCATATCTTCAGACTGCAAAAGTTGAAAATGATCCAAAACAGAAGCCAAGGGTACCTCAACTAGAACTGCCAAAGTGGAGTCCAAATCATGTCAGATGGAAGAGACTTTATCTGCAAAGTGCCTTGCAAATGGGCCAAGATGAGCCTCCAAGATATGCCGCATCACACCACTTAGGCCCAGATGTAATATCATGTTCTATATCACTCAAAGTAGTGACACAGGCTGGCTCTCTGCAGATGCAACGGTAGCATGCCTTTTTTTGTTGCCATCAATACCACAGAGTAGCCTCAAGGATGGGATCTAGCCTGAGCACCACCGTACCTTCTCCTCACTTGCTTCATTGCCAGAGGATCCTTAGAAAGAGGATGCTTGGGAGTAATTGTGTCAACCACCTGCGCTGCGTCATTTCTCATTTTCAGAGATCAACCAAGGCATTGACAGGACCATAACCAGAGAAACAGAGCCCTCAAGAATCCATTTGGTTCTATCACAACTTTAGATAAGGCCCTGGTTTGTGCTCCCCTACAGTACTTGTACTTTGGACTTCTTTCGTAGAACAGTGGATCACCCTGCCTGACTCGCAATGCTATATCACAAACTGCTTTTGAAATATCCCTTGGTGTTTTTTGTTCTCCTACCTTGACTGTTGTCTGTGATCAAATTGTTCTTCTACCTGTACTCGGATTCAAACAGCTGTGCTGCTTTAAATATCTTAATAGCAGCAAAGCCACTATTTAAATATTGCACCTCATCTACTTTCTGAAGAAGAGTACTATATTTTGTTTCTGAAAATGAAGCTGTTGATATGGTCTTATATAAAGCCACTATGTATGTTGATTGAATGGGAAAATAAAATTTATTATTGAATATGTTAGGATCCTTCTGGACTTAGATCCTGATGAGTCCTCCCATGAGGAACCACAGGAGTAGGTCCCAAACCATGGGGCTTCCTAGCACTAACTGGGGTCCCACAGGACGGAGCCACATAGTCGTCTCTGATGGCTGCAGGAAACCCACCAATTTCTGAGTAAATCCCTGTCTGACCAGTAAAGAGTGAGGCAGAGAGCCAAGACAAAGGGCTATCACTAACCACTGAAGATTGCATCCCTTTCGCTCTCTGCCTCTCTTCCTTCCCAGCATGCCAGGGTGGCTGCTGATCAGCCACAATTCGGTCAGAATCTAGCTCTGAAGCCACACTACGTGTAGTCCCAGAAGGGAAGCGTAAGACTTTTTTTCAGCACATCCCTCTCCCTGGAGCAGCAAATAAAATATGTTGCAAATGGAACCTGTCAAGGTCCCCATATACTGTACCTCAACTATGCAAAAAGCTTTAAAATGGCAGTTAATCAAAACACATAAAACTACACCAACATCCCTCCTACTGCAGAAGGTGCTGACAATATAAGCAGGCACACAGGGTGGCTCTGAGTTCAGGTTACAACTCTTTCCCTAAGTGCTTCTCCTGCGTCAGCAGATAGGACTGCAACAACCTTTTCTGGCTGCAATGGACAACTGTCAGTGGTTGAAGGCCAATTGCCAAAGAGAGAATTGGACGCCATCTTGCTTGCAGGGTGTACAGGCAACGTCCCTGACAGGCAACCATTGGATATTAACATCTCTAAAAGTCTCCCTATATGCTGATCACAAATTCTTATTACTTCCCACACAGGTGGTATTTGTGTGGGAAGCAAAATTCTGACAGTGATAGATGTTGACATACCTCCGCTGCTCTTAGGATATTTCCTCCTCCTCCTCCTCCTCACTTTATTTGTCTCATTCTCTCAAAATGTGACTCCACTTGTCATTCTTGTCATAGGGCCACTCAGATGGCTGTATGAGGACACTAGATTGCCAACTGTTCTTCTGTATGGACCATTTCCTGTCCAATTCTGCACATATCTAGGAGAGCCCATAGCTTATGAACCAAACATAAGTGCTGGTGAACTCACTGAAAGAGTGTTTGACACACCTCATTTCCATTCCAAAAAAGGCAGGGGGGGGGGGAGAGAAAGCCTGCTGTTTTTATGTGACCTAGCCCCATTATTTGCCAGTAGCAAAAAAAAAAAAAATCAGGCTTCTATAATTTTGCTTGCCACCTTCACTGTGGCAAGTGGACTGGCACCCTTTGGTGGGGGTAGCAAGCAGACTTTGGCTGTGCTCAGTAGAAGCACCCTGGATGGCTCTGCTAGTGCAGTCAAGTCCTGCTCTTTCCTATCCTGCTCCAGAGCAGTGGAGGGAAGAATAGGGAGAGGTGGCATCGTCCATCCTCAAGCAAGGTAGCCAAACAGATGAGCAAGAGGGGAAAGTGCATGTGTAATTGATTGAGTCATGCTCAATCATGGAGTCATGCTTGCTCAATCAAGGCATCAAAACACCTCCAGTTCACTCTCCTCTCCTGCTCTAGAAAAAATGACATAACTGTGGGTTATGAAACCACCCATAATTATGGGTTGTATGAGGAAGCCACCCAACAGTTCTCGAACACTGCAAATATCCTATCCGCACATAACAGAAGTAGGGAAGAGCCTTCTTCTTGCTGTGAAGAGCCCTGTCCCAAAAGGACACAGAAGAAGCAGAAGAAACATCAGCAATCAGTCAGTAGAAGACAGGAATGTGGATCAAGTCTCTGGCTCCAAGTTTCGAGTCAAGTCCCAAGTCTCTGGGTCCAATTCTCAAGTCAAGTCCAAAGTCTTTGCCCCCAAGTCCCAAATCTTTGGTCGCGAGTCCCTATCTATTTAATGGGGGAAATGGGTTTAAACCTGAATAAACTTGTCGTAAAAAGGCTCCAAGCCTCGAGTAGAGTCTTTCACGTTTTTTACAATCCCCGAGTCAAGTCAGAGTCAAGTCACTGATGTTACTTGAGTCCAAGTCAATAGACTCAAGTCTACATCACTGATAGAAGAGATACTGTACTGGGGGGATAAATATGGATAGTTATACATGCAGGTTTTCATGGCCAGTTGTTATGCTCAAAGATACAATAGGTATGGGTTTTTCAGCCATGTGATTTCAGATCTTAAAATTGAAGAAATAAAGATTGATCTTACAGTTGTCAGTAGAAATTCCACTTCCTGGTTTTACCACGATGTAGATCAGGTAAGCGAGACGGATTATCCAAAGCTGACAACGATGAAATTCTTTAGAGTCTTTTAGCGCTTAACGTTTCTCCCCAAGCATTAGGGGCTTCTTCGGAAGCAAAGAGAACCCAGCTACAAGCTGGAAGATGTCCATAGCTTTGTCCTGGAGGTCTCTGTAGATATAGAGTCAGTTATTGGAAGCATGGGAACCAGCGTGCAGGTGGCTGATTGTTAATTAGATGCATAAGCTGTCAGACCCTTGTGACCTGAAGTAAACTCTCGTCCGTGTTCCGCTCTTCCTACTTCGTAGCGATTCTGAAAGGACTTGTGCAGTAAGGCAATCATACTTTGATTCTGCAAGGACTTATGCAGTAAGGCAATCATACTTTTCAGGCATGGGCACCAGATACGGAAGCTATCGTTTCCTCCATGACCTGAGATGAATTCTCCTCCGCGCTCCGCTCTCCCGCTTTGCTGCGTTGCTGAGAGGACTTATGCAACAGAGGCAACCATACTTTATTAACGTAGGATAATTCCTGTTGACGGTTAATAAGAACCTTGTCGTTGGGAGATAGAAATTGCTTCAAGGTTTGCATGTTGTCTATTTCTCTGTTCATTGAATAAAGACCTGGTTTTTTGAAAATCAATTTGGTGTCCTGTTTATTTAACATGTGTGGCTAATGCTGATTTTTCTTCCTGTCCATTTTTGACTGCTCTCACATGCTCCTGCATTCTGGTTTTAATGGGTCTCTTTGTGTTTCCTATGTAAGAACTAGGACAATTTCCACAATAAATTTCATACACCCCTGGGTTGATTAACTCTGGTCTTTGGTCTTTAGGGTTTCCTAACAGCTGCTCAATTTTGGTGGTAGGTAGAAATATCGTTTTCACCTTATACTGTCTAAACACATAAGATATCCTGTCGGTTACCCCACGTATATATGGCAGTGACAGCCATTTGTGTTGTTTCTGATCTAATTTTTCAGCTTTGGATAATCCGTCTCGCTTACCCGATCTACATCGTGGTAAAACCAGGAAGTGGAATTTCTACTGACAACTGTAAGATCGATCTTTATTTCTTCGATTTTAAGATCTGAAATCACATGGCTGAAAAACCCATACCTATTGTATCTTTGAGCAATATGGATAGTGTTAGAAACTGGGACCTGGGGCCAGGGAGGGGCTTAGGTTTCCCTTTCCCATCACAGGAATGGCCAATCCCTGTACTGCAGGAGGTAAGCAAGATCTCACCTGTCTTGGTGGAAAGAAATACACTCAGAATCGTGGATGAAGCAAACTGCAATTTTCCTTAGCACACAGATACTGAGCCCAACACAGGAGGAGATTGTCAGGGAAACTCTTGTACAGTCCACTGACAGAGACAGACAACACAGATATTACCCAAGCTAGCTGATGCCGCAAGGGTGATGCTCTTTCAAAAAGCACTGATCTGCTAGTTTTGGAACATGTCAATTAGCTTATCAAGTACGAAGGGAAGGCAGTGGAGACTAGGCAAGACTGGCATCTGCAACCGCAGTGTTTCAGTTCTCTGAGGCTGAGGAGAGATAACAGGGAAACCAGAACAATAAAGATAGTCAGGACTGTCTATTCCAGCTGGTTGGTACCAGTTTGGAAGATGACTCCAGGCCTGGCAGTCACACCCACTATGCCCACTGATCACCCAGCAAAAGCCCAATAGTAACCCAGAAGGGAGGAGGAATGAATAAGAGGCTGGGATAGAAGAAAAAAAAAAGGCTTGCACACCTACATTTGGGGTCTCTCTCCTTCCATCTATTGAGAAGCCCACCTCAAGGTTAGTTGGGTGATCTATCACCCTTTCGGCATCAGCTAGCTTGGGTAATCAGTGGCGTTCTTACTATTGGGGCGCTGGTGTGCTGCGCCCCAGGCGCCGAGTGGGCACGCTACTTCCGGGGGGCGTGGGAGCTTGGGGCTGTGCGGCGGAGCCTGGCTGCCGAGCCCCCGGGAAGCAGTGCGCCCACTCGGCGCGTCACTGGCTTCCGGAGGCTCCGCTCCGAAGCCGAGACAAGCCCTCGTCATTGCGACCGCCCAGTTCGGCGGTCGAGAGCTTTGTGAGCCGGCCGAATGCGTCGCAGGCTTTTATTTGTTTTTTCTGCACATGCGCAGAACCTTTCTGAGGGCAAACGGGCTGCCTCAGACCCATGCCAGCTATGTAGCAGGTGTAAGCCTGAGGAGAGGATGGAGGCATTCCAGGATGGGGAAACAGGGATAGGATCTGGCTTCCATAACTACTGCCAGATCCACCCCTCCCTCCCCCAAAATGCCCCCCAGTTCCTCTCCAAAGTGCCCCAATCTGCCCCCTCCACCCATGGATCTGCCCCCACCACCAATCTACCTGGTCTGCAGAGTGTCTGGGTGGCTCTGAAGCATGCGCAGAGTTACTGCCTGGCAGTTTCCACTAGCAGCTCTGTCGCGGGCGACAGCGGCATGACATTTCTGCTGTCACTGGGCCTTTTGTGACAGCAGATCAGAAGATCTGCTATCGCAAAAGACCCATAGGTTCGGGCCATAAAATAGTAATTATACTGTTTACAAGTAGTTACCCAAAATAGCCATATTATTCTAACATGGCAACTGCATATAAGTTATGGGAATTTCTCCTTTGTTGTTGATAGACGTGTACACGTTGCCAAGCACGGATCCTTCCAAATTGTTTAACTTAAAGTATGCATTACACAAGACAATTTCAACATACTATCCTAGCAAATTGCATCATCATTCAAGAACAAAAGATAAAAATGATATTATTGCAAAACAACTTCAATCTGGCTCCACCTGAATTGTTGTTGTTAAGTCGTGTCCGACCCTTCGTGATCCCATGAACCATATCCCGCCAGGCCTTCCTATCCTCCACTATCTTCCTGAGTTCGCTCATTTTCATGTTTGTTGCATCGGTGATGCTGCCTAACCATCTCATCCTTTGCCTTCCCCTTCTCCTTTTGCCTTCAATCTTTCCCAGCATCAGAGTCTTCTCCAGAGAGTCCTCTCTTCGCATTAGGTGGCCAAAATATTTGAGCTTTAGCCTCAGTACCTGTCCTTCCAGGGAACAGTCAGGGTTGATTTCATTCAGGATTGACTGATTTGATCTCCTAGCAGTCCAAGGGACTCTCAGGAGTCTTCTCCAGCACAACAGTTTGAAAGCATCTATTCTTCAGGTATGGACATTTCTTTAGCAATGATGGCATCTGCTGGCCTACAAGAATATGACAATCGGGTAACGGACAGAGCAATTTTTACAATAATCATGAATGTAGTCTTAAATAGTACAGTGTACTCATTGTTGCATGTAATTTGCTTTAACATCATCCCAATAATTTGTTATGGGATTCCCATCAAGAACTATGGTCTTCTTAATTTTTTCAAAACTTACTGTATGTTGAATTTGTGCAATTTCACAGACCACATTAAAGCTGATTTAGTCTATCAAGAACTGTAGCGTCGCTAGACGCGCGACACACTAGGGCTGGGGGGTGCGCGTCACACACACACACACACACCGCCCTAGGGTGTCACCCCCCAAAAAAAACTGGAGGCTGGGGAGCCGGCCTCGGAACGTGCTGCTTCGCTGGCGCTCCAGGGGCTTCTGAAAGCCCGCTGGCTCAAAACGTAAAGTTTTACGTTTTTCGCGCATGTGCATTGCTTTTCTGAGGGCAAAGGGCTGCCCATTTGCCCTCAGAAAAGCAATGCGCATGCGCGAAAGCGTAAAACTTTACGTTTTGAGCCAGTGGGCCTTCAGAAGGCCTTGGAGCGCCAGCGGGGTCGAACGCTCCAAGGCTTGCTCCCTGGCCTCGGAGCTTCCGGACTACGGAGGCTCCGAGGCTGGGGGAGCCGGCCTCGGAGCGTCCGACGGTGACGCGTGGGTGACGACACCCCTTTGCGCGCATCACGCGCGCGTCACCCCCTGGCAGTCCACCCCCCTGCCAGGCTCTGTCGACGTCTCTGATCAAGAATCATATCCCCACCAAAAATGACATTTGGTTTTGGGCTGTATGGGAATCATAACACTTCTGCATAAATTAAGCTAGTAAAAATGAAAAAGGGGTGCCCAATTGAACATTGGCATGGGTAAAATGGCACAAGTTCACCATATTTGTAAAAGAAGTCTCCGTTAATGGAGGAAAACAAGACATGGCTTGAAAGAGGAACAGCGTTAGATTTACTCCCAGACCAGTCATGGAATAGTTTGCTCTTTCCTGTAACTCAAAAGACAAGGAAAAGAAGCAGAAGACTAATCAGGAACAAAGTCTGCAAGCCACAGGATTGCATGCTGTACCCACATAGCTACTCTTCTTTGTTTGTTTGGACTTTTGGTTCATTACCACAAACTTTACAATCTGTGACCCCCACAGTGCCAAATGTATCCTACCAGCTATATATGGTAGTTTGCCTGGAGGTTGATAAGGCTTCTGTGGACTGCAAAAGGTTTGAAGAAGGTAGGAAAGTTGTGTTCAAATAGGAAACTGCTTACTCGTGGGGTGTTGCCAACGTGCTTTACACCATGTTTACGACACCTTGGGCTAGCGCAGAGGCCTCTGCGCGGGCCTATCTCGCTGCTAGGATTGCACCCTTAATCGGCTTCCTGGGTCCAGCACAAATTCCTTGTCTTTACTTTACTTTACCTCCTTGGTCTTTCCCAGAGACGATCCGGGGGGGGGGGGCGATGCCATGCCCCCACGTGACCTGTCGGCACACGCCCAGCATGACTAAGCACGCCCCTTCGCTGCCACGGCCGGTCCCCGCCCTGGGGCCCACCGCACCAACCCCTGCGACGCTTCTGGTCTTTCCCTTTCCTACCTCTCTCTGCTCTTATATCCACATGCACTCCTGCCTATGGCCTTTGCTCCTTCAGCTCAACCATCCTTAAGCTTCTGAAAGTGTCTTGCTCCCTCAAATAACTCTGCCCTTTCTCTCTTGCTGCCCTTTATGCTTGGAAGCCCTTCCCAGAACACCTGCATAATTCTTCCTTTCTTGCTTTATTTTAGATCGAAAACTATTGTAACCGGCAACTATGTATAGCGAAACAGGTATCACGGGTAACCCGGTCATAATTAAGGCTTAAAAGTAGCGATCCAGCTGATTTTGGAAAAATGATATTTCTTGCTTTATTCAGCTCTTTTCATAAAAGCCACCTTTTCTGCAAAGACTTTGGCTCTTTTCCTACTGCAAAGAAGTTTATAACTTATTTAACTTAACAGAATGTGTAACTGAACCAAACATATTCCCTGGCCTTTATTTCCCTCCTGGTCCTCTGTTGTCACCCTTGTGTTGATTATCTAGATCAGGGCCTCTGTGTCCTTAAGAGCTGTGTAGAAGACAGAATCTTGGCAGCTGCAAATGCTGATGGTACTGCTAAAGCAGCTGCACATGCTGAAATGCCCTCACCTAGACAACCATTAAAGGGCCAGGAGCATTCATACTGAAAGGTTGGCCACCACCCTGATCTCTAGATCATGGACATCCAAAACACAGATCCGGCACACCCAAAAATAGTGACCGGGCATGGCATGGTGGTGGCGGAGCCTTACCGTTCCGCCCCGCAGCCTCCTATCTTGGCATCCAGGCTTTGCAGAACCTTGCGCTGGGCAGCTGCTTCCGCTGCACATCTCCCCAGATGGCTCTGCATCCAAATTTCCTGAGGGAAGTGGCTGCCCAGCATGAATTTCTGCAAAGATTGGCAGCTACAGGATGGCACAGTAAGGCTCTGCCACCACTGCGCCGCATCCGGATGCTGTTTTCGGATGGACAGCAGGCCACGGTTTGGAAACCACTGATCTAGATAACCCCTGCTAACTGGGCAAGAGGCACTTTTTCAATTGGTGCTCCTCTTATATTTAGCAGGGGGAGAGTAACTGCCCCCTTTCACCCCAGCACAGTGTCTTTTCTGGTGGCTGTTGCTGGTGTTCTTCTAGACCAGGGGTGGCCAACCTTCCACCATTAGGGCTACTGTGTTCTTAAGAGTTGTGTAGAAGACAGAATCTTGGCAGCTGCAAGTGCTGATGGTGCAACTAAAGCAGCTGCACCTGCTGAAATGCCCTCACCTATGCAACCATTTAAAGGGCCAGCATTCATGTTGAAAGGTTGGCCACCACTGTTCTAGACCGTTTTTAGATTGTGAGCCCTTTTGGGACAGGGAGCCATTTAATCATTTAATTTTGTCTGTAAACCGCTTTGTGAACATTTTGTTGAAAAGCGGTATATAAATAAGGTAAAGGTATCCCCTGACAATTAAGTCCAGTCGTGTCTGACTCTAGGGTGTGGTGCTCATCCCCATTTCAAAACCGAAGAGCCAGCGTTGTCCGAAGACGCCTCTGTGGTCATGTGGCCGGCATGACTCTCCTTGCCGCAGCGTGTAGCATGTAGCTGGAACATGGAGCGCTGTTTACCTTCCCGCAAGTGGTACCTATTTATCTACTCGCATTGACATGCTTTGGAACTGCTAGGTTGGCAGGAGCTGGCCAAGCAACGAGCGCTCACCCCGTCGCGGGAATCGAACTGCCGACCTTTCGATCGACAGCTTATGGTTCAGCGGTTTAACCCGCTGCGCCACCCGCTGGTCTTTATATAAATACTAATACCAATACTAATAATAGATCTTAAGTCCCTTATGGCAGAGTCATGTCATTCTGTGTAAAGTATCATATAAATTATCCATTTATATGATACTTTACACAGAATGACATGATTCTGCCCTAAGGGACTTAAGATCTATAAGTAGTGAGTGCTATTTAAAAAATAATATCTGGAACAATCAAGTATCTGCATTAGACAGAAAAAGGATGAATGCATACTTACTAAAAGTCATCCCAAAAAAGAAAGTGGCAAGTGGACATTCAGCTGCACTTAGCTATATTTAAGCTTTCCGTTTCCTTGCAATGCATTTCAGTGCAAGAATGTGGACGGCGTGTTAGGCGAGGTGATGATCACCTAACATCTGTTTGCTTGACTCTTGCACTTGGTTTATAAATATCTTGCCAGGGTAGGTGACTGACTGCAGAGGCGTCGTCTGATATGGGGCGGTGGTGCGGTGGGCCCCAGGGCGTTGGGGCGGAAAGGCTCCGTGGGGGGCGGGAGCCTCCTTAACTTTTGTTTTTTTTTCCCTTTTTCGGGTTTTTTAAAAGGTTTTTTTAAAGGTTTTTAACGCTAACGGGGCTTCTAAAAGGGTATGTGTGCTTTGCACAAACTTATCTGTAGTTCTAGGACCCTCCAGCGATGATCAGGGGCGCAGATCGTCCCTCTGCAGCTCTACTCCCCGGCATGAACTCTGCAAAGCGTCCAGGAGCACGCTGCAGAGTTAACGCATGCGCAGAGCGACGATGTTTCCAATCGTCGCTCTGCGCATGCGTTAACTTCGCAGTGCGCTCCTGGACGCTTTGCAGAGTTCATGCCGGGGAGTAGAGCTGCAGAGGGACGATCTGCGCCCCTGATCGTCGCTGGAGGGTCCTAGAACTACAGATAAGTTTGCGCAAAGCACACATACCCTTTTAGAAGCCCCGTTAGCATTAAAAACCTTTAAAAAAACCTTTTAAAAAACCCGAAACTCATTATGCAAATTAATTATTTAATTTGCATAATGGGGCGGCGGGCTTTTCCGCCACAGTAGCAGGGGCGCCTGGCTACGCCTCTGACTGACTGGGCTCAGAAGGTAGTGAATGAAAGGGCTAGTTGTGGCTGCCTTGAAGGAGGCAGTCATTGGCCACTCCCAAAGAAGCCCTCCTTGAACCTGACAACTATCAACCAGTTGCCTGACATGTCTTCCTTTTGTATTTTGTGCAGACACACTTGTTTGGTGCTGGGCTGGTGCATGCCAAGAGACAGAGCATGACCCAGGCCAGTCTCATGGCACTTTTTAAACTGCACTGATCCCACAGGTCTCAAGAAGACCATAACTTTTGTCCAATCTCCCCAGCCCCCACCACTGTCGCTTGAGAGAACCTTCGCCTTCCTTTCGTTTCTTTGGCTAATACCATGAATGGCTGCACCTTGCTTGCTCAGCAGATGGGAACCTACAGTATCAACAAAAAGCTACAGGGGTGTGAAAACAGGTCATCTACTAATCCTCATGATGGCTATGCGCTACAAGTTCAGCAATAGTATGCCTCTGAATACCAGCTGCAGGGCAGCAATTGTTAGGAAAGAAGTCTGCCTTTCTCTTCTGCTCATGCCCTTCCAGGATGCAGCTGGTGGGACACTGGGAATCTGAATGCTGGATGAGTTGGGCCTTTGGCCTGATCCAGTGGGGCTTTTTTTCTGTGGAAATGTGACTGCTTTGATCTTCCAGTACATTTCAGCAGCTTTTGGTATCATCAGTCATGGAATCCTTTCAAACTAACTGAAAGATATGGGGGAGAAGAGAGCGCCACACATAGGTGTGTTGATTCATGCAGTAGGGCCCAACCTGAAAGCATATGCAATTACCGGTAATTACCAATAATTAGTTAAAAGCACACATTAGTTAATGCATGTGTTACAAAAGCACATTTCCCCCTAAAGCAGGACATTTCATTTGAATAGTCAACAAGTATTAAGTATGATGAATACACAGATTGCAAGAATACACAGAAGAACTATACAAGAAAGATCTTAATGTTCCTGATGACCACGCTGGTGTGGTCACTGACCCAGAGCCGGACATCCTAGAGAGTGAAGTCAAGTGGGCCTTAGGTAGCATCACTAACAACAAAGCTAGTGGAGATGATAATATCCCAGCTGAGCTACTTAAAATCCTAAACAAACTGTGGCAAATTCTTAAAGAGATGGGGGTACCAGACCACCTTACCTGTCTCCTGAGAAACCTGTATGCGGGTCAAGAAGCAACACTTCGAACCGGCCATGGAACAACCGATTGGTTCAAAATTGGGAAGGGAGTACGGCAAGGCTGTATATTGTCACCCTGCCTATTTAACTTACATGCAGAGTACATTATGAGAAATGCAGGGCTGAATGAATCTCAAGCCGGAATCAAGATTGCCGGGAGAAACATCAACAACCTCAGATATGCAGACGATACCACCCTAATGGCAGAAAGTGAAGAAGAACTAAAGAGCCTCTTGATGAGGGTGAAAGTTGAGTGCAAAAGTTGGCTTGAAACTCAACATTAATAAAACCAAGATCATGGCATCTGGTCCCATCAATTCCTGCCAAATAGAAGGGGCAGAAATGGAAGCAGTAACAAATTTTACTTTTTTGGGTTCCAAGATCACTGCAGACGGAGACAGCAGCCATGAAATTAAAAGACGCTTACTCCTTGGAAGGAAAGCTATGGCAAATTTAGATAGCATAATAAAAAGCAGATATATCACCATGCCAACAAAAGTTCGTATAGTCGAGAAGGCGGAGCTACGACGGGCTGAAGACGCGACTCCAGGAATCTCCTTGGAGCCGTGCCGCAAAGCGGGGGATTTCCCTGGATCCAGCACGGATCGGGACCTCCCACACCAGGAGAGGTGTGGGTGAGAGATTGGGGGGCATTCTGGTCGATCCAAGTCGGGGCGCCGTGCTTGTGTTCGACCGGTATCCCCTTTTCTATCCCCGTTTTGTAGCAGACGCCATTATGGCGTCTGTGTAGGCGCGCGTAACCGCTCTCTCCCGGACGGGAGAAAAGACTGTACTTGAAATAGACTTGTTTTAAGCTCCCAACCTTACCTGAAAGAAGTAACTTGATTTTTGATGAGTTGGATGATATATGGTGAGTGGAAAATATCGGAGGGAGGAATCTGAGCGGCATAAATGAGCAAGAGAGGGGAAAGGGATTCTCCCCCCCCCCTTTCGTACAGAGATTGCTTTGTTTTCTGAAGACAGCAGTGTTTGTGTGGAATTGATCATCGGGAAGAGAAGAGTGTTGAATTACTGGAGGAGGCTTATCTTTTGAGGAGTTTTGGAAAAGTTAACCCTGTGTGTTCCAGGAGTTTGGTGGAGTTTTTGGAAATCTACAGGGGTTTGAGTTTGGATTAAAAGGCCTATCTTTGGAACTACTTCGGAATTCACTCCTCTGCTTTCCGGCTGCTTTCCGGATTTTTTGAATATATGGACTTTTGGATCACAAACTTGTTTGGACTGGTAGTTGGTACTTACTGGCCTTGAAGTGATATCTTACACGTCGAGGGATATTCCTGTTTACTCAGCTGAACTATATTATCTGAACTTTGAACTGAGCTTGCTCTGTGGACCTTTCTTTTTTTTTTAATTTGGTTTTTTGGACTGAGATATTTAAGGAAGTCTGAGAAGTAAACCGACCTGAAATCTTAAGGTGATTTCGGACAAGAAGAAGATAAAAAGGGGACTTTTGTGTCTTTATATTGTTTAGTACTGTTAGTGTTTTTTATATTGTTTATTCCCTAGTTGATTTATTAGTATTGCAGCATGGAGTTAGCTAATTTAGTACCTGCAGGTATACAGAAAACAGATTTTCAACAGCTGATGGAGGCTTTGAAAGTTATGCAAAACAGCATTAATGAGATTAAAGATGCTTCCGAAGAAAGACAATACTTACTGCAACAACTGAAGCAGTGGAACAGTACGAGAGGACTTTTTAAGCAACAGGTTACAATGAATCCAGATGAGATTAATCATCAGGAATTGCAGGCTGCATCATTGAGATTGGAAATGGAGAGTGCTAACTCTGTGTTTAATGTCTGTAATTTTTTTGGGGAGATTTATGAAGATTTATATCAATGTTTGTTTGATGGGGCGATAAATGATTTACAGATTTTAGAAGTAGAAGTTTTGGAAAATTTGAACAGTACTGAACGTATTTTTAGACTGAATATCAGTAAGGTTAAACAATTAACTGTTCCGACTGATTTTCACAGCAAATCTACAATTCAATTGGACAAGAGGATAATGAGATTTGGTTGTATTGGCAAGAAACCTCGTGTCCGATTGAAATGAGGCTAGGGATGCTCATTCCGAATTGGTCAAATTATTATGAACTTACAGCCTGGTAATGAGTTCGAGAGTGGAGATTTACGCTATTTTAGAAGTAGTAGGTTTATGGGTGGACTGGTTTATTAGTGGTAAGGGAGCAGCTTAGACATAAGATTTTTGACTAAATAATCGGCTGAGTAAATCTTTAGAACTAGTTAACAGATTAGATTAGATAAGAGGTTTTTTTTTTAAAAAAAATACTTTATATGATGAACTTGATTGATTTACTAGGGAAATTGTGGGATGAGCTTTGATTTAAGATGTAAGGTATCCTGATGGGTATTTGAGCTTAAGATGTTATGGGGTAGAGGTGTTTAAAGTTTAATTTTTGAGGGTGGTCCTTGCAGCACTAAAAGAGATATCATGAGGTATGGAGCTATCTATATGAGAATTTCTTTTATTGAATATGGTGATACTAGTAACAGCCTAAAGTGATATTTTGGTATTATATATATGGTCATGGCTGTTGGGTTGAGGTATGCTATGTAATGGAAAGTTGAGATTATATTAGATATTGTAGAGTTAATATTTAAGATTTATTATTTGATAGAATTAGATGTTATATAAAACAAAGTAGAAGATTATTATTAGATGTAATGATTTATAAAGTGGAAGGCTGGGAGTTATTATGAAGTTTAATTTTATTTAGGATAAATGAATAGGTCCAAATAATTATGTTAATATAGTAGAGGCTGAAATAGTTATTTTGACATAGAACGATTTCCGTGTAGTGATTTTCCTAATGTATCGTGTTGTTACCTGGTTTTTTTTTTTGTTTGTTTTGTTACCTACTTCCCCTTTCCCTATAATTCCTTATAGTTTTTTGTGTGTTTATAATGGAAAATAAAAAACCTATTCAAAAAAAAAAAAGTTCGTATAGTCAGGGCCATGGTGTTCCCAGTAGCAATGTATGTTTGCGAGAGTTGGACCATAAGGAAGGCTGAGTGCCGAAGAATAGATGCTTTCGAACTGTGGTGCTGGAGAAGACTCCTGAGAGTCCCTTGGACTGCTAGGAGATCAAATCAGTCAATCCTAAATGAAATCAACCCTGACTGTTCCCTGGAAGGACAGGTACTAAGGCTGAAACTCAAATATTTTGGCCACCTAATGCGAAGAGAGGACTCTCTGGAGAAGACTCTGATGCTGGGAAAGATTGAAGGCAAAAGGAGAAGGGGAAGGCAAAGGATGAGATGGTTAGACAGCATCACCAATGCAACGAACATGAAAATGAGTGAACTCAGGAAGATAGTGGAGGATAGGAATTGATGGGACCAGATCCCATGATCTTAGTTTTATTAATGTTGAGTTTCAAGCCAACTTTTGCACTCTCCTCTTTTTTTTGGAACTCTTGGGCTTTCTACATGATCCAGCGCATGTTGGCAGTTTGATCTCTAGTTCCTCTGCCTCTTCGAAACCCAGCTTGTACGTCCGGTAGTTCTCGGTCCACGTACTGCTGAAGCCTAGCTTGTAGGATTTTGAGCATAACCTTGCTAGCATGTGAAATGAGTGCAATTGTGCGATAGTTTGAGCACTCTTTGGCACTGCCCTTCTTTGGAATTGGAACGTAAACTGACCTTTTCCAATCCTTTGGCCACTGCTGAGTTTTCCAAATTTGTTGGCATATTGAGTGCAGCACTTTCACAGCAGCATCATTTAGGATTTTAAGTAGCTCAGCTGGGATATTATCATCTCCACTAGCTTTGTTGTTAGTGATGCTACCTAAGGCCCACTTGACTTCACTCTCTAGGATGTCTGGCTCTGGGTCAGTGACCACACCAGCGTGGTCATCAGGAACATTAAGATCTTTCTTGTATAGTTCTTGTATAGTTGTATCGCTACATAACCTTCTACCAAGTAAAAGTCAGTTGTGCCGCCCTTGCGGTTTCTTATTACAAGCTGTTCCTGTCAAAGAGTTGAGTCATGCCTTTACCATACTGTGTATTCCCATGTCTGATATTGTACTTTATCTGTATGTAACCAAACCTATGGCTAGAGGGGAGCTTAACTTTGTCACTGTCCCTTTGAAATTGTAATTTCCCAACCAGACTTGCAAATTAACAAGGCAGACAGGGAACAGATAAGATACTACAAAGGGAGAGTCTCTAACACCCAGCTACCTTCTGATACAGAAGTCTGACACTTATACACAATCCAAGATGGGGAGACAGAGACCTACGTGTACCACAGGTGATTGGTCCTTCACCATACCATGAGGGGATCAACTTTTGGGGGAAGCCCCACAAGGGAATGGGATATAAAAGTGAACACCCAGTTGCTAAAGGGGTCGCTCACTCCCTGGGTCTCTCTCTGTGTCCCTGCAGGGGATGGCTCCTGTAACTGACAGCATGCCTGCTGCTTCAGATGGTAACAATCTCTTTTGAGTCTTAAGTAGATAGATTAGAGTTCTTTGTTTTCTAATGTGCCTTTTAAAATGTTGATTTCCTTGTGCCAACTAACAACTGGGATTCCCCTTTGAATAGCCTCCTTTCCAAAGGAGGTGGGAAATATGCACATACATGGATAACTAATAAAATACTAGTTTTACTTGAAACTTTGATACCTGGTTGCGTGTGTTATGGATTATGGATCAAAATGGGAGAAGCACAAACCAATGAGATAAGGAACACAAGAGATTTTCCTTAGGAGGAACATTGGGAAGGGAAGCTTTTGCTGAGTCCAGGGAAGGAGAAGGGTGGTGAGAAAAGAGGGAAAGAGAAGGAAGACGCGCTGGGGGAAGGCCAGCGGACGGGAGTTGCACTCTGAGGAGGAATTTATTATCCTGGGGGGGGGGGAATAAGGAGCTGAGTTGTAAATAAAACCAGGAATATGAAGTTTGAACCCTGCTCCTCAGAGGGACATCTCTGACAGTTCCTAGCAGTGTGCACCTCGTGGGACGGCTTTTCCCGTCATTGCCTGCGCATCGGGCTGGACTGCTTTGCAGCGCCATTGACCTTACTCTGGAATCTCGTGCATCCTGGGCGGGGCAGGCAGCCAGTCATGGCTTGTGCTCTTCTGCACAGGCGGAAAGCTGCAGACTCCTCCCCCGCAAAAGTACTCCGGGCTCGGGATAGGTGTTTTTCTTTCTGTTTTGAGAAAGTGGGAAGAAGAGATTCCAGACACAGGCGGTATTAGCTAGAACGCCCTCTTTGCGAATCCTTCATTATCTGGGAACACTGCTGCTGGCGACAGAGGAGGTGCTTTCGGCTACCCGACGTTCAGCATCGCGTTCCCATGCGAGTGGAGTACGTGGGCAAGGGCAATCATGGACTGGGAGGTGAGACGGGGGGTGGGTGGGGGAGTTGCCTTTCTTCTGGGTCAGTGTGAATGTGCGCTGCTTGGGCGGTTGGGACAAGGCTGCCTACGGCGCGGCTCCACGTACAAGGGGAGGTCGAAGAATATCTGATAAGGTGGCATAAAGAGCCGGAAGGATGGGGCAGCTCGCGAGACGGGCTGTTGATATATCATTGGGGTCCTCTTCTTGAATACGGCGTTCGCGGAAGGAGGAGTCGAGTATGTGCATCCTTGCCTCAGGGCAGACGCCGGCGCCACTATGATAGAGCTGGTGGGTGGTGTAACTAGTGGCTGTATCGGAAAACTCCGCGTTCCAGGCTGCTAGAAACGCTCCGACGTTGCCTCGCCTACTATGTGGGGGTATAAATAATAGTGCTCGTGTAGCCCATCGTCCTGAATTGCTGTAAAATAATCCACGTGAGGCGATGAACATAGATTAGTGGTTGTTGCACTAACCTGTTGAGAGTGCTCTTTTGTTCTGCTTTTGGGGTTGGTTTTTCCCCCCGCTCTTCGTAATTTTTTTTTAAAATATCAGGAGAGTTTTAAGCATCTCCATGGAAGAAAGAGCAATAAAACCTGCTTGTTGTTGGTCATAAATGTCAGAGAGCTGCACATTTGTGTGCAGTGCTGCATGTAGGAAGTGAAATGCACATGTGTCATCATCACATGAATGCAAGATGCCTGCATGTCCACCACCACCCCAACATAGAATTACTTTTCATGTAGGGAAAGTGTAATGTATGTGGTGTGACTTGTCTTAGAGGCAGTATGAGCTAAACAGCCTTGTGATGTTTGGAGCATCTTGATGGAGCTTGCTTCTCTGTCTTTGATTGGCTGACTTATTTTTTCAAGGAAATTTTCAGAGGGATTAAACTGGGGGACCCCTTCATCCCACTTCATGTCCAGGATGAAGGTGCTCTTCAGGACGAGTAGCCGAATGGGGAGGGGAAACAGACCCTAGGTTCAGTTTCTTGACAATTTCTTCAGTCACTTTGGAGGGTAGGGCTGACCATGTGGAGAGGATTTTCCCCACAGTTCCCCTTTGTGAATTTCAGAGACAGAGTTTGTAGGCCAACGATAGCATAGTCTCAGAGTTCAGTCCTTCCATTTTCCAGGGTTGCTTTGTAAGAATGACTTCCTGATATCCAATCAGATTCTCCTCTCTTGTACTTTAAGCCCATTAGATCAAGTTCTACTTTCTGGGGCAGCAGAGATCAAATTTTTGCCTTCTTCCATCTGTGTCAGTATATTTGAAGAGTGCTATCATGTTCCCTCTCAGCCTTCTCTTCACCATGCTAAACATACCAAGTTTCCTCAACCTTGTTGAATGCTTTACTATAATCAAGATAATCAGTAGTAACCACTGCACTGATATCCAGATGTGTGCAGACTGACTGCTTTATTATTTTGTTCTAGTATTTTTCCCAGTATTGAAGTCAGACGGGTGATAAGTCTACTTTCCCAGGTCCTTCTTTTCCCCTTTTTTACTTATTTATTTATTTTAAAAAATCATACCCCGCCTTATCTCATGCCAAAGCAAATTCCCAAGATGGCTTACAACATCAAAATAAAAATATACATCAAGATAAAAATATACATAATTTAAAACAATACATAAAATAAGTTTAAAATCCAATAAAATCCAATAAAAACAATAAAATCCACAAGCAGAGAAGCAGTGGAACAAAACATCTTAAGACGGAGAAGTCAGACATCAACCCATCACCTAAACGTTAGACACTGACACCGAAATTTTTTGAGCCCCCGCCGAAAAGCCATGAGGGAGGGGTAGTTCTCAATTCCCCTGGCAAGGAGTTCCACAATTGTGGCGCCACAACAGAGAAGGCTTACCAAGTACTGCCACTCCTCTAACCTGAGATAGAGGTGGCACTCGCAGGAGAGCCCCCTCAGATGACTTAAGAGGGGGCGGGCCAGAATGTATAGGACACTGTATTGTATTGACACTGTAATAATGTAATAATAATTACATTGTAATTATGTAATTGTAATAATTGACACTGGGACAACATGAGTCCATCTCCAGTGTTGTGGCACCTCCCCCTTCTTCCAAGATTTCTCAAAGATGTATCTTTTATCTTCAATTTACCACTATGCTTCTTGTACAGTCAAACTGGCTTTTTGACTCCCCTTTCTCATTGGAATTGTTTCTGATTGTGCCTGTAGAAACTGCTTCTTTGGGGACTCTGATCCATCTTGGGCTCCATTAGTTCATCTGCCCATGGAATCTTATCTAAAATTTCTCTAAGTTTATTAAAATCAGCCTTCCTGAAATCTAAGGTACAGGTTTCACTATACATGCTTTAGCTTCCTATAAGATTAAGAATGTCAACATTTCATGGTCACTTTCCTCCAAAGTTCCTGTTGCTTTAACCTCATTGACCAATTCTTCCCATATTGGTTAGGATCAAGTCAAGGATGGCCCTCCCCTTGCGCTTTGTTCCACTTTCTGGAAGAGGAAGTTATTATCCAGGCACATCAGGCATGTGTTGGCACTCCCAGGCTTAGCTGAGTTAGTTTCTCAGCAGACATCTATTTGCAAACTTTGTAAGTGTCTAAATTAGCAACATGTGTGGGAGGAGGCCAATAGGTGGAGTCTATATTATTAGACCAAAAATATTAATACAGTATTCTACCTTTCAGTATCTTGAGAATACAGCATGATGCAATATTGTGTGCATATATTTTGCAGCCCATTCCATCATTATCAACAATCAGCTGCACTCCATATCTTGTCCACAATCTACCCACAGGTGGAAACTTCCTTTCCTATAGATATGTGCTTGCCTCAGGTAATGCATGTGATGTGGATTGACTGGTTCGGGTCAGGGTGTGCTTGGGAAGAACTATTTGACATCACCAGGACTCCAAACGTTGACTGAAACTTTGCAGGATATTTCAACTACTACAAAGGCATTTGTAAGAAGGCTTTTTCTAGGATAAAGATGTAGTTACTGTGGAAAGAATTTCACTTTTCTTTTCTTCTTTGTTTTAAACAGGAGATTATTAATGTGAATAAATGCTACAACTACAGAGAGACATCTATGACCTACTCAGACTGTTTTGCATCTGTTTTGGAAGAATGGATTTTTTTAAAACATCTTTTATATGCAGTCATTGGTGTACTGGTGCTGACACTTATCATTCTGGCATTTTTTATCATTCCTTTAAGCAACATGTTCTTTGTCTACCTTTCTGCTTTATTCATCCTCATTTATCAGAAGACTCATAAACTAAATGGAGCTTATTCTAGTAATAAGTGGGATGGTGCACGACTAATTCTGTTAACCTTGTGGGATGGATTTGCCAGATTTTGGCATGGTAAGTAAGTTTGAATTGGTAAGAAGCTTTAAATAAAGTGCAAAGTGGTCTATACTTTTGGGATCTGATCATTATGGATTTTGTTCCAAGGATGGGTTGATTTTATTTCTCAGTATTTTGTGTTTAAGTGGGACTTTAGTCTCTATTTTGTGCTTTCTTTAGAGTATTGTTACCTACTTTGAATCCTCAAGTTGGTTCAGGCTAAAAATCTAGACATGCAAAATAAATGTTGATGATGGGCATTTCAACAATAATATATAGTGTTCCCTTGAGCACAACCAGGGGCTTGCATGCATGGAGTATATTTTTAACCTTTTTTAAATTAGATGGCCCTTTCCGCAAAACGATTGCTTCCTTGACAGTGCGATCCTAGGCATGTCTACCCAGACATACTGTAAGTCCTATTGAATTCAGTGGGACTTACTTTGTAGTAAGTGTGTACAGGATTGTAGCCTAAGTGTTAAAAGCGGATTATCCCATGGCATGGGAAGGCAAGACACCCTACTGGGCATTTTGAATTGGTTGTTCTGTTCTTTGGATTGTGCCCTTTGCTGTAGTGAAAGCCAAGCTTTGAGAAATTCGTATAACTTCAAATGTAGTAATGGAAAATGTTAAAGTTTGAAACTGCTTTTAACTGTGTGACTGTCACTTCTGGCGTTCTTCAAGTTGTGCATCTATGTAACATTGATAGAACATAGCTCTTATTTGTTATAGTTTTCAAATGAATTGAGATTGTACCATTCTGCTAAATCATACCCAGTAGTGCTGCTGTAGGCTGGCAGCCTAATCCAACCTAAATCCCTCCCTCCTCCTGTCAATGCAGGTGTGCCAAGAAGACACGCACTGCATTCTATGCCGGGGGGGGCAGTTGGAGAAATCTCCTCGGCGTAAGTAAACTTTTGTTTAAAGTCCCTATGGGACTCCTCAGTCCTGCAGCAGCTATTTTGCTGGCACAGGACCGAGGTGTGTAAAGGCAGCAGAAAGGGATAGGAAGAGGGATAGGATTCCAACTGGTTTGGAGCAGCGGTAGGGGGAATCGATGGAGCCGTGATGTGAATGGGTAAACACAAATATCTGATCATGAGAAGCAAACTTCATTCCATGGGGATTATTTCAAATAGTTATTTCCTTGTAGCTGCAAATCCAACTCAAAACATTAGATTTTAGAAATATTGACATAGGAATCATTATTGTCTGGAACCAATTCCAACCATGTCTGGAAATTGTAATTTAACATAACAATCCATTTGTATTTTGCATTCCAAATAGGTTATGAATTATATGGCACAGAGAACTTACCAGATGGACCAGGTGTACTTATTTTTTATCATGGAGCTATTCCTATAGACCACGCATATTTTTTAGCAAGATTTTTTCTCCAGAAGCAAAAGTGTTTTTACACAGTAGCTGATGACTTCGTTTTCAAATGTCCAGGTGATTTATTTTTCTAATATTAAAGGATCACAGATTTTAAATATTGTGTATCTAATGTATTGTTTCATGCTCTCCACTTCTCAAAGAGGTAGGAAATTCCAGGTTTAGTCTTTTACAGGGTCTGTTTTCGAAAGAGGCCAAAACTGGTGGGCACCAAAACTTTGTGCATCAAAATCCATCAATGCTGATATAATAAGCATTCATTCTTCAGTCATCAGTATCCAGCATTCTATGTTGTTAAGCTAAAGAGTAGAGAAATTGTTGGACTGGGTTGATAGTATTTACATGTGCAGTAGTGCAACAAGGAATATCATACCTTCTTTTAAATCTTTCTCATATTTCATCTTTATTATCAAGTGGGGCACATCTGTACAGCTGTGCATGTGATATTGTCATGGTTTTATGATTTTTTTCCCTTCCATATATGCTTTTGCAGATGCCATGTGGTGGGATTCAAATGAACTGGGCAGCCCAATCCTGTGTAGGATACAACGTCCGGTCTAAAGGGCCAGACACCGTATCCTATCCAGTTCCGGGGCAGCCCGGGAACAACTCGGGAGAAGGGAATGATTAGGAGGGAGTGGAGTGGCGGGAGGCCCAGTGGGCCTCCTCGAATGTGTGTGAGCTCTGGAGCTCACGCACATTCGCACCGCTCAGGTAAGGCCGTGCCGTGCCTGGAGAGGACTGGGGATATGGTGGATCTCGCTGGCAATATCCCTGCCCTCTCCAGGCCTGGGGATGGCCAATAGCCACCCTGGCCGCCCGGTCTGCCCTCCTGCCCCTGCCCTGACTGGTGTAGCGCTTACCTGATCCGGTGGGCACAGAGCCGGGATAACAGCCGGGTAAGGGCCTCTAGCCACACCGTCGGCGTCCCTTACTCGCTGGGTGTCATGCGTGTGCTTTACAGTACTTTATCACGACACCCAGCGCCAGCGCAGAACTTACACAGGATTACGTGGTAAGTTTGCTGAAGGTGTCCCATGTGTGATAGTCTTTGTAGCCATTATTCACTGGATAACCTAGATTTGATACAACTTGTCCAGTGAAAACTGGCTGATCCCTCCAGACAACATTGTTTCACTTTATTTTCACTACATAGCAACTGGAAAGGTCAATATATGTTTTTTTTTTGGGGGGGGGGAATAAGAAAGTGTGTGGAAGGGGAGGTGTGTGTAATACTTGGTGGATTTTTCTCTCTCTACAATTTGCTGATCTTGCTCCTTGAGGGAGAACCTTATTCCTCCCTTAAGTCAGGTCAGTTTGTAATCTAGTTCTCTTAGCTTCAATCCATTTTGATATTTATGTGCTGTATTTTTTTTAAAAAAAAAACACTCATTGTTGCAAATGAACACTGCTTGCCATGTAATGACCATAACAAAGATTGACAGTGGCTCAGCATCCAAAGCAGAATTGTGTCTAAAATGGAATTATAGTATGCAGGTTTTCTCCTGATTTTCTCTTTACCTTGTGCTCGTTCTTTGACCCAGTCCTACCCCATCATGAACAGAGGTTATTTGTTTTTTTAAAAATTCTTTTATTAGTGAATAAAGCAATACAATAATCAAATCATTGAATAGAATATAACTATAAAGAAAAAAAGGGGGAACGAAAAAATATAATCAATGAACATAAACAATACAAATGGTCATATACAAAACGGATATAAATAAAAGGAAATCTATGCATATGTTTCTAAGAAGGGATTCCACATTTCCAAAAAATTATCAGTACACAGTTGTCTTCTATAGCAGTGTTTCTCAAACTGTGGGTTGGGACCCACTTGGTGGGTCGCAACCTGATTTCTGGTGAGTCCCAGGTAATGGAAAGATCAGCAAAGTAATTGCCACAAGCCCTGAGGCTATTCAAAAATCAGATAACTGCTAATTGCCCTTCAAAGAGCTGAGCTCCTGCAGTTTGCAAGTTCTGAGCGTCTCGTAAAGCATTGTTTGAGCGTCCCGTAAAGCTAGGTGGGTCCCATTAGAGTAATTTTAAAAAGTGGGTCCCAGTGCTAAAAAGATTGAGAACCACTGTTCAAATATTGACAGGGTTAAAAAGTCCTCAATCCATTGAGAAATAGTGAGCGGGCAAGGGCAAATCACTGAGCTGTATCACTGCTAAGTTGCATTGCTGAACTGTTGGAGAGAAAGATTGCTAACAAAGCATCCTTTGTAAATAAACCCAGTTTTAATAAAAGAGCTGCATAAAGGGAGTGTCCCTAATCCCTCAAGGTCTCTCAGAGAGTGACGCCCTGGTGAGCTAGGAACTGGTGGCAGCATAAGAACGGACAAGTTGGCATTTTGCATCTTTGGGTCTCGAGTCAGGAATCATGAGAGCAAGACAGCCCCAGAAGCCTTCTCCTCCTCCAGTGCATATATGAATACATATATGTCTTTAGCTGAAATTGAATACAAACAACAGACTGATGCTAACTGGTACACTGGAGGCTCTGGTAGAATGTAACCTATCTGCTGTCGGTGGTGTAGCTGTAGTCAATACATGTAGCTGTATTGGAGCAAGTATACCACACATATATTTTCTTCTTGGATTGATGGCTTCTGTTAAAGCAGCAGGTGTCCATAAGAGTGATTTTCATCACTTGCACCTGATGTACCAGTTCAGCCTCTTTGTGGAGAGTCAAAACCTTGCAATAGTTGACTATATACCTTAATAAGCTGAAAGACTACTCATGACATTCATTGACAATGAGAGTCAACACATGAGTTTCCCCTTGAAAGATGGGAAACTGCAGCAAGTGCAGAATGCACAGCCCATCCATTGGTGGAAGTTGACAGGTGGAAACTGCACCAACCCTTATTTTTTAATGTCCTCCATCCTCTTGCATCTTCCTTATACTTAATTCTTGGTCCTTTTTCTCAAAACATAGTCCAAATCTTCATACTGGATTTTTCTACCGCAGATGACTCTTCAAAATCTAACTCTGGTACATTCTGCTATTCTGTTGTGAAGATTTCTATATTCTTTACTTTAGCCAGCTAGGTGGAGTTCCCACACCATGACTTAGTAGAATTCAAAGCAAAATTTTGCTACAAGTTGCTGCTTCTGGAATTATTCCCAGGAATCTATCTACATAAGTTCATAAGAGCTCCTGTGAACTGAGGATGGTGATCAAGTTAGTTGAGTTTTCCTAGAGTACCTATGAGTGCATTTTCAGATGAACTACTTCCAAGAAAATATTCTGTATGTGTATATACCCATGGGCTTCACTCAAGAAGCAGTCATTTGAATAGAAGATACAATATAAAAAGAAATTTTAATCTACACACACCTGGCATCTTAATCGCCAGCAAAATGTAAATAAAGTAGAGGTTTCCTTCTACAATTTTTCTCTTTGCATATCATGGATTTGTGAACCTAGGTTTATACATTCAAGGATAAGATGCCATTTTCCAACTCAGCCCTTACACTTTCTTCTTTTTGTCTGAGACAAAACTTATTTTTATTTACTTGCCTTAAGGAAAGGTATTAATGCAACATTAAGTGCAGATGCAAATACATTGTATATTTTTGCATAGTCTTACATGCTCCTTATTTTCTACAGGCGTTAAAACATTAACAGCTGTAATGTGTCTTCTACCTAAGAAGAAGGAACCATGTTTAAATGCTCTGAAGAATGGTCATCTAGTTGGAATTTCACCAGGGGGAACTCGAGAAGCACTCTTTAGTGATGAGTCTTACAAACTTCTATGGCATAAACGCAAGGGTTTTGCTGAAGTAGCTTTAGATGCTAAAGTGGTAAGTACTCACCATGCATACATGATTGTATAGTCAGACTGTTTTTGGGGGGAGATGCTCATGTTTCACTAAACAAAATATGAAGCAGAATGGCTAGATTTATTTTTCACATAAAACTATTTTCTGAGGATCAGTCACTTGGATTTAATCCATAATATGACTTATTTGACATCACATTCCTATCACCAGCCTAAGCATTGGTGTCAGTAACAATAGATGTATTCAGGGCTGGCCCGGACATTTGAGGGGATGGCAAGATGGGGGAAGAGGGCCCCCATACCTTGTTAACCAAATTGCCTTGTTATTTTGGGGAATAGCTTTTAAATATGACAATTTGGAATGTACAGGGATCTTTACCTGTGTATACCAGAGTCCAGCTTCACAGAATTCCATTTTAAATAATATTGAGGACACACATGGGTTGTTTTCCAATATTTACTAGATAGTCCAGGCAGACTCATACAAAAAAATACAATTCAATATGCAGCAGTTCAATCATACTACAAAGCATTCAGATCTAGGAAACGTAGGTAGAAGTATAGAGGTTTAGCAGGTTTCTTGATTTGTACATGGGTTATATTTACTATTCCTGGAGGGCTGAACTTGGCTACAATGCTGTTTAGGAGTGAAGGCACAAGAACAAAGAAAGAAGCAGATTGTCTCTGAACTGATCAGGCTGAGAAGCCTGTAGAAAACTAACTGGGAAGTAATGCAAAGAGAAGGGAGGGGGGACTGCGAAAGGGAGAGGGGGGGAGGGGGGATGGAGAGCAAGATAGAGCAGGAGAGAGAGCTTACCAGTGTCCACAACACGAGAGGAAGGAAGAGAGCAACTGCCAGGTAGTCTTTACCTTTATAGGGAATAGAGCATCATGGTTCAACTTCTGGCCTTGGGGAAATCCTTACAGCATGTCTCATGGCACAGGAACACAAGCGGAATGATCCTCGCATTGTGCAATACAGTCCAGCCTGGCCCATGTTCCATTTTAACTCACAAGTCATTGGCATTTAAAGTCTCTTGGCAACATCATGTGGTAACAACCTTACATGTCTCCGCCACCTCCTCTGTCTCAGTGCAGTTAGAGTCACTGCAGTTTGCACTCTGATCCCTGATCCACTTGTTCAAAGCAGGTGAGAAGAGGATTTGGGCAGCCACGGTCCCCTTCTCCCCCCCCCAGCTGCTTAAGGGAGCAAGCAAATGGACCAAGCAACTTTGGCTGCCCTGAATGCAACCTCCTCGCTCACCAAGGTCCTGTTTAAAATGACCCAGAAGAGCTCTGTTGGGGGAGGTGGCAACAGTGGGAGGGAGGGGAGTTGTGCTACAGTGAGGCAGAAGGGGGGAGATTTTTACTTGCATGAGCATTCTTCCAATCCATTATCATTTTTACAGCAACTGAAGTTTCTGAACATTTTTCAAAGATAAAGCATGTTTCAGTAGTTTGAGCACTCGGACTGCTAGGTCATGAATAACTCTGGCAACGCCTGATGTTTTCAGAGAAGGGTGTAGCTCATGCACAACTGAAGTGGGTAAAAGGAGCTCCAAGTCATCGCTGTCCTCTGAACCTCTAAAAGCTGTGCCTGATTAAGGAACACTCCCATGCTATGAACCTGATCTTTGTTAATCTGATGGCCCACCAACCAGTAGTAGCTCCATCTCATCTACATTAATGTATTCCTTACATTTATATACTGCTCTTCTTCCAAGGAACTCACGATGGTGTACATGGCTCCTCCTCCACCTTTTGTCCATACAACAGTCCTATGACGAGGTTGTGAGAACAGTCCTGTGAGATATAGTGACTAATCCAAGGTCACTCAAGAAATGTCATGGCTGAGTAGGGACTTGAATGTCGGTCTTCCTTGTCTAAGTCCAGCACTTTAACCACTACACTTTAACCACTACACTAATCTCTATATTATTATTATTATAAATAATACTGTAATATTTATATACAGCTTTTTAACAAAAGTACCGTAATTCACAAAGTCGTTTACATAGTTAAATGTTTCCTTGTCTCCAAGGAGTTTACAGTCTTTTTTAAAAGTTGTAAAGAAATACCAGCAACAGCCATTGGAAAAGATGCCATGCTGGGGTTAAGTCTAGAATAGATTATTTGGATTATTTCCTATCTAGTCAGCGCATTTGACAGGGATCCTTCCAGGAGGCTAGGATCTCGGGGCAAGATCACAGCAAGTTAGTTATGATAGGGAGGAGTGTGATCAGGAGAGGTTTGAATTTTGTGGGGCTTGGCTAGCCAAGCTAGGTATCTTGGCTGAGGAGTTTACTTGTGACATTTCTGTCTTCTTGACCAGACCTCCAAGGTCCTGAATAGGGTATAGAGCTCACAGTAATAAACCTGGATTTCTGGACCTTTGACACTTTGGTACAGAAAAAGACTCAGGGTACAAAGGAAAATCCAGAAGAAAAGGATCTTCAACAAGGGTACCAACTATTGTTAGTAAAAAAAGAGCTGGTTGGGAGGGAAAAGACGGGTGAGGGGGAGACTACAAGGTTGCACCACGCATGGGCTGTATGTGAGAAATGGAAGTTAGGGGGAAAGGCAAAAGCGTATCTGTTCTAGATTTTCCAAGTAGACATCCAAAGCTGCTGAAGTACTGAGGACCTCAAAGGCTAGGAGATCAGTTCCCAGAGAGGTTTAGCCACCAAGGCAAGGATTAAAGGACCGATACAGAGGTCTTCCGAGATTGCAATCCAGTTAGGCAAAGGTTCAAGCCAGGGAAGGGGTCAGGCCCTAGTGTGAGATCTTAGAGCCAGAGTTGCTTCAGTTATTCTTGCTGGAACAAAAGATAAGATTTCTTGGGGTTTGCTTTTATGCAAATGCCCGAAGTCTCCGAGCAAAGATGGGAGAACTGGAATGTTTGGTGGCTAGGGAGAACATTGACATAGTAGGTATAACAGGAACCAGTGGAATACTTCAATCCCAGGATATAAACTCTATAGGAGGGACAGAGAGTGGCGATCTGGAGGTGGGGTGGCCATCTATGTCAAAGAAGGGGTGCTCCCTGAGGCATCTGGTGGGGCCACTGTGAGATACTGGAAACTGGACTAGATGGGCCTTTGGCCTGATCCAGCAGGGCTCTTCTTATGTTCTTATGAATGGCCACTGCCGAGTCCTAGAAGGCTCTGAAGGCTGTATTTTTGGGCAAAAAACAAAAAAAAATACTCTCAGGTGTTGTGCTGAACACTGGACAAAGATTAGTTGGTTTGAGAATAATGAAGCTGTTGTAGCTCCTCAGTGGAGGCACCTTGATTCAGTTAAGGCATCTCCTCCCACTTTATGCTTTGGTTTGGGGATGAGACATCCATTCAACTTTGATAGCAACTATGAATGTTTGATTAGGATCTGGCAGAGAGCAAACAAAATAAATGAGAAGGCTGCTATCTCCTTTCTGTAGCTTCCTCCAGACACTACCTTTGGCCAAAGCCTGGTCCTGCTTGACCAGACTTTCAAAATGGCCGTCCTTCAAAGGGGGGGGCAAAATGGGGAGATTTGGCAACAATAACTCTGAAAACCAAAGGCCATGGCACAAAGCAGTAGTCCCCTCACAGTTGTGGGGCCTGTTCTCTGGAAATAAGCAGAGCCACCTAAAAATGGTGCCCCCCTCAAATGTATTCCCACATTGCAGCCTAGAAGGGGTACCATTTAGTATAAAATGAAAGGATGGCCTAGATAGCATTAATAATAATTCACTAATGCTGTTTAGCATTCTTAACATTTTATAAAATATTAAACTCATACATTTTCCTTTCTTCCTCAGCCCATCATTCCAATGTATACTCAAAATATACGGGAAGCATATAGGGTCTTTGGGACTACGGGTAATGTATTACAGATATTTTAATTTGTACCTAAGAAATATTACGTTGTCCAATATGCAACTCCATGCCTGCCTCAGAATGTTCATGAGCACACTCACACATCCACTGAAAAAAAAATTAGAAAACTTTTGTATGAATATTGGGACACTTCATGCAGGCAAGGACCGACTTAGTGGATTTGGATGCTGGTTTTAAAACTGTCAGTTGTATCCTATGTGGCCACCTTTTTGTTACTGCTGTACTCTTAGTCTTTTGAATTCATTGTTTATATTATTTTAATTGCTTTTAATTTATAATGTTACTGCTTTATGTATAGGAGGATTGCCTCCTTACGGGAGGCAATCTTGAATTTTTGTGAGCTGTTTGAAGGCCTGTTTAGGTGCCTGAAGTTGGGGTAAAAATCCCCAAATAAAAGTTGTTTTAGTTTCTGAAGAGCAGATGCTTGATCTCCACTGGAAGCGTTTATTTATTTTTCACATTTTTACACCAATCTTCCTCCAGTAAGCTCAGGGTGATGTACATAGTCCTCACAACAACCATGTGAGGTAGGTTAGGCTGAGAGATAGTGACTGGCCCAAGGTCACCCAGGAAGCTTCATGACTGAGCTGGGATTTGAACCTGGATCTTTCAGGTCTAAGTCCAACTCCAGAACCACTACACCATCCTGGCTCTCTTCCTTAGACCTTCCTTAGATTGGAGCCAGTCTTCCTAGTGCAGAGTCTCCAATCAACTCAAGCCCAAGCCCACACAGTTTTCCCCACAAGATGTGCACATGGTAGCTTCACTTCCATTCAGGTGAATGGCAAAAATTTTGTGACTGGTACCTTCCATATGTGTACTGTAAGGCTAGACTGATACCAGATATGTTAAATGATGCAGCCCAAACATATTTTCAGTTACTGGACATTAACTTGTATTTTGAACATGAAATTATCCTGATAAACATTTTTTGTGGAATGAAACATACCGGTATATTTTGGTTGAATTATGGCCAAATTCTGTGGTGCTGCTGCATCGAAAGGAACTTGCATTCCAGTGATGCAGTGCACTTTACGGCCATCACAAAACATGATGTGCCATAGAGTGTAGCCTGGGCACCTCCGCAAATGGTGAGCGGCGGTGGCCAGCCAACAGCAGCCTCCACAGGAGCCCCAATGCTGGTAAGTTGGCATAAGGGTGGGCAGTGGGCGGAACGGTGCAGGGATGGGGGTGTGTTGAGTGCAGAAAGGGGGCAGTTAGCGGCAGTAGTTCCAATATCCTATCCCCCTTTCCAGCCTCAATCCACCTACCCTGGTCCACTTGGACTTGCACCAGCAAAATTGCTGGTGCAGGTCCAAGTAGACCCATCGGGGCAGTGGAGGCTTACCCTGAGGCAAAGGAACAAACGTTCCCTTACCATGAGGAGACCTCCATGCAGAATATGGCGTGCTCCTGTGGCATAGCTGCATCAGCGTAGTGGTGGTGGTGGATAGGATTGGGCTGCTAATTTCTGTCTATCTCTCTTTCTCTGTTAATGAAACAGCATTAGCTAGGTGGCTATATGAACGTTGTCGATTACCAGTCCTTCCTCCATATGGTGGGTTTCCAGTCAAATTTCGAACATATATTGGAGAACCAATTCCATATGATCCTAATATAACTGCTGAAGAATTAGCCCAAAAGGTAAGGGTTATTCATTTTCTGTTGGCGGCAGCAATTCTGTTTTAAGAGAATGGGAAGAAAAGTTGAATTGGCTTTGATATCTGGCAACAGTGCATTGACCAAAGCCGTCTCCACACCTTTGCAATGAAAAAACTCAGACTTGCATATTTTCTTCAAGCGGCTAGGAAATAATGTAATATGCAATATATGCAGATCTAGCAGGATACATACACATGTACTTACACAGGAGTGCATACTCAGAATTGCTTAACACAAATTCTAACTTTTAGGAGATCCTATCTATGCACATTTTCTTTGCAAAACTAAAATGCACTGGAGGATCACATAGATTTTATATATACATTTACCAAAGTATATACAGGTTGATTATCCTTTATCCGGACTGCTTGGGATGGGAAGTTGTTTGGATTTCAGATTTGTCTGGATTTTGAAATATTTACATAAATATGAGATACCTTGGGGGATGGGACCCAGGTCTAAACACAACATTCATTTATGTCTCACATACACCTTATACACATAGCCTGAAGATAATTTTATACCATATTTTTTTAATAATGTTGTGCCCCAGCATGTCTTGTGCTATGCCAGCCAGGTGCTGGAAAACGTTTTTGTTGCTTGCTTGCTTTAAGTCATAGCCCCCCAAATGTCGGGAATTTGGAATAGTCCGGGTTTCGAATGTCCGGATAAGGGGTAACCAACCTGTATACACTTTTTTTTAAAAAGCAGCACGTGTGCTCTGCTCTACAGTTTGATTGCAGAGTTGCTCCGAAGTTTCACAGGTGTTACCTTAAGAAAAATCTAGCATAATGCACATTTTCGTTTAAGATCTACAACCGATAAAACAGTCTGAAAAGCAAGACTAAATCTAAATCACTAAAAACTAAATCACATTTAGGCTTTTTATTGCTGTCAAAACTTGTGTATCCAACAGCCCATTCCAACCCAACTCCTCTCCAAGTCAGGCATAAGAGTGGCCTAAGTGCAGCCTAAGTTAGGCAGAAGTTATGCCTGAGGTAGGTCAGAGTTATGCCTGAGTTAGGCAGGCTGCAGTTTCTGTGGCCCAGCACCACCCCAGGATCCAGGCAACACTTACCTCCCAGGCAGGCAGGCTCTTCTCCAGGCTCCGTGTCTGGCTCGGGCATGTGCAGGCCTCTGTCTGCATGTGTCAGCGTCCATCCATGGCAGCTGCCGCAGGGTCTGTCGCAGCCCGGTCGCAAAGGGGCTGACCGCAGGCTTGGGGGTTGCGCCAGTCATGTGGTGGGCGCAGGGCAGGTGACAGGTGAGCGAGGTGCCTGAGCCCAGCCGCCACAGGGCACCCTGTGCATCAGCCACCTGTTGCAGGAGAGAGTGGCCGTCCCCTCCCTCCTGCAGAAGGCGATGCCACCCCCAAGCCACGTTGAGGCTGCACTGGGGGGTGAGCGGGGGAGGGAAGGGAAGGGGAGGGGGGTGGGAACATCACACACAAGGGGGGTCTCATGAGGTCTGGAACTGCCTCTGACATGACTCGCCCGTGCGCTGCCTGAAGCCCTGGGCCTCCAAGGCCGAGGCAATGCCCACAAAGAAGGCATCCCGGCGTGCCTGCTGCTCTGTGCCCCGGCCAAGACCGAGAGATGCCTTGTGCTTGTCTGCTGCGAGCGTGAAGGGCTCACGCAGCTCATCACACCCCCAGATGGGGCGACGATGGCGCCTCGCGGCAGGCGCTCTGGCAGGGTGGGGGGTGGCCAGCTTCCATCATCAGGGAGTGAGAGGGGAGGCAGACACACAGGCAGGCAGACAGGGAGTGCTGGGGAGGGGCATGGGTGGGTCAGAGACAGACAGACAGACAACAAGGCTGGTGGGAGGCAGATTCCGAGAGAGGGGTCTGCAGAGACCGATAGGGACACAGGGGGCGCTCCGCAGATGAAGGTGATGCATAAACAGGCGCCTCTTATGCAGACAGACTTTGGGCGGAAGCGGCTGCATTACACGCGGACCTTCGACGGAAGCGCCTTCATTACAGGCAGACCTTCGACACAGGCGCCTGCATTACGGGCGGACCTTCGACAGAGGCGCCTGCATTATGGGCGGATGTCCTGGCTGTCACTGTTTGCCTGCATAAGAGGCCCCCCCAACTCCCCCCTCCCCTCTGTCCCATGGGGGTCTGGCAGCGCCCCTGCTGTGTTCACCCAGGGAAGGCTGTGGCAGTCCCTGGATGGGACTCATGTAGGGGCTTCAGGGCTGGGGGCTGTCTGTGGGTGTGGGGCAATGCTTGTGTAAACATTGGGCACATATGTTTCACTGGGGCTCTGCCCGAGGGGCGTCTTTATTGTTCTGGAACGTTAGCAGAGATGGCAAGGCGAGGCTGCCAGGGGTAGTCACAGCAGCCACTCAGAACATAGCAGCAGCAGCACACATGCCCCATGGACCTGGACATGCAGGCTCTTCCCCTCTGGAACCACAGCCTGCTCCATAGAAAGGGGAGGGACAGCAAGTAGGACAGCCAGGGAGGTGGAGCAGCAGCAGTGCCAGCAGCTGAGGAGGGTTGCAGGGCTGGCTCCCTGACCTCTGGCAGCATCCAGGCAGACGACCATGGGGCAACCAGACTGCAGGCCCAGGGGTGCTCCCAGGAAGGTAGGTGGTAGTGGACGTTCCTGGGGAGACAAAAAACAAGGGGGAGTTACATGTCAGCTGGTGTGTGGAAGCAATCGCCAGTGAAGAAATGCCAGTGTGTCGGTTGCAAAAGCCTGCAGGGAGAGAAATAAAACACAGCTGAGAGGTGTGAGACACATAGCATGGTCTGGGCTGCTTACCTGGGTGTAAGGAGAGCATGATCCTGTAAGGGGAAAGGGTCAAAGAGAGAGACAACAACACAACTTGGGGGTCACTACCATGGCAAACCTAGCACTACTGACCTGTCAGTTGATCCTGTGGAGAAAAGGGGGGGGGGAACAGCTGGTGTCTACATAAGGCTAACAGTTCCACACTTGAGGCAGTGTCTGCTCACATGACTACAGGCAGCTATCAGACACAACAGTGCTAAAGAGGCATGTATCCTATATATCATGGCAGGCTATGCAGGCAGCTATGAGACAAGACATTGGTAAAGAGGCATATCATGGCAGGCTATGCAGGCAGCTATGAGACAAGACATTGGTAGAGAGGCATGTCATGGCAGGCTATGCAGGCAGCTATGAGACAACACATTGGTAGAGAGGCATGTATCCTTCCTATATTTCTATATGCAAAGAGGCAGCAGTCAGACCACATGTCAGCACAAACCCTGCTCTTACCTGCTGGTGTTGTTGCCTGGGAGAAAGACATGGGTTAGCAAACACTTGCATGGAGGCAGCTGCCCAGGCACAGCTGTAAACAGGTTAGCCAAAGCCAGAACAGCCCTCTCTGTCCTAGAGGGAGGCAGAGAGGAGAAGAGAGAAGTGGGGTGTTTGTGAATTTTGCCCTCCACCGACAAAGTCCCACTTTGTGGCTGTGGGGGACAGAACCCCAAGCCACGTGCTCAGAGAGAGAGAGAGTGACTGGCGGTCTGGGGCTGGGCTTTTGTGGGAATTAGGCTGGGTGGGGCTGGGTGCTGATAGGCTCCCTATCTTAGGCATAACTCTGTCGGTTTCCAGACCTAGCAGGCCCAACTCCGTCCTAACTCTGACCTAACTCAGGAGTAGGGTGTTAGAAATTTTCAGGAGAGGGCTGGCTTAGGTAAGGTAAAATGGCTCCTATGGGTCTCCTCGAATTTGGGTCCACCTTTTTGGTCGACCTAAATTTTGTGTCAGCATTTGTGTTGGAGGGGGCGTGTCTGTGCTTGCCAGGGTCTGGAATCCAACGTTAATTGGTTGCTGCCCCCGTTACACCCACGGTCCGCCCATGTTCCGCCCACTTTTAGGTCAACTTTAGGTCTGACTTGTGCTGCTTAGTCCTTGGGTTAGAATGGGCTGTTCTTAGTCCGTTGGTCGTAACTTCGACCTAACTTTGACCTAACTTCGTCCTAAATGACTTAGGCTGACTTTAGGTCTGACTTGGGCTGCTTAGCACTTGGGTTGGAATGGGCTGCAAGTTATCCATATCTTTTGATCATTTTGGGCAATAACTGTTCAGAGAGCAATAAACCTATTACAGATTATAATGTACTGGTGTAAAACTTCAGCTTCTAATGGCCCAATCCTATCTGGGCCTAATGCTGGCAGATCCCGCGATCCATCGTGATAAGGCCTGGCTTGCTGGCACGGCAAGTGCTCCATTGTTCTGAGGGCCGCTGCTACCAGCAGCAGCCCGCAGAAACTCCGTCGTCGCTGGTAAGTCAGGGTTAAACTGGGGCAGGGAGTGGGCTGGGCCAGGGCTGGAGGGGTTTGACCTTGGCAGCAGCTGCACATGCCAGATCCTATTTCCCTTCTTGGCCTGGATCTGCCCCCATAGGCTCTCCAGAGTTACACCAGAAAAGAGCTGGCATAGGTCTGAGGAGACCAATTGGGGACCAAGTGGTCTACAGGGAGGTTAGCAAAACCTTTTACTTACCTCTCCTGGCTGTCTGGTCCCCGACCGACCCATACCATGCAGCACAGGCTGCAGTGGCAGCACTGCACACTCTGGGCTGGCGGGGAATAGGATTGGGCTGTAAAACTTTCTAAAATGGTCGTTGTAATATGAAAGTGACATACAAGAAAAAGCATTCCCATTTCAGCATTTCTCAGACTACTTAAAATTATAGACCTCAATCCAACATGTTGTTTTGAGCATTGGAACTTGGATGTTGACATGGAGCTTCCCCAGCCGCAATGTTCTTCCTGTAGACAAAGCCGATCTGCCTACACTTTTCCTTAGACATGTGGAACTGCTCCCTCCTTTGAAATAAGTACATGTGAAAAAACTCCTCCTATGCACTGGAACTCTTGCTCCAGGGCTCTTGATCAGAATGCATGTGCCTGCTGGCAATACTTTAATGGCCTCTTGCTGTACCAGAGCCACCGGTGTAATTTTGCTCTTGGCGTTCCTTCAACAGACATAGACCCAGTTCAGCAATACATGCATAAGCCACTGTAAGCCTTGAGTTTGCACATCTTTCAGGGAGGAGATTTAGAAGTTCCACTTGCAGTTAGGAACAAACCAGTCTCCTATTTCATCCTAATATGAGAAACTGTGGTTTATTCTACACTTAATATACCAAACTGGGTATATAGCTATATACACTTTGTATAGGTTTACTCATATGGTACATTTGTACATATAGGCTCAAGGGTGGGGATATTGGTTTCTGTTTGTACTACTTATTTGGTTTCGTTGTTCTGCTTGTTATGGTATGGTGTTTGGCTGTCAAACTGCTGTTATTGAACTCGTAAGCTTCCTTGGTGATTCCTTTATTGGAATAGAAAGGTGGCCTACACACTGTTTAAAGTAAAATGCTTAGTATAAGGAAGCCAAAATTTAAATACAGGTAGTCTAATATGTTTACTGTAAAGGCCTTAGATTTTAATGAAAACAATTTTAATACATTTCACAAAATAAGTGCTAAGTGTCCAAGCGCTTGCCCATTATCTTGGAACCAGAGCCACCCCCAAAGGGAGCAGACAAGATGTGGGCCCAGGGCAACTCAACCAGTGTGGGGCCCCCTGTATCACGGCCATATCTTGGTCATGAAAGCGCAGGGCCCTGGGTGGCCACCCCAGTTGCCCTACCCAAGGGATGCCTCTGCCTGGAACCTTTGCACTTTTTTGCCAGAACACTGCAAAGCACCAGCAGTTAGTTAAAATGGAGAGAATTGCACCCTTTCTTTTATATCCACTTTGGCAAAAAGACGTTATCTTAATATTTTTTAATGGAAAGCTAACAATTAAGAGGCAGCTTGAAAGCCTCAGATACTACTGCTTGAAATATGTTTGAAGAACCAAGCTTCCCATGGTTATGTCATTGAATAATGGGTGTACATTTCATTTCTCATGCACATTTCATTTTGCTTTTCTTGTGGATTATATGGTACTTTGTGCCCATTGACTGTAATAGTGAAATAATAAATTTTCTCCCCCCCACTTTTTTTTTTTTAATTTTCAGGCAAAGACTGCACTCCAGTCATTAATTCAAAAGCACCAGCAAATTCCTGGAAGCATCTGCAACGCTTTAATGGAAAGACTTCACAAAGAAAAGAAAAAATAATGTAAAAAAGAATAATTGTTTTGCGAATGTAAAAAAAAAAAAATTGGCAACCATTAAATGTACCGGTATATTATCATGAACACTACTCTATAAGGGCTGCACCAACACTTTTGTTGAGAAGATAACTCCCTTTGCATGTGTTCACATCACATGAATATAAAATCAGAAGACTGCACATGTTAAGTTAGCATAGTGACAATCCTCAGGCAAGGCGTGCACTCTCCCTGGCCAGATGTAACGCCCTGCCCTCCAGTTTAATGGAATATAGATTTGATCGCTATTTGATATTAGATTTGATCTAAGGCACAGGACCATTATTTATGTAATCAGGCCCAACTGTGCCCATAACAGTTTATGGTATCCTGGAGCAGTAGAGTAGTGTCCACCTACTTTCCATAGTCTCTTTTTTCCCTAGTCTGGAATGCTATATCCTCCGGCGTGGCCGTAATGGTGGCCACCACCTTGCCAGCTGGATTGAGAACCCCTGATGTAAATAGTTGGATGTATGAATATTACAGCCCTTTTCTTGGGTAAAGTGCATGAGAACCACCACAAGGTGGAGTTCTAAGCGCATGTATGTTTTCAGAAGAGCAGCTGTGAACAAAACTGGAGGCAAATGGCCACTTCAGTGTTCACTTTCTAAATTCAAGCTACTATTTCCATGAAGGAAATAGGGTGCAGAATATGTCATGAGCATATTACAGAGCATAGTGCTCTTTGTATATTGGGCAAATATTGGGTAAAATATTTTGTGTATATTGGGCAAAAAGAAATGCAAGTCTGATTGTCACACATATGAATATAGCAGTTTACTGTTTCAAGTACAGAAGTTGTTTCTTTGTATGGCACCATCGGCGTAAAAGGAATGAGAGCACAGATCCCTGCCGCAAGGAGCATACAATTTAGATAAGACACAAGGGAAACACTGGAGGCAGGGATAAGCATTTTTTTTTCCAGTTACAAGTACTTCAGCTTAGTCACAGCAGGAAAAGAAGACAAAGGGCTGTGAATTAAGTAAGAGAGGAGACAGACAGGTGTTTCAGGAGGTACTTCCAAGCTTAAGGGGCTCCAAGGGAGAACAAGCAGAGAACTGTGAGGGGGCAGAAATGTTTTAAAGTAGAATTTTGTCTCATTTGCAACAACTTGGAGCCCATTGATAACACTGGAGAACACACAATTCGCCCTGAAATGAAAATAGCTAATCTTTATTAATTTCAATGTGCTGAAAATAAAAAGACAATAAAATCTGTCAATTGGCTCTAGTTTAGGAGAAGCAGCCCGCATTGCATACATAGGTGTCGTAAGTGCCATCAGACATTTACTAGTATCAGTCTATGGGCGTATCTATTGCGGATCTCTCACAAACTGTATCCGATTTTGCATTTCATTGTCCTATTCATGTTCAGCACCTCAAAATCTATGAGAAATTACTAATTTAATCTTGGGGGGGCATAACCTTAGTTAAAATTTGTTGTCTAGTGTAATGGGTGTTTCTGGATTATATGGTGCTGTATTCTAGCCTACAAGAGCTGGCATGGGCTTGCAGCTTAGAATGTGACGTGTAAAACTTCAAAAAAATTGGCCACAAATTCATTAAATGGCCTTGGGCAATTCAATGTCTCTCACGGCACAATCCAGTGTAACTAAGCGCTGGTGGAGCGCGTGCTCCAGCGCTGGGAGTTGTAAACGTGCCATAAAGCATGAGACCGTAGCAATACATTTTGCCCGCCAGACCAAGTAAGCCCGCTGGACCAGGTAGGGGCAGGGGGAGGGCAGACCAGGCAGCAAGGGAGGGTGGCCATTGGCCACGCTGGGCAGAGAGAGGACGGGGATATTGACGGTGAGCTCTGCCGATACTCCAAGCCCTCTCCCGGCCCGGTGTGGCCTTATACACCGGACTCGAACGTATGCCAGCTCCAGAGCAGGCGTACATTCGAGAAGGCCCATAGGACCTCAGGCTGCTTGCACCGAGGAAAGGGGATGATTGTCCCCTTCCCTCGAGGTGCACCTGGGCTGCCCTGGGGCAGCCGGGAAACTGGATAGGATGCGGTGGCCGGGTGTTGCAACTTATACAGGATTGGGCTGTCAGTCTCAGCTCCTTTCATCTTCATTATGAAGACAATAATGTTGAGCAGCAGTCCTATGCATGTTTACTCCAAAGTAACTCTTACTGTGTTCAGTGAGACTGACAGTGCAGTCCTATGCATGTTTATCCAGAAGTCCCATTGTGTTTGTTGGGGCTTACTCCCGGGAAAGTATGCATAGGATTGCAGCCTGAATCCCAGATAAGTGTGTTTAGGGGCCCAATCCTATCCAACTTTCCAGTGCCAATGTGTGAGCTGCATCCTGTGGCAGTCACAGAGGCCTCCTCAAGGTAAGGGAACATTTATTCCCTTACCTCAGGACTGCATTGTGGCTGTATCAGCGCTGGAAAGTTGGATAGGATTGGGTCCAAAGTTTGCAGCATTACAGCCCAAGCCTAACCAATGTTTACTATTATTATTATTATTATTATTATTATTATTATTATTATTAGTAGTAGTAGTAGTAGTAGTAGTAGTAGTAGTAGTAGATGTATGTATTATACATAGTAGTAGTAGTAGATGTATGTATTATACATAGTAGTAGTATGAACCATACATTCAAAAACTCACATGGAAGACCAAATTCACAGATTAAGTGGGGACAACCAGTGGGAGATACTTGGATATTTCATGGATATTGCTTCCTAAAGTGTGCTGATTCCATGGAAAATGCCCATAGTTGCTACATGGATTTCCGCATATGCTGTTTGGGCTCCAGATTTGTCTCAAGGCTGCAGCTGCTACAGTTCAGGCTGTTCTTGCTGATTTAGCCAGGAGGAAGAGGGTGTGCTCAGGAGTAAACCCCATTAATGGGACTTAGTTCTGAGTAAACATTCATTATTTTTTTTTAAAAGAATTATCTTTATATTCTGTCTCTCTCTTAATAAGTACCGGTAACTCAAAATGACTTGCATCATTCAGGCTGCCAAAGATTCAGAAAAGAGATGAGTTTGAAGGAAGATGGAAGAGCTTTGTGCAGATGGTCAAGGGAGAATATCCTATAATGATCCTGCTCCTGATCTCCATATGTTGAGTACAACTTCTGTGCATTAATTAATACCCAACACGTAAATCTACCCAGGACTGGGGTTGGTTTGCACCCCAGAGGTGTTCTATCAGAGCAAGGGAGAATGCATGAGAAGCTTTTAGAAAGTAGAATAGCTATACAATTTGTATGAGCTACTGGGCTTTGATACTTAAGTGGTAGTTCATTCACTAGTGTAAATAGTTAAGAAAAAGTATTTTGGGTTTATATAGGAACAATCCGAATCCTTCTGGGGCATGAATTTGTACGTATGATATTCACCTGTTTGCACCCAGTTCTTTTCTCCAAGTGTTCAAGTCCTATTTACCCAAGCCCTGTGTGCCCCGGGGTTGGGTACTACTAAACCTGTTTGCTACGTACAGTAACTGAGAGCAAGCCAAGAAGAGCAGCTTCAGTTACAATAATGTTGCGCATGCTCAGAGGTACCTCTAGGGACAGTGAATAATAGAAACAAAAAAAAAAAGACTAGAGTGATAAATAGTGGATGCGTCTGGAGATGGAATTTCCTGATTCTTAACCTCCCCCCTCCTCCCCATGTTAGAAGTGACAGCTCCCCTCAGAAAATAATAGAGAAATTCAGGAGTTTTGGTGTTACCATGATTGGGCGTATGTTCTCCCAGAAACAAAAAAGTAACAGCAAAGACGTGCATTCTTGCTCTTTCTCTCACTAAGGTTTCACCAAGGTGAAAAATGTATTTGTTTAAAGCGCGTAAATGCCAATATAATCACGTTTCCCCATATTGTAAGTGGGAGTCTTGAATCCCCTCCCCAGCCCAAATCAACTGACTTGTATGCATGGTTAATAACAACAACAAAACTTTGGAAAGAGATGCTTTTTTTCTTCCCTGAGTATGAAGGAGCAGAGTCTCCTCCCTTGGTTGCTATCTTTGTTGCTGGCTAGATCCACGCTGCTGAACTCGAGAAAATCTTGGATAAATTCTCCATTGTTGTCTTCTATGGGGATGATTCTCTGGTCTTTGGGAAGCTTTAAAAAAAGCCGTCCAAAGGAACGCGGAATTCTAAAATAATGTTTGAGTCTAGAGGTTATGCAGTCTAAGTAGTGAAGCCGTCCCCAATCCGGAAGCAGCGCTCTCCGGTGTGAGTGCGCATCGGCTTCTGTTGGCTGTCCGCTTACCCAATGGGTCCGGGTGATGCCGAAGCGAGGCTGTAGGTCTTTGGAGGGTCTTTTGTTCCTCCCTTTCTCTTCCCTTGCCAGGTGGCATCGATCGGTGCTGTCAGTACACTCAGAAGTCTTCAATACCGCCCTTCTGGGGGCGGTAGGAGTAGGAGAAAAAGCCTGTTGAGATCCGTGAAGCATTGAAGCGCTGACAGCTGCCGCTGGAGGTGAGACGGGACGGGCGGTGGATCGGTCTCAGTCTGGTCTCTTCAGACTCTTTCCCCACTCACGCCGATAGACTCTTATCTTGGGTAATGGAGGTTCTTCATATTCCTGGTTTTATTTACAACTCAGCTCCTTATTCCCCCCCCCCCCCCGGAGCACAGGAGCACAATTCCTCCTCAGAGTGCAGCTCCGCTCCGCTGGCCTTCCCCCAGCGCGCCTTCCTTCCCTTTCCCTCACCACCCCTCCCCGGACTCAGCAAAAGCTTCCCTTCCTAATGTTCCTCCTAAGGAAAATCTCTTGTGTTCCTTATCTCATTGGTTTGTGCTTCTCCCATTTTGATCCATAATCCATAACACACGCAACCAGGTATCAAAGTTTCAAGTAAAACTAGTATTTTATTAGTTATCCATGTATGTGCATATTTCCCACCTCCTTTGGAAAGGAGGCTATTCAAAGGGGAATCCCAGTTGTTAGTTGGCACAAGGAAATCAACATTTTAAAAGGCACATTAGAAAACAAAGAACTCTAATCTATCTACTTAAGACTCAAAAGAGATTGTTACCATCTGAAGCAGCAGGCATGCTGTCAGTTCCAGGAGCCATCCCCTGCAGGGACACAGAGAGAGACCCAGGGAGTGAGCGACCCCTTTAGCAACTGGGTGTTCACTTTTATATCCCATTCCCTTGTGGGTCTTCCCCCAATAGTTGATCCCCTCATGGTATGGTGAAGGACCAATCACCTGTGGTACACGTAGGTCTCTGTCTCCCCATCTTGGATTGTGTATAGGTGTCAGACTTCTGTATCAGAAGGTAGCTGGGTGTTAGGGACTCTTCCATTGTAGTATCTTATCTGGTCCCTGTCTGCCTTGTTAATTTGCTAGTCTGGTTGGGAAATTACAATTTCAAAGGGACAGTGACAAAGTTAAGTTCCCCTCTAGCCGTAGGTTTGGTTACATACAGATAAAGTACAATATCAGACATGGGGAATACACAGTATGTTTATAGCATGGTCTGACTCCTTGACACCCTTTGCTAAGGACTCTTTGCTGCACCATCGTTCCGGGCGTTCGCCTTCCAGTTTTCGGAACAACCCCTTATTCTGTCCCCACTAACCATATGCACTTTTACCTGGAAATAAGCTCCATTAAACTCAGTGGGACTAACTTATATGAGTAGACATGCATAAGATTGCATCGCTGTTCTAGTTTGTACAGTATTCTGGACCTTTTCTACATGACTCTCTGACCTACGTCCTGTAATTTTTGAGGAACATCCTGAAATAGACCTTCCTCTGTTTCATGGTCCTTGACTGCTCTTGAATGTTCAGATTCTCCATACATTGCTGTTGTTGGTTGGTATTGCTTGTTGTGATTGTTACAACAATGCTGGATGGTATTATTGTTGCTGTGTTCAACTATGGGACTGAGAGAGAGTGGCTTGCCTAAGGCTATATGTAATGGAGCTCCCTGCAAGGGAGCTCCTTGCAGAGGTGAAACCTGAACTGGGAGCCTCTTGATTCAAAATTCACACTCTTGGGGCCCTATCCAACTTCCCAGCACTGATGCAGCTGCAATGCATCCCTGAGGCAAGGGAACGATGTTCTGTACCTGCCCCCCCCCCGGATGCAGCGCACGATCCCTTGGCATGGCTGCATCACCAGTACAGTAAGTCCTCACTTAAAGTCATCTTGTTTAAAGTAGTTTCGTTTTAAACTTTATGGGAAAATGCCATAGGAATGGCATTTACTAAATGGCATTACTAAAATTTTATCTTCTGCCATAGGAATGTTTACAATTTATCAATCATCAATTCTGATGATTGCATCCCATGTGTGTGTTGACACTTTGTAGTAACAATTCTTGCAATCTTTTATAGTGAAAATAACTGATGGTTTAAATGCTTTGGACTAGTGATACAGTTGCATCCTTCAGATAATGTGTTTTAATGTGGCTTGTTTTCTTTTAAAACAGAATATGATACGCCAGAATGAATCCTGCAGTGCAGAGCAGATACCCATGTCATACGTAACCTGCCTGCTTTATGTACTGGAAGGATGGAGTGGTGTGGAACACTTGAATTATGTGGCCTACCTCTTGTGGCTCTTTTCACCACTTCTCGTGGCTTTTATACTTCCGGGACTTGTTGTCGTCATTCTCTATGTTAATATTATCATACTTCACATTTACAAGAGGCGAACAGACCTAAAAGAGGCTTATTCCAATGATTTCTGGGATGGTGCAAGACAAGTGCTGGCAACTTTATGGCATGGGCATGCCAGAATATGGAACGGTAAGTCTTATCTAAAAACATTTTTTTTCCTATGCAAAGGTGATCTAAACTTAATTGACCTTATGAATAAACCCATTCATATTTGTAAAATTAATGTATAATGTGCGTAGGTTTCCTTCCAGAAAATATTATCATCAGCACTTCTTTTGATACTTTACTGTTTTAAGAAATTTTGTTTGTTTCCATTTCTAAACTTGCCAAATTCCTAGGGCTTGGGGAGAGTATACATTGTAAACAAAGCAAAACAGGTAGAACTACAGTGCAGTACATGAGGATTTCTTAGTCCAGAATGTAGCTTTTGAATACTCTGTTTGAGACAGGCAGGTTACAGTGTAACTTGTACAAATCCGTGTGCCCTTGTACAAATCAATGGTAAGGGAAATCTTCTCCCTCTCGAACAACATCAGAACCAGGGGACATGCACTAAAATTGAGTGGAGGGAGAGTTAGAATGGACAAAAGAAAATATTTCTTTACCCAGCGTGTAATTCATCTGTGGAACTCCTTGCCACAGGATGTGGGGATGGCACCTGGCCTTGATGTCTTTAAAAGGGGTTTGGATAGATTCATGGAGGAAAAGACCATCACAGGGTACAAGCCATAAGCAACCTCCTGGTTTTAGAAGTAGGTTTTCTCTGTGCCAGGTGCAAGGGAGTGACAACAGGAAACAGGTTATCTTGTTGTCTTGTGCTCCCTGAGGCATCTGGTGGGGCCACTGCGTGATACAGGAAGCTGGACTAGATGGGCCTTTGGCCTGATCCAGCAAGGCTCGTCTTATGTTCTTATGTTGTTAAAGGAGATCTTTCCCTGTTGTTTGTTGCCAAATAGTTGCGTCCTGTCTTTCTCTAACGCCTGAATGCCATGTGATTTTTCTAGAGATTGATAGAGAGAGGGGATCTAAAAGTCCATTCTGATTCTGCACATTCTCCTATCATGTTATGTGATTGGGACAGGTTGGGGGGGGGTAACAAAGTGTTGTGGTCTTTCCCCAAGCCAAGTGGAATCCCACTTTTGATTCCTTCCACTTTGGTAGCAGAAGGAAGGTCTGCAGCAGTGTGAGGGCTAACATGAGTTTAAAGCCTTTACAAGATTAGCGTGAGACAATGAACTCTTCAGAAGGTTCACCATATTCCGCATCAGTGGTTTCCTTCCTTCTTCCTAGCAGCCAGAAATCAAGGTGTTTCAGTGAAAACCGTAACTTCACATAACTCTGTCTACTTTTCTTCAGACTGAACTAGTATTTCCCAGTCTGGTAGGTCATACTTCTGTTGTTTTCCTGTAATTGCTGACCCAAATATTTCAACTGAATCAAGCTGACATGATATATTCTTTGAAAGCAAGACAGGCTTTGCCTTTACTGAGTGAACATTTCAACTTATTTTCTCTTTTATGTGTCCAAATAATCTGATGTTTTCTTTCTAGTGCAATACATTATTTCCCTGTTTTTAATCAAAATATTTTTCAATGGATCAGCAAACTGAAGAACAAAATGATTAGGTCTTTTTCAGCCATCGGTAGGCTGCCTTTTATCTTGTTTCAGTCATATTTGGTAATCATAGCAAATTTCTAAGCATGGTGTAGAAAAAATAGCACCACAAATTGCCTATAGTATTAGGGATTTGGGGGTGGGGATTGTTGACAGATTTTATGCATGAGAGAGAAATTTGCTTGTAAAATTATAAATTTTGGCAAGGGCAAAGAGATTAAACCAAGTTTAAGTTACATTTATGAACTTAGAAAACAGAAATTTGCAATTGTGTTTGCAATGGGTCCATCTAATGCTACATACAAACTTAATACAGTATACAATAAGACTGCAATCCTATACACACTTATCTGGGAGAAGTCTCACATGAGTAGACATGCGTAGGATTGGCTGTACGTTTGTGTATAGTTACATAGTTGTAAGGCCCATTGAACTAGTAGAACTTCCAAATGAACACAAGTGGGCAGCCCGATCTAGTGTAACTTTAGAGCAGCGGAGCGTGTGCTCTGATGATGACTTTGGAGTAAGGGCCTCAGGTGTGAAGGCTGGCAGCCCTTACTCCCCCGGCGGACCGTCCCTGCGCCTGCTGATACAGGTAAGCCCTGCACCAGCCAGTGCAGGGGCGGACGGAGGGTGGACCAGGCGGCAAGAAGGGGGCCAATTGGCCGAACCAGGCAGGAATATCGGTGGCTTACATCCGAGCTGGTGTGCATCCGAGGAGGCCCATAGGGCCTGGGTCTGGGATAGGATGCGGCGGCTGGCCTTTTAGGTTGGCCGCCACATGTTACACAGGATTGTGTCATTTGAGATTGTTCAATGTGTACATTGCATAGGTCTTTAAAGTAATATTAGCCAATTGGTAATTAGAAGATCAGTGATCAAATGAATAAATTTAATCCAATGGAAGCTACTAGAGCAATAATCTACAATTGGATTTGGGATTAATATATTTTGATGTTTTTCTTCCTCAGTGGTTATTTTAAAGCTCCCAAGTATTCTTCACAAGACTTTGTTTTTATAAGGGAATCATTCATTATCTATTCGCTCTTAAAGAGAAAGTCTTCTGCTTCCAAAGTTTTCAGATACTGGGATCTTAAAGCTAAAATGTACAGAATGGATTTCCAGTCCACAGGTTTCAGTATTCTAAAAACATACTCATCAAAACATCAGTTATTCCGATCTGACTCTTGCTTTCACTGAAATAAATAACTCCGCACCCTTCTCTTTGCAAAACATGTGCAGCCTAATTCCCCAATTTTTCCAATTCCATTCAGTATTGCAAATGTGGGGAAACATGCAGGAAGGTGATGGTCCTATATAGTCCTTATTGGCTCACAAGCTGGGTCTTTTAAAATATGACTGATTCAGAAAAGCAAAGCAAACTGCAAGCACACCCTCTTGCACATGTATAACGTCAAGGTTTGTTGGAGCCCCTGGGTGCATTCCCATTTCAGTCAGTGAAGAGGGAGTTTTTCCAGTGACTTGAAGGGGGTGCAAATCATGCCCTCAGCTTTTTAAGATTACAAATTGTATTGTACTCTCTAGGTAGCAGAAACATCTCACACATGCTGCTTAATCAAGAAAAAGCAATGTAAGCCTCTGATGTCTGAGTTGGAAGAGATAGAGAGGTATTATGTGTTAATGTGACGTGCAGCCTGCTCCTAACAGCGCAATCCTATCCTGCTCCTCCACTAGTGCAGCCAGAGGAAGAGGGCAGAATGGGAGACTTTGGAGGGGAAAGGGGATTTAAATCCCCTTTCCCTTCCAGGATCTCCAGTTCTGGCTGCACTGCTGCCTGCAGGATAGGATTGCGCTGTTAGTGTGGTACAAATATTTTATGCCTATACCATGGGTCTTATGTAGTGTCTGTTAGGCTTGTGACTATGTGCTGGTGTAACTTTTGTTCTCTTCCCCCCCCCCCCCCCAGCTTACATTTATATACTAAAGCAGACTTGCCATCTTAACAGGAGCTGATACCTTTGGTCCCTGCTGAGTGTCACAGCCTTTATAGTTAGGTTGCTGTTGTGATAATTACTGATGAGCTGTGCCCAAAGACAGCACAACAATCTATGAAGCTGGCAGTGATTATTCATAGGAGGCAAATAGGAAAAAGTGCTAGGACATTTTAAGAAGGATTCCTGTAGGAAGCTGGTTTCAACTCTGTCCAGATTAAACTTGGATAACCAGTGATAAACTACTGGCAAATATTAAGTGAATAAAGGCAAGCCTTTACAAAGTAATAGTTTGTTACAGTATGCATGTGGAAGATCAAATTTGTTTTCATCATAGATCGTTCAGGACACAGCTATCCAATAAACAACCCATGTAAAAGAACAGAAACAGTCAAAATTAAAAAAATACATTAACATAATTATCAGTTTAGGATACCTGCAAGTGCTGTATGAAACTAGCAATTATTCTTCATCCTGTGCAAAATGAAGGGCTGTTCAAATAATACTGTAGATGTGTGTTTAGTAAGTATAATCATTTCAGGCATCTCAGACGAAACATAAAATAGCATTCTATCTGCTCTCATTGTATGTACAGCAAGTCCTCACTTAAAGTCATTTTAAGTTTCATTTTAAAGTACTGTAGTTGAGAAAAAAATTGATCCCCAGCCAGGGCCGCTGTCTGTGGAGTTTGAACATTCTCCCCGTGTCTGCATGGGTTTTCTCTGGCCCGGAAAGTTCACATTTATTTCAGTGTTTAGTGTTGAAACACATTAGAAGTGCGTTGGGTCTTTATTTAGAAGTTTGGTGATATTTTTGTGAGCAGAAATATGCCGTAAACTATTGTTTATGTACAGTAAGTCCTCATGTAAAGTTGTTTCATCAACTTTAAACTAAAGTTGATGGGAAAATGCCATGGAACATTTACATCTATCTATTGGCCTATGGTAAAATTGGTTTCATTATAAATTGTTTCACTTAAAGTTGCGGTTTCCAAGAAGACCCTATCGGCAACTTTAAGTGAGGGACTTCCTGTTTATCAATTGCTGTTGTTGTTGATCAGTCATTAAGTCGTGTCCCATGAACCATATCCCGCCAGGCCTTCCTGTCCTCCACTATCTTCCTGAGTTCGCTCATTTTCATGTTGGTTGCATCGGTGATGCTGTCTAACCATCTCATCCTTTGCCTTCCCCTTCTCCTTTTGCCTTCAATCTTTCCCAGCATCAGAGTCTTCTCCAGAGAGTCCTCTCTTCGCATTAGGTGGCCAAAATATTTGAGCTTCAGCCTCAGTACCTGTCCTTCCAGGGAACAGTCAGGGTTGATTTCATTTAGGATTGACTGATTTGATCTCCTAGCAGTCCAAGGGACTCTCAGGAGTCTTCTCCAGCACCACAGTTCAAAAGCATCTATTCTTCGGTGCTCCGCCTTCCTTATGGTCCAACTCTCGCAACCATACATTGCTACTGGGAACACCATGGCCCTGACTATACGAACTTTTGTTTGCATGGTGATATCCCTGCTTTTTATTATGCTATCTAAATTTGCCATAGCTTTCCTTCCAAGGAGTAAGCGTCTTTTAATTTCATGGCTGCTGTCTCCGTCTGCAGTGATCTTGGAACCCAAAAAAGTAAAATCTGTTACTGCTTCCATTTCTGCCCCTTCTATTTGCCAGGAATTGATGGGACCAGATGCCATGATCTTAGTTTTATTAATGTTGAGTTTCAAGCCAACTTTTGCACTCTCCTCTTTCACCCTCATCAAGAGGCTCTTTATTTCTTCACTTTCTGCCATTAGAGTGGTATCGTCTGCATATCTGAGGTTGTTGATATTTCTCCTGGCAATCTTGATTCCGGCTTGCGATTCCTGAATTTCTCATAATGTAAAGCCCTGCATTTCTCATAACGTACTCTGCATATAAGTTAAATAAGCTGGATGACAATATACAGCCTTGCCGTACTCCCTTCCCAATTTTGAACCAATCGGTTGTTCCATGGCCAGTTCGAACTGTTGCTTCTTGACCCGCATACAGGTTTCTCAGGAGACAGGTAAGGTGGTCTGGTACCCCCATCTCTTTAAGAATTTGCCACAGTTTGTTGTGATCCACACAATCAAAGGCTTTTGCGTAGTCAATGAAGCGGAAGTAGATTTTTTTTTGGAACTCTTCTGCTTTCTCCATGATCCAGCGCATGTTGGCAATTTGATCTCTAGTTCCTCTGCCTCTTCGAAACCCAGCTTGTACTTCCGGTAGTTCTCGGTCCACGTACTGCTGAAGCCTAGCTTGTAGGATTTTGAGCATAACCTTGCTAGCATGTGAAATGAGTGCAATTGTACGGTAGTTTGAACACTCTTTGGCACTGCCCTTCTTTGGAATTGGAACGTAGACTGACCTTTTCCAATCCTTTGGCCACTGCTGAGTTTTCCAAATTTGTTGGCATATTGAGTGCAGCACTTTCACAGCATCATCATTTAGGATTTTAAGTAGCTCAGCTGGGATATTATCATCTCCGCTAGCTTTGTTGTTAGTAATGCTACCTAAGGCCCACTTGACTTCACTCTCTAGGATGTCCGGCTCTGGGTCAGTGACTACACCAGCGTGGTCATCAGGAACATTATGATCTTTCTTGTATAGTTTTTCTGTGTATTCTTGCCATCTCTTCTTAATCTCTTCTGCTTCTGTTAGGTCCCTGCCTTTTTTGTCCTTTATCATGCCCATCTTTGCACATAACGTTCCCTTGATATCTCCAATTTTTTTGAAGAGATCTCTAGTCCTCCCCATTCTGTTGTTTTCCTCGATTTTCTTTGCATTCTTCATTTAAGAAGGCCTTCTTATCTCTCCTTGCTATTCTCTGGAAATCTGCATTCAGTTGGTTATATCTTTCCCTTTCACCCTTGCTTTTCGCATTCCTTCTTTCCGCAGCTATTTGTAAAGCCTCATCTGACAGCCACTTTGCTTTCTTGCATTTCTTTTTTTTCGGATGGCTTTAGTTGCTGCCTCCTGTACAATGTTACGAACCTCCGTCCATAGTTCTTCAGGCACTCTGTCTACCAGGTCTAATGCCCTAAATCTATTCTTCACCTCCACTGTATGCTCATAAGGGATATGATTTATGTCATATCTGACTGGTCTAGTGGTGTTCCCTACATTCTTCAATTTAAGCCTGAATTTTGCAATAAGAAGCTCATGATCTGAGCCACAGTCAGCTCCAGGTCTTGTTTTTACTGACTGTATAGAGCTTCTCCATCTTTGGCTGCAAAGCACATAATCTATCTGTTGTCGGTATTGGCCATTTGGTGATGTCCATGTGTAGAGTCTCCTCTTGTGTTGTTGGAAAAGAGTGTTTGTTATGACCAGCGTGTTCTCTTGACAGAACTCCGTTAGCCTTTGCCCTGCTTCATTTTGCGCTCCAAGGCCAAACTTGCCTGTTGTTCCGTTTATTTCTTGATTTCCTACTTTAGCATTCCAGTTTCCTATGATGTAAAGGACATCTTTTTTGGACATTTTTTTAATCAATTAGCCTATTGTAAAACTGATTTCATTATAAGTCATTTTGAGTCAAATTGCAAGAACCTATCCACAAGAACCTATCCAAGAACCTATCAATAACTTTAAGTGAAGACTTGCTGTATATAATAAACGGAAATTGGGGTTCTAGCCTCTAACATTACAGAATCTACTGTTGCCTGAACTATCTTTTCAAAAAGCTAATCTCCCCACTTTGCAGAGGTTGTCAGAATGAGGGTGTGCCCATGAAGTAGTCAGTGAGCAGTTCAGTCAGACCGAACAGGGTCCTTATCAAGAGAAGAATTCCTTTGCAGGTAGTGATATTATCTGTCATGGGGAAATTGCCTCAATCTATTTGCATTAATTTATTGGGAAAGAGCTAGTTATATTGGAATGTTAAAATATGTTTCTGCTCTTTTATCAGATGTTTCCCAAAGGCAAGGCAGCAATAGAATATGCATTTGACGTAATCTATATTTGATAGATTCAGATTCAGAACCTTTATTGGCATAATTAAGACATACATAACATACAACATAAACATATAACAAGTACATAACAAGTAGGGGTGAAGAGTCCTAAACCTAGCATACACTACCCATATGACTCGCACTACGCCTCTTTACAATCTGCTTTAAGTAGGTTGCAACTTTTTCTGTTAATACAGCATCTACACCCTGTAAAATCCGGATTTTTTCCTGATCCCCCCAACCCCACCTATTGGACAAGATCGGATATAAATATTTCACACGTAGATCATTATACAGGGGGCAATAAAATAACATATGGTGCAGAGATTCCACACCTCCCACAGCACAAGAACAACATCTCTCCCTAGATGGAATCCCTCCATATCTCCCATAAAGTAACTCTGATGGCATGACATTACACCTTGCCAATAAGAAGGCCCTACAATCAGATGGGCATTTTAGATGGTATAAATACTCTGCCCGTTGGCCATACTTAATAGGAATCTGATAATGGAGTGGTGAGCATGTCGTGTTGGCAGCATGCTGAAGTTCTTGCTGTTCAATATCCAGAAGCCTGCCCCTAATTGTTCTAAATGCTTGGTCATGGGTCAGTGAACCTACTATATCTAAAGCAAGGCCTATAGATTGTATTTTCTTTTCAAAATAAGTAGCCCCAAAAGGGGGCTCAGAGTCCAAGAGAAGTCGGGTAAGTAAACTATTCCTGGTCTAGATTGTAGAAAACTCTTAACCAAAAATTAAAAAATCTCAGCCATGCCATGGTCTCCACCCGAGATTGACCAGCTTCTAAACAGAGAGTGGCATAGGCCACACAACCTGGCAACCCAAAGATTTTCCAGAGAAACAACGCCTGAATCCTCTCTAGAGAACGGTTCATAGCACACATCCATATAGGGACGCCATATAGGACCTGAGGAATGATTTTAGCATTGAAGACCTCAAGAGCTGCTGGCACATAAGATTTCCCTCTGGTGTAGTGAAAACATATAATAGCTTGGCCAGTAACCCTAGCAATACTTAAGGCAGCTTTACGATGAGGGATCCACGAATGTTTATAGTGAAAATAGATCCCTAGGTATTTAAACTGTTTTACCTGCTCTATTTTGTTGCCACTAAAGTTCCAATTAGATGGCTTCCATGATTTGCCGAAAACCACAGTTTTAGATTTACAGTAATTCAATTGCAGGTTATTCTTACTTAGATACTCTGCTCATCTATTTATTAAACGTTTCAATCCCAGACGTGCGCGATAAAATGACTGCATCGTCTGCATAAAGAAGAGGTATACGTAATAACCCAAGTTTGGGACTATGACCCTCTATTTCCTCTAAATAGGAAGCCAGATCATTAATGAAGAGATTAAACAGAGAGGGGGCTAAGGTACAACCCTGTTTGACTCCTCTGTTAGTTGAAAACTGTTCAGAGAGTTTCCCACTCAAGGAGACTTTAACTTGACAGCTGGTATCAGAATATAAATTTCTAATAAGATAAAGGAATCTTTTTTCAAGCCCAAGATGTAAAAGTTTATCCCACAAAAGGGATCTGTCAACAGAATCAAAAACTCCCTTAAGATCAAGAAAAGCCACAAAAAGTTTAGAATTGGCCCTCACTAGCTGTTTATTAATGAGATGAGACAATATCAGGCAGTGATCTAAAGTGGATTTACCCTGCCTTAACCCAGCTTGTTCCAGCCCCAAAATTCTATTCTCTCTAATCCAGGCAGTCAGTTTATTCAACAGATGCCTTGCATACATCTTACCAATAACTGACAAAAGGCTTATAGGCCTATAGTTGTTTGGAGATCTATGGTTTCCCTTTTTATAAATTGGAATAACTATAGCCCTGGCCCACATCTTAGGTATTAAGCCAGTTCTATCTATCAGGGTAAAGAGGTGTGCAAGCAATGAGGCCCACCACACCGGGTCCGCTTTCAATAGATCAGGGGATATAGCATCGGGACCGGGCACCTTCCCTGGTTTCAATTGGTCGATAAGTTCCCTTATCTCCTCAATCGAGACCGGTGGCCATTCCGGAAGATCATAGGATGTAAGATCGCCTAAGGATGTAGAGACTCTGCCCCTTTCATAAAAAATAGACAAGAAGTATTGTACCCAAATCTGGGATGGCACGGCAGAAGGGTCATGAGCTTCTTTACGTAGGGAGCCTGCCACAATTTCCCAGAATTTTTTGGTGTTTCTAAGAGAGAGAGATTGAAATAACAAATTCCATTGATCTTGAATAAATTTCTGTCTTTTTTCTTTTATAGAATCTTTTGTTGTTGTTCAGTCGTTAAGTCGTGTCCGACCCTTCGTGATCCCATGAACCATATCCCGCCAGGCCTTCCTATCCTCCACTATCTTCCTGAGTTCGCTCATTTTCATGTTCGTTGCATCGGTGATGCTGTCTAACCATCTCATCCTTGGCCTTCCCCTTCTCCTTTTGCCTTCAGTCTTTCCCAGCATCAGAGTCTTCTCCAGAGAGTCCTCTCTTCGCATTAGGTGGCCAAAATATTTGAGTTTCAGCCTTAGTACCTGTCCTTCCAGGGAACAGTCAGGGTTGATTTCATTTAGGATTGACTGATTTGATCTCCTAGCAGTCCAAGGGACTCTCAGGAGTCTTCTCCAGCACCACAGTTCAAAAGCATCTATTCTTCGGCGCTCAGCCTTCCTTATGGTCCAGCTCTCGCAACCATACATTGCTACTGGGAACACCATCGCCCTGACTATACGAACTTTTGTTGGTATGGTGATATCTCTGCTATTTTTATTATGCCATCTAAATTTGCCATAGCTTTCCTTCCAAGGAGTAAGCGTCTTTTAATTTCATGGCTGCAGTCTCCGTCTGCAGTGATCTTGGAGCCCAGAAAAGTAAAATCTGTTACCGTTTCCATTTCTGCCCCTTCTATTTGCCAGGAACTGATGGGGCCAGATGCCATGATCTTAGTTTTATTAATGTTGAGTTTCAAGCCAACTTTTGCACTCTCCTCTTTCACTCTCATCAAGAGGCTCTTTAGTTCTTCTTCACTTTCTGCCATTAGGGTGGTATCGTCTGCATATCTGAGGTTGTTGATGTTTCTCCCGGCAATCTTGATTCCGGCTTGCGATTCATTCAGCCCTGCATTTCTCATAATGTACTCTGCATATAAGTTAAATAGGCAGGGTGACAATATACAGCCTTGCCATACTCTCTTCCCAATTTTGAACCAATCAGTTGTTCCATGGCCGGTTCGAACTGTTGCTTCTTGACCCGCATACAGGTTTCTCAGGAGACAGGTAAGGTGGTCTGGTATCCCCATCTCTTTAAGAACTTGCCACAGCTTGTTGTGATCCACACAATCAAAAGCTTTTGCGTAGTCAATGAAGCAGAAGTAGGTGTTTTTTTGGAACTCTCGTGCTTTCTCCATGATCCAGCGCATGTTGGCAATTTGATCTCTAGTTCCTCTGCCTCTTCGAAACCCAGCTTGTACATCCGGTAGTTCTCGGTCCACGTACTGCTGAAGCCTAGCTTGTAGAATTTTGAGCATAACCTTGCTAGCATGTGAAATGAGTGCAATTGTGCGATAGTTTGAACACTCTTTGGCACTGCCCTTCTTTGGAATTGGAACGTAAACTGACCTTTTCCAATCCTTTGGCCACTGCTGAGTTTTCCAAATTTGTTGGCATATTGAGTGCAGCACTTTCACAGCATCATCATTTAGGATTTTAAGTAGCTCAGCTGGGATATTATCATCTCCGCTAGCTTTGTTGTTAGTAATGCTATCTAAGGCCCACTTGACTTCGCTCTCTAGGATGTCTGGCTCTGGGTCAGTGACCACACCAGCGTGGTCATCAGAAACATTAAGCTCTTTCTTGTATAGTTCTTCTGTGTATTCTTGCCATCTCTTCTTAATCTCTTCTGCTTCTGTCAGGTCTCTGCCTTTTTTATCCTTTATCATGCCCATCTTTGCACAAAACGTTCCCTTGATATCTCCAATTTTCTTGAAGAGATCTCTAGTCCTCCCCATTCTGTTGTTTTCCTCGATTTCCTTGCATTGTTCATTTAAGAAGGCCTTCTTATCTCTCCTTGCTATTCTCTGGAAATCTGCATTCAGTTGTTTATATCTTTCCCTTTCACCCTTGCTTTTCGCATTCCTTCTTTCCACAGCTATTTGTAAAGCCTCATCTGACAGCCACTTTGCTTTCTTGCATTTCTTTTTCTTTGGGATGGTTTTCGTTGCTGCCTCCTGTACAATGTTACGAACTTCCGTCCATAGTTCTTCAGGCACTCTGTCTACCAGGTCTAATGCCCTAAATCTATTCTTCACCTCCACTGTATACTCATAAGGGATATGGTTTAGGTCATATCTGACTGGTCTAGTGGTGTTCCCTACATTCTTCAATTTAAGCCTGAATTTTGCAATAAGATGCTCGTGATCTGATCCACAGTCAGCTCCAGGTCTTGTTTTTACTGACTGTATAGAGCTTCTCCATCTTTGGCTGCAAAGCACATAATCTATCTGGTTTCGGTATTGACCATCTGGTGATGTCCAGGTGTAGAGTCGCCTCTTGTGTTGTTGGAAAAGAGTGTTTGCTATGACCAGCGTGTTCTCTTGACAGAACTCCGTTAGCCTTTGCCCTGCTTCATTTTGCGCTCCAAGGCCAAACTTGCCTGTTGTTCCATAGAATCTTTTAGTTGTTTTAAAATAAAATATTGAGCTGGGATCACAGCCAAATTAGACTCCCTATACTGCCTATAAATCCTCCTAATACCTTCTTTCATGATACTACAGTCCCTATCAAACCATGTTCTCTTATCTGAAACGACCCCACCTTTTTAGTGAGCTAGGCTTTTGTCCTAGCTCGGTGAGAATATACTCCATGAGCCCGTCATACATTTTGATTTGTTCAAGCGGTTCAGCGGTAGAGGCCACAAATGACCTAGATTCCACTGAGAGTTTCCTCATCACTAATTGCTGGAACTTTTGTATCGACACATTATTCCTCGATATTTTTGGCATCATTTCAAGACCTGTTCCAATAACCGCCGGGTGTGTTCTTACAGGACGTTCAAGATCAAGATGGCATTTTAGCGGAAGATGATCACTAATAGTAGACTCCCCCACATAGAACTCGCCCACACAAGATTTTAATGACAAGGGAACCAAGACATAGTCAATTACACTAGATCCTTGCCGAGATACAAACGTGAATTTTCCAGCATCCTTGAATTCAAGTAGGCCATTTAACCAAATGCTATTGAAATAAACACTAAATCTAGCTAATGAGAGACCCACAGCATTAGACTGTTTGTCTTTAGAGTGCCTGCTAAAGGAACAAGAAGGAGGCAAGGATGCATCCCTTGCTACATCCAGGGCCTTATAAAAAATCATATCACTATTCCCTACCCTCGAATTTAGATCTCCAGATAAAATCAGATCCGCCCAAGGGAACTGTCTCTCTAGATCCTTCATGACATTTCTCAGATAACTCCATTGCTGATCACGTTTGGTCTTGTTCAAAGAAGTGGGGATATACACATTAATTAGAATCAAAACTTTACCTTTTAAGGTCACCTCACAGCCCATTCCAACCCAACTCCTCTCCAAGTCAGGCATAAGTGTGGCCTAAGTGCAGCCTAAGTTAGGCAGAAGTTATGCCTGAGGTAGGTCAGAGTTATGCCTGAGTTAGGCAGGCTGCAGTTTCTGTGGCCCAGCACCACCCCAGGATCCAGGCAACACTTACCTCCCAGGCAGGCAGGCTCTTCTCCAGGCTCCGTGTCTGGCTCAGGCATGTGCAGGCCTCTGTCTGCATGTGTCAGCGTCCATCCATGGCAGCTGCCACAGGGTCTGTCGCAGCCCGGTCGCAAAGGGGCTGACCGCAGGCAGGGGGGTTGTGCCAGTCATGTGGTGGGCGCAGGGCAGGTGACAGGTGAGTGAGGTGCCTGAGCCCAGCCGCCACAGGGCACCCTGTGCATCAGCCACCTGCTGCAGGGGAGAGTGGCTGTCCCCTCCCTCCTGCAGAAGGCGATGCCACCCCCAAGCCACGTTGAGGCTGCACTGGGGGGTGAGCGGGGGAGGGAAGGGAAGGGGGTGGGAATGTCACACACAAGGGGGGTCTCATGAGGTCTGGAACTGCCTCTGACATGACTCGCCCGTGCGCTGCCTGAAGCCCTGGGCCTCCAAGGCCGGGGCAATGCCCACAAAGAAGGCATCCCGGCGTGCCTGCTGCTCTGTGCCCCGGCCAAGACCAAGAGATGCCTTGGGCTTGTCTGCTGCGAGCGTGAAGGGCTCACACAGCTCATCACACCCCCAGATGGGGCGACGACGGCGCCTCACAGCAGGCGCTCTAGCAGGGTGGGGAGTGGCCAGCAGCCATCATCAGGGAGTGGGAGGAGAGGCAGACACACAGGCAGGCAGACAGGGGGTGCTGGGGAGGGGCATGGGTGGGTCAGAGACAGACAGACAGACAACAAGGCTGGTGGGAGACAGATTCCGAGAGAGGGGTCTGCAGAGACCGATAGCGACACAGGGGGCGCTCCGCAGATGAAGGTGATGCATAAACAGGCGCCTCTTATGCAGACAGACTTTGGGCGGAAGTGGCTGCATTACGGGCGGACCTTCGACGGAAGCGCCTTCATTACGGGCAGACCTTCAACGGAAGCGTCTTCATTACGGGCGGACCTTCGACGGAGGCGCCTGCATTACGGGCAGACACCCTGGCTGTCACTGTTTGCCTGAGAGGCCCCCCTGACTCCCCCCTCCCCTCTGTGCCATGGGGGTCTCGCAGCGCCCCTGCTGGGTTCTCCCAGGGAGGGCCGTGGCAGTCCCTGGATGGGACTCATGTAGGGGCTTCAGTGCTGGGGGATGTCTGTGTGTGTGTGGGGCAATGCTTGTGTAAACACTGGGCACATATGTTTCACTGGGGCTCTGCCCGAGGGGGCATCTTTATTATTCTGGAACATTAGCAGAGATGGCCAGGCGAGGCTGCCAGGGGTAGTCACAGCAGCCAATCTGAAAGCAGCAGCAGCACACCTGCCCCATGGACCTGGACATGCAGGCTCTTCCCCTGTGGAACCACAGCCTGCTCCATAGAAAGGGGAGGGGCAGCAAGAATGACAGCCAGGGAGGTGGAGCAGCAGCAGCAGCACCTGCAGCTGAGAAGGGTTGCAGGGCTGGCTCCCTGACCTCTGGCAGCATCGAGGCAGACAACAGTGGGGCAACCAGACTGTAGGCCCAGGGGTGCTCCCAGGAAGGTAGGTGATAGTGGACGTTCCTGGGGAGACAAAAAACAAGGGGGAGTTGCATGTCAGCTGGTATGTAGAAGCAGTCACCATTGACAACAAGCCAGTGTGTCGGTTGCAAAAGCCTGCAGGGAGAGAAATAAAACACAGCTGATAGGTGTAACACACATAGCATGGTCTGAGCTGCTTACCTGGGTGTAAGGAGAGCATGATCCTGTAAGGGGAAAGGGTCAAAGAGAGAGACAACAACACAACTTGGGGGTCACAACCATGGCAAACCTAGCAATACTGACCTGTCAGTAGACCCTGTGGAGAAAAGGGGGGGGGGAACAGCTGGTGTCTACATAAGGCTAACAGTTCCACACTTGTGGCATTGTCTGCTCACATGACTACAGGCAGCAATCAGACACAACAGTGGTAAAGAGGCATGTATCCTATATCATAGCAGGCAGCTATGAGACAACACATTGGTAAAGAGGCATATCATAGCAGGCTATGCAGGCAGCTATGAGACAACACATTGGTAGAGAGGCATATCATGGCAGGCTATGCAGACAGCTATGAGACAAAACATTGGTAGAGAGGCATGTCATGGCAGGCTATGCAGACAGCTATGAGACAACACATTGGTAAAGAGGCATGTATCCTACCTATATTTCTAAATGCAAAGAGGCAGCAGTCAGACCACATGTCAGCACAAACCCTGCTCTTACCTGCTGGTGTTGTTGCCTGTGGGGGGGGGAAAGGGGCTGGAAGAAAGACATGGGTTAGCAAACACTTGCATGGAGGCAGCTGCCCAGGCACAGCTGTAAACAGGTTGGCCACAGCCAGAACAGCCCTCTCTGCCCTAGAGTGAGGCAGAGAGGAGAAGAGAGAAGTGGGGTGTTTGTGAATTTTGCCCTCACAGCCACAGAACCCCACACCACGTGCTCAGAGAGAGAGTGACTGGAGGTCTGGGGCTGGGCTTTTGTGGGAATGAGGCTGGGTGGGGCTGGGTGCTGATAGGCTCCCTATCTTAGGCATAACTCTGTCGGTTTCCAGACCTAGCAGGCCCAACTCCGTCCTAACTCTGACCTAACTCAGGAGTAGGGTGTTAGAAATTTTCAGGAGAGGGCTGGCTTAGGTAAGGTAAAATGGCTCCTATGGGTCTCCTCGAATTTGGGTCCACCTTTTTGGTCGACCTAAATTTTGTGTCAGCATTTGTGTTGGAGGGGGCGTGTCTGTGCTTGCCAGGGTCTGGAATCCAACGTTAATTGGTTGCCGCCCCCGTTACACCCACGGTCCGCCCATGTTCCGCCCACTTTTAGGTCAACTTTAGGTCTGACTTGTGCTGCTTAGCCCTTGGGTTGGAATGGGCTGTTCTTAGTCCGTTGGTCGTAACTTCGACCTAACTTTGACGTAACTTCGCCCTAAATGGTTGCATTCCAGACCTAACTTCGACCTAAACGACTTAGGCTGACTTTAGGTCTGACTTGGGCTGCTTAGCACTTGGGTTGGAATAGGCTGTCAGTTGCCTGGACTTTACAATAATTATTAGCCATCATCAAAAGTTCTGAATTCAGCTGCGAAGTAACCAATGTGGCTAAACCCACAAGAGCACGACCCTTGGTCTTGACTTTTTGGGCGGGTAAGGAGTATGAATCAAACCCTTCCAAAAGCTATATTTGATAGCTAACAGCTGAAATGATTTCATATAGGATGAGGCCCTTAGAGGATTTAGAGGGCACCATAGCTAATATCCAGAACCTCTCTCTCTCTCTCTCTCTCTCTCTCTCTCTCTCTCTCTCATACGTATATTCAGTGGTGGCAAATGATCTTCAGTGGTTCTGGTTCTGGTTCTATCTACAGATGAGTTTTACACATATTATGGAATAATGTGATGTGTGCTAGAAGAAACTGCTGAGTCTTGATTCATAAATGTTGGCTAATTTCTCAGTATTCCTATAATTTCATCTCCTTTCTTAAAACCAATGCAACAGCTCTGTCTAAAATAACAAAGAAGTCAGAATTGAAAAGGGGAACATCACTGACGGGAGAATCAAGTGCAGCTGCAAGTCTGTGGCTCTCTTTTCAGTAAAGTGCTGACATCTTTCTTAGTCAACCATCAGTTAACTTTTGTGATCTGTTAGTTACTTATGTGTAAAGGACCTGCAGTTGGTTATTGTACCCCACTTGCTCTATAATGTTTAATACATTTTGTACAGAAGATTTTTGCAGTGCACTCTTGTTATGGAATGTTAACCTTGAGTACCTCCTGTTCTTAACAGGCTATGAGGTGTATGGCCTCGAAAATATACCGGATGGACCAGCACTTATGGTTTTTTACCATGGAGCAACTCCTATAGACCTTTTCTACTTGATGGCCACTGTAAAAATTAGGAAGAAAAGAGTATTCCATGTAGTGGCTGATCATTTTGTCTTTTCTCTGCCAGGTAAAATGCATCTTTTGTGATTTATCATACATGTCGATCGGTTAAGTGATCTAATGTGTACATATCAAAGCTTGTTTTTATGCCCAGGATTTGTTGTGTTCGTGTGTGCACAGATACACCCATGTCCAAGTTTGCTTATTGCCTTTTGGTTTGCTGTCCTACAACTTTGCAAAGAGCATCATTGCCACTGTTCTTAAGTAGTGATGTCAGGATAGCAAAATTGAAATTACACTTGTTCTAACTTCAGGGGTGGGGAAAATGTTTACTGATTTGAGCCTTCCTCATGAAAAACACTAACTTTTGAATGGTTAAGAACCATACTTCTTTTGACTGCAGCCATTTGAAGGGCAAGGGTATTTTAAAAACTTCTCAAATCATGATTTTGTTGATGAGGCCCTAGACGTGCCCAAAGACTAAGGGGTACCATTTATATGAAGCTGCCTTCTACTGAATCAGACCATGGTTCTTTCTAGTTCAATGTTGTCTACCGGTTCTTCCTGTAGCGGTTCTTCCAGGTAGCATGGATGTTTTCATGGCTAGATGCATTTTCCAAAGAGGCAGAGTCTATAGGTTTAAAAGCCATGTAAAATCTTTATAATTTTTTTTAAACATTGCACAAAGGTTTCAACCCGTTTAAAAATGTGTCACATACAAATACACACTATTAAAACTTATTGAAGCATCACACACATAATCAAAAACTTTTAAAAGTCTGACGTTTCATCCTACACTAAGGCCATTGTCTAGGACCGTGATGGCGAACCTATGACACGCGTGTCACAAGTGACACGCGAGGTCATTTTGGGTGGCACGCCAGCATTTCCCCCAGGGCCCGACATGCCTTAAATTTTCACAGAAGTTTTACATTTTTCAAGCTTATCTTGAGGGCAGGGATTGCTGCAGACGTTTTAAAAATCCTGCAGGGGGCTTCTGTTGCTATCGCAAAGACTTCTGGGGAGAGAGCGAGCGATACTGAATGCAGTGGGAAGCAGGGAAAGAGCGCGTGCGTGCGAAAATGAATGCAGCGGGAAACAGAGAGAGAGAACTAACTAACTAACTAACTCATACACGTGGAAGCAGGAGCTGATAGTGAAGGAGGAAGAAAGAGGGAGTGTTGGTGAGTTGGAAGGAGGGGGTCGTTAGGGCGGGCACTAGCCCGTAGCGAGAAAAGAAAGAAATCTCTCTTTAAGATTTGGTGTTATGGGGCTGATGCAATGCTGCAGAGTAACTGGATGGATGGGTGGTGCGGGGGTTACATTCGGCAATCTGTGCTTCCAGCTTCCCCACCCCCCACTCAGCGGTTTTCATCCCCACCCCCAATTCAATCCAGTCTCTTCCCCCACACCACACCTCACACAGCCCTTGCCTCATTTAAGTGTGAAAAATGCCTCAAAACGAGGGTGGGAAAGCACGAGGGGAGCACAGACAAGTCGAGCAAGAGGCTGTGAAACGAACTAACAAAAAGCATACACACACCCCTCCAGAGTTTCTTCTGCAATGCTTCCCTGGCTCCTGCTCCTCCCTCACCGTGGTGCTCAAAATCACTTGCAAGAGTCCGGAGTGTGTGTGTGTGTGTGTGTGTGTGTGTGTGTGTAGGGGGGGGAGAGAGAGTAGAGAGATCGTTTGGAAAGAAAGGGATGCAAAGGTAGCCCTGGGTAGACACTAATTTTCGTTGTACATTTGGTAATCTCTGCTTCCAGCTTTCCCCCCTCTCTCTGTGTAGTACCCACCATCCACAACCCCTTTAAAATGCCATCCATGTTAAATACAATGCAATATTAACTAAAATACCATGTTAAATAAAATGTAATGTGTTCTATATGTTTTCAGTTCAATTCAAAATTACTATTAAAAGTAGCAATAGTAAAGGTACTATTAAAAGTTCGGGGGGGGGGCGACACACCAGCAGAGTCAAGTTAGGCATTTTCAAAAATGTTGACACACCAAGCCCAAAAGGTTCACCATCACTGGTCTAGGAACACAGCAAAAGGGACTGTGTAGATGTGATTAACTGAGCGGAGAAACCAACTGGCACTTAAAAGAAAAAAGCGCAAAAAAGTGCAGGAAACAGTTGACAATCAATTACTGCCAGAAGCGCTCGCAGATGAACTGACCGGAGGTAACCCCAGGCAACATGTGGCTGTCAAGCACAGAGGAATAAGCGGAACGAAGATAACCTCAGGCAAAAGCGGCTGTCAAGCCTATGTAGTCTTATTTCTATTTAAGATTGGAACAGGATGTGGTGATGGCACCTGGCCTGGATACCTTTTTAAAAGAGGTTTGGGCAGATTCATGGAGGAAAAGACCATCACAGGTTACAAGCCATAAGCAACTTCCTGGTTGTAGAGGTTTTAGAAGTGGGTTTTCTCTGTGGCAGGTGCAAGGGAGTGGCGACTGGACACAGGTATCTTGTTGTCTTGTGTGCTCCCTGAGGCATCTGGTGGGGCCACTGTGTGACACAGGAAGCTGGACTAGATGGGCTTTTGGCCTGATCCAGAAGGGCTCTTCTTATGTTCTTATGTTAACCTATATTTTGTTCACAAAGGAGAGTTCCTGTTGCCTATTAAGCAACGTTTGATGTTTCCTTTGCGTTATTGCCACAGCCTCTTCAGTCTCTGTCTATACTTTGTTTTGTTGAATAAACTATGTGTCCTGTCAAAATCTTGTGTCCTGTTTCCATAACATGTTGAGCGAGTGCTGATTTATCACCTTGTAAATTCCTGAGGGAACAAGATGATTTAGTATATCTAGCAACTTGCATTAAACAAGAAACAAAAGCCAAACATTGTGATGATGTGCTAAAAGTTCTCTAGTTAGAGCAGTGGTTCCCAACCCATGATATGCAGACCACAGGTGGTCTGCGGGACCCTGCCAGGTGGTCTGTGAGGCCTCTGGTCATGGGGGGGGTGGCACAAGTACCACCTAAGTCTTCAGCCCCCATTGCAGGTCCACGGACAAGGCTTGGAGCACAAAGCTGGAAAGGGCCCGCCCGCCCGCCCACGGACTGTTTGGCTGTAAAATCCCAGCAATCAGCAGTGATGCAATGCCATGTGGCGTCGCCACTAAACTACTTCCAGGTTGCCAGGGTGGTCTGCGGCATCTCAACGTGTTGCTGCAGTGGTCCACAGTCTTCCAGCCATTGGGAACCACTGAGTTAGATAATTTGTTTCCTTGAATTTAAAATTATATTGAAAGTCGAATTAAAAATTCGCATGTTTGCCAGGAAATCTCCGTTGTGAAACCAGAGGTACCGTCTCACTCCAAAATGCTCACGCTTGCCGGCAAGGTTTCCGAAAAGACAGGCCTCTGGTAATTAACTGAATGCCCCCTTGTTCACCTTCAGCCCAACAGAGCACCAAGGCAGCCTCAGCCCTCGGGTTTACTTACAAGTCCAACCTGTTCAAGGACTTGGGTATCACGGGCAACATAGCCATGTATATAAAATAAACTGACTTGAATAAAAAGCAAAATTACCCAACTGCTTGTGTCTTTCATTGTTAAGAAATACAGGCAGGCAAAATTACAAACTGCTTGCGCTTTTCGTTGTTAAAATCCACAGGCAGGCAAATACTGTTAAAATCCAAAGTCCAGTAGTTAAAACTCCAACATTTCGTTTCCTCCTTCCGGAAACATTGTCAAGGAAAACAATCTAAAAGATTGGTAGCTGTTGAATGGTAAGAGTAGCACTCATCCCTTTATCATCAAAAGCAAGGGAACAAGAGGAACGGAACGGAACGAAAAGCAGCTGAAATGTTCAATTAGCTCACTTCAAAGGCAGCAATCAGAAGCCAGCAACAGCAGGGTTCACCTCGGAACAATATTCAGCAAATACTTAGTATTCTCTCACTAGGAGTTTCAGGCAACCACTGTGTCCTGGGTTAACCTGGCTGGTTCATCTTTCTCCTTTCGTTGCAGTCTGCCTTCCTTTTTTTCGCAATATTGGCAACCAGGTCTTGTTAATAAAACTCAAGTCCTGTTGTCTGTCAATCAGGCAGGAGGTAGATCTTTTACTTATCTCTATAGCTTCTAGATTGCGTAAGGTGCTCACTTTGCTTTCTGTACGTAGACAGCTGGTCTCTTCAAATAGGATATTGTGACCTGTGGATAAGGCATGCTCAGCCACCAAGGACAATTCAGGGTGTTTCAGTCTCACGGATCTTTCGTGCTCTTTAATCCTGGTACTGATAGATCTTTTTGTCAGTCCAATATACTCCTTTCTACAGGCACATGGGAGTCTGTATATCCCTGGATTGGACAGGGGGGGGCCCGCTTATCCTTGGGATTATTCAATATTTGTTCTATTTTAGTAGTAGGTTTAAAAATAGTTTTAACATTTCCCTGTGCCAGAATGCGTGCAACTCTATCTGTGACTCCTTTAATAAACGGCAAACAAGCCCAAACTTTTTCCTCATTTTTCCCTGTCTCATTATTAGTTAATTCGTTTACATTAATCTCATTCTTGGGATTAATACCCAGTCTAGCTGCTGTTATTTTGTTGTTTTGTTGTACTCAACACCTATTTATTTGATTGGAGGAGTACCCATTAGCCCTTAGGGTGTTGACTACTATTTGCTTCTCCTTCTCCAGGGATTCCTCATCACAGATTTTTAGAGCTCAGTATGCCAAGGAGTTAATAAGGGAATTTTTCTGGGCAGGGTGATGGTTTGAACCCTGATGGAGATACATCCCTGTGTTTGTGAGCTTCCTGTACACAGCATGCCCACAAGACAAATCCTCCTTTCTTGTAACTAATACGTCAAGGAAGGCCAATGCACCATTCTTCTCCTGCTCCATGGTGAACTGTATTTCCCTACAAAAGCTATTAAGATGTTCCAGAAATTTATGCCGTTCGCCTTCACCATGGGGCCAGATGCAAAAAACATCATCTACGTACCGCCACCATGTATCCGGCTTGAGTTGGGCAGTACTGAGCACTTGCTGTTCAAAATATTCCATGTAAAGGAATATGTATATATTTACATGTAAATATTCCATGTAAAGCCACCTAGACCATATGGGTTGCCAAAAATACACAAGAACAACATCCCTCTCATGGCTTGGTAGAATTCCATTCCCTTCTATTTAACCACAAACACATAAGCTTGTAAAATATATTTTGTTTATTAAATAAACTAAAGATTACATATACGAAGGCATAAAGAATCTTGGTAAGGCTTTGTAGGCATAATATGCAAGACAGACACAAAAATAAAGCCCGGCAGCCACGAGTCACGTGGCTGCCGGCTGTTACTATGCCCAGCCCCGCGTGCCTGCTGGTGCTGAGCAGAGCGTGGCGGCAGCTGATTCGCTGCCTTGTCTCGGGGGCGGGACTGAGGGTGGGATGAGCAAGGCAGCGTGCTCGTCTCCGTCAGTCTCGCCCTGGACGTCGCGCCCCGCCCGCCCGTCCTCTTTTCAGGCTGAAGACTAGCTGGTTGCCTCTTTGCGGGAGCCGGGTAGGAATTTTTTCCCATTAACCTGATTGGCTTGTGGTAGTGGGTTTTTCGCCTACCCCAGCCTGTGGGTTGGGTTGGTGGTAATTAGGCCTTCCTGGGTGTTAGACTTTAGCTTGGTTGCTTAAGGTAGGGGGCGTGCAGGATGGGTAGCTAGGGAGGGCTTAGTTGGCATCCATCCTGAGGTAAGCAAGGTCTGGGGGTGAGCCAGGACCGCTCAGACGATGCCGAACCGGGTCGGTAAGGCAGGCTGGCAACTCCCAGGCTGGATTTGCAATGATCGCCTTAAGGAGTTTCCTGAGGTGGGTCGGAGCTATTCAGCTGCCTCGGCCCCTTCATGGGGTTGGCTGGGATAGTCAGCTCAGTAGCTCAGTCGTGGACCGAGTGCGCCTGGAGCCAGGATGGCATATGCCCATTTAGATCTCGGGGGAGGCAGATGGATAGGACCGTTTCCCCTAGCCTAGCCACCTGCACGCCAAACGGTGGGTGGTTTATAGTTAGAGCCCTGCTGCATTTGTGTCATGTTAGTTAATAAAAGCAACCCTATATTCCAAGCACCTGTCTGGCGTGTTTATTGGGGGGGGGGTACAAGGGTAAGAAAGCTTTTCTCCTAAAACGTACTGCTCCTAACACACACACACACACACACACACACACACACACACACACACACACACACACACACACACACACTTAGCTCTCATAGCACGGATAAGAAGTAGATGTTTAAGCTATCTGTCCCAAGAAACGTAACAGGGACATGACTCCACACCAAACACAGGTCACAGAAGTCTGGAATCAGGAATCCAGGAAATGGAATCTGAGAAGATCGCTCTCTAAGCAAACTTTGGCTCCCTTATACCTGGTAACTGGGGAATAGCCAATCAGAGGCTCTGACTAGCCGAAGCTTCTAGGCCCTTATGTAATGGTCACTCCTAGTTCCCCCTCCCAACTGGAAACCACAGATGCAAATAGTTTGCACTTAAGCTGTCCTTGCTGACTACCAGGATCCACCAGCACGGAATGAGAACTGGCCACTGCCAGACTTATCACTCCGAGATAATGGGTTCTGTTCTCATGCTTGCACTAATTAGCTAGCTTGCCAGCAGCTGAACTAACTATCCACATTGTTGTTCAAGACATCAAAGAACTGACTTTCTGCTCAGGCTTTCAAAATGGAGTCAAACAACTAAAATGGAGTCAGGCAAAAGGCCTTCTTCTTCACATCCATTGTATCAGAAAACAATTTTTTTTCAATAAATATCACAGATGTTAGAATGTTGACGTTTCGCAGACGTGGCATCTTCAGAACTCCCCCATAAGTTTCGACCTGCAGTTGTATTACTCATACGCAGAACTACTGAGTCTAAGTACAAATGCAAAGAAGCAAAACATCCGAAGGTGCTGAAGAAGCAACCTTCTGGTGTGGTTTGTTCATCCAAGTGTTCCAATTCAAAGTTGTTATGCCAACAATTTTCATGGTGAGCCAATTTCATTAGAGGCAACTAAAACGTGAGCAAAAAAAATTGCAATTTGAACTGTCCACAATGAACCTTAGCAGTAAAATGGCATTCAGAACACATCCTGTTGTATGTCCATCAGACTTCTCTAAAAATATCTGTTAAGCATTTTGATAAAATTATCTGAGTCCCACAGTTCTGTATGTACTTATAGTTATAAAAGATTAGGAAAAACAATAAGCCAATGGAATTTTTTGAAAACTTGTTTTCACTAATTGGTTTTGCTAAAGATACATTACGAGAGTTTTCTAGCTGTTTAACACATTCTTAATTTTTTTTAAAAAATTAAAGGGTAAACTGTTTCTTTAGTTATTGGTTTGGGGGGCTGGTGAAAGAGAGGTAGGTGTTGGAAAAACATCTGTTTGGGAAAAGCTGAATCCCTTCAAAGTCTTGTTAGTGATCTCATTTGATTTGTCCACTGCTTATTTCAGATCTCCCATTTGAAATGTATGGCAGACCACAATTTTATGTCCCATATTAGTGACACACTGTTACTTCTTGCAGGGTTTAAACTATTGCTTGATGTGTTCGATGTTCTGCACGGATCACAAGAAGAATGCGTCAAAGCGTTAAGAAACGGGCACTTGTTGGCCATCGCACCCGGGGGAGTTCGGGAAGCACTCTTTAGTAATGAAAACTATCCCCTTATGTGGGGAAATCGTAAAGGATTTGCTCAGGTGGCCATCGATGCAAAAGTGGTGAGTATTCTCTGAGCCATTTTGGAGGGCAGTGTATTTGTAACAAAAACTGTGTATTTGATTTTTGGTGCACTCTTTAGCATCCTGAGAAGTGTTAATTGTTCAATTAATAATCTACCATCGGTGATTAACTGCAAAATATAGCCTTTTCTACAATATTTCAGGAGACCTAGGGCTCAGTCCAGCCTAACTCAGGCACAGTTGAGGCCCAATTGTGGCCCAATTGTGGCCCAAACTAGGACCGAGTTAGGCTGCAACTGTGCCTGAGTTAGGCTGGAGGCAACAGCATTGGGCCAGGATCGCGGCAAAACTTACCGCAGAGGCAGGCAGGCTCCTGTGGGGAGCTGTCAGTCTTGTGGAAGCGAAGAGCCCCCTCCTCAGCCCGTCTGCGTGCACCTACCACAGCTGCTGCAGCGGTCGCAGCAGATGGGCAGCCACAGGCGGGCCTGCAGGCACTGCGCGTTTGACAGTCAGCTGAAGGGCAGAGGTTGTGCCAGTGCCAGCTGCCCCAGGGCACCCTGGGCATCAGCCACCTGCCGCAGGGGGGAGTGCGACTGCCCTCCCTCCTGCAGACTGCGATGCCACCCCCAAGCCACGGTGAGGCTGCATGTGGGAGTCATGGGGGGGTGAGCGGGGGAGAGAAGGGAAGGAGGGGGTGGGAACGGCACGCACAAGGGGGGGGTCTCATGAGGTCTGGAACCGCCTCCGCCAGGACATGCCCGTGCGCTGCCTGAAGCCCTGGGCCTCAAGGGCCGTGGCAATGCCCACAAAGAAGGCATCCCAGCATGCCTTCTGCTCCGTGCCCCGGCCAAGACCGAGAGATGCCGTGGGCTTGTCTGCTGCGAGCGGGAAGGGCTCACGCAGCTCATCACACCCCCAGATGGGGCAACGTCGGCACCTTGCGGCAGGCGCTCTGGCGGCATGGGGGGTGCCAGCGTCCATCATCAGGGAGTGGGAGGGGAGGCAGGCACACTGACAGGGGGTGCTGGGGAGGGGCACGGGTGGGTCAGAAACAGACAGACAACACGGCTGGTGGGAGAGGGATACAGGGAGAGGGGTCTGCAGAGACCGATAGGGGCACAGGGGGCACTTCGCAGATGGAGGCAATGCAGGAACGGGCGCCTCTCATGCAGACGGACCGAGGGCGGACACGGACGCCGTTGATGGGCGGACACGGACGCCGGTGACGGGCGGACAGAGGGCGGAAACGGACGCCGGTGATGGGCGGACCGAGGGTGGGTGAGAGCCCTGGTTGCTGAAAGGGCTCTTCACGGACGTGGCGGACGTGCGCCACAGTGCCCGTCAGTGTTTGCCTGCCTGACAGGCCCCCCAACTCCCCCCTCCCCTCTGGTCCCAGAGGGTCCGGCAGCCCCCCTGCTGTGTTCTCCCAGGGATGGCTGTGGCGGACCCTGGCTGGGATTCATGCAGAGGCTTGTGTGCTGGGGCCTGCCTGTTTGGGTGTGTGGGGCAGTGCTTGTGCAACATTGGGGACATGTGTTTCCAGGGGCATCTTTATTGTTCTGGAACAGTGGCAGAGATGGCCGGGCGTGGCTGCCAGGGGTACGCACAGCAGCCTCTAGGACCACAGCAGCAGCATCAGGCGAGCCCCATGGACCTGGAGATGCGGGCTCTTCCCCTGTGGAACCACGGCCTGCTCCATAGAAAGGGGAGGGACAGCAAGTAGGCAGCCAGGGCGGTGGGGCAGCAGCAGCAGCTGAGGTGGGTTGCAGGGCAGGCTCCCAGACCTCTCTGGCAGCATCAAGGCAGGTGACCGTGGGGCAACCAGACTGCAGGCCCAGGGGTGCTCCCCGGACAGTTTGTGGTAGTGGGCATTCCTGGGGGGACGAACAACATGGGGGTGTTCCATGGCAGCTGCTGCGTGGTAGCAATCGCCATTGAAGAGGAGCCAGTGTGCCAGTTGCAAAGGTCTGCAGGGAGAGAAATCAAACACAGCTGAGTGGTGTGAGACACATAGCCTGGTCTGCACTCCTTCCCCTGGGTGTACGGTGAGCATGATCCTGTAAGGGAAAGGGGTCAAAGAGAGAGACAACAACACAACTTGGGGGTCACAACCATGGCAATCCTAGCAATACTGACCTGTCGGTAGACCCTGTGGAGAAAAGAGGGGGGGGAACAGCTGGTGTCTACATATGGGTTACAGTTCCACACTCATGGCATTGTGTGCTCACATTAATACAGGCAGCTATGAGACAAGACATTGGTATAGAGGCATATCATGGCAGGCTATGCAGGCAGCTATGAGACAAGACATTGGTATAGAGGCATATCATGGCAGGCTATGCAGGCAGCTATGAGACAAGACATTGGTATAGAGGCATATCATGGCAGGCTATGCAGGCAGCTATGAGACAAGACATTGGTATAGAGGCATGTATCCTACCTATATTTCTCTATGCAAAGAGGCAGACGTCAGACCACATGTCAGCACAAACCCTGCACTTACCTGCTGGTGTTGTTGCCTGTATGGGGGGGGGGGGGAGAGGGGCTGGGAGAAAGACATGGGGTAGCAAACACTTGCATGGAGACAGCTGCCCAGGCACAGCAGTAAACAGTTTGGCCACAGGCAGAACAGCCCTCTCTGCCCTAGAGGGGGGCAGAGAGGAGAAGAGAGAAGTGGGGTGTTAGAAAAGTTTTCAAAGTCCCACTTTGTGGCTGCTGGGGGACAGAACCCCACGCCACGTGCTCAGAGAGAGAGAGAGAGAGTGGAGGGCTGGGGCTGGGCTTTTGTGGGAAAGAGGCTGGGTGGGGCTGGGTGCTGATAGGGTAACTATTTGGGTCCATGTCCAGAGTTAGGCCACACCTGTTCGGTCCTAACTCAGGCCCAACTCGGGCCCAGGGTGTTAGAACTTTTCAGGAGAGGGCTGGTGTGGGTAAGGTAAAATGGCTCCTATGGGTCTCCTCACATTTGGGTCCACCCTTTTTGCTGGCCCAAATTTTGGGCCTGAGTTGGGCTCGAGGGGGCGTGTCAGTGGCTCTCCAGTGTCTGGAACCGGACCAAAATTCGTAACCGCCCCCGTCACACCCCCGACACGCCCCCAACACACCCACTTTTAGGCTGCAATTGTGCCTGAATTGTGCAATTGTGCCTGAATTGTACCGCAGTTGCCTTGGGCTGGACCGGGCTGCAATTCAGTCACAATTGCAGCCCAACTCAGGCACAATTCAGGCACAACTCGGGCCTAAAGCACTTGGGCTGCAAATGTGCCTGAATTGTACCGCAGTTGCCTTGGGCTGGACCGGGCTGCTATTTACATTTCTAAGCCTCAGCCGTTTCGAAAGACCAAATAAGTGCTTTCAGAACCTTGTCAAGAAAATAGATACAATCCACATTTCTAAGGAAGGAAGGGCAGAAAGGTCCTTTCAGGCAGGATTGTTCTGTGCATTGCTATGGAACCAAACCTTGTTAATTTCAGAGCAGGAAGCTTTCTCATTAGGCTTACCAGATCGTCGATCGGGATGGAGCGATCTACCCTTAAGGGGCGGGGCGCGGGGGGGGGGGCAGAACGCGACGCGTTCTGCCCCCCCCGCACCCCGCCCCTTAAGGGTAGATCTCTCCGTCCCGGTCGACGATCTGGTAAGCCTATTTCTCATGTGACTTGTGCTAAACAGGTGTTATTGGTGTTGGTTTTAGGATTAATCTACTGTCTCTGCATAAAATGTACGCAGCCTTCTTTACTGAGCAGCAATAGTATTTAATAACTTAATATGTCATTTGAGTGATCTCATTTTTGTACATGTGCCTGTAGGGGGAATATGCCTAATGTGTAGAAGAAACAGGTGACATTATATTCTACGCCTATTTTCATGTTCCTGTCTCTTTATGGTCAAGCCCTTGCCCTAAATCCCCCATCTTACCTTTTGAGGTGATTTTCCTACCCTATTTTATATCCAGATTTGGGGTTAAAAAACCACCGCAGTTCTAGTTACTGTCCAATCCTATCCCACACCATTGGCACCAATACAGCTGCACCGACGGGGTGCTGACTGCATCCGATGGGGGGGGTGTGAGTGAGTGAGTGAGTGATCGGACAGCCAGCACAGCAGGTAGTGAGTAAAAATGTGTTTTGCTTGCCAGCCTTTAGGCTGCCTGATCACCTATGGGTCTCCTCGGATATATGCCAGCCATTTTGCTGGTGTATGTTCAAGGAGACGACAGGGGCCGGGTGGCTTGAGAAAGAGGGGATAAGATCTGGTGCATGCCAGTGCTGCCAAGATCCTCCCCCCCCTCCTCCCATGACATGCTTCTGCTGCCAACTGACCAGCACCCACAGAGGCCTCTGGTTCTGCTGCTGTGTGCACCACACTGTTGCTCGTTTGTGCAGCCCAGAAGCATGTGGCAGAGGCCCAACGTTTGTGCTACCGGAAAGTGCCCAGCGCTGGCGGAATGCAAGTTCTGGCAGCATAGGGCAACCATAGGATTGGGACCTTAGTTTCTCTCTTCATAGGAGAGGTTGAATAAGTGCCTAGCGCCACCAAACCAGATGCTGAATAAAAGCAAGTAAAGAGTTGGCAGTGAGTGAAAACCAACAATTGCCGGTAATTGTGAAAGCGAAAATACCCCCATGCATGTAAGTTGCCCTATTTACTTCAGGTCAATAGGATTGTCCATTGGTACAATCCACTTGTAGCATCATATATTGAATGATCCTTGTATGTAGCTTAAGGCAAGTTCTGACATGTTGGTGTGGACCTTAGAGCACAATCCTAGGCATGTCTACTCAGAAGCAAGCCCCACTGAACACAATGGGGCTTGCTTCTGAGTAGACACGCCTAGGATGGGGAAAAGGGGGGAAAGGATAAAACGTGGTTTGCTTACCTTTTAGATGCAAACTGCTGCATGTTCTTCCTTTTTACAAGCTTAAATTGTGCTCCCAAAGTCTCTTCTGGGTCACGACGTGACTCCCCTCGCTCCCTCCATGCATTGCAATGCATTCTGGGCATTCCGGATCTTGGGAGGCGGGAGTCACGCAACCTGGAAGAGGCTTCTGGAGCGCGATTTAAGCTTGTAAAAGGAATAACACACCGCAGTTTGCATCTAAAAGGTAAGCAAACTGTGTTTTAACCTTAAAAAAAAAAATTAATGTTGGCTCCCGGTATCCGCGGATTTCAGTATTCTCAGGGATTCAGGGAACTGAACCCCCACAAATACTGAGGGCCAACTGTATTTAAGAAATTATGGATGGCATCCTGACTAGCACTTCTGTTGTCCAGAGCTCACCTTGCAGAAAGAAGCTTCCTTATTAATTTATGTAAGAAGCATTCCATTCAAGGACAAGAAGCTTCTGTTTGCACTATTTGCTCCTCAAGATGTTGGCCTGTGTACATATGGAGGATCTTTTAGTCAGTTCTTCGAAACAGCTCCAGCCTGTGTTGTAATGCATTGTGTGTTTGATAGGTCTATAAGAAATCCATATAGCATTGTTGCTAGAAGTGTTTGAAGATCAGCTTCCAAATCCCCATTCAGTTATGAAACTTGTTGGGTAACCTACTTCAGTGGTTTGTTGTGAAAAAAATTACCTTATGTTCCTTAGAATATAACAATAACTTTCGCCAAGCTCACTCTACTCTCCATTTAAACAACGTTTCCCTATTTAACATGCAAAAGTGTATAAGTTCGTGGCTTTTCTTAGTTTGCCATGCCTTGATTGTGGAAAGGAAATTGCTAATACTTGTTCTTGTACCCCTTTTTTAGCCCATCATTCCTATGTTCACACAAAATATTCGGGAAGGAATTCGAGCACTTGGCGGATTAAGTAAGCATCTTTACATAATTTTTTCTTATAATAAATGTTTCTGTTCTGTTTGTGCTTGCACCTTTGGCTAGCTGTTCTTGGTGTCTATTGTGGTGAGGTTTAAATTTTTTTTTTTGTAACATTGATGTTGTGACTTGTGTTTGATCCTTGTGTTTGATTTCTATCAAACTTGTGTTTGATTTCTATGAAGTGTGTGTACAGATTCTATCTCAAAAGCCCCACTGTTCCTCACAGAATTATTCTCCCAGCCTTAATATTATGTGGATAAATTTACTTTTTTCCCCTTTTTTTAACTGTTCTATGCTGCAAGGTGATCCAGGCTTCTTAACATGTTCCCTAGATCTCCTGTTTGTTCATTGGCAGAATTTTCAGTGTAAGAAAATGGAGAATACATGCCAAACTCTAACCCACTGGAGGATCTACAACTTGAGTTGGCTCAGTTGCACATAGATCCTTCTGTTTCTTCAGCTTATCCTTCTTTTGGTCCCTCTCAGCTTTCACCTTTTTTTTTTTTTACTGAGGCTGCTGCCACCTCTTTCTATCATTCACATCCCTACTTTTTAGCCTATCTACTGTGTCTTCCTTCAGCCAGCATCCATACCTTTTGGGTAACTCAGCGTTTATTCTCCTTACAAGTTGTCCTTCCACTTGACTTCCCAGCCCTCTGCTTTACTCTGGCGTTCTGCAGTTTCATTGTCAGACCCAAACGTTGCCACTTAAAATTATAATGCAGGACTCGGCATAGCACACACTTGCGAGCTGAAAATCAGTCCAAGATAGTTTTCATTTAAATGTATGAGGGAGAGGAGGTCTGTACAAACCATTTTTGCCTGTGATCCTCTTAACGTGCCCTTCTTTGCCTTTTTTTTTAAATGAACCAGAACTGTTGAGGATGGTCTATGAAAATTTCCGTTTGCCAATAGTTCCTCTGTATGGCAACTTCCCTGTCAAGCTGCGAACATATATTGGGGATCCTATTCCATATGAGCCAAATGTAACCGCTGCAGAGCTGGCAGAAAAAGTAAGATCTTTTTTAAATGTTTTTTTAAATCTTTTTAAAAATTTTCATAATGTTGACGTAGGAATGCTCATACCGTGATCATACATTTCTATGTGCCAAGAAGTCATGGAATGAGGCCAATGCACTGAACAAGTAAATTGAGCCACCAAACACTTGGAGTTGGAAGAAGACTTGTGGAGGCCCCAATTGGGAATGGGGTATAGATGACCAGAACCTGATTGGGCCAATAGACAGAATGGCAAAGGTAGTAGAAGAGGGGAAAAAAGGCTTTCTAGGAGGGCAGGGAAGATTTGTAAGTACTTTTGCAATGTATTCACATTTTCATAAAACTGAACAGTGTAGTTGGCCTAGTTATCTAAGTCTTGTGCCAGTGAAGGGGGTGAACCTGCTGTCACTCCTCCTCACCTCTCTGGGTGGTTCTGCTTTTAAGTCCAATTCCAATGCCAGAAGTAAGCCAGGCAGGGAGAAAAACACAGCAGCCGAGATCAGGCAGATCATTTCATTCTTCACCTGATGTGCTCCTTATTGGCATTAAAAAGTAGGAGCCTTCCCCCCCACTCCAGCTTTATGAGAACAGGGAGAGCAAGTGCTTAAATGCACTGTTGGATGACTGCACATGGTTTTTGTGAGCTGTACTATTTTCGACTGCAAGGTGAGGGGGTTGCATGATGGAATGCGTCTCCATACACAGTAATTCCTTGACGGAGGAAAACTAGCTTGTTGGCTAACCTTGTCCTGTTCTCCCTGATCACAATTTTTACAACATGTGAGGATTCCCCCCCCCCCCCAGAGAAGTATTCTATCAGGTGCCACCTCGAGTTTGAAGTGTTGCAGGGCAGACGCTGGTTTACTACCTGGTCACAAATATATCCTTTTTGGGCAAGGAACTCAAGCATGTGGTTGCTGTGCAACTTCAGATCTTCTTGGGTGATGCATGTTGTCTGGATCCATTTCGTTCTTGGTCTTTTGTCTGAACTTGGTACTAGAATGGCTTTAGTCACCTTGATGGGAAGACCTATACCATGAGAAAGTCAGAGGGCCTCTTAATTTTCTGGATGTTTTGTTGGCTTTTTATACAATTACCCATCTTCTCGATGGTGGTTTGAGGATGTGTTTGAAGACCCTGGTTCTGTTTTTTTACCTGGATAGCTTTTTCCAGAAGTTGGTGCAGGGAGACTTGCTATGATGACTATCCCCATTCCCCATGCTGCTTAATAGCTATTTGAAACTGCCAAGTAAGGTCATCCAGTGATTTGGTGTGAGGTGTCACCAGGAAGACGGAAGACAAAGCAACTGATGCTAAATTCAGATAAGGTAAAGGTGACCCCTGACAATTAAGTCCAGTCGTGTCCGACTCTAGGGTGTGGTGCTCATCTCCATTTCAAAGCCGAAGAGCCAGCGTTGTCTGAAGACGCCAGCGTGGTCATGTGGCCGGCATGACTCTCCTTGCCGCAGCGTGTAGCATGCAGCTGGAATGTGGAGCGCTGTTTACCTTCCCGCAAGCGGTACCTATTTATCTACTTGCATTAACATGGTTTGGAACTGCTAGGTTGGCAGGAGCTGGCCAAGCAATGAGAGCTGATCCCGTCGTGGATTCGAACTGCCAACCTTTTGATCGACAGCTCATGGTTCAGCGGTTTAACCCACTGTGCCACCCACTGGCCACACATGGATTATTTTACAGCAATTCAGGAAGATGGGCTACATGAGCACTATTATTTATACCCCCCCCCCACATAGTAGGCGAGGCAACGTCGGAGCGTTTCTAGCAGCCTAGAACGCAGAGTTTTCTGATACAGCCACTAGTTACACCACCCACCAGCTCTACCACAGTAGTTATTATTGATAATGGTTCATCCTGACTTGGGTTTTTCATGATCAGCCTGTTCTGGATGTGGTTGCACTCTCCCTGAATCATTGGTTTTCAGCTCGGAAGTGCAGTTAGATCTAACTCTGGAGGCTTCTGTGGCTTTCAAGTGGCCTTTCAACCAGCTGCTGCTTCTCCTAAACAGGGTTAATTTGGTCACAGTTATTCATGTGCTTGTAACATCCTATGGAATATTACTGCAATACATTGTACATAGGGATATACTGTATTTGAAAACTATTTTGAAATTGCAGTTGGTTCAAAATACAGCAGTTACCAGTAAGTTGCTGACCATGACCAAACACAAGTAACATACTTTGTCCGTCCAAAGACCTGCAAAGTCTCCAAATAAATTTCTGTGCAAAATTTGAAGTGCTGATCTTCACCTTTAAAGTCCTCCTCAGTGTGGTGTCCCTTTTTCTGGCATAGCCTCCTGGGGATGCTAGCCAATGTCAGGTGGAAGACCTGTCCTTTTTGTTTGCCCAGGCCTCCTAGATCTTTTGTTTTATACAATAGTTTGTTCACCTATGTGACACTAATACATTACTATTAGTATTTAATATACAGTATTTATATACCGCCTTTCTGGTCATTAGATTTCTCCTCTGACTTTATTCAAGGCGGTGTACATGGGCAGGCTCTCTCTCTCTCTCTCTCTCTCTCTCTCTCTCTGGCATTCGCCTCAGCACGTTTCAGCTGCAGCTCCACAGGGCTCTGCAGCTTATCAGCTTGGCGTGCCAGCAGCTCTCCAACAGACTTCCGGCCGTCTTGAACTGCTGTCCTGCAGATCTTCAGGCATTTGTGAGACGAGCGCTCTAACCAACTGAGCCAGACGTCCTGCCTGCCTACACTTCTGTATATGCTCTGCTGCAGTGTTATGGTGGTCTTATGGTTTTTAAACTTCTGTAGCTGTTCCAAGAGCCCCTTTGAGTCCTGTATAGCAGATCAGTGCTAAAAATAAATACCTCAAACTGCTTTTTACAACTCCAGTTAGTTTCAAAAGTCTGCTTGCCATGTGGCATAGCAAAGAGCAGGTAAAGGAGGAAACTATTGTTTCACGCACCCTTGAGGACATGGAATTGGTTACATTCTTTGGGTCCTGTCTGTGTGTTTCTGAGGTGGGTCATTGTGAGAAGAAAGGTGGACAATTCCAAGTTCAGCCCACAAGATGTTTAATACGCAAAGACCAAATAAGGACTAAAATATGCTATACGTCTACTACAACTTCATAATTAAATTACTGTATTGATATCTTAGGAAGTATTGCAATCTGAAAAGGATTTAATTCTGGCTTTTAATATTAATCTATGATTGTTTTGGAGTTAATTTTATGAAAATGTTCAGTTGCTATAATGTATTTAATTAACTACTACTATTTTTGTTTCTCTGGTGTTTTTCCCCTTATAGGCAAAGAGTGCAGTCCAGTCTTTAATAGATAAGCACCAGAAAATACCAGGGAATGTATTTAGAGCCTTAATGGAACGATTCGACATATGGAAAAAAAAGGACTAATGTATTTTGGGTAGACCGGTTGTACAATATTTTAAAATCATATTTATAAAATGTATTTTTGTTTTTTCCAATGGTACTGTTTTACTGAACAGTTGATTCTTTTCAAACGATCATTGTTAAGTCTGAGATTTAAGCAATTTTAATTTCTCAGTATCAATACAACTTTTAAAAGTGCAGTTCTACCTTGGTATAAGCTGGAAAAATGGCGAGTTTCCAGAATATTCATGAATGTTGTGACTCATTTCCACCCCCAAAGTACTCAGCTGCAGTGTAAAATGCTTGGAGCTAAATTTAATACTTTCAATGAAATGGGAATTTCGAGTATTATCTGCCATAATGGAGATTCTACAATTCAGAACAGGTTCACACACATATGTGGAACATTGGTTCACATCAGTTTCAAGAAGATCCTATTTAACTAAGCACACTATGAAAAGGTCCTGTGTATTCCAGAATTTTTCCAATTATAGGGATGATTTGAAGCATGTGTACCAAGCATCTAACTTGTCTGTTTACACTGTGAAAGCACTAGGACATTTACTGCACTTTTCAATGCTTCCAAAGAATGTGCTTGGAATGTCATGAACTCATTTTTAAGTGTTACCTGTGGCCACGCAGGCTCTTTGCGCACTCTTTTTTTGGCTTCCAGAATCTGCCTCCTGCTACTGTACCAACTACCCCTCATCAATAGGTCAAATCTGCAATCCTATGCACACATACTTGAGATTAAGCCCGCATTAACTTGGGGGAACTTACTTCAGCATAAATCCCATAGGATTGCAATTGCATTATACTATTCTTTTTGTTTCTGTGGCGGCTAGATGGGTATCTCCACGATAAAAGGAGGTAAACTAGATATTGGAAACTATGTTCTTTAAATCAAGCAGAATTATAGTGTACAATTAACAAAGATGGCCTTCCCTGATACAATTAATTAAAATCTAAAAATGCTAGAATTGAAAAACCAAACTGTAGCCATGATTTCATGGGGCAGCCCAGTTTTTGTTTTAAATCCCAACACATATTGAGAGACTTGTAGTTTTAATATGAGGCGATTAATTGGAGCAGACAGTCCTGTGCCAGATGGAGCGAAGAAGGTTGCAGAAGAGACCTACTTGTATGTCCCAAATTCTATGGAAATTAAACTTTGGGGGAATAGGTGCTACTTCATATGCTATGGCAGGGTGGAAGTCACCAAAATTGCTTCTGTAAGGTACAGACTCCATGCAGAGAGCTATAATGTTTGAAAACTGTTCTCCACCTGGCTTGGCCTTATGGCTTAGAAGAGACTATCCACAGCATCACCACCTGTTGCTGCCAAGAATCTGTGGTAGAACCAGTCTGTGCAATAGAATGGTATGATAAATGGTGCCAGGATGGTGTAGTGGTTTGGGAGTTGGACTTAGACCTGGAAGATCCAGGTTCAAATCCCCGCTCAGCCACGAAGCTTCCTGGGTGACCTTGGGCCAGTCACTATCTCTCAGCCCCACCTACCTCACAGGGTTGTTGTGAGGACAAAAAGGAGGGGAGGAAATACGTACACCACTCTGAGCTCCTTGGAGAAAGGGCGGTATAAAAATGAGATAAATAAATAAATCACGTTCATGCTAAGATCTCCTCATGGAACCGATTCCACACAAAAACATTTTTCTGAGGACTCCTCTTGACTGCCGCAATGTATAAAGTGTTCCTGAATGTAGATTTATGGGTAAATTTGTATTCCTCGGATCTGTGTTCAGGTCTATTCGTTGTAAAATTTAATTATAAATTAAATTTGCTGTCTGTCAATGATTTTTGGAGCAAACCTGATCTCTTGAGAGGTCTTGAACTTTCAGTAATGTGATTTTTTTCTTAATAGGGTAATATCAAGTATTTCCAAGTATGATGAGTGTACTTAATCATTGCCCAAAATGTTGGATCATTCTCTAAAGCTATAATTTGCTTTTAACATTCCAAAATATAACTTATCGTGTAAATTTCTACTTGTGAATTTCCTCCTCTGTAAATTTCCAAAATGAATATTTTTATATATTCAGCTTAGTTGTCTTGCTGAATTGAACTTGATTTTATATTTATATGAAGTTTTGGCTTCAGTAAAACTTCTTTTATATTTTAAAATATAAATATATTTTATTTATATTAGCTGTGGATTAAAATTAGCTGTGGCTTTTTCGGTATGTTTGAATATTAATACGTGTGAATATTAATCTTAATTGGCCAGAGTAATCATTCTCAAATGAGAGAACCATTCCAGATAGTATAGATCAGGGGTGGCCAAACTGTGGCTCCTTGACGTATAAAGTGTGGCTCTCAGAAATACAGGGGGCCCCCATATCCACGGATTCCTCAACCGCGGTTTCAGTTATCCACGGTTGAGGAATCCACCCGCACCCTCCACAGCCCCCCCCCCAGGCACTTACCTTTAGCAGAAACCTCCGGGTTTTTTCTTCAAAAGTTCCAAGTGAACAACTTCCTTTTAGGCCTGACCAACAAAGACTTAGGTGATAGCTAGAGTCTCAGCAAGGTTGCAGAGACTCTAGCTATCACCTAAGTCTTGTTAGTCAGGCCTAAAAGGAAGCTGTTCACTTGGAACTTTCGAAGAAAAATATGGAGGTTTCTCCTTAAAGTAAGTGCCTGGGGGGGCTGTGGAGGGTGCGGGGAGGGGGTACCAACCCGCGGGGTAATGGGGGCGCACCTGAAAACCATGGGGGGTGTTCGGCCCTTTCTGTGGTTTCAGGTATCTGCGGTGGGGGCTAGAACGTATCCCCCGCGGATACGGCGGCCCCCATGTACGTTGACTGAGCTCCTTTTTTTTGCAACACGATATAAAAGGTAAATAAGAAATTTTCAAGCTTTATAATTTCAGGTATAAACTGAGAGTCCACTGCATTAAAACATAAGTTTTAAAGTTCATGGTGATTAAATATATTTAAGAATTTAAATGCTTCTTAAATATTGTGGCTCTCAAACATCTCTCTGATGGCTCTCAAACATCTGAAGTTTATCGCATGTGACTCTTACATTAAGCAAGTTTGGCCACCCCTGGTATAGACAATTGTTGTAAGGACTACCTCAGGATAATGCACGTGATGCTCTCTGCAAACTCAGAAAGCACTATACAAATACTTTTAACTTCATGCAAAACAAATAGTGAGCAAATACATGAGTATTTACAATAATTTACAATAATTTATTTTAAGATAATGAAGATTGCATGTGTTTGCTATGGGAGAATAGCGTTATTTCGCTTGATTATGTGGCAAAAAGATGGTGGAGAAAAGGCGGTCACAAAGCTAGTTGTACATACAACAAAAAGCATACACAACATTTTAATTATAAGTGCAAGTTTATTTTAATTTTAAACAGAACAGACGAAAAAAGCTGGGGAGAAAAGCTCTTTTTATTTTTATTTTTTTAACTTATATACTACCTTTCTTCCCCAAAGTCACCCAAGGTGACTGACAATGATAACAAAACAAGTCAAAGTAATTGGAGTTACATTGTAACCTACAAGGTAAAAATTTAAAGAATCAGCAAAGAATAAAACTACAACCACGTTAACAGAGACTAACACAACAGACCACACTATAGCAAACAATTGGACTCATGGGGACAATTAGTGTGACTCAAAGGGCTGCTACAACCTTTTTGAAGATAGATAGGGTTGAAGCCAAGTGGGCTTTCTAAGGGAGGGAGTTCTAAATTCTGAGCCCAATTGCTGAAAAGTCTGTTTCAAGTACCCAGCAACCTCACGTGAGGTGGTGGTGGGTTATAAAGCAGAAATAAAGTATGAGGCTGGGGACCCACCATTGATCCTGCCCCCTCCCAGGACCCGATCCACTCATCCCGCTCCTGTCACCACTCCTCATCCTGGCACCAGTAGCCTCGTCCTGCTAAGCTTGCCCAGCCTGCACCACCAGTGGCAGGGCCATTATGGAACAGGAGAGCCGAGCTACGGTTCCTCTCCCAGCAAATGGAGAGAGGGAGGGGGAGGAGGGGGATGAAATCCCTGTGGAAGCCCCCAGCAGAACTTGACTTTGAGCTCATTCATTGGATTGTGAAGCCCACTTGATTTTCCATAAGGATGGGAAATCCAGGACATAGGATGACCCAAAAATATCCAGTCCCATAGGTAAAGGAGGGTTAAATCTCTCTCTGTATGATTTGCTCCGGGCTAAGGTTAAAGACCTCTGATATTTGCTGGGGGATGGCACGTGCTGTGCAAGTAAACGTTAGAATCAGGATCTTAGAACAGCATAATCAAGGTAGGGAAGGTACTTGGTTATTTGCATCGGGGCTTATGTTTGTTGTTACTTTTCTTGTGGTCTCCCTGCCAAACACAACTCTTCTCTTTCCCATTTATTAGTTGCTTCATGCCTTGTTTTTATCGATGCATTTTGTCTCCGCTGTTCTCACTATTTTGCGGTTCAGTAAACATTTTGTATTGTTCCTGTTTTACCTTCTTAGACTCAGTTCATTCAGCAGGGAATTGTTTGCCACACCTTTCAGACCATCCCATTCCGCTACTGGCTAGTTTTAAAGGAATTGTCCCTGGATTTTGGGGCTCTCCCTTAAACCTGGCAGAGAAGCTTTCCCAAGGTGACCTATTTTTGTCTGGGCTTCCTAGCAACAGGTGGTGGCAGTGAAAACTACCTTTCATAAGAACATAAGAACATAAGAAGAGCCCTGCTGGATCAGGCCAAAGGCCCATCTAGTCCAGCTTCCTGTATCACACAGTGGCCCCACCAGATGCCTCAGGGAGCACACAGCCAACAAGATAACCTGTTTCCTGCTGCCACTCCCCTGCACCTGGAACAGAGAAAACCTACTTCTAAAACCAGGAGGTTGCTTATGGCTTGTACCCTGTGATGGTCTTTTCCTCCATGAATCTATCCAAACCCCTTTTAAAGGCATCAAGGCCAGGTGCCATCCCCACATCCTGTGGCAAGGAGTTCCACAGATGAATTACACGCTGGGTAAAGAAATATTTTCTTTTGTCCGTTCTAACTCTCCCTCCACTCAATTTTAGTGCATGTCCCCTGCTTCTGATGTTGTTCGAGAGGGAGAAGATTTCCCTTACCATTAATTTGTACAAGGGCACACGGATTTGTACAAGTTACACTGTAACCTGCCTGCCTCAAACAGAGTATTCAAAAGCTGCATTCTGGACTAAGAAATCCTCATGTACTGCACTGTAGTTCTACCTGTTTTGCTTTGTTTACAATGTATACTCTCCCCAAGCCCTAGGAATTTGGCAAGTTTAGAAATGGTCCCCTGGTTCTGATGTTGTGCGAGAGGGAGAAGAATTTCCCTCTATCCACTCTCTCCATCCCATGCATAATTTTATACGTCTCAATCATGTCCCCCCTCAGGCGCCTTTTTTCTAGGCTGAAAAGCCCCAGACGCTGTAGCCTTTCCTCATAAGGGAGGTGCTCCAGCCCACGAATCATTCTGGTCGCTCTTTTCTGCACCTTTTCCAATTCAACTATATCCTTTTTGAGGTGTGGTGACCAGAACTGGACACAATACTCCAGATGTGGCCTTACCATCGATTTGTACAAAGGCAGAATGATATTGGCCGTTTTATTCTCAATCCCTTTTTTAATGATCCCGAGCATGGAATTGGCCTTCTTCACAGCCGCCACACACTGGGTCGACACTTTCATCGACCTGTCCACCAGCATCCCAAGATCTCTCTCTTGATCTGTCACAGACAGCTCAGAACCCATTAGCGTATATGTGAAATTTTGGTTTCTTGCCCCAATGTGCATCACTTTGCACTTACTTACATTGAAGCGCATCTGCCATTTTGCTGCCCATTCTCCCAGTTTGGAGAGATCCTTCTAGAGCTCTTCACAATCCCTGCTGGTCTTCACCACCCGGAAAAGTTTAGTGTCATCTGCAAACTTGGCCACCTCACTGCCTATCCCCGACTCCAGGTCATTTATGAATAATTTGAAAAGCACCGGTCCCAAGACCGATCCTTGGGGCACACCGCTTTTCACCTCTCGCCATTGTGAAAATTGTCCATTGACTCCCACTCGCTGTTTCCTGGTCTTCAACCAGTTCCTAATCCACAAGAGGACCTGCCCTCTTATTCCCTGACTGTGGAGTTTTCTCAGGAGCCTTTCATGAGGGACCGTGTCAAACGCCTTCTGAAAATCCAGATATACAATATCCACGGGTTCGCTCGCATCCACATGCCTGTTGACCTTTTCAAAAAATTCTAACAGGTTTGTGAGGCAAGACTTCCCCTTGCAGAAGCCATGCTGACTCTCCCTCAGCAGAGCTTGTTCTTCTATGTATTTTAAGATTTTATCCTTAATGAGACTTTCCACCATCTTCCCTGGAACAGATGTTAGGCTGACCGGCCTGTAGTTTCCCGGGTCCCCCCTCCTTCCTTTTTTAAAGATTGGCGTGACATTAGCTATCCTCCAATCCTCTGGCACAGTGGCCATTTTAAGGGACAAGTTCCATATTTTTGTCAAGAGGTCAGCAACTTCATTCTTGAGTTCCTTCAGAACTCTTGGGTGGATGCCATCCGGGCCTGGTGATTTATTGATCTTTATTTTGTCAATTAAGTCTGAGACGTCTTCTCTTTTAACCTCTATTTGACTTAATTCTTTAGTCAGGGGAGACCGTTCCGGCAGTGGTATTTGCCCGAGGTCTTCTGCCGTGAAGACAGATTCAAAGAACTCGTTTAATTTCTCTGCAGTCTCCAAGTCCCCTTTTATCACCCCTTTCTCTCCCTCACCATCCAGCGGACCAACCGTTTCCCTGGCAGTTTTCCTGCTTCTAACATATTTGAAGAAGCTTTTATTATTCCCTTTTATGTTGCCTGCCATACGTTCCTCAAAGTCTTGCTTGGCCTCCGGTATCATCTTTTTACATTTCTTTTGCCACAGTTTGTGCTCCTGTTTATTTTCCTCACTAGGGCAAGACTTCCATTTACGGAAGGAAGCTTCCTTGCCTTTTATAGCCTCCTTAACTGTGCTTGTTAGCCATGCCAGCACCCTCCTGGACTTGGTCGAGCCCTTCCTCCTTTGTGAGATACACTCCCGCTGGGCCTCTATGACTGTTGTTTTAAACAGCCTCCATGCACTCTGGAGCGATTGGACTCTTTTTACCTTCCCTTTCAGCTTTTTTTTAACTAGTCTCCTCATTTTGGGGAAGTCAGCCCTTCGGAAGTCAAGGGTTTTCGTGTCAGATTTGCTCGGCACTCTCCCTCCGACATGCATGGCGAAACAGATCGCAGCATGGTCACTATTCCCCAACGGTTCGGTAACATTTACCTCCCTGACCAGATCTTGAGTGCCACAAGTCCAGAGTCATCTGTCCTCTAGTCGGTTCCGTGACAAGCTGCTCTAAGGCACAGTCATTTAACATATCCAGAAATCCAGTCTCTCTTTCATGACCTGAGCATGAATTGACCCAGTCGATGTGAGGATAATTGAAGTCCCCCATGACTACAACCCTGTCTCTCATTGACACCTCCCTGATTTGCTTCCTCATTTCAAGATCCCCTTCAGATTTTTGATCTGGAGGACAGTAGCATGCCCCTACTATTACATCACTCTTTGAGCCTGGTAATCTAACCCACAGTGATTCTATGGAGGAGTCAGAGCCCCCCTCCAGCTCTACTCTGTGGATTCTACCCCCTCTTTGACATAGATGGCCACCCCACCTCCAACACACCCCTCTCTGTCCCTCCTATAGAGTTTATATCCTGGAATTGCAGTATCCCACTGGTTCTCCACATTCCACCAGGTTTCTGTTATACCTACTATGTCAATGTTTTCCCTAGCCACCAAACATTCCAGTTCTCCCATCTTTGCCCGTAGACTTCGGGCATTTGCATAAAAGCACTTATAAACCTGGTCCCCCAAGAAGGGCTGCATGTTTGCACCTTTATTCCTGCAGCCTTCTGTCCTGCTAGACTGGCTGTCATGTCCCATCACGCTACCACTCCCAATTTTTACTCTGCTATTACTTGACTGTTCCCCATCCTCTGCACCCTCATTCCCTAGGGATGAGGAGTCCCGAACCGGATGCCCCTCGGCTCCTGTCGGCTTTCCCCCAGGAGTCAGTTTAAAAGCTGCTCTGCCACCTTCTTAATGTTACGCGCCAGCAGTCTGGTTCCGTTTTGGTTCAAGTGAAGCCCGTCCCTCTTGTACAGGCCCGGCTTGTCCCAAAATGTTCCCCAGTGCCTAACATCTTAAACCCCTCCTCCTGACACCAGTGTCTTATCCACGCATTGAGACCAGCCTGCCTAGCTGGCCCTGCGCGTGGAACAGGTAGCACTTCTGAGAACGCTACCTTTGGGGTCCTGGATTTGAGCTTCCTACCTAGCAACCTAAATTTGGCCTCCAGGACCGCCCGGCTACATTTCCCCACGTCGTTGGTGCCAACATGCACCACAACCACTACCTCCTCCCCAGCACTCTCTACCAGCCTATCTAGACGAGAGGTGATGTCCGCAACCTTCGCACCAGGTAGGCAAGTCACCGTGCGGTCCTCACATCCGTCACAGACCCCCCTCTCTATGTTCCTGACTATAGAGTCACCCACGACAAGAAGCCCCCTTCGCCCCCTCCCCAGAGGAGTATCCATAGTGCGACTGGATACGGGCCCATCACCTGAAGAAGGGGTCCCCACTGTGGGATTGTTTCCCTCTGTTCCAGAGCAACGTCCTCCAGCCCTGAGACTCCCTTTCCTGACAGCTGAGGAGCTGGCCAACTGAGGGTGGGACGATGCCTCCACGTCCCTAGAAGTCTCACCCTGGTTCCTCTCTACCTGTCTCTGCTTCTCCAGGTAGGCAACCGTGGCTTCAAGGGAGCGAACCCGTTCCCTGAGAGCCTAGAGCTCTTTGCACCGAGCACACACCCATGACTTGTGCCCAAGAGGCAGATAGTCGTACATGAGACACTCAGTGCAAAACACTAGATAGCCCCCACCCTTCTGCTGGCTGTCTGACTGCATAGCTTTTGAGTGTACATTATGGATTTCTCAAAGTTTGGGTACCTTAATGTTGTTGGAGCTCTCCTCTCTTCCTCTGTCCTCTCTTCAAGGAAAGTGCCGGGCAGTGTGTGGGGCCTGGCTCCCTCGCCCCGCTGCTGAACTCGCAGTGTCTTTTTTACCTTGCCACTTGGTCCCAGTGAGGCCACTCGCTGCTCCTGAAAGGGCTCACTTGCAAACCAGCCCCAGATTTAAACTGTTGTGTAGCTCCTCCCCCTGCCTACCTGAAAGTTTGAAAAGATTGGCCTCTAAGGGGGGTGGGGCCTGATGGGGTTTACTGGCAGGAAATTCCTGTTGCTATTGTTCCTGCTGCTGCCGCCTCAATTTACATCTGGCCTACTATACCATGCGGTCTGGCCTACTATACCATGTGGTTTGTATGTTTTAAACTGTATGTTTTAAACTCTGCTTAAGGTTTTACTCTGCTTAAGGTAGTTTAGCTTGCTTTCTCCCCTTCTTTTAGCCTCCTCCTGTTTTGTTTTGGGCTCCTACTCTAAAGTAGACTCAGGTCTCTGCCCTGGGCTTTTACTCTTGAGTAAACACTGGTTTTACTCAGAGTAGACCTGTTTAGATTTGGACTGCAATTCTTTTTAGAATCCGCTCCCAGGCTTGTCCAGTTTCTGCCCCTGTCTTTTAGATAGGTGCTTGTTTGTTTATTTGAATCTATTTAATTTCCCCACCTAGCTTCTGAGCCTGTGTCCTAGCTACTGGACCTTAAAATTCCCTTCCTCAGGTTATATTTAGTTCTACTTAGCTAGGCTTAGTTCTAGCTAGGCTTAGTTCTATCTTAAGTTTAAGGTAGCTTTAACCAAGTCCTTTACAGTTAATGGTAAATTAAAGTTAGACAAAGCTGCACAACTTAGAGAGTTCACTTACCTTCTCCTCGCCCAGCTGCTTAACTCGCAGTGTCTTTTTTACCTTGCCACTTTGTCCCAGTGAGCCACTTGGTCCCAGTGAGGCCACTCGCTGCTCCTCTCCCCAGTCAATCACGGTCACAGAGTGAAGCAGGGAGGAGGAAGCTGTTGCTAAGTGCTAGGCACTGTGGCCATTTTGCTCTTCATCTTCCTTTACATGTTTATGCATATCCTGCCTTTCCTCAAATGTAATCAGAGTGGTGGTTTAGCTCCACAACACACAATATGTTAGACTGAAATATTTTATTACATTTATATCCGCACTTTCTTCCCTCATAGCCATTGAATTCCCAGGTGATGTCTTATCTGGAGCCAAACCCAGACCTACTTAGCTTAAGCAAGATTGCTACATCGCTTATCTATCTGCTAGAGGGTAGCAGGATTGCCAGACTTAGGAGGTTTACTGAGATGAAAATCAGATGCTGGGACAGATTGTGCTTCAGCTATACGTTATCTTAAAAGGGCAAGCCGGCCCAGCTTGCTCTTTTGGCAGGCAGGCAGGCAGGCAGGCCCCTCACAGATACAGCCCTCTCTTCAATGCATAAACTGCAGATCAAGGAAGTTTTGGGCAGGAAACACTTTTAAGCATGATGACCTCCCTTTTAACTCCCCCCTCCTCCTCCAGGCAATGCTGATGGTTGCTGGTTGCTTGGAAGCTCCGACGAGCTTCAGGACCTGTTGTTCCGACCTCATGGAGGTGGGGAAAGCTGCTTGGAAGGCTGAGGGGGGCTGCTCCTTGAGGCTTCCTCCTTGTGGCTGCTGCTTTGGCAAGCCTCCCACCCAAGCAAGAACTTCTGCTGCCCCCCCCACTGATTTAAAGGGATCAACCTTCCTCCCCCCACAACCTGCTCCGGCTGCTAGGGGCTCCTTTTAACTTGCAGGAGCTCGATCTCCAGCTCAATCTCCCAGCTGTAAGCTCCGGCAGAGAGGGGGGGGGAAGCTACTTTGAGGACTACTCACAGACAGGGCAAAACAGACATGGCAGGCAACCCCAACAATCATCTGTAGATCGGACAGATTAGCTATGGAAGAAAGCACAACGGAGCTCTCTGGCTCTGAAAAAATCCGATTTTTTTAATTCAAAACTTAATTAACACTTAAGTGTTAATGGGGCAGATAACGGCCAGTCCTTGGCGTACCCCCAGCAACGTGGTCTGCGTACCCCTAGGGGTACGCGTACCACAGGTTGTGAACCTCTGAGCTAGAGGTTGGGAATGCTAACCTCCCACTCTCGAAAGCCATCGGTTTTAGCCAAATCATGGCCCTCTGTAGCCTACTAAAATCTAATAGTGTGGGGGCCCATCATATACACTAAGGGGGCTGGCTCTATGATTTGCACACTGGAGTGTGGTGCCACTTTGTATGGCAACTCATGCTGGGGCCTCAGACCATATGCCACGACTAAAACACATTCAGCGCACCATCTCTTAAAACAGAATGCATAGATAAGCAGAACAAAGTTCATTAAAAGAAGGGGAAAAAACATCAACTCGACAGCATGTAAAATGACCACAGTGTACTTTATTTAATGATTTGGTACTTTGTGTTGCAATAAAATAAAAAAAATCTACAAAATCCAAATATATAAAATTTTCAAGTTTTCCGTTGAAGTTTTACAAGAAAAATCAAGTTGTAACCAAAGAAATTTGTTAGTATGAAGCACTACTTTCAACTTCATTTCATCACAAATTGCAACTGACTTAACAGACCAAAAGAACTATGGTACTGTAGTACACCAAATACTTCACACACTGTGTTCTTTACTATAGCACATGTAACCACTGCCACGCAAGACAGTCGGTCTCTAGCCAATAAAGACACTCTTCACAATCGGGACTCTAAAGGAATGTCTGTATACATGGAATCTGAATATATCTATTTACAGGAAGGATTTCTTTTCATAACTATTTTGAGTCTTCATTTCAAACAAAATACCAAATACATTTGTACAATGTTTACAAGTCAAAGCACAAGCACGTTCATGAATATCATTCAGCTCAAGTCACTGTGCTTGTACTGAGGGAAATATCTACACTTTTCCATAAACACAAAGGTGCTCTGTTGGGAACTGGTTTCCGAGAATGAGAACTATTGAGTAAAAAGCACAGTAACAATTAGCACAATCAGTGTATAATGAAACAGTTTACAACAGGCGCTGCTAAATTATCGGTCCACTCTATTCCACTTGCTTGTCTGCTGCTCTCAGTACTTTGCATCAAAAAAAGGTTATATATCTGATATAGGCTAGACAAAATGGGGTGGGGGGGAAGTCTTATGAACAGAAACAACAAGAACAAACCCTTTAAGGCAAAATAAGCATATACAAGCAACGTATGTTTGTTCCTGGATATTTAAACTACACGTCACAGACTCGGGGCTCTGATCCAGCAATGCATGTACCAGACTGTAAATGCTTACCCCACGGATCAAGATAGTTGATACTACCAGTGCAACATCATTCACTTTTTCTAAGAGGAAAGATACTGAATGTATCCTCTCAACTCTCTAGCAAGTGATTGGTCCTTTCACTGCCAGTCAACCTACCAGGGCTATGCTCCCAGTTCCTTAGTTAGATGCAAACTGGAAACACATAGCATGTTGTTTCACAGTGCAATGCAGACTGCATGCATGGAGGCCTCTTTTTGTGTATGCATTGCCCTACCTGGATCAGGGCGAGACTGTTTGTGGTCTGCAATGTTTAACAACTGACAGTGCAATCCTAAGGATCAGGCAGATGGCCCAGGGCCATCTGCTGGATCCTATCCCCATTCTGGGTCATGCTGGCGTGGCGTGGAGGTCTACCCGGAGAAAGGGGACATTCGTCTCCTTCCCTCTGTGTAAACCGGGGATGGCCTGATGGGCCTCCTCAGATTTCCGCCAGCTAAATTCCCTCCCTCGCCGCACAGCCTGCCCGCCCCCGCCAGGGATCTCTTACCTTCCTCCAGCAGCTGTGGGTATGTCCCGGTGGTGGAGTGAGGGCTTACTCCTGAGTCATCGTGAACGTGCTTTACGGCATGTTCGCGACGGCTTCTGGCGGCAGATAACTTGCTCTGCCACCAGTAATTTAGGTAGGATTGCACTGTAACTTTTGTTCAGAGTCTTATATAAATTAATTAATTCATCAGCATGGCTTTGAAGCAGGCTTTGTGTTTCCAAACTGGGAAGGAGGAGGGAGAAAAAAAATAGAAAGAAACCCTGATAAATACAAAGTGCATGTTTTAGTATGTTTGAAAGCAAAATAAATTAAAGGCAGCTGAGGTAGTTCAATGTAAAATAAGGTGATTTGTCAAAACAGCCAGGGAAACAAAAAACAGTATTTTCAAAACTTTTTTGGAATGTAATTGTTCAACAATTTAATGACATGCCTTTCGGGTTATCTAACTAAACATGGACATGATCCAGCCAACGTTAAAATATATTTAAGGCTATAATTCTATGCATACTTACATTGAAAATACCACTGAACCCAGTGGAACTTACTTCTGAGTAATCACACAGAGAATTGCATTGCACATCCCATTGGTTTCAGCTGTAATCATTGGGTTAAAAATGCTTCACTATTCCTGGATGATGGAATCCAGGGATTTTTAGGCATGCTCATTTACACTAGTGGTAGTGCCACTTACTTGATTCAATAGCCATATACCTAAAGTGTAACTAAAGTGTGTAGACAAACACAGAGGATAGCATTTGTACTTGAGTTTCAACTACAGGTGTCCCCCGCTTAAAGACAGGGATACGTTCTGAAATCCCCATCATAAAGTGAAGCCATCATTAAGTGGGTCTTGCTGTGCTTTGAAGTTTAGCACTCTGCTTCAAGCCCCAGTGTTAAACATCCAAGCTCTTATCTTGCCGATTAGCTGTTTGGCTTTAGGGCTTCAAAGCCCTTATCTAGCACGAAACAGATCAAGAACTGGGGATTTAAAAAGATGCGTCTTCTTAAATCCTTTGCTCTTTCTTACTGGGGACCTCCATCACATATCCGGATTGTCGTTAAGCGATCCGTCATTAAGTGGGGGACACCTGTGTTAACGTAAATATGCATGTTTCTGTTGGTCTTTTTACCTTGTGTATCACAGTTATGTTTCCATTAGTATTATGCTTTTTTCACTATGCGATAACAAAAATGACACAGCTATAATATTCATCTTGCACAGTGTCTCAGTGACAATCTCATTTGAGCCAGCTCTATCAAGATAAAGTATTCGCTTTCTAGACCTTCAGCCTTACTTTTCGGCAGCATCTTTCTCACAATACGGGGGGGGGGGGGGTTATCTGCAGATCCGCTATCTGCAGAACCGCTTATCTACGGTTGCCCGGGGGGGGGGCATGCCCATTACCTTTCTTTATCTTTATAGACCTGGCTCCAAGCCCCTGCGTTTCTTGCTTAACCAAAATGCTATAAGCAGCATGCTGCTTATAGTGATGAAAAAGCAGGAAGCCAGCTCTACAAAGAAAAAAAGGGGGGTAATGGGCTCATGGGGGATAGCGTTCCACCTATCTGCGGGTTCCTGGTATCTGCAGGGGGCCCAGGAACCTATCCCCGTGGATACCAGGGCCCTACTATATATATATTTCTACTACTACAGAGAGCCTCTTGCAAGACTTTAACATTATTGTGGACAGCCTGAGCCATAACACAGTTATGCTGAATTTAAGTGCTTGAATTTCCTGATTTTAAATTACTTTAAGCCCTTACAGCCATTCAGTTGAGAACTTAAACCATCACTGCGCCAGTGATGCGGACAGAACAAAATGGAAGAGAAAGACCTATATGCACGGTAGGACTGCCAACCCTCCAGGAGTCTCTAGGAATCATCATCAATTTCCAGGTGACTACCAAAAATGATCCAGAAAATTTTCACAAGGCTTCCAGAAATTTCCAACATCATCAGTGATGCAGTGATAAATTGTAAAGTGCAGGAGTCCATCATGGCACACACCCCATTAAGAGTGTAACAACAAAATCAACTTTAAATGTCTTCATTATAATGTTTTCTTCTATCATTTATTTGAAACTCAGTGCTCCTGCTGACGCTGGTCCTGCTGTAGAAGAAATCCTGGCGATCTGGCTCCCTGCCACCTCCCCTTGGACTGCACCCCTTTATTCTCATAAACTGGTTGAGGCCTCTGAGTGTAACAGTGAACAAAAGTCAAGTGAAATTGCTAAAAAAAGAAGCTAAAATAGTCATCCCTTGATTCATGTGGAATTTAACCTTTTCAGGAGCCACATTTGAACTACCTGAGCCACACCTTCATTCCACATATATGTTATAGTTACTCTAGACCAGGGGTGGGGAACCTCCAGCCCCCTGGTCGGATCCGGCCCCCGAGGCCATCCGGTCCAGCCCCTGTAGAGGTTGCCAGGAGGCCGCCCAACCGGCCCCCGGAGGCTCCGCCGGGTCCGCGCGTCACCTCCAGAGGCCGGGAGAGGGCCTCCGCACGTCCTCTCCGGCCGCCGCCTCGACCCCTTCTCACCAGGCCATCGTCGGCCATTTTGCACATGCGTACCACGCTGATGAGGGCAAGCTCGTGCCCTCTTGCCCTCATCGGCATGGTACGCATGTGTGAAATGGTCGACGATGGCCTGGTGAGAAGGGGTTGAGGCGGCGACCGGGGAGGACATGTGGAGGCCCACTCCCAGTCTCTAGAGGTGACGCGCGGACAGGCGGCGGCTTCGGATGGTGAGCGCGGAGCCTCCGGTGGCCAATGGGGGGGAATTAATTAAATAAATAAAAATGGCGGCCCGCAAGCAAATTTCTACTATTTAAAACAGCCCTCGCCAGGGAAATGGTTCCCCGCCCCTGCTCTAGACAAAGCTCTAGTTGTGTGTGTGTGTGTGTGTGTGTGTGTGTGTGTGTGTGTGTGTGTGTGTGTGTGTGTGTTCAGTGGAAACAGCTGGAGGCTCCACACACCCACCAGAGATGAGCAGGTGATGAGATGAGCACTCCCTCATTGGAGCAGGTAAGGTGCTGGCAGGGGTGGGTTGTGGGCGGTTCAGGGGAGGATTGGGGTGAGGATTAAGAAGGGCAGGGGGCATGTCAGGGATGGGAGAGGTGGATCTCAGTGACAGCAGTGAACACTAAGATCCTATCCTATCCCCATTTTCCCTATGCACCCTATGCTAGCAAAATAGCTGGCTTAGGTCTGAGGGAGACCTGCTGTCAGTTGGGCAGCCTACAGAGAAGTAAATTAAAATATTTTTATTTCCCTCTCTCAGGTCACCTGGTTGATCCCCCCCCCCCAGTATGCAGCATGAACTCTGTCAGAGTGTCTGCACATCGTAAAATGGGGGGGGGGGTAGGATTGGACTGTAAGTCATGACTAACTCATTTAGGATATAACCCATAGTCTTGATTTCCACAGGCTCCAAATATCACAAGAATCTGAGTAACTGCATTTGTAAAGTAATGCTATACCTGTGTGTTCAGAATTAGAGTTCTGGCTATGAATTTGCAGGATAACACAGACCAATAAAAAGGTGCTTCAGACGTTAGACCTATTCTTGGGTATATTTTGGGGTTCTGATTCCAAAAATGGCATCAGTTTTGCCCTATCAGCTCTAGTTTCGGAGATATGACATAGACACCTTATATTCTGATTCAGGCTGCTTTCTCGGGAGGAAGCCATGGTGTTGGCTTCCTCACAGGGAAGCTGCCTGAATCAACATATAAGGTGCTTATGTCATATCTCCAAAACTAGAGCTGATAGGGCAAAACTGATGCCATTTTTGGAATCAGTGCCCCAAATTCAATAATAATAATAATAATAATAATAATAATAATAATAATAATAATAATTAATAAATAAATAATCTGTATTTATATACTGCCTTTCTTGTCATCAGATTTCTCCTCAGACTTTATTCAAGGCGGTTTACATAGGTAGGTTTTGCTACCCCCCCCCCCCCCCATAAGGGTTTTTACAATAATGTTCTATTCGCATAGAACTTTTTCCTTCTCCGGATGTTTACATTCAACAGTGTGGTATCTTACTGGCTGCACAGCACACATCTTCCGAGCTTGCTCAGAAGAATACCCAAGGATAGACCTAACTTTTAAGGCACAAAAATTGGGTTGTGTAATCTTGGCAATATATTAAGGGACCAAACTTATCCAAACTTCCAGCACTGATGCAGCCGTGCCAACGTGGCATGCACTGCATCCTGCAGTGGGGGGCAGTCATGATGGCCTCCTCAAGGTAAGATAATGTTCCTTCCCTTACCTTGGGGCTGTATTACGGCTGCATCAGTGCTAAAGAGTTGGATAGGATTGGGCCCCAAGTGTAGTTTCTTTGAAATGAGACATTTCATAGAAACAGCATAGAAACTGCAGGAAGATCTACAAAAATTGCCAGTGGAGACAAAGAAGAATTTAATCTTCAAGTGCACCTTTAAATTAGGTTTTAAAATAACTATTTTCTCAGAATACACTTTTTATTCTTCAGTTAAAAAGGAAGAAATAACTGCAGGCAACAATGAAACTACATGGCTTTCATAAGATATAGATTCTGGTACTCTGATGGCTGATTTTCTACCTTTGATTTCTATTAAAAGAGTGGGCTACATATGAGTGAGCATAATTGCTACAATTAGCACAATTACATAGCTAATTGTGTTTTAAACCAATTCTTTCCCCGTTCTGTGATATTGTGCTGCACAAATGTGGAGCCTGAAAGCCCTGGACATCTTACAATTGTTCAGTAAATTGCATTGCATCTTACAATTCAACATGCACCGTCTGGAGTAACTCAGCTTAAATAGACACATCCTAAGGATATGGTTGCAATTGACTCTGCTTCCTTCCTACCATGCATTGAACAAACGAGACAGAAGCAGAATTCCGCCACTATCCTGAAGGAAGTCCTTTGACATTGTTTGAACCTATTCCAGAAGTGGAGAAGTACAGAGCAAAGGGCAGCTTCTCAACTACCTTGAGACCACATTGCGTTGTATCCTTACACTCGCATACAGGGGCTCGTGCATGCAGAAGTGATAGTGCAAAGTTCTTGTGCAGAGAAATCTACGTGGAATCCTGACTTGGCTTTATCGTGGGCAACTCAACATGCAACACTTACACAAGATGACACACACACACAAAATTGTCAGTACCTCGTTGTTGTAAAAAACTGACATTTTAAATTGATTTCAAGGTTCCTTCCAAGGAGAAAGATGTGTGGATGTTCAAGGGAAACCAGTACGTTTTTATAAGAGAAGTGAAAAATTCTCAGGTGTGTGTGTGTGTGTGCGTGTGTGCGTGCGTGCGTGCGTGCATATCCCTAGCCATATTGTGCAGTCAGCCACCTGGTTCACATGCACAGCAATTGCTAAACCAAACGGTAATCAAGAGAGGAACAATTTCAGCAGTCTGCCTGTGTTGTGTGAATACTGCATTTCAACAAAAGGAAGGCCATTCTTTTTAAGGGATTTGCTTCAAAGATAATATATCATTTTGAACAAGCCTAGAGGCCTTGTGCTGGAATCCTATACACACTGACCTGGGAGTAAGATTCATTGATCTCAATGGGACTTACTTCTGAGGAGACATGCATAGGATTGTACAACTGACCTCCCCAAAACTGTGTAGATGTACAGCTCAGTTTCCAAATCTAGCAGATATTCCTGTATATGACAACGTGGTCTAAGGTTTTCAGATTGCTAGCCAGAGAATCTCCCTTTACCTTTATACTTGTTGCTGAACCGGAAGGTACTGTAAAACAATTTATAAAGTGCACGCAGGTGTAGACATGGCAGCTATAGTTTCTCATGCCCATTTACCCCAAGGTTTTGTCATCCTCCTCTTACCCTCACCTATTGCACAGCACTCCCAAATTCAGACTCTTAGGTAGGGAGTGGGCAGATTAAAGGGAACAGAACAGAAAGGGCAGTGGAAGTGATTGCTGCCATTCAGCAGTATTTTTATTTATCTTAATAGGTTTATATTCCACTTTAAAAAAAAATAGCACTCTTACAGATTAAAAATACAAAATGTAAAACTCCAGAAATAAAAAAGCAGTAAACAAATAGCATCCCTTATAAAAGCAAAAGTACAAAGGGGATGTGGGAGGGAGGGAGGGACATGGATGGGATGAGAAGGGGCTGACATACGTGTGCCCAGCTGCTGCTCGGCGAAGTTTCTGACCTACTAGTTCCAGTTAGGCCCCTACTGCTTTGCAAGCTCCATGGCAGACAGAGACCCAACTGGTGCAGGTAGACGTCGCTGGCACCTGTCTGTTGGATAACTTGCAATGGCACAACGGTCCTGCTGGGAGGAGATGGTTGGCAACCCCACTTGCCTGTTTCTTCTTTCAGATGCTGTTCAATAAAAATGTTGACTTGATCACATTTATTGTCTCTTTTGTTAGCAGACAGGGATCCCTTCTTCCCACCTTAATTGTTTCTTAACTCAGCTGGCCTCAGAGTAGGATTCTGCAGGGGAGGGACCTCTATGCTTCCAGGGTCTGCAGCATCCTCATGGGGTCCTCATGGACTCCAAGGAAGAGATGCTCCTCTATGGTCATGAGCCACCTGTTCTCTGCTGCCATGGTGTATGGCAGGCAGTTGCAGGGAAATGGACAGCAGCATACTGACAGCCACACTGGCAGGCGCCAGTGATGCAGCTAAGGGCATGGGGTGTGTGTGTGTGTGTGTGTGTGTGTGCGCGCGTGCGTGTGCGCAGATGTTGCTAGGTGGGTGGGTCACTGAAGTAGGCACTCTGTGTCAAATGCCCCTAATGATTGCTCACTGCTGCACTCCCTCTGATAGGTCCATGTGCTACAGTCTCCCAGCCAGGTGTGCCAGTTTGTGGTAATGCAAGATGTTAACTACTGGAAGAGGTAGTCCTTGCTTGTCTTCTTCTGTGGCTGGGTGGTTAGAGAGCAGCTTTGTGGAGTAGCTGATGTGGCTAGACCTGCTTCCCCTTCTCCTTTTGAAACATCTGCCATGGCCAGTCATGCAACGGGTGAGTGCCTTGCTGAATAGGGCAAGCCCACTGTCTGGGCTCAAACCCATCTTGCCTGGCTGTCAGCCACATTTTTTTTTTTTTTTTGCAGTGAGCTACCATAGGATTAGGCCAGTGGGTGGCGCAGTGGGTTAAACCGCTGAACCATGAGCTGTCGACCGAAAGGTTGGCAGTTCGAATCCGTGACAGGGTGAGCTCTCGTTGCTTGGCCAGCTCCTGCCAACCTAGCAGTTCCAAAGCATGTTAATGTGAGTAGATAAATAGGTACCACTTGCAGGAAGGTAAACAGAGCTCCGTGTTCCAGCCACATGCTACGCGCTGCGGCAAGGAGAGTCATGCCGGCCACATGACCACGGAGGTGTCTTTGGACAACGCTGGCTCTTTGGCTTTGAAATGGGGATGAGCACCACACCCTAGAGTCGGACATGACTGGACTTAATTGTCAGGGGTCACCTTTACCTTTTTACCATAGGATTGGGATGTAAGTTTCCCACAGGAAGGTTTGTCACTGTACTCCTGTACTACTGCTAACATTATTAAGTGAAATCTACAGATCTTCCCATTTTTTTTTAGTCAAATCAGAGTGACCAGTATTCTAAAAACAGCAGCCAATGGGGCTTCAAAATAAGAACGGGACAGGCCCCCTTTAGATCCTCTGTAATTTATTTTATTTATTTATTTTTCACATTTTTATACTGCCCTTCCTCCAAGGAGCTCAGAGTGGTGTACATATTTCCTCCCCTCCTTTTGTCCTCACAACAACCCTGTGAGGTAGGTGGGGCTGAGAGATAGTGACTGGCCCAAGGTCACCCAGGAAGCTTCGTGGCTGAGCGGGGATTTGAACCTGGATCTTCCAGGTCTAAGTCCGACTCCCAAACCACTACACCATCCTGGCTCCTGTAATTCAAATACTGCCACCTATCCATGCCAACCTGCTCCCATCAGCTGAGGCCCATGCTCAGATGCACATTCTTGAAAAGCTTTGCAGTTGCCCCCAAGATCACTGGGTGAGCAGAGTGCAACAGTACAAGTGCTCTTTTTTGGCACCAGTCTAGTGGTGCAGATGTCCATGGAGAGACATTGTGATCTTTGTTGGCAAGACCTCTTGTACTCTTCATCTGTTACTAACATGTCATCCCAAACAGTTTTCGATCTTATTGCTTCAACATAGGTGGTTATGAACATGGTAACAAAATAAAATTCTCAGGTAATGAATACTAACCAACTAAACTACATTTTGAAAGGGAGCAGCCACTGCTTGCAACATTTGATGCACTGAATATAAACTTACAACTTTAGTTACATCTACTGCCTATGCATGAGATGGTTGATTCATTTCTGCCGGTGCACCAGCCACGGTATGTTTTGTGAGCACAATAATATTTACTATTCATTCATAATTCAGAACCCTTCACTTTGGCTGATATTTTATTTTCAGGTCTTGGTGGAGTAAAATACGTTTAACACTGTGCCAATAGAAACATTATTTCTATATTGACAAGAACATATGGACTTTAACCTTTCATTTGTGTTACAAATATCTTAACAGAAAAGACTGAATTAGTTCATTATCAGCATATTCTGCAGGGACATGAAGTCTAGTTCTTACAGAGGTGACTCTGTGGTCTACTATGTATTGCAGATACAGGTTCACATGAGGAAATTCTCCCCCACTGGAAAAAAAAATAACCACATAGAAAATTAATATGGCAGAGGCAAAGCATGGATAGAAAATTAAATGTCAAGGACAAGAGTTCTATGTGATGGGATTTTTTTTTTTAAATGGAGGGCCATTGAATTATATGTGCCACCTCAACCTGCAGGCTGAAACAGTACAATGAGAATCCAGTTTATCACCCCAATGAGAACAAGGCCTACATTAAAACAAAACAAAACAAAACCCCTGCTGGTATAGATTAACATAGGTAAAGGTAAAGGTATCCCTTGACAATTAAGTCCAGTCGTGTCCGACTCTAGGGAGCGGTGCTCATCTCCGTTTCAAAGCCGAAGAGCCAGCGCTGTCCGAAGACGTTTCCATGGTCATGTGGCCGGCGTGACTCAACACCGAGGTGCATGGAATGCTGTTACCGTCCCGCTGACATGGTACCTATTAATCTACTTGCAATTTCTTGCTTTCGAACTGCTAGGTTGGCAGGAGCCATCGCACAGATTCGAACTGCCGACCTTTCGATCGACAGCTCATGGTTCAGTGGTTTAACCCACTGCGCCACTAATAGGGTTGACTAGCCTGGAGTTTCCAGGAATTAGCATCAATTTCCAGGTGACTACTAAAAACAACCCTAGAGATTTTTACAGGGCCTCTTTGGCCTAATGATATTACATCATACTGGAAAAGAAATCTCCAGGAATAGCTTTGATCAGATTGGCAACCCCCACCATAACCGTATCTCCTTTGACAAACCAACAGACTTTTTCATCCTCATTTCAAAATGGTGTATATTGGAATACCAGCATAATTTTGCTTCAACATTATAATTTTTAGTGACGTGACCTGGGCATGGATTCAACTTGCCGTATCTAGAAGCATGTCTTTGCTGGCGCAGCTGGTCTTAAGTTCAGGCCAGGGATGAGGTCAAATACAAGTATATGTTTTAACTAGATTCAGGCTGGATTGGGCTCAGTGTTGCTGAAATATTAAATTTCCAAGAGTAATCCACTCTTCTGAGGAGGATATAAAACTATACTGGGTAGAGCTGCCAGGTCAAAAAATATCCCAAAACCTGAGATTTCTGATGTGGGGCCTAGTGATGTCACAAGACTGCCAATCCATAAAAAATGGCGGTGGGGGTTGGAAATCTGGTCCTGTGAAGGAGGCCGTAAAGTGAGGAGCTGAGTAGTGACCCAAAATGACCTGAGAGTTATCTTTGCCATCTCTCTGCCTGAGAAAAAAAGAAAAAAAAAACCTGGAGGAACAGGGTCATTTTGGGCAAACTGAAACCCCAAACGTTAGGTTGTTTTTCATGAAATAAGTTGGTTAGTGCAAGTTGCAACTCACCAGTTCAACAGTGTGCTCCAGTTATAACAAAGTTGCTTATTACAGTTGCTTGCACTTTATAGCAATTGGTAGAAATCTGCAATTTCTATTTTTTAGGAGTCAATCAAGAGAGACATCTGTGCAGGTGAATAAAATGACTAAATCTATCATAGGGGTGGTTCTGCATTGTGACCAATCATTTCAGTGTTCTTCTGACACATGGCAGATGTGTGGTGAGACTGTAGCCTGCTACCACCTGGGAAATGCATTGAATCAGAAGTCAGTACATTTTAATGTTACTCTGTATCTGTTACTCATTGTGACATGCTAGTTAAACAGTAGATCATTCTCAAGCCACATCCAAAAACACCTTATTTGTTCACTGGAATTCATCCTAAGGCTTGTTTCTGTCTCTCCTCTATTATCCCAGGCAAAACACATTTTCACCATTTCATCCAGTATACATGTTGTGCTGAACCTGAAGCACTCATTTGAAGGTTTTACCGTTTACTGGCTATTCTAAAAGTACCCACAGGCTTTCATATACCATTATATTGCAAAACTAAATAATATGGTATCAAGACTATGTAGTCTTATCATTGTACAATTAGCTTACATAATTTGTGGACCAATTCTTAAACTCTAAGTTATGAAAGAGAATGTATTATGTGAGAAAAGATTAACCATCTATAAAACGCTGTGTACTGCATTTTTCACTTACAAAAATATTGACATAATCCAGGAGTTATTCCACATTGCACCAGGTTTTGTTAAAAAAAAAAATACTATCAAATTTTGACTTGCACCTTTTCTGCAACTGAAAGCACCATCAAGGGGTACTTTTAACATGAAGATAGATACTACTTCCCTGACTAACAGCACAATCCTATGCATGTCTACTCAGAAGTAAGTCCCATTGTGTTCAATGGGACTTACTCCCAGGAAAGTGTGTATAGGATTGCAGCCATAGGGAGGCATTTCATACCCAGATGTTTGCAAGCAAAAGCATTCTTGAACAAGTAATTTTGATAGTTATAGAAACAGGTTTTGGCCAGTTCAAGAAACCTTCCACTCAGATTGGTTTATTGTATGTTTACCTTATATACTTACAGACAAGTGGCTGATTTTCACCTTAGGCAGGAACAAACAGTGTTGTCTGAAAATGTGGAAAGTACGGTATGATTGTTCTTCCAAGCTTCTGGTTTCTTTCAGATTTCTGTCACCCATTCTGTCCCTCAGACAATATCAATGTTGTGGTTACACAATATTTGGCACTAGAAAAGTATGACTTTGTGGTCTATTATCACACTTTCTGCATACATTCACACACAGAGCCATGCATTCCAGGTCCTGAATTTTTTTTTTTTAAGGTCAAAATGATATTCATCTCTTCTTGAAATTCTGAACATGGTCTTCAAAAGGTTCAGAGTACGGAACCTACACCTTCTTGTTATTTTTCTCTTTCTTATTTTTTAATTGATAACTTAATCATGATTATCATTTAATTTACATTACTAAATACTAGAGCTCCTAGTTCTTGGGGAGGGTGGGGTTATCTGCATAGAATTTCTGTAAAAAAACCAAAACCCTGAAGTTGTACAATATATATATATATATATATTGTGATAAATAAAAAGAAACAGCCCCTTTGATTACAACACGTGTAATTTGCTTAAGTAGAATTTAATTCTGATCTAGACTTTGGCAGGAAAAAAACTCTTAATGTCTTTTCCCATGATAATTCTTTTGCAAATGTTTTATGATTTGTCTATTCAAGACTATGCTTTTAAAATTCATTGTATAGAAACTAGAGTTCACATAACAGTAACATTGCCTTTTACAAAATAAGCTATTTTTGACAAGTTTTTCTAAACTGCTTCTTCATTTTGTAAATGACTATGGAAACACCAATGTTGAAGTTCTCTAAAATAAAAAGAAATGCACTAACTGGTATGTTGATGCCACTCATTCACACCTTCCTGTTTTACTTTTAAGTACTGTGCAAGTGCACTTTGAAAGTGATAGGAAGTCATTGGACTACTAGGTCTATTTTCAGTTGCAATATTTTCAGTATGCAATTGATTCTTTGAGGCTCTTGGATGCTGCTGCTTTGTAGGTGTATTGCAGACAGACTGCAGGACAGTGGATCAAATGATAATCATGATGGTAGCCAGACTAAGGACACTACTATAACTTGCTGCTCTGTTGCAGAATGCAGTGAAGTTATTGCCATGGCCATATTGTCACCCTTTTATTTGGACTTGTATCATAGCCGCTGCATTAAGTTTTCTTTAAAAATTGTATTTATAGTGTTGTTTCATATTCCAAGCGCTCCTGTATAAGGGCGTCGTCTTTATATTGTAGACGCGGAGGTGCAGGAGAACATTCAAAAGCTAAAATGGCCTTCCTTAGGCTCCTGTCCAATACATGTCTCTCCCATGCTGGGTACCTATTCCTGAACAGATCAATTTTAATGACAGATTCTTCAATCCTTGGTGGCCTGGATGAAGGAGTGGAAGGTGCAGTGGGTCTCACCTGAAAGACAGGCACACACCCATCTCTCTCTGCAAATTTCTGATCTCTGTCACTTGTGACACTCCGATTATTAGAAATAGACCTTAAAGTACTTGATGCTACTTCTGGGGGAAGAGTAAAGGCAGCTACAGAGTCCTCACAAGCACAGCTTGGTGACTGCCCAAACCTTGGTCCATTGGGGTGAAAGAAGGCATAGTACATCAGCATAAAAACAATGCCAGTTAAAAAGCTGCTGAACACCACACAGAGTGCTGGTATGGCAAATGCATCAGAAATCATGGGAGCCTTGTACAGGTACCAAAGAGCACTCAAGGCAGTGTTTTCCAAAAGAATCACAAAATAGTAAATGAAAAGCCTACAGCGTGTCCTACCCTCCTTGACGTTGAACCAACTAAAGATATAAATGATCCCGACAACCATGTCGAAGACAATCTCTTCCCACTTGGTGATGCAGAATTCCGTCTCACAATGGACAATCCAGAAGGTCATGATACACCAGTGGAGGACGATGAAGATCCCAAAGTATAGTTGGAAAACAGAGGCAAAGAGAGCAAAAGTAATCACCCTCGCTGCAATTGTGAAGAAATGCCAGCAGAACTGGATTATTACAGCCATATAACTGATAGGTTTCTTGTCATCACGGGAGTCACGAAGAGCTTTCTGATAGGAAGCCAAAGCCCATGCCAAAGATACAAGAGATGCTGCAGCAGTAAGACCTGTAAGGGAGGGAAAATGGCACATTAAATAAATTAAATGCAGAAGAAGCACATGTACAAATGAGCTTTAATAAAGCATGATAAAGCCAACAGCTTTATGATAAAACCAACAGCCTTAGTTCACAGCTGGAATATGCTAGTTTGGTTATTGGCAGCAAGCTTAGCAGCAGCTCTAACAACTATAGTTTCTCCCTGCTCCCTTGGTCTTGTAAGAAACAGTGCACTTCTACAGTTTGAGTTAACCATGCAAATGCAAATAGACACAAATACAAGACCCATGTTATTATCTGAATGCATGATGATATGTTGAATTGAATTGTGCAGTGGGGGTTAACCAACTGAAAAAGGTGTGATTTACAAACACATACAGACATTTGAAAAAACCAAACCCCTAAGGTTATTACATTTCCCTTATCTCTCAGCCTGTGCAGCAACTGACTCACAGCTTGACAAGTACCATTGGAGCAACACACCTAGGCATCCCCTGAGCATGATTTTAAAACGGTACGATTGATGAAGTCATTGGTCCACCCTACTGGATGGTTTATGACCACCTAGGCATCCATACTGCCTTTTGACCTGGTCAGGTGGGCCTGGATACCCAATCGACTGGTGCTTGCCAATCCAAAAAACTGGGAAGGATATGACTTCTTATTCTTTAGTGTGTCTTATGACTGTTCACAGGGATTAAGAAGGACAAAATAAAAGGAGCAGCAGAGCTAGTGAGAGAGGTTGGATCTGTGGTTGTTGCTGGGAGAGGCAGTGTTGCTCAGAAGATGAGGCAGAAGACACAAAAACCCGAAGAGGAACTTGTGACTGATAATCGCTGAAGGAGTTCAGAGAGAGAGAGAGAGAGAGAGAGAGAGGAGAAATTAACAGCCTGATCCTGTGTAGGCTGTGGCGGCTGGCCTATAAGGCCGACTGCCGCATCCTATCGAGTTCCTGGGCAGCCCGGGAACAACTCGGGAGAAGGGGATGATTGTCCCCTTCCCCCCATGTAAGTGGCAGTAGGCCCAATGGGTCTACTTGAATATACGCGAGCTCCAGATGTCGCATACATTCATACCACTCGTGTCGGCACAACGGGGGCCTGGAGGGAGCTTTGGATACCGGGGATCTCGGCCCCCAGTATCCCCACCCCCTCCAGGCCCTGGGCGGCCTATGGCTGCCCTCCCTCTCTGCCTGGTCTGCCCTGCCCCTGCCCAGACAGGCGTAAAACGTACCAGGTCCGGTGGGTGCAGGGCTGGGGAGACGGTGAAGCATGCAGCGCAGACTGTAGCGCTGGCGCTGCTTGCTCTCTGGGTGTTGTGCAAGTGCTTATGGCACATGCTGCCCTGGGGCTTCTTCAATACCGGATTGCGCGGTGAGATTCACAGTGCAATCCTTTACAAGTTGCGGCAGTCAGCCTAAATGGGAGGACACTGCATTCAGTGCAGGCTGCACCGGCATAGGCTCGCTCACCTCAGGGGAAGGGGACATTCATCCCCCTTCCCCAGTGTAAGCGCCAGAGGCCCCAATGGGGTCCTCAGATGCACTCCAGCTCATTAGCTGGCACGCATCCAGGGAGACCATGTAAGGCCGGCCCGGGAAAGGGCGTTGGATATCGGCGCAACCTAGCACCAATATCCCCGCCTCCTCCCAGGCTAGGCTGGCCAATGGCCCCCTCCCTCGCCACCCCTGCCTGCCCGCCCTCCTGCCGCCCAGCACAGACCTTACCTGCATGTTTACCTCCTGGAGGTTTACCTACCTGGAGGTTTACCTTACAACATGTTTACGACACCCTTACCTTACCTGGAGGTTTATCTCCAGACCTTACCTTAGGCTTACGGCATGTTTATGCCACCCTAGGCCAAAACGTTTGGCAGGATAAGACTGCCCAGTTTGCCTAACCAGATGCCACATTAGCCCAGAAGACTAACCAGATGCCACATCTGAATGGCGAGCCAGGAGCTGGCTACTCAGTGGCATGTTCAGGTGATGATTCAACCAGAGTACAAGTGTCTCACAGCCTGTGGTGTGAGGACCTGAGGGAAGACTTCAGGAAGGAGCTCCTAGAGTCCTAAATCTACCTGAGATGTGGAGTCATCTTGCTTTCTAGGAAAACCCTCCAGTGTGTGAGTGTGACTGGGGTGAAGACAGGAAGGGGCAAGTGGCTATCTACATTGTTTATGGCAGGGGTTCTCAACTCCTTCCCAGCAGAGTACCACCTCTGGTGCCACTTTCCTGCTGTGTACCACTGGAAGTGACTGGTGATGACATCATTGCCAGTTGCTTCCGGGTTTTCAGGTTTTTGGAGACCAGAAAACACAGGTAGGAGGCTCTGAGCAGGTGGAAGGGTCCTTCTCAGCATTCCCGAGAGGCTCAGTCAAAGGCAGGAGCCTCTCGGGAGCAAAAATGCGATGCCGAAAGCACCACGTCGAAACGCACATTCCTCTGGTGGCAGGCCCGAATAGGATTGGGCCGTAAAAATGATAATTTGGGGCTTTCCAGACAATAGTTTTTTTTTTTTCATTAAATGAATGTGCAGCAGTCAGCAATTTGTAGACCAGGATGCAGATATATTTTATTGCAGTTATATTGTATTTTTCTAATGCCCTGGCCTCAAGGACACATTTACCAGATATTACCATTTTCCCAAGGATTGTTGCTAAATATTGTGGGTCTGGGAGCATGCAAGCATTATGTTGTTCTGATTTTGTTGTAGGGAAACAATTGCCCTCACACGATGAATGAAAATATTCTGTAGCGGTGATGGTGATATGTATTACTTCTCAGCATTTAAACAATGGAAAGAATCCTTCTTTGCATTAAAAAGGAAACAGGGCTGACCCATATTTATGCAATTTAAATTGACAGTGAATGTCACAACTGTTGACATAAACACATATTTGGTCTTTTGTTGATGCATCATTGGTTGCATACTTGAAACAGACCAGTTGGTCTATTGACAATGCTGCTGACAAAGTTTTATGGGTCTGGTATGCTAATTAAGAACATAAGAACATAAGAAGAGCCCTGCTGGATCAGGCCAAAAGCCCATCTAGTCCAGCTTCCTGTGTCACACAGAGGCCCCACCAGATGCCTCAGGGAGCACACAAGACAACAAGATACCTGTGTCCAGTCGCCACTCCCTTGCACCTGGCACAGAGAAAACCCACTTCTAAAAACCAGGAGGTTGCTTATGGCTTGTAACCTGTGATGGTCTTTTCCTCCATTAATCTGTCCAAACCCCTTTTAAAGGCATCTAGGCCAGATGCCATCACCACATCCTGTGGCAAGGAGTTCCACAGATGAATTACACGCTGGGTAAAGAAATATTTTCTTTTGTCTGTTCTAACTCTCCCTCCACTCAATTTTAGTGCATGTCCCCTGGTTCTGGTGTTGTGCGAGAGGGAGAAGAATTTCCCTCTATCCACTCTCCACTCCATCCCATGCATAATTTTATAAGTCTCAATCATGTCCCCCCTCAGGCGCCTTTTTTCTAGGCTGAAAAGCCCCAGACGCTGTAGCCTTTCCTCATAAGGGAGGTGCTCCAGCCCACGAATCATTCTGGTCGCTCTTTTCTGCACCTTTTCCAATTCAACTATATCCTTTTTGAGGTGTGGTGACCAGAACTGGACAAAATACTCCAGATGTGGCCTTACCATCGATTTGTACAAAGGCAGAATGATATTGGCCGTTTTATTCTCAATCCCTTTTTTAATGATCCCGAGCATGGAATTGGCCTTCTTCACAGCCGCCGCACACTGGGTCGACACTTTCATCGACCTGTCCACCAGCACCCCAAGATCTCTCTCTTGATCCATCACAGACAACTCAGAACCCATTAGCGTAAATGTGAAATTTTGGTTTCTTGCCCCAATGTGCATCACTTTGCACTTACTTACATTGAAGCGCATCTGCCATTTTGCTGCCCATTGTCCCAGTTTGGAGAGGTCCTTCTGGAGCTCTTCACAATCCCTGCTGGTCTTCACCACCTGGAAAAGTTTAGTGTCATCTGCAAACTTGGCCACCTCACTGCCTATCCCCGACTCCAGGTCATTTATGAATAAGTTGAAAAGCACCGGTCCCAAGACCGATCCTTGGGGCACACCGCTTTTCACCTCTCGCCATTGTGAAAATTGCCCATTGACTCCCACTCGCTGTTTCCTGGTCTTCAACCAGTTCCTAATCCACAAGAGGACCTGCCCTCTTATTCCCTGACTGTGGAGTTTTCTCAGGAGCCTTTCATGAGGGACCGTGTCAAACGCCTTCTGAAAATCCAGATATATAATATCCATGGGTTCGCTCGCATCCACATGCCTGTTGACCTTTTCAAAAAATTCTAACAGGTTTGTGAGGCAAGACTTCCCCTTGCAGAAGCCATGCTGACTCTACCTCAGCAGAGCTTGTTCTTCTATGTATTTTAAGATTTTATCCTTAATGAGACTTTCCACCATCTTCCCTGGAACAGATGTTAGGCTGACCGGCCTGTAGTTTCCCGGGTCCCCCCTCCTTCCTTTTTACAATATTGGCGTGACATTAGCTATCCTCCAATCCTCTGGCACAGTGGCCGTTTTAAGGGACAAGTTGCATATTTGGGTCAAGAGGTCAGCAACTTCATTCTTGAGTTCCTTCAGAACTCTTAGGTGGATGCCATCCGGGCCTGGTGATTTATTGATCTTTATTTTGTCAATTAAGTCTGAGACGTCTTCTCTTTTAACCTCTATTTGACTTAATTCTTTAGTCAGGGGAGACCGTTCCGGCAGCGGTATTTGCCCGAGGTCTTCTGCCGTGAAGACAGATGCAAAGAACTCATTTAATTTCTCTGCAGTCTCCAAGTCCCCTTTTATCACCCCTTTCTCTCCCTCACCATCCAGCGGACCAACCGTTTCCCTGGCAGGTTACCTGCTTCTAACATATTTGAAGAAGCTTTTATTATTCCCTTTTATGTTTCCTGCCATACGTTCCTCAAAGTCTTGCTTGGCCTCCGGTATCATCTTTTTACATTTCTTTTGCCACAGTTTGTGCTCCTGTTTATTTTCCTCACTAGGGCAAGACTTCCATTTATGGAAGGAAGCTTCCTTGCCTTTTATAGCCTCCTTAACTGTGCTTGTTAGCCATGCCGGCATCCTCCTGGACTTGGTTGAGCCCTTCCTCCTTTGTGGGATACACTCCCGCTGGGCCTCTATGACTGTTGTTTTAAACAGCCTCCATGCACTCTGGAGCGATTGGACTCTTTTTACCTTCCCTTTCAGCTTTTTTTTTAACTAGTCTCCTCATTTTGTGGAAGTCAGCCCTTCGGAAGTCAAAGGTTTTTGTGTCAGATTTGCTCGGCACTCTCCCTCTGACATGCATGGCGAAACAGATCGCAGCATGGTCACTATTCCCCAACGGTTCGGTAACATTTACCTCCCTGACCAGATCTTGAGTGCCACACAATATCAAGTCCAGAGTCATCTGTCCTCTGGTCGGTTCCGTGACAAGCTGCTCTAAGGCACAGTCATTTAACATATCCAGAAATCCAGTCTCTCTTTCATGACCTGAGCATGAATTGACCCAGTCGATGTGAGGATAATTGAAGTCCCCCATGACTACAACCCTGTCTCTCATTGACACCTCCCTGATTTGCTTCCTCATTTCAAGATCCCCTTCAGATTTTTGATCTGGAGGACAGTAGCATGCCCCTACTATTACATCACTCTTTGAGCCTGGTAATCTAACCCACAGTGATTCTATGGAGGAGTCAGAGCCCCCCTCCAGCTCTACTCTGTGGATTCTACCCCCTCTTTGACATAGATGGCCACCCCACCTCCAACACGCCCCTCTCTGTCCCTCCTATAGAGTTTATATCCTGGAATTGCAGTATCCCACTGGTTCTCCACATTCCACCAGGTTTCTGTTATACCTACTATGTCAATGTTTTCCCTAGCCACCAAACATTCCAGTTCTCCCATCTTTGCCCGTAGACTTCGGGCATTTGCATAAAAGCACTTATAAACCTGGTCCCCCAAGAAGGGCTGCATGTTTGCACCTTTATTCCTGCAGCCTTCTGTCCTGCTAGACTGGCTGTCATGTCCCATCACGCTACCACTCCCAATTTTTACTCTGCTATTACTTGACTGTTCCCCATCCTCTGCACCCTCATTCCCTAGGGATGAGGAGTCCCGAACCGGATGCCCCTCGGCTCCTGTCGGCATTCCCCCAGGAGTCAGTTTAAAAGCTTCTCTGCCACCTTCTTAAATTATATAATGCCTTTTAGTATGTGCATGCAGACTACTTAGAAATTCCAACTTGCCAAGAAAAATCAGTATAAAGCAGTCTGGAGAAAGCACACTGGCAGCCCAAATCCTATCCTATCCTATGCTCTGCTCACAGATCCAGCTATGCTGACGCTGCCAATGCTGTATCCTGAGCAGAGTAGGTGGGGTTGGAAGATGCTGAAAGGTGCAGTTATCTAGGAACAGGATTCAGCTTACGTGTACCCTAACCCATCCATGAGGCCAACTGAAGTGGTGTTACAGTTGTGACATTCACCACAACACAGGTTCTAAATGGAGCAGCATTGGATCCACTCGTCTTGGTTTTCAGAACCTTGGAATGATCACTCTGTTACCAAGGAAACATTTAATCTTTTCCTAAATACTACAGCCAAGTTCATTCTTTTTTACTTACAGGTAGCTGAGGGATTATATGTGCTGAATCTTCAAATGATAAAGTGAGAACAGGAAAGAATAAAATGATACAGAGTTAAAGTAGAAGAAAATCCCCTCCCCCGTAATTTTTGGGAGGGCTTAGATTTGCTCCTGTTTAACGCTTTTGACACCATTAGGAATTACATAGTATCAAACTTTTAGTAGTTTGGTTTCCATATACCTGTATAAAACACCAAGTTCCATTTGAGTGCCATTCCTAATGTTTTATAATGCTTCTAGTTTAACGGAGAGCTCCCAGGGAGTTGACAGAATGTCCCCATACAGTAAACATTATAAGTGCAACTTTTTTGTTTCTTTTCTTATGGTCACATTAAAAGCTACTGAAATGTTGTGTTTGCCTTTTTAAATAAATTCTCTGCTTGTTTATACCATTTTCACTTGAGAGATCATATCCTAAAGCCATAGTGCAGTGCTGCAGAAAGCCGGAAGAGGGACACATTCATCCAAGGCTATTTTTCGTCCATTGTGACAAAATAAGCTTTTGTGCCACTCTACTGCCACCCTGTGGCAACACATATATGTGTTCAGACAAACCTCCAAAAGAACTGATAAGTGGGATCGCATTGGTAGGAAGGAATCAAAAACGGCACAATGACAGAGATAAAAGGAATCACGCAATCAAGTCCCACCAAGCCAGGCTGACACCTGAGGCAATGCTAAAAGTCTATGCCCCTTTTTTCTTTCTTTAGCACATGTAGTAGATTGCACACACCCCCAAGCCACCCCCAAGTCTCTGGTTCAGAGTAAGGAATGGAGGAGGAGAGGAGGAGGAGACAGTGGCAGGGAAGGTGGTGGGAACCAGTGGCAGAAAGCAGTGGGAGTGGCAATTACTACCTCCTCCCACATTGACCTCCTCCTCCTCCAGCTCTGCCACTACAGTCTTTCGCAGCAACATTGGAGACAGGACCCTCAATTAGCCTACCATTGTCCCTCCTTCCTTCAACCTCAATCCACCCTTCTGCTATGAAACAGAGCAGTAGAATAAGCCCAGGACAAGGAAGTCAGGAGAAGCACTGCCCTAGATCCCCCCTTTTTTTGTAAGTGGAAGAGGAGCAAGCTGTTGTTCACTTTAAAAACCTTCCTTTTTTGAAGTAGTACGGCTTCTCTGAGCTTCCATGGTTCAGTTGTACTCTGCTACTCCACATTAAAACAGAGACGCAAAGCAAGAATGGATGATGTATTGGGGGGGGACAAATGGGGTCAGGTGAGGAGGCTGTGGGGGTGGCCAATGGACACAGAGTGCCACCTGTATCCATCTGCCCCTGGAAGCACATTTTCACCTTGCTTCACGGGAGGCCAGGCCCTGAAGATCATGGGAAGCCAGGCTGTTGTAGACAGAAGCATCGTCTGGGGGGGGGGGGCCTTGGTGCCCTGGGCACCAAGGGCCGCTTTGGGGGGGGGCGGAATATCACGAGGGAGGGGGCGGAATGTCACAGGTCACTTACTGGTTTGCCGGTTGCTTCTTCGCAGCCATCTCGGCTGCGTTTCGGCCCTCCCGTCCGCCCTCAGTCCAATTGGCTCTAAAAAGGAAGCCAAATTGTGTGTGTGTGTGGGGGGTGTTTGATTGGAGCCGCGCGCTGACGTCACGATGTGGTCGGCATCGTGTCGGCGCCCCCCCACATGGGGGCGGTGCAACACCACTGGTTGTAGATCAGGGGTGGACAGAAGATAGCCAGGATCTATGGCTGGATCTCTGACTGATTTGCAGTAGATCAGCAAGGATAGATCAGCAACTTTCAGTTGTTATAACAATAGTAACAACACCAAAAATGCTTCTTTCCCCCACCCAACAACAACAACAAAAATCAGGGCACTGAGATGATTAATTAGGCGGAAACCAGGAGTAGATTGTGTAAGAGGATTGTGAGTTCAGTTTCTTCACTGTAAACAAATTGCCGGTCAGGCATGTGCTCAGAGGAACACTGTTCTTTATTCTAGCTGTAAGTTTGCTCCATAGGGAAAAGTCAGCATAGGGCTGAGGCTGACCAAAATAAATAAATGAAAAAAGTGCAGCTGAAATTCAATGCTTGGGGAAATGATCCTTCAGTCTGTTATTAATCTATTGTTACGCCAAATGTAATCCTGGAGCACAGCGTGAGAAGCCAGATAATACAACAAAAGCTTTGAATATACTAAGCTTAGACTAGCTGGTTTACTTACAATCATTTTTGTTCGTAGCACAGCCAGTTTATAGCTCTAGCCTTTATCATTCATCTCTACAATGTTCACAAGCACAGATGCTAGGGACCTGAATATGGATGGTTTCATCAGCTTCTATATATCATGCAGCAAGTCCTTCACAAATATTCTTGTAACCTACAATGTTGTGTATTTAGATGCCCGGCTGGCCTGCACCCTTTACTCATGCTTTCTAGGGAGATTCCAAGATTCTTCTACATATGTGTATTTATTTGAAGATATATACTCAAAAGGGGCTTAAAAAGGGGATGTAAAAAGGGGATGTAAAAGGACAAAAAAGGCATGAATGTATATTGTGACCCTGCTTATTTAACTTATATGCAGAGTACATTATGAGAAATGCAGGGCTGAATGAATCGCAAGCCGGAATCAAGAAATATCAACAACCTCAGATATGCAGACGATACCACCCTAATGGCAGAAAGTGAAGAAGAACTAAAGAGCCTCTTGATGAGGGTGAAAGAGGAGAGTGCAAAAGTTGGCTTGAATCTCAACATTAATAAAACTAAGATCATGGCATCTGGTCCCATCAATTCCTGGCAAATAGAAGGGGCAGAAATGGAAGCAGTAACAGGTTTTACTTTTTTGGGCTCCAAGATCACTGCAGACGGAGACAGCAGCCATGAAATTAAAAGACGCTTACTCCTTGGAAGGAAAGCTATGGCAAACTTAGACAGCATAATAAAAAGCAGAGATATCACCGTGCCAACAAAAGTTCGTATAGTCAGGGCGATGGTGTTCCCAGTAGAAATGTATGGTAGCGAGAGCTGGACCATAAGGAAGGCTGAGCGCCGAAGAATAGATGCTTTCGAACTGTGGTGCTGGAGAAGACTCCTGAGAGTCCCTTGGACTGCTAGGAGATCAAATCAGTCAATCCTAAATGAAATCAACCCTGACAGGTACTGAGGCTGAAGCTCAAATATTTTGGCCAGCTAATGCGAAGAGAGGACTCTCTGGAGAAGACTCTTTTGCAGTCCACAGAAGCCTTATCAACCTCCAGGCAAACTACCATATATAGCTGGTAGGATACATTTGGCACTGTGGGGGTCACAGATTGTAAAGTTTGTGGTAATGAACCAAAAGTCCAAACAAACAAAGAAGAGTAGCTATGTGGGTACAGCATGCAATCCTGTGGCTTGCAGACTTTGTTCCTGATTAGTCTTCTGCTTCTTTTCCTTGTCTTTTGAGTTACAGGAAAGAGCAAACTATTCCATGACTGGTCTGGGAGTAAATCTAACGCTGTTCCTCTTTCAAGCCATGTCTTGTTTTCCTCCATTAACGGAGACTTCTTTTACAAATATGGTGAACTTGTGCCATTTTACCCATGCCTCTGTTCAATTGGGCACCCCTTTTTCATTTTTACTAGCTTAATTTATGCAGAAGTGTTATGATTCCCATACAGCCCAAAACCAAATGTCTTTTTTGGTTGGATATGCTTCTTGATAGACTAAATCAGCTTTAATGTGGTCTGTGCAATTGCACAAATTCAACATACGGTAAGTTTTGAAAAAATTAAGAAGACCATAGTTCTTGATGGGAATCCCATAACAAATTATTGGGATGATGTTAAAGCAAATTACATGCAACAATGAGTACACTGTACTATTTAAGACCACATTCATGATTATTGTAAAAATTGCTCTGTCCGTCTCCCGATTGTCATATTCTTGTAGGCCAGCAGATGCCATCATTGCTAAAGAAATGTCCATATCTGAAGAATGGATGCTTTCAAACTGTGGTGCTAGAGAAGACTCCTGAGAGTCCCTTGGACTGCTAGGAGATCAAATCAGTCAATCCTAAATGAAATCAACCCTGACTGTTCCCTGGAAGGACAGGTACTGAGGCTGAAGCTCAAATATTTTGGCCAGCTAATGCGAAGAGAGGACTCTCTGGAGAAGACTCTGATGCTGGGAAAGATTGAAGGCAAAAGGAGAAGGGGAAGGCAAAGGATGAGATGGTTAGACAGCATCACCGATGCAACGAACATGAAAATGAGCGAGCTCAGGAAGATAGTGGAGGACAGGAAGGCCTGCCGGGATATGGTTCATGGGATCACGAAGTGTCGGACACAACTTAACGACTGAACAACAACAACAATACTCAAAAGAAATGCAACATATTGCATTTCTTTTGAAATTCAAGCCTGAATTTTTCTTTAGGGAAAAAAAATCAAATATATACACTATCAAACATTATTTTATGTAATTTAGAGCCCAATCTTATCCTTCCCTCTCCACCGATGCAGCTGCATAACAAAGGTGCACACCGTATCCAGTGAGGGGGGGGGATAGGGAGGCTTGGGAGGGGAATTATTTCCCTTTACTTCTCTGTAAGCCTCCCGCTTACGAATGAGTAAGGTAATTGGCTGGCGTACCGCTGAGGAGTCCCACAGGGCCTCCCTCGCACCTGGGAAAGGGGACAAACGTTCCCTTCTCTTGAGGTGCTCCAGGGCTGCCCTGGGGTGGCCAGGGAACGAGATAGGATGTGGCAGCCGGCCATTTCCAAAAGAAGCCGTGGAGGACTTGCAAGGTGTCAGATACAAAGAAGCCTTGATTTTCTCTTGGAGCCTGCCTTATATCTATAGTTTGTATAATCCACAGAAAGCTGACAGAAGCTTTCTATGATCTCAGGCAGAAGCCTTTGCAAATTCTGCTACCTTTAACCAGAGTTGCCAAGAACTGAACGCAGGACTTTATGCACCCAAGAAATGTTCTGTCACTGGCTATGCAACTGAACCGAAGGAAGTAGAAGCACAGATGAGCTTTGTCATATAACCTGAGAATAAAAGGCGTCAGTGAAATTTGCTACGAAAGGTTTCATGGCCCGCAGTAACTCTCCAGTGTCTTAGTTGTACGGGTAAAGACGCCATGTTGTCCAAAAGCAAGAAAAACCTTTGATGTTCAAATGAACTTCATTCAAATGAAGTTCATTTGAACATCAAAGGTTTTTCTTGCTTTTGGACAACATGGCGTCTTTACCCGTACAACTAAGACACTGGAGCGTCAGTGAAAGATCATGGCTGAAGTTCTCCCTTCGGATGCTTCCGATCTCCTGCTAGGTGTGTGTGTGTGTGTGTGTGTGTGTGTGTGTGTGTGTGCGCGTGTGTGCGCGTGCGTGCGCGTGTGTGTGTGCGCGCATGCACATGTGCACACATCTGTACTGTGTTTGTGGCAGGGATTGTGGGATAAAACTAACAGGGCCTGCACTTTGTGTGCAATGAAGTAATGATCCTGGAAGGTTTGGAAGGACATAACTAAAATGTGACATGGCAAGTATTTAAGCCGATGATTAATTGTTTGCATTTCCTTCTGCAAAAGAAACACTGAAGTGCTAAAAGCTGCATTAGTATTTCATTATGCAAACTCAAAGTTCTCCCTGCGAGTTGGGGAGAACAATGAGTAGCTTTGGGAGTGGGTGGGTGGGTGGGTAGTGGCAGCGGTGCTCCCAGGAACGTGCCACCGGCGGGGGAAAACGGGTTACTCTTTTAAACTTACAATCATCGCGCTGGCCTTCTGGAGGGTGTGGGGAAGCTGATTGACTCTCCACGGCGATTGTGACTCACTTCCGAATGGCAGAGGGCGATGATTGTAAGTTAAAAATAGCCCCCTTTTCCCTGCCAGCAGTGCAATCCCAGGCCCACTGCCGCCACTGTGGCCGCGGTCACCATGCCCCTAAGGGGCTGGCGGCCGCTTCAGGTTCTCCTGGTGGATCATGACCCACTGGTTTGAGAACCACTGCTCTAGAGTAGACAGAAGTATTCCAAGAAGGAGCAGAGACCGTTTACTCTGATAGCATTCTCATGAAAAAGCACTTCAGGAAAAAGGCTTTGCACTAAAGGAGGTGATACCTGTTCCCATCTCACATTCATTCTTTTCAGTTTGAGAACCAGCAAGCTAAATCTCATGAAAAAAACTGAAATATCTATGTATTTAATTAATTTATTAGAAAGATAAACTGACATAGCTATTCACTTTGTTTAAAACCATAAAGATCAATGTGAGAGGCGAAACAAGGGTGGAGCGAAGGCAAGTAGTTCTGCAAGACTCAGTTACACTGGAGTCAGCGGCCACTCCCCCTTGCTGTTGGAGCCATTCCGGCAGCAACAGGGGAGTGTCCTGCGTGTTGCCTTTGCTGCCAGAATGGCTCCAACAGCAAGGGGGAGGGGCCGCTGACTCTAATGTAACGGAGTCTTGCAGAACTACTTGCCTTCGCTCCACCCTTGTTACGCCTTGATGAACGTATCACACTTCAAAACGGTCGTGGAATTTACTATTAACCCAAATATGGAAACATTCTCAGTTGCCTAGCATCAACATCTGGAAAAGTAAGATCTGGCAAGTTATACGTAGGAACAAAGTGATAAAGGGATGGACCAATTTCTGTTTAGAAATGTGTATAAGAGTGGACACTGTTTTTGTTATTTTGAAGCAGAACTATGCTTAGGGAAAATGTTAGACAAGGGTTTATTTGTTTTGTTTTTATTTGAATAGATGCAAATGACTATTGTTTTAAATCAGGATTATATTTAGGATATTTTTGTTGTATTTTTAATTTGTATTAATTTTATATATTTCTAAAACTTTTTTAAAATAAAAATGTTTAGAAAGGTAGCTGAATTTCAGTAATCATGGGATGAAGTCATCTTGATCATTTTTACGGAAGGTGAGCAGAAATATCATAAATAAATACGATGAAATAAAAATAATAAAGTGACACTTGGGACCTATTCTTAAAGGTTTATCAACAGCCTGACTTTAAGCATGTTTGTTCAGAGGTAAATACCATTCATTTCACCAGTGTGACTCCCTAGTAAGTCCACTTAGGCTTTCAGGCAGACAGCTCGATCCTCACTAACTCCTAGAGTGGCAGAGCACGCTCTCTGCCGCTCTAGGCTGTTGCAAAGGTGCCCTAAAGTTTGCAACAACTTTAGAATAAGAACTGGGTGGCGGACCGGGCGGCAAGGGAGGCTGGCCATTGGGTGAACTGGGCAGGGACATCGGCCGCGTGCTCCGCTGATATCCCACGTCCTTTCCCAGCCTGGTTCAGCCTTACTCCCCTGGATATACTCCCGGCCGCCCTACACCCAGGGAAGGGGAAGGGGATTACGCCGTAAGATTCAAATGGGATATTTGCAGAATCTTTGCAGCTTTTCAAGCTGCGCTATTTTTCCCACAATAAAAAATATACTTGTATCACTACTCCTAACTAGCAACCCAATCCTATGTACTGTAACTCTGTGCATGGTGATGAGGCGGCATCAACACGGCTTCTGCTATATCCTGTGAGGGAGTTTCAGCATGTTGAGACCTCTTCAGGTTAAGGAAACATTTGTTCCCTTGTTGTTGTTGTTCCCTTGCCCCGGGGTAAACCCCAGCAGTCACTATAGGTCAGCTCAGACAAGTGCTAGTTCTATAGCTGGCGCAAGTCCGTGTTGACCCATGAAGGCCTCTCTGTTCCACCCCTCCCCTTCTCTCTCCTACCCCCTGCATGGCCTTACCTGTGGCGGCGGGCGTCCCAGGTTCATTGTCGCACAGATCCGGCTACTTGCTTACACTACTTCCAGTAGTGTAAAGGCCCTTTAGGATTGGGCCCTAGGTATCACATCCATGTTTTGCAACATTGTCCTTAATTTCCTTAAATGTTTTCTTTAATTTGGTTCTTAATAGTGTGTGTACTGTTCACTATGAATAATAGATCTGCCACACTTTCTATGTTTTAACCTGTAGACATTACTTATAGCCAATAGCTTGCAGTGTGAATTTCCATCTCTCAAGAGAATAGGCTCATCATTAGCTTAAAAAAGGAGTAGTCTAACAGCATAATCCTAGGCATGTCTATTCAGAACTAAGCCATTATGTGCAATGGAGCATACTCCCAGGAAACATTGTATAATGTTGAAACAGATAGCTGTCTATTGTCTGGCTACTTAATCAATGTACAAAAATTGTAAGCTGTATAGCTGTTCTTTTAGAAAAATATTTACATGGTGCATACAAGTTTACCAAGCTGTGTCTCGTACATAAAATATAATAGAACAATTGAACAAATATAGTTCAATTGAACAAATAGTTCAATTGAACAAATATACTGTAGTTCAATAACATAAGAAAAAAGTTGGTTGTAATATGCATGCCCCACTAGATGGCAACATAGTACAATTTAATTGACAAGTTTATGCCAAAGGATTTTTTTGTTTCCTTTCTATATTTGCCATCATGCCTTGTAATTTGATAACAGCCTAGTCTTATCTTCTGGCCAGACCTGAGAGAATGGGGCAGGGTTATTCATGGGCAGCGCATTCCTCCATGGATTTCCGGCGGCGGAGCAAATGCTCCGCCACCGGAACCCATCGCAAACGTGCCGTACTGCACGTTCGCAACAAGTCAGGAGTAAGGGCGGCCGGCGCAAGGCCGGCCGTCCTCACTCTGCCGCCGGGACGTCCATGTGGCTGCCGGAGGAGGTAAGAGATCCCCGGCGGCCGCATGGGCGGTCTGGGTGGCGAGGAAGGGGGCCATTGGCCGAGCTGGCCCGGGGGGAGCGGGGATGGCATCTGCCATATCCCCGTCTCCGGCCGGGCCGGCTCGGCCGTTACACGGCCTCTTCCGACTTCCTCCAGCTATTTAGCTGGCAGAAATCTGAGTAGGCTCGTTGCGGCCTCCCAGCTCTACACTGGGGGAAGGGGACGAACATCCCCTTTCCCCGAGTTGATCTCCGGGCTGCTGCAGAGCAGCCTGGAGCAAGCATGGGATCCGGCGGGCAACCCTGGACAGCCCGCTGGATACCTACCTAGGATAGCACTCTAAGTGTCCTTGGGGTGGTAGAACCAAGTTAATTACCACGTTTTACCAGTGCAGCTGTACAGCTGTCTCATATTATGCCTGTGGGAGAAGAATGTGATGAGCAAGAAGGTCTGAATGTACAATGAAAGTAGTTAGAATCTTATTCACAATGCCGGATACACAAACACAACACAATATCTAGAAGCCATGCAGGTAAAAACAATATTGTCAAAAACCCATACAAAAAGTCAGGTATCAACCAAGTGAGTAAGAACAATACTTTCCCATCAACTATTATTAGTCACTTTTCTATCCCACTCTTCCTTCAAGGGGCTCAGGACAGTGTACACATTGAAGAGAAAGAGATGGGTTAAAGGCCATCCTGGAAACTCCATGACAAAGTGGAGATTTGAACCCAGGTCCCTCTGGTCCAAGGTCAGAACTAACCACTAACTAGACTGTTCTTCCTGTACATTAGTATGGGCGTGTTCCAGATTTCTTACTGGGTGGAGTGTAATTAGGAACGCAAAACACCACCAACCCGGAAGTCATAGTAGTTTGCACTTTCCTTTTAGTCTGACCTAGTGGCATCATTGTCCGGTGCAGTGACTCTAGCATTACCCACTGAGTGCACAGACCCAGAAGTAATTGGCAGCGATGTAATGACATCATCACATCACCACCAATTACTTCTGGCTCGGTAACTGGTGGTGATGTGACTGCCAATTACAATTCGGCAGGGCTGTCACTTTACCCTCCAGATTGCAGCGTGGGCAGGAGGACCCGCCCGCCTGCGCTGCAGCTCGGGAAAAACGGGAAAAAGCCCTCCCGATGTCCCTGGTAGCTTCCCTTACCTTGTTTCCCGGCCGCCTCCATCTTGAATTTCACAAAAATCTCGCAAGATTCAAGATGGCAGCAGCCAAATCTCATAAGGGTAAATGAGGCGCTCATGTGCAACCCGGAAGAAACAGCTACTACTGCCCATTATCAGCTGCTGATCGCAGCAGCTGATAACAGGCAGCGCTTTGCATACCACAGGTTGAGAACCGCTGATCTAGTGTTTTCTTTTTGCTGCCTTAAGTGAACAGTTTAATGCCCCACCATGTGTCTTACAGAGCAGCCTAACAATTGCATATTTCAGAAGTTATCATTTTCTCAGTTTTATTTTTAATATCTGTTGACTTTTAAAAACATCATCTATCTGTGACTTTTTTTTAGAACTATATCTATGTCTGGGCAGAACATGGAGATCAGAAGCTCTCCATTGTGTCCATAGAATGGAGGGGATACTAACTAGTGACACATAAGCTGCTTGTGAGCATTTCTACAAAAGCTCAGACAGTGTTTCTCTCTCAACGCTATTTGCAATACGGTATGACATTTGTCAGCAATGGTTCTTGCCTCATTCGTATGGATGCTTGGGCTGGCCCTTGCATGGATAAACAACGTACAGACTGTGGATGGGAGATGAGAAAACTGCTAGTTGGTAACATTCAATTGAGATATCCTCAGGCAGCCCTATGTGCCTGAGGCTGTTCTGAGGAAACGGTCTCACCCACCCCCTTTTGTGTAAAGTTTGGAGTTTGGCTTTCACAGCTCTATTTCCTACACTGTGTGCTTTCCTGAAGCTTGAACACATATGCTCCTACCTCAACTTGGCTGACTTCATCCCTTAGTTTTAACTCTCTAGTTCTCTATAGCAGTGGTCTTCAACCTTGGGGTCACAACCCCAAGGTCCAGAAGTAGATAATGTAGACTCCTTTTAAGGGGAGTGGTGACTTGATAATGACATCAGGATGGTAGTGATGGCACTGCCAGGTTCACGCCACCGTCTAAGTAAAAAAAGGGGGTTTGGTACTTCTGCTGCCATCGGCTGGAGACGCCGCACAACCTGGGTTCTCACCATCACAGAAAGGTAAGGTCCAACTCCCTTTTTTTATTTAGTCGGTGGTGCGAACCTGGAAGTGCCATCACCGTTGAGTTGCAAAGATTTACAGTGACCTATACTTTTGGGTAAAGGTTGAAGATTACTGTTCTATAGATCTCTAGTTCTATTGACAACATCCCCCCCCCCATCACTACCATCCTCAGCATGTGGATAAAGAGCACAGAAATACAGAAATGCATAGCACATCAAATCCATAGAGTATATACTTTATGTAACTAACAATGTGGGTTGTTTTTTCCCGTTGTATGATATTATTTTATGCTACATAGATCGCTGAAAACTCACCATACACTGCACAGCAGGTAGCTTTATTGTGTTGCACTGGCCATTGTCCATGGTGGGATACTGCAGTGTGCACAGCTTCCAAATAATAATTCAGCACCACCTGTGTCTATAAAAGTCCACAACATAGCACACACTTCCCCCCATTGTTATCCGGTACTTGAGATCTCTCTGAACCTAGCAACTGAATACTGCATTTTTCCCCTCATTCATTACCAGGACAGCTCTTCCTTCAGCACCCCTTGGAATGTTAATTTTAAGCAGGTTAAGAATTATTTAAAACTAACCTAGATTTTATTTCCAGCATCCTGGAAGATTCTGCCTTTAGTTTACCGATTCATGATTATTTTTAGCAATCAAATCTGGAGCAGGCTATTTCACATCACAGCTTTCCTTGGCATTAATACACTCCTTTTGTTTTGTTTTGATTGTTTGTTTTTTAAACCTGTCTGGAGGAAAAGCTCAGGGAACTGTTTACTAATAGCTGCAGAACATTTTGTACAGAAGGGGGGAGAAGCTTTGAAAATTATTGTAGCAATATGAAATATTGTGCTTTAAAAGAAATTATGCTATCTTTTTCATTTGGCATCACGTCTCGGACTTCTAGTTAATGTTTTTTACAGGTTGCCCAAGTGTTTTATTCCACCACAAAAGTGCACTATTCCTTATGTGTGTTACTTTGAATACAACTGCAGAAATCTATCAGGTCAAAATACTTTTTTTCTATTCAGGATTCCAGAGTGGTTCTGATTCTTACAGCCCAATCCTACCGTAGGATCATCCGGGCGGCCAAGGCTGCCCACTGGATCCCGTGCTCCACCGCGGGCAGCCTCCCCCACAGCGGAAAGTCTCCTCGGGGAAGGGGATGCTCGTCCCCTTCCCCGAGTGTAAACGGCACTGGGGCCGATTGGCGTCCTCAGAATTCCGCCAGCTATTTTGCTGGCAGAACTTGGAGGAGGCCGTGTAACGGCTCAGCCGCACGGCGGGGGACAGGATTCAGCTGAGGCCAATCCCCGCCCCCTCCCAGAGCGTCTGGGTCTGTCGGCCCCAGCCATTTGCTCCCAAACTGCCCCCCCCCTCGGCTGGATCCTTACCTGGGTCTGGCAGCGGGAGAGAGACAGTCCGGGTGGTGGAGCAGGGGAGGCTGGCCTTGCGCCGGCCTTCCCTGCTCGGAAGTCGACGCAAACATGCCTTACGGCATGTTTGCAATGTCTTCGGCCAGTGGAATGCTCATTCGGCCGGCCGAATTTAGAACGGGATTGCACTCTTAATCTTCTATCAGAATTCAAAAGTAGATGGTTCAGTTTCCCAGGAAGGATAATATTTTATGTATCATCATGCATTTCATCATCAGACATAATATATATGGATTTCAGTAAGGCTTTTGACAAGGTGCTCCACAAAGTCCTGGTGGACAAGTTGGTGGGTTGTGTCTAGATGATTCTACTGGTGGGTGGATCTGAAGCTGGCTGACAAACTGTACTCAGAGGGTACTTGTCAACATCTCCTTGTCATCCTGGAGGGATGGGATGCTTCAGGGCTCTGTCTTAAAGGTAAAGGTAAAGGTGACCCCTGACAATTAAGTCCAGTCGTGTCCGACTCTAGGGTGTGGTGCTCATCCCCATTTCAAAGCCGAAGAGCCAGCGTTGTCCGAAGACACCTCCGTGGTCATGTGGCCAGCATGACTCTCCTTGCCGCAGCGCGTAGCATGCAGCTGGAACACGGAGCGCTGTTTACCTTCCCGCAAGCGGTACCTATTTATCTACTCACATTAACATGCTTTGGAACTGCTAGGTTGGCAGGAGCTGGCCAAGCAATGAGAGCTCACCCCGTCGAGGATTCGAACTGCCAACCTTTTGATCGACAGCTCATGGTTGATGAGTGAGAACTCTATTCTCTGATCTGTATGTCCAAAGCAACGCAGAAGGCACGTGAGTAAATACAGCATATTTCTGCTAAAACATTGTTCAAAAACTGGGCAAGCAATAAAATAGTGAGCAAAACGAAAGAAAAGGAAACAGTCAAAGCAAAACAAAACAAACAGACGCTATTACCTAGAAACAAAACAAAAGATAATCACTTCATATTGTGATGGTACATAAGCAAAGCAGATGGGAACATAAAATAATAGAATTACCAAGAAATAACTAAAGGCTTCAACCCTATACACATTTACCTGGGACAAAGCCCCATTAAGCTCAGCGGGGCTTCCTTCTGAATAGACATGCATCTGGGCCACAAGTACAGTACTATGAGTTTCTTGTCAAGAAGGTGAAGAAACGTTGTGCTCCGAAGAATACATGCAACATCCATTCTTCCCCCAACATGCCCTGGCACTAGATCCTCTCTTTCATCTGCAGCCTGTGTTGAACAAGTGCTTTTACTAAGGCGTGCTCCTAAAATTCACCTAATGAGGTCTATGCTTTCTCGGTTAGGCTGGGAATAGCCAATTATTGCTGAATGATGCTACGGGCCTGAAACCATGGTACTTAACAATTCTTGACTCTGGCTGGATCATGTCCTAGATCAGCGTTTCTGAAAGTTCTCCCTGCAAGGCGGGGAGAACTTTGAGAGTGTGTGTGGGCGGAGCCAGCAGTGGTGGCGATCCAGGGGATCGCCACCGCTGCAGCTGAAACAGCCCTCGAAACGGCCCCCCTGCACTTACCGGGGTTTGGGGGAGCTTCAGGGAGGCCTGTGCAACCCTCTGCAGGCTTCCCCAATCTTCAGATCACCATTTTGCGCCGATCTTCGGGCACTTCCGGCTTTCACGAAAACCGGAAGTGCCCGAAGATAGCCGCAAAATGGCGATCCGAAGCAAAAGATTGGGGAAGCCTGCAGAGGGTTGCAGAGGCCTCCCCGAAGCTCCCCCAAGCCCCGGTAAGTGCAGGGGGCTGTCTCAGGCACTTTTGCGGTGGCGGCAGCAATGATGGCCCCGCCCCTTAAGGGGGCAGGGGACAGCTTAGGTTCTCAATAGTGGGTCGCGACGGGTTAAAACGGGCTCAGAATAGGACAAAATAAATTAGCAGCCCAATCTTATCCCCCACCACTGATGATGATGCAGCCATGCTGACAAAGCATGTGCTGTATCCAATGTTTTTTTTTCGGGGGGAGGACAGAACCAGAAGACCAATCATAGGTAAGTAAAAATGTTTTTGACTTACCTCTGGATAGGCGGTATAGCTACGTATGGGTCTCCTCATACCCATACCAGCTATGTAGCTGGCATCAGTCCAAGGAGAGAAAGGGGGAAGGGGGAGCTGAAAAATGGGGGATAGCTCCAGCATGTGCCGCTGAGATTGAGATCCACCTCCTCCAGCTCACTCCCCACCCCTGTCCTCCCCCTCCCTGCCATTGAACGCCCCCCTAATGGCAAGAGCCATGCAGTCAGAACTACAACTGCATTATGAAGGGAAACATCTGGAGAAATAGAGGGTTCCAGGAGTCTCCCTCATAGAAAAACATTGTAAAAAAACTGCCTATGTTTGGCCTGCCTATGTAAACCGCCTTGATTCTATGAGAAAAGGCGGTATATAAATACAGTACTGTAATAATAATTAAAAAAAATAACCTCCCCGGAGCCTCTGATGCATGCGCTGCACCTCTGGCTATTGTGGCAGCAGCCCAGAAGTGAGCAATGGCATCCCGGCTTTTGCACTGCTGCAATGGACCTTGTGCTGCCAGAGTGTGAGTTACAGCAGTGCAAGGCCCAAATGGAATTGGGCCGTTTGTTTCGTAATTATGTATCATTCTTACACTCTGTTAACTGGTCCTGTTTAAATAGTATAAAATGCTGTCCTCTGGTTTTTATTATTCCGATTCATATCCTGCTCTATCCCATGAGCTCAGAGTGATTTTTTTCTTCTGTATGTTAGTAATGACGCTGACCCGCCCCTTTGGCGGGTCGGTGCGTTTACCTGGCCCCGCCCGCGCTCGCCGGAACGAGGGCTGGGGATTCGGCAGCCGATTGGCTGCTGGGTGGGGCCAGGGCAGAGCTGAGGGGAGAAGCTGGCGTTCAACAGCTTTCCCCTCAGTCGCACCTGGGGAGCTGAAGCCCCCACCCTCCCTCCCGGTGCAGTTTGAGACTAGCTGGCCATCCTTTGGGGGACCGGGTAGGAATTTTTTCTCTCAGCCTCATTGGCCATTGGCTGAGGGTTTTTCGCCTACCCCAAACTGCTCTGAGAGTGGGAGGTGTTTAAATTATTTCACCCCGTCACTTTTGGCAGGTAAGCGTGTGGGTAGGGTAGCCAGGGAGGGACCTTGGTATACATCATGAGGTGTGCAAGGCCAAAAGGGTGAGCCAGAACCGCTCAGACGATGCCGATCCGGGTCGGTGAGGCTGGCTGGCAAACCCTAGGACTGGAGTAGCAAAGACCACCTTCAGGAGTTCCTGGGGAGGTCTGCGCTACCCAGCTGCCTCAACCCTTCAGGGTTGGCAGTGATAGACCAGCACGGTCGTGGACCGAGCTGGGCTTGAGCCAGAATGTCATGCCCGATTAGATTGCGGGGGAGGCAGACGGCTAGGGGCCGTTTTCCCCATCCTAGAAGCCCACACACTGGGGGAGAACCTAGTTAGAGCTCTGCTGCAGATGTTATCGTTATTGTATTAAATAGTTTAATAAAAAGTGGCCCTTAACCCAGACCTCTGTGTGGCGTGCTTTATTGGGGGGGGGGGTGCACAGGTAATCAAAATTACACTACATTTAGAGTCAAAATTAGCCATGGAATGTCCTCTAGCTATATATCTTCCTGGAACTAGCAAGAAAATGACTACAGCACATTTTGTTACAAGTTTGTGTTTTCTGCCTCTCAGTGTCTGGTTTTTTTTTCCTTATGTTGTTTTCTGTGTTCAGCAGGAAAGCAACAAACACCTTGAACCACAGAAAATTAATTCTTCTCCGTGGGATCAAAACGGAGATTCAAGAGTTTCAGTCAATTTTAATTTATATTCCTCCATGAAACCCAGAGCCTGACTGTGACTGTGGAAAATGCTGCTTAGAACAATGAAGTGGTATGATGTGTTGCGACACACATGGCTGTTTTTCAAATGTTATTAAAGGTGTAATCTGTTCCTGCAATCCACTAAATAAAGAACATGTGGAGAAACCTAATTAGTATTTTGAGAAGTACCTTCCTGTGGTCTGTAAAGATCAAATCCTAAAGACAGAAAATATTACATTAAACTCTTGTCAATATGCAGAAGAAGGCCAGGAAATCAAAGTCAGGGGGGATTGGACAGATTTATGGAGGAAAAGTCCGTAACAGGTTACAAGCCATGATGACTGTATGCTGTATCTCTGAATGCCAGATGCAAGGGAGTGGCAACAGGAGACAGGAATCTTGTTGTCATGTGTGCTCCCCACAGGCATCTGGTGGGGCCACTGTGAGATACAGGAAGCTGGACTAGATGGGCCCTTGGCCTGATCCAGCAGGGCTACCCCACCTTCCTTCCTTTGTGGTACTCAAGGTGGCTTAAAGTATCAATTAAAAACTGTCAATATATAAAAAATACAATAAAGAAACGTTAGCCAGTTAATCAAAATCATACTGAGGAATACGTCAAGCTTGGGAAAAGTCTATCTAAAGAGCCAGGTCTCCAGTCTTCAGTGGAAAACTGAAAATGAGACAGCTGAACAACAGAAGGCAGGAGATTCCACATTTTGGGGGCCACTACTGAGAAGGTCTTCTTCTGTGTCACTGCCAACTTAACCTCAGAGGCAATGGAATACACATGAAAAGCTTGCTCTCTGACCGTAATAGACAGGTTGATTCACATGTACAAAGGAGGTCATTTGTGCAGCTTGGCTCTGAAGGGCTTTATAGGTAATAACCAGCACTTGACTTGTACTCAGAAACACAGTGCAATCCTGACTAAGGATCTGGTCGACGGCCCAGGGTTGCCCGCCGGATCCTGACTCCAGGCTGCCCGTCAACTGGTGGCCGGAGGCCAACTCATGGAAGGGGACACTCATCCCCTTCCCTGAGTGTAAACCGGGGCCGGCCCTATTGGCCTCCTCGGCTAAATGGCTGGCGGAAGTAGAGGAGGCTGTGTAACGGCCTAGTCAGCCTGGCGGGGACGGGGATATGGCCGACACCATCCCCCGCCCCCTCCTGAGCCGGCTACACCAATGGCCCCCCTCCCTTGCCTGCTGGAACGCCCCCGCGCCCACCAGATCCTTACCTACCTTCTCCGGTGGCTGGCCAGGCGTTCCGGTGATTGAGCGAGGGAGGCTGGTCTTTGCGCCCGAGTAGTCGCGAACGTGCTTTACGGCACATCCGCGACTGCTTCCGGCGACAGAACGCTCGTTCCGGCCTCTTTCAAGGATTGTGCCCACAAATTGGTAGCCAATGCAATACTTCCAAAAAACACATTTATTATTGTTGCTGTTTAGAGAGTAGTGACATAAATATCAATGACCAATCAGATGTCATGGTCTATCTATGACATGAATGATGACAAGTGATGACAAGTAGCACTTCCCATGCTATCTTGTGATTCTGAAATATATTTTTGAATGCTTTAGGTTGACTATACCCCATTGATGAAAACAAAATGGACAAAATGGATTTTCTTCTGACAAGTTATTGTATTTTGATCTACTTTATTTCTTCAATTACAAAATATATACATGGCTGAAATACCCATAAGCTGTACTTCTTCTCTAATTGCAATAAGTCATGAAAACCTGCATGCCACTCTAAAATGGTAAAGGCTGTCCCTTCCCTCTGCAGGAAAGATCTCCACTGTTTTATGAACATTTTCCTTGTATTTATTTCTTTGAGTTTATCTCTAGTCCTTGAGTACACATCTACTCAGATTTTTGTTTAAATGGATGAACAGCAAACTATCCACCTGATAGCAGGGCTATATATTCCTACCTTTATGTTAGACTTCCTATTACAGTGCTATATTTGAACAAAATCTTGTGCAAAGAGTACAATATATGGATGGGACACTCATTCACTCTTCAACCAGTTAAGCCCTTAGTGGTTCTTAATATCTCGGCATGCTAATAGGTGGTGTGGGTGTTGTACTAAAACTAGAACTGAATCGTCACTTTATAAGTTACAACCATGAGCTAATTTGCATGGTAACACTTGTAGGTAGGTGCTAATGAGTACATATATAAGTCATGGAGAGAAATGACTCAAGAGAAGAAGCATTAAAGACACAATTAGCACCATACATTTGAAGAGAAGTGTCAGGCTCCGTAGGGCAAAAGTTATAACAATTTTATATCCTGGCAGTCAGCCACTAGAATCATATTTCCCTCAGTGATGTGAAATTAAATAAAAAAACAAGCTTTTTTTTTCTAGAAAACATACGTTAAAATGAGCAATACCAAATATCTAGTTATAATACTTTCAAAAGACACTCTGGATTTTATATATTTCCAGAACATGGGGATTCTTTGTCATGAGCTTGCTACATGTGGTATGAATTAGGAGATTAGTTTTGACAAATACTGGAATATCACATTGCAAAATGGGAAGAAGATAAACATCCTAGTGAGTGTATGTCCTGCAAAATGTGTTGGGTCAGATATAATTTTAGACAGGCCCACGGTTGTCATGATTGCCATGAAGTCCTGAACCACCCAACCAAACTGACCTCAGTGTAGAAGCTGCAGTCTTCTAGGATTAGCACCCTTGGGGTCTTTGGCCCCACCTCCAATATCACCTCTGGCAGATTAGGCATGGAGTGGTACACTAACAGAATCCCAGCCTGTCCTTTGAGCCCAACACCAGATACAGAAACTCCAGGTAAAAAGAGAGTTGGATGGAGTGTCTAGAAAGGGCATTCTGATGAACCACATACATACACCCTCTCCGTCTTTCGAATTGGCATACACCTCGACATAGTTGGGGGTGATTTAGTCCTTGTTCTTTGTCCAACCAGGTTTCTGTCATGCATATTTACATCACCTTTGCCACATGAAACATAAAAGAACAAGCAGCCATGTTTCAGAATGATCTCTACCCGCATGGTATCCAAAGAAGATTTCAGCCTGCTGAAAACTGAACTTTTTGAATGCTAATCATTTTATATACAGTGAGTCATTTCGATGCTTCTTTTCTTAGTAATCTGTATAAAATAAGCTACTAGTTTCCATTCTCTGCTTCATATTTAAATACAATCAAGTCACTTTCCATTGTTAATGCTGGAATTTGGGGGTTCATCAGCTGGGATTGGCAGAACAGAGAAGAGATACAGACTATAATCTACCAATGCTGATGTGGCTACAAAGAAGTTAAATGCAATTAAAAATAGATTTCAATTCATGTCCGGGTTTAAAAGCCATGCTAATTTTTTTATAGTTAATTTTTTTATAGTCTTTATAGTTAAAATCAATAAAACACTGATTAAAAACAACAAAATACAATAACATTAGAAGACAACGTTTCACCCAAACATCTGTGGGCAGCATCAGGTCATAAGAGCCAACTGGCTACTAAAGATGGCCACCTTCAGTTTTGAAGAAGTGGTGACCATTGCGCTCTCTCTCTCTCTCTCTCTTTCTCTCTCTCTCTCTCACGTGTGTGTGTGTGTGTGTGTGTGTGTGTGTTTTGTGTGCATGTAGAAATCAACAGAGGCAGTGGTAAGGGGGATATGGAATGCAGAGGTTTGGAGTGCGTGCATATGGATCCATGCATTAAAAAAAAGGGGGAGCAGATATTTTGGGCACAACGTCAGTGCTTTTTTTGTTTGGGCTTTACAAAATGTCATACCAGATGTCGTAAAGAAAGTTGCAAGGACATAAATAGAATAAATTCCAGAGAAACCCAGTACAGGGGGTGCATTGGCCAAAACTATAGGGAAAACCTGATGAAAGCATTACCTTCCCCTCAGCATGACACTTCAGATTATTTGCTCCATTGTCACACTCTGCTTTGTTCTCAATTAGGATTGTTCATCCCCAACATAATAGTATTTCGAAGACAAGAAACTAATAATATGTGATCAAGCTATGTGGTTATGGTGTATGGAAGAAAGACCCATTTATCAGATTTTAATGTTACGTTTTGGTTTTATAAAATGGCCTTTTCTTTCTAGATACTTAAAAGGAGAACAAACTTTCAGGGTTTTTCTATTGTACATCACTTTGTCATCTGTGCAGCCTGATGTTATTTCTTATTGATCTCTTCTATCATAAAGTCTCAAGTTTCTTATTGGGGTTTTCCTAGCCACATTCATCGTTCATCTTCAGATCATTTGATCTCTGTATGAATGATATACAGCAGGGTATTATCTTTGTAAGAAGACTGTGACAGAGAACACTTTCTGCTGATCGAAACAGAAGCAGCAATTTTCCTTCTTCCTGAATGCATAAGTTAAAAAAGAGCCTCAAAACCTCTGTTTCCTCAATCTCCATCTAGAAGTGATTTCAAAACAAAACAAAACAGATGTTAGAAGTAATTGAAAACTAGCTGGGAATTAAAATGCTGACAAAACCATATTCTTGGCAGCACTTAGCAGAGCCTGTTGTACTGCAATCAGCGCTACATTGTAAGCTTGTGCCTGTGAATCTCTTTGATTTTAAGCTAACAAATGTTTAGATATCAATTCAATTCTATCCATTATGTGTCCTCTGAACTCCCATCTGGAGCCAATGTATAAAGAGCCTAAGAAGATTATTCTCCTTTCACTTATATAATTGTAAATCTGAAGTAATGTCACTGAATTAATCAGAGCGATACCATGCTAACCAGGTGCAAAAATTGCAAAGAATGTGGCTACATAATGGCCTCAGAATCTTTCTGCAAATTTTGCATTCACAGCCTTCACTGTTGTCCCAATTCCTAGTAGAAGGAAAAAAAAAAAACAATTTTGAAGCATTTTTGAAAAATGCATTGGATTGTTGGAAGAAGTGAGGATTCAAATTATTTCTTTTCCCCTGATGGATTATCACTATAGAAACAGTTTCATGGAATCTCTTTAAAAAATAACTCTATGACAATGCAAAAGAAAATAATTTCTTCTACAAAGAAAGGAAGACAAATTCAGGAAGAAGACACTACATATTTCAAGTTTAGAGAAAACAGTGATAGCTAGAACACTTGAAGATTTGGGAGGACTGAGTTGAATGTAACAACAAGAGCACCTTGACAATGCTAGTCAATGAGATGGGGGGGGGGGGAAGCAATAAATGGCAATTGCTGCCAAGCATCTGTGGAGGAAAGAAGCATTCTGCAGCATTGCATAGGCATGGTACGTTGGAATGGCCTGAAGAATCCAGCATATGTCAATGACACCGTTGCTTTATATTTAATTATTTGTGTTTTATTTTTATTTTATACAGTATCTATATACCGCCTTTCTTGGTCATTGGATTTCTCCTCTGACCTTAATCCAAGGCGGTGTACATGGGCTGGCTTTCCTAACCCCCCTAATGGTTTGTGGTTTAACAATATATAAATGTCCAATCTTTCGTGAACAGCTACATTCCAGGTGGCATCCTTTTTGCAGTCTGCAGTTTGTTTGTTTGTTCAAGTTATACCCCTTTTTTCTCTTGAGTGAGCAACCAAAGCAGCTTACAAAATACTGTATAAAAAGTATAATAAACAAAACATAAAATAAACACATAAAATTCACAATTTTAAAAGTTTATAAGTATAAGGATCATATAAAAAACAACCAGTACCAATCTACCAGAGATAAAAGAATAAAAAAACATGTATAATACATAGCAGCAGAAAAACATATCTATAAGAAGCCAGCAGAACATCCAATATTAAAAAGACCAAAATAAAATCAGAAGGCTAATCTAAATAGAAAGTTTTGCGGTCCCGCTGGAAGGCCTCTGAAGAGGGAGCAGTTCATAAACCTAAGGGGAGGGAATTCCATAAAATAAATGCCACTACTGAGATGGCCCTATTTCTTGCTGTCATCCCTCTCACCAATATAAGTGTAAAACAGTATCCCCCCCCCCAACTCCTAACTCAGCCAATTGGCCCAGAAGGTGTTGAAAGCCACTGAGTGGTTTAGCAGAACCAATAGGAATGCACTCCCCCTGTCCAGTCCCTGGCATAAATCATCCACCAAGGCAACCAAGGCAGTCTCCTCCCCAAAGCCTGGCCTGAAGCTGGATTGAAAGGGATCCAGTTAATCTGTTTCATCCAAGACACTCTGGAGTTGAGACACCACCACCTGCTTGATCATCTTGCCCCAAAACAGGAGGTTCAAGACTGGCTGGTAATTGCCTGACATGCTGGAAACCAGGGAGGGCATTTTCAGGAGGGGCGAACCACTGCCTTCTTTAATACCACTGGCAGCACCCTCTCTCTCAAGGATGAATTAACCACCCTCCTTGTCCACTTGGCCAGCCCTTCCTGAGCTGATCTAATAAGCCAATTCTGAGCAAGGATCGAGCGGGCAGGCAGACGGTCTCACACTCCAAAGGATCCTGTCCACATCAGGTTCAGAAGCTGAAAAGAATCCAACAAAACTGGACCAACAGGTGCAAAAGGGATATCACCAGACACTGTCAATGTGAAATACAAGTCGTGGTGGATGTGAGCAATGCTATTTGAAAAGTACCTTGCAAACATGTCAGAGGAGACCTCTGTGTGTTCCTCCCTATCAGTCAGAGGGGCCTGATGGAGTAGTCCTCTAACAGCATGGAATAATTCCGCTGGACGTCTCTCTACAGATGCGATGGTGGTAGAGAAGAAGGTTTGCTTCACTGCCATCACGGTCACAGAATGGGTTCTAAAATGAGCTCTAGCCTGTATTCAACCAGACTCCACCACTGTCTGGCGCTCAAGTAATCTATCCTGCTGCGTCATCTGCAGCTCCTCGGTAAAGCAAGGAGCCGCTCTGTGACTGTGACGAGGTAGAGGTTGCTTGGAAGCAATTTGTTCCACTGCTCTGGCCGTTTCCCTATTCCAGAGACTGACCAGGGCCTTGGATGAGTTACCAGCCTTGGCAGCTGAAAAATCCCCCAGGGACCTAAGAACACCCTCAGGATCCATTAGTTTCCAGGGTCCAACATGGAGACTTGTCCAACACTGTCTCCTGCCTCTGTGAAGGTGAGGTCACAATAAGCCTAAACCTTACCAGGAAGTGATCTTCGCTTTAATCTTCCCCACATCTAGGTCACCATCTACTTGCCCAGTCAGCAGTAAATGCCAGGTCCATAAACGCATGCAAGGAGCTGCATTTGGCAATCAGCAAAGGAAGAGTGGAACCATGCACCCCGACCAACAGGTTCTGCTGGAGGCAGCAATGTTAGGAAGCTGCTAGCTTCCTCCTATCTTGGCTGCATCCAGCAGATACCAGTGGTACTTACTTGCTGAAACAACAATGGCTGAGGAAATTCTGTAAGAGTAAGCCCTTTTCGGTGTCCTGCTAACTTCAAATAATTTGGTCTGCTTTCTCTCTTCCTGGCAGCAGGGACAGTAAAAATTACTGATACCTTTCCTAGTAGTTATTTTTAGTACCTATAAAGCACAAGCAGTAAAATAAAAATTCTGTTCTATCCAGTCAACTAAAATGCAGCTACTTGAATAAGGTCATTGGTTGATAGAAGGTCAAACCAACTGTAATACATTTGGACTTCCCATTTCACTGGGTTTTCATGCACTTGTTATTCATTTCTATGTACCAAGGAGAGTTTACAAAGTGGAAATCTAACTGGACTGGAAGAGGGAAATTGTGGAAAGGGGGGCAACTAATACTTTAATCAAGGTAATCGTACTATGAGTCCAGGTAGAATGATCACCTCAGGCAGAAGGTTTTGGACACCATTCATGAAATAGAATCACTATATGCACAACAATGTCCAGGGCTGTCAGGAACCACAGGAAACACAGTTCCTGTGGTTCCTGAAGTCCTTGCATGTGAGATTTGGATGGGGCATGTGTATTTCATGCAGCTTAGGAAGCATGAAGAGGCATAGGAAGGGATGGGGTGGGGGATTGCCCCCAGGCAGCAGGCATCATACCAGCGGCGGGGGCGACAACATGGCGACGGCGATCCAGGCGGCGGGAGAGAACACGGCAGCGATCCAGGCTGCGGAACAGCTTGGAGGAGCCTGCAGAAGCCTCCGGCTTCCTCTGTGTTTGTGGTGTGCCCCGCCCTCCTGCCCAGCCCCCGAGGGACGTTTGGCTCCAGCGGACGTCACTCGGAGGCGGGGTGAGTGACGTCAGCATCACAAGGGGGGACAGTGTTCCTACGCCATTGCTTTTAAAGAGCAATTTTAAGGATGTTACCAAACTGGATGTGCAGTTTCTGAGGAACTATGCATTGGGCAAGATCCCAGTAAGGTTTCCGTGAATATACCCACCTAGAAAACTTCGAGTCAGCTCACATTTGCAGTCTCTTTGAAATGCAAAACTGAAAGTTACTAGCAATGCATGTCTTACATTTTATGGAAATATAATTTCATTTTTGTGATGTTTTGAATTGGAAAGAGGAAATAGCAAAAGTCTTCCTAATACAATTACAACTTGTACCTCCAAATTCACCATACAGCATTTCTTTGACTTTCTGTCTAAAACATTGTGCTACAACAAGAAACAAGACGGAAGAAACTTGCTTTGAACTATCACTTACAGGTGAACTCTGATTATCTGATGATATGCACTAGCATCCCACTTTCTTTTCACTTTCTGAAGAGCCTAGAAGCTTGGCGGCCATGAAACTTTCCTTCAGAAGAGACACAAGCAGGTCTCAGAAGGCAAGGGAAGGGACAGACCAAGATGGGTGAGAGAGGGTGCTGCTGAGGTGCTGAGAGAGCCCAATTATCATGTGGGCCACCCTTTCAGCAGCACTGCTTCTGCTGAGGTATCACTTTGCAGAGCACCTCTCAGCTGCTGAGCTGAGACATGCAAAGTGTCAAAGTTTTCAGAAGGCGTTTGACACAGTCCCTCATGAAAGGCTCCTGAGAAAACTCCACAGTCAAGGAATAAGAGGGCAGGTCCTCTTGTGGATTAGGAACTGGTTGAAAACCAGGAAACAGTGAGTGGGAGTCAATGGGCAATTTTCACAATGGCGCTCTGGCATCACTACAGGGGGGGGGCGGAGCTGTAAGTGCTGCTGAAATCCGAGCCTCCCTTACACAGACGAACGAAGCAGCCCCGCCCCCTCACCCTCTCAGCCATTCAGGGAAGCCAAAACAACAGGCAGGGAGTCTCCAAGTGCAAGTGAGTCTCACCTCCAGTTTGATCCTAGTTCTTTCCATTTTAGGGAAATAGGTTACTTGGTTTTTGAGAGAATGTTTCTACAGAAAAAGCATACATGCTTCCAGGGGAACGTATTTAAAAAGGTCTGATACATTTGTTGTTCTGGTTCTTGGCAATGAGTATATGTGCCTCTTAAAATTAAATATATATATGCATAAATTCAAGAATATATGACAAGGAACCAGGAAGACCAGGAAACAGCGAGTGGGAGTCAATGGGCAATTTTCACAATGGCAAGAGGTGAAAAGCAGTGTGCCCCAAGGATCGGTCTTGGGACCGGTGCTTTTCAACTTGTTCATCAATGACCTGGAGTTGGGGATAAGCAGTGAGGTGGACAAGTTTGCGGATGACACTAAACTTTTCCGGGTGGTGAAGACCAGCAGGGATTGTGAAGAGCTCCAGAAGGATCTCTCCAAACTGGGAGAATGGGCAGCAAAATGGCAGATGCGCTTCAATGTAAGTAAGTGCAAAGTGATGCACATTGGGGCAAGAAACCAAAATTTCACATATACGCTAATGGGTTCAGAGTTGTCTGTGACGGATCAAGAGAGAGATCTTGGGGTGCTGGTGGACAGGTCGATGAAAGTGTCGACCCAGTGTGCGGCGGCTGTGAAGAAGGCCAATTCTATGCTCGGGATCATTAAAAAAGGGATTGAGAATAAAACGGCCAATATCATTATGCCTCTGTACAAATCGATGGTAAGGCCACATCTGGAGTATTGTGTCCAGTTCTGGTCACCACACCTCAAAAAGGATATAGTTGAATTGGAAAAGGTGCAGAAAAGAGCGACCAAAATGATTCATGGGCTGGAGCACCTCCCTTATGAGGAAAGGCTACAGCGTCTGGGGCTTTTCGGTCTAGAAAAAAGGTGCCTGAAGGGGGACATGATTGAGACATATAAATTTAGTGGTAGGCTTAAAAATTGTTTTAACCTTACCCTGTAACAGGATGCGATGAGATTTTCTCATTGGAAAAAGAGAAACAGATTGTTTTCAGCACGTTAAGGGCCAATGGTTATTCTACCTCACAGATAAGTAGATGTTGGGTGCAACAATATAACAAGGTTACAGCTACTAGGTTTGGCACCAAATGCAACATTGATTCTAAAAATATGACCACAAACAAAGAAACAGGAGACAAAGATGAGAAGGTTTGGGCTTGTCTGCCTTTTATTAAGGGGGTCATGGACAAAATTTCACGCATCCTGTTACAGGGTAAGGTTAAAACAATTTTTAAGCCTACCACTAAGATAGAACAGATGTTAAATAACCCAAAGGATAGGCGTCCTCCATTGTCCAATCCGGGAGTGTACAGGGTCCCTTGCTCGTGTGCAAGTACATTGGATTAACTAAAAGATCAATTGGAACCAGGATCAAGGAGCATGAGAGGTTGGTGAGATTGAATCATCCAGAACTGTCCTCCATAGCTGAGCACGCAATAAACACAGGTCATACAATATGTTTTGAAGATACCAGCTGCCTACAAATAGAAAATAAAGTTGGCACCTTACAATTCTTGGAGGCGATTGAAATTAGTAAAAGACCCGCCTCCAGTCTGATTAATAGACAACAGGACCTGAACTTTGTAAATAAGTCCTGGTTCCCTATATTACGGAATTCCAAGGTTGAGCAGAAACATCAGCAACTTGACAGCAAGAAAGAACAGGCTGCAGTAATAAAAACGGAGTATTGGAACACTAAGTTTTGATGGACTCTGCATTGGAACACCAAGTTTTGATGGACTCCTACTCCTGGGCAACCCCGCACTGATCTCCTGTGTTGCTAATTAATCATTTACGTGTCTGCTTTGTTCCCGCACTTTCTAGGATAAAGGAAGCTTAGTGCCTCTTCACAATGTAACATCTTCCAATCTTTCAGATTGGTTCCTCGAGAAGGTTTCCGGAAAGAAGGAAACAAAACGTTGGAGTGAGACTACTGGGCTGTGAGTTTTAAATAAATTTTCTGTCTGTCTTGTGAGCCCCAGGAACGGAAGACACAAGCAGAATTGATTTTTGTTTTTATTCTGGCTGTCCTGTTAGCTACTACATGGCTATTTTACCCGTAATTCCAAAATTGCTACAAGTAATTGCTAGCCATGAAAGTTTTTGAATCAAGAATAAATACTGTTAGTTATTTCTGGTGAATTGGTTGATAGCTGCTGTTTTTAATGATTCAATGTTTTGATTTATCATGAAGTGTTGTTATTTTATATAGGTTTGTGACTATCTTGTTACATGCTTTTAATACTGTGGAAAAAAAGCAAAACAGACCTTTACTGTGATAAATATGAGCTTATATGCATATATTTTTTTGCCCATATGGCTTCCATTCTTCAGAAGAGGCACTCAAAAGGCCCCTGCTGTGTTGATATTTGGACTAAAAAAAGAAAAAAAAAGAGGGCGTATGATTTACAGAACGCTAGCCGGTTTCAGAATATGCAGAATCACGAGATCTGGCAGTGTTAGACCTGGATATAACTGTTTTTATATTGTTTTTTTCCTGTTTTTGTAAACCGCCTTGGGTCCCTTTGGGGAGAAAGGTGGAATAAAAATATTGTAAATAAGTAAAATAAATAAAATAGATATGATTGGGCCAGACAGCTACAACCCTATGCAGTTTTGCCTAGGAATTAGTCATACTTGATACACTGGGATGTCGTCTTGAGTAAACATGTATAGGCGTGCACTCTATTATCTCCTTTATCCAGATTTTTTTTTATCCAACTCATGCAACACACTCCAAGATTGTCCAGTGAAGTAAGTCTTTAAATGAAATACAATAAGTTTCAAAATAGAAATAAGTGGCAGGAGAAGAAAACACTCCAATGAAGAAATTTAAAGTTGATTTTGTTATTGTTGTGGAGCCTTATTGGGATATGGCTATGAGGGCATAACTGTGTTGGGGTATAATAATGAGCCACTACACCACAAAATTTACCACTACACCACTGTGCATGATGCTCTGTTAACTAACATTCACTCTGATCTTAAATTGCCAGGTACCAACATTGCATGTTCATATCCGATTGCCCTTAGACTGTTGTTTTGGTCCTCTTCATTCACAAGCAAAACAGTCTAAAGCAATCAGACTAAAGCAAACCGTCTAAAGATGCTACAGAGATGGTGATTTTTCAAAGGTCTTGTTCTTTTTCAGTAACTAAATAAATGTAATCTTTTAAATGTAATCTTTTAAAATCAATTTTAGATGTTTTTATTCGTTTTGTTAATTGTTTTTTACTGTTTTTAAAAAGTAATTATCTATATGTAGTTTTTGTATTCTGTTTTGTTGTAAGACGCCTTGGGTCCCTTTGGGGAGAAAGGTGGGATAAAAATATTGTAAATAAATAAATAAAAATAAATAAATAAAATAAAGAACACACCTGTTAACAATGCAAAAATGTACCCTCAGGAAATAAGATACTGCTGTTAAAAGGGCACTAGAAATAGCCAGAGGAAGCTCCTAAAACTGCACTTATGCACACTTGCCTGAGAGTAAGTGTCATTGAACTCAGTAGAGTTTACTTCTTGGTAAAGATGCATAGAATTGGGCTGAAAGACACTTCCCCCCCCCCCCAGCTGTGTTATAAAAAAATCAGACATAGGCACAGAATCCAGGAGAATGTTTTTGTGTGCTTGCATGTTTGCCGAATTCTATTTGAAATTGACACATTTGGAGACATTCCTGATCTGATTTATACAGATCAGTCATGTACAACTGAAGAGACAGATGTTTTATTACGTCTGTTATTCATGTCTGTTCCTCCCGCACAAGAGGATACAACAATCAATGAGCCCAAATCTGATCACAGCTGAGCAGTTTCGATGTATCTGTGCTGTTGAAATACATGTGAGAATATTTAATTTCCAGCTGGAATGGTTTCCCACAGCTGTATTCTTAGCACACCTATCTTCAACTTTCCGAAAGGACCTTTACTGTGTTACATTGTCACTCCCTGGGTAATAAGGGTAAACCTGATACAGTCACACTGACACGTTCTGCACCAATTTCAGAATCTTTAAAGGGTCGGATGGTCTATATCTCATTAACACAGAGATAGAAAATTCCAGTCAGACAGATATGCATATTTTAAGCCCAATCAACCTTCCTAAATTTAAACTTGTTAAATGAGCAGACAAACATACCCTGCAACCTTAATAATGTCCCATTTGTCTTTTAAAAAGTGAGTGTTCTCAGGAGCTCAGCATTATCAGAATTTTATCTGCATGACAGATGGATTTGGAAGTTCTCTCTCAAAATAAAAACTTTAAAAAATGAACCAGAGCTCTTTTCTTTGTTGGGAGGAAGGCACATGACTATCCTACTTGTGCGATGGCGCTGTCCTTTGCATCCCACGGCAGCTCCAATTCTGTTTCTAAATTTTCCTCTTGTGTAATTCAGATGATCTGAGTTTTAATTTGATTTCTCATATTCATTATAACTCTATTCAGCAATCAGATAAGAGTGAGTGTTATGTATACTGAATATGTCTAAGTGAAACCATAATTAGGCTTCCCTTAGTAGTTGATCATGTTAAATACGCTGTTCAATTGTATCTCTTAGTTCTTACATAGTTTGTTGCTCAATAGTTGAATCTAGTACAATTACAGTGCTCCCGCTCCGCTGGCCTAAGATGTTGAAAAAGTGCCTGCCCGCTTCCTGGCCCCTCCCAACGCCCCTCTGTTGCCCAGCAGGTACTCACCTCTCCGCCATGGTGCTCCACCGTTCTGTGGCACCGGAGGAGCGGTGCAAGCCTCTCCGCTGGTGCCACTTACTCTTAGGGTGATGCAAACGTGCCTTACAGCATGTTTGCAACACCCTGGATCAGCGAAATAGTCACTCCGCCAGTCCAAGACTAGACAGGATTGTACCGTAATGTGCCATAAAGCACATCAGGTAACATAAAGTTGTGTCCTGAGTTTTAACCCTGTATTATTATCCTGACTCTTATTTCCAGGTATGGCCACAATGATTACTAGCAAATATCTTAGAATGAGGCTCTGTGAAACAAAGTCGAATGCACATATTACTTAATAAAATACATTATTTGACCTACTAGTTCCTTTTCGTTATAAAGAAATCTCATTGCTAGGTACATCATAAATGTATTTATGAGAGAAATAATTGGGTTCAGAGATTCTGATATATGCCTTCCTGATAACTAGTCATCTCAGCAATAAAATGAATTACTAAATAATTCTACTAACTACTAATTACTAACTACATGTGACATGCCATAATCTGCTAAATAACATTAAAATGATATCTATTGAACGTGGACACAATCAGTATAGCAGAATTGGTCCTTTTTCTGATTGGCAGTTAGCTACTACACATTCTATGCTATGGGATAAAAAAAATCGGCTGCTACAGAGCACGACTGTGAGAAATTAGATTTCATTTATGCAGCTCTATGGCATCTCTGCCAACTTGCTAAATATTACACTATCTTAAAAACTGCACTGAATTTTAATTATATTCAATCCTTGGGTAGAAATTTGCTCAATTAATGGCAGGCGCATGGTAGGAAACTCAAAGGGGTTGTATGGCGTCAAGGTGACCAGAACGTTAATTGTTCGTAAAATGAATTGTCAATATTTTTAAAGAATTGGTGTTTGTTTAGAAAATGACTGATATCCTATTTTCCTAGCAATCCCAGAATCCTCTAAGTCTTTTACTCATTGTATTTGCCAATAACTGATTTCATTTCTTCTTCTGAGAAGTATCTTAGAAACGTGAGTTTTTGAAAGGTGTGTCCAGGTAATTTCTCCCTCTTCTGCTGTTCACTTTTTATGTCACGTGCAACACCTACAGCAGTGCCAGGTTCAGCAGATAGCTAGTCAGGTGGGTCCTCAGATGGGCATGGGTCAGCCTGGCCAACTTCTGACACCACCCCTTCTGTGATAAATGCTGTGGTCAGTGGCGTCGCTGGAGGTGGGGCGGAATGCTAAGTTCTGCAGCGCTGTGGTTCCCCCCCCTCTTGATTTTTTTTTTGCTTGCTTTTCCTTATTCTTGGACACTTCTAACTCCCCAGAAGTTCCTGTGCAGGTTCATCAGTCTAAGTGCTGCTGGGACAAACTTCATCTAGCAGTCCTTGTCCTATCTTTTTTCCAGGCAGAGAGCATTTTGTCCCAGGTGGTCTGCCTCTGCTTGGTCTCTTTAGCATGGGATGAACCCACTTCAGCGGTACAGGAGCCATGAAGCCCCACAGTGGTAGTGGCAAGCCACTGAACCACTGTAGGTCAGCAGTAGGGCAGTTTGGAAGATGATTATTCAAAACAGGGAGCAGTCTGGGTCAGGAGGTGGCAAATCTTAGTGGCAGCAGCGCATGCTGAGATCCTGTTCCCCATTCCCAGCCTGGACCTACCCTCCAGATTCTCCTTGGATTTACACCAACAAAAGAGCTGGCATAGGTCCGAGGAGACCCATTGGAAGCCAGGGAGGTAAGTAAAAAATATTTTTACATGCCTCTCCAGGGCTGTCTGGTCGCACACAAATACCCCTCCGAGCATGCAGCACTCAGTCAGCGGTGCTGCATTGTCTGGGCTGGCAGAGGATAGGATTGGGTTGACTATGTGATTAATGGCAGGCGCATGGTAGGAAACTCAAAGGGGTTGTATGAAGTCAGGGTGAACTGTGCATATCTGGGATTATATTAGTACAAATATTGTAGTTTACCTACTACTAAAGCCATTAAACTTAAATATTTACTTAGTACTTACAGAAACTGCAGTAGTTCACATCCAAAACATATTTGAAATAACTGGCCATTTGAAAGCCGTTTAGATTAAGGAACACTGAGTCAATATACTTGATTTATATGGCAGTGATTAGAATAACTGGGTGATTTATGGCCAATACATGATATTGCCAGTACATGATATGGTGTATACCAATCCAATACATGATATGCTGCAGCAGTGGCGTGCACCAAAAATAAATAAATAAATCCATGTATGATTAGAGTTCTATTATTGCCTCAAGAGAACACAGAATATTAAAGACATTCCAGTACAAAGTGTTCTACAATACAATACAAAAAAAGAGAGACTAATCTCGCCAGGTGCATCATCACTACAAGGACACTTTTTCTGGGACAATGGCTCCTGCTGCAAGCTAACAGCACAATCCAATGCATGTCTACTCAGAAGTAAGTCCCATTGTGTTCAATGGGGTTTACATCCAGGACAGTGTGCATAGGATTGCAGCTCTAAACTATGGTTACCCTTGTAAATCCAGCAGACTGCAGAATATACCACTTAAGAAACAGCACACTTTATAGCACAACACATGAAATGTCTACTCTCCAATACCTGCACAGTATGTTATATATATGGGAAAATGGCAATATTTTGCCATTTACAAGATCCTTAAACATGTAATCTTGGAAATAAAATCCACATGATACAAATATCAAGGCAAGTTACCCAGTTATTCTAATCATAGTTGTGTCTGAAGGCAAGCATCATCACAACCAGTTGCTCAAGATCAGCATGTTTCAAATTTTGTGCACTCTTTCAATTAGAGGAATTTTAATGACAATATCCAATGTCACCAGGATTTCATAGTTGTAGTCAAGATCAGGATCCAGCTTGAATGCAGAGTGCATCCAGAACTTGCCAGAGAATTATTCTGTTCTGATTAGTTCAACACACCACATAAATGGAGAAATGCAAGTAGCAATTGACGATGGATCCTAGCAGAGGTGAAACTAGACTGGAGCAGAGGCAAGTAGTTCTGCAAGACTCCGTTACACCGGAGTCAGCGGCCCCTCCCCTTTCCTTGTTGGAGCCATTCCGGCAGCGACAGGGGAGTGTCCTGCGTGTTGCCATTGCCGCCAGAATGGCTCCAACAGCAAGGGGGAGGGGCCGCTGACTCCGGTGTAACGGAGTCTTGCAGAACTACTTGCCTCCACTCCAGTCTAGCTACGCCACTGGATCCTAGCGCTGGTTTCTCCCTGCCAGTCAGTAGCAATCCTTGTCTTCTGTCCACTTTGGCTATCAGACATTGACTAGCCAACCCCAGTCCCATACTTCCATGCCAGTAGACTACATCTGTGCCCAGTTCTCAATTGGCCTAGCAGTATTCTATCTTGTTTTCCCTTGCGGAATGGAGTCCCACACTGTCTCCTGTTTCAGGAACACTGTTTTGATTGATTCAAGAGACAGTTGAGTTTGAATGTCTCCTGCCACTTTGGTTTCAATTCTATGTTTTGGGAGATGTAAAATATATAACTTTTTAAAAAAATGGACAGAGCCTCCCCACCCTCCAGTCTACTCCAGAAATAATTCAGATTAAGCAGGTTGATTTCCAGGTGTTCTTTAGATACCCAAATTAACATACTCTCCACATTTGCTTTGGATTGGTTCTTAGACCTCGAGGGCTTGTGTACAAAACAGTTTGATTTGAAGCATGTTGAAGCCCACGGTTGTTAAATTAAAGCTGGCAGAAACTACAAGCCAAACTGCATGTAACAACATTAATCATGCAATTTGGCCCTACAAGGTATTTTTTTTAATGTAATGAGCAGATACATGGCCTCAAAATCTGGGTTGGGACCATGGCATGGGAGATGGGGACCTTAGTCCATCACTCTCACCACAGTCCGAACCAGGTTGGGCCCTCCTACGGCTGTCATTTTGCAACTGGCAACACTAATTCGGGCCTGAATGTTTCTTTTTTTCCCTTTCTTTTTCAGCCACATTAAGGACGAGTCATTCTTAGGCTATTAGTTCATTATGCAAAACATTGAATTGCATGTATACAGAAATTCTGGTGTATACATAAAGCACCATGTAAAACAGTAGAAAAACAATAGCTGGATCCTTACCTTGGAGGGCCTGAAGGGTACGTGTTTGTACAACAATGCAGAGCTGCAGGACCAGCTGTGGAGCACTTTCCAGAAATGTAGCAAGCAAATGCAGCATACTCACATCTGCATACTCATAAACCATCTTCCAATAAAAGCGCCATCTGTCATTATCTGCACTCCGTCGACTCCGGATGCCCAAGTATATAGTGTGGAAATACCTAAAAAGAATTTGAAAAATGAAATAAAAATTGCAAGGTATTTTAAAGGAAGGGAGTTTTTAGTATTATAAAGTCAGTATTATAAAGTTTTTAGTATTATAAAGTCAATCATTAATATATATAAATATGGTATATATGATTGTAAATATTTGCAATAAATGCACATTTCAGGTTTATGGGAAAAGGTGTAAAATTGCTTTCATATATTTGTGCTATACATAATTATCCAATCTAGAAAATATTAGTCAAGCACTGAAATCAACTTTGTAGAATACAGTAGAGTTGCCAAGTTTCAACTTGGAGATCTTTGTCTTCACAGTTTAAAGGGATATGGATGTTTAAAATGTAGATGAAGAGGATCGGCTATTTTACCTCCTGTCCTGTTCCTCCACTGGTCTCTTTTCCAATGCCGTAGCAAAGAGGGACTCCAGTTTTATGCCACAGCAAATTGTGAAGGAATACGGCAAGAAGTACAATAATTGCATCTTCTCTCACTGTCTCAAACTGAAAAGAGACAGGCAGGATCTCTTTGTGTTTTGACAACTATAACAAATAAGTAGTTCAGTCTCAATAATTTCAGTGGGATAGTTTCAGCTAATAGTATCTAGATTTTCTGAAAAAATGTTGTAGTATAAAAAGCAAAAGTGAGAGAAAAGACAATTCTGAAACCGTAGATAATTCTACTGTTTCAACTAATGAAGAAATAGAGGACCTGATTATAATTAAGCAAGATCCTCACACAAATAATATAATACAGTACTTTCTCCTCCAATTTAGGAGTATGATAGTTGTCTGATGAGGATAAGCAAAGTATAGATTCAAGAATTTCACTTAAAGCAGTAAGGGCCCAATCCTATCCAACCTTCCAGCACTGATGCAGCCATGCCAACGGGGCGTGCACTGCATCCTCTGGTGGTGGGGCAGTCATGAAGGCCTCCTCAAGGTAAGGGAACATTTGTTCCCTTACCTTGGGGCTGCTTTGCGGTTGCATTGGTGCTGGAAAGTTGGATAGGACTGGACCCTGCGATTGCAATCCTATATATGCTTACAGGAGAGTATATAAGTAACTCAATGAAAAGAATATAATCAGAATATTTTAGTAAATCAGCTAAGTAAAACAATCACAGCGCAGTCCTGTCTAATTTTAGACCGGTGGAGCAATCGTTCCACCAGTGTGTTGCAAATGTGCCAGAAAACACATGAGTAAGTGTTGGCGGTGAAGAGGCCTGCGCTGCTCAGCCGGCACTGCAGAACTGTGGAGTGCTGCGGTGGAGAGGCGATTCCCCACGGTGCAGCAGAGGGGAGGGGGCATTCCAGGGGCCCAGATTGTGCCTGGGAGGGATCAGTGGTGGTATGCTCCGCCAAATCTCATCCCCCTTCCCAGGCCTGGCCAGTGTTACATGGCCGGCTTGAATGTATGTGTAGTGGAAGAAGATCCAGCAGACTGGCAGGAGCCAAGTGTGGTGTCAGCAGTGGACCCTTGTTGACAGATCCAGGCAGCAAGGACTTAACAGATGAAGACTTGGACTTTTGACAGGACTTTGACAGGCCTGGGCAGCAAGGGGTCAACACCCAGGACTGCGTGGGTGGAGGCACACCTACCGCCCACGCAGGGTGTGCCCCCCAGGTGTAATTAGGGTGTGCCCCCCCAAGACAATAATTAGGGCTTTAGGACTTTGGATTGCAGCCCCCAGCTGTAATCCATGATGGACTAATGAAGACAAAGGAGTATAAAAGCAGCAGCAGTAGGAGCAGGAAGGAGCCTCGCCAGCTCACCATGGGGATATGCTGCCAGATTTCCGAGCGACGACAGGACGCTGCTGCCTAGGACCAGGAGGAGGACTGCACGTTGGACTTCTGGAAGGATGACGGCCAGCTGGAGGACGCTGAGCCGACAGGGAAAGGAAGAAGCCAGCCTGCTGCCTGCCTGGACCGGACGCCAGCTGAAAGAGCCCGGGTTTGAGAGTGACTTGTTGGAAGAAGGAAGACAGCAGGGGCTGTCTCTTTCTGTGGACTGAGTCACAAAGGGATTGCTTGGATTTTTGGGAGATAGACTGTTTCAGTTTAGCAGAAGGGTTTCTGCTTTGGGATAATTTATGGTGTTAGGGAGATAAGGGTTGCTGTAAAGCAATAGATTTTGGTTAATTGTCCAGAGGAGTTCAGCTTTCGTTTTTACACACAGCTTTGTGGCTATTTGAGAAGGAAGAGGTGTTTTTCAGTCAAAGCGGGCATTTAAAAGGGAACAAACTTGCTCCTAGAAGGAGAAGTTGGGTTGAATCATTTGGGGTCCCCAGAGTGGCGTGCTTCCCAAGCAGACAATATGCTAGCAAAATAGCTGGCACACATTCGAGTAGACCCAATGGGGTGGCTGGGACTCTACTTGGGGTAAAGGGACAGCTATTCTATAATCTTGTGTACTAACACTTCTATGCTTTACTATGTTTCTATGATCTTATATTCTCACTTAGTAAGCTTGATACAAACTTGGAATATGATTTTTTAAAATTTATCAATGAGGATAAATTAATTGTGCCATACTGACTAATCAAGACTGTATTCACACCTTGAAAGGTTAAAAAAAATCTATCTTGTTTGGAAATCAACCATAATAAAAATTCAGACTCTGAGAATTGATGGAATTCATGGGGTCTGTACATTTTTTTTTAAGATCATTCAATTCCTTCCTGCTTTCAGAATGCATTGGCAAATATTCAACAACTGATGCTTGCAATGATGTGGCACAAGCTGATTCCTGCATATGACCAGATGGCTCAGACTAGCAGCTGGCAAATAGTTTTCCAAGTAGCTACTATGTGCCCACTGCATGAGAGAGTTCCAACCTAAATAGGTTGGAAGAAGGCCCGTTTCTTTAAATGTGGGTCTTCTCGAACAACAGTCAAGAGCAAAGGGCCCAACTTGGTGCAAATGTGGAGTATGAATAGTGGGTGCTGTAGCCATCCTCTCATTCGGCTGCTTCTCTCCCTGCTGCTCCTTCCCAGATACGTTTCTCCTAATTGAGCTTATTTCTGGTCTCAGAGCTTAGCAGTGTGAAAAGTGAAGATGGACGGCAAGAAGTCAGCCAGAGGTTTGTCATTCAACACCTCTACTAAAGTCTGTGCTTTGACTATAACACTGTCTCCAACTCTTTTTATATTATATAACTGGTGAAAATGAAGACATCTATCCAATATACACAGTGATAAGATGAGAACCTGTTTTATATTCTGCACATCAAAGGAATCGCATACTATGATCATGTGCTTAACCTAAGCAGTCTTCATAAAGATACACATGGTTCATTTGCATTCCTTGAAAAAAAAATGGAAATGTACTGATTTCATGCTTCATACTGTCTAATATTTCTAACAATTACCCAACTCAGGAGAGGGCATATTCTTATATTATATAATGCACTGAAACATTTATGAAAAGATCGAAAGTCACTAATGGCTGGTTACAGATACAGGAGACATTTATTCTGATGTCTAATTTGCTTCCTGTATCAAACAGTACATTAAACAATTTAGCTGCACCATAAACAGTCATTCTTCCTACCATCTAATAAGTACAGAGAATAAAAATTTCTACAGCTGGGGTTTAAACATAAAAAGTAAAATAAACAGCAATTCAGGTAAGTGGCTGTTTTTTGGTGTGTGTGTTTTTTACTGTTGCTTAGCTACTAGAGAAAACCACTATATTTTTAGCTCAAGAGAAGTGATTGTTAAATAATGATAAATTGTCCTATTTTGTTTATGAAGTACTTGCTTATTAGTCGTATCTCAACATGAAAGTGAGGGGGATACTACTGTACTTTGTTTCGTTATTGGGAACACACACACACACACACACACACACACACACACACACACACTTATTTTGTAAATATGGTTATTTACAAAACCTGAATATATTGGTTTTAGAGAACCAATTCTGATTGCTACTTTGAACTAAAAAAACAATTATAATCCTATCGAGACTGGTTCTGATAAAGGCGTTAATTTTAATGTGTTGACTTTAAATAGAAAATGGAACTATTAATATGTTCTGCAATGAACACTCACCCAGTATTTGAATGCAATGTGTACACGTACAGAAGCAGTGAGAGGTTGTTGGAGGCCCTGGGGCAAAACCCTGCAGTGGGTCCCCCACGATGCTCTCGCCTTTCCCCCACTGGTGCATTTCAGTATTGAAAATACTATTCAGGAGTTACCTGAATAGTAACTAGGTAACCAGAGCCAGGTGGGTGCTGTGATGGACATGGGCCTTTGCCCAACGTTGCTAAACTCTGACTCCACCCCTGTATAGAAATATGATGCATACACAATTTAAAAATACACATACACGATATACCAGTGCCTCCCAGAGGAATTTTAGCAGGGGGCATGAAGTTTCTCTTGGGCCCCTTCCCAAAGGAGGAGGGGGCAAGATGGGGCAGGGGAGGGCAGCAACAGCTGGCAAAGTCTCTGGAGCCCAGGTTTACCAGGCTTCCCGATGTGGCATCCAGGTCTACCTGCCTGGTAGAGCTGGCTTTCCGGTTGGCCCAGCCACTGTTTTTCACTCTCCATGAGGCCAGCTGAGATCCCAGGAAATTTCTGGGGGCCCTCCTTTGGCTCCTGGGCCCTCTTTTTGACCCTGGGCCCGGGTACAATTTACCCTCTATACTCCCCTCTTATGGGCCCTGCTATACATATACAAATAAAATGGTATCTTGCGCCCTCCAATGTCTTTACTCTTTCTCTCATGCTGCCCATTATGACTGGAATTGCCTCCTGTAACTCCTCTCTTACTTTTTCATATCCCTTCATAAAACCCACTTTTTTCATAAGGCAATGTTTCAGCACAATGTTTAAGTCCACTCTGTCTACCATAACTAAACATATGAGAAACTTAACTGAAATAACAGCATATTATTCTCTGCCTCCATTTCTTTCCCCCTTCCTCTGGTTTTTTGCCCTGTGTCTATCTAGATCAGGGGTATCAAACACACAGTCCAAAGAAATTATTAATCCAGCCCACATGATCAGGCTTACCAGATCACCGACCGGGACACTCCGTTTTGCCCTTAAGGGGCAGGGCGGGGTGATAGGAGCCAGAGTGCGCTCTGGCTCCTATCGCCCCGCCCCTTAAGGGCAAAACGGAGTGTCCCAGTCAGCGATCTGGTAAGCCTGCACATGATGATGAGTGGGTGGGAGAAAATCCAAGAGGGAGAGCACTATGGCAAAATGGGGGGTGGGGGGGATACACATCCATGACATTTCACACCCTTCGTTGTCTCAATCAGAGAGGGCAGATGGAGGAAGCAGACTGGGGCAGTCCATCCATACCTATTGTAAACTGAAAGTGAAAAGCCTCAGTGAACAGCCACTGCACTCAGGGATCATTTGCTTTTGTCTGTACTGCAATCAGAGGCCTGGTGGCCAAAGTCTGACCATGGACAAGCCACAGGAGAAGGAGGAGAATGTCAGTGCTGTCACGTCAGGGTAGGCTTACCAGATCTCCAACCGGGACAGAGTGCTAGCCCTTTAGGAGAAGGAATGTGGGCAGGTGTAGCTTGTTAAACCCTTCGAGCACAATCCTAGGCATGTCTACTCAGAAGCAAGCCCCACTGAACAAATAATCTTTGTGATTATTTTTACAATACTAAAAATAGAACCCAACCTGCAATGAGCGCCATGAATCCTATTCGGATCGGTGTATGAAATGAGCTTGACATCCCTGATCTAGATTGTGAGACAGTTGACAAGATTAGATTCCATAATAGGTATTTCACATCTATAGAGAAAAATATCCTGATTTTGTTTTAGATAGAATTTTCAAGTGTAATAAAGGTAGACTGCTAAAAAAAAGGGTGTGTGTGTATCCCAAGAAGTCTGTTAGGGAGCTTGCAGAAGCCAACTTCCCCTTGCCCATCAGAACACACACTCCCTCCCTCCCTCCCTGGAAAACGTGTGATGACTGGGAGACCATTTGAAACAGAACTGTATTGGAGATGAAGGATTGTAGGGGTAAGGGGAGATCAGCAAAAAAAACAATCTTTCTCTCTTGCACATGGAAGTGCCTTCCACCTGCACAAGAGGCAGAAGATACAACCCCATACACATCTGCCACTCTTGCAGCTGTGTAATACACTTTCATGAGTAGTAGAGCTACCCATTGTCTGTACCAGGTACTGGCAATAGGATGCAGAGAAGCTTTAAAATCCGATTACATCTTTTAGCTTTTTTGTTATGACTATGCATGTAGGGGCTGGAAGATGGACCTCTGTAACCCCCCCCCCCCCGCAGGCTTGTAAATAATTAGTACGAGAGGTACAAGAGCTCCTACTCCATCTTTATGAGGCTGCATAAAACCTTCTTGTCCGGCTACTCTTGACTGCTGCTTTTTGTTGCTGCTTGAACTGACTATGCTGTGATATATTATTTTGACAATTAACTATTTGTTTTTGTTACTGTTATGAAGTTGTCAGCTGCCCTGGGACTATGGTGAAGGGTAGGCTGTAGCTGTAAATAATAAATAAATTCTTTTCTCACATATTTGTTGTAATTATTTCATTTGTTTTACTTCACTAGCGATTCATATTCTTAGTTTTTTTTTAATTACTCAAGAGAAAACAGATGTCCAAAAGTCTGGTGGCAAATTTACTAAATAGAACACTAACTAATAAGAGCAATATGCTGAACCTAGTAGGGGATTGATATTTTATCCAAATAGTCTAGAAACAGGCAAGCAGCTGCAGGGGTAGTTGTTCTTGGAGCTATGTACAAGAATGCCTCCTGCAATTCCTCCTACTATCCCACAGCTGTCAGTCTTCCTTTACAAAAACGTTCCTTCCCTACTTTTTAGAGCTTATGGGAACTGAATAATGGAAAAGGGTTTATCAATACTGTGTCTGAAAGGTTAGGTCACATCATTCCACTCTGCTCTGCTCCACAGCTGATTAATCAAGGAAAAACTGTGAACATGGACTTGAACAGTGAATCATCTTCTTTTGTGAGTTTTATAAATAAGTACAGCAAGTCTTCACTTAAAGTCACTTTGTTTAAAGTCATTTCATTTAAAGTTGATGGGGAAATGCCATGGGAATGTTTACATTTATCAATTTGCCTATGGTAAAATTGGTTTCATAGGTCGTTTTGCTTAAAGTTGCAGTTTCCAAAAAGAACCCATTGACAACTTTAAGTGAAGACTTTCTGTACTTATAAATCTTATATATCTTCTTTTGCCTTTATGCTTCCCAGAGGCATTGCCAGCCCATGGCCAAGATGATGTCGTGACACTTTGCGTCACCCCCGCGTCATTAAGTTACCCTGCGCCTGCACAGCACCCTTCACCTCCGGAATGGTGCAACACACACACACCCCAGCGGAGACTGTGAAAAACTGCCAGAAAGCCATGGGGGGGCACCCCACCCCACCACCAGCTATGCTACTGATGCTTCCTTTAGGGCAAATTGTCTCTATAAATAGCAGCATGCCAATAACCATTCATGATTCAATAGGTTTTATTCCCCAATCTCCCGCCACTGGTGTCGATGCAGCTGCGCCGTGGAGGTGCACAGTGTATCCAGTGGTGGGGAGGAAATCAGGAGGCCTCCTCAAGGTAACTTTTGTTTCCTTACCTCCAGGTAAGCCCCCTAATGGCCTATGGGTCTCTTCAGACCTATACCAGCCCTGTAGCTGGCATATGTTCAAGGAGAGTAAGGAGGAGAGGCAGGCTGAAATGAGGGGGATAGGATCTAGTGTGTCTGTTTGCCGTTGAGAACTATCCCCGCTAGCCTGCTCTCCACCTCCTGCCCTCCCCCCAATCTGCCCAGAAATTTTCCCTCCCAAAACGCCCCCTGCACCAACTTACTGGCACCAGTCTGGCCACATGGCTCCAATGCTGCTGCTGCTTTGTGATGGCGACTTACACTAGCCTAGCGGCAGTGCACTCCATGACACATCGCGGAATGCTGTCCCACTGTCGTAAAATGGGAGATAGGATTGAACTATACATGTATGTGCTCACAGGAAAGGTTTTCATTGTGACTTCTTAGTTTCATGTGTTATTAAACACTTCTGCAATATCCATGACTGGAATTAGAAGACTGAACTATGTGGGTCATGGTCTCAAAGTCTAATTTAAAAAGACAGATTTAGAAAGATATTTTGCTCAAGTCCTGGTCAGCCCCCTAGGTTGGTAAAGACTGTGGAATTAGCAGGCAATGTCAGGCAGAAAATGTATTTACGAAATAGATCACCTTTCTAATAGGGGACAAGTTTTTTTATACATTATGTAGAAATACATAAACAAAGTATTATTACTAAGAATATTTATATACTGTCTTTTTAAAAAAAGTAGTTTACAAGGCAGTTTACTAGCAAAATAAATCAATAAAAGTTCTCTAATATGGTGAACCAAATGCTTTACAATTCTTATCTCATTTATCACTTTAATATTACAGCAGCCTTCACAAAACATTTATTTCCTAATTATTCACTTCATTGCAAATTCTACTGCAGATGTGGCTACAATACATATAGTGCAACGTTTGAGAAATGTGTACAGGATTAGGCTGCACTTTTGATTTTAAGTATTGTAACTGTCTTTACCCAAGGCAGATGTAGCATACAACTTACTCCTGTTGAAGATTCTTAGTTTGCAACCCCAGATTGGTATCTATTTAAATACAGTATGCAGTATACTTCTTTGGAATAAAATAGCATAGGTTTATTGTTTGAAAACAAGGGTAAATCAAGCAGAAGCCTGAAAAAATGCAGAAAGGTTTATTGTAATTGGCTATCCCAGAGTGGATAAACCTGGCTAATTCTAGCCTGCAAACAGCCTGGAAGATCCTACCTAGGTGCCCAGATAAATTATCAGAATTCTTCACATGATGCCTCTGTTTGGCTGTACTCTTTCACACTGCAGTTGATAAGATCCTGTGGTTGAATGTTACCCAAAGAAACACCATGAAGAATCAGCATGTCGGCGAGAGGCCTTTTTATATTTGTGGAGAGTTATATATTGAGTTCATTCATATGCTGCAGTCCAGAAACAGAAACATCACATGACACTCCTGAGGGCATAACTTCTCTCTGATTTTCTGGATATTTGCTGAGCATATCTTTGGGGAGTGAATCAGGTGCTGATCCACCAGCTGAAACCAGGAGTGACTATATGCCTGCACTTATAGGCCAGGGCCAAGACTTAGACATGATACACTGATGCAGGTCAAAGCCAGGTATCATCAACCAGTTTCAGCATACCAGGCTTGGACCAGTTATAGTGAAACAAAACCATTGCTGCTACCAACAACCAAGAAGGGAGAGTGAGCTAAATATATTCCATATTTATAAATTCAATTAAACTGCTGTCATTTCAACAAATACAGTGGGCCACTGTGAAAATCTTAAAAAAAGAAAATAAGGTTAAAAATAGAATTCCCTATCTTTTCGCTGGCAAACCGCTCTGTTTGCAGGGCTGTAGACAGTAAAATCGTGCTCCCACAGCCTCTTCCAGGTTGCTCAACTTCCCCCCTCACTTCCCCAAGAGGTCACCCCAGAATGCATTGAGGCGAGCCTGGGGAAGTCGAGGGACCGGGAAGAGGCTGTAGGAGCTCTTTTTTAAATGTGTTCACAATGGTCCCTGTATCCATGCTAAAGCAATTTCGCTTTACATGGATTTCAGTATCCGTGGAACCCCCCGCAGATACCGAGGTCCAAATGTACTAACCCCTCCCATCCTTTACCAACTTAACTTCTAAAGCCAGTTCAAATAGAAAGCCGCGCAAAGCTTCAAAAAGATGCTCAAGAAGAAACTATTCCATAGTAAAGCCACAAAATTGTTTTCCATAGGCCCTCCAACAAGGGTGCTTTTGGTTGATCTTAGGGATTGTAAAGGGAATAGTGGAACAGATGGTCTCAGAGCAAATTCACACAGATACACTCATTATATGATGACTGTTGCTTCAAGTGCTGACCTGCATGGGTAAATGAGTCATCATCAATCAAGCATCACATACAATTTAAATATCACACTCTCTCTCATATCAAAACAGAATGCTTTTCAATTGAGAGCTTACAGTCAGCTTCAAGATGCCAAATGCTGAAAATCAAGTAATGAGAAACCCCCATGTCTCATACCCAAGTATTTACAGCCCCCTTTCACAGCCTCTATTTATTTGTCTGACAAAGAAATTTACAAATATTATTCTTTTCATTCCCAGTTTCCATCACCAAATCTTCCAAGGAGCCCAGTCAGTATCTTACACACACTTGCATCTTCCTTCAGGGCATGGAAAATCATTGGAACATGGACCTTATCTATGGGAAGGTCTTCTCATTTTCCTGAAAGTCAGTGATTTACCTTGAAATCCACACCTCCTTCTGCAATGTATTGCTTTACATAAGAACATACCTGGACACAGGTATCTTGTTGTCTTGTGTACTCCCTGAGGCATCTGGTGGGGCCACTGTGTGATACAGGAAGCTGGACTAGATGGGCCTTTGGCCTGATCCAGCAGAGCTCTTCTTATTTTCTTATGTTCATGAATCTATCCAAACCCTTTTAAAGGCATCTAGGCCAGGTGCCATCACCACATCCTTTCAGCTGTCTTCTCCATTTCTGCTGGAAGGACAGAGCACTGCCTTCTGTCATATTAACTAACTTTGTCTTTCCAGTCCAGCCTTGCTGTCCTCTCTCTTTGTTTCTTGTTACTTCCTGCCTTCATTATCCCCCTTTTACAGTTGGAATTATACTCATTCTTGCCTGAGATGGCAAGCAAGTGGGGTTCCTTTAAACAAAGATTGTTGATGGGACCGGATGTTTTTCCGGATGTTCTTGATCAACATTAGTTTCAGCTCAGTTTGAGCCTGGAGAACAATTGTCATTGCATGTCTCCAGGTAGCTTGCTACTTCAGTTACAGGCTTCCATTAATTTCCAGGGCAAAATGCATGAAACACAATGCACAGTCTCAGAGCTATTAAGATTTATTCCCTCTTGATTTTGTTGCTCATCCAAGCAATATTTAGCTAGTATTTTTCAGAGCCACAACTAATTTCTTGTTATGGAACTTTGCACACAAAATAAACAAAGCTATAAAATATATGGAGAAGAATATTTGAAGTATTCTTCAGATATAAACAACTTTTGCAAGTAGGTTCATATATTAATTCAGAACTGCTAGGAAAAGAGTTGTAGCAATTCTAAATAAATGACTTAACACAAACTAGAAAAAGTCAAGGAATTAACTGATATCCCCCCAACCCCCCCCCCCAAGAAAGAATATATAAGTAAAGGCAACACTAAACACTAAATTGTCCAAGGGTGAACTGTGGAGTTTGGAAGTGCAGAGCATAAACCAGAAGTAGGGCTGCACTCGGAAGGGAAATACCTGGAGAATGAAAGGTTCTATATATGAATAGAACAATATTGTAAAGACCCATATCTGGTCTAGGATAGCCTGTCTATATAAACCACCATGAATAAATCTGAGGAGAAATCTGATGATGAGAAAGGTGGTATACAGACATAAAAATAAATAAATAAATGCCATTTTCTTCTTTCCAGGATTTCTAGAATAAGCAAGGCCTAATGACTTCAGAGTGGATTCAGTGGATTCTTTGAGCAAGCAGAAGGCACACAGAAGGGGACCCCAATTTCTGCCAGTTCCCTCTTTCTAGTGCAGGCTGCTTTATCCCTAAAGTGTGGTTCTAGGGGCTCTCCTGACTTCCAGGAGTACCTTTCTATGGGGCACAGGAGTGGCAGTGGGAGTAAAGTGGTGGGAAAGCCCCATTGTGTGAGCAATGTTCCATTTGTGCTTCTCTGTGAGGATTCAACTCTTCATACAATCTGATGAGGACGTTTCTTGCTTAGATATTTATGTTTAAATTTCACGACTATCAATGAGGTTTTGCTCTTATGAAATACTGTATTGCTGTTTGAAAATATATGTTTGCCTCCGACAGACACAGATATCCTAATCCAGAGGTTTACTTCAGGTTTATAATGGTCATACAAATAAGCACTACATGCAAAAGCTTTTCCATTCACGTCAGTGGAGGGCTATCCCTCTACACATAAAAATGCTGCACCTTCCATTGAAGTAAATGAGCAGCTCACCATTAGCAATATTTTAATTTAGGGTTCAAAAAATGTGAAAGCCTCTTTTTGTAGATGCCCCCAATTAAAATATCATTTAGAATATTAGTAGTAGTACTAGTACTAATAATGATGATGATAATTACAATTTATCAACTCAGCTCTTCAATCTAATTTGCATTTGATTCAACCCTGAACAGGGATGGCCACAGCTTTTGGAGGGCCCTGGGGCATAAACCCTGTGAGGGTCCCCCCAACTACATACTCCTCCATGCTTTGAAAAGTGTATGTGCACACCAGCTACTCTCCCCCATCATGCCCAAGAAACAAGCAATGGACAGACACAACCCCTCTTTCATGCCTCCAGCCACAGCTACAGTGGTGGCAGTGAAGGGGAGCTCTCACCTGCCCCCTGCCTGCTTTGGCTTTCCCACTGGACACAAGGCCAGGAAAGGAAATGTGGTAGTGGATGGGCAACAGTTCACTGCTGCCACTGCTGCTGCTATAAGTTATGGGTGGCAGGGTGAAGAACTTGTGTTCATTGCTGCCACGTGTTCGCCATTGCTTCCTCAGTGGGCCCTGGCTGAATTATAGGGTGATGGTGAGAAGCAGCCCTAGCAGCAGATGGCAAGCATCCCCACGGACATTGGATTCACTGGTCAGTGGAGGTGATCTGCAGCAGCAGTGTACCTTTGCTGCCTCAGGGATGGATTGGCCAGGCATGGGTGAGCTGAGCCCTTGCCTGGGCATGGGCCCCCAGCACATGTTCAAGCAGGCCCCTCTTGTGGAGCCACCTCTGCTCTTAAGGGTCTTTCAGTGAGCAACAGAATAGCTATTTTGCATCATCCATTAATTCCAATGAGACCTTAATACTACAGCTACTGCATAACATTTATTTACCGGCAATACCAGTGTGTGCTTGTAGGGACTACTGAAATAAATGGAGGCTGCTTAGTAGTAATGTTGGGATTTAAGTCTACAGTATCGTGTAGCATAGTTGTTTCAGGCATGAATAATTTTTTTCCTACAGGGTCCAATTCCAAGATAAAGTAAACCTTCCAGGATGACCCACTAGGGTTCAACTTTGAGACACTTTGGGAATATTTGGTACAAATTACCAAAAAAAGAATCCTCTCCCCACTATAATACATATGTGTTTCCCTTCTCTCACATTCCTGATGGTGTTGTTTTTTTCTTCTTCGTCATTTCTCCCCAGAACATTCACCTCAAAAAGGATATAGCTGAATTGGAAAAGGTGCAGAAAAGAGCGACCAGAATGATTTGTGGGCTGGAGCACCTCCCTTATGAGGAAAGGCTACAGCATCTGGGGCTTTTCAGCCTAGAAAAAAGGCGCTTGAAGGGGGACATGATTGAGACTTATAAAATTATGCATGGGATGGAGAGAGTGGATAGAGGGAAATTCTTCTCCCTCTCGCACAACACCAGAACCAGGGGACATGCACTAAAATTGAGTGGAGGGAGAGTTAGAACGGACAAAAGAAAATATTTCTTTACCCAGCGTGTAATTCATCTGTGGAACTCCTTGCCACAGGATGTGGTGATGGCACCTGGCCTAGATGCCTTTAAAAGGGGTTTGGACAGATTCATGGAGGAAAAGACCATCACAGGTTACAAGCCATAAGCAACCTCCTGGTTTTAGAAGTGGGTTTTCTCTGTGCCAGGTGCAAGGGAGTGTCAAAGGGAAATAGGTTATCTTGTTGTCTTGTGCTCCCTGAGGCATCTGGTGGGGCCACTGTGTGATACAGGAAGCTGAACTAGATGGGTTTTTGGCCTGATCCAGCAGGGCTTTTCTTATGTTCTTATGCTCTGGGAGGAATTTCCAAGGCTTAACATTAGCAAAACAATTGCTGTATTGCATTTGTGTCCAAGCATGCACATCAACATCATATTCCCAGAATTCAAAGCAAGTCATTTGGTGTTGGGAATTCTTATTTCATTTGTTCAGATTAAAAGGTCAGCATTATTTTACCAGCTTTTTAATTTTTGTTATACTTAAAATGTCATCCTTGGGTGACATTTGTGGTTTCAACATTCCCTTTTCTGTTTCTATGTCTGATAAGGTATTTTATGCATAAGGAATTCTAATTATGTTTAAGCATGGGTGCGGGTCTTTGTAAAACACCATATTTAAGAGGATGAAGGTCTTTTTCAAACATGCATACAGTAGGACCTCGGTATCTTTTTTTATTTTTAAAGGCATTTTTAAAGTATTTGTGAGCATCCGTGTTGAGACAAATCTTCGAATGCTGAAATTGTGGATATAGAGGTCTGACTGTACCTCAAACCATGCTGATTTTTTTTTTTAAATGACTAGATGCATCAAAATGCAATGGCGATGCTTATTGGAATGCACAATCCACTGAAAACTAGAATATATTTTTCCTGATTCTTGAAGCATATTTTTTCTATCTGCCATCTTCTTGAACTGTTGGCATTTATATATTAATATTTTGATGATATAACATGCGACATAGTTGATTTGATTATACTCATTGCAAGTATTTAAACTAACCACATTAAATTATCTTCTGAATTCTGAAACAGCTGCAACAGATGAGATCATGCTAGTCTTAGAAGTTTGTCTATTAAAAGCCATCTTAGTGTCTATTGTTTGAACAGATTAGAGACCCAATCCTATCCCCCACCAGTTTACACTATGCAGCCGCACTGCCAGAGTGAGCGCTGCATGCAATGGTGCATGGGGCAGTGTGTGTGTGTGTGTGTGTGTGTGTGTGTGTGTGTGTGTGTGTGAGCGCGCGCGCGCACAATCAGACAACCCAGGAGAGGTAAGTAAAAATAGTTTTTACTTACTTCTCTGGAGGCTGCTTGGTCATCAGTGGGTCTCCTTGGACCTATATCAGCTCTTTTGCTGGCATGTCTTAGGAGAGTCAGGGACTGGGCTAGGAAGAGGCACAGGATCTTGGTTTGCACTGCTGCCATTATGATTTTCCCACTCCTGCCTGTCCCAAGCCTCCTGATCCTCCCTGAACCACTCTCTACCTGCCCCTATCACCACAATACCTGCTATGGTGAGTGTCTGGGATCCACTGGGAGGCACACAGAGACTCCGACCATTTGCGCCAGCAGATCTAGTATTCAGAACAGTAGCATACCTTTCACACTACTGTAACAGGACTTACAGCCAGGACCTGCATTGGATTGGGCCATAGGTTTTGTAAATGTTGACAGCAGCCAAGCCTTCATTTTCTGGTCCATATAATAAGGGCTAGCCCATCCTTGAGGCCAAATAAAGAAGTTGCCTCAGGCAGCAGATTGATGGGGGTGCCCATCTTTGTCCACCTACTTCCCACCATTGCTCCTTCTTCTCCTTCCACTTCCTGGATTGTAAAAAGAAGAGGGTGACAGACAGGAAGAGGACATGTGGAGGGGAGGAGCATGCTGAGCTAGAACATTAGAGAGCGAGAGGAGCAGAGGCTGGCACATCATCGAGTAAGGGGGAGCAGCATTTGGCATGTTACCTCGGGCATCAGGAGGTCTTGGGCCAACCCTGCATGAAATGATACAGCCTGGATGCAACTACGGTATATCAGTAAAACAAAGTGTTTCTGCTGTTATGGATATGAAAAATACTGGGAGGAGAAAAGGAAGGGGAGTCTATTGCACTAGAAAAAAGCCCAACCCTGACAATGCCAAAATAAGCTTCATCATCAGACCCAGCTTTGGAGGGCCCACACATGTAGGAGGAGGCCCACCATAAGACACTCTTCAAGGTCCCCTCACGACTTGGAGATAGCCCTGGAAAAGTGTCCACAGCTCACTCTTCTGCAACCTCAAGATAGATGGGGAGATTAAATACGCTGGCCCTCTCCTCCTCCTTCCCGACTCCCTGGCATTGAACCTCTTCATCCATATTTCCAAAACAGACATTGTGAAGGTCTCCTAGCTATCACAACAAATCCTGGGTTGACTGTGGGGCTAGCTGCATACCTTTCACCAAGGCAATAGGGCTCTGGCAGCCAATGAACTGCTGACCAAGCAAGCAGCAGCCAAGAATGGGGCTCCCTGAACCAGTTTCATCCCCATGGTGTATGTGCATGGGTTCTTCTCATCTCTTAACGGACCTAATGGGACGATGGCCCTGCCTCTACCAACCATGCAGAAACTGGATACTCCCAGAGACCCATCAGTAAGTATGGACCTTCTCTGACAGATCTTCACACATGCCTTCTGCCAAGTGAGCTGAAGAGCTGGATGGGTATTCTGTTGAAATGTCTACCCTTCATTCCCTTTGTGTCCCTCCTTGACATAAGCATGGTTGTTACAGGCTGGGTGCATATGACATGTGAGAAATCAAACACCCATTGCTAGGGGATCCAGGAGTATTACTAGGCTTGTGCTGGGTATGCAATAATGGTTGACGTTGAGGGTGCTGTGGTGTCTCTGTGTCCCGGTGGGTTGTCCCATGTCTATATACATATGATGGGGTGATGTTGTGTATCACACTGTCAAACCTCCATTAACATGTATGAGTGTTCCCTTTGACATATGGTTGGTGTAGGGTCACTGCCATAATTGGTGTGTGACTGGTATTGCTATGGACACTCAGGGTCCATACAGTCCATACACAACAGTGCCCTACATTATCTCTTGCGTGAACTGCTAGTATCTCAGCTTTGTTGCTGGGTGATCATAACATTCCAGCTAAAGTGTGCTGATTGTATACCAGTTTTAGCAAGCTGCTGATATTGCATAACCTTTGGATTGCTCTGCCCACCACTTTTTTAATTCCAAATTAATGTTGCAAATAAATAAATAAATAAATAAATGGGTTATAAAGGTTTATCCTATGCTGAAGGGTTGTTTTTGTCCTAACTTTTTTTATCAGTATTGTTAAAGTCTACCCACATTTCTTTCTTTTCTACATTTTCATCTTGTCATTTGAGTTTGAATATATAGGTCAATGTAACCTTGGAAAAAAACTTGGGTGTAGAGAAATGGCATACGAAGCAAATTGGCATTTACTAAGAAAGAAAAAAGATAAACCGCCCAATCCCATCTCCCCCCCTCCGCCAATGCAGGGATGCCAAAATGGCTACCACTGCATCCTGTGGGAGGGGGGAGTTGTAGAGGTCTCCTCTGGGTAAGGGAACATTTGTTTACCAATAGGATTGGGCTGAAACTTCTGGATAACCTGGCAAAATGGATATATTGTTTCTTTGCTAATGTTGTCTCCAAATCCCACCCCCGTTTCAGTGGCATCTGTTGTAATTTCCTGATTGTGCACAGAATGATCTAAGAAGAATTTTATTATTGAAAATGCTCTGCACTCACTCAATAACACAGCAAGATCCTCACTATGATT